>OX383964.1:20934995-23334995 GCA_947532105.1 Athrips mouffetella | reverse complement strand
TCATCAGACCATCAACATGAGATGATGAATACCAGACGCAAATACTTGTGTAGCTTTAAAAAATATATGAAAAACGTCATACGCGCCTATAAAATTTGAGGGTTGCCCTCGATTTCCATAGGATCCCATCATCAGATCCCGACTTGGTGACAATTGGACCACCTCAAGAGTATACCTTTTCGAATAAAAAAAGAACTTTGCAAATCGGTTTACAAATGACGGAGTAGTCGGCGGATATACATAAACAAAAAGATACATACAGTGGAACATAGAACCTCCTCCTTTTTTGAATACGGTTAAAAACGGTAAAGGGTCTGATTTTCGCGTAGTGGACATTTCATGGGATGTTATGATGATGACTTCGCAAGTTTCTTTCGAATATGGTCTTGCTAATTCTTTTTTCCTAACACCTAAAGAAATTGAAGCTATGATCCTTAAACTCAAAAATCATGGTGCACCAGGTCATGACGGGATAAATAATCAACTAATCAAAGCCATTAAAAACAAAATTTTTCTCCATCTTTCTCACATTTTTAACTTAAGTCTGAGCTCGGGAACTTTCCCAAAAGCTTGGAAACTTGCGTCAATTACAACTATACACAAGGAGGGTTCGAAGTTCGAAGGATGTTCCGAGCAATTACAGCCCCATGTCGCTTCTTTGTGGTTTTTCTAAGCTGCTGGAGAAGCTAGTCAACAAGCGTCTCACGCACTTTTTGGAACGGGAAGGGTTACTCTCAGACAGACAATTTAGATTCAGAAAGGGGAGGTCCACGGATGAAGCGGTATAGCTGTTGACTCGCTTAGTTTCTTCCTACCTTGACAAGGGCCTTTACTGAACTGGCGTATTCCTTGACCTTGCCAACGCTTTTGATACGGTCTCAATTCCAATACTTCTTCGCAAATTGGAAAATTTCGTCATCCGAGAATCGGCCTTGGTGTGGTTTAGGAGCTACCTTTCCGACAGGGAGCAAATAAACAGGATAGGTGAAATGTAAAGCAAGACTCATACAGTTGATTATGGCGAACCGCAGGGTAGTATTCTGGGTCCCACTCTTTTCCTAGATCACATGAACGACATTCATGTCTTGCACATTAAAGCTGCCGAACTAATTTGCTATGCGAATCACACTGCAATTTTGTTTCATTCGGAGAACTGGACTAAAGCCTGGCGCGTGGCGGTATAGTTAGTATACAAGGTTATTTTTGGACCCCTGGGCAAATTTTAGTATGTTACTCAGAACACAAATCTGAAGAACTTTCCCAAAGGAACATGGGTTGAAAAACATGAAAAAATTTTAGTCATTCCATACAAATCTTGCTAATGTTGCTCAGCTGGCACAATATTTGTATGGGAGGACCAAAATTTTTTCTCGTTTTGCGGTTCCAGCCCTAAATTTTGGGGGGGTCATATAGGCTGAACATAACACCAATTTCTTTTTTGCCCACAAAGTTTTGTGAGCAAAAAATAAAAATATTCAAACATATATCGCATACTCGTATATCACGTCACAGAGACAGGCATACACATATTGCAAATTCGCCATCGAAGCGAGTTCATAATTTCACGGAAATACTGATAACAAATATGACTTATAGGACACCGTACTTAGATTGTTTTCGATTGCCACACCTCTGTACCGTGGTATCCAGTGCAAGCAAAGACCACTGAAAACAGTTGTAAAATGGGAGCTCGCTGTACATTGTTTCTAAGTACTTAGTTGTGAAAAATATATATATCTCTGCTTGGTTCCTGTCATCGTAGCAGGATAAAATATAATAATATATTTAACGTAGAATAGAATCGATTTAACAAATAAATTGCATTGAAATCGGCCCAGTAATTTTCGCGTGATGCTTGAGGGAACAAACAAAGAAACAAAAAGTTTAAAAATGGTTGATTTGGAGTCAGGGGCACCTAAATATCACATTGTGATATATTTTTTTAAATATCTTCAATGTACAGACACAACTTCCTCTATATTTTATAATCTAGTACTTACCAGCTGTTGCCCACGACTTTGTCTGCGTAGAATTCCCGAAAAAAGCAGCCTATGGCATTTTCCGTAGTCAAACTATATCCATATTACTGAATTTCATCAAAAGCAGATAAAACTTACTTTCGCATTTATCGCCGGATCCTACCTGGCGCAAAGGTTGTCCATTGCCATCCAACGTGGCAACGCGGCGAGTGTGGTGGGCACCTTTGCGTCCGGTACGATTCGGGGAGGGCTTTTTGACTAAGTAGAAGTCCAATGTGGGGACTTTATTTTCGACATCTTTTTTAATAATTTAATTTAATATTTTTGATTTAATGTATCTGACTTTAGTAGAATAAACCTATTTAGATTTATAATATTATAGTAAGGATAGATGACCAAAACCAAAATGTACATAAATATCCTAATGTCAGTCGCGAGCTACAACGCTCACTATCGCTCTCTCTACCGGGGGCATGATTTCACGAGCGATAGCATGTAAGATCCTAAATAGCAATTTCGTTAAGATTCAAGATTAGAGAGTACAAGTAAGGCGTGACTTTCCCGAAAATTGAAAGGGCATGGTCGAACAGTTAACGAAACTGTCAGGAAATAAAACGAAAATTTCAACTTTCTATACAAAATTGTGAACTTCATTGAACAGTTTGTTTAGAGACTAATATTTTTTTTATTTCTTGATAGTTTAATATTCTGAAAGTTGTTCTGTTTCGTTGACTGATCAATTATGCCCTGTCCCTTACACCCTGACTCTGTGTATAGGGTGTAAGGATGGAAATCGGCGAAAACTGGAAGGGCCTAGTACTAGATTTGCTTTTACAGTACAAAAGATACAAATGCGTGCCAATTTGAAAGCCCTCCGTTAGTATCCCGTTGAGAAATAAGAAAAGTTAAATTTAAGTTCCTTGGACGCTACACCGATGTGTGCAGCGCCAAAATGGCAAGTAATAATCCTCCTTTTGGGCTTCGCCGCAGTCTGGTAATATAACTTAACAGCCACCAAAAGTAGGTACTTAGTTCGAGCCTGAAAATTATGAATCTTCCCATTAAACTAAACAACTTTTCCCAAGGAACATGATGGTTAGATTCATATCTTTCCAGCTTCAAAGTACTTTTCCTGAAAGCCTGCATAGTCAGTCAACACTAAACAACTTTTGCCCCGAGAACCATAAAAAAATAAAATTCGGCCTCTCCATACTTAAGGGCCGTTTCACCGCTTCCCTATAAACTTCCAAATAGCCTATCTGATAATTATTCTGGCAGTTAGTGAAAATATTTTGTTTCACAAGTGTCTGATTGTTTTAACTGACTGATAAACACAGGCGCAAAACAGACATATTTAGATGGCAGATATTTTATCTGTCAGCTTACTATTGGAAACTTTAGCAGCAACCAGTAAAACGGGGATTTCGGGGGGGGGGGGGGTCATGACTCCTGTGAATCCCCCCCCCTGGATCCGCGCCTGCCAAAAATAACAATGTATACATAGTTGGCATGAATGAAATCTTTTTACGCTTAACATGAAAAAGACAAAATTTCTTTGTTGCCATAAGACTTCCGCATCTGCGCCTTCTTCAACCCGGGCATCGAAATCCACAAATGTGCTAACTTCTCTTCAAATCACAGTTTTTGCCAATGCAACTTCATTCATTCATATTCGTTTATTGCATGTCACAGTCATTTAGTTGTTACAATACAGAAATGGTTATAAGTACGTGTGACACCCTGTAAGGGTGTAGCAATAGAAGTGCTAACGAGAATTACAAAAGTTCGGCATTTAAAATTATGTCACAAATTAATTAAACAAGTCAAATAACAATTAAATTATATCAAAATAAATAAATAAAGTCAATTACATTCAAAAATTAAAATTAAAAAGATATTAAAACAAATAAAATTCACTGTCAAGTAAAATAAATAAGACAAGATTAGGCAATTTATTTATCATTTAAAAATTCTTCAATTTTATAATAGCATTTTCCTATTAGGTATTTTTTTAGCAATTTATAAAATATTTGGTAATCGATTTCACTTTTAATATTGTCCGGGATTTTATTATATATTGTTATAGCAGAGTAGTATGGGCCTTTTCTAAGAGCTTTTCTTTTCTTTCTTCATCCTAAGAGTACCGATCATCAGATACCTGGGCATAATTCTACATGAAAAACCTAACTTTCAAGCCCATATCTCTTCCCTGGCCGCTAAACTGTGCAAAATAATTGGAATCATGAGGGAACTCTGCTCCAACTTTCATACTCAAGAATACATACACAGCAATCTGCGAGTCAATTATTAACCGTTGGGGCTGTGCAGCTAAACCTACTTTATTGAGTTGGAAAGGGCGCAGCGGGCAATTCTCAAAACGAGTTGTATCAAGAGGCTGGTGTCCTCAGAGTTAGGCAGTTGTACAAACAAAAAGCTTGTATCACCACACACAAAATGGTCTTCACCTCAAAAGAATATGTTAAACTCATCACTGAAAGGATATATAGCATCCCTGTATTACCGGTTAGTTAGGACGTACTTTGCCAGAAGATTTTTTTCATACGCTATTTCCTCTATTTACAACAACGTGTTCCAAACCTGCAGCCAAAGATAAATTGAGGAAATGGTAGTCTCATCTAAATTATAACATTCCTGAGTCTTGTATCCCGTAATAGCATTCACATTTTAAATTAACTTTACACACTCTTCTCTTCCGCACATATTCACAACACACACACACATCACAGTTTCATCTCAATAGTACATTTTTTATTATCGATTCGAAATTTAACATGCTTGTTCTATGGTTTGTGTAACCTCATTTCAGTTGTTACATTATTTATCAATAAAATTCTTCTGTTGGTCTTGCCCACCTTACTACTTATTATTTTTCATCTCACTATTATTTTTATTCAATTCAAAACTTACTTGTTTATTCAATTATTTGGTCCGGTCAGTAACATTGTATTTCAGTTCACATCTGTTGGTCTTGTGAA
This sequence comes from Athrips mouffetella, assembly GCA_947532105.1. Taxonomy (NCBI): domain Eukaryota; kingdom Metazoa; phylum Arthropoda; class Insecta; order Lepidoptera; family Gelechiidae; genus Athrips; species Athrips mouffetella. The sequence goes on along the minus strand of OX383964.1, from coordinate 23,330,020 downwards.
TTTCTATTGTTAATATTATAACTTACTTTGATATTATACTTCAATTCAAAATTTAGCATGTTACTTAATTTTTCCAATTCGACTGTTGGTCTTGTCAAAATTATTACCTACTAAGATTTCTGAAAACATTATTTTTTATTGTATAAGTACGTAGAGTATAATAATACTAGCAAATAGTAAATTTCTTAGGTCTCCCAAGACACAGGCTGCGTGTGTCATATCATAATTCAAGGTAGCAATTTTTTTTAAAGATTTTCATTTTTCAATAAACAAACACAATTGTTTCAAAAATATAGTTCAAGCGCAACTCTCCAGCGGGAGCGATGTAATCAGACTTCGACAGCGAGGGCGGTGTGTGGAGCAGGAAAAAGAATCACGTGCAACTGACATTACCTACCTCATCAGAATAATAACTTCACTTCTCCAAACGGCTGTCGTCCCGCAGGTGGGTACCTGATAACGCACGATTTTGTCCGACTGAAATGAGGTTCCACAAACCATAGAAGAAGCGTGTTAAAAAGAAAAATATTATTGAGTTTCAAACCACCCCCATTTCTTTCCGTTGGTGTCGTAAAAAGCTACTATGGAGTTTAGAGCCGGAGGAAAGGCAACAGCATATCCTTCTGCGTAGGTACTGCGTTTCGACTAAACTTACAAGCATGGTAGCATATGTACACGCCCCTCAAAATATACCACGCGTTTTTGCAGTGCGAGCTCCGAATCGTCGTCAAAAGATTTAAAATCCGCTCAGCGAGAAGTTTTGATAAAAGTTTTATTATCTACTAAACCAATTAAACGTAGTATAGAGTTCTTGGTAGTCATAACTACACGTAGTACGTACGTATCTATAACTACTTTTATTTTATTTTAAACCTTGCTCTACCGTGCTTTTCCTTACATCAAAGGCTTAAGTTAGTGATTATGCTCATTTTTAGTGCTGACGATATCATCGTCAATAGTGACAATAAACGCTCTGCAGCCGCGACATGTAAGTCCACAGATCCATCGCTTCTTGGGCCCTTGAGATTTTTTGCTTTTAGAATCAAGACTGTAATTGTATTTCCCTATTTTAACGCAGGGATTCCCCTTACTGCTCGTTGCAAACATTGGTTTTGGAAGTATTGAGTCTGGAACAAATATTAATCATTACTACGGGGTAACAAATTATCTTCGACTATAATTAGTGTTATCTATATATATAAAAGAAGAAGGTGACTGACTGACTGACTGACTGACTGACTGACTGACTGACTGACTGACTGACTGACTGACTGACTGACTGACTGACATATCAACGCACAGCCCAAACCACTGGGTCTAGAGATTCCAAATTTGGCATGTAGGCACACCTCGGAAGCTCCATACAATCGGGCTCAAAAGTGACAGCTGTCATTTTTACACGCGCAAATGTGTGGGTGGGTTAAAGACGTGTGAGTGTAGGGTTGATGGTATCTAGAAAACACTTACCTACCCTAGAAAACGTAGATAACAGAACATTAGCATTATACTTTTATTACAGTTTCGAGTTGCACATTTTTCGTTCGACTATAAAGCGACTTACACAATTCACAAACGAATTATAACTTTACTATCACTCGTCACCTCACTTTGTTGTATTTAGTAATCGAATTTCAATTAAAACAAACAAACACACGTTGAAATAATCTCACAAACCCTAAAAACAATAATTTTTTTCACTAAACTTCATCTTTGACGGCTGGCTGGCCGCCGCCCCGCCGGTGCACCAGGGTGACTATCGCGAAAATGGCGAATCTGCTCATATCATCACTGCAAAAAAATCTGCCAAACTTTATTCCAGAAAATGAAAAAAAATGCTGTTATATTATTGCTTTAATGTGGAAAGGAATAAATAAATACATACTATTCAAAGCTTTATTTTTTTCATTTAACCCAAAAAATGCTATATTAAATCTACTCGTATCAATGAAAGAAATGTTTAAAGGAAAGAAAACATCTGTGTCTACCTTATGGTGTTTATTCCATAATAATTGCTTCTTATTATTGTTTAACTTTATTCCAAATTTTACTTTGTCTTGGAGAGTCGAAAGACAACCGTAAACTGCACAACCACGCACCATTTTTTCAACTTTTGCAAGCGTTGCATATCGCGTGGCAACAGGACGAGAAATGGGACGAGATATCGCGCAGGGCCCCGCGGGGTGATGCGCGCGCACTTGAGGTACTCCGATTGGTGGGAGGCGGAGAGCTTCCGTTCTGTATGTAGTACTATTATTAATTCTGTGATGTAGGTTCCTTATGAGGCCTAGTGCACTACGAAAGGGTTTTACAAAATTCCACCCCTAAGGGGGTAAAATAGGGGATGAAAGTTTGTATGAAAGTCCGTCAGTTTTGAAGTTAGGATCTTCAAAATTTGTATTTAGGCTGACGACTAAAAATTAATAATTACGTGTCTCAGGGTTTTTGAAAATTCGACACCCTTAAGGGTGAAAAGGGGGATGAAGTTGAATATTCTTTATTCTTAAAGTAAAATCCACATAATTTATTATTTAAGCATTAATGATGTAATTCTATGCAACGTTCATCACAGTTATTGAAATTCCACCCCAAATTCAACCCCTAAAAAAGGGAAATGGGGTGAAAAAGTCTAAAAACCAATATGGGTATCGTTTGTATGGTTTATCGGGTCGCTGATTACGAAAACTACAACAATTTTGAAATCAAACGTGGTGGACGTGAAATACCATCATCCCCCTGGGGATGGAGTTGGGGTGCGATAGGTTTGAAATGTCTAAGAATCAATATGGGTGTCGTTTGTATGGTTTATCGGGTCGCTGATTACGGAAACTACAACAATTTTGAAATCCAACGTGGTGGACGTGAAATACCATCATCCCCCTGGGGATGGAGTTGGGGTGCGATAGGTTTGAAATGTCTAAAAATCAATATGGGTGTCGTTTGTATGGTTTATCGGGTCGCTGATTACGAAAACTACAACAATTTTGAAATCCAACGTGGTGGACGTGAAATACCATCATCCCCCTGGGGATGGAGTTGGGGTGCGATAGGTTTGAAATGTCTAAAAATCAATATGGGTGTCGTTTGTATGGTTTATCGGGTCGCTGATTACGAAAGCTACAACAACTTTGAAATCCAACGTGGTGGACGTGAAATACCATCGTCCCCTGGGGATGGGGTTGGGGTGCGATAGGTTTGAAATGTCTAAAAATAAATATGGGTGTCATTTCTATGTTAGGGATAGCGGTTAAATTGGCGTAAGGGGTATGGATAGGGACAGGTAGAGGTAGAGGTAGAGAGGTAGAGTGGTAGAGTGGTAGAGTGGTAGAGAGGTAGAGAGGTAGAGAGGTAGAGAGGTAGAGAGGTAGAGAGGTAGAGAGGTAGAGAGGTAGAGAGGTAGAGAGGTAGAGAGGTAGAGAGGTAGAGAGGTAGAGAGGTAGAGAGGTAGAGAGGTAGAGAGGTAGAGAGGTAGAGAGGTAGAGACGTAGAGACGTAGAGACGTAGAGAGGTAGAGAGGTAGAGAGGTAGAGAGGTAGAGAGGTAGAGGGGTACAGGTACAGGTAGAGGTGGGAGAGGGAGAAGGAGGGGAAGGGGGAGAGGGATGGAGTGAGGGAGGGGGAGGGGGGTGATGAAAAAGGAGAGGGAGGGGGAGAGGGAGGGGCAGGGGGAGAGGGAGGAGGGGGAGGGGGAGAGACAGGGGGAGGGGGAGAGACAGAGGGAGGGAGAGAGGAAGGGGGGAGAGGGAGAGAGAGGGAGAGGGTTTTAGTTTTTCTCAATAACTTCTGCGAATTGGCTCTGTTTTGAAATATTACATAAAGGTGTCTCTCATCTCTCTCTTTACATTTGTTAGGATACTGCTGCTAAGTTCCTCTGTTCTGAGTAATTTATGAGTAACGTCTGTATATTATATAAAATTCAGCTGGATCTTGAATTATACTCGTTGATTTGCGCAGGGTTAGTCCTGTTTTTCCTTAGTTTAAAATTACCCCGAAATGACGGGAAAATATCTCATTGCTTCGGAAAACCGGTAACAACATAAATACGAAATCCACGCGAGCGAAGCCGCGGGCAACAGCTAGTAGTATTTATAAAGTTAGCAGTATTAAAGCTAAAGCTTAAAAAGGAGTAAACAACAATAACTGAGCAGGAGATCATACTTTTTTTTATTTAAAAAGAGAACAAAATTATGAAGGAAATATCTGCTAAACAAGCAGTAAAGCAACGAATATGCTCTTCGTTAGAGGAGGTATAATGTCGGTTTTATTAAGGAGAAATTAACAGTTAAAAAAAAATCCAGCTTGTGCTCCAAAGTATTGTGCTTATTTTGAAAGTTAGTCTTGAGCACCTGGTTGTGGACGGTGAAGATGTTGAAGCAGGGTCGGGTCCAGGTGGAACATTGCCACCGCACGCTCCCTCTCCCCACGGGCTCGTTCCTGCCGAACCAGTAACCGTTCACCCCCCAAATACTTTCCCCGAGTTGTAGTTATTTTTTTAAATATTTTAATACGTTAAACCTTACACATTACGATCACAAAAGACCTTTTGTCATGAGTTCGTAAATCATAAAAACCGAAATTCAAATAGATACATCTTCTTCTTTGTTCCCTGTCTAATGAGGACATTCTTTTACTTGTATAGATACATAAGAAAGTCTATGTATTTAAATTTCATTGCGTTACATTTTATTCGTTTAGTTTTTGTCACGCACACATGTCTCGGGTAAAAATATCCATGTTTGTTGTACAAATCCATAAGTACAAATCTATCTGCTGATAAAAACAATACTATGTGACATATCTAAATAATAATAACATTTCGTATTTGTTCAAATTAATTTAAAAACACCATAATAGTTGAATACATATTTTTCTGAAATTGAGCTACAGTGACTTCATTTGTTGGTAGACATAATCAGATTGCCCGTTCTATACTAACAAGCTAACTAAACAGTTAATAATAAAATCTTTGTTGATTAGTGATCTACAAGTAATCTTAGTCAGTAATTATGAGATCGTTTTATCACTCGTCTGTGCACGATTGGACTCTGTCGCAGACCCCTGTGCAATGTGATTGTGTAGGTCACTCCCAATCTTCATCCTGTCACCAGTGGTAACGATTGTAGCTTCACAACCAAAGAAAGGTGCCATGGCGCACCTCCAAAACGTCTTATGGGTTTCACCTTTACCACTTTTTTCAACTTGATCATAATCAAAACCATCGACTGTTAACATAGCCTTGCCTGAACTATCAACTGCAACAGAAAGAACATAACGTATGTACGAATTCTAGACTAGCAAATGAAATGTAAACGAAAACAAATTATTTCTTTTTAATTATTAAGGTATTGGGTGCGATTTTAAACAACGGATATTTACCAATAGGCAGCGGTGCAGGACGATCAGGGAAGTATTCGTGCTGGTCTGGTCCGTGGTTATGAGTGCGGAGGTATACCTTGATGTTGCCGCTGTTATCAAATCGAATTCTGGCGTTACAATTTTTGTGACCTTTTTTGACGCAATGCCAGTATCTGGTGTCACTAGTCGTCTTCCGGTAGGTGTATCGATGGAGGACCAAAAGAGCTCGCTTGTATTTCGTCGATTGAATAAATTCAAACTTCAGACCTAAACAAAAACTGTGGTCAGTGGCAGTCTCTAAATTACTTATGGCTTCGCAAATGCTTGGTGCGTTTTCAACGTATTTAATTTCTAAGGATTAATAAGCTACTTGATACTACTTTGTTGTTGTTGTAGTCTTATGGCACCCCGCTGGTGCAGAGGGCCTCAATAAGTTGTCTCCACGCCGGCCGGTCCCGCGCGGTTTTCCTTGCATCGCTCCACGACAGTCCTGCTTCCATCAGCTCCTTGTCCACAGAGCGCCTCCAAGTGTGAGTGGGACGTCCACGTCTCCTTCTGCCTCCCGGCTGCCATTCAAAGGCAATGCTGGCCGAATTTTCCTCCCTTCTTAGAGTGGAGTTAATATTGATGTGGGTGTTGCCAACACTATAGGTTACTTATTACAGCGGGAAAATATATCTTTCAATGGGAAAATACGTTGTAAAATAAATTACAAAATCTACGCGAGCGAAGCCGCGGGAAACAGCTAGTGTTATAAATAAAAAACGAGCTATTATAAGGTATTTGATTTATTTTAAGAACATCAACTCAACATGTCCTGTCCATGTGTAAATTAAAAGTTGAATGAAATTACAAAAACATACACACATAAAATCCGCGAGTTTACTGCCTCAAAACAAAATAAAATTCTGTTTGCAACTAAAAGTGATGAAAACTAAGTAGTTTTAAATTTTATACGTGCTAGTTTTTAATTTTTGATTATTAATTTAGTGTTTAAAGTTAAATGACAACAAAAAATAATGACATCATGGATCAAAATCTATGGAAGATTTCTTTTTTGACGTTCAATACGAGTAAACAGTAGCTCAATTGACTAGGTTTTAAAGTCGCGAATTGAAAGTACGAGTAATTTTCAGGAAGTCACATAACATTTATTTTTATCAGAAAAGTTAGTTTTTATGCGAATGTAAGTCTCATAAAATTATTAATTTCCATAAAATGGTTAATTTTCTGTTAAAGATTTACATAAAACAATATGACTCACCTATCATGCGTCATTGGCTCAATGTACTGGTTATATAATGAATACCGGCTAAAGAGCCGGAGTTGTTGTAGGATAAGTTAGGTACCTAGTTATTAGATAGTACTAACATACTAATATGTGTTAAGGCGATCCGTTTTTCATACTAAATTCAAATGACTTGCATTCTTATGCGGGACATAAAATGCTGTTGAAAAACGAGTTTATATTGCTATTTTAGTTAAATTTTTCGCTGATTAATACAAAAATACAGCTAATGCACCGAAAGTACTAGTTTTTGTTCGCAATTTTTGGTTCAATATTACCATTGTGGGTGTGCGATATACACTGGTCTGTGGTGCATTAGCTGTATCTTTGTATTAATCAGCGAAATATTTTACTTAAAATAGCAGTATACACTGGTTTTTCAGCAGCATTTTATGTCCCGCATAAGAATGCGAGTCATTTGAATTTAGTGTGGAAAACGGATCGCCTTAAGGTGATCTGTGACGGCCAGCTTAGCCCCGAACGCAACTAGATGGAGCCACTGCTGCAAATATAAGGTTTTATTTTTTAAGGCAATAGGTACCAACTATATATGTGCAAAAAGTTGATTCGCGTAAATTTCAACGTGGAACTTCAACGCCTAACAACAATTTTGATAAGAAAAATATCTCCATATGTCCACTAAAGTCAATTACTCTCGTCAGTCCGTGTTTACATGAATACGATCACTCACACATGCACACAAAGCACAACCGTACAGTTTTGACCGCACGCCCACAATCGTAATATTGAACCAAAAATTGCTAACAAAAATAGTACTTTCAGTACATTAAATTGTATTTTTGTATTAATTAGCGAAAAATTTAACTAACAATAGCTGTGTTCGTTCGTTTTTCAACAGAATTTTATGTCCTGCGTAAGAATGCAAGTCGTTTGAATTTTTGTATGGAAAACGGATCACCTTAAGTATCTTTACCACATAATATACTAACAAATATAATGGATCACTTGTTATTTGAAAATATTTTTTATCTACTCCCGTACCGGAATATTCCAAATTCGAAACCAATGACAGATTCGAAATTGAGGTCATTTTCCGCTATCATTTTCATTTCCACACTGTTCCATACTACGAGCAGTACGGAAATGGAGTATGGATTTTCATTCCGCAACTGTTATAATACATAATTTTCAATCTGCATAGGCTAAGGCAATACTACCACAGTACTACATACAGCCTACTTTAAAGTAATTTTGTAAAAATACTTTTTACTGAGGTGACGACTGCCTACCTATATTTAAAAGAAAACGGAGAGTACCAGGAGTACATAAATCGACAAGAGGCTAACAGTTGGCTCGCTTCTGTATAAAGTGATCGTAGCAACAAAAGAAGTGATTTGAACAAAATGGAAAGTATGTACCAGGAGAACATGAGTCTACAAGAGGCTGTCAGTAACCATATACATGAAATTAATGTTAAAGCAACTCCATCCACAAGCTCTGGATCTGGAATAACTTCGGGAATAACTTTAATTAACTGTACTACCTAACTGTCCTCTTAGTTCAATAAATTGATCACTACTCTTTAAAATTTTATTTTATTTTGTCGGTCGTAGATAAAGTTTTGTATGCAACTATACGTAATTAGTCATTTTAACACTCGATCTATACTATTTTGATACTCGGCTGCGCCTCGTATCAAAAACCAGATCTCGTGTTAAAATTACTCTCATTACGCAACAGTTGCATAAATAACTATTTTTTTACAATTAAGTAGGCAAAATGCTTTGCTTTTAATGTTCACACTTTTAGGTTATATAAAAACTTATTTATTAACAGCTTTTTTTAGTTTCTCTTTTTTCTTTTTATTATAATAATCCTGGTTTCTCTTTCGATTTTTTTTTCTTATGATTTTCTGTACTCGTGGAGGATATTCATTTAAACTTTTAATTTTTCCTTCAGATTTTCTACATGCATATTCCTGTCTCGCTTTTTGTAAGTACTGGGCGTACAATATTGGATCGCTTCTTATCCTTGCTTTTCGACGACGCTCTGCTAGTCTTTTCCTTTCCAAAACCTCTTCTTTGGTTGCTTTTTTCTTTTTTGCTTTTTCTAAATTAATAGGTCATTGTTAATAAGATAACAATACATTTCTTTATTTCTTATCATCTAAATAAAAATTACTTAATTTTTTAAATTAAAGTTAATGATCGTCAAATAAATAAAATAAAAAGTAATTTAATAGTAGTTTAAGTGCCGTAAGTAGGGTTATTACAAACGAGTTGAAGTTTTGCCATCGGCACGAGTTTGTCATAACCCTTACGGCCGTGTATCTTACGTTTTTCAATACATTTGTGAGAAAACAGGTATAAGTAATACACTTATCAAAGGAACATCAAATAAATTTTATTGCTAAGCAACTGATAAAATCAAGATCAAAATTGAAATCACAAATATTTGTTTTTAAAATTAATAGTAAAATTTGAACAACTACTGACAATTTATTTTATTTTTCGTATAAAGTTAAAATAATTTTATGAACAGAGTGTAAAACTCCTTGGTAATTGATACTTTTTACTTTCGAGCGGAGCGAGAAAGGTATTGTATTCGTGAAAAAAAAAAGTTTTTCCAATTTTCTCAAATGTGTTCTACGTCACTTATACATCATAAAAAACAAGTCTCCCAAAAATGTCCGTCCGTCGGTCGGTTGGTCGGTCGGTCCGTCGGTCGGTCTGTCCGTCACGCTTTGGCCTAGCGGCTAAACGAATGGTCCGATTGACACCATATTTTGAATTTAGGAGTTTTATGCAAATTCATCAAAGGGTTCTAAGTGGTTTCTTGCTGACTTAAATTTGCACCTGTGCACCAAAATGTTCTTTCAAACAAAAATCTGATGGTAGGCAAATATAGACTTTTATAAAACCAACTGAAACTTTACAGCAAGAGCTGACAGCAAGAGTTGACAAGAGCTGTCGCTACTCGAGAGACCGCAGTCGCTCGCAATTTTTTGTCGTGGGAACACATCTTACTTCATTTCGAAGAAAGTAAAAGAATAACGGAGTCGCGTTACAGTCAATCCTTGTCACGGAGCAAGGCTACAAAAGTCGTTTGCTGAGCCTTCGTGTTGTGCCACACATTTCAGTTTCAGTGATTATGATTGTTGTTTATCTTGACAGCAACACCACCGATAGTCGTGACAGACACGCGACAGCCCCTGCGTTGGTGAGTGGAACAATACCATCTTGTCTTGGGTCCTCTGATACTGTGCATGGAATACGTGTAGTCGCCTATTTTGAGAAGAGTGTGTCCACGTTGAGAGGTCACGTATTCTCCTAAAACAAAAATAGAGTATTTAAAACAGCAAATTTTTTTTTATTAAATGAAAAGGAAATTCAGATTCAGATAGGGTTTTCTAAAAAAACCGGTCCAGTGCGTATCGGACTCGCGCACCGAGGGTTTCGATATAGCTTTAGTATTTTTAAAGGCAATAAAGACCGATTTTAAGACCGCACAACAAAATTTCTTTGTTAAGTTTTTTTTTGCATATTTCTTAAAAGCCGTGCTACTTAGAGAGATCTTTTTATTTTTCTTGTAAAAGTTACATAAACCTGTACTATTTATTATTACTATTAGTAATTATTACTATCGACTGTAATTAATTATTCTGACATATGAGGTCGGTCATATAATGATGAATTCAAACTTTTACTTTCGCAAACATCGGAGATTAGGGTATTCTGATTTTTTTTTTTTAAACATATTTCATCATAACCTAAAAAGTAAGTCGAAAAAAATATGAAAATTTATATCTAAATGTAACGCCCTTTCATAATCATATCATCACTCGATACGACCTAGTAACGACAATTTAAAATTTTGTCCCCCATATTTTGCCCCCTTTACAATTGTCATAAAAACATATCATATTATATTAACAATAATAATATATTTTTATTTATTTTTTGTTTGCAACAAAGTTGGGCAATCATATTTTAAAACTATTCCAAATTTTAAGGCCGGTATTTCACTGGGACACCACGGTGGCGCGACTGGTTGCGCCACTGGTGTCCGTAACTAGACACCAGTGAAGACACCAGAGTCGCCACACCCTGTGGCAACAGTATTAAGGGCTATATTTCACTGGGAGTCGTAGCGCGACCAGCATCCGAACTGGTTGCGCCGCCAAATTGGTTGCGCAACCAAACGGACACCAGGTGAGTAACTCTCTATAGAGCTGTATACCTTTTGTTGGTAGCGGCGACTGGTTGCGCTGCCATGGTGTCCCAGTGAAATACCGGCCTAAGTCAATAGCTTCAGTGGTTGCCGAGATAAACCGGTGTGACAGACAATTATGTTATAATATATGTTACAATGTACGATAGTATCAATTTAATAACAATATTTAAAGTTCTTCTTACCGTCAGGTGGCCCACTTGCTCGTTTGCTCACTTGTAACATTAAAAAAAACCAGCCAAGTGCAAGTCGGACTCGCGCCCTAAGGGTTCCGTACCTATATCTACCATATGATATACTAAAACTGGTCTCTGCCTACCCCGACGGGAAAGGGGCGTGATGTTATGTATGTATGTATATACTAAAAGCTTTTGCTCTTTGATTTTTAAAACTCCGCGACCATCCAACTTGACCCCTCTTTGAAAGGAGGAGAAAAATTGAAACATTTAATGATTTTAGACTTTTCCCTTTATTTTTACTGTGAGACCTTCTTGCCAAATTTCATAATTTTAGGTCAACGGGAAGTACCCTGTAGGTTTTGCATAAATGTATGGAGATGAGGACATAAAAAGCCACATCTTTTGATTGCGTTGCGTCGGTGTAAAAAAATTAAATTTTCAGATCTTGTGTGGTTTATGGACCTTAACATTCGTTATCAATTTCAACCTGATACTCGTACCTCTTCTCGTTCGTGAGAAAAAGGGTCTTGACAGACAGACGGACAACAAAGTGATCCTATAAGGGTTCCGTTTTTTTATGTTGAGGTACGGAACCCAAAAAACAATAAAATTGTGTTATAAAATTGTCAATATCAATGGTTATGAGTATTCAAATAGCTGACAACTTGATCTTCGATCGTGTACACTCGTGCTGAGCTGCCCTTGCAGTGGTGTGACGAGCAAACCCAACGGGTTTTCATATTATTATTATATACGCTTTTTAGGGTTCCGATACCAAAATGGTAAAAAAAAGGAACCCTTATGGTGCCGCTCTGTCTGTCTGTCCGTCTGTCTGTCACACCTCTATATCTCAGCAACCACTTATGCTATCAACCTGAAATTTGGAATAGTTTTAGAATATAGTTGCCCAACTTAATTGCACAAGAAAAAATTTTGAAAAAAGTATGATTATTAATATAAAGGGGGCCAAAATAGGGGGGGCCAAATTTCAAATTGTCGCTACTAGGTCGAGTGGGGTATCATATGAAAGGGCTTTACTTGTACATTTTAAAATATATTTTTGTATTTTTTTAAATTTCTTAGTTTTAAAGTTATAATGAAAAATGTCAAGAAAAATACCATTCCCCCCCCTTATCTCCGAAGTTTGAGTAAGGAAAAATCTGAATTAATTACAGTTGACAGAAGTTTATATAAACTTTACAGCAAAAATAAAACGATCTTTCTAAGTTGCACAGTTTTTCAGAAATCTGCAAAAAACCTTTACAAACAAATTTAGTTTTGCGGTCCTGAAAATGGACTTTATTGCTTCCAAAAATACTATAGGTATAGGTATATCGGAACCCTCGGCGCGCGAGTCCGACTCGCACTTGACCGGTTTTTTGTAGTATATGTGACTCCCTATTTGCAACATGGGCCTTCCCTTTTTGAAAGTTATTAAGGGGCTGATAAGACCTGAATTACCTCCCTTTCTAACAAAGGGCAGAATGCGCGTGCTAGAACGGAGCGGATTCGCGCTGTTTTACGTTTTTCGCTCATTTTTGCATTTTTCTCAAAATCTGTACCCATAATATTAATTATCAAATAGCTATATTATTATGCATAATGTATTGAATAATGTGTAAAAGTTTTGGCATCATAGATTAATGGGTACTTAAGAAAAACGGTTTAAAAGCAAAAAGCAGAGGTAACTTTGGATTTTTTTTATGGCGTACAAAATACATTAAATCGTGTTTTGGAGTCGGCCATATTATTGAAAATATGCTTAATTATCACATAACTTTTTTTCACGGCCATATATTAATCACTTTTCGTTAAAAACCTGCTCAAGTGAAGCGTATTTAGGTCTTATCAGCCTCTTAATTTGCAGTGTCCTGAAAATTGTATCCTTTGTTCAGACACAGAAGAAACAAAATACAATTACGTCTCACTTTACATACAAGACCTCTTCTGATCAAATATCCAAAAATAACTAATAACTGCCCCTAAAACTTCTCAATTAAGTTGAGAAACAAAGTCCCTCAAACTTTGCAAGTTAAATACCGACAACAGAGTAAGGTGTCATTTTTACTTATCTCATTTATATTTCAATTAAATTGTTTATATGTTAAATGGGCAAAGTTTGATAGTGTCATGGGAAGAACACGAGATTAAAGGACCACAATAAATTTCTTCACACCCTGTATGACCATAAAATAAATATTAAAATCAAATATGCATTTATGTATCTTTTTCATCAATGCTTCGTTGAAAATATCTAAAAAGCAATTTTTTTTCACTTGACGGATATATGACATCCATATTTTTTTAATTTAAGAGTTTTCACATAGCATTAATTAAATGGGTATGAATTATTAAAGAAGATATTTACACAAAGACTATATTTATAATTACACATGTATGACAAATAGGTAACATCTCTTTTAGGTGCTATGCAATGGTCAAAAAACTTCTTCTGACGACGTGCGGTTGATTTTTCTGTAATAAATTAAGATGTTTCCAATGTGTCGATCATATTTTGTAGTTTCATATCTAATTATATCTTTCTTCATCTAGGATCAAGGTCCATATGAGTGATTGTCTTTGTAATAGACGATACTTTCGTAATAGGTGTGCACAATGGCTCTGCAAGAGAAGCGACGATGGGTGTCGCACCTCCACCGCACCTTCGGCCCATTGGTCCCGTTGACCCGGTACGTGACGCCATTCCAAAAAAGCTTTTTTCGAGTAAGGGATGACATGTAAAACATTGGGGCATCTGTTATCATAACTATTGGAGCATTTGGAGCACCTGTAAAACATTAAATTTTAGAGTGTTTTTTATTATGACAAGACGAATGACTTATTAAAATATCGTTCGTTGTTAAGTGGCAAAAATAATGTTTTTATTTTTCCTTACTTATTTTATCTGTTTATTAACACTTAAATCTGAAATTAAACAACAATAGCAAAAACATTTATTTTCGTCTTTGTATAAACCACAAAGAGCATCAATCGCTTTTATGAGCTTAGCTAAAATCAGGGTTGGCCTGGATAATTACGTGTTGATAATTATCGTTGATAATACGAGTAACTGTTATTGTACAAAAAAAACTAAATAATATATATGTGTATCCAAACGCATGTTTTTTCGTCACAATATCAAGCGTGTATCCAAACGAACACCAAATGTCATTCATCTACAGGGGAATTCCCCTCACTGTTATTTGTTTTCGTGAACTGTAGTTTGTGCGCTGCGAAATTAAATAAAGAAAAACATTATGCCTAGAAAATTTTATCCAATGACTAAAAATAGTGGTTTATGGGCTAGATGCAAGAAATGTAAAAAAGAAATGCAGGGAATCTTGCGATAAATGAAAATATATACGTAATTTGATTTGATAGTTAGATAATTATCAGATAATTATCGGATAATTATCGGATAATTATCGGATAATTAATTATCAGAGAAAATAATTATCTTGATAATAGCCAACCCTGGCTAAAATACGTGACACGTCAAGGGTGTGGACGAATTCACACCCTTAAGTATTATCACACCTTTCCGTTACACGCCGTATAACGAATCTCGAGTTTTATACTCTTTATTCTTATTTTTTTTTATTTATTAATTAATATCAGACAACATGGTCCATGTATTGTTAGTAGGTAAGTTAAAATTCCAGTATCATTACAAATGTCAAGTTAAGTAAAATACAACATTCAATAAATAATCCATAATTTAAACAATGTCAATTTATAGATTAGAGTTAGTACCTGAGCGACCGAGCTTCGCTCTATAATAGTTGCCTCAACATCAAAATATCATCGGGCGAGCAACCTATGCTACCCGCCAACAGATGGCGCTGTAGGTTTTTGTCTAAAACGCAAATGCTTAAAAACACGGGGAAAACTAATTTTCTCAGACTAGAGATTTAGCTAGATCGATTTTTCGCCCCCGAAGATCCCCGTATGGTAAATTTCATCGAAATCGTTAGAGCCGTTTTCGAGAAACCGATTACAAATATATATATTTATATATATACCTATACAAATATTGCTCGTTTAATAGTAAAGGATTAAATGTCAAATCATACATAAAAAAGTAAACAATAAAATTCAATTAAATACCATGTCAAAAAAAAAACAATAGTTTTACATTATGTACCGTTGCATAAACTACTATTAATTCTTTAAAGCAGTATCTAAAATATGCAAACTTAACATATCTATCTGAGTGTCAGTAGAGATTTACCTATTTGATTCACAATATTTCAAAGGTAATTTAACATTATTTACATTCATTAGGAGGCGGGTGATTGTGAGAGTTATTGCATTTGGTGATCTTGGAACGAGCAGTCCAAAGATTGGCCCGGCAGCCTAATTTGCGGTGGGTCCCGCAATGCCACCTCTCCCTGCCTTGGCACTCCATCTGCCGGTTGAACCTAAACCCTTTCATGAAGATTACCCGAGCACCACGGTACGTTTGAAATACTGCATCTAAAAGTTAAAACTTTATTTTATAAAAAATGTGGTGGATTATTAATATAAAAGTCAACTGCCTTTGTAACCTCCTAAAGGCTGAAAAAAAAACTGCATCACTTTTAGACATATTCAATTTTAGCCTTTTTAGCAGCCGCGCTATAATGTATTTATAGCTAATAACTTCAAAACAGAAAACTTAGTTATAATAGTATACAATCATTGTAACAACCAAAAGTCCAATCGTTAATTTAGGTAAATATTTATAACCAATACGCAAAAACATATAAAAATAAAATTACTTTCAAATAAATATAAAAATACGTCTCATAGATTACCTAAGTTAACGCATGCAATAAAAAATGTGGTGGATTATTAATCTAAAAGTCAAGTGTTACTGTCTTTGTAACCTCCTAAAGGCTGAAAAAAGACTGCATCACTTTTAGAGATATTCAATTTTAGCCTTTTTAGCAGCCGCGCTATAATGTATTTATAGCTAATAACTTTAAAACAGAAAACTTACTTATAATAGTACGAGTATACATTCATTGTAACAACCAAAAGCCCAATCGTTAATTTAGGTAAATATTTATAACCAATACGCAAAAAACATGTAAAAATAATATTACTTTCAAATAAATATAAAAAATACGTCTCACAGATTACCTAAGTTAACGCTCGTTGACCGCAATACGTACACTCAACAGCACGTCAGTAAAAACACTTTTGGACCTTATGGCGTGGTAATAGAGTTGTAATGCTCAACAATAATAAGTTCGTTGATAGTAGTAACACTGTAGGCTCTGCACGGATGACAGATAAACAATTCAGATTTTCAAGAACTCAGTAAACCATAATATTAATGTATAGTGATTTTGGAAATCTGATTTTGTTTAGCCACTCTCGATCCTGACCACATTCGTCCAGCCACCACGATCATACCTTTGGATGTATGTGAACAAAATTATTGTTAGGTTTTGGAATTGCGCGGAGGATGATTATGATTGTTTTTGAGTGCGATGACCTTGTCGTTAATGGTGTAGAGTAGAGCCATGCACCGGTGGTGGTGACTCGTGCATCGCCACGTATACTTGTCCAGCCGGCGGTTGTGTTTATTGATGGAGAACCGGTAGCCATCGATCGCAATCACGCAGTTTCCTTGCTTTGACTCCACGAACTCATACGGAGGTATTTTTTCTGGAAAAAGACACCGAAGTTTAGAATAAAAATTATCATAACATAACCATCACCTACGTGAGTATAGGATTGATACCTTCAGCGGGTCATTAAAGAGAAGTTCCTCCGCTGCAGCTACACGAAAACTGTCCCAGAAGACTACCCATATTATTTTGAGAAATGTTGATCTCTATTCACACATTAAAAAAATTTTACTCAAAAAAATATTTTTATGTCAGTTGATCCTTCGCACTTCCCACCACGTTGAGGCAAGCTCCCTCACTCGACACATTCAAAAACAATGTTAAAGCTCACTTCCTCTCACTCTCTGGCTAACCTTATTTTATTTTCTTATTTTTTTCTCTCTTTCACGTCCCGTGATCTGATATTGGTTGTTGTTCTTTGTTTCCACTTGCTTGTTTATGTTTTTTTTTTTTTTTATGTATGTATATTGTATGTAGTATATTAATATTAGGTATATGTATGTATGTCTATTATAATACTATGTATGTACCCAATATTTATTCAGTTTATGGTTTCTTTGTGCACCGTCCCCGTATTACAATTATTTTGTTTCCTGCACCCAAAGGTTGCCTGGAAGAAATTGCTTTTTAGCAATAAGGCCGCCTATTGTGCTCCGTATTTCATTTTGTATTTTTTTCTTTTGTAAATTTTGTATTTCTGTGTGCAATAAAGAGTATTGTATTGTATCCTTTATAATACTGATCCAAAACTTCAATGGGACTAACCCAGGTTGGAGTACTAAAAAGTCAGAATTTGCAAAAAACTTTTGCTGTACATTTTGTTTGATATTTTATACAAAAATCGATCCTATTCATAGTACTGAGTAAAAACTTATGAGTGACCAGCCAGGTTGGAGAGAGAATTCGCACCTTACCTTACAAATTTTGTATAAAACTTTAAAGCAAAATTTTTTAGTGTCAATCGATCATGTACTGATCTAAAACTTCAACGGGATCAACGTAGGTTAGAGTACTTAAAAGTCAAAAATCGCTGTATGGGAAAGTTTTTTGCAATTTCTGACTTTTTTTGTACTCCAACTTAGGTTGGCCGCATATGATAAGTATCAGAAACAGGATACATTAACTTAAAAAAATGTTTTTTTTTTAATACAAAATTAAAAGATTTTTTTTTTCAATTTATTGGTTTTTTAGTAGGTACTCTAATTTGGCTTGGTCCGTTAGAAGTTTTTGTGAAGAAACACGATCGATTAGCAGATTTTTTTTTTAAAATAGCCGTTTTCTTGTTACTACTTACTACGCTGGCTTAGCGACCCCAAGAGGATCATGGCCTCCGAAACGAGAGTTCTTTATTCTTTCCTGTACTGTGCCGCTTTTTGCATGAGGGCATCCAGGTCTTTTAAAACTTCGTCACCCCATCTGTACCTGGGACGACCGACAGGTCGTTTTCCACTCGCTCGTCACACGTAAGCTTTTTTGACGAACTGATCCTCTCCCATTCTCTCCACGTAGCCGAGCCAGCGAAGCCTTGCAGCCTTGGTCTCGCCCCTGATGTTGGCAATAGCTCTTAGAACTCTCTATTTTGCCTTCGCCTCCAGCTGCCTTCCGCCTCCTTGACCGATCCCAGAATTTTCCGCAAAATATTTTCTCTCAGTGTTCCAGGCTTCACAGCCATACATTGGCGTTTCCATTTGCCATTTTCTTGTTAACTATACTGGGAGTAAGGGACAGCCTTCCGAATACTGAAAGGGCATGATCAGTCAACGTAACTGAACAACTTTCATCGAACAAAACTTTCAGGAAATGAAAAAAAAAATTGGCTTCTCCATACAAACTGTCCAATCAAGTTTGTATGGAGAAGCCGATTTTTTTTCATTTCCTGAAAGTTTTGTTCGCTAAAAGTTATTCAGTTACGTTGACTGATTATGCCCTTTAAGTATTCGGAAGGCTGTCCCTTACACCCAGTTATTGGCTAGTTCGAGAAGTGAAACCCATATCACCTTCCTTAAATATATTTATTATTTACCGAGACACAGTATAACATTAAAGCACAATCTTACACGCTAAGAGCTATCGACAGACTGCCAGACTGCCTTGCCTTTCACTTTACAATCATTATCTGTCCCTACCATCGACATGTAGCCAACTTCACATGTAGCTAACTTCGCATCGTGCTCGCGGACCTCCGATTGGCTGGACTCGGACGCTGCGTTACTAGCCAATGAGAAAGAGGAATGTAGTATTGTCCACGAAAACAACTTAAGTAACCACACTATTGACTGCCAACACATCCAAGCACTTAACTAGTATTATAAACAACTATATCCAACTACAAATATTTACCATAAGTTTAGAAAAAGCCAACAGTTCGGCCGTCCTGATAAGCGCGAGTCCCTTCGCGTGGTTACAGTAAATTACTTGATACATTATTCCTTTTTAGGGTTCCGATACCAAAATGGTAAAAAAAGGAACCCTTATGGTGCCGCTCTGTCTGTCTGTCCGTCTGTCTGTCACACCTCTATATCTCAGCAACCACTTACGCTATCGAGCTGAAATTTGGAATAGTTTTAGAATATAGTTGCCCAACTTAATTGCACATGAAAAATTTTTGAAAAAAGTATGATTATTAATGTAAAGGGGGCCAAAATAGGGGGGGCCAAATTTCAAATTGTCGCTACTAGGTCGAGTGGGGTATCATATGAAAGGGCTTTACTTGTACATTTTAAAATATATTTTTGTATTTTTTTAAGTTTCTTAGTTTTCAAGTTATGATGAAAAATGTCAAAAAAAATACCATTCCCCCCCCCTTATCTCCGAAGTTTGAGTAAGGGAAAATCTGAATTAATTACAGTTGACAGAGGTTTATGTAAACTTTACAGCAAAAATAAAACGATCTTTCTAAGTTGCACAGTTTTTCAGAAATCTGCAAAAAACCTTTACAAACAAATTTAGTTTTGCGGTCCTGAAAATGGACTTTATTGCTTCCAAAAATACTATAGGTATATCGGAACCCTCGGCGCGCGAGTCCGACTCGCACTTGACCGGTTTTTTTTATATCTTGTGATAGTATAAGGAAACAATATTATAAAACAATAAATACAAACACAAAAATAAAAGCAAAAACAACAATAGAAATTATTTGAGGAAAATATTCTATAACAATAATCAAAATGTACAAAACAAAAACTACAAATATTTACCATAAGTTTAGAAAAAGCCAACACAGTATATTTCTCTCCTCCTATCTCCTAGGACGATTTCCGTGTAGCTGCAGTGTAGCTGCTACTCCCTTCCTTCCTCAGGTTAGATAAGGGAAAATCTTGTGTCTTTCGAATGTGTTTTCCTTGAAAAAACTGTCTTAATTGCTTTTAACTAGTCTTAACAAATCAAATAAAATGAGGTAACAAATTTGATGGATATATCATATTTTCTTAAAATGAATGAATAAGTGACAAGATTTGATTTATCACATAACATCGACATTATTTTGAAGAACTTTCTTACAGCTAGGTAATTCACATAAGGTAAAAGCTTACACATACACGCGTCCATAAAAACACCAACTGTTTCAGTAGAAAGATATCGTATTCTCCTTTTGATAATATTTGCGTATAGTATTTTAGGATAATATTAGTAGAAATCAATTCCTACGCTTTGCAATAAATGCCGTCTTTAACAGTAAATGCGGGTGGGTCATGGTTGTGCTGGATGTTGGCTCTGAGCATTTTCATGTCCTTGCTGAGGATGAAGCGAGCCTTGCATTTAGACCACCTGCTGCAGCGCCACGCGTACGTGGTGGTGGTCACGATGCCGCAGTAGAACGAGTACCCGTTGATCACCGCTATCTGCTTGCCTGTGCGGCTTTTAAACCATCGTACCGTGTTGTCTGAAAAGAGATACTTGATTTATTAGAATAAAATTTTATCAAAAGAGAATTTTGCTCAGAAGTATGCAAAAAAAGATTCTCAAATGCATAAAAAACGGCTGGTAACAAACTATTAAACAAGATATTTGTTTTAAGGAACCATGTCGTCAATTTTAGTTTAAAAAAACTGCATTCTTTAAAGTACTCAGGATTCGAACCTTGTCAGTTTTCAAAACGAAAATGTATTTTTTTTTGTAAACATACTTTTTTAGGGTTCCGTACCCAAAGAGTGCAAAACATGACCCTATTGATATGCCTCCGAAGTCTGTCTGTCAGCGGGCTGTATCTCATGAACCGTAATAGGTAGAAATTTAAATTTTCACAAATTATGTATATCTGTTGAAAAATTCATCTACTCCATCGTTGAGTAAATAAATGCTGAAAAGGAATAAGATGCCACCAAAGTCAGCTGTTTTAACAAAATTTTGTTTGGGCTGTAGCTAGACAGTTAAAATTTTCACAGATTATGTACTTCTGTTGCCGCTATAACCACAAATCCTAAAAATTAAAAAAAAAATATAAATAAAAGGGTGCTCCCATACTAGACACCTGTTTTTTTAAGCGATTTGTGCTCGATTTTTGTTTTAGCTCTATCTTAAAAATGAGAAAACTGACAAACGCGAAAAATGGAATATTTATAGTTCATAAGCTATAAAAGAACAACAAATAATAAAATCTGGCCAAGCGCGTGTCAGACGAAAAAAATCTAGCACAATAACTTACTGAAATTTCAACTAATACAATAATGATTATGTGGTGGTACGGAACCCTCAGCGCGCGAGTGCGACTCGCATGAAGATTGTTCGATTCCCGGGTAGTGTACATCAAAATTCACACATTACATTAAAATAATCCATTCAATACTCGTATCATCAATTGCAAATTGCTTTTCCAAGCCAAAAGTAAATAATATTTTCATTGGTGTGTCTTGATCTATAAAAGATAACGTTATTTATTTTAAAACTGGACGGGTGATGGGTATTGGGTATGTTGTATGTAAGTTCGTATAACTTGTGCGTCAACGGAAGTGACGAAACGGGACTTGCACTGGCGGTTCAAAGTGCAGAACCATGTGAGTGTCGAGTTGCTTCTAGATCTGCAGTAGAACGAGTACCTACCGATTCACCACAGCCAGCTTTTTCCCCGACGTATTCCATACCCTTTGAACTAAAATACGTATGTAGGTACATAGGTATATAATCTTCGATCGAACATCGTACTTATTACCCACCACTACCTGCCATGCACCTTAGGTCAATTAAGAGTTAAAAGTATGTTATGAACGTTATTAAATTCTTAATCAAAATCTGATTTGCGATTTAAAAAAAATACAAAAAAACTACGGAACCCTATACTGCGCGTGGCCCGACACGCACTTGGCCGGTTTTTTATTTAACTTCTTGCAATAAATAAGTACTATTTAAAAAAATGCGATCGATACTAAAAAACTACGGAACCCTATTACTGCGCGTAGCCCGACACGCAATTGGCCGGTTTTTTATTTTATTTACTTCTTGCACTACAGATAGTATAGTATTATATTATCTGTGATTAAACTAAGTACTATTTAAAAAAATGCGATCAAAACAAATTTTTAAACAGTATCTTTACAACGAAATCAGATGAGATTAAAAAATTAAAGAACTTGTGATAAATAAATTACTTTATTTTAAAGTAAATTCCATTTTTAATTATAAAATTTGGAGCTTGATGGTTGTGCTTTCCATTAGGTTCGATCAAGAAGCCTTCTGATGAGGCCGTAGCGAGACTTGCTCTGCACCTACACTGTGTTCGAGAGCTGCAGTACCACAGGTTTCTAGTCTTGCTCACTGTTTTCAAGTGATAACTGTGTCCTTTGTACAATGCCAATAGTTTACCTTTCGGGTTCTTTACAAAGGTGACTGAAAGAATAAAATAATAATATCTTGATTATTACCACCATATAGCGTATGTTGGTACTTATTTAAGCTGAGTTGCACTGTTTTCTTTATATAAAAAAATAATAAATACGTGTATCGCTCTCGCTCTGCGGCCATATTACTATTATCTAATCTGTGGCGAGAGATAGTGGTTTCCAATAACATTACTATAACAAAATAACCCAAGTACGTTTAAGTACCTACTTAGTCTTTTATTTTAAAACCTAACTAGAAACACTAACGGCCCTAAATAGAGTAGGAGATAAGTGATAATTAAATTTTCTCAAAATTAAAACGGGACCATTTTTGACAAAAAAGGTTTTATGGGGTTTTGGACATTACAGAATCCAGAAATCATTGTTGTTTAGCCGAAATCCTACTACTTCAGAAAAGCCTTATGCCTCTACTCATAAAAACAAACAACTTTACCGAAGAAAAAACTTTTTTACTCGAAAATAATTTTTCGCCATCCCGTACTAAATGAGTCGATCACGTGACCACTTTACTATGAAGCTGAAAATTGTTTTTCAAGCAATGCATTTTTTTGTTTGGGAAAGTTGTTTGTTATTATAAGTATATTTGACCCTTGTATATTGTGTGTCGAATATGTGTATGAATAAACATTTTTATCTATTCTATCTATCTATAAGTAGAAACACTTAAGGGCTTGGGAAGCAAAATCAGTAAAAATTCATGCCGTATATGATAGGTACAAAAGCGAAATATATATTTTTTAAACATATTTTGCTAGAAACTAAAAACTAAGCAAGTATAATGTCAACATTTATACTTATTTTAAACGTGGTTATGCTCATTCTTTTTGTCGATAATCTTGTCGTGGTAAGAGTGCAAGGCTCTGCAGCCAGCAGTCCACCTGCAGCAGCGCCAAAACACCTTGGACTTTTTGTACTTCGAGTGGCGGATATAACGTCAGTTGCCCCAGTGGATCACTACCCTGTGTCGTTGGGATGTCGCAAACTTCGGCCCAAAGAACTCTGTAACTTTTGGAAGATCTGCTATCTCTGAAAATGATGGCGCAGCTGAAATTTCTGGGGACTCTGTTGTAGTCCTAAAACCCTGTAAAACTTATAGTTTAAGGCGATCCGTTTTCCACTGCTATTTTTAGTAAAAAATTTCGCTGATTAATACAAAGATACAACTAAAGTACCTAAAGTACTACAGTATAGATCGCACACCCACAATGGTCATATTGAACCAAAAATTGCTTTATCTACTCCCGTACCGGAATATTCCAAATTCGAAACCAATGACAGATTCGAAATTGAGGTCATTTTCCGCTGTCATTTTCATTTCCACACTGTTCCATACTACGAGAAGTACGGAAATGGAGTATGGATTTTCATTCCGCAACTGTTATAATACATAATTTTCAATCTGCATAGGCTAAGGCAATACTACCACAATACTACAAACAGCCTACTTTAAAGTAATTTTGTAAAAATACTTTTTACTTGGGTGACGATTGCCTACCTATATTTAAAAGAAAACGGAGAGTACCAGGAGTACATAAATCGACAAGAGGCTAACAGTTGGCTCGCTTCTATATAAAGTGACCGTAGCAACAAAAGAAGTGATTTGAACAAAATGGAAAGTATGTACCAGGAGAACATGAGACTACAAGAGGCTGTCAGTAACCATATACATGAAATTAATGTTAAAGCAACTCCATCCACAAGCTCTGGATCTGGAATAACTTCGGGAATAACTTTAATTAACTGTACTAACTAACTGTCCTCTTAGTTCAATAAATTGATCACTACTCTTTAAAATTTTATTTTATTTTTCGGTCGTAGATAAAGTTTTGTATGCAACTATACGTAATTAGTCATTTTAACACTCGATCTATACTATTTTGATACTCGGCTGCGCCTCGTATCAAAAACCAGATCTCGTGTTAAAATTACTCTCATTACGCAACAGTTGCATAAATAACTAAACAAAAACTAGTACTTTCGGTGCATTAGCTGTATCTTTGTATAAATCAGCGAAAAATTTAACTGAAAATACTCGTAGCAGTATATACTCGTTTTTCAACAGCATTTTATGTACCGCATCAGAATGCGAGTCATTTGAAATTAGTATGGAAAACGGATCGCCATAAGAAAAGACAATTCTGCAACAAATAAAATATTTTATTTAAATTTTCTGCCTAATTCTGTTTGACTAAATCAATTTTCAATCAAAGAGCGAAGCTTGAAGCGTTTTCCAGCTGACCCTGCCCAATTTAACGAGGCCGCAGGCCGAGCTCCGCAAAGGGTGAAGCCCGAAGCGTTCCCCTCCAAAAGGTGGTCGCCATTGCCTTCAAAATCGAAATGTGAGGGTCCTTGCGGACTCCAATACCCGATCAAGTCAAAATTTGAAAAAATGGCCGCCATCTTGAATTTTTTGTTACCAGACTGGGCTGATTGCCTTCAAAATCGATATCTTAAGTTCCGAGAGGTCTCCGATACCCAATCAAGAATAAAATCTTCCATCTAGATTTTTTTGTTTTTGGGCTGATTGCCTCCAAAATCGATTTTGTCAATTTACAACAGCCACAACACCTCACGAGGGCTGCTCGCAGCCCGCGCACCCACGCGACTTCTAGTTTATTCTGAAGCTGGGCGGATAATGGGTATGTTGTACGACAGTTTGTATAACTAGTCTGTCCTCGGTAGTGACAAAACGGGACTTGCACCGGCGATTCGAAGTGCAGAACCATGTGAGGGTCGGGTTGCTTTTAGATCTGCAGTAGAACGAGGACCGATTCACCACAGCCAGCTCTTTCCCCAACGTATTCCATACCCATTGAAATATAATATTCGACCCAACAGAGAACTTATTACTCACCACTAACCATAATAATAAATAATAATAATAATAAATACTTTATTGAAAACAGAATTACAACTAAGACATAGGTTTCTAGGTTTCTAACTCTAAAAATCAATACATTTAGGTTCTTATGAAGAAATTTGTTTTTTTAGTAACTAGTGGTTGCTTACTGATCCCCACACTAGGATTCCCTGTGTTGTGGGACATCAGACTCTTCCCATATGATATATTACATACTAATATTGCTTTAAAAGTATTATCTAAACTAAAAACAAAGTATATTAGAAGACATAGGCAGTCATGTGCTTGTGTGTATGTATAATTTTATATACTTGTGTGTGCGTGTGGGTGCATGTTTGTGTATGTGTGTGTTTGCATGTTCGTGTATAGCCGTGTATGCTTGAACCGGGTGTTTTGAAAAAAATAATAAATACAGTGGATTTCATTAATAACGACCTCGGTTATAACGACTTTTTGGTTATAGCGACGTCAAACTTACATCCCTTGAATTTAAAGCATTATATTTCTTATTTATTTATTTTAAAGTAAATTCCTTTACTAATTATGAAATTAGGAGCTTCATGGTGGTGTTCTCCATTCTGTACAATCATGACACCTTCTGATGAGGAGGTAGTGAGACTTGCTTTACACTTTGAATTAGTTCGAGAACTGCAATACCACAGGGTTCTTGTCTTGCCTTTGTTGATCAAGTGGTAACTGTGTCCTTTATACAATGCCAACGGTTTACCTTGCGGGTTCTGAACAAAAGTAACTGAAAGAAAATAAACCCTGATTATTGCCACGCCGCGCCATAGCAAATGGACTATTGAGTAACTTTCCATGTCAGTAGATAACAGACCGTCCGCCGAAGTAAGAAGCCGATATGTTCTATCTACCCCTTAGATTATGAATAACGGCAGCTTACTGCCTATAGATAAACAAAGAGCCCGAAAACGCGTAACCAATTTTGATTTGTCAATGTGTGCGTTAGATAGTGATGTACATTTTGGTATCGATATTCGAGTACCCTGGCGACATTGACTTGTCTGTTCAGGCGGTAGCGTCGCTGTCAACAATCGCAGTGTTTCACTTGTAGTAGGTAGTAGTGTCGATAATCCTCCATTTCTCCGCCTGGGGCCGTAGATAAGTGGATTTCTACTATCGTAAATGCCAGTAGTATAGAATAAAAATGTATGAGATTGATATTCACTGACGAAATGTTGCGTGACGGCTATGGCTATATTATATGCAACTACCGTTTACGATTACAGGAAGCCCCTTTTCTAGGTACCAACCCAAAAAAGTCGGTGGAACTGTAATTTATGTTTCTTTGTTCAAACCTCATTTTTTTATCTTCGTCACTGCATGACCAGTGCCACCAGCATGAGCCCCTATCTTAGGCCAAATGTATTTTTTTTATTTTTTATTTATGGAGCAAATGGCAAAATATAGCATTTGAGGCCGCCAAAGGCCTCTCACATATGGCTCTTTAACGACTACATCCATAGGTAGTAGTCGGGCCAACGGCTTAACGTGCCTTCCGAAGCACGGAATTATCCAACTTATCCGACTATCAGGTGATTCATCCTGCTATGTCCTAACCAAACTGGGGAAGCCGCTCAAAGGGATTTTTGTCTGACAGAGTCCCCACCAGGAATCAAAAACAGAACCTCCGGACTCCGGATCGAGAGCCGAGCGCTCTAACCACTAGACCATTGAAGACGTTAATGGCTGATAATTCTACAAAGCAGAAAATCGCAAAATTTCACAACCACAAACGCAACGCAACGTTGGAATGCGTATTGAAGACGCATATTTCACAACATCAGACAGAACCACATTTTAGCCTAGTAGGTAAAACGTCTCCGGTACTTACGGAGAAGACGCAGGTTCGAATACTGTCTGTGGTTGTGAAATTATGCGATTTTCTACTTTATACACAAAAATTTTAGAATAGTCAGTTTTAAGGAAGGAATGAAATTATATTTTAGTAACAATTTGTTTGAGCGGATAATAACTATACGGATGTGCCTCCGCTGCTGCTGGCGCCGGGTCCTATATGAGCTACCGACCGGCGCCGGTTGCTGAAATGGCTGCCGGTGCTGATTTTTTTTTTTAATTGGTAACAGAACTAAATTAGTCAACCCCGATTCCAAGCTGCCGAATCTGTTAGCTCCATTTAATAAAGTTGTATTAAGTCGGCATTTTCTTTTATATACCTACATCTAGAAAATGTTTGCTACAAACTTAAGACTATTTTTTAGGATTCCAACTCGTCCAATCACCCTTATCAATTTTCCTTTTATATTCGAATCCTTTGGAAACTGTTGAACAAAATGGCAAAACAAAGTTAGGACTGACCTACTTCTGTTTATTTCAAGACGAAAATGGTAAATCAAGTAAGTAACAATGCGTCTGTAAGCTCGTATTATAAACATAAAGAAAATAGGTATCGATAAATTTGAGTCAAGCCCTAGCGTAAATGTGAGCTATATTGATGAAAAATATAACACTAAAATTCAGAACATTATCAACAACTAAACTTTTTTCAATGCAAAATACGAAAATTAGCAATTCAGAAGAAGCTATTCTATATTTTAAACATGAAATATAAGTTATTTTAAGCAAAAAAACATATAGTTCAAAAGTAATAACGTCCTAAGAATTTACCCGTGAAATGTACATTTCTCTGGACTATTTTTGTAATTAACACCACATCCAACTACACTACACACCGTCATAATTAAAAGTATCCTTATTTTTATATAAATATGTAGTTTTTACGCAATTTTTTACAAAAAACTGGAAAGCTGGTTTTTCGCGTGGCTCAAAGTGGCTCCCTGTCATTCAAAATCGGTTACAGAGCTATTCGATTCGCTATCCTTTGCTATCTTGCAGTATCACCATAAGAGATTTGTTTCTCGCTCGCACTCATTGTTGGTCTTCTATGCTTATGTCTATGATCTACCCAGATGTACACTACATAATTGTACGTGACAGTTCGAGAGTGCGGGCGACTTGTACCTATGACGCGCCATTCATTTCGCCCGTCGCTGTCACCACGCCGTAAATACACATTAGAATATAACAAAAAAAATTCATATAAACACCGTTCCGTGTGATAAAGTCCTCATAACATCCCATGAAACGTCCACTACAGGACAGGGAGCTCCCTCCAGAATTCTAGCTTTTGCTGGAAAAATGTGGAGGGGAAGTACCATAGTCACCTCGCTTGTTAGCGTTACGGCTGGCACCATGGATCGCGGTTGTAGGCGACCGCAGTAAGAAAGATGTAAGATACAAAGGAGGATGCTGCCCATCCTCCAGTTAACCCTTAGTCGTCTCTTACGACACCCACGAATATGTATGGGTTGGTACTATTCTTTGCCGGCACCACACGGGACAAAGTTAGGAGGAATATTTTACTTTCAGAGGTCGGGGTGGGGCAAGCTTGCGTATGCTGCAGGGTGTAAATGCTTCCTTGATGCCTTGATGCAGAGCGAACCGATTGACATCCGTATTTGTCAACCAAGAAACGCAAGTTACACAATGTATCATCTGCTAAAGTTAAAGAAACTAGTGGATGAAGTAAAAGAAGAGAGACGGCATTGTACCAAATGGAAAATGTGGTTTCTGCCTACCGCTCCGGGTATTAACAAGCTTTCGGTTATACCCACAGGACAACGATAGGGCCACTTCGCCTGCGCGCACCCCCCCATAGAAGCGAATATACTAAAAAAAATTGGTTCCTTATTGAAGAGTCCAATTTCTGTAGGCGCACATCATAAACACATTCGTAGCCATAGAGACGCTGTCACTGGTTTTTTGCATCTTACTCTCTCGCAATAATAGTACACACGGCCGCACATCAGTAGAAACACTTTTGGACCTTATGGCGTGGTAATAGAGTTGAAAAAGTTCCTACCGACAAGCGGTTGACCGTACTATGTTTATCGCACTCAAATGACGCTAGTAGTGTGGGTGCGGAAAACGTTTTAGTTTTAGTAAATGGTGACACTGATTTGTATTGAATGACATAATGAATTTGTCTCTAGATGTAGAGCAAGACGCATGCGCTTCAGAGCTATGTGGTTATACCCTAGGCACTAATTATTCATAATTATTTCTTAATAATATTAAATTAATTTTTAAATTTCTGCATAATATAAATGATATCAAATAACTTGATTATACAAAAACTATTAATTAATACATATCGTTAAGTTGTAGCTACAAAACAGTGTCGGAAAATTTGTAGGCCGAGTGAAATTTTCCACTTTTCATTCTTCAGACCGAAATTTAGGCCTAATAAAGCAAATTCCTTTATAAATTATAAAATTAGGAGCTAGATGGTTGTGCTCTCCATTAGGCTCGATCAAGAAGCCTTCTGATGAGGCCGTAGTGAGACTTGCTCTGCACCTACAATGTGTTCGAGAGCTGCAGTACCACAGGTTTCTAGTCTTGCTCACTTTTTACAAGTGATACTGTGTCCTTTGTACAAAACCAACGGTTTACCTTTCGGGTTCTTTACAAAGGTAACTGAAAGAAAGAAAAATCTTAATTGTGACCAGACCATCCATAGTGTATCATCATAACATCCCATGAAACGTCCACTACAGGACAGGGAGCTCCCTCCAGAATTCTAGCTTTTGCTGGAAAAAAATAGTGTATGGTGGTACCTATTTAAGCTGACTTGCATGGGTTTCTTTATACTGTAATAGTAAATTCGTGTATCGCTCTCGCTCTACGGGCATATTACTATTATCTAATCTGTAGCAAGAGTTAGTCGTTTCTAATATCATAACTATGAAAAATTACCTATTTATTTTAAATCCTATACGTATTTCTGTCCCTTTCTTTACATAATAATAAATAAATGGTACAGCAGCACTGCACTTACTTTCTCGCGATATACGAGAGGTATCATTCACCAGTGTCCCCGCCGGGAGTCGAACCCAGAACCTCCGGATCAAGAGCCGAATGCTCTAACTACTATATTATAAAGGCTGCGTATAGTAATGAGTAAATAAGTACCAACTGTAAACTTAAGTTTGTAATTCCATACAAATAATATGAAAATACAAACTAACCTATACCTACTAGATTTATGTAAAAAAGATTTGATGAAATATGCATTCAAGTAGAAAACCAATTTAGAATCCAAATTCTAGAACATCAAAATAAGCTCCACGAAACCGATTTTGAGTAAATCACATTTTTAATTTTTTGTTGTAACGGTACACCCCTTATATGAATTTCTACAGACCAATTGATACTGCCGTAAAATACCTTAAATGGAGATGCTTGGTCATGCAAAGTTTCATCAAGATTTTATGAGCCGTTTTTGCGAAAATTAAAATTTTTCATTTTCGTTGTATGACAGCTACCCTCAAAATGAGAGCCAGCGGGAAACCACTAAAAACCCTTCGACGGATTTGCATAAAACTCTTAAATTAAAAATATGGTGTCAATCGGACCATTCGTTTAGCTGCTAGGCTAAAGCGTGACGGACAGACCGACCGACCGACCGACCGACGGACGGACATTTTTGGGAGACTAGTTTTTTATGATGTATAAGTGATATAGAACACATTTTTGAGAAAATTAGAAAAACTTTTTTTTTCACGAATACAATACCTTTCTCGCTCCGCTCGAAAGTAAAAACTGTCACTCTAAGATTTAATGAGATTTTCAGCAACTTGTCTTGAAAAAAGGAACATAGAAAACGTTACAAAATTATCAAATTATCAACGTTACAAAAAAGCCGCCATTATTTACGTAGGATATTTAATCATATATGATAATTTTTACAACACTATAGGGTGACTTTTAATTAGTTCTTGATAGCAAAAGATATGCATTTACTCATGATACTGGACAACTTTTCCCAAGGAATATAGGTCGAAATACGAAAAACCAAATTAGACCTCCCATACAAAATGCGCTATCAGCTGATGCAGTTTCTATGGGAGGTCAAAACTTGATTTTCGTATTTCGACCTATGTTCCTTGAGGAAAGTTGTTCAGTATCATGAGTACATTCATATATTTTTCTATCAAGAACTAATTAAAAGTCACCCTATATACTATAAAGTATGTAGTAGTACACTGCTGCTCTTTTCAGCTGTAGTTTGTATGGTTTAATTAGTTCACGCACATACTATACAGACTAAAATAATCTTAAAAACTAAATTTTAAACATATAAATTTAGTAACCTCGTTCACTACATATGATTTTGTTTGTTCTTGATTGGAACTTCATTAAAATTGGTTACAACCACGCGGCGGCCTAATTGTTAATGGGAATAGTACCAAACGTTCTTAGATTTTAGGCCACTGGTTCTGAATTCTAGTTAAAGAAACATTTCTGAAAATCCTATCTTAGTGAATGGCTTTGTCGTACAATTTATTGAACGTCAATGCTATTAATTAGGTTAGGTTTACCTCTGTACGAAATTTCACATAGAGGCTCGGTGGCGTTGATGAATCACTCAGTCATCACAAGCTCTATTATATATTTCTATGTTTGTATGTATGTATAGTTTTAGCCTATGCCAGTAACAATTTTTAGGTAATTATTCAATATATTTTTAGTAGTTGACCCCAACATAATTCTCTAAGGCAGATTTTATTTGACAGGATGAAAAATTATCATAATTTAAATGTAAATTCAAAATATCCAAAAATTCAACAAAAAAATGTTTACCTTGATCTTTGTATAGAAAATTTAAAAGTACAGCTTCTTTATAGAAGGTTTTTCTCATATAGTGTAATACCCCAGCAAAAATTTCATTGACTGAGGATTTAACGCAGGCGTCTTCATACGACGATCCGCTTCATTTCCCAGACCACGGTTTAATCAAGAAGTCACAATTTTTAAAACACTATAAAATATATCTGAAGCAGACAAAA
This sequence comes from Athrips mouffetella, assembly GCA_947532105.1. Classification (NCBI taxonomy): domain Eukaryota; kingdom Metazoa; phylum Arthropoda; class Insecta; order Lepidoptera; family Gelechiidae; genus Athrips; species Athrips mouffetella. The sequence continues at coordinate 23,297,806 of OX383964.1, read as the reverse complement.
TCAATGAAAGACTAATCTCGTACAGTATGATATTCTTTGAAACACGGTTGTAGGCACAAAGACAACGAGCACTGTTCGCATTTGTAAATTGTGCGGGATACTTTACTATTGCGTCTACACCATACGCAAGTATGATGTTTAGAGGCACCTTTAATAACAAAATGATTCCCTGATAATATAGGCCGCTTCTGTCCAGGTAAAACTCTGACCTCGGTAGCTGAAGGCTTGGGTGGCTGAAAGCGCAGTATAAGCTCCTCAGCCAAAACTGTTCTGAATTGCCGCTGAGACGTTTTTTTGTTATGTGCTGCATGGATTATTTGAGCGTTCAAAATTGAAACATTCAGGAGCCTTTTGAACAATTTTTTATACCAAACTTGATTTCTAATTCGCTCCATAGGAAATGCCGCCAAAAGTTGGTCTTTTTTGTCGACACCCCCCATGAGCAAATTATAATCAAGAACGGCCTGAGGCTTATAACGCCAACTACCGTACTTCTCTTTCGCCCCGATTTCTACCGGGTGGTATGTCGATATCATGGATACCAAATTGTTATCACGCCAGACAAGTACGGTGAGGTCAGAAGTTTGGCTGTATACTACTTCACCAACTCTCAATTCGGTTTTGGAGAGAGCCTTTAACGATTCGGGGACAAATTCGCGAGATGTGCGCAATGTCCCCAAAACATCTGTCTGCTTCTTTTTGAGACATCGCGCTAATAACGGAGAGTTATAGAAATTGTCCATTACAAACGTATGCCCCTTACCAAACAACGGGGTGGCCAGCTCGTATACAACTTTAGCTGCATGACCATCTGGCACGAAATCTTCGGTATGTCCGTGCTGTTCATCTCGTTCGTTCTGTCCCTCCTGTTCGTCCTGTCCAGTCTGGGCATCTCGTCTAGTCTGTCCATCTTTTCCAGTCTTTCCTGCACCGCAATAGATAATAAAGCTCCACAAATAACCAGTCGACGACTCGCAAAGTTCATAAGTCTTAATTCCAACTTTAGCAGCTTTATTAGCAATTTTTTGAGAAATTGTAAGTCGTCCTGACCAATGCAGAAGGCTTTCATCTATAGCAATGTTTTGTCCGGGTAGATATAACTCAGAAAATTTTGTATTAAGGTGGTCGGTAATTCGACCTAATTTGTTAAGTTGTCGCTGATTTGCCGTTACATTTTGGGGTGTATCAGAGTTGAAATGTAAAAACTTTTTCAAGAGTAACAATCTATTGTACGTCATGATTTCTGAAAAGCCTGGCATGGCCAAACGACCCGACGTTTTAAAATATTCTTTCTCAACCGGTAAAGGAGTGACACCTTGATAAATTAATAATGCAAAAAAGACCAGTAACTCTTGTCTGTCAGTCGGAGTCCAGGATTTTAGTCTAGAGTGTAGTTTTAAGTCAGTCGAATCTATGACCCGATTTGCGTAGACATTTGTCTCTTTAACGATTATGTCGATTATATCTGAATCCCAAATTTTTAGAAAAACATCAACTGGATGTAAACCCTTCACGGATTCAGTAGGACCTACACAACCAGTAAATTCTTCCCGGGTTCCTTTAAAATGCTCTGGTTCTTTTTTCCAATCAAATGTCAGCAAATCAGGCGATGCTATTTGTCTGATATTTATGTCGTTCATTTTGTCTGATTCATCTAGCAAACGTCGAAGGGATGGATCTATATTATCTGGAATCATAGCAGAGTTTGGGTCCGCAGCTTCGCGTGAAACGAATGGCTCTGCATCCTCTGTTTCAGCTCTCAAAACATCCCACTGCTGTGAAAAGATTTGGCATTCATCGTGTGATTCTGAAAAGAAAAATCCCAATTTTAAGGCTGTACTAAAAGTAGTTACATTTCTATGTCATGTATAGTAGTGGAAATTGGATCTTCTCACTCAGAAAATGTACAGACTTATAAGAAAACGAGTTGTACTCAAAATCTGTCAAACAAAACAGTCATCACGTTATTTTTAACCGACTTAAATAAAGGAGGAGGTTCTTTGTTTCACTGTAAGTATTTTTTTTTATGTATGTACCGATCACTCCGTCAGTTGTGAACCGATTTGCTAAGTCCTATCATCACCAAGTCAGGATTTGATGATGGAATCCTAGGGAAATCTTGGGCAACCCTCAAATTTAAGATTTGATGAAAGAGTAGGAACGAAATGGAAATTAAAAACTCAACGTAATTTGATAACGGCATACCTACAGCTTATGTAGCGCGAGTTAGTGCACTAATATGGGTAAATAAAAAAGCAGTTCAACGTCTTTCGTAATAAAAGACACTAGATAAGATATTGTTAATTACTGTTCCCTGCAATGCAACTTCTTGGCTCGCACCGACTCCAAAATGAACTGTTTCATGAAATGAAATAAAAAAAAACATAGGCTTGGTTACTTTCTATTATTTCACAAAGTTACTGATAATGGAGTTTACGAAAGACAGTGGGGATTTGTTTACAAAATAACTAGCCTCAAATTCATGTAAAAAGAGTTAAAAATGTTGATATTACTGACTAGCTGTTTGATAGTGTACCTCATGAAAAAGAAGATTTTATTTTGGAAAATTAATGTTTACAAAACGTCACGTTCTTTTGTGAACACTGTCATACAGACGGGACTGCAGCGGTAATCAAAAAGACTAATGTAAAAAGCACAAGAATTATTATTAAGCTTAGTACAATGGATAAGTAACTAAAATAGATAAGTGAAAAAATTAAAACTAGTTAGGTCAATCAGCTGTATTTTAGATGAAGAGCATTGAAAAAAAAAATTGTCAGTTAATAAACAAATGAAGACATCTAAAACTTAAACCTAGCTTTCGTTACAAATAGCTTACTTACGTACTTAAGTCTTAAAAACAACAGGATGGTAATAAGAATGTTATAATTTGATATAAACGCCATTTTTAATTATGTAATTAGTTGGTGGGTGATTATGTAGTATGCACTTGACAGATAAAAATTCATTAAGAGCTGTCGTGACAATATTCGCTTTGCATTTGGTTGTGCCCCTCGTGCAGGACCATCTCTTAGTTGATACATTCTTCTTTTGCTCGTAGAATGTGTAACCATTGTAGATAAGCACAGCTCTTCCCCTCTGGTTTTGTGCCCACGTAACTGCAAAAAAAAATATTTAATTACTTTTCAGTTTCTATTTGTTAGGTTAGTATGATACCTAAATAAATAACATATCAAAGACCTTTTTTTTTCATCTTTAATGACATTTTTGTTGATTGACTATTCAGTGATAGCATACTTAAAGTTACTGATAGAAAAGAACAAAATGTCTATCCGCGGGTCCCATTTACATACTCTTAATCATCACAGTTTCTACCTATCTTTATGAAATACCATCACGAATGATGAAACTAGCCGGTGGATGGTTATGTTCGGCAGGTTCACGTTTGATACTTCCTCTTCCCTGTTGGTGACAAGGCGCGCAGGGCATCTCATTTTGCTGCTACACGATCGCGAATAAGCCCAATTTTATGTTTTCGTGTAAGTATTTTTTTTGGTTCTGGTGTCTTTCCTTTTATAGGAGTTATAAACCCAGCAGCCTCTGCTTAGTTTAAACTGTGCCTCTTGTAGATCACATAGAACTTTCCATTCCAGTGAGGTGAAAGCAACCGATATTTGTTAAAAAAAATCTTGTAAGGAACATGTAAGGAAGCAATTAGATTACAAAATGAGACAAAACTTCTTCAGGACACAAAACAAAAAATAAATTAAAAATTTAAATACTTTTTTTATTTTCTTTTTCAAACGGTAAAATAAGAAGTCCTTAAAGGTCTTTAAGAGGATATGTGAAATCGGCTTTTTGTAAAAACTAAGTAATAAAATAAAATTTTAGGTTGGGTAAACCCTAGCAACTACAAATACCTTTCTATATACTTAATTTCACTACTACAAATTCAAATTTGTTTATTAAAATTTCATAACATAACAGTTTTTGAAAAACCAAAGCGTTATAAAAACAATTCAACAATAATTAATGACTAACTCCAGGTTAGTATAGTTGTCAATATTTAAAACACCTCAGATTCCACAAAAAGAGGAATAAATGAAAATTGAAGAGGCAACTTTAGATTTTTATTATGTCGAGTCGATTTTCATTAATCATATTTAATTTTGGTCTTGGTGATTCTCTCACTTGAATGGTCAAGAAACACATAGCTGAAAATCACGGCAAGATACTGAGTAAATAAAGAGACATTTGTTTTCAAAATACCCAAAAAAATGTACACTTAAAATTTATTCTTAAAATTTTAGTATAGCATATTTTTTTTTATAAATTTTACATTATTTTTTACATCTATTTAAAAAAAGGACGGCTTGCACTCCGGGAGTGCCGGCAGAAGTCAAAACTTGAATTTTTGAATATTATGCTTTTTGTAAGGGTCAATCGCGCTATTGCTCGCGTACTTCTTCATCGAGACCTATCATTTGTCTCAGCACATGAGTAGTCTAGGGTGAGTAGTTTTTGAGTTATAGCGATTTTTAGTTTGACAGCTGTCATCCGAAATGTAGATCGCATCGAGACCTATCATTTGTCTCAGCCAGCACACGAGTAGTCTAGGGTCAGTAGTTTTCAAGTTATAGCGATTTTTAGTTTGACAGCTGTCATCCTTAATGTAGATCTCATCGAGACCTATCATTTGTCTCAACACACGAGTAGTCTAGGGTCAGTAGTTTTCGACTTATAGCGATTTTTAGTTTGACAGCTGTCATCCGAAATGTAGATCTCATCGAGACCTATCATTTGTCTCAGCACACGAGTAGTCTAGGGTCAGTAGTTTTCGACTTATAGCGATTTTTAGTTTGACAGCTGTCATCCGAAATGTAGATCTTATCGAGACCTATCACTTGTCTCAGCACACGAGTAGTCTAGGGTCAGTCGTTTTCGAGTTATAGCGATTTTTAGTTTGACAGCTTGTGCACAACCACAGAATTAATAATAGTACTACATACAGAACGGAAGCTCTCCGCCTCCCACCAATCGGAGTACCTCAAGTGCGCGCGCATCACCCCGCGGGGCCCTGCGCGATATCTCGTCCCATTTCTCGTCCTGTTGCCACGCGATATGCAACGCTTGCAAAAGTTGAAACAATGGTGCGTGGTTGTGCAGTTTACGGTTGTCTTTCGACTCTCCAAGACAAAGTAAAATTTGGAATAAAGTTAAACAATAATAAGAAGCAATTATTATGGATTAAACACCATAAGGTAGACACAGATGTTTTCTTTCCTTTAAACATTTCTTTCATTGATAGATTTAATAGAGCATTTTTTGGGTTAAATGAAAAAAATAAAGCTTTGAATAGTATGTATTTATTTATTCCTTTCCACATTAAAGCAATAATATAACAGCATTTTTTTTCATTTTCTGGAATAAAGTTTGGCAGATTTTTTTGCAGTGATGATAAGAGCATTTTCGCGATAGTCATCCTGGTGCACCGGCGGGGCGGCGGCCAGCCAGCCGTCAAAGATGAAGTTTAGTGAAAAAAATGATTGTTTTTAGAGTTTGTGAGATTATTTCAACGTGTGTTTGTTTGTTTTAATTAAAATTCGATTACTAAATACAACAAAGTGAGGTGACGAGTGATAGTAAAGTTATAATTCGTTTGTGAATTGTGTAAGTCGCTTTATAGTCGAACGAAAAATGTGCAACTCGAAACTGTAATAAAAGTATAATGCTAATGTTCTGTTATCTACGTTTTCTAGGGTAGGTAAGTGTTTTCTAGATACCACCAACCCTACACTCACACGTCTTTAACCCACCCACACATTTGCGCGTGTAAAAATGACAGCTGTCACTTTTGTGCCCGATTGTATGGAGCTTCCGAGGTGTGGCACAACTAAAAAAGCGGAGACTATGACAAAGACAAAAAAGATGTTTTGGTCTTTATCACACTGTAGAACTTTTGTATATATTGAGCCTGCTCTAACTTGGTATTATTCGTTGCAAATCCATTTCTATACTTCATCTGAGATCTGACGTGACAAAGACTTTAACTCTTTATTTGAAGGTGCAGAATTAATCTGTGGAGAATATAGATCCAACTATCTATATAAATATTAGACTATCTTTCTGAATAAGATTTAAATACACTCCATTTTGTATAGAATATTTTTGAGGCGGATGAGTGTGTTGAGTGAACATCCTAATTATGGTCCGGTCAGCAGTAGTCACGATCACGGCTCGGCAACTCCGTGACGTCTGCTGTCTGCAAGGCCATCGGAACGTTGAAGGGTTCTTCAGACGGTTGTCAACGTGACAAAAATACGCGTAGTCATTGAAGAGCGCCAAAGGTTTCCCCGAACGGCTGGTCAGCCAGTGGACTAAAAATACAAAATTACCGAGTTAGTCATATATAAAATAAATTTCTTGTTAAACGTTATAAAATAAACAATCCTGAAGGATAGAAATCTGTCCATGAAATGTATACCTTTTTACCCGACTGCAGCTAAGCCTCCAATATGTATGTTTGTATGTCCGATTTTGATGAATTATAGTTGTTAAATCTGTCTTAGGTAATAGTGCAAGGTACACCGGGAATATAAAAAATAAGAGAAATAATGTCAAATAAAAAATAAGAGAAATAAACAAAATGAATTTTTGGTGTCAAATTATTGTGGGGTATCACAAACATGTTTGAACAAGTGTTAAAAATAATTCAACGTAACAAATCTGAAAACGGCAAAGTTTGAAAGAAGAAATTATAAAAAAGTCCAAAAGCAAAGCTAAGCAAGCAAGCAAGCAAACTAATGTAAGCTTGATTTTTTATTTTCTGTCTAGAATATTAAATCTAAGGGTCGCTATACCCTCGTGTTACATGTTGTAGAATAAAAGAATAAAATTTGAAAAACATGTTATGAACAGCATCTACCATTTTCACAAGATTTATACGCCTTGAATCGCACACCATACACGTATTACACGTTTACAAATAATAAACCTAAATATAACAAAATAAACGAAAGTCATATGCGACATTTAAAATGATGAGAAAATAGCTAGTTTTCTAACAAATCAAAAACTATATTGTTTCATAAACAATCAAATTAAAATAAAGTAGAATTACTTTACGGAAAATATGTTTTTTTTTAGACTACTCGTGTGTTGAGACAAATGATAGGTCTCGATGAGATCTACATTAAGGATGACAGCTGTCAAACTAAAAATCGCTATAACTTGAAAACTACTGACCCTAGACTACTCGTGTGCTGGCTGAGACAAATGATAGGTCTCGATGCGATCTACATTTCGGATGACAGCTGTCAAACTAAAAATCGCTATAACTCAAAAACTACTCACCCTAGACTACTCATGTGCTGAGACAAATGATAGGTCTCGATGAAGAAGTACGCGAGCAATAGCGCGATTGACCCTTACAAAAAGCATAATATTCAAAAATTCAAGTTTTGACTTCTGCCGGCACTCCCGGAGTGCAAGCCGTCCTTTTTTTAAATAGATGTAAAAAATAATGTAAAATTTATAAAAAAAAATATGCTATACTAAAATTTTAAGAATAAATTTTAAGTGTACATTTTTTTGGGTATTTTGAAAACAAATGTCTCTTTATTTACTCAGTATCTTGCCGTGATTTTCAGCTATGTGTTTCTTGACCATTCAAGTGAGAGAATCACCAAGACCAAAATTAAATATGATTAATGAAAATCGACTCGACATAATAAAAATCTAAAGTTGCCTCTTCAATTTTCATTTATTCCTCTTTTTGTGGAATCTGAGGTGTTTTAAATATTGACAACTATACTAACCTGGAGTTAGTCATTAATTATTGTTGAATTGTTTTTATAACGCTTTGGTTTTTCAAAAACTGTTATGTTATGAAATTTTAATAAACAAATTTGAATTTGTAGTAGTGAAATTAAGTATATAGAAAGGTATTTGTAGTTGCTAGGGTTTACCCAACCTAAAATTTTATTTTATTACTTAGTTTTTACAAAAAGCCGATTTCACATATCCTCTTAAAGACCTTTAAGGACTTCTTATTTTACCGTTTGAAAAAGAAAATAAAAAAAGTATTTAAATTTTTAATTTATTTTTTGTTTTGTGTCCTGAAGAAGTTTTGTCTCATTTTGTAATCTAATTGCTTCCTTACATGTTCCTTACAAGATTTTTTTTAACAAATATCGGTTGCTTTCACCTCACTGGAATGGAAAGTTCTATGTGATCTACAAGAGGCACAGTTTAAACTAAGCAGAGGCTGCTGGGTTTATAACTCCTATAAAAGGAAAGACACCAGAACCAAAAAAAATACTTACACGAAAACATAAAATTGGGCTTATTCGCGATCGTGTAGCAGCAAAATGAGATGCCCTGCGCGCCTTGTCACCAACAGGGAAGAGGAAGTATCAAACGTGAACCTGCCGAACATAACCATCCACCGGCTAGTTTCATCATTCGTGATGGTATTTCATAAAGATAGGTAGAAACTGTGATGATTAAGAGTATGTAAATGGGACCCGCGGATAGACATTTTGTTCTTTTCTATCAGTAACTTTAAGTATGCTATCACTGAATAGTCAATCAACAAAAATGTCATTAAAGATGAAAAAAAAGGTCTTTGATATGTTATTTATTTAGGTATCATACTAACCTAACAAATAGAAACTGAAAAGTAATTAAATATTTTTTTTTGCAGTTACGTGGGCACAAAACCAGAGGGGAAGAGCTGTGCTTATCTACAATGGTTACACATTCTACGAGCAAAAGAAGAATGTATCAACTAAGAGATGGTCCTGCACGAGGGGCACAACCAAATGCAAAGCGAATATTGTCACGACAGCTCTTAATGAATAATGTCAAATAAAAAATAAGAGAAATAAACAAAATGAATTTTTGGTGTCAAATTATTGTGGGGTATCACAAACATGTTTGAACAAGTGTTAAAAATAATTCAACGTAACAAATCTGAAAACGGCAAAGTTTGAAAGAAGAAATTATAAAAAAGTCCAAAAGCAAAGCTAAGCAAGCAAGCAAGCAAACTAATGTAAGCTTGATTTTTTATTTTCTGTCTAGAATATTAAATCTAAGGGTCGCTATACCCTCGTGTTACATGTTGTAGAATAAAAGAATAAAATTTGAAAAACATGTTATGAACAGCATCTACCATTTTCACAAGATTTATACGCCTTGAATCGCACACCATACACGTATTACACGTTTACAAATAATAAACCTAAATATAACAAAATAAACGAAAGTCATATGCGACATTTAAAATGATGAGAAAATAGCTAGTTTTCTAACAAATCAAAAACTATATTGTTTCATAAACAATCAAATTAAAATAAAGTAGAATTACTTTACGGAAAATATGTTTTTTTTTTCACTTAACTTTTTCGTAACAAAACGGTAATACACTCATAACATAATTACAAGTGGACTTTCCGGCGGGAACTCGGTGCGGACTGTTGCCTGCTCAATTGAAATTTTTGTTTGACTTAGTGGATAATAAAGTAAAGGTCGTTGACTACGGAATGCGCAGCTGATGAAAACAAATCGGACATTTTCCTTTGTAAAGTCCACTGTCACTTTACGAGGGAAGCATTTCGTAATTCTATCACTCGACACTGGCGGTTCGCCATATTTTTAACAACAAGTTACAGTTAATACTCTAAAAACTGAAGAATGTTCTAGAACATGATACTGGCAGAAATGTCCCCAAATATGAGTTGACGATTGCCAAATTATCAAAAATAATTACAAGTAAATGATAAATGATAAATTTATTTGTAACAATTGCTACAAGTCAAAAATTACATTACACGTCTAGACTACCTAGATAATTTTTTATTGGAATTTTATTAAATACATTTAATTTACTTAGTGTAATAACAAATAATTTCTTATAATGTCAATTCTAATTTAAAAAATTCATTATAATAATAAAATTGGCTAGTCAACAGCCACTTTTTTAAACGGCCTTTGAACACGCATAGGGAAGTTGCATCTCGCACGTCAGCTGGTAACCGGTTATAGTCGGCAGGCCCGGCGACGTATACCGACTGCTCCGTTCGCGCTAGTTTGTGTGTAGGCGCAACTAGTCTGTCTTTGTGTATGTTACTACGCAGGGACCGTGATTTGTTCACGCCTTGGCGTTTAAAGGATTCCCGGTTTGTGTGTGTAAACAGGGCAATCTGATACACTCATATGCAGGGCAAGGGCATGATTTTAAGTTTTTTTAAAATATTCGCGAGCAGAGACGTCGTCAGGGACACCCATTATAGCCCGCACGCCCGCTTCTGCATTGAGAACACGCGGCGCCATTCAGCGGCGCGTGTCCACAGCTCTGTCCCGTACGTGAGTACGGAGTGCACGGTGGCAAAATAGCAACTCCTGACTAATTCATAATAATAATTTATTTGACAGTTACTACGTCTCTGGTCGCGGTAAGTGTGAGGCGACATAGCGCGTAGCATAATCGCCCGAGTTTTTTGCACAGCGTGTCTATTCAATTCAATTCTTTATTTGCCAGCTACACGGTAATATACATACAGGTGGACTATATTCTAACACAGAACAGCATGTAGCACCCCGTAAGGGCACTGCAAATACGAGTATACAGAGGGCGTTTTAACAATTTAAAATTAATAAATTAAATATATCCGAAACAAAATTAATAAAACTATACAATTAAACATAATAACTCAACATTAATTAATTAAAGTATTACTTATAGAATTCAATATTATTATCTAACAGAAATTCTTTGATAGAATAGAAAGCTTTCTCTTGGAGGTAACTTTTAAGCCTGCTTTCAAAAGGTTTTTGTGCCTCTAGTGCTCTAATATCTTCAGGAATTGCGTTATATATTCGAATTACCATGCAGTGGGGACCCGAATTACATAAAGCAAGGTTAGTGAATGGACGTTGTAACATGTGTAGACCTCTATTATTTCGTTTTACTACTTTTACGGGAGAGTATAGATGTGGCTGTGGACACAATCTCACGTTGAAATTAGAACGTGCCCAAAAGCTTCTGCTTAAAATAATCTTTCGAAAACCTAGGCATTTTAGTACTGACACTTTGTATAAACTATCTAAAGTTTTGAAACCACGCCAGATGTTTGTTTGGCAAGCCACTAGGTATTTTGCTTTATTCATACAAGATTTTCAACCCAACCCTATTGACCACAACTTAAGACAAACTTCATGTAGGAGATATAAACCGGCCGTTGAGTATAACTGCTTAGCAGCAAAAAGCATTTTAGTTGTATTGGTCCTAAAATTTATGATATATTGTTGTCCAACGAACTAAGGGAAATAATTGATAGCATTAGTAGCGAACAGGCGTCTAATAAAAATCAATATTTTAAACAAAAAAATTAAATCGTATTTACTTAATATGAATTATAATGAATTTTGAAATAAATATACTAAAATTATTAATCCGGTATTCTAAAATTAATTATTAGATTGAATTACATTTTATGTTACTTACAAACTTCCTTATTTATTAAAATTTTATAAATAAATATTTTTTATACCATTTTTATTTTATCTAAATATGTAATTTATTAGTAGACTGCTCTCCTATATAATTAAAAGTCATTTAAAAAGGCGTAATTAGCCCTGGCACATTCTTCGGTCTTTTAAGGGCTGTTACTGCCAACCACGTGTTGTTTTCAAGCGCCTGTCTACACTTATTTATTATATTTTGTGGTTAATTAAAATATATTTGTTGAAATAATGTATCTAAATAAATAAATAAATAAATTTGCTGTTCCCACGTAAGCGCGCTGTCGATGTGGAATCCTAACAGTTTGGTGGTTATTACTTGCTCAAGCGGGGTGTCTGCCGCGACGATTCGTATGGGTATGGGTATGACCATTTAGGCTCACTTTCATGAAACTGGTTTTTACTTTCGAGCGGAGCGAGAAAGGTATTGTATTCGTGAATAAAAAGTTTTTCAAATTTTCTCAAAAATGTGTTCTATATCACTTATACATCATAAAAAACAAGTCTCCCGAAAATGTCCGTCCGTCGGTCGGTCGGTCGGTCTGTCCGTCACGCTTTGGCCTAGCGGCTAAACGAATGGTCCGATTGACACCATATTTTGAATTTAGGAGTTTTATGCAAATCCATCAAAGGTTTCCAAGTGGTTTCTTGCTGGCTCTCATTTTGAGGGTAGCTGTCATACAACTAAAATGAAAAATTGAAATTTTCACAAAAACGGCTCTTATGCCACGCGCGTCCCAGAAAACTGAAGCCATGACTTTTCCTGCCGATGGAACTGTTTTTGCCTTCTTTGGAGCTGATTCTCCTCTTTCAGTCCATTGTTTTGACTGTTCCTTAGTCTCAGGTGTAAAGTGATGAACCCATGTTTCATCCATGGTGATAAATCGACGCAAAAACTCGGCTTTGTTGCTGCGAAATTTTGCTAAACATTCGACTGACACATCCTCACGGCGCTGTTTTTGTTCTACTGTGAGTAATCTACTGGGAGTAGTATCTTGATGAAACTTTGCATGACCAAGCACCTCCATGTAAGATATCTTGCGCCAGTATCAATTGATCTGTGTAATTTCATATAAGGGGTGTTCCTGTACCACTAAATCGTAGATTTACCCAAAATTGGTTCCACTGAGTTTATTAAAATTTTGTATAATATTAATCCTGGAATGGTTGTCTACCTCACTGGATATTTTTTATGATTTTTTTGAATAAAATTTAGTACACAGGGTGTACCAAAAACTGAAATGGCTTGCTCAGTAGACTAAATTAAACAATTATCCATAAGGAACATGTGTTGGGAAATTAACAAAATCTCCATGCAAGTATCCTACGGTAGTATCCATTGATCTATGAAAAATTATATAAAGGGTGTTCCAGTACTACCAAAAGTTAAACATGTGATTTACTCGAAATCGTTTGAGGTTTGTTTGTTTTAATGTTTGAAAATTTGAATTCTGAATTGATCTGTATATTTCATTCGAACATTTTTTTGGAAAAACGTAAATAAAAGTTTGTATTTCCATACTATGTGTATGGCATTACAAATTTAAGTTTGCGGTTGATAGTTTTTCCTTGAGTATTGCGAGAAAGTAAGTGCAGTGCTGCTGTACCATTTATTTCTATATTGAGCGCTAACCCGTTTGTGCTAAACCATTCGTGTAGGAATTGCACGGTGTTATTTAGACTATGGTTGAGTGTGGCTTCTGTAGGTTCATAGACTACGACGGTTACGTCATCTGCGTACATATATACCTCTAGGCCGGGATGAGCCTCGGGGAGTTCGTTTAGGAGAATACTGAAGTGCGTATTCGATAGGCACGACCCTTGTGGGACTCCCAGTATGTTTTTCATCTCGGTAGACTTTACCTTCCCCTTGTCGCCGACGACTACTTGTTGTCTTTCTGACATGAAGGACATTAGTAGTGCTAGAGGAGGTCCCTCAATTCCGTAGTGGTGCAGCTTGGCTTCCATGAGCTTGTGGTCGGCGGTGTCGAACGCGCGCGAGAGTTCGCAGCACAGGATCGCCACCTGCCTGCCGCCTCGCGCGCGCTCAACATACGCCACACTGTTTCGCGCACTAGGTCAGTCGTGCTGCGCCCGGCGCAATACGCATATTGCCTGGCAGACATTACGTTTAGAGACGCCCAGAACGACAGAAGCCTCCGGTCTACTCCTACTTCAAACACCTTGTTGATGCATGGTACTAAGGATATCGGGCGATAAGACTTCACTACCGATTTCTCGCCCTTGCCCTTGTACAGTGGTGTAATCTTGACGCGCTTTAATAAGGTGGGAAAATCGCCGCTACGAATGCATTCGTTAAAAAGATACGATAATATATCGCAAATAGTTGGGCTGATCTTTTTTATTAGGTTAGCGGATAGGTTGTATATGTCTGTGCTACTTTTGGCTGCAATTTTTTTGCAATGTAACAAACGTGGTGTGATAAACTCGAGATAAAAGAGCTGTAGTAAAACCTCAAATAAAAAAAACCGGCCAAGTGTGATTCCAGTGACGTGTTTGTTTATTCCCAAGTTCCACTGAAATTTAATCTAACACAACTATATTGCGCAGTAATATGAAACCATCAAGTCAGTGCAAGAGTCCTAGTCCTAAAGTCCGTAAATCATTAAATTTTAAGAAAATTATTCTTTTATCTCATGATTACTATGATCATTGTTGCACTTGACGATAGTGTCATGAAGAGTGACAACTGAAGCTCGGCATCCATAGCTCTTCTTAACGCATATCCATACAACTTTCGGGCCCTTGCTGCGATGGCACTTGTTAAAACGATACTGACCGAATTGGATGACCGGTTTTCCAAATCTGGACGTGGTAAACATTGGCTCTGTAAAAAAGAGTACCTAGATAAAATTTTCGACACTTTCTTGGTAGCACACTGTGGGATAAACCTACATTAAAAACTTGTTTTACCATGGAAGCTATGTAAGGGTAATAGGGAATATGCGTGATGTTTTTTTATTTAAGAAATTTATCCTCATTCATGTAATAAACAGTTTAGTAAAACTATTTTTCGAATAACTATGAAATTAAAAAAGATATAAGCCATCGAAGATTTGTTTCTGTCTCTTTCTACCAAAACGAAATTTAATACGAAGTTTATATGGCCGTAGTGGCATGTGACGTCACATGCCATGTCGGATCTCTCTGTCTAATCGACGCATAAATAATAGATTTAAATGCTTATATCAGCCGTATTTCTTAGCCGATTTAAATTTTTATTTCACTTTTTGTCATCTCTACTACGGTTTTTCATATTTTTTTAATAAATTATACTAAAAAAAATTATGCATATTCCCTATTCTTCCTGAATGACCTTGTGACTGAATAATTTTGTAACCACTTTTTACATTAAATATAGCATTTATCTTAAGAGAAAAAAACCGTAGCAACAAACAAGATATGAGAAGTGATGTGGTTGAGATAGAATTTTAATTTAATTTGTATAACTAAATAAAAAAGTTTCCAAAATGACCCTTATTTTGTTACCATTTTACTACTACATTTTTATCAAAAACATATGAAAACTTACAATATTTTAGACAAAATAATATTTGTTTATTTGGTCGTTTTACATTTTCTCTAAACAAAAAAAAAACAGAAAAAAATCACTTTTCTAATTAATTGGGTATTTTTTGGTTGTAACAGCCATGTTGCAAGGCACGCTTATGTGAACGTTATTGACGTCTAAATGAGGTCAAAATTAACATTGAAGAGCGTGTAGCTGCTAATTTTAGGGAAGGTATAGCTTTAAGTATTTAAAGTATGAATATTAAATGAAAAAGATCAGATTTTGTATACGTTCGGAGCTGCTGGATAGGACCTATATAGGGTGACTTTTAATTAGTTCTTGATAGAAAAAGGTATGAATGTACTCATGATACTGAACAACTTTCCCCAAGGAACATAGGTCGAAATATGAAAATCAAGTTTTGACCTCCCATAGAAACTGCATCAGCTGATAGTGCATTTTGTATGGGAGGTCAAATTTGGTTTTTCGTATTTCGACCTATGTTCCTTGGAAAAAGTTGTTCAGTATCATGAGTACATGCATATCTTTTGCTATCAAGAACTAATAAAAAATCACCCTATATGTAGATCCGTAGCTCTCTCTCTCTCTGTGATCTCTCTAAATAAACATTTTTGAAGTGAAAACTTTAGCGGAACTTGGCACTTTTTTACATGGGAAAAAAATATTAAACTCGCATCGAATGTCGCATCAGATGGTGACAAACCATTACCATTAGGTCGGTCATCGACCTTGCAACCCACACGATATGATGATGATGACGGCAGGTTTGAATAATAATACAATGATTATGCAGATATATGAGCAGAAAAAAACATAGCCATTATTTAGTGATTGTGTTCATATTCGCATGTAATTATTTCTCCGTCCACAGTGACTAGGAAGGCTCGACAGCCTTTACTTGTTCGAGTGCAGATCCAGCGTTTCCTAGGCCATCTAGTTTTAGAACTAGAATGTTCCATGAATTTGTATCCGCCAACCATTATGTTAGGATTCCCTCGAGCGTTCGTGGTAAATATTGGAACAACCTCATCTGCACAAAAATAAAGAAAAAACATTAAGAATTGATAAATTGAAATGAATTTGATAGTCTATTCGTTTTAATGGAATTATTTTAACACATATAGTTAGAAATAAAATTAATATGAAAACTAAAATTCGAATACATAATATAGAGTTGTTATCTCGCCTTTAATACAGACGACATAAGGTTTAATAATTATGTACTTTAAATGATACGTACGTGTACGTAAGATACGTAGTTTGTACGGATATTATTCAACTCTCAGTTATAAAACTTTCGCAGCATTCTATCAACTAAATAAGTATACGAGTATTTATATATAAAATAATTTTAAAGTCTGAATCCAATTCATTTATTCAAATAAATTAACAGAATAAACACGTCACTTTAACATTAATCAGTGAAAACCCCACCCCTAACCGTTCCCGGTGCAAAGGTGCCCATTACGCTTGCCGCATTACCGCGCTGTATAGCGATGGACAAAAAGATCCGGCGCGGGGGTCATGCCCAGACTCCCTTAGACGACGCCCAGTTTCCGAAATAAAATATTTCGCGTCGCTACCCCAAATAAAACAACTCTTGCGAAATTATTCCCTAACCATTCCAAAATATTCAAAAATGCACAACGTTGACGTTTAAGTTTTTACTTCTGCTGGCACTCCCGGAGTGCAACCCGTCCTTTTTTTTATTTTTGCCAATAACCTGTAAAATAAAGTGAATAATATTATCATAGAACGAAGGCATGCTTGTGTGGTAAAAACGTTCCGACTTCTACACCTTCTAGGTGCACCAACACTTCTAGCAACCACCTCCACAATCGAACCTTGGACGAGATTTACAGAACAACGCGTTAAGGATTTCAAAATAAGGGTAGGTAATAACTGTTTTATCAACCTATATTAAGAAAAAAATACACTAAATTGTAACTAACTTTTTTCTAAATATTATATAATGCAGGTGGATTATTACATAAATCCAAAAAAATACTAAGGTATCTACTCGTACTTCCAATCTAAATAAATTATAGAATTTCATTTCTCTCCAGATAATTTCATAACTCTTCCTTTCTTTATATTTCTTCGTTGAATGGAAGGTAATGAATTGGAAAGGAGTGAAATTTTAGCATTACATTCAGATTTTTTATACTGAAACAATCATCATATACTAAATACAACTAAAGTACAATGTAACCATCCTTAAAGATTAGCAAATACTGGTGCCATGGATAAACCATTACGGCAGGTTTGAATATCAATACAATGATTATGCAGATATATGAGCAGAAAAAAACATAGCCATTATTTAATGATTGTGTTCATATTTGCAATCAATTATTTCTCCGTCCATAGTGACTATGAAAGCTAGACAGCCTTTACTTCTTCGAGTGCAGATCCAGCGTTTCCTTGGCCATCTAGTTTTAGAACTAGAATTTTCCACGAATTTGTGTACGCCTACCATTATGGTAGGATTCCCTCGAGCGTTCGTGGTAAATATAGGTACAACCTCATCTGCACAAAAATAAAGAAAAAAACATTAAGAATTGATAAATTGAAATGAATTTGATAGTCTGTTCGTTTTAATGGAATTATTTTAACACATATAGTTAGAAATAAAATGAATATACCGTACCGTGTGTGGTCTTGCAGGGCCGATGTAACGGCGATTTTGTCGGCCCTGCATGCCCACACAAAGTACGATTGGCAGTGGCACTGCAAGCAGGGCCCTGCATTCAGAGCTTTGTATGGGGCCCTTTATGTCATCGAACCATTTCGGTCTCGGCCTTCCTGGTGGCCTTCTACCTGATATTAAAAATTACGTATATCCAACATTATGCCTTCTTCGTTAAAGGTCAATCGCGCATTGCACTTAATTTTGTTTTTTCTGGTTCAATACCAGTTTATTGTGCGTTTCTTTGTACAATCTACATAGAAACGGTAGAGTTTATGGATAGCGACGTGTATGTTCATCTATTTTCTTCACCACTTGCACTAGAAAATAAAGTTACCTTTGAAAAAGTTTAAGAAAATAGTAGTATAGAACAGCTGTAGAAATTTGTGTCATGGAGAGAATGCAATTGTCTTCGAATGCCGTGTAACAGAATGCTACGAAATATTATAACTACTAAATTTATTCTTAAAACTTTAAATGATTGGCATAAAGAAAATAAAGTTATGTTTTTTTTTAACTATTCACTCTACTGATGTTTAAATGGGGTGGGGGCATTTTATACAATTTTATACATAGTTTGTTCAGAATCGAGAGTAGAATCAATATCACGGGTTTTTGATAGGGGTAATTTTATTTTTACTATTTAAACTTTTGCCGCTTCTAAATATGTCTGTGTCTATGCGCGCGGGCGGTGCGCGGTTCATGATCGTTCAGGAGTCATACGTTAGTAGGTATTATAATAGTCTGAGGTCAGGAGGGAAGGGAAGTGGGCGTGACGTGCGCGGACGAGAGGCGGACGCGCCATGATAACTTAAAAATCTACTAGAACAACGCTGAAACTTTAAAATAACAATATTAGGAAGAAAAAGTTATTTTTAAAGATAATTTTACGGGAATGGATTTATTTTAATAAAAATCATTTGGGGTGTATGAGGGTTTCGCTTATTCCATTAACACATTCTTTATTCCATCTTTGACGACGTGAGCGGGTGGGTCGTGGGTGTGCTCTAGATTGTCTGTGGTGATCACTCCCGAACGCTCGTTACCTCTAACTTAGAAGCAGACCAGAATCTTCCACCCTTGATGTTCTGATAGAACGTGTACCCGTTTATTAGTGCTACTTTTCACCGGCATTATTTCTGTAGCCACTGAACTGGAAAAAGTATGGATAACTCTATTATTGTATTTATTAGACACACTCTAAAGCAACAGTTTTCTAAATATGAAGTTAAAGAATTACAAAAGAAACAAAGTCACAAGTTAGAACTATATTTTAATGTAGACTCCATTCCGCATGACATACATGGGTGGTGGATGTATGTGTTCTCCGGTGGAACGGATCAGTTTGCCGGTATGTGTGATGGTGAGGGAGGCTCGACACCCCCTGCTTTGCGCAGTGCACGACCATCGAGCCGTGCTCATTCCTACCGCGTAGATAAAATGTATATCCTTGGTAGATGGCTAAGCGCAGACCACGTATATTTTTCACCCACGTAACTGCATAGAAACAATTGTTTTACACATTTTTTAATAAAATTATTGTCAGTCGTACGTAAGTTTGTAAGCGAGCAATTTAAAATTTACGAATCGCGCATGCAACAATTTTAGGTCTTATGACGAAGTATTTCACTTTGTTTTGAAAAATAGCTGTTTAAATATTTTTTTACTAGCTGGGGTACCCGGCTTCGCTCAAATTTTAAAACATGAGATACAAATTTAAAAATATGTTCTGACCACAAATTTATTGAAAATATGTATTGTATGTATAATACTTGTTTATAAACAACATTTTTTATTTTGTTATCCGTCCGGAGTAAAACTTTATAAATTTTTCGAATTTCCGACTCGAGAGCAAGCTACGTCATGAGAAAGAGAAAAATCTTTGAGGTAGATGCCGCAATATTTTAAATGATCTAGGATGTTCGGGGATGTTCCCTTGCTTTATAGGGTGACTTTTAATTAGTTCTTGATAGAAAAAGGTATGAATGTACTCATGATACTGAACAACTTTTCCTAAGGAACATAGTTCGAAATACGAAGAACCAAATTTGACCTCCCATACAAAATGCGCTATCAGCTGATGCAGTTTCTATGGGAGGTCAAAACTTGATTTTCGTATTACGACCTATGTTTCTTGGGAAAAGTTGTTTAGTATCATGAGTACATGCATATCTTTTGCTATCAAGAACTAATTAAAAGTCACCCTATACAGGATGTTAATTTAATTGCGTGCCATAGCTTAAGGGGTGGTTCAGTAACGATAAAGGAACTAAAAAAAATATAAAAAAAATCCTACCTAAAAATTTTTTCAATTCCATTGAAATTAAACTAACGCGGAGAGCAATGACCTTGAGCACCGCGCTATTAACCCTTAAATGCGCCAATTTTTGGATTCCATTGATTTTAATTTATCATATGTATTCCCCCTCATATTTTGAGAGAAAAATAACAAAAAAAATATTTTGTTATATTTTAATGTAACACTTGAAGTAGTTGCTGAAACATCATCTAACTCACATAGAGTATCTGCTAAGGCCAGTCTGAACGCGGCAAGTCTAAGATTGTTGTGACCGTTTAGAGTGTCTACCTTTCTTGACAATATTCAAACATTTATAATTGACATATAAATCATGCGATAAAATAGCTTTACAACCCTTTGTTCTTATTCTGTAGCGTCCTATGAAACGATCCATCAAATCTACTCCTCCCATTTTTGCATTGTATTTCTCTGTGTGTCTTGCTCTAGTGCCTGCTTAAATAGGTACCAAAAGTGATCATTTTCAATATTATCTGGTAAAGGTGGTGGATCTGAATCATCGTCCTCTTGCTCCTCTTCATCTTAGATGATATCATCTTGAAGATCTCGCGCAATTGCATCAAGATTTTCATAAAATGTCTCCTGGTCCTCTTCATGTTTACAACCACTTTCTTCTAAATCATATTCAGACATTATTTCAGCTTCTAGACGACATAAATATGTCTCAATCTGATTCTCAGACAGGCGGCTCTTGCAGTAAACAAACACATATTTTTTATGTATGCATTGCGCAATGTTGCATTTCTGCAACAGTCAATTTTATACCAATTTTACATTGACTTATACATCAATTATTATATATTATATAATAACCTCAAATTTTAGTGTGTTTGTTGTATGTATGATTTTTATGAAAGTCTTACCTTGAGGTTTTTCAATAAAAAATCTCGATCAAATGTTCATGTAAATCGATAGTCAGGTGATTCGTAAAAACTACCCTCAAAAAATAAAAATATTACAAGTTACAGATAAAACAATGTTGCTTGTATGTTGAGTAGTATTTTTACTACCACATTATTTTAATATAATAGGAAAACATTCATTATGGAATATTTTGTGCCAAAAAATTAAAGTGTAGCAGAACTACAACATGACGCATTTAAGGGTTAAAAGCGCGCGAAAGAGTTTCAGTTATGTATGTGCCTACCTTATCCACTGATACTGCGTACCACTGGTGCTCCGTCCGGGTCATTGCCCTCCGCGTTAGTTAATTTTCAATGGAGTTTTAGTTTTTTTTTAAGTAGGATTTTTTTTTACATTTTTTGCGTTCCTTTATCGTTACTGAAACACCCCCTAAGCTATGGCACGCAATTAAATTAACACCCTGTATATACCTCTACCAATAGGTAGCTTCACCCGTCCAAAAATATTGTAACGGGGCCTACGCAGCTTTTAAAAGTTGTCGAAAAAATGGCGAATTTTTCAGGGCCACCGCAATTAAAAATCTACTGGAATTATAAATATGGTACTTTCATGTGCGAGTAGTATATACGCTATTAGTGTATTACTAAGAATACGTTTATGTAGTAAAAAATTTAACTCAATACCCACAATTTTTTTCTGCGACAAATTAAAAACTTAACTACGTAGGTAATCATCTTTTATTTCACAACAAAAAGTAGATACAATCTTTCACCGTGTAGTCATATTGTGTGACGAGTAAAAATCAGTGATTTTTGTGTTCTGTCTTCATCATTACGATATCGTCGCCAACGACAACGACCTGCGCCCGACAGCCTCTGCGCCACTTAATAATAATCATAAACCTTTATTGCTTACACATATGAAAAACAAAACGATCAACAAAAAAATTCGGAAATAAATCACGATCATTCTTATTTCTATTCAACAATTTTGTAAGCAAAAGGCAAGAAACTCAGTTCTTGCTCCCAGGCTACACTAGGCAACACTGAGAGCACTGGTTTTCAGTTCTTACCCTTCTCTTGAACCTTTATAAATAACCATTTTATACTCGAGGGTGTCAAAAATGATAAAATGATTAACAAAAAATAAATGATAAATTAATTAATTAACAAAAGCCGATACCAAATAATCACACAAAATACAGAGAAAAAAAAGACAAGTGGTTCTATCAAACCTATATAAATGTATAGCAAAAATTTGAGTGTGTGTGTGTGTCAGGGTGTTTGTGTGTGTGTGCATCGTACTTGTTGCATCGAAACAACTTCCTCGCCCACTTCGAATCTGGCAACTTATCCCTCAAAATAAACCCATATCCGTTAATTCGCAATAGCGGATTACCTTTTTTTGATGAGCTCCAGACTATTTCTAAAATACAAGAAATTATGGATTAAATTAGTACCTATTAATTTCTCTTGAAACGATAAAATTTGATATCATTTTTATGTACGTGCGAAAGCATTACGAACCGCCATTTTTCGTATTAATGGCGTCCATCCCAGAATTGTGTGCCTACCTTAGGATATTAGTTTGGTAACACGAAGGTGTATGCTGAACGAGGCCAGACATGAAGGGTTGGGCAATTCCGCGGAGTCGCGCAACTATTCATGTCTGGCTATTCTTCGTGTTGAAATTTAAAGATGACACTCCTTTTTACAAGGTGTAACATTAAGGGATGAGTAAAGGAGGTTATGCACATGATACTGAACAACAACTTTTGTTAAGGAACATAATAGGTCGAAATACATAATAGAAGCGCCATTGTGGAAAAAAACCGGCTAAGTGCGAGTCGTACTCTCGCACTGAGGGTTCCGTACCACCACATAATCATTCTAAATAAAATTTCAGTAAGTTAATGTGCTAGATTTTTTGAGTCCGACACGCGCTTGACCAAATTTTATTATTTGTTGTTATTTAATAGCTTATGCACTATAAACATACCAATTTTCAAGTTTGTTTTCCCGTTTTTAAAATAGAACTAAAACAAAAATCGCCTTCGCGACCATTCAACTCGATCCCTCTCTTATATGAATGTTCTTGAAACGGGAGCTCACCTCAATTGGTTGTCATTAGTTGTGAGAAACGTTGTAATATTTAATGATTTAAGACTTTTCCCTTTATTTGTACTGTGAGACGAAGCTTCTTGCCAAATTTTTATAATTTTAGGTCAACGGGAAGTACCCTATACCTAGGTTTTACTTTTTTGCATAAATGTATGGAGATGAGGACATAAAATGCCATATCTTTTGATTGCGTCAAAGTAAAAATTGAAATTTTCAGATCTTGTGTGGTTCATGGACCTTAATATATGCTATCAATTTCAATCTGATACCTCTACCCGTTCGTGAGATAAAGGGTCTAGACAGACAGACAGACGGACAACAAAGAGATCCTATAAGGGTTCCGTTTTTTTCTTTTGAGGTACGGAACCCTAAAAAGGAACAGTAATAAAAACCCACACGCTCTTTGAAGTTATTATGTTGATACAATAAACATATGTCAATTCGAATTTTGAATTAGCCTGTTAGAACAGCGTGGCGAGGTTCAAATCTCTTGGTTAGAACCGTAGCCTAATCCCATGGATTTTTCTCTTCTAGATATTAAAACTAAACTAAGTCATCATTGCCAAGGCCATAAATTGGAAAACTAAACTCAAGAAAACTTGTGAAAATATAATTGGAAACAAATACCTACAATTCGTAACGCGTTTGGTCAAAATCATTGGGGACATTGCTTTTTAGGCAACGACATCAAAAAAGGAGATCCTAATGCGATACGTATGTATGAAACTATTGTAAATGCAATATATTCACGTAAGTATGATAGACTTTTAAACAAAAATACAAAATTCCATTATTTTTAGTTTATTTCATTTATTACCGTTCCTTTTTAAGTCGGGTTTTCTTATAAATACACATGAAAGCGAAAGTTGATCTGAGTGAGCAAATCAGAGTATTTTTAGTTTTTGTCAACAGGAGACCTAATGGCATTATTTCAAATGAGTAAAAATACGTGAATTTTCATTGGTTTTGCTCCCGAAGAATTTGTTTTTACTCATAAAAACAAGCAATTTTTCCGAAGAAAAAATTTTTACTCGTAATAAATTTTTCGCCTTGCCATACAAAATGAGTCGCTCGCGACTGAGTGACCATTTAATATGGACAGTCGATTTTTTTTTTCAAAGTTGCTTTTTATCAAGAGTAGAGTCACTGGGCTTCGGGAGCAAAACCAATAAAAAATCAAGCTACATATAGATGATGATTGTGTTCATTCTTGATGGATACTATTTCGTTATTAGCAACGATGACCCGAGCCCGACAGCCGCTGCCCCATTTGATGCACCGGTAGCACAGTTTCGTCCATTTTTTAACCGACTTCTTTTGCTTCAAGTTATAACGATCTCCGTTAATAATTAACATCGGATTACCAAATTTCGATATGCTCCATTCTATTTCTAAAAATACAAGAAACAACAGGTTAGAAAAACATTATATTCTCTTATAAAAAAAAATTTTGTGGTCCTTTACAAGTATGCAACTCATAATAATACTTAGGCTTATAGAGTCAAATGCTAGTCAAAAATATATACAAACCAAATTGACACGATCCATCCATCTATCGATCGGTTTTCAATCTATCAAAATAAAAATAAAATCTACGTTCTAGTTATTTTTATAGCATTTTCATACTATGACAAACACATCACATCATCAACAATTTTTTACTCAAAAAAATTTTACCGTCTCCCCATAGTGGTCACGTGATCGACTCATTTTGTATGGGAAGGCAAAAAAATTTTTTCGAGTAAAAATTTTTAATCATTAGGAAAGTTGCTTGTTTTAATGAGTAGAATGGGCTTCGGGAGCAAAACCAATGTTTATAAAAAAGTATATAATTTGTTAGTGATACGATAACGATAGTAATCTTGGCACAACCCCCATTGTGATCTTTCGTACAGATCCAGCGCATTTTGGGCCGTTGCTGTCTGACATCTTGTTGATCCGGTGGTACTGTCCCAGAAGTATATTCGCGAATATTTTTATTTTTTCTAAGACTGTGGTTGAAAGTTATAGAAAATTATGATAAGAATAAAGAAAAATAAAGATCGCCATTTCTTTAAGGTATTTAGTCACATATTAATAACATAAACGAAGTAAATGCAAGTGCTTAATTAGGTATACTTATTTAAGTATAGACTAAAGATAAATAAAATAAGGAACTCAGCTGAAACATACGTCTGAAAGACTCAAAGCAATGCCCTATTCAAAGGGCCTTTTTGCATCCAGGGGCAACGTGATGTCCTTTTTCGACAAATGGTACACGTAAATGTAAACGTAAACCTCTGTCGTCATTTTCATCATATGGAAACCACTGCGGAAGGTGTTTCATAATTTCGTCTGCAAACGCTACTTTGCCAGATTCTTTATCGGCAACTGGCTGTAGCACTTTCTGCTGGAGTGATCTCCACTGCAGTTCTAGGCCTAATTTAGAACTTTAAGTTTATAAATCATAGTTGCCGGACAAACAAACACATCCAGACCAAAACAGTAGTAATAATTGTAAAAATAATAGGTACTAAAATATATATCTACTATGGAGGATCAGAAAAGGAGGGGTACTAATAAAAACTATGATGCTTACTCGTAGATGGGTAGGTATTGATAGCTCACTTCTAATGGTTGTGCTTGTGCGTTAACTTGACGATTTCGTCATCAACTGTGATGATGGTTGCCTTTCACCCGTAGAAGGCCTTGACGCAGATTCACCGTGCCTTAGGACCCTTACTGTCCCACCTCTTGTTGAACCGGTAACGCCCCATCTGAATCACCGGCTTGCCGAAATGAGACGTTGTGAACACCGGCTCATTTTCATCAACTGTTGATTACGTGGACTATTATAATTATAACGAAATCAAAATGCACCATTACAACTAAACAGTAAAATATTAATTTTTCAAGGTATTTAAAAACAATGGATAAAGATTTATTTCATTAACTTTAATATCTCAGAAAGATGGAGTCGTGACGTTCAATGGTTATGTGTGTTCTTGATGCTCACGACTTCACCGTCGATGCAACAGGCGACGGCTCGGCAGCCTTTATTGTTATAGTGGTTGCAGACCCACCTCGTTTTCGGGCCGGCGGCGTAGTTGTTACTGTGTTTGTTGAATCTGTATCTACCAATACACAATACTTTTGAGCCAGATGCTATCACTTCAAAATATGGAGTCAAGTCATCTGAAACAAAATCCCCAAGTCCATCACAAATTATAACCCATTGCAAATTATAACTAAAGACTGCGTAACATTACAAGACACCCAGACAATGTTGAAAGCTACTTAGGCCAGGGATCACCGAATCCACCACACCAGTAAGAAGTTAAAAACATCTTTCAGGACCAAAAAATTGAATTCCTGTAGTGTCCTGTCGGGCTTCGTGTGTTTAGGGATATATTTCCTTATTGAGATACTGTTAAAACTGATGACAAGGCTGCATGTCCCTCATTCCATAGCCACACTTGTCTATGTATTAGAAGTATATTAAGTTTGACGTTTGATTGTCTTCGCTGTACTGCCCTTCTGTCATGCACTCCGCTACTCTCTGCTCGCTACGTACGTTTTTACAATTTGTTAATCTTTTAATATTTCGGGCATCCTTAATTATTTTAACATCGTGAATCAAGATTTGGTCACTGTATTTTGTGCAATACATTTTTCTAAATCTATTGTGGAATATCATTTGCTCGCCCCAGTCTTCATATTACACGTTGGCTACATAACCTCGCTCTGCGTGTGAAGTAGAAGGATTTGAGATCCCCAGCTCCTACAGGTGATGAGGCCCAGTGCATTTTACGCTGCGAGTTGGTTTTGCCGCTGTAAGTAAATTGATTTATTTGGGAGCGCAAGATGGCCACCAATGATATGCGAACGTACATGTTTGAGAAACTTGAAGGCGTGTCAAATTATTTATCTTGGAAGTTCTACATGAAGAACGCCCTGATTCTGGACGGACTATGGGCTTGCGTGGAGGGCACCGAATTTGACGTCGACAAAGATCAAAGGGCACTGGCCCGAATCTGTTTGGCGGTGCAATCGTCATGCTTGCAATATGTTCGTGACGCACAATCTTCGGAAGACGCGTGGAACAACCTTGCTAAGATTTTTGAAGACAAAAGCTTCTACAGGCGGGTCCTACTTCTCAGAAAACTACACAATGCTCGTTACAATGATTTTTCTGACATGAACGCATACATAGAAGAAATCATGTCACTTGTACAGAGGTTATCGGACATAGGGACGCACTATAGAAGACGCCGAGGTCGCCGAGCTTATACTGAGTGGACTACCACAGGAGTTTGACGCTGTTGTGTCAGGACTAGGAAGTGCCAACGTCACCGGAACAGTATCCAGTGAGTTAGTGCGCACACGTTTACTACAGGAAGCAAGTCGCAGGAACACAGCATCGCTAGAGTCAGCCCTTGTTATTACGAACAAAAAGAAGAAGGATATTAAGTGCTCATATTGCTCAAAAAGTGGGCATGTTTCCAAAAGATGCTTCAAGAAGAGACGTGATGAGCGCATCAAGAACCAATCTTCAGAACATGTTCTATATGCATCGGCCTATGCAGCATGCAGTGACAGCACACAGTTTGTGCTTGATAGTGGTGCTTCAACACACATGTTCAACGACTCTAACCTGGTAAGCAACATAAAGCTCTGTAACAGTGTAGTATCAATCGCAAATGGTGAACAGTTAAAATGCTCAGGCGTAGGTAATGTTGTCTTAGTTTCTAAGCAGAGCAGAATTAAGCTGGAGGACGTACTGCTTGTTCC
Source organism: Athrips mouffetella (assembly GCA_947532105.1). NCBI lineage: Eukaryota > Metazoa > Arthropoda > Insecta > Lepidoptera > Gelechiidae > Athrips > Athrips mouffetella. Next base: position 23,270,009 of record OX383964.1, on the reverse strand, counting down.
TCAATTAGCTACAAATTTAATCAGTATTCCTAGAATTACAGATAGAGGATATAGTGTACATTTTAGTGGCAATAGTTGTAATGTTTTAGATAGGGACAATAAATCCATACTTTGTGGCACAAAAATTAATGGCTTATACAGGGTGTTAATGCAAGCGAACTCCTTTCCCCACGAGGATTCCATGTCTTTGCAAGAGCAAAGACCAGTGAGTGCTCACGCGGCTGCAGCAGTGTCAAAGAATGTTTGGCATCAGCGTCTTGCCCATTTAAACAGCACATCGGTGAGTAAAATGCGAGGTGGAGGTCAGTGTTCGGGTGTTGTTTTTCAGGATCAGAAGGAAGAAGATGCATGTGTTCCATGCCTAACTGGCAAGATGGCAGCGTCATCTTTTCCTGAATCAAACAAACGACAGACTGAGGAGCCACTGCAGATGATTCATGCTGATGTAGCAGGGCCGATGACTGACTGCACCTGGGGCGGAGCCCGGTACTTGCTGTCGTTCACAGACGACTACACCAGGAAGACGTTTGGATTCTTAATGAAGACAAAGTCTGAAGTGAGTAAACATTTTATTAATTTCAAAGTAATGGTAGAAAAACAAATGAATAGATCAATTAAAATTCTGCGTACTGATAACGGTACTGAATTTTGTAATCATACTATGGCTGAATACTTAAAGAAGGAGGGGATTGTACATCAAACCACCGTGCCTTATACGCCTCAACAAAATGGGATTAGCGAGCGTGTAAATCGGACTGTTATGGAAAAAGCTAGATGCATGATGCACCAAGCTGGCTTAGGCGTTCGTTACTGGGGAGAAGCCGTCATGACGGCCATCTATTTGAAGAATAGGTCTCCTACCAGCGCGTTGTCTGGCAGCATTCCAGAATCATTGTGGACTGGTTCTAAAATTGATTTAAGTCACTTACGGGTTTTTGGGTGTATAGCATATTCTCTAGTTCCTAGTCAGAAACGTCACAAGCTCGATGCTAAGGCTAAACCATACATTTTTGTGGGCTATGGTGAGACAGTCAAAGGGTACAGATTACTTGATCCTTCATGTCCCACTAAAGTAATTTATTCAAGAAATGTTTCTTTCTTAGAAAATAAATTTTACAAAGATCACTTTGCCACAAGTAGCAGTAATGGGAACAATTTTATTACATTTGACATTAATAATTTAAATTCTAATGAAAATAATTTGAATTCTGATGAAATTTTGAATTCTAATATTTCTAATGATTTAAATTTTAATAATAATGATAATAATTATAATGAAAATTTGAATTTTAATCATGACATTTTGAATTCTAATAATAATAATTTGAATTCTGGAAATGATAATTTAAATTCTAATGATAAAAATTATGAATCTGACGCTAGTACATTATATAAGAGTTTGTCATCTTCTACTTCAGATGCGGAGTCAACACCACCGTTGTATTCACCGCTGTCTGACGTGTGCGTTGGAGGAGGAGATGGAGACGGCACCGCTGCTGTAACTTCACCCACATCAGTGCCTGCGCGAGGAGGAGACTTAGGTCCACCTCCTGTAAACGCTACAGGACGCCCCGTACGTAGCACTAGAGGATGTCCGCCTAAAAGGTATGGCGAATATGTCGCGTATGATTCAAACCTGGCTGATCATAATTCACTGGACGAGCCTGCAACTTACCAGGATGCTATGGACTCTCCTGAAAGGGCGCAGTGGTTTACAGCTATGCAACGTGAGTATGACTCACTCATGAGAAACAAAGTATCGATTTTGGTTGATAGACCGAAGGACGAGAACGTTGTAAAATGTAAATGGGTTTACAAGAAAAAGCGGGATTCCGCAGGCAATTTTGATAAATACAAAGCTAGACTTGTAGCTCGTGGGTTTACACAAAAATTAGGCATTGATTACAATGAAACGTTTTCGCCCGTCGTTCGTCATTCTACACTTAGGATTCTTTTTGCATTAGCCAATGAAATGGATTTAAAAATTGATCATATAGATGTAGCCACAGCATTCCTAAACGGTGAATTACAAGAACGTATTTATATGGAACAGCCAGTAGGTTTTACCAACAATGATAACAAGAATAAAGTCTGTCTTTTACAAAAGAGCATATATGGCTTGAAGCAAGCAAGTCGTATGTGGAACTTGAAAGTAAGCCAGGTGTTAACCAAAAATGGTTATGTACAAAGCAAGTGCGAACCTTGTGTCTTTATTAAAAAGTCTGACAAAGAGTATGTAATAATTGCTTTGTACGTAGATGATTTCTATGTATTTCATAATGTAAATATAGAAAGTATTTTACTTATGTTTCAAAAGGAATTTGAAGTTAAATACTTGGGTGAATTGAAGAGTTGCCTTGGAATTAATGTTAGTAGAAATAATAACATTTTAGTATTGGACCAGGCAGAGTATATAAGGCGCTTATTATATAAGTTTAAAATGACTGATTGTAAGCCTGTATCTACACCTATGCCAACAGATTGTAAGTTAGAAAAGTCTGATCAAAGTCTGAGTAATGAAACGTATAGGTATAGAGAATTACTAGGCAGTCTTATGTACTTATCTGTTTGTACACGTCCAGATATTTCTTTCGCATGCAGTCAACTCAGTCAATTCAATACTTCTTTTGGTGAAAGTCATTGGCGCGCTGCGAAGCGTATACTAAGGTACTTAGCAGGTACTATTAACTATGGCTTATGCTTTATTAAAAGTAAAGATTTAAACATCAGTGCCCATGCTGATGCAGATTGGGCCAACGACTTGACTGACAGAAAATCTTACACAGGGTTTGTTATTAAAATTGGTAAGAATGTTATCAACTGGGAAGCTAGGAAGCAACGTAGCACTGCCTTATCAAGTTGTGAGGCAGAATATTTGGCTATCACAGATGTATGTAAAGATATATGCTTTGCAAGAAATTTTTTGTCAGAAATTTCAAGTAAAACATTTAGTATAACTGTACATAATGATAACCAAAGTGCATTAAAATTGTTGCAAGTTAAAGAATATTCCCATAGAAAAACAAAACACGTAGACTTGCGTTATCACTATGTAAAGGACTTGGTACAGAATAAATACCTATCTGTTAAGTACTTACCAACAGAGCTTATGGTAGCGGATATTTTAACTAAACCTTTGTGTACTCAGAAGCATAATATGTTTAGAAATGAGTTGAATGTAAAGGAAATTAGTTAATGATGTGTAATAATTTGTAATGTAGTTTCTTTTATTGCAACTGACTATGTTATTATATTGTAAAGCTAATATAAGCATGTTTTGTGTTGATGCTGATGTAATGAAAATGTTTATGTGAAGGCATGTGTGTCTGCTTGAATAAGAGACATGAGGAGGAGTGTTAAAACTGATGACAAGGCTGCATGTCCCTCATTCCATAGCCACACTTGTCTATGTATTAGAAGTATATTAAGTTTGACGTTTGATTGTCTTCGCTGTACTGCCCTTCTGTCATGCACTCCGCTACTCTCTGCTCGCTACGTACGTTTTTACAATTTGTTAATCTTTTAATATTTCGGGCATCCTTAATTATTTTAACATCGTGAATCAAGATTTGGTCACTGTATTTTGTGCAATACATTTTTCTAAATCTATTGTGGAATATCATTTGCTCGCCCCAGTCTTCATATTACACGTTGGCTACATAACCTCGCTCTGCGTGTGAAGTAGAAGGATTTGAGATCCCCAGCTCCTACAGATACACAACACAATAACTTCCAGATAGCACCGTAGGTATATTGGTAATTTGAATAACAAATCAATACTACAATGAATAACTCTATCTTATTTAGACGTGTGTCCCGTAGCTCGGCCCGACAGAGACTGACCGCCTCGGCCATCGGCTGGGTAGTGGTGGATGCGTTGACAGCCATTGTCCAAGCTGGCCACCAGCATTGCTTGCTGTACACCAAAATTCCCGTTATGTTGAATTCTCTGAACGTTAATAGTTATTTATGCAACTGTTGCAGAATGGGAGTTATTTTAACACGAGATCTGGTTTTTGATACGAGGCGCACTCAGCCGAGTAACAAAATAGTATAGATTGAGTGTTAAAATGACTAATTACATAAAGTTGCATACAAAATTTCATCTACGACCGACAAGATAAAATACAATTTTAAAAAGTAGTAAATAATGTATTTAACTAAGACGACAGTTAGTACAGTTATTAAAAGTTATTCCTGAAAATGTTCCTGATCCAGAGCTTGTGGATGAAGTTGCTTTAACATTAATTTCATTGCATTTCAGTTTCATTTCATTAAAAAACAATAAACCCGGTATATGGTTACTGACAGCCTCTTGTAGATTCATGTTCCCCTTGTTACTTCAATTTTGTTTAAACCACTTCTTCTTTTGTTGCCACGATTTTTTTACATTGTAAGTTACAGGTGAAGCTAATAAAAGCGTGTTAAAATTGCTTACCTTTTTCTCGAAGGAAAATTTGTAACAGAAGTCAGGTATTTTTCCTTGCATATCTACGTACACCCGATACTCCAGACTTCTGTTTGTATTTTCGACGTTGTGTAAACTACATTAATTACTGTTTTTTTGTTTGAAGAAGTCGCTACTTTTTGAAATAATTAAAACAATCCACAAATTGTTGTAAATATGACGCGCGTGTTATTTTTTAGCAAACACGGATTATAAATGCGTAGGTACGCAGAAGGCACTTTGACTAAACTACCAAAAAGCCTTATCCTTGTATTATTTAAATGAAATATTTTTTTATTATTTATGACAAATAAAATTCATTGTTAGTTAGGTGATTAATTGTAATATTTTTCGAACACAGTTTATTAATACATGAAAATAGAGTACCTAACTCGGCAGTATTTTGTTGAATGCTTTTTGATGCAGCAGAGCAAGGGGTCGCTGAGTACACTAGTTAGGCAGGTATAAAATCTGAACATCTGTTTACCTTTATTATGTTAAGAAACTAATAAAATAACTAATAAACTAGGTAGGTACACGCGTATCTGTTACTCTATAGAAGACTTTTATTTACATTTTATCAAGATAGTACCTAAATAGATATTACTGAAAAAGTCTCAATTAAATTAAGTTGAGATACCTATTTACTGCTTTAAAACGACGTGAACAACCTTCTCTTATGTAGCAACTAAAATATTTAAAATGATTCGGTACCTATAAAACCTGATCTAACGATTCTTATGTAAAAACCTTGATGGTAACTCAGTAACCAACTGAAACTTTACCGCAACACAAACCAAAAAGACTGCAAAATGTAATTTTCGTTTCCTATCATTTAACCAACTTTAATGTAAATTCCATTTCGAATAATGTAATTAGGAGCAGAATGATTGTGTTCCAGCACATTGACGCGGACCAAGCTGTCATCTTTGGTGGTGGTGAGACGAGCCTTACACTGGCGTTTAGTGCAGAGCCAATGCTTTGCCGACTTGTTTTTCCCGAGCAGATAAAACGTATGACCATTGTAAAGGGCTAAGACCTTTCCAGATGTCCTTTTCACACACGTAACTGTGAAACATATTATATTATTATTATTATATTAAGGTTAACTGATCTACTTAATCGCTAATCGTCTATCGCTAAACGTATCTACTTACCTACCCTACAGTTTACCGATTGCATATTGTTAATCTTCGTGCAAACGGTTAGCTCGATTGACCCAATTCGAGTTATCACGTTAATTTTCTATAAGTAGTAGATACATGCTAGGTTCTCTATTTGACCTAGTAACAATACTTTAAATCGTGGGAGAACTGTACATAAAAGAAGTAAGTTCATCCATTCATTCTTAATAAATGACGAATAAAGTACACAATATCCCATGAAATATCCACCGCAAGACCGGGAGCTCCCTTCAGACTCAAACAAAACGCGTTGTATTTTGGAGGCGATTTACCGTCACCACGATTGTAAGCGTTGCGGCTGGCGACCGCTGTTAATGGTGACCGCAGTATGTAAGATGGTTCGATACTCAGAAAGATGCTGCTGCCCATTGTAATTGTGCGTTGGGCTATTTTCCGCAACTCGACGTCATTGCGCCTATTTTGCGTGTGGGTACTACTGTGGGTAGGATAGCGAAATACTCAAGCCACCCAATTTCCTGAAGAAAGCCCAGCAAGCCGGTGACGGTGCTCGCTACTTCAGGAAGGCCCCCGGGAACACCAAGGTATTTTGCCCTGGATGCGGCTAACTCCGTGCACTCAAGAAGGACGTGAGCAGCTGTTTCATCTGTCTTCAAGCAGGCTCTGCAAAGAGGACTGTCAGTAAAAAGATGTTTGTTAAAAGATCCGTGACCAGTTATAGCGCCGGTTGCCAGTCTGAGTTGGAGTTTACTGAGACGTAACAGCTTGCGAGACAAACGACTGTTGATGCTAGGCAAGGCTTCCCTTGCCTGCCGGCACGTATCCTGACTGGTCCGGTTCGTTTCATGTTGGCAATTGGTCCTTGTTCTAAGCAGCGTACGAATTTGCCTCGCGCGTATAGGTATAATGGGTTCAGGTCCAATAGCCTGAGTCCGACCTCCTGCGAGCCAATTCGTCCGCCGCGTCGTTACCTCGGCAACCAGTACCTATGACCTTTGATCCATTGTAGGGTCAGATGGTTGCTAGTACACACCTCAGCAAATAGTTGATGGCATTGGTAGATTAGCCCTGAAGTCATGGTATTTGCTGTTCAGGGCTTGAAGTACCTCCATACTTTCCGAGAGAATTCGTATAGATTTCTCTTTTACGAGTACCTTCTTAGACAATATTCAGCCTGGAAAACTGTGTTATAGGCGCCCAGTGGTGTAGATATTTTTATGTTTAGGTCTTCGGAGAAAACTCCTGATCCAGTACCTGTTCTCGTCTTTGACCCATCCGTGAAGATCCTAAGCTCCCTGGGATTTAAGCCCTCGCAGCTATCGTCTTCATGCAGCTGGATCTTGTATTTTTTATTAAATGCTGCAGCCCATCCTCAGGTTCATAACCTCTCTTTATACACATCACACACGGAGACGAAGTCTCTCCGAAGTATTGGTGTCTCTATACCGTCTGTGAGCTCGGGATCTTTGACAATTTGAACTGCCCTTTTTTATGCGACCAAGTAGTAGAATCGCGCTTTATACAGCACAAGCCGAGCTAGAAAGATCACAGAGAGCGCTATTAAAAGTGATGTTCTTTAAAAAGCTTCGCTACTCGACCGAGAGTTTATACCAAATTAGTAACCTCTTATCAGTTCGTAAATTATATATACTACAAATTATTTTGAAAACACACAAAACAATAACGTTTGACCTTAACTTAAAAGATAAGAGAAGGAAAGACATTGTGACTATTCATAGAACTATAACGACTTTTGCGAGCGTACAGTATAAAAAGCGTTCAACTTATCTTTACAATAAAGTTACGAGTAATAAGTAAAAAGCTTCAGCTTTATACCAAAATTTACCACGAGTGTAAAATATTGCTGGTTACATGGCTAAAAGAGTTGAGCTATGATGAGTGTGAGGTGTTCCTTTCTAATTAAGGCTAATATAATATGATAGGTATAATGCTAGTGGAAGTTGCAATACTTGCTATTGCAGCTTCCGATCCCAAGACAGCGTCGTAGGGCTAGTAACAACAACAAAATAATGCATCAGCTCAAAAACCTTACTCTTAACCATGACCTTCATGCGCACACACACTGGTACAAACACGCACATACACACACACGCACACACCCACACGCACACACACACACACACACATGCATGCACAAAAATAAAACATACCTATAACATATAAAGTATTTAAAATTGTCATTGTTTCGTATAATTTATCTTTGGCATCCTAATGTACCTGCTATAAAATTATAATCAGTAAATGACTGCAAAGTATGTGTATTTACGTTTTGTCTTAATCAACTTCATATTACCCTGTCTGTGCTTCACCTCTGTTTCTCTTTTGGATCGAAAGGAAAACCAGAGGTTAATTAAGGTTAAAATGTTTAAATTATAATTTTCAAATCTTATTATAGTATCACTTTAATATGGAAATAATATAATAATTAGTAATTGATTGCAAAATATGTGTATTTACGTTTTGTCTTAATTAATTTCAGATTACTTATTTAAATTTTGTCTTAATTAACTTTGTCTCTCTTTGGGACTGAAGGGAAAACCAAAGGTTATTTAAAGTTGAAATATCTAAATTAATATTGTAATATTTAAATCCTACAGTATCGTCCTACAGCATTTTTTTAATGTCATACGGAAGAGCGAGGCCTCCTAATACAGGTATCTTTTTTACTTAAAGGGAGTGTCTCAGTTGTCTTAAATTTAACAACTGTAAGAATTGAAATAAAAATATTATATGATATTTTTTATTACTGATTTAGTATATGCCAGCAACGTAATGCAAACCACACAAAAAATACACAACAGAAAACTTTTTGCTGATTAAGCTATAATGTAGAATTTTAATAACTTCTGAGTTACTTATTCTAAACTTTTACTTTACTGAGTTTAAGTGCTATTAGATTATAAATATGATTTATTTTAAGAGCTTAAAATTGTTATGTGTCTTTGTCAATGCCTAAGATACAAGTAAGATTTTTAATTAGTTTAGGCGTTGCAATGCTGTTTGAGACCAAAATACAATTTGTGAAAATTTTTGTATTTTTTAACCTAGAAGGAGGAGGTTCTCAAGTTGACGGATATAATTTTTTTATGTATTACCACGCATAACTTTTTACAGAGTAGTCCGATTTTGATAATTATTTTTTTATTGGAAAGGGTATATACTCGTACCCCGAAGTTAGTCCCATATAAAGAAAGAAAAATTCTAACCTTAGGGTGAGAAAATAGGGGTGATGTATTGTTCACTCACAGATTTCAATCCTGAGTTGTGTATTACAATAAAAAAACCTTAGTATGAATAAGCTTTAGACCTTATCAGTCGCTTGTGGGTAGGTCTCTCAGTCTCTGCATTTCTGCTAAAGCCGTTCATCGTGAGGTTTGTGTAGGTAATACCTTATTTGGCTCTAGATCAGCTGATAAAGCAATACCCTCAAGTGTTTTTACTCTACTCAGTGCCACATATGCCTGCCCTTTGGCAAACACTTTCTTTCCATGGTCTATGTAGTAATAAGTAGATTATGGGCACAAAAAAAATTAAATAAAAACTTTTGAACAAAAAAATTAAACCGCCGAAAAAACTAAAAAGCAAAAAATAACAAATCTTTTTTATTTCACCTTAATAACTAAGTTCGTAAAGTTTAAACTAATGTACGTATACCTAAGGAATTTTGAGTCGGCGCCAAACAACCAAACAGCAGCCCGAACGGGCACACACGTGAGGGCATACGTCGTTGCGAGTGGTCGTGCGGAGAGCGCATTTTTTGGAATGTTAATGTTTATCGCTGGAGATTTCACATTGCATTATGAATATGATATGGTTATTTCTTTAAATTTAAGGTAATTTAGTAAGCTTTGTTCAATGATTGTTTGGCGCCGACTCAAAATTACTTAGGTATACTTACATTAGTTTAAACTTTAAGAACTTAGTTATTAAGGTTAAATAAAAAAGGTTTTTTATTTTTTGCTATTCAGTTTTTAAATTTTTTTTTTTGTTAAAAAGTTTTTATATGTATCTTATATAACTTTCTCATTGCAGGTGCAGACACATAGGGTTGTTCGACGGCCAGATCTTCTTTGAAGCTACGTCACGACACGAAGTCTTCGAATGGAAGTTGCGGTAGGTACTTATTATCTGATGCCGTGAGAACCGTCACATGAATCGACTGATAGACAACAACGACAAAACTAGATCATCATTATCCACCAGAATTTATGTTTGCTTGTCATGTAGGTACCTACCTACCTCATAATAAACTACGTTGAAATGCTGGCTCAGAAGTGCTGTGTAGGGTGGTACCTACTAAAACCACTTAGCGCTTGTATGCGCCACAGGATTGCGTAAGTACCCTAGACGCGGACGATGGCGTTTTCCAAGTTGTGAAGAGAAGCCCTGCAGCTATAGAGTAACACGATTTTCGCAAACCCAGTTTTAGATCATGATCACATGGTTCCCTCGCAGTGACTTGGCGAACACAGAGTAAAAGTAACAATGGCCCTGCCAGTTTTAAGCTGCAATCACACCAACCCAAATTCAAAGAGTAATTTGGCATACATTGCTGGGATGCTTGGTTCTGTTAATTCCAATATTTTTACTTCAACGAGCAATGTAATAGCGGCTTTAAGCAACAAACTACGAGGTATTTAGATACATAGGTACATACCTACTCAGAATTTTCTTAATTGCTATGGCCGTCCCACTGCCGGGTAAAGGTCTTTTATCCCTTTGCTTTCACTGGACTCTACTCTTGAGATTCTTGTTGCCAGTCTTTACAAAAAGCTCCGAGTTCATCGCGGCATTTGTTAGCCTTGTCTTTTTCTTTTCCTCAGCGGTTTCCAAGTAGTTTGGATCTAGGCCCTGGCCCAGAGTTCCAGTGGCATCCAACTTACGTAGCCAGCCCAGTCCCACTTCCGTTTAGCGGTTCCATGTTTTTAGCTAGCTAGCTAGCTATCAGCTAACTGTCTGTTACGAGAAAAGTAGACCGATCAGGAAAGTGGACTAATTGGGAAATAGACGAAAAAAGAAAAGTAAGTAGACTATTTGGGAAAGTGGTCCGAACGGGATAGAAGACCGATCGGGAAAATTTACACTAATACGAGTAAAAATTCAAAAACTTAATAGAATTAACAAAAATATAAACGTTAATACAGATGACCCGTGCATGTGCAATTCGAAGATAATGTCACTCAGACTGACCACAAATATGAGTGAAGAAAGTACTGACCATTTTATTCTTCTAGCCTATATTGTTCCACTGTTGGGCAAAGGCCTCCACTTCGCCCCATCTACTATGGCGGTCTTGAGCATATTCCCACCAAATAATCGCCCCATCATTTTCGTGGTCTTGTGTGACGACTCTAGTTCTTCTTGTTCCTAAGTTATAAAAAAAAATCGGAATAAAGTAATGCAAGAAATGAAGTAAAAGGACAAGTTATAAATGCCTAGTAGTCCAGGAAACGAAGCGAATCATTGTATGAAGACCCCCGCATTAAATCCTCAGTCGATGAAACTTTGCTGGGGTATTACACTATATGAGAAAACCTTCCATAAAAAAAATACAACAAAAAATTGGTACCTAACCAACAAAAGCTGTTCAATTGCAATCAAAAATATTACCTATCCAATTGCTGAAGCCATTTGTTTAGCCATAAGGTAAGTTATAAAGAGGTTTTTGAAGTGCACCGATTCAAAAATAAAATTCTTCTTTTTTGCAGATTTTGATTAATACTGAATATACTTGTTTTTTTCATAAATTTTTCATGTGCTGGTAATATTTTTCTTGCGCCCTATAGTTAATTTATCATTCTAGCTGAAGGAATTAAAATAAATTATGATTAGGTACACACGGCCGCACATCGCTAGAAACACTTTTGGACCTTATGGTGTGGTAATAGAGTTGAAAAAGTTTCTACCGACAAGCGGTTGACCGTACCTAGAGGAATAAATTAAAAATTACAAAATAGTAGCAAAATTCTCGGTCCGTCCTTGTTAAGATGTTACAAAAGGTGAAACTTGTCAAGTTTGTAATAGCTTAGCAAAGTTAGCAAGTTTGCGAGCTAGAAATGTAAAGGAGTGGCTGGCTGAATTCAAAGACTGATTCGGCATACATTGCTCGTTGTAGAAAGGATATTGCAATTAACATAACCAAGCCTCCCAGCAATGTATGCCGAATTAGTCTTTTAATGCACCTAGGTGTGATCACTCCTTAACCTTCAGTCGGATTCACAGGTACCTATTATGAATAAGAGAGATATGAAGATTGCGTTTCTAAAGCCCCATGCTTGTTTTGTTCGTTATTTCATCCCAGAATGTATACCAGTTCACGAAAGATTTAGGTGTTTTATAAACAAAATGTTTCATTTTGTGTTTTATAAACAAAATGTTTCATTTTGTTTATAAAACACCTAAATCTTCAAAAATATGTAATGAAAAATTTTTATATGTCCGGCTTTTCTTATACATATAAAACGTCAGATTAAGCGTTTTTCTGTGTGTACCTATTGTGGTTACAAACGTGTGCCTCGTGTAAATTAAGATCTCTTTTCTTAAGAGAAAATATTGTTTACAAAACACCCGACTTCTTTGTGAACTACGATCATAGACTATGCCATGCCTTGATCATCTGTTGTGATGTCAACTCACAATTATATTCAATTAAAATTAATAAAAAACAGTAAAATATATATATTGGGTTTTATTACGAAACTATTTATATTACTTACTTAGTACATACATCTCTTTGAATTTTAAAAATACAGCACTATCCAGGTACTATGTTGCCATCAAACGGCACATGATCATAAATATCTTACATCTTTAGATTTTCACAGAAAATTGATATTTTCTTTTACTGAAAAACATTTGAATTATTACTAGTGTTCAGGATTTAGGTGTTATTTTATTGTCTTATTCCTATATACATAGCAAAGTTATATGGTATCATACATTGAACAATATTAATATCTCTAACTGCAGGCAGGTATTATTTTCAGTACGCCCATCAGGTTTTGCATCAAATAGAGAATAGGTAGTCAGAGTCAAGAAGAGACGAGAAGCCCAGCCTCTTCAATTTTGATCTAAAAGCATAAAACAATAGTATTTACCACTGAGCAAGCCTTAAATTAATTTTTACAAATTATTATTACTTTTTTACAATAAATCAATTAAATTACCTCATCGTCTTTGGTCACTAAGAACATCTTTTTCTAGTTTTTTCCTTTATACATTGCAATGGGAGTTGGTTTTTATTGTTTGTCCATCATTTTGATCAGAAGAGAACCTTATTTTAGTTCTATAGTGAGTGGCTTTATTAAGAGTAAAAGCAGTCATGCTTCCATATATCTGTAAAAATGAAAAAAAATTATGACATATTTCTTAAGTGTAAATATGCCAGTCGGCCAGGAAAAGCACCTCCTTACTAAAATGTATGGATTTTTGTCAAATCCTTAAAATCGTAAAATTTTTATCTTTCTCTCTGAGAAATATGTGACATGGGACTAATAAATGCTACTACCACAGTTTTTCTGGTGAAAACACTTACCATTCAGGAAAATCGGTGTTAAACATCATGCATAAAATGGCTATTACGGATTATTTACGCTTCCGTTCTTAGTATTAATGACCAATTCACAAGTAAAAAAAGATATATTTACACTTTCGCAAACAAAGTTTATACTAAAAATCTAATTATTTTTAAAGATTTTTTGATTTTTGTAAAATTTAACTGAGTTTTTTGACCGACTAGTATAGGCGACTGGGAGACGCTTTACACTTTACTAGTTCATACAGAATATGTATATGACGGACTCTATAGTTTTTTTACTCTGAGTGTCCAGCAGTCGACTTTCAATTATGATACCAATCAAGTCATTCATGTCAAACAAATACAAACAACGAATAGAAATATTTTTAAGTTTAGATTTAAATTAAATGAGGCACACATAAAGAAACCAGTTGACTATGTTTAAGATACATTTTTCATATTCTTTTTTGAAATCCTCTTTACCTCATGACTAGTTTATTTCCTGTTTTTGTTAGTTATTTTGCATATTTCTGTTAATACTTTGGAGGTTCCTGATTGTTTGCAATAAGTTAAAGCTTAACTAGAAGTCTAAAGTCGTCTGTGTGGTGCCGGCAAAGAATAGTACCAACCCATCTCTACCTGTGGGTGTCGTAAGAGGCAACTACGAGTAAGGGCTTATGGACCGGAAGATAGGCAGCAGCATCATACCATCTTACATACTGCGGTCACCAACAGCAGCGGTCACCAGCTGAAATGCTTACGAGCGTGGTGACTAAGGTATATCCCCTCTTAAGTAACACGCATTTTTGCTGGAGTTCTGGAGGGAGCTCCCTGTCCTGCAGTGGACGCTTCATGGGATGTTTTTTTTTAATGTTACAAGTGAGCAAATGAGCAGGTGGGCCGCCCATAGCACCCATTGTCTTACTAGTCTTACTAATAGCATATTTTAACACTAATAAGACAGCAAAGCGTGTTGCTCACTTTAAGATCTAAGATGCTGTCTCTCATGTACCGGTAATCTCGCTGGCTCCCTTGCCCTTCAAACCGAAAGACAGCAGTGCAAACACTGCTGCTTCACGGCAGAAAAAAGCATGGGGTGGTGCTTCCCCGGACGGACTTTCCACAGAAGCCCTACCACCTTAAAAATGCTATGTTATGATGAACTAGAATTCTTACTACTTACCTCAACTCCAACCACTATGGTGAATCATTTTGTGGCTTAGTGGTGAAAAATTATCAGCCGTCATTTCTTTTCTTTATAAGGATTTCAAGAAATGTTTGTCTTCTTTCAAATATTGGCAAATCACCATTTGTGTTACAATGCTTATAGTTTGTCGGTCTTCTCCAAAGTAGGTAGCCAATAATACTCACTTCACTGTCTTTTGTGATTATATTAAACCACCTGAACTGAAACTGAAAGTATTATCGTAGCGTACCCGACAAACATTTTATAGAGAGGTTATTTCTTAAAATCTAAAAAGTTAATAGAATTACCTATGTCAAAGAAATTGTAAGTGACTGGAATACAAACAATTTCTTTTACTTTTATATAGGATTCTCCAGAAGCACATGCAGATAATTTAAATTTCTTCCAATAACATTATATGAATGTAGCCGTAGGCTCTTTAGATCTTTTGTGTAACCAGATTAATAGTGCAGCAGCATGCTTACCTTAGATTATGATTAACAGAAGCTTTACTGCATGCTTACATTTACTTTTCTCAATAATCTGTGGAAGGTACTGTTTTAAAAATTACATTTACATCTCTCATATTCGGTAAGTAGGTCCTTATTACCCCCACCCAAATGGGGCTTGTAGGTGACCAATTAGTGCTCTAGGGTAATAATATAGTAAGAAAAGCCCTAGGGCGGTAAGTAATTGTAACGTCTGCCTTGATGGCCGCCTCCAGCAGCGGGGCGGCGGGCATTTTAATTACTTACCACCCTAGGGCTTTTCTAGCTACATTATTACCCTATAGCGCTCATTGGTCACCTACAATTTGGTGGTAATAAGGACCTACTTACCTCACAATCGAGATGTATAGCAGAGTAGTTAGCTCGGGTGTAAGCATCAATTGCACCCTCGAACCTTACAGCCCTTGGCTACTAATCTACTATTATTGGTTACCTTCAGAAGCTGTACAGTGCACAACCTTCACATTGGCAGGATTGAAACAAGCCTTGCTATTGAATGATTGCTGTTACATGATAACTTTCATTCTGTAATATGTGCTCCGCAGTAACACAATGGCTCATCTCTTTTGATTTGGACATGTGGTGTGGCTGTTTCGTGAAGAAGTTGCTGAATGAATCATGTAGGTACCTAGTATACTGCATGCGAAATAAGTCTGTCTGTGACCGTTAATGCGCTGAAGTCAAAAAATAAGTCGCGGGGGCGAGCGAATCGTTTATTGGCTCTCCGCCTGTCGCGCAGAAAATAACCGTCATAGACAGACTTGTCCTGAACGCGCTGTACCCACAGAATTTAATTGTGATTTTATACTGAAGTAGTTCAGTCCAATATTTCTAAACTTGAGAACTCTGCACTTTCAACAAAAGAAACACGACCTGTCGTTAACTTTTAGTAGAGTTTAGGAATCAGCTAGGAAAACAACTTTATCGCAAATGCGTCACACACAACACCACAATCACAACACAATTTTTAATTATAACTTTTAACACAAACACAAATAATAACTTAACCTCAAAATACGTTGACATGAGTGTTGCCAGTACCTGTGTCTAGTATTGTAGAGTTTCAGATAACAGCTGGATGTATTTTTTTTTATTTTATTTATTTATTTAAAAATACAACAGATACATGTCCCTTATAAAAAATAATTTCAAAGAATGCGCGAGTCACACTGAGGCGGTAGCGGAAACGTTACGGGGCGGTATTTTTTGTAAAGTATGAGTTCGCACCCTGTCACATTGAAAACCGGTCGCGGCGCGTTAATTTCTTCCAGTAAATCTGCCCCTGGACGGCTTTCGCAATCATACCGCCTCTGTGTGACTTGGGCTTTACACAGACTTCAAGGCTAACATTGGAGAAATAAAAGTTTTTCAGGTCATTGCCAGCCTAATTATTATGAATTTTAATATTAATTGTATTTCTAATATTTGCATGCCGATTCGAGGCGCATCACGCATGAACGTTGTATCCAGGTTGTATCATACTTACCTACCATGTTTATTTAACCGTGTATGCTAGCGAATAAATGTATTCATTCATTCATTTATTCATTCATTCATTCATTCATTCATTCATTCATGAATAGAACAGGTACCTAAACGTGTCACTTGTTAGCTGTGGTATGCAATTGTACATACGTGTTTTATTACCCGACTACGGCAAAAAAGAGGGTTATGATTTTGACCGGTATATATGTATGTTCATCTGTTCTCTCATAACTTCTAAACTGCTCATATACATACGGAGTAAGTTAAATAACGGACATCAAAGCAGTGATCTGTTGCTGAAAATGCGCAAATAGTTCCTTTTGGGAAAATCTGGCAACGCTGCTTGCCACAGTCATGAGTGACGGACGTAACGTCAAATAGACATAAGCTGCGTTCCGAATCAATGATAATATCGATTTAATCGATCACAGCGCGCTCAAAAGCGTCCCGAATAACTTTCGGCGTTCTTTTGACAGCTGTGAGCAAGTTCGCTGCAGTGATATTATATTATCGTTGATTCGTTGAAACGGCTGAGCTTCTGAAAGCAGGCGGAAGGCCAGTGCTAAAAGCTCTTCAGAAGCTGTTTAATTCTGTCATAGTCGAAGGGAAAACGCCACAGGCATGGCACAGAAGTGTGGTGGTGCTCTTCTTTAAAAAGGGTGATAAGACCCTGCTGAAGAATTACAGACCTATCTCACTTCTGAGTCATGTCTATAAGCTGTTCTCGAGAGTCATTACGAACCGTCTCGCACGCAGGCTCGACGACTTCCAGCCTCCCGAACAAGCCGGTTTCCGTAAAGGCTTCAGTACCATAGACCACATACATACGCTACGGCAAGTTGTACAGAAGACCGAAGAGTATAACCAGCCACTTTGCCTAGCGTTTGTGGACTATGAGAAGGCCTTCGATTCGATCGAGACGTGGGCTGTGCTACGATCTCTCCAGAGGTGCCAAGTCGACTATCGGTACATTGAAGTGTTAAAGGCTCTGTACAAAAACGCCACTATGTCAGTCCGTCTTCAGGACCAGGACTCGAAACCTATCCAATTGCATCGAGGAGTGAGACAGGGAGACGTCATATCTCCTAAACTGTTCACCGCTGCATTGGAAGACGTCTTCAAACTCCTGGACTGGAAAGGACTTGGCATCAACATCAATGGCGAGTACATGACCCACCTTCGATTTGCCGACGATATTGTCGTAATGGCTGAGACCCTGGAAGATCTCGGCACGATGCTCAATAACCTCAGTAGAGTTTCACAACAAGCGGGTCTTAAAATGAACATGGATAAGACGAAAATTATGTCTAACGCCCTTGTTGTACCCACTCCACTCAAAGTTGGAGACTTTACGCTCGAAGTTGTCGATGAATACGTATACCTGGGACAAACAGTCCAGCTGGGTAAATCCAACTTAGAGAAAGAGGTTACTCGTCGAATCCGACTCGGATGGGCAGCGTTCGGGAAGCTCCGCAACATCTTCACGTCCAAAATACCGCAGTGTCTCAAGACGAAAGTCTTTGACCAGTGTGTGTTGCCAGTGATGACATATGGAACCGAGACGTGGCCGCTCACGATGGGCCTTATCAGGAAGCTCAAGGTCACCCAAAGAGCTATGGAAAGGGCTATGCTCGGAGTCTCTCTGCGAGATCGAATCAGAAATGAGGAGATCCGCAGAAGAACAAAAGTAACTGACATAGCTCTGAGAGTCGCTAAACTAAAGTGGCAGTGGGCAGGGCACATCGCAAGAAGAACCGATGGCCGATGGGGTGTAAGGGTTCTAGAGTGGCGACCACGTACCGGAAGACGAAGCGTTGGCAGGCCCCCCACAAGGTGGACCGACGATCTTGTCAAGGTCGCGGGAAGCCGCTGGATGCGAGCAGCGCAGGACCGGTCGTCATGGGGATCTTTAGGGGAGGCCTATGTCCAGCAGTGGACGTCTTTCGGCTGATATGATGATGATGATGATGATGATGATTCGGAATGCAGCTATTGGCTTCCAATGACGTATAGTATTTATCTAGTCCATTGACGTAAGAAAAACGCTGCCCTGGCGTAGTTTCCAAAATCTTTGATCTAGTCCCTGCTTCCAATAGTCATTACGTTCCGTGTCAAGTCCTATTGTCCCAGTCAGACAAAATAAAAAAAACATGTGGAAGGTTGTTCAGTTTGGAACATTGTACAGGTGTTCAATTTGTAAAGTTGTTCAGTTTGTAAAACTATTCAGTTTTTAAAGTTGGGTTCTGTCTGTGTTAGGTATGTCCAGTTTGAATAGTTGTTCAGTTTGGAAGTTTGTTTAGTTCAGAAGTGAGTTTAGTTTGGAAAGTTGTTCAGTTTGGAAGGTTGTTCAGTTTGAGAAGTTGTTCAGTTTCGTAGGTTTTCAGTTTGAAGGGTTATGAAAGTAGAGTAAGCGAAGGAATGTAAGTCAAGATCGTAGCAAGTGGAGAGCTTTGGTTTCTGCCTACCCAGACGGGAGAGAGGCGTGATATTGTTATTATTAATGAGAATTAAGTTAACGAATAGTATAGGTACCTACACCTAGTAGGTGAATTAACTACCTACACTCCAGGAAGTTTGTAAAGGTGTTCAATTTGTAGTTGTTTAGTTCTTAAAATTCAATTATATTTTTTTATGAAGTACCCAAAAAACTAATATGCATTCATATGTGAGTACCTTGCTTGCATTATAGCTAGACGCATTTAAGGACCAAAGTCGTCAATGATTGATTATGTTGGTTATTGTAAGTGACTACCTACCGTTTCTTCAACAGTGATGACGGAAGCTCGATAGCACTTGGACCAGTGCTTGCACAGCCAGCTCTTCTTTGGTGCCCCCTTACTGCTCGGGTGCAGGTTATACATATAGTTGCCAATAAGAAGAGCAGGATTGCCTCGAGAGTTGGTGGATAATATAACTCCATCTGAAACCAATAGGTTACGATTATCTGCTTCATTTGTTTTTTTGCAAAAACTTACAAGTCATTTACTTACAAAACTAGATGAAATGATGAACTAAATAAAGAAGAACGATTTTACTTATTTGAAATATGATTTAATTGGTGTACACTTACAGATACTATTAAAAATGCTACAGCCTTTTATTCCCCCACAATATCAAAAGTTTCACTAGTCATCAGCTTAGGTACCACCTACAGGCAGCTTAATGATTATGTTCATTTTTAAAAGAGACGACAGTATCGTCCACGCTGTAGACTGAGGAACGACAGCCTCTATACCAGTGGTTGCAAATCCAGTTCTTCTTTGGTTTGTTGTTGGCCTTACTATGCGTGCGCAGGCTATACGTGTAATTGTTTATCATAAGAACGCTGTTGCCTCGCCTATTGGTGGTGAATATTACTTCATCTGAAAGTAGGTAATATTACATTACGCTAAAGAAAGTCATTTCATATGACAGTTCGTATGTTGCTGTTGCAGCTGCTGGTGAAAATTTACTTTTTTTTTAAATCTTTTTTTAAAGAGTTTTGTCATATGAATGACAATGTCACTCCATTATGCAACATAAATATTCTACATAAAGTTATTAACTAAGTGCATTACGAAAAAAAAAGGAAATGGAGATGAGCATCCGAAAGAGACAAATATTTATCTCCTACGCATACCCACCAAAACAAGTTTATATAATGATCTGGCCTCTTCCGACAAGGGAAAGGACAAAACAATACTGACACCAAGTGAATCTAAATTAACTTTAGAAAACCTCCTTAACATTAGAGATCTTTCGGCTTCGTTCCGGACACGCTCCAGCACAATATGGACAACATCCTCTGTGATATTACACTCTGTACATAAAGGAGATGGAGCTTTATGCAAATTTGTTCAACGGAATATGTCCAGAACGAAGTCGAAAGGCTGTAATTAGTTCGCGTCTTTCTATATTACAATCGCTAGACCAAGGCACTTTCCTTTCCACTTTTTCTTTTTTTGGAGTTTCTTGGATGGTTCTGTACCATATTCCTTTTTCGACAGATCTTTTATCAAAGTACTCTTTCCACATTTGGTAACATTTCATTTTCACTTCAAGAATACATTCCGAAAAATTTGGAAGGATGTAGAAAGGTAAGCCCTCACTAGAAGCTTCCTTAGCCAGAATATCAATATGAGATGGAACCCATTGCAAAAATACTTCTTTTGATTGGCAAGCCATTCTATGAATAGACTGTACTATCAAGTAATTAATCGGTATGCCTCTTAGCCCAGAGACGCACCGAGCTAAATGTTGAAGAGCACTCTTCGAGTCGGTTATAACAACGATTTTGTCAACGCTTAGTGATTCAGCATAAGATAAGGATTCCAGAATTGCAAGAAGTTCCACGCTCATTATTGACACCTTGTCACAAATTTTGAATTTGAAATTACTATTAATCTGTGGATCATAGAAGGCAGCTCTTATACCGCTATTATCTTTAGATCCGTCTGTGAAAATCTTGTAGTGTGTAGTATAATTTCTTTGTAAATAGGCGCAACAGTTTTCCCGTAGTACGTGACTATTATAGGAACGTTTGGGGGCATCTATGCCTTCAATTTTACATCTTACTACGTCAAAAATATTAAAGTAGTTCATCCAATAATCTAAGGAGAACATTTCTAGTTGATCACTCGAATGTATTACTCGAATATATTTCGAACTATTTTCCTTGGGAAAAGTTGTTCAGTTTCATGGGCAGAACTACCTAGTCAAGTATCCGGGGCGATAAAAAATTTACGCTTTATAACTTTAAATAGACATTACTCCTCATCGGATTCAAATTTTTGGTCAGTTTTTACACAGTTCTAATGAGCACAACTAGTTCTTTTTTGGATATAATTTTCAGCCTTTTAGCTTATCGTATTGTTTTTGATACTATAAACCATCTCCATCCATTTTTATTAAAGTCCACACACTGTTTTCTTCCTGTCTTTCCTCCATTTGAATTTCTAAGTCATTCATTTGAAAAATGTGACTCTCCATACGACTGAGGTTTCCGAGTAAAATGGAAATAAAATATTTTGGTGCTCTAACAAGGGTCTCCGTGCAAAGCCGGAGGCCTTAAAAGGAAAACACAGATAAGGTAACAACAATAACTTATAATAAATAAGAGATACTTACTTAATATAATCATATTATTCACTGACATTTGAACAATGTATATGTACTTTTGTATCTGATAATATGAAATAAATAAATCTAATCTAATCTAATCTAATCTAATCTATAAAAACACTGCTAAAAATAAAATAATATAAAATCCACTCTTAGTAATTTCTAAAAAGCAAAGTTCACAACAAAACAATTTTCAAACAGAGTACCTATGTGGTAATATAGGTATAGTAGGTCTCAAAACACTTATGTAGTTTATTTCAAAGGTTTGACCAAAATTATAATTTTACGCTTTTGAGCAACCCTAATTAAAGTCGACTTTAGTAAGTAGTAACCCGTCGGAAAATATATTGGCAGAAATCACAAACAAGAAATTGTTGGTATATAGGTAGGGTGACCTTGATAGTAAAAGGTATGCATGTACTCATGATACTGAACAACTCTCCCAAGGAACATAGGTCGAAATACGAAAATCAAGTTTTGAGTTTTATCCCATAGAAACTGCATCAGCTGATAGCGCATTTTGTATGGGAGGTCGACTTTGGTTTTTCGTATTTCGACCTATAGTTAGGGTGCTGGCTGCAATTTGGGTATATGATTTGCTCATGATTCATATAAAAAAAAGAAAATGATTCATATTAGAAATTGCTGTTTAGCAATAAGGCCGCCTCATTGTACACCTATTTCTTATTTTGTACTTTTCACAAAATTTCGTGTGCAATAAAGAATATTGTATTGTATTAATAGGGATGATAGATCAGCTCAATACGAATCGATTTGGTCCTTACAAGTTTTTCTGTGCGTCGCTGCGTTTTTGATAAAAGCAAAAAAAAAAAAATAAGATACTAAATAATGTTCTTTTGATCTGCCTTTGTGGCTCCTGTTTAAAATACTTCTGAAGATGTAGAAAATCGAAGAGGCAGACATGCAGGGCTCTGCATTATCACGGGACGAAGCAGTGAATTTTTGCATTTTGAAGAGCTGTAACTTTAC
This sequence comes from Athrips mouffetella, assembly GCA_947532105.1. Lineage (NCBI taxonomy): Eukaryota > Metazoa > Arthropoda > Insecta > Lepidoptera > Gelechiidae > Athrips > Athrips mouffetella. The sequence goes on along the minus strand of OX383964.1, from coordinate 23,247,613 downwards.
GACGCAGGGCCATTATGGTGGCAGACTATTTTTCTGGGGTTTTATACATTGTATTTAATCAGATAGTCATAGTCTGCCAGGTGTACGTTTCATTGTCAAATTCAAAATAGTTAAAACTTAATTCCTCAATATTTTTTGTATCTTCCAGTCAAAGAGGCAGACATGAGCAAATCATATAGAAATTTGTCCTTCATCACCCTTACTACTATGTTCCTTGGGAAAAGTTGTTCAGTATCATGAGTACATGCATATCTTTAGCTATCAAGAACTAATTAAAAGTCACCCTATTAGTAGAAAGGGTTTGGAGTAAAAAAAAAACGGTACAGGGTTTGAGTACTGAATACCATTGATTTACAAAGTGTAAAAGAAGAAGTGTATCCTTATATGAAATTACCCAGACCAATAAATATTGCCGCAAGATACCTTACATGGAGATGCTCGGGTGATGCAAAGTTTTATAAAAATCGTTTGAGCCGTTTTTCAGCAAACTATTCTAAATATTTGTTGTATGACAGCTACCCTCAAAATGAGAGCCAGCAAGAAACCACTCAGAATCCTTCGATAGGCGAACTATTCGTTTAGCCGCTAGGCCAAAACATGACGGACAGACCGACCAACAGACGGACATTTTTAGGAGACTTGCTTTTTATGATGGATGTATAAGCTGTACAAGTGATATGGAATACATTTCTGAGAAAATTTGAAAACCTTTTTTTCAGGAATACAATACCTTTTCGCTCCGCTCGAAAGTAAAAGAGAAAAGGTTGGATTAAAAGCTCTAAACTCCTCTTGGACACATCAGTGATGATGGGTAATTGGAATAACTTGTTCTACAAATCTAACTAAAATTAAGTAATAGCTAGGGTACGTTAATAATTATGGTATTGTATTGTTAACAAAGGCTTCTTCCGCTGACATTCATATCGAAGCTCATTTCGAACATATTTGAACCCAGCGAAAGTTCATTCACAGGGGAAGTATAAAATATTACATAGGGTCAAAAGTTTACTAAGGTCCACTAATGAGAAACTCAGCCTCACTGGGAAAGAAATAGTAGATTTTACAACAAGTGCACAAAACGAACCATTTTTTATGGTTAATGGTTGGTAAAATGGTTTTATGGACGAGTTATAAACTCTGCTTTTCACTTTGATTGCGAGGAAATAAAACGTAAAAGTACTCTCTAAATGTAACTGAAGAATGAGTTGTTCTGCTTTAGTGAAGAATATGTTGACGCGCGCGCGGCGCGTGGGGGGTGCAGCAGGCCCGCGCGCACCACCGCGATTACTTTTTTGCCCTAGTGCACAAAATTCGATTTTGTGCAGCCTATATCCTGCACAAAGAAGCACTTTCAGAGCATGAGAAGTGAAAAGATAAAGAATTGTATATTATTGACTTAAACTCTTTTCAAAAGCTCAATACAAGCTGCAAAAAAATCAGTGTGAGAGTTTAAAAAAAACGCCATCGCGAATGATAAATTTTGGTGGTGAATGATTATGTCCGGTTTTCATGCGAGTCACAGTGCCTTCATAAGTCGTGGTGAAGCGGGCTTTACATCCGCCACTTCTTTTCGTACAGGCCCAGTTTACGGTTTGTGGATACTTATTCTGCACGGAGAAACTGTAGTCTTCGTAAACCGCAGTCTGATTGCCGGAGGCATTGTTCACAAACCTCACTAAAACAAGATGTTTTGGGTAAAATATATTCGATCAAAACATTTTGAATACGATGATACAAAACAATCTAGAAATGTTTGGGTGTAATAAAACGGTTGCTGTATAACACAAAACTTAACATTGTATCAGTTCTTTAATATTATTGAGTGATTTTTAAGCCCATTCAGATTTTTTAAACGAAATTGATCTTTCTACTTCTATTTAAATCATGCTACATAACGCTACAAAGTTCGAAGTGTTAAAGTAGAAATGCATTTGATTTTTTAAAATTAAGACTACAAATCGCATTGCTTTACCAATTTTTTTGTTACTTTAATATATTGCCCATTAAAAATTATATGTTCCGGTGGAGGATGATTATGTTCTCCTTTAAAGCCAATCAGGAGGCCATCGTTATCTGCGCAGAAGGTCGCTCTGCACTTGTGTCCTTGCATGGTGCACACAAATCGCTCGGTGGAGTTATTGTTCTGCTTCTTCAGGAAGAACGGATAGCCTTTATAGACGCCTATTCTCTTGCCTTGTTTGTTTTTTGCCCATATAACTGAAAAACATAAACTGTTAGTTTTCAACACGACTTTGCCCGTCTGGTGTCTCTACCCGTGGGAAAGAGGCGACTAAGAGATCATGAACCTAAAGATGGGCAGCGGCGGCCTTCTGTGTATGGTTGTATCCATATTACAAACTGCAATCACAAACAAATGCGGTCCATGGTGCTAGCCGAAACGCTAACAAGCGTGGTGACTATGGTACTTCCCCTCCATATCGTACCAAGAATTGTTGCCGTATTCTGGAGAGAATTCTGTCGTGCAGTGGACGTTTCATTGGAAGTTATGATGACATAGTTTTTTACACAATTTATTTAAGACGTCATAGAGACAGCATAGTAATAATACTATTTACTTATTATGTATATAACATTTAACTCATTAAATCATCTTGACAATGAAATAAACTAAACATCATTCGGGATCATATTGGCCCAGGTTTCGACGTTTCGTTTCCGAAACAAGAACTTGAACGACAAGATAACGAGAAAAGGAAAATCAGAAAGGCGGTAAGTACACATAATTATATTATTTTTAAGTAATTAATACTACTTAATAATTAAAATTTTAACCGGGTGCTGGTTATATTTTTTACGTGAATAATCTATGATTTAATATACTTGGCTAACTAACTTATGAAAGAATGGATAAAGTAGTAGCTTCAATTAATATTTTTATTTTTTAACTTCCTCTTTTGCTTTCGCCAGTTAATTCTTCTTATTAATTGTTCTCTCGGCGTTAGTTCCGAAATTTTTACGTAATTTCCTTTCCTCCTTTGTAAGGTTTTTATCCGTATTTTTTTATATTTTTCAGGATTATTTTGCTTCAATCTTTCTCTATATTTGCGCATTCGCTCCGCTGGTGTCATTGCTTTCTTTTTCACTACTGCAACAAAATAGATTTATTAATCACTAGCAAAAAAAAACTCAACGCCTATCCCAGTATTACAATGGTTCAATTTGTGCTGCCTGAAAGTTTTCAAAAATCAATGAAGACTTAAAGGGTGTAAGGAAGGGGTTACTGAAAACTGTACGGGATGATCAGTCAACATAATTGAACCATTTTCATTGAAACGAAACTATAAGAAAACGAAAAAAGAAGTTGGCCTCTATATATAAGTTGAGAGATCGGAAACCTGTTCCATACGCCCTGTATAGAAACAGGACGAACAATTTTAAGTATCTAAATCCTGATGAAAATTCCATTCTGAATAACATATTGTGGTGGCTTGTGGTTGTGTTTCCATTTCTCTCGCAGTACCTGTCCATCGAAAAGGGTCACAATCGAAGACTTGCAACCCACGCTAGTCCGAGAGCACTTCCAGTGTAATGTTCTCTTAAAAGTCATGCTGAAATTAAAGCTGTAGTCTTTGTAAATCGCGACGGATTTACCCCTGATACTTTTTAACATTGTTACTGCAACAAAGAAATTTATTTCTTAATAGCATAATAACATACGATGACATTGTATTTTTTAGAAGCTAAAATAATACTATATCACACTATACTACGCTATGCTATACTACTCGTATACGACGTATGCTGGCAAACCCGCCTGTGGTTTTGGAATTTTCAATCTTTTTTAAAATACAAACGGCAAGCCGGAGATCGCAGGTTCAAATTTGGCTCGTTTTTCTTCCTCTTTATCTATTTAAAATAATCTTTTCACTTGTCATGCTCTGAAAGTGCTTCTTTGTGCAGGATATAGACTGCACTAGGGCAAAAATGTAATCGGAGTGGTGTACGCCCTGCGCGCGGGCCTGCTGCACCCCACCCCCCGCGCCGCGCGCGCGTCAAAATATAGTTTCTTCAGTTACATTTACACTACGGATTGTTTCTTGAATTCAACGCACACATCACATTCACCGAATACAGTCGGTTTATTTCTATATGCGTGCATTCGTCGAATACGATCGAATACAGTTTTAAACCAGCCTAGAGCGCGCTTATGTCAATGTCACTGAGAAAAATTAAAATTTTGATTTTGTTTTGCGTTTTAAGAAATTATTCAGAGATAATGATTATTCGATAAGATAATTAAATCTAAAAACCCCAAAAAAGTTGAAAAAAATCTCTCGAAAGCGAGATTGATGACAAATGTCTTATGAATTTGACGTTTCGCACACGCTGCACTACCTCATTTTCGTATGCAATGATAGCGCGCTAAAGTGACGTCACTGATGACGTCACGTCGCTTAAACGAGTGAATACGAGCAAGTTTTGAACCGACTATTAGCGCGCTAAAACCGCACACAAAGCTCATGAGCAGGTTTTAAACCGCAGTGTTAGAGAGTACTTTTACGTTTTATATCCTTACAATCAAAGGCGGCTCGGGCTGGTTGAAATGGTTTCGTATCGTTTCGAGAAATGGTTCGTTTTGTGCACTTGTTGTAAAATTTACTATATTATCTTTTGCAACATGGTTACTGTAACAAGGTAACCTATTTCACAATAATTAACGCACGATGCAACTTTGTTAATTATTTTTTACTTTTAGTTAACCCTAGTTGGTAGGTATACTTATCTAAAATACCGACCAAGTGCGAGATGGACTGGCGCGCCGAGGGTTCCGTACCACTATGGTAAAAATACATACAAAAATACTGTCTTAGTCAGGAACGCGCAGTCGCGCAGAAGTGTATTAAATGTGGGCGATTTTGACTCACACTCGACCAATTTTTAATATTAGCTGTTATTCTATAGCGTATGCAATATAAACGTACACATTTTTTACGCTTATAAGTATTCTCATTTTTACGATAGAGCTGAAACAAAAAAGACAACTAAACATGTATCTTATGTGGGTTCCTTATTTTTAACATTCCATTATTTTTTATTATTATTATTTAGGTAATCCCTTGTAATATCACATATTTTGTGAAAATGTCAACCATCCAAGAGGAATCATTGGAACAGTAGCTACTACCGTTCTAAACCCTCGGGTGGTAGCTTGGAACATGAAACTGAACAATTTTTTTTTAAGATTTTTGTAAATTCGCAAAAAAAATCGCTTTTTCATACCAATTGGCTCTATTTCTGTAAGGGATTTTTTTTTGCGAATTGTCAACAGTTGTAGAACAAAAGTGGTTCGGTTTCATGTCCCAAGCTTCCACTTTAGAGGATTTGCGCACGGTATCTAAATCCTGACGAAAATTCCATTCCGGATAATAAATTTCTGTGGCTCGTGGTTGTGTTTATATGACGTTTCGTAGTAACAGTCCATCCAAAACTTATTTTTTTTTTAGGTAAGGAATGTAAAAAAAAAATCACAATTATTATCAACAACTATACCAATTATTTAGGTAGAGATTAACTTAAGAGATACAAGTAGGTGAAAAAAATGTAAGAGGACGATAATAAAGAAAATTTTTGTGCACCCTTAGAAACACGCTTTACAATGCAGTACAGCGCTTTGTGCAGCAAATGTTGAACAAAACTGCGGCGCAAAGAATTTATACTCGTATGAACCTCCTTCGTCGGTATATATCGATGGTGCGGCGTAATAGTTCTGAACACTCTTTTTATCTGTTGAATAACGCTCAGAATGAAACAAAACCCAATCTTGCTTTTAACGCATCTATAGTCTCCATTAAAAAAAATACTGTCAGTTGAATGTTTACGTTTTCGTTAGCGGTTTTTCGCTGCGCATATTTTAGAGTGTTTTTGATTTTTTTTTTATTGGAAATGGGCTTACTCTTGACCTCGATCAAGTCATGAAGACAGAGATGAGGTCGACGATGAAACAAGCTTGCCCAGAAGAAGCCTATTCACTCGCGGCTTGAATAGATTCGGGTTATATGAACTCGGGAACACAGACGCAGGCAGAGTTCTTTTAGATATGAGGAGAGGAGTGCGAAATTTTGTGTCAGTGGTAGGATAATACATGTTTAGTGCGCTAAAGTGAAAAATATGGGCAATAATGTGCAAGTGTTAAGTGAAAAATGCGGTTTTTCCGCCGTATGGCTGTAACAAGGTATCCAGTATTCAGCTCTAATTTTTGAGGTAAGTGTTTAATTTTTCGTGCTTTTATGTCTATTTCCAAGTAATACAATATATGGCAACACCAATAGAAAAAAAAACCATCGATATCGAGGCGTTTCTCAATGTTTACAAAAGCCGCCATTAGGGCCTGGCCTTAACGCTGGAGGCCTAGTGCCAGAGCCATCGCTCCAGCGGCAAAGAAGAAAAAGGAATAACATTAAAAAATACTACTTTACAAAGCTTATATTTAAACCAACTAAGACAAAAATAAATATTCCTTAAAAACTATAACTTTGTAGGAAAATATTAATTGTCGTTTAGGCATAAGACAGACCAGGTAGTGAATAAGTAGTCGCAATAGCCGTAGCCGCATTGCTCCAGCGGCAAAGAAGAAAAAGGAATAACATTAAAAAATACTACTTTACAAAGCTAATATTTAAACCAACTAATACAAAAATAAATATTCCTTTAAAACTATAACTTTGTAGGAAAGTATAAATTGTCGTTTAGGGATCAGTTGACAGACCAGGTAGTGGTCGCAATAGCCGTAGAGAGACAGATTACATCTTGGTATAAATTCCATCTTGAATTATGTACTCTGACGGCGCGTGGTTGTGCTCTGAGTTTTGTCGTAGAATATTTCCGTCAAGAGTCGTCACGATCGAGCTCCTGCAGCATCTCCTGCCGCTCCGAGTACATTTCCAGTTTAAAGTTCTCTTATAAGTCTTGGTCAAATAAAAGCAATAGTCTTCATAAATAGCTACATTATTCCCTCTCACAGTTTTCGCCAAGGTTACTGTAAAAAGGAAATGATTTACTTGATAAATCACGTATGATATAATTTTAATAGAAATTTAACTTGAGGAAAGTTTTTGGCTGATCTGGACGTCACGTTAAAGTTTATCTTTCATTATTCCGTTGCTATTATGTCGTTTTCTTTGTCAATGAAATCGAAAAGGGCAGCATAAGTCTTAACCATAGACATAAGCATGCTGCCGTTATTCATAATCTAAAGTCTTAACGGTTAACTGACTTTGAGTGACGTCTCTGATACGGCAGTAAGTTCTATCAATCTTATGAACAATATATAAAAGGAAAACTTGACTTACATATCAACGCACAGCCCATACCGCTGGACCTAGAGTCTTGAAATTTGGCATGAAGGTTCCTTATAAGGTAAGGGGTTCACTCAGAAAGTATTATTCAAAATTCTCCCCCGAAAAGGGTGAAATGGGGTTTCAAAGTTTATTTAAGATAAGTTAGACCATTTTATTCGTAACTTTACAGGAGTTCTCCTATTAATAAATGAGTAAACACATGTTTCAGGTTTTTCCATAATTCAGCCCCTAAAACGGGGATATGGGGTGAAAAAGTCTAAAAACAAATACGGGTATCGTTTGTATGGTTTATCGGGTCGCTGATTACGGAAACAACAACAATTTATCCAACGTCGTGGATTTTTTTTTTGTGCCAGCCGTATCGCTAACAAGCGAGGTGACTATGGTACTTCCCCTCCACATTCTTCCAGCAAAAGCTAGAATTCTGGAGGGAGCTCCCTGTCCTGTAGTGGACGTTCATGGGATGTTATGATGATGATGATGAATTAATTAACAAGAAATAATTCAGAAATTTAGGAGCTCTTGCACACGCTGTTTCGAGAGCACTTTCAGTGTAAAGTTTTGTAGTCTTACTTAAACTAGTTTTTGTTAATCGCGCGAAAATATCAGAGGGCAGTCTGATATTTTTCAGCATGATAACTGTGACAAAAAAATAATCTTATTATTCCTTTTATAATTCCAATGTCGGTTAATAGTTTATATATTTTAGTTTAAATAATTTCCATATTAAATTAAAACTATGGCTGTCACTCTCTATTTCTATAATATAATATCAAGTGACAACAACAAGTTTAACACAGTTTTAAGTTGAAAAATGGCTTCATATTAAGTAAAATGATAAAATATGGCCTAAATAAAAGAGAATTATATTATTATGAAATTCGTAATAGTATAGCTATGACAGTAATGTTTTTAGATGTCATGTAGGCATTTTACAATTGGACAACCTAAGTAATCTTGATGTAAACTCCATTCCGGATTATGTACCGTGACGGCTCATGCTTGTGTTCTGAGTTACCTTGTAGAAACCTCCCGTCAAGGCTCGTCACGATGGTGCTCTTGCAGCTGCTACTGCTACGACTGCATTTCCAGTTTAATGTTTTTTTATAAGTCTTGCTCAGACTAAAACTATAGTCTTTGTAAATCGCAACAGACTTCCCTCTAATTGTTTTAATCACGGTTACTGTAACAAGGAAATCAATTTTGTATTTGTTCACGTACAATTTTATTGTATTTTGTACTACGGAGCCTTCCCTCCGAATAATTTTACCTTCAGAACCTCTTCTCCAAGACATCCGAGAGTACTTGGAGGGAAGAAATCCCCTCCGAGGATTACCTCTGAGGTTTCCTCTTCCTTAAGACTTATTATTTCTTCTTCTTTTCTAGATTTATTTTTGAATTTAGGTTTATGTGTTTTTGTTTACTTTTTCTGAAATTGAGCTCTTTTTACCCGACTGCCCCAAAATAGGAGGTTTATGTTTTTCGAGTATATTTATGTAAGTATGTATGTATGTGTGTATGTCGACTTCTTTGTTGCGCTCTGAAGCCTAAAAGGCTTGATAGATTTCAACATGTGAGGTGTCGTTAGATTTGTATTCATTGTGGGAATGTATGAAGGTTATAAAAAATATAAAAATAATAAATTATAAAAATTTACTCGATCGTAGAGCTTACCAATACATTAAATTCTTAAATGAACGAATCTTTCTTTGATAAAACTAAAAAGTGCTAAATAAAAAAAACATCAAAAATCAAACTATCCGACTGTGTAGAAAAATATTAAATAGAGAAAAAACAAGTTCAATTTATAAAAAGATATAACTATTATATAAACTTGAATTTCATGAGGTATATCATGCGGGGACAAACAAAAACTACAATAGGTATTTGTTATGCAAGAGAGCAAAATTGTTATTTGGCGCGAGTGCCTTGTATTGAAATCTGAGCAAGCGAAGCGCTCGAGTCTAGTTCGATGAATTTTTCTCAAAAGTCGTTTGAGATAATTAATCATGAATAAGAACGTTTATAAGTATTCTATATAGACGTACTTGTCATCAAAATTTGTTTGAAAAAATTAATCATGAACTAGAACGTTCATAAGTATCTAAATCTTAATATAAATTCCATTACGGATTGTGTACTGCGACGGCTCGTGGTTGTGATCTGAGTTCTCTCGTACTAAACACCCATTATGAAGAGTAATGATTGAGCTCCTGCAGCCTCCGCAATGCCGAGTGCACCTCCAGTTTAATGTAGTCTTATAAGTCTTGTCCAAATTAAAACAAAAGTCATTGTAAATCGCAACGGAACTTCCTCTTCGATTTTTCAACATTATTACTGCAACATGGGAATCAATTTTGTAACTCATCATGAACTGTAGAAACAAATTATGCACCTTTAGTAGTAAGTAATTTGGCACTTAAATAGGTATTAATTTTTACCTTTAACCGTAAAACTTGTACTGAATGCGCGAGGTGTGCATTTTTGGGAGTATATACAAAGTTTGTTTTTATTAATAAACCAATTTTATTTATTAATATCACCGGATAAACGCCTCTTTCAACATAATTAATTAAAGGAAATATACACGTCATAAAAATACACTGCGTTTTTGTTAATAATGGTATTTGACGACTACGGAATCGACAGCGATTAATTGCTGTTCATAACTTACTTACTAATAATCCAATCTTGCGCGATAATTTTAAAATGTTTTAAATCGAACTCAACCACAACCCCTTTTATCACCATGCCACAGCACTTGACATGACTATGACGTCAACATCAGTGGTGCTCGTGCCCTATACTATACTTAATTAATTACTAACATGCAATATTGTGGGATTATTTTTAAGCATACAAAATCAATCGTGATTGTGATCATAACAACACTTGACGATGACGTCATCAACAGTGGTGATAGTCGCACGGCATGAAGTCCTGTATTTTGTCATGCAGAGCCAAACGACTTGCTGTCCCAAACTGCGGCGACTTTTACGGTTGTATCTAGAGTATCTGTACTGTCCGACTTGTAAGATTTGTCTGCCTTGAGAAGACTTCGTGAAGATAGGCCCTGAGGAGAAAAAATGGTAATTAAACTCAGAACCTGACTGGATAGAGCACGAAGCTAGATAAATTTAATTTCAGTAAAACAGGCACTACACTATGCTAAATTGAAATGAAATGAAATGAAATGAAATGAAATGAAATGAAATGAAATGAAATGAAATGAAATGAAATGAAATGAAATTTTATTTTGTGGATCATAGGTCATTGAGGTGTTACAATAAAATTTTAAATAGTTCCAGCTATGTCCCGCCATTAAGGCATACAAAAATTACTAAAAGATTAAAGTTATGTCATGTAAAATATATGTCTCCAAATAATTTATATGTCAAGTACTTAAAAAATATTATTACTACAATTATTTAAAACAAAGTATTATCATTAAAATATTCATTAAGGCTATAATAGCATTTGTCCACCAAAATGTCATGTAGCTTTACCTTAAACACACTAAGCTTATCACAGTCTCGCAGTGACTTCGGCAATCTATTAAAAATGTTTGGAGTTCTACAGTACACACTTTTGTGCACAAGTGCTGTGTTACATTTTTGAAGCCTCATTCTGTCCCTAATCCGTTCTCGATCATGAAATTCAAATAATCCTAGATTTGATTTAGCAAAGACACAGCATTCATAAATGTACATACAACTTAGAGTTAGAATTTTCATTTCTTGAAAAAATGGTTTACAGGATTCGATTTTTCTCAAGTTACAAATTGACCTTATACAGCGCTTCTGTGCTCTAAATACAGACAAAACGTCAGTGGCGTTTCCCCAAAAGATCAGACCGTATCTAAGGATAGAGGCTACATATCCATGATATGCTGATAGAACGCTTTTCCTATCAACAACTTTACTTAATTTGCGCAAAGCATAAGAAGACTGACTAACTTTTTTGATAACCTCTTCAATGTGAGCTTTCCAGTTTACTTTATTGTCAATATAGAGACCTAAAAATTTAGTGACTTCAATTTCACTAATTTGAGTACCTGCATAACATATGTTCAATTTGTTAGTGAGTCGTCTTTGCTTAAAATTCATTATTTTTGTCTTGTCAAGGTTTATTTTAAGATTGTTTATACTTAGCCAGTCTATGATACAAGTCAGTGTTTGGTTTATACTAGTCTCTACAACATTTACATTTTCACCAATGAAAAGTAAAGTACTATCGTCAGCAAATAGCGTTATATGGTGATTCGTTATGGAAGGCAGGTCATTAATATAAATCAAAAAAAGTAAAGGTCCCAGCACACTGCCTTGCGGAACTCCAAATTTGACTAGTTTAGTTTTAGACGAATATGTTACTTCACATTTTGTAAACGGACATATTTTATTAATTTCAATGACATGTTTGCGATCGGTAAGGTATGACTTTAGTAGGTTATAGACATTGCCTCTTACACCATATGAGTACAATTTTTGCAGTAAAATATTATGATCGACGCAGTCAAAAGCTTTGGACATATCCATATATAAAGCTATCGTAGTCAGTCGATTATCCATACCATAAAATACAGTCTTTAAAAAATCAAAAATAGCCAAGTTTATGTTTTTGTCTTTCCTGAAACCATACTGTCTTGGAGTTAATATTTTATTTGCCTCAAAAAAACCATACAAAGACCCATAAATATATTTTTCGAAGATTTTGGCAAATATAGAAATAATGGCAATAGGTCTATAGCAATTCATATCAGACTTTTTACCTTTTTTAAAAATAGGTTTAATTATAGAAAGCTTTAATGCTGTCGGGAATTTACCTTGCTCAATACACAGATTAAATAATGACTAAGTACAGGAGAAATAACTTCCGACACTTCTTTAACTATCCCAGTTGCTATACCGTCATTACCTGTGCTATTTGTGTTCTTTAGTAATCTTATTATTTTATTTATATCTTGAGATGAAGTAGGCGGCATGAATATTGAGTTGCATTGATAGTTTTGTGTAGTTATATTATTATGTTCGGTATGGTTCGTACTCGAATCAACTACTTGAGAAAAGAAAGAATTAAAGCTTTCAGCTATGAGTTGAGGATCATTTATTAGAGTTTCATTCACTTCAATCTGACTAAAGTCATCTTTTGGAAAGTTTTTTTTTGAATTGTTAATAACTTGCCAAGTGGCCCTGGATTTATTTTCTGAATTTCTAATGAAATTATTATTTTGAGATTTTCGTGTTAAGTTTATGATTGACTTATACCGTTTTGTATAATCTGTAAGGGCCTTTTTATTACTTCTCGTTGGTGCTCTACGAAATTTCCATAGAAAGTCTCTTCTTTTACGGCTGCACAGTTTAATTCCCCGAGTAATCCACTTCGGCCTTTTTGTCGACGAGACTTTAACCCTAACTTTAGGAAAACACAGACCATAAAATGACCCAAAAATTTCTAAGAAGGAGTCATAAGCATGATTTGCATCCGTTTCACTGTAAACATTTTCAAAACTTAACTGCCTCAAACATTGAACAAACTTATCTCTATTGTCTCTACAATAATCTATTTTAAACCTAAACCAGTGTTTCATAGAACATGTTTTCTTAGTAGGACATGTGAGGAGCTGAGCTGAATGATCAGATAGTGCATAATCTATTAGTTCTCCGTTGCAACCTCGAACATTATGGGCTATGTTGTCTAAACACGTTCCACTTGCTAAGCGTGTAGGTTTTTTAAAATTAAGTCTGAGGTTATAAGAGGAGAGCAAATCTATGAAGTCTATAGAGTACTGTGTCTTTTGCAGTATATCGATATTAAAGTCTCCACATAGGACGATTTTATGTTTTTTGTATCCATAAGTGTTCAATATTTGACCTAAAACATTTTTAAAAATTTCAAAATATTGCCATTTATTTTTGTTTTTTGGGATCCTGTAAACACAGAATATGAAAAAATTATGTTCGATAAGTTCTATTCCAGAGCATTCAACAACACCTGGTATTGACATTTTGGAAACAGTAGGCAAATCTCGATATTTGTGATGTGCTTTTACTAGTATACAAGAACCAAGAGTAAATGATATAGCGTACGGTTTTTCCACTTTATTGGATCCGCTTCAGTGTATACCAATATGTTAGACGAATGAATGAACAATTCTTAGTCCTTATTAACAACATCCAGTTTAATATTTTTTTATCATTAAAAAATATTAAAACAAAATTATTCAAATCAAAAATATTTCGCCATACACTCAACAAAGAAATTTGTGTTAAATGTTTTGTTGTAAATCGTATTAATTATGATAATGAACAGCATTCACTTGCATTATCTCATTATCGAGAGTCACTACCGATACTTGGCATTTTTGTTTTTCTGTGCTGCTATATTTTCTGCAATTCCAGAATATTTCGGGCCAGTAAATATGTTACTAGTATCGATTGCTGCCGATTATAAGCCCTGGTTTCCCGTAGCAAAAGACAGTAAATACTGGCCCTGATCTTGAAATCATGTCAGTTACAACTTAAACTAAAGTAGGGCCAATTTAAGAAGTCCGTTTTGAATAGGATAATTCAGGGTTACCAATAACCTGGTGGTGCCTGTACCTTACGGTGTTTGCTTAGCACTAAACTTGTAAAATAAAAATGTTTTAAACAAAAACTACGCACCTCCTTCAAAGTTTTGCAAGATTTCTATTAGCACTAAAAAGTATAAAATAACCAAAGCAGTTATTATAAGTAACTTGGTGAAATAATAGAAAATAACCAAGCCTATGTATTTTACAAAATTCATTTTAAAGTCGGTGCCAGCGAAGAAGTTGCATTCCATCAAATCTAGTGTCTTTTATTACAAAAGACGTTGAACTGTTTTTATTTACCTTAAATAGATCTCTTTATTTATTCCGCCCGTGTGGTGCCGGCAAAGAATAGTACCAACCCATCTCTCTCCGTGGGTGTCGTAAGAGGCCACTAAGGTATTATGAATAGAAGGATGGGCAGCAGCGTTCTTCTGTTTATCGTACCATCTTCTTACACACTGCGGTCACCAACAACCGCGGTCCATGGTGCCAGCCGCAACGCTTACAAGCGTGGTGACTATGGTACTTCCTCTCCACATTGTTTCAGCAAAAAATGGAATTCTGGAGGGAGCTCCCTGTCCAGTAGTGCACGTTTCATGGGATGTTGCGACGACTTATATGTATGTATATATTTATTACGATAACCAAAACACATTATACTAACGACTTTGCAGTGTTTTAGAAATTAAGAAACAGTAAATTATTATTTACATATGATTATGGAAGTCATTAACACGAATTATGACATCGTCGACAGTCACGATTGATGCACGGCATTTTTTACTGCCAACTTTATTACAGTACCAAGATTTTTTTGCTCCAGTAGTTTTATGGGTCTGATTGTACCGATGGTTGCCAATAACAAGCACTGGATTTCCTCGGTGAGAGACGGTAAATACCGGTCCTGTATAAAAAAGCTTAAATCATATTTGTTACATTCATATCAATTACAACTAAGATAAACCTTATAGGGACTACATAGAACTAAATAGAAGCCCTAGGTGAGCTTTGATTTCAGGGCAGTGTCTTAAGTCTGTATTTTGCCAATGATAACCATAATAAAGTAAATTCAAGTAATACAATTTCTTTATTAGATCATGAGATATAAGATTTTATTCATGTATTTTTGACTCATCATATTAAGCAAAAGCTTTCAGAGTTAATTAGAAAGACACAAAGTATTATTCACGTATGATTATGGGCATTATTCTGACGGATGACAACATTGTTAACAGTCACGACCGATGCTCGGCATTTTTGTTTGTCTATGCTGCTATATTTATTGCAATACCAGTATTTTTTTGCGCCAGTACTTCTATTGCCCGGATAGTATCGATAATTGCCGATGGTTAGCACTGGTTTCCCGTAGCGAGAGACGGTAAATACCGGACCTGTATCAAAAAAGCTGTTAAAAACATATGATTAACTAATATAAGTTACATTACAACTAAGACTAACTACCTTCAGTTTACATTACAGGTATTAAACCTTAGACTAAACACACAAAAATGACTGAAAAAAGTTTACTGTTTATTTTTGGAAGTAACTATAAAGAGTAAGAGAAGGTACGTATGCAGCAAGGACGCCGTACTCGAGATTGCTAGATGTCTATTCATTAGCAAGATATCGAGATGCAGATTGCACCTTGACAGCTGTTACCTCTCCAGAAGGATATTGAGAGCAATTTATTAATACTACCATAAGTGTCGTATCCTCTTAAGTGTGAGGTTACTCTAAAGAACCACTCATTCTTCCTTCGGTATAAATTTTGAGAGCAACTTTACACTTGAGAGGAATAAGTCAATACGATCCTAAAATATGTATACTTACTTATTACATAACGTTACTTTGCATAGTCCTCAGATTTATGTCGGTATTAAAAAGTTTTAGAATAAACAATCTTAGACTCATTACAATGACTTTGCTGTATGCTCATTACAAGAAAAGTAAAAAACTATTATTTTTATGTATGATTATGGACGTCATTCACATGGACGATGACATCGTCGAGAGTCACCACCGAAGCTCGACATTTCTTACTGCAAGCTTTATTGCAGTACCAGGATTTCTTTTTACCAGTGAATTTGTTGTTCTTATTGTATCGATAGTTGCCAATAACGAGCGTTGGATTTCTATGGCGAGTGACGACAAACAACGGTCCTGTAAATATTAAAGGCTGTCAAAATCGAAACATTTACAACTATAAAACTAACTAACTACCTACACGTTACAATATATGTCGATTATTCCAACGCTTACCAATCTACATATTATATTTATTCATTCGAATCAGATAACATTCCATAATTGTTAGTAGATTATTTCTTACTTTCTTACTAATACAAGACAAGATGTGTAAAACGTAAAATAAAATTAACCCAATTTCTCCTGTCAAACAGGTCGAACAAATCTGTATTGCTATCCTATACTATTAAACGAGCAATATTTGTATATATACATGTGTATATATATGTGTATATATATATATATATACAGGGTGTAAAGAAAAGTACCGATTTCCTTTTAACCACATGTTCTATAAGTAGAATATAGAACAATAAGCATGTTAAAACAACAAAAAAAGAATTAAAAAAAACAGAAATAAAAAATTTGCTTTAAAATTTAACTGTGTCAATCCTCGCCAGTGTCGCAGCGCGCATGTAGGTACCTATTTTTCTTGTTTACAATTGGTGCGCCGCATAGAATAAATGAAACAGAGTTAGAAAGGCAATGTTGACAATTTTGTACGAGAACCGGTGTCGCCAGTTTGCACACATTTACACCATGAATTATATTTTCACTACATAAAAAAACCGCTAGCTATTTGTCGTCTACTGGTGAATCGAAAAAGTCAAAAGAGCCAAATCTAAGCAATCAAAAATTTACCGTATTACATTACGTTATAACATTATTTTCAAAAACGTCAAAATCTGAAGTTTTTGGGTGAGAAAGAGACAAAGATAAAATGTGGCCATAGTAATAAAGTTTGCACAAAACGGTTCAAAAAGTATCCATTGGACCTTTCTTTGTTTTAACTTTCCTTTTAAATATTTCCCTAACAATATATTTATAAATGTGTGCAACATTATGCATACTACTTAAAAATAATTTAGATTTTTCTTTACTGAAAATAGAAAGTTAGCGATTTTGAAATATTAAATTGTTGTGTTATACTGGTATCATTATTGTGCAAATGCTAGGGATGTATGTTCATTGGCTCTCCGCGTGTCACCATGCGCAGAAACAAATCGTCACGCTAATGTTAGGTTGTGCAAGCTGTTTTATTTTTTATATCTCACTAAAATCACAGATTAAATAATAGTAAACTACGTTTACAGATCCGACATTCTCAAGCGGCGGGGTGAAGAAGGACGTACCTGATGATAGGGAATCCAGGCGCTGGATCTTATTAGAGGTCACACTGCATCAATCAATCTTTACACAAAACATTGTAAATTCAAAGTCACTTTGTATTATACACAGATGTTTTGTCGTTTTAGATATTATTTTCATGAGAACAGAATTGCGCGCGCGGCCATTGCTTTTTCATTGATGTTTCAGGCAGGTACGGAGGGGGGGGGGGAGAAGTCGTGAATCGTGTTGTGTATTGCCTGGAAAAGCATCATAATAACTTTTGTTTGAGAAGCCAAGTATTTACTTACACTACATACGGGTTTTAGTTTTATACTCATTCTTTATTAGGGTTTCGTACCGAAAGGGTGAAAAACGGGAACTATTGATATGCCTCCGATGTCTGTCTGACTGTCAGTGGGCTGTATCTCATGAACCGCAATAGGTAGAGTTTTGAAATTTTCACAAATTGTGTATATCTGTTGCCGCTACAACAACAAATACTAAAAATTTAAAAAATGAAGGGGGGCTCCCAAACAGCTAAAGGGGGGAGCGTTAAAAAAAGTTTGACCCACCCCGTTGATTTGAGCTTGTTGAGTAAATAAATAATGTATTTTTTGTTTAAAAAAATTCTTTAAACCAAATGAAAAAGATGCCACCAAAGTCATCTGTTTTTACAAAATTTTGTTTGAGCTGTATCTCATGAACAGTAATAGCTAGATAGTTAAATTTTTTACAGATTATGTATTTCTGTTGCCAATATAACAAAAAAATATATAAATATAAATTAAGTGTGGCTCCGATACTAAAGACCTTTTTTAGACGATTTTTGTTTATGCTCTATCTTAAAAACGGGAAAACTTGAAAACAAGAAAATTGCAATGTTTATAGTGCATATGCTATAAAATAACCAACAATAATAAAATCTAGTCAAGCTCGTGTCGGACTCAAAAAATCTAGCACAGGAACATACTGAAATTTCTAATACAATCGTGATTATGTGGTGGTACGGATCCCTCGGTGCGCGAGTCCGACTCGCACTTGGCCAGTTTTTTATTAGAAGATCCCTGCGTGTAAATCTTCTTCTAAAATAAAATAGATCATGAAGAAATGTTTTGTTTTATTATTTATATGATATTTACATTTTTCTTATTTATATCTCACTAATATTATAAAGATAATTTATTTAAGTTTGAATTTTTATATGTTTGGATATTTGTTACTCTTTCACGACCCAGCCACTAAACAGAATTTGATTAAATTTGGCAGGAATATGGACTTAGACCTAGAAAAGCATAATATCTACTTTTTTTTCGAATCCCACGCAAATGAAGTCGTGGGCAACTGCTAGTCAGCAATAAGAAGAACCAACAAATTAAATTAATATACCAGTAAAGACGTGTGTGGTTAAGTTGGTGTCCCTCCGGGAAGTGATTTCGGTTTCTTACAGGTATAGCGTATAGCAAGAGGCTTTAAATGTCTTCTTTGTGCCGAAAAGATGATGTCACTCTCCAGAAAGTGTTTGGAGCAAGTAGAACTTGTTTTGGTGGCTAACCAATCTTTTTGCCCTGTGGCATCGATCCATCTTTGCTTTTCTTTTGGATCACCTGGGTAGCTGCCAAAAATGTCTTTCTAAAGTTGGGATTTAGTATGAGTGCAAACAATTTTTAATTTTTTAATTATTAAAAATTTATTGGTTAACTTCAAAGCTAAAAAATATATACAAGTAAGTATACAACATTACCGGAATAATGCAAGTATACAGACATTTATCGATATCGATGTATTTTTGGAAGCACTTTTGCTCTGGTTTCGACCGGCTAAAAATATTTTTGTTTTAATAAATATAGTGGATAAAAAGGTATTCTAAATGGTTATCGGTGGTACAATAGGCCTCCATTTTGCTAATTTTTATCTTTGCTGTGAGCTCGACGTGATAATATCGCACAAAACGGCATTTTCTTAAAAAATACGTCGCTGCTCTTTAGGGCAAATGACTGAAGGGGTCATTTTGAGGTTTTGACGTTTATTTGTCCTACGCACCTATCCGTGGCACGCGGGGCCCGCCTACTTCGCCTTTCTAACTCTGTTTCATTTATTCTATGGTGCGCCGCGCCGGGTGGGAGGAGCTCGTTAATAGGGTTGGCAACTTAAACTTTTTTATTCATAGGAAGTATTTTATTTTTATGTTTTTTTTTTTTATAATTAATATGTTCTATGTACTTTATTCTACTTACACAACATGTGGTTAAAAGGAAATCGGTACTTTTCTTTACACCCTGTATATTTGTAATCGGTTTCTCGAAAACGGCTTTAACGATTTTGATGAAATTTAGTATCCGGGGGTTTTTGGGGACGAAAAATCGATCTAGCTAGGTCTCATGTCTGGAAAAATTCGTTTCCCCCGTGTTTTTAAGCATTTAAAAAAAATACCGCGATTTAGACAGAAACCTACAGCGTCATCTGTTGGCGAGTAGCATAGCTTGCTCAGCCGATGATATTTTAATGTTGAGGTAGCTATTATAGAGCGAAGCTCGGTCGACCAGGTACTGGTTAACCTTAAATAAGGAAGGATCGGAAGTAATAGTCACATCTTCCTACAACCGATAAAATTTCTTCGATGAAAACCTTTTTACACTGAGAAAATCAAAATTTTACACTGGGCTATGGTTGTTGTACGGCTTTAAACTCTTAAACTTTAATATAAATTCCATTCCTTATAACAAATCTTGCTGCCGGATGGTCATGTATTAGGTATGACTTCGTAATGATTCCGTTTCTATTGAAATTAAAGTGCGCCTTACAAGTCCCTCGCTTACTGCATCGCCAGTAATTACCATCTGCACAGTTGCGGGAAAACGTGTACCCACTAACTATAGCTACTTGCTTGCCCAGCTGATTCATCAACCAAAGAACTGTAAAATAAAAAACATTGATTATGACAATTTGTTCAATATAAAATTGAAAGCAATAAATATATAAACCATTACGCGTCACCTCCTTTTTGTTATGTTTTTAATTGGGCGGTATAGAAAATGCCGCACGGCAGTAGGTCCATCTTTAAATAAAGTTAAGAGGTTCCCCCCAGCCAACTAGCGCCCCCATAAGTTAAAAAAATATTACTCGCTAAATACAAAAGTAATTGAAAATCTGTCTTACAAAATTAAAGAAAAGGTACCCTAGTTTATTTAGAACCTATCAATCCTGAAAAATATAGTTCACTGTAGATACAGATACAAAAAGTGAGAAAAACGGCCACTTTTAGCAGTTTTTGTATCTTTAACTACAGTGAACTATATTTTTCAGGATTAATAGGTTCTAAATAAACTAGGGCCCCTTTGCTTTAATTTTGTAAAACAGATTTTTGATAAGTTTTGTATTTAGCGAGTAATATTTTTTTAACTGATGAGTGCGCTAGTTGGCTGCAGAAAGCCCTTAATAAACCATCACTAAATTCACATAAAGGACAAGGTAACAAGTAGCATCTTTTAAGTTATCCTATGCATGCGTTTGTGGCACAGGCGTCTGCGAGTGCGCCCGAGTACGCGAAGGAACAGCTGTCAGTGGAACGCACCGCCGCTGCGTGCGTAGTCTCATACTCGCGTGATTCAAATCAGGTACTAAGAGACGCTACACATGCTCTAGTTACTAGAGTCTAGTAGGTAAGGGCTATCTACTCTACCGCTAACTATATTCAGAACGAATTTGGCTAGAGCCAAGAGTACCTACGTACTTGGAGCGAGTCAATGCCCAGTTGCCCTTGTAAGAATAGTGTTGGATACATAAATTGATAGTATCTATATTGTCTTTTGTACAGATGTCTCAAGAATGGTTTTTGGACTCGCTCAACAGTTGAGGCATATTCATTTTCATCCCATCTATTCGAAAAGAACGACTGGGTTCTCCTTTAAAAGCACCCAAAAGGTTGAGTTTTCTATGAAACTTTATAAGTGCGCGGCAAAGTACTTTGCGGCGCACTTATTGAATTTTGTACATCTTAGTGTGCAGCGCCAAAGAAATTGGACGCAAATATAGTAAGGCGACTAAGTGACTTAACCTTCCCTTGTGTCATAAAAGGCGACTAAGTGCCCTAATCTTCCACTAAGTGTCTTCATCTACCCTAGTGTCTTAAAAGGCGTCTAAGTGTCTTAATCTAACATTGTGTCATAAAAGGCGACTAAGTGACTTAACCTTCCCTTATGTCATAAAAGGCAACTAAGTGGCTTAATCTACCCTTGTGTTATAAAAGGCGACTAAGTGTTTAATATGTCATTGTGACATAAAAGGCGACTAAGTGACTTAACCTTCCCTTGTGTCATAAAAGGCGACTAAGTGTCTTAATCTACCCTTGTGTCATAAAAGGCGACTAAGTGTCCTAATCTTCTACTAAGTGTCTTCATCTGCCCTAGTGTCTTAAAAGGCGACTAGTGTCTTAATCTCCCATTGTGTCATAAAAGGCGACTGAGTGATTATTTTATTCAATGTAGATTCTTTACAGAATACTTATTGAATGTCATCGAGAATAGAATAGTGACTTAACCTTCCATTAGGTGCTAAAAGGCAACTTAGCGTCTTAATCTAAGCATATGTGATAAAAGGCGACTAAGTGATATAACCTTCTGACATACCATTCTATACAAACTTATCTACTAAATTTAATTTGGTCAGCGTCTTAATCTAAGCATATGTGATAAAAGGCGACTAAGTGATATAACCTTCTGACATAAAATTCTATAGAAACTTGTCTGATAAATTTAATTTGGTCTTGATTTTATCAGTTGCTTAGCAATAAATAAAATATGAGGCGCCTTTTATTTTCTCATAGTGGGTGATGAAAAGTAGAGTGTATCACTCGGGCGCAAATATATTTAAGGCTCGGGCGACGTACTTTGAATCCTTGGCTACGTTTAGGATTCTACTCCAGAATTCCTCACTTCGCTCTGGATTCTAAAAAGCGCCCGCGCCGTAAAAATATTATTTTGCTCCCTTATAATACAATCTACTATTAAACCGGAGATGGGCCGCATAGCACCATACACCGGACAGCAATCCCTTGGTCTTTTATGTCAGCCGGAAGCTTCCTGTTCAGCAGTGGAGTATTTAAGGGATTTGTTTTTTAATGTTATAAATTGAACACATTAGTTAACTAACCAACAGTATTAACACTTTAGAAGCGAGAACAAAAAGAATTGATTTTAGTAATGTAATAAGTATTTATTTATTTATTTATTTACAATCAACACTACATTGTTCTTACAGGTAACCCCAATCAACAATGTTAAGACGAAGTATACAAAAAATACAAAAAAATACAAAATTATTTATTCAAATGTGCATAGAAGTTACAACATATTTTATAACATTGATTTCAAAACAAAACATTGCACACTTTTTGAGGACTATCTACTTTAAAAAGTAACAGGTTAAATCATGGTCTCCACACTAGGCAAGCCTGTATCGTGGACACCATACAAATCTTTACAAGTCCAGTCAAAGTTCCAGAATCAAAACATCGGAAGTTAAATTAAACATACCTAGTTTACAAAAATGATATAATAATGATGACATAAATTTATTAAATATTTATACATTTATGGAAAGTATTACATATACATATAATACACACAATATATACCTAGATATACATATATTTATTTATTTACATTTATAATACCTATATATAAATAGCTTTATAAAAGTTAGATAAAGTTACGGCAATTTGTTTTTTATTTTTATTTTTTAATGAACATAAGAGGTCAAGAGAGTTTCTGTTTTTTCATATGTGGCGTCATTTAACCAATTGCGAATAGCTATTTTGGTTTCGTTTATTGAACACTTCTTTATGTTGCATAGCCTGACTATATTGTTATAAACATACATGGCAGCGTAAGGGTTCAGGCGTCTAGCAAAAACAGAACGCGTAGGCGGGAGGCAAACTTTGAAAACCCGCTTTTCTAGCATAGACTTGTATTCATGCGAGTTGAGTACTATTTTATGTGTAAAAAGGCATACCTTCAAAATAAAAAGTTTACGAACACTCAGCAAGTCAGCTTCCTTATAAAGCAAGGCGGTCCGGTATCTACGTGGTTTTTTACACATTGTTTTAATAACGGCTCTTTGAGCTCTTTCCAACTGTATTAAATGAGTTTTTGCCGCGCCACCCCAGCTGGATATACAATAGGTCAGGAGTGATTGACACAGTGCGTAGTAAGTCATCTTGAGAATGGCTGGAGACACAATATCCCTTAGTTTTCTCATTATGCCTATCACCCTGCGTACTCGACCTGACATGAGATTTATATGTTGCTGGAAGGTTAGTTTATCATCGATTAGTATACCGAGGTATTTAATAACATTTGTTCTCTCAATACGTTGACAGTTACAAGGTGTGTTTCCTTGACATGTATGTACCATTATGCCTGGATGTGTTGGCGGTGAAGAAGCTCTTGTTTTTTGAAAACATATGTATTTTGTTTTCTGTGTATTTAATGTCAGTAAGTTTCGTGACAACCATGAGCTGATGACTTCCATGCCTACCTCAGCATTTTTAAGTACCTCACCCCAACCATTACCCGAGAAAATAATGGCTGTATCGTCTGCGTAGCAGATGATATCAGCGTTTTTCAAGGGTAATTCAAGTAGGTCATTAAGATACGTTATGAACAGTGTAGGGCCCAATATACTCCCTTGAGGCACTCCAAATGATATTGTTTGAGGATCACTAACTGACTGACAAACTTTGACGCACTGACTCCGTCCCAAGACATAACTCCTGAACCAGTCTAAAGCTACGCCTCTGATACCGATGTTTTCAAGCTTTTGGAGCAAAATGTGTGCGGAGACCGTATCAAAGGCTTTAGCCATGTCGAGGAACACACCAACACAATTTTCTTTTTTATCCAGATGAGAGGCAATTGTTGTTGTTAAAAGTGAAACAGCACCATCTGTTGATTTACCCGTCCTAAAACCGAATTGCCTACCAGAAATTATGTTGTTTGACTCCAAGTATTTAACAAGTCTTATATTTACTACCTTTTCCAATAGCTTAGAGAATGTTCCTAAGAGTGATATGGGACGATAATTATCAGGCACATCCTTGAGGCCATTTTTGTGGATAGGGCAAACCACAGCAACTTTCCAAGCTTCTGGGAAAATTCCGCTAGATAAGCTCTTATTAAATATGGAAGTGAGTGGTTCCACAATCTCATTTTTAATGGCTTTGATTAAAGAATTTTCAAACCCGTCTATGCCAGGAGCCCTACCATTCTTTAGTTGTAGAATAAGCTTCTCCACTTCACCGCTATCAGTAGGCTGCATGAAAAAAGAGCATTTTGGTACATCTTTCTTCAAGGCAGCTTTAGCTAAGTCTCCTTCATCCACGTTTAGCGTTTCAAGGATAGTGCCTGCCAACCTTTGACCAACATGGGTAAAATAGTTGTTGCAGTTGTTAAGAGCAGTTTTTGTACTACTGGCCGTAGACAGTAGCTCTACTGGGTCTTTATTCTTTTTTGACAGGTGACAGACATTTGTTATCGTCTTCCATAACTTCTTTTGGTTACCCTGACACTCTAAGATCTCATTACTATCATACTCTATTCTCAACTTACGGAGTAAATCGTTAAAAAAGTTCCTATATCTGGTGTATACGTGCCTTGCTAGCTTATCATCGGGATCAGATCTAACAAGCATATGTAAATGGTCCCGATGCCTCATGCAGCGCATCAAACCTGGAGTAAACCATGGTTTAAGGTTGAATTTTGAACGGCAAATTTTGACAAGGCGTGTGTGCCTGTTTATGATATTAGTTAGTATGCTCATAAAAATGAGTGCTGATTCATCTACATTCGATTTGTTTAAGACCTCGTCCCACTTAACTTCTGCCAGTTCTTTTTGTATAGCTTCTAGGTCCCTTTTTATTCGTGTTCTATTTAATCTTTTTTGTTTTGGTTTGTTCAAGTCTATGCCAAGCATGATCATATCATGATCGGTTACGTCCGAATTGCAAACAAGTCCTATGACCTGTTTCTCAGTTTTAACAAAGAAATGGTCCAGCGTGGCAAGGCCTCTTGTGGGTTTGGTGATTGCTGGAAGTAGACCGAATTCCGCGTTTAGACAAAGATATTCTGCACATTTATTGATTCCCGTACAGCCTGTTATATTAATGTTTATATCCCCAGTAATTATAAGATTATTTTTGTCACAGAGGTTTTCCAAGTTGGTTTCCAATGATTCAAGAAATCTATCAACATTAGAAAACGACGGGGATCGGTAAATGGCTAAAATGGTAACCATGTCCGCAATCTCAACGATCAAACAATCGGAGTCGTCAAATTTCGGTTCACTTACAGTTGCTATCCATATGTCTCTAACAAAGACAACGACACCACTGTTTTGGTTAATGTAACTACAAGTCTTATATGAAGTATATCCCGGTAATTTAGGTATAATAGAGTTTTCATTTATTCTGCATTCAGTAAGGCAAACAACATCGTATTCAATTTTTAGTCTTTTGAGTGCCACACAGAAGCTGTCAAAGTTCTTATTTATACTTCTTATGTTATGTGTTATTACTTTAAATTTATATTTTGTTGTTAACACCGACTCACATTTCTCTGCTTCAGAAACCAAGTGGCATTCTATTTCCATCGAGTCTAATTCAGTTCCTATGTAGTTCGTGTCCATTTTATCGTAGTAATTTGTATGTATTTAAGTAATCCTTTAAGTAATCCTGTTTTAAATATTTAAGAAAGCCACTAGTAGAGAATGCTAAGATTTGGTCGGTTGTATGTGAATAATAAAGTAGGTTGATTAGATTTTTGCCGTTTTTGTAATACATCATAACTATATTATATAAATATAAAATATATATAATATTAAAGTAGACATATATAAGTAGATATACACAATTTAACAACAACCATTTCATTATAAAAAAGTTATAAAGCTCACGCATACAGAACATCAAACACTTAAGAGAGACATAGCTATTTATGCAGAGAATCATCTGGTTTATGACCAGCTGTAATGTTATCAAGGTCAGCAAAGCTACGCACAATGGTTGCTGGTTTGCCATCATGTTTTCTAATGAAAATGATACCTTGACTGCAGAAGCACTGTGCGTAGCCTTGGTTTTTGCTTCTTGTTCTCGCCTCGCGAAATAACATTCGGTTTTCCTTCGTAAGTCGCTCATTAAAGAAGATTTTTATTGGAGGCCCAGCGATGTCTAGGTCATTACTCGTGATATTACGTCTCAACTTGGCTGCTTTAAGTATTTGATCTCGTTTAGCTCTACGTAAGAAGCGCACGACCACGGGACGTGGGAATTTGGGCTCGTTCAGTGATGTTCCAGTAGGAGGATGTCGAGGTCCGACTCTGTGAATCCAATCAACCTCTTTATCTTCTAAGTTTACGCCGATTTTATTACTTGCGACGAGTATCAGATGATGGAGATTTTCATTCGCGGTTTCCGGAATACCCGACAGCTCTAATTCATTGCGGAGGTTGGATTGCGCCTGAGCATTCAATTCTGCGTGTAGTTGGTTTACTGTGGCTCGCAGTACATCATTTTCTTCGTTTCGTTTTTCCAGTTTGTTAACACGGTCATTATTTTGGTCGACGGTGGCTCTTAGCTCATAGCTCATCTAGACGTGCATGACAGCTTGTTAATGAAGCTGTGACAGTGTCGAATTTTTCTTTAAGTGAGACTATCTCAAGCGACAGACCCATAATGACACGTGTAAGTTCCCTAATTTCAGCTGTGGGAGATATATCAGGAATTGTTTCAGTTGATGGCACTGGACTGGTTCCGGCTACTTCAGGTGATAAAGTGGGATCAGGAGTTCCTGATTGAGGCTTCCTTATTGTCACATTTACATGACCGCGTACAGGGGTCGACGAGTTGTCACCACCTTTTTTCAGGGCATTTTGACAGTCGGGACATATCCAGGAAGCTTTGACACCAATAGATGTATTCTTATTCAAATTGACGCACGTATGGTGAAACGCTTTCTTACACTCTTTCTTAATACACACAATAGTATTTTCGGGTGAGGTCGGTTGATGGCAACCCGCACAAGTTTTCATGGTTGTAGACAATCGTTGTTCGTAGGTCGCGACAGAATAGCGACGAAATGATCGTTAGGAAGCGTGGTGCGGGATCGCTCGCTACCTCATTGATGAATCACATCAACGCTGCGCAGCAGTGAGTGCTTGAGTTGTCCTCTTTTTAAATATTATATTTGACTTTTTTTTTTTTTTTTTAGTATACAAGTAAAATATTGTATTGACAAAATATGGCAAAAAAGATAATAAAAAGAAATAATAATTTATTTCTTGGAGTCGGGGATCGAACCGCAGATTTCAAGTTCAACGTAGTTCCACAGGCAAAAGGTTAGCGCCACACACCAACGGTACGTTTTAAAAGTTGACGAAATACAGCTAGTGTATCAGTGATTGAAAGTAAAAGTTGCTCTAAGTGGAGTCAAGGTCGTTCATTACTCGGTCACTGAACTCACTGCACTGCAGATTGTAACGTCATTTTTGAACTAATTATCGTATTTCTTGGCACTATTAACACTTTTTAGTTAAAACTGATCAGTTCACAAGAAAGCACTTATAATTTCGAATAATTTTATATAACTCTCATGTCAAATTACGAACTTTATCCCCACAGATTATTTTTATAACGAGGAGTAGAATTACAACGTGTATGCTCTGTTAAGCGCTCGCGCGTAATGATCTATTTAATAATACACCCAAAAGTAAACATCAGTGGTTGTGTTCGTAATTGTACATGATAATTTCATCATCAACTGTGATAAGGGTTGCCTTGCAGCCATTGTTTCTGCGAACACAAACCCAACGCGCTCTAGACCCCGTGCTTCCTGCCGACTTGTTGTACCGGTAAGGTCCCATCTGAATCACCGGATTGCCCAAGCGAGTCGTCTTAAACACTGGACGATTCTCAGTCACTGAAAATCAAAGAAGATAAAAAGAAATTTAACAAATAGTAAGAATGAGTCAAGAATAATAAATCTCATAAAATATTCTCTTCTTCTTTGTCGTATCGCTCTTGGCAGAACGGTCGTGGTCACGTCGAGGCATCGGTGGTAGAGGCGGATACAGCTCTCCTCACGATCTCCCGCCATCTCTCCCTGTTTGCAGACTTTCTGGTGCAGTCAGATACGCGGCTTCCTACTGCGGATTTTACTTGGTCAGTCCAGCGCATAGGTGACCTTCCGCGCTGTCTGGTTCCCTCCACTTTTCCCTGCACGACCAGCCGCTCTATGGAGTCGTTATTCCGCCTAGAGATATTTCCAAAATACTGCAGTATGCGCGATTGTACTACGGCTGAAAGACGCTGCGTGATGCCGAGCTCGTGGAGTATGGATTTGTTAGTGCGGAACTCCGTCCACGATATCTGTAGCATCTTCCTCCAGCACCACAAAATATTACTACACGATAAAATCAGGAAGTCTTTGGCCAGGAGGCAATACTTAGCATCGCTACAGCGTAAGAGATCAATAATTTCACGAAGATGCAGGTTCGAATCCATTGTGATTAGAGTGTAGTAGATAAAGTTTATTTAGACAGAACTACTTTCAATTTTCATTTATTTAATCAAATTTGAAAAGTGGTATAACGTTACCCATTTATTTGACCTTGTAGGCATTTTTTTCTTATTCAGGATACAGTATAGAATTCCGGTATCTAAATTAGTATAGTACTAGCGTTCACGTTGCGTTAACTTATGGTAGTACCATTTGCTGGGACCAAATAGACAAGATATTTAATTAATTTATCGGTTGTAACTTCTTATACTTGCTATTAATATGTCGGATAGACATTCGGAATATGAAACAAAAAAATCGTAAAAAAAGCGTATCTTTATTATTCCCAATAAAAAAGTTTACACAAGATTGTATTCATTTTTGAACTTCATGATTTCGTTTTCGAGTGAGGTCGCTTTTCGCCACACCACCACTTGAACCGGTGCAGCCCTTTTATTTGTATCACCGGTTTGCCTAATACTTAGATTTGCCCATTTATTAACACAACAATATAGACATAATAAAAAAAACCGGCCAAGTGCGAGTCGGACTCGCGCACTGAGGGTTCCGTACCACCACATAAACAAAATTGTATTAGTTGAAATTTCAGTAAGTTAATGTGCTAGATTTTTTGAGTCCGACACGCGCTTGACCAAATTATATTATTTGTTATTATTTTATAGCTTATGCACTATAAACATACCAATTAACAAATTTGTAAGTGTTCCCGTTTTTAAAATAGAACTAAAACAAAAATCGCCTCAGCGACCATCCAACTTGACCCCTCTCTTATATGAAAGTTCTTGAAACGGGAGCTCACCACAATTCGCAAAGGAAACTTATATGTAAGGTACCTTGAAACTTGGCTCATAAACAGGAATAGGATCATTAAAGATAAATAAAAAATACCAATTTTTTTCGGCCATAAATGACGAAGTTTTTAAAAATAATCGTTTTCGTCAAATATCGATAAGTCGTATGGCAGAATGTGATGATTAGTCATTGCCTATCATAAAAAAAAACTTACAGCTGTATAAACCGACCACAGACTACAGCTTGACCAACTTTTCTGTAGAATGGCCAAAAGCGGAACTACTTACGTCATTTTGTCAACCTCATAGTAAAAATTTATAGAGTCCGTCATATACATAGTCGTGTTAAGCGTCTCCGTCGACTATGACTAGTCGGTCAAAAAACTAAGGTCTAGGTTACGTTTTACAAATAAAAAAAATCTAATGTTTCATCCAAACCTTATAATATGCGAAAGTAAAAATATATCTTTTTAACTTGTGAATTGATCATTAATAATAAGACAGGAAGCGTAAATGATCCCTAATAGCCAAAAATGCGCGATTTTTAACAGCGTTTTTTAGAGTCCCGATACCAAAATGGTAAAAAAAGGAACCCTTATGGTGCGACTTTATCTGTCTGTCTGTCACACCTGTATATCTCAGCAACCACTCATGCTCATGCGTTGTCCAACTTAACTGCACATGAGAGAATTAACAAAAAGTTATGATTATTAATGTAAAGGGGGCAAAATGTGGGGGGGGGGGCAAAATTTCAAATTGTTATTACTAGGTCGAGTGGGTATTATATGAAAGGACTTTTCTTGTACATTCTAAAATATATATTTTAATATTTTTTTTACAATTCTTATTTTTAAATGACAAAAAAAAATACCATTCCCCTCATTCCTTATGTAAATATTACAGCAAAAATAAAACGATCTTTCTAAGTTGTAGTTTTTTAGAAATGGACTTTATTGCTTCCAAAAATACTATAGGCACATCGGAACCCATCGGAATCCGCGTGAGTCCGACTCGCATTTGACCAGTTTTTAGGGTTCCGTAGCCAAATGGCAAAAAACGGAACCCTTATAGGACGAGCCGCCTCTGGTTCCCCATACTTAGAACTGAAACTCAAAAATTTTTTTTTTCATCAAACCCATACGAGTGTGTATGGGGTATCTGTGGATAGGTCTTTAAAAATGATATTGAGTTTCCTAATATCTTTTTTTTTTTCAAACTGAATAGTTTGCGCGAGAGACACTTCCAAAGTGGTAAAATATGTTTAACCCCCTGTAACTTCTAAAATAAGAGAAAAATAAAACTAAAAAAATATATGATGTACATTACCATACAAACTTCCACCGAAAATTGGTTTGAACGAGATCTAGTTAGTAGTTTTTTTTAATACGTCATAAATCGTAAGCCGCAATTTACCTTTCAGTCAATCAACTCAAATATAAATTTTAGTTACTTACATCACATAATAAACTTTTTTAGCAATAAAAATACCATAACTTTTACTTATATACGTACAGGTTTGTACGGAACCCTCAGTGCGCGGTTCCGACTCGCACTTGGCCGGTTTTTTTTTCTTGAATGGTAAGTATTCTTACCAGAAAAACTGTAGTAAGTAACAAGATTTATTAGTTCAAAGCTATATATTTCCTAAAGAGAAAGACAAAACTAATAAGTTTTTGGGGTAAAAAAAATAATCATACGTTTTAGTATGGAGGTCCCTCGCAAGAAATGGATACAGTTATGGCTCCCTCCTTAGCATAAAGAGCTGCTACTTAAACCTCCTTGTGTCAGTCAGTGTTGCCTGTGCTGTTCTTGTTTTCCTGCATATTTCCAAGTATTTTATGAGAAAGTCATACCAAAAGCGATCGAAAGTGGTGTGCGAGAAATGATTCTCATAATGAAATCGTTCTTTGATGCAGAAAAGGAGCAAGAATCTCCAATAACACCATTTGTTCATGTATACAAACGCATTGATGCCGGTACAGGTCAGTGTTACCCAGATCTTCTTCTTTTCGTGTCGACACAAATGCAATATTGACCCAGATTATTATTGCAGTAACAAGTAGAAGCACCACTAGTTAAGGACCTGTGTAAAGTTTCATTAACCTAGGTTTAAAGCTCTAAACACTAGAGCATTTAGAAAAACTCAAATTTTGACAATTGTAAAAACATGCTGTAATTTCGTAAATTCCGTAGAATTTACCTTGTACTTGATAGGAACGATGCCATAATCACTTTTTAGCCATTTCCAATAAGATTTAACTTTTCTTTTCTTGTTATGGAGTAATTTTGCAAATTATCACAAAAACAGGTGCTGCTGGGGATTTTTGAAGTGAAACCTTTTTATCGGCGCCTAGCACTATTTTAGATGGGGAAAAAATTATAAATTCGCATCAGATCTCATACCAAGTTACAGCAGGCTCAATATATACAAAAGTTCTTAAGTGTGATAAAGACCAAAACATCTATTTTGTCTTTATCGCGTTTGCAAATAGATTTGCAAATAATCATACCAAGTTAGAACAGGCTCAATTTAAACATACAAAAGTTCTAAAGTGTGATAAAGACCAAAACATCTTTTTTGTCTTTGTCATAGTCTCGGCTTTTTTTAGCAGTCAAACTAAATACAGCTGTCAAACTAAAAATCGCTATAACTTGAAAACTACTGACCCTAGACTACTCATGTGCTGAGACAAATGATGTCTCGATGTGATCTATATTTCGGATGACAGCTGTCAAACTAAAAATGGCTATGACTCGAAAACTACTGACCCTAGACTACTCATGTGCTGAGACAAATGATGGGTCTCGATGAGATCTACATTTCGGATGACAGCTGCCAAACTAAAGATCGCTATAACTCGAAAACTACTGACCCTAGACTATTCGAGGACTGAGACAAATAATAGGTCTCGATGTGATCTACATTTCGGATGACAGCTGTCAAACTAAAAATTGCTAAAACTTGAAAACTACTGACCCAAGACTACTCATGTGCTGAGTCAAATGATAGGTCTCGATGAGATCTACATTTCGGAAGGCAGCTGTCGAACTAAAAATTATTTGTTTTCATTTCTGCCAGCACTCCCGGAGTACAAGCCGTCCTTTTTTTTTTCTCAAACGCGGGTAGCTAAAATACAATTCTATTCAAGTGACAACCTTCTTAAAATCATGATATATCACCCTGTATTTTTTCTTAATGGTTTTGGTGGCCATTTATTTTAATTTTGAGATTCATTCGTGAAATGCTCGATACTTTTTAGTGACATCATGATTGTATAAAACGATATGACAATACGAGTACCACGTCTTTTGTGCTAGCCACCCTCGATATTTCACTGGGACACCGTGGCGGCGCAACCAGTCGCCGCTACCAACAAAATGTATACCTACAGCTCTATAGAGAGTTACTCACCTGGCGTCCTTTGGTTGCGCAACCAATTTAGCGGTGCGACCAGCTCGGATGCTGGTCGCGCTACCACTCCCAGTGAAATATAGCCCTTAAAACTGTGGCCGCAGGGTGTGGCGACTCTGGTGTCTTTACTGGTGTCTAGTTACGGACACCACGGTGGCGCAACTGGTTGCGCCGCCATGCGCCATGGTGTCTCAGTGAAATATCGGCCTAAGAAGGGATCATAGGTTATGGAAAACCATAAAAAAATTTAAAATACAATAGGATCAGTCTGTGTTACCAACTATCTTTTGGTACCAATACCTTATGTTATGGTGTTGAACTTTTGTAATGTACCTATAAATTTATAACTGAAACAAATAACAGGCTTGGTTATTTTCTATTACTTCACTTAGTTACTGATTATTAACTGTTATAGTTATTTTATACTTTTTATTGCTAATAGAAACCTTTCAAAACTTTGAAGGAGGTGTGTAGTTTTTGTCAAAACTATTTTTATTCAACATAAAGTTAGGCATTTGACCGCTATTAGCGTCTTACTCGTAAGTTGGGCAACCATAATTCTAAAACTATTCCAAATTTCAAGTCGATAGCATGAGTGGTTGCTTTAGTACAGGTGTGAGTGTGACAGACGGACAGACAGACAGACAAAGTCACACCATAGAAAAGGGTTCCTTTTTTACCGCTTTGATATCGGAACACTAAAAAGGCAGAAGTTGTTTACTTTTGTAATAGATGGCAATCCTTTTCGATCGTAGCGCCATCGTAAAATTCTACAGATAAGTTGGTCAAGCTGTACTTAGAACAGTTGTCAAATTTTTCTTTTTTTTTAAGACTGGCCATGGCTACGTTTCATTCTGCCATACGGATAATCGATATATGACAAAAACAAAATTAATTTTTAGCTTTATTATTTGCAACCGAAAAAAAATCGTATTTTTTATTTTTGCTTATTGACCTTATCCCTGTCTATGAGCCAAGTTTCGAGGTACCTTACACATACGTTTCCTATGCGAATTGGTTACCATTAGTTGGGAGAAAAGTTGAAATATTTAATGATTTCAGACTTTTCCCATTATTTGTACTGTGAGACCTAGCTTCTTGCCAAATTTCATAATTTTAGGTCAACGGGAAGTACCCTGTAGGTTTTGCATTTTTGAATAAATGTATGGAGATGAGGACATAAAATGCCATATCTTTTGATTGCGTCGTTGTAAAAAATTGAAATTTTTAGATCTTGTGTGGTTCATGGATCCTAATATATGGTATTAGTTTCAACCTGATACATTTACCCGTTCGTGAGATAAAGGGTCTTGACAGACATACAGACAGACAGACGGACAACAAAGTGATCCTATAAGGGTTCCGTTTTTTTCTTTTGAGGTAAGGAACCCTAAAAGTAACAAAGTTTTCGTAGTTCCTAAGTAGCTAGGATGTATAGTTAGGGTGCTGGCTGCAATTTGGGTATGATTTGCTCATGATTCATATTAATAGGGAGGGATGATAGATTAGCTCAATACGAATCGATTTGGTCCTTACAAGTTTTTCTGTTCGTCGCTGCGTTTTTGAGTTAAATAAAAAAAATTAAACTAACATACTAAATAATGTTTTTTTTTGTCTGCCTTTGTGGCTCCTGTTTAAAATACTTCTGCAGATGTAGAAAATCGAAGAGGCAGACGAAGTCGTGAATTTTTGCATTTTGAAGCGCTGTAACTTTACGACGCAGGGCTATTATGGTGGCAGACCATTTTTCTGGGGTTTTATACATTGTATTTAATCAGATAGTCATAGTCTGCCAGGTGTACGTTTCACTGTCAAATTTCAAAATAGTTAAAACTTAATTCCTCAAAAATGCAGGGGTGTGGATGTCCGCCAAAATTTTTTGTATCTTTTAGAGGATGCTCCTTATCATCAGTCAAAGGGGCAGACATGAGCAAATAATATAGAAATTTGTCCTTCATTACCCTTACTAGTAGATATACCAAGATATTGTTCTCAATTTCGCATTTGGGTAACGATAACGAGGCCATTAGTATTTAATGAAAATTCCATTTCGGATGGTATAGCTCGGAGGTCGATGGTTGTGTTCCGAATTGACACGGAGTATTGTGCTACGGTCGGCAACAGCAGTGGTAAAGGCGGCCCTGCATTTCATGTTCAAGCACTTCCACCGGACCGTGGTCCTAGAGCTTAGTTGACAGTAATAAGAAAATCCTTTGAAGATCGCCTACGGTTTCCCAGTCATGTTCTTCACCCATTGCACTGAAAAAATAGAACATTGAAATACTTCCGAAAACTGAAAATATTTTTGCTTCTTCATACAAATTGGCTTGGTCAGCTTATCGATTTGTATGAAGGAGCAATTTTTTTTTATGCGAATTTTCAAGTCGAAAGTTGTTCAGTTTCATGTCCAGAGCTACCACTCGAGAGGTTTTGCGTTATTTAATTAACACGTTGTAGTTATTAATTTTTGAAGTCTAATTCATAAAATTTATTATTTCAGCTTATGATTGGAAACTAACGCAAAATATACAACTTGATTTTGTAATGTCTGACTAAACTTGAGTATGATACTTAGTACATGAAACTGAACAACTTTTCCTAAGAAAGATAGGTAGGAAAATGAAAAAAAAAAATTGGCTTCCCCATACAAACCTTGCGCCGTCAATACGTGAATATGTATGGGACGACCAAAAAAAATCTCATTTTTCAACCAATGTTTCTTGGGGAAAGTCTTTCAGTTTCATGTCCTAAGTAGGTACTATACTCAAGACAAGTATAAAATCACGTTGTATTTCGTATCGTCGGAATTTCAATCCTTGGGGTGAAAAGAGAGATGAAATTTAGTTTTTGAAGTTCTTCTTTTTTGAAGTAAAATACAATAGTTTAATACAATAAGTTTATTAATTAGGCTTATGGTTAGAAAATAACGTTCCTAATTTCCAGGCAGTTTTCGGGTCTTATCCCCCAAAAGGGTAAAATTTTATGCGGAAGTTCCACAGTTTTGAAGCAAGATACACGAACAATTTTGATTTAGATAAGGTAAAAAAACTAAAAAAACATTTGTGTTATCGTTTTTCGAAAATAGTTCAGCAGGGGGGTGAAATAAGGGTAGATATTTTGTATGAATTTTGTTTGAACTTTTTAGAAGTGAGATGAATGCATTAAAATATTGACTAAGGTTTGAAATAAGAATAAACAAGACGATAAGTTTTCAAGCAGTTTTGGGACCTCATCCCCATGGAGTGAAAATAAGAAAGAACGGGTTGAAAGTTTGTAAGAAAGTCTGAATGTTTAGGAGTGAGAAGTATGATGAACATAAAAATTTGTGAGAAAGTAACAACAGAGTATAGATAGATAGATCAGGGAAGGACAGGAATAGACTGGGATTAATAAGGATGGATAGGGAAAGTTAGATCGGGATAGACAAGGATAGACGGGGATTTATAAGAATGGATAGTGAAAGTTAGATCGGGATAGATAGGGAAAGATAGACATAGGTAGATAGAAATGCATAGGAATAGATAAGAATTGATAGGGATAAATAGGGATGGACGGATGACCTATTGTTTAGAGTCGAGATGCATAACAATTATGAATAAAATCTAGGGTTATGGTAGAATCCTACGCAAACGAAGTCGCGGGCAACTGCTAATTGCAGTATAATGACAATTCGATTTAATTCAAGCCATGCGGAAACCCACCTACTAATACGAATTTAATATTCTAAGTACCTGGGCGACCGAGCTTAATCATAGCCCATTAAGAGATGGCGATTAAGGATTACATAATTGCGCATGTTTTTCAAGAATTGCACAAAAAACGGAAAAACGATTTTTCCCAGACATGAGACCTAGCTAGATCGATTTTTGCCCCCAAAAACCACCGGTTAGGTTGTGTTTACCTTACCTAACGGACCTATGGATCTACAAATTTCCTAAGAGTTTATTATTTTTCGAAAGTTGATCTACTTACTAGTAAATTGATCAACTTACGATTCTTATTATTTTCCGGTGACATACAAATATTGCTCGTTAAATAGATAGCGTCAAATAAAATATAAGATTCGGATTCAGATTTTTCAATGTAGACTCTTCACAGAATACTTATTTAATGTCATGCAGAATACAATGCAAATAGAGAGAGTCTACGTCGTTTCGGATCGTGCTATGGCAACGGCAAGAAACCACTGCAGCAAGGCCTACTTTAAGAGTCGGCTTTTTACAATGTGTTTCTTGTGTTTCGCTGGAATATCAGAGCACGATACCTCTTTGTCGTTTATATAGTAATCTATAAATAAATAAAAAAATAAAATTACCAAACCCACCTACACAAATTTATTACTTATTTACAGTTTGATATAGATTCCGTTTCTGAATACATGTTTGTGAGGCAGATGGTTGTGATCAGTATTCATGCGTACTATTTCCCTCTTTTCAGATTTTGTGGTGGTGATGTAAGCTCTGCACTTGGTTTGGCTCGACGTAGAGCAGGTCCACCTTATTGTGGTCTGCGTTCTACTGTCGTGAAGATTGAAAGTGTAGCCATCGAGGAACGCCAACGTTTTTCCACGAGTATTCTTGACCCACTGTACTGCAAGTACACAATTATGATGTATAGTAAATTATAGTTATTTCTGTATGTTAAAGTAGGTTGAATATGTATTTGGTCAATGTCATTAGCTACAATTAGCTGCTATGTCATTAGCTACCATTATGGAACATGCTACAATTTTAATATATAGGTATTTGGTCAATGTATGTCAGAAGAATCAAGCAAAACACTGCAATTCACTAATACGATAGATTAAACTAACTTAAACCTACTTCATAAACGTCATCTGTAATCAAGAAATAAATAGATATTTAATATTAAATAAAAAGATATTTAATTTTCTCAATATTTAATAGATTAAATACAGGCAGTGAATAGAAACAAAAAAATTTTTATATTAATAATCAACTTAGTCAGTGAGACTAACCTACCTATATAAAATTACAAAAAAATAAAATGCACTAAATGGTGAACAAGAAATTTTAACAAATTATTTTGCTCATAATAATTAGGTATATATTACCTACTAGCTTTTGCCCGCGACTCCGACCGCGTGGAGATGGGAAGAAAATTTCTAATGACGTTTCCCATGGTTTTAACTATCTTCTTACCAAGTTTCATTAAAATCGGTTCATCAGGTTAGTCGTTAAAGCGTAACGGACAGACAGACACAGCAATTTTAGCTTTAATAATATTATTATACATAATATTATGCATATTATACACAGTACACATAGTACGGATTTTTTGAAATTAAACACCCCTTGTTTACGTGTGGACTGGTAGTTCGCCCGCTATCCTCGTATGTGTCAAATTAAAGTCAAATTCGACGCGTATGAAGTGTGATACGGGTTTCTTTATTTCTTGTACAAAACAGAACCTATAATTAAAACTGAGGCTGAGACACTTAAACTACTGATAGTAAATCGGTACAAAGTCCAACGTGTCTAGTTTCACATGTTTTAAACTGCACATGTACCTACATACATAACATTAGGACTTTACTTCTATACAAATACAATTTTTAAAAACAATGATTCACATCTTTTTTATTTCTTGAAGTATTTTATTTATAAGTAGGTACCTACTTTACCTAAGTTTTCAAAACTAGAACTTTCATAGATTTTTTTACATTTATTGCAGCACCATGCCGAAATAGCTGGGATTTTTTTTTAAACTATAACAATAAACACCACAAATATTTGTAAAATGGCGCGGATTATTTCTTTTTTAGATTATACGCGTATTTGAGAGGCTAGACTAAACTTCCAAACAGCCTATTCCATTAACCTTGAAATGAATTATCAAAAATTGAATATCTTATTACGTAAATGACAAATTTATTGTTAATTACATAGTTAATTAATATAAATAATTTCATAAAATAAACATTCATTTATGATATTTTCTCGAATTCACTATACATTTTTAAAAATTTTACTAACGTCATAAGAATACAGCTTAATTGCATGAAAATAGCATAAAAACTTCTTGCTCCTGGCTAGTTTACTTTTATTTAATCTGTGTCCTGGCCGAGATAAAACACTAGTGCGGCAACATAATGCGAAATAAAACACGCGTATTTCTTACCTTACCTTGACCTTCATACAGTGCAAAAAGAGCTGTTATATGAGCAAATGTGTTGAAAAAAATCATTAAATGACTTGTGGGTATTACACGTGCGCTCGTTGCACTGTGATGTGTCGTAATACTTGGTCGTAATATTGTATTTGTAACTGTTGAACACGTCAATGATTATGGTTGCCGAGCGTCTTGACGATGACGTTATCGATGGTGGTGATGGAGGCGTTACACCCGCTCTTATTCCTGATGCACGTCCAGCGCGTCTTAGAGCCCCAGCACGTGTGCTTGTTATATCATTCAATAAGTATTCTGTAAAGAATCTACATTGAATAAAATTATCTGAATCTGAATCTATCGCCACGGCCCAATCTGCACTACCAGGTTACCGAGCCGCGACAGGCTGAACTTTGGCCCTGGAAATTATGCACTTTGTCATCATTTTTGTTTTCTTTTTAAAACATTTGGAATTTATTTTAATTGCATTTAAGGAATTTTTTCTACTAACGAATTGAATTTTGGGAAAATACCGTTCAAATATTATAGTATAGAGACATTAGAGACACTACCAGCGGTCACCAAAGTTACAAACCAAACAGAATTTCTTAGGTGACAAAAAAGCTTTAATGTAGATAATCATACTTAGTACACAAAATGTAAATTATTACAATAAAGAAGTTATTTTACTTAAGTCGAAAAAAATATACAATTTTATTTCCGTCAATTTAGGAAATCGAGATAAAATTTGTAACTAAAAATCAAAGTAAATAAATATTGGGGACAAATAAAAACAAACTACAAAAACAAAGCTCATACTTTGCAATGGGAACGAGAATAAGAGAAATGGCCAAGGCACCAACTCGATCGACAGGCACAAGCATAGAAATGATTGGCTGCAACAACCAGCCTGCGACACACACACACACACGCACAAAACCCAGAACCGAGAGGCCTACAGAATATTGACCGACAGAGCAGCTTTTGGAGGTCCTGACACTCAGACGTGAGTAACGACGTAAAAAAAACCGGTCAAGTGCGAGTTGAACTCGCGCGCCGAGGGTTCCGATGTACCTATACCATAGTCCATTTTTAGGACCGCAAATCTAAATTTGTTTGTAAAGGTTTTTTGCAGATTACTAAAAAACTGTAAAACTTAGAAATATCGTTTTATTTTTTCTGTAATATGTACATTAATTTATATCGACTGCAATTAATTCAGATTTTTCCTTTCCCAAACTTCGGAGATAAGGGGGGAACGGTATTTTTTTTACATTTTTCATCATTACTTCAAAACTAAGAGTTGTAAAAAAATACAAAAATATATTTTAGAATCTACAAGACAAGTAAAGCCCTTTCATATGTTACCCCACTCAACCTGGTAACCACAATTTGAAAATTTGCTCCCCTATTCGGGCCCTCTTTGCATTAATAATCCTAATTATTTTTTCATTCTTTTATATGCATTTAAGTTGGACAACCATATTCTAAAACTATTCCAAACAAGTCGATAGCATGTGTGGTTGCTGAGATATACAGGTGTGACAGACAGACAGACAGACAAAGCGGCACCAAAAGAGTTCCTTTTTTTACCATTTTGGTATCGGAACCCTAAAAAGACCTAATATAAAATACCACTACCCCTATCTACGCACTACTACAAAGAAATTTGCAAACAGCAGCGCAGGTAGGATGACTAAAATCCGTGGCTTATACTGTTTAACCAAGACCAGCTAGGCTACAATATCGGTGCCTATTTAGTAATGATCTTTACGTGTTTTTACATAACTATTTTGATTTACCTTTGCGAATAGAATTCGATTTAAAATGGTTATTTAGATTCGCAAATTCAAAATCTTCTAACATTCTCGTGACGTTATGGGTAGTAGGAACGAACCGAAAAAGTTTTTCAAATAAATAGAATAAAATTAAATACACGCTAACACTTAG
The DNA here is from genome assembly GCA_947532105.1 of Athrips mouffetella. Classification (NCBI taxonomy): domain Eukaryota; kingdom Metazoa; phylum Arthropoda; class Insecta; order Lepidoptera; family Gelechiidae; genus Athrips; species Athrips mouffetella. Next base: position 23,206,520 of record OX383964.1, on the reverse strand, counting down.
TAAAAATTTACGCACGACACAAACAAAGAGAGCATACAAGGACAAGGAGCTACGTCAAAAATTCCAGCACTTGGAACTATGTGAAGGGGAAGAACCACAGTCACCAAGCTTGTTAGCGCTGCGGCTGGCACCAAGAACCGTGGTTGTTGGTGACCGCAGTATGTACATGGTACGATAGGTACAGTACAGAGAAGGTCACTGCTGCCATCCTCCGATAGGTATCATAATCACCAAGACGCCCACCCACACCTACGAGTAGGGGTTGGTACTATTATTTGCCTACACAACAGGGGCACAAAATGCTTTAATTTTGTGGTTGTGCCAGCCTTAGCTTGATGAGGCGATCGTTCTTAGTGACGACGATGCACTTGGAACCGGTATTCTTGCGGGCAGAACAGTCCCACCAGCTCTTCTCCTCCTTCCACACCCTCTTTGTACTCTGGGTAAGGGAGCCAGTGAAATTACCGGCACCGAGACATACCATCTTATTTCTCAGGGTAGGTAACACAATTGCTGTCTTATTAGTGTCAAATTATGCCACTACAGTGGGCAAGACGGGGTGGTGACCAAACATACGATCAGGTGGCCCAATCATTTGCTGACTTGTGTGTGATATACAAAAACTGAATTTAATATTATGTTTAAGTAGGTAAAAAAAAATATTAAGATCAAAACCCAGAACAGCTGTTATGATTTTATATATACGAGTACACCGTTCCTTATAATAAATTCTGTTGGTGGATGGTTGTGTGTGGTCTTAGAACGCATAATTCTTTTATCAACTGTTGTGATGACGTTAGCTTTGCAATGTGATGTGCCTCTTGTGCAGGACCACGTCACAGTCGATTTTGTCTTCATTCGCTCGTAGAATGGGTAACCTTCGTATACCAGCATGAATTTTCCTGAACTGTTTTTCACCCAACTGACTGAAAGAAAAATAAGGTGTTTAGACGTAGATTTTGTTAAAATCGTAAACGCCGTTTCGAAAAACTGATTTGACTATATACTAACTGATTTGATGATATTTTCACTACCTATATTTGTTTGGGGAAATAGTTTTTTCATATTTTTTATGAAAACTCAAGACCTTTTATTTTCAAAGTTTATTGCCGTTTACACATTACTTACAGTGCTTTGGGGAAAAAGTCTTTTCTCGCATAGTATGTACAAAAAAATGGACGCCATTTTTGAAAAAGTGAAGAAATTTGCCATATCAGTAGTTTACGACATAGCTGAAGACTTGGAGATTGACCACAAAACAGTTTTCAACCATTCAAAAAAAGCTGGGTACCTAATCATAAATACTTGATTTTGAAAAGATTCATAACTGAAGATAAAAAGTGGATCACGTGCGATAAAGTTCGTGGTCAACGGTCTTTCAGACTTCACAGACTATGAAAAAACGGCGGTGGTGGTATGGTGGGATTGGAAGAGCATTCTTCATTAGCTTTTACCGCATCGATTCAGATCTCTACTGCCAACAACTTATGAGATAAAGCAAGACTTTGAAAGAAAGCGACCGGAACCGATCAAAAGAAAGAGTGTGGTCTTTCATCACGAATATTAGGCCCATAACCTGACGACGCCGCCAATACTTAAACTATGGCGCATCTGGGCAGATGATGTCGTACTACAAATACTAGTTATCTTTCATCCCAGGGTGAGTGTGATTATTGTTCGACTTGACGATGACGTCTTCAAAGGTGACGATCTTAGCACGACATCCAGAACTTTGCTTGACGCAGACCCAGTGTGTTTTCGGGCCCTTGCTACGCCAGTACTTGTTGAACCGGAACTGACCGATTTGAAGAACTGGTTTTCCAAACCTGGAAGTGGTGAACACTATCCCTGGAAGAATGTATAAAATTTCTGTCAGCTTTTAGTTCGGAATCAACACATTTTATGAATTTAAGATGCAAATATTACAGTAATAGAAATTTTGAACTAAATGTTGTAAAATATTTATTTTATTTTCTAAAATACTTTAAATTAATTGAGCAATAGCAAATAAATTACTTTAAATTAATTACAATGTAGAAAAAAATACTAAAGTACATTATTATAAAGAACATAATACTGTAGCAAAAACCTAAATTAATACTTCAGCAAAAAAAGGTTTCACAGTATGTGTGTGTACCTACTGCAAATTATAATGTTTATACGCAACCACAGATTAGATAATAGAAACAACTAAGCATGTTTTATGTTGACTCCTTCTTAGTTACCATTAGGCCATTAGGTCAACATAATTCTAAGGATAATTACTTACGTTGACTACATATTTATAGTACATTGGCAACAATTTTTATTTCAACAGACTCAACAAAAAAAGAGAATATTTTCACTATCTTCTATTTCAAATTCTATAAAATATTCCTTCTTGAATTACAAAATTTGGTGGTGGATGATTATGTTCAGCTGTTGCACGGAGTATTGTGTTCCCGTCCTTAAGTACAGTACGTCGGGCTTTGCAATGCCGCCCTTTTCCCGAGGAAGTGCAAATCCAAACATCCGAACTTACTTGTCTTCTTTGAAGGAGGAATGTAAATCCCTGATGTAAGGCGATTGTTTTACCAAATCTGTCAAGCACAAAGGCGACTGAAACCAAAACACTCAATTTTACACTGGAAAAATTCAAGTTTCTTTATCTTAGTAATCTTAGGTATCAATTGATAATATTAATATAGTTCGAAAATGCCAAAAACGTGAGTTCATCCGTATTCATAATAATAATAATAAAGATTTATTTCAGGCATCGAAGGCCCATATCAATAAATACCTTAACCTAATAATACATATTCAAAATAAACTTAATAACTAATTAGTTAAAATTAATAATATTAATATAATTATCAAGTTTTGTCAACGTTCTCAAGACAAGGAAGCGCATGTTCGGTTTATTCGGGAGTTTCCTCATGTCCGTACTAGTGTCCTACATTTATGTGAAATATACAGTACGAGTATCAGACATGCAGGCGCGCCTGCAAAAAATTTTGTAAAAGCTGCGTGCGACGATGACCAAATGGTAGGGGATAAATTATTGTCGTTGGCATTTTCTACGAGGGGTGAACAGAATGATATCTATCTAAGATACAAGCACTGAAAGCTCTCTATGAGGATTCCAAGTTTTGTGTCTGGTAGTAAACTTGTCTTGCATTGAAGAAGGTTTTATACTTGTTAGGCAAGTCACCATGGCAGTTAAATAAAGAAGAGCCAGTGTTTTAATAAATAAAGCAACCTATGTAATCAATGTGCACTCGTTGTTGGAAAGCCTAATAAATAAATAAATAAACTCAGTTTTGTTTAAATGTGAGGTACCTATCTGTTAATATATTTTTATATAAACTCCATTACGAATGACGAAGTTGTTAGGCGCATGGTTGTGCTGTTGGTTGATGCGGATCAGGTGGCCGTCCAATGTGGTGACCAGAAAGGCTCTGCACTGGGCGGTCTTGCGGGTGCTACACAACCATTGCTTAGAGTACTTGTGTGTTCGGTGTAGGTAGAAACTATAGCTGTTGTAGAGTCCTAGCATCTTGCCTTGTGTATTCTTCACCCAGGTAACTAAAATGAAACCAGTGTATTAGTAAAACAAAATACTCTCTGTTAGGTGCATCACTATTACTACAACACGTCACTAGTTATCAAGTCTATTGTCGATGCGTGCTCCTCTCTCTCTCTGGTCCCGACCGCCACGCTAGACACAGCTCGCACGTTGTACCTAATTAGTAAGTCTATAATAAATACTATACAGAAGACTGAAGCCTATTATTTACGATGCCCTTGCTCAGATCATCCTACCAACATCCAAGAGAAAACGTCATATGGTGTCAGAATAGAGGACAAAAATGCCGGACGACGATGCGAAGCCGCCAAAGGTAATGGGATCCGTCGGATCAGGGACATTGAAGCCTCTAGATCTTTGATCAACTAATTTACCTCTTGCGTGGAAGAACTGGCAAACCCAATTCAAGATATACCTCAGAGCAAATGGTCTTGAAGAAGAATCGGATCAACGTAAGGTCGCCATCTTGTTACACTTCGTAGGCCCAGACACGTTGTCTATATTCCACAGCTTCGACGTAGACATCGATACAGTGAAATTAAGCGTACTACTCAAGAAATTTGACGCACACTTTCTGCCGCAAGTCAACATAACAATGGAGCGACACAAACTGCTAAACAGGAGACAGCAGCTTGATGAATCGATCGACGAGTACGCTACGGATCTGAAAAATATAGTCAAGCAGTGCGCGCTTGACACGCTAAAAGACAGTCTGGTACGTGATATTTTCAGTTTGAACCTCCACCAGAAGAATCTTTACATCAAAGAAAGAATTCTATCAGAAAAGCCTGATAAACTGGAAAAGGCAATTCAACTGGCGAAACTTATCGAAGTCACGAAAGAACAGACTAGGCAGCTCGAAGAACCGCTTGTAGGCGTAGCACAAATCAAGACACACAAGTCATGGTCACATACAAACCCATCAGGATCAAGTCATTCCCGTTCCAAGTCCCGTACGTCCCAGTCAAGGCGGGATAGTCTTCTTTGTTCAAAATGTGGACAGATTCAACGCTTCAAATGCCCAGCCAAAGGTGTGAAATGCAAGAGTTGCGGTAAATACAACCACTTTGCATCAGTCTGTAGAACTGTCAAACTAGTAACTGGTGATATGATAGACAATAGTGTAAGTCAGGTGCCGGAGCACAGTAGTCTCTTTAAAGGGTCAATTTGTGTCAATTCCCTTAATCTACAGCCATGGAGGATGGACTTAACTATTAATAGTAAAGATATTAATTTTATTTTAGATACTGGAGCCGACACTAATATTCTTTCACTTAAAACATTTGAGAAACTCAACATTTCCACACAAAACATTCACAAGAGCAGTCACTATCAACATTCAGTGGTGAAACCATTCCAACTGTAGGACAGTGTCAGATACTTGTGAAACATAACAACAACAGTCACGTTGTTCTCTTTCACATAGTAGACTTGAATTGTCAAAATATCATAGGACGTGATACATGCAAGACACTCAATCTAATTAAAATAGTGTACAAAGTAGGGTTTACACCTCAACTTCCACAGGATTTGATACAGGGTATTGGATGCATTAAAGATGTCACTGTTAACCTCAAGCTGAAGGCGAATGCCACTTCAGTCATAGCAGCATGCAGACGCATTCCATTTCAACTGCGTGAGCCCCTCAAGGAAGAGCTACACCAGCTAGAGCAACAGGGTATCATCTAGAAAGTTGAAGAACCAACAGAATGGGTAAGTCCAATAGCAATAACTAATAAAAAGAATGGTCAGATTAGGTTGTGCATAGATCCCCGTGCGCTAAACGAAGCAATCATGAGACCTCATTATCAGTTCCCTACTGTAGATGAACTTAAATCAGAATTGTCAGGAGCCAAATATTTTACAACCCTTGATGCGAATAAAGGCTTCTGGATGTTGAAACTGTCGGAGGAGTCTTCCAAGCTGTGTACTTTCATAACCCCTTTTGGGAGATATAGGTTCACACGTCTACCCTTTGGTATCAGTTCAGCCCCAGAAATTTTTCACAGCGAAATGGTAAAACAATTTAGTGATATAGAGGGTGTGAAAATAATGTTGGATGATCTTCTTATTTACGGCAAGTCACTAGAGGAACATAATGAGCTGTTGTAGAGTCCAAGCATCTTGCCTTGTATATTTTTCACCCGGTTAACTAAAATTAAACCAGTGATTTAGTACAACAAAATATTCTCAACATTAATATTTCGATCAAACTAAAAATTAAGTAACATTTTAATTCCTAAGTTTGTAATATATTAGAGAATATAAAGGTTTGTTTTCCTAGGTATTATTTGAAACTCAAATTAACTTGTACGTAATCAAATTATATTTACCCAAATATGTAAATCTAGACTTACTCATAAGTTCTAAGTATTATGTATTTTCTGTTAAAAGTTACAAACTTCTTATTATATTAGTGTATTTCGTAGAATGTAGATAGATGCTTGTACAAAATAAAAGTTAAATGTTCGCAATTATTCATGATTGTGGTCATGTTTCATCTTGACTATTATATCGTCGAGGGTGATAATGAAGGCGTTACAGCCGACACGTTTCTGTTCACACCGCCAGCGCAGCTTGATGCCCTCCTTTTGATGGATCCTGTACTGATGATTCCCCACCAGCAGAAACCGTTTACCGCTTGCTGTCATACCAAACGTTGCACCTGTCAATAAATTTCTCATATGTATTAGTGTTCTTGAATTGTCTACAAATATACCTCATCTCTGTCTTCAATACTAGATAGAGGTCAAGAGCAAGTCCCTTAACTATGAAAATAAATGGTACACCGCGGTCAAATTAATTTGACGCATCATTGGAATGCGAATCCCCCGCCCGCTTCCCCCCGCATTCCCTTGACTCGCCCGCATTCCCTTAACTAGCCCGGCAAACGCCAAAATGACGTCATCAAGCCCATGCGTCAACTTAATGTGACAGCAGCACTGTACTTACTTCTTCGCAATATGCGAGAGTCATCATCATTATATCGTGTGGGTTATCAGATCGATGACCGATCTCACAAACCCTGGTGTCAGAGTTGTTGAGCCGCCCAAACCCTCTGACATGGGAAATTTAACGACTACTACCGTAGACAGTAGCTGAGACCAGCGGCATAACATGCCTTCCGAAGCACGGAATCGTCTAACTTTTCGGACAATAAGATGATTCATTCTGCAAGGTCCAAACCAATCTGGGGAAGTTACACAAAGTGATATTTCTTTGTCAGTGTCCCCACCGGGAATCAAGAGCCAAACCCTTCTAGAACAGGGAGCCTGCATACATATAGAGTAAAAAATAAGTACCAACTGCAAATTAAGTTTGTAATTCCATACAAATAATATGGAAATACAAACTGACCTATAAGTAATAGATTTTAGTAAAATGTTTAAATGAAAAATGCAGTCAGGTGGATAACAAATTCAGAATCTAAATTATATAACACTAAAATTTGCTGAGTGTTGAGTAAATCACATTTGAATATTTTAGTAGGAAGGGAATCCCTCTTATATGAAATTTTACAAACCAATGTATACTGCCGCAAGATACCTTGCATAGAGATTCGGTAATGCAAAGAAGATCGCTAGAGGCGTTTTTGAACAAATTGCAATTTTTCATTTTCGTTGTATGACAGCTACCCTCAAAATGAGAGCCAGAAAAGAAAGCAACCACTCAGAATTCTTTGATGGATTTGCATTAAACTCTAAAATTTAAAATATGGTATCAATTAGACTATTCGTATAGTCGCTAGGCCAAAGCGTAACGGATAGACAGACCGACCGACCGACAAACGGACATTTTCAGATGGAACACAATTTTGAAAAACTTTTTTTTTTACGAATACAACACCTTTCTCGCTTCGCTCGAAAGTAAAAAGCAGAGAAGCAGTATTTGAGCCACTCCTATGCACAAGGAAAATCAAGAGAAAAGCAATCATTGTTTTTTTAATTTTTTAATGATACCTAGATAAACCATAAGATATAAAGGGGTTTTTCAATTAGACAGGGGTGTTGTAACTATGATAGAGAAACAGGTTTGTCAAAGTTTTAGAAAAATCGACACGCTAGTTTTTTTTTCCAAACAAAAAGAAAATTATTGTTTACAATCATCCTGAAATAATGATTTCTGTTGTACTAAGAGCCCGAACCCGAGCCTAAACCGCCCGAAGTTGCCCAATCCCGAGATTGCATACGCGGCGGCGCGGCGCTTGACTTTTGTGCTGATACGGAGTGTTCATTTTACGATATTTAGCGATATTGTTTTTTGGGATTTTCCTCAAAAACTAGCGTATAGAACACAGATCAGAAATAAGTATAGAAATAGAAAAAAAATACACCAATACAATTCATTTAGGTGCTTGAGGTAACCCTAACAATATTTGGGTCTAATTAAAAAACACCATAGAGACCGCCTGAGTTTATTAATTTTGAACAAAACCGTAAAATAGACACTCAGTCAATGGCAATGATTATTTTCTGTAAGGATAATTTGATCTTCAACAGTGATCACGAAAGCCTTGCATCTCGGATATCTGGTGCAGTGCCACCTGGCCCGAGGACCCTTGCTCATGACGTATTTGTTGTACCGGTAGTTGTCTAATAACAACACAGGTTTTCCATAACGAGACGTCGTGAATATAGCTCTATCTGAGGACAAACAGAATTTTTAATAAATTGAGCAGACACTGCCTTAAAGTATTTATTATTCATATTTATTTGCATATTGTACAGTGAAAGGATCTTAAATTTATGTATAAGTGCTAGTACAATAACCCTGTTGAGGGTGTCGCAATAATGAAGTACACAATTAGCTAATTCCAAAATAAAAACAGTAGAGTCAAACATATCTCAAGACGTAATACATAGCAAATTCAATTTCATAGTCAATAAATACAATAACAAAATAATACTCTTTTAAAAATGCGTCATATAATACTAAGGCTTAAAACTAAAATCTAAAAATTTACATTCCCTACCTTACCTATTAGCCAATATTTAATTTTTACATTTCAATTTTATTAATATCACAGTTAGTCACAATATAGTTTCATTTTCAATCTAATTATTATCACATTTTAATTGTTTAGTTAGTACATAATAAGAAAATATAAGAATTGTATGTCATTTTATCAAATAAAATTATTGTAATAGGTTAAGAATTATATCATTTTGTCATTTATAAATTCATTTATTGAGTAGTAAGCTTTTTTAATCAGTAGACGTTTTACTGATTTATTAAAAGTATTTTCGTTAGGCTCTTTTTTTATATTTTTTATATTTATTTTTTTATATTTATTTAATATGTACGTTGTGTTGTTTCAAGTTAATTTTGTTGTTGTATTGTTTGTTAATGTTAGTTGTAGTTTTTCTTAATTTGTGGGATCCCTAAAATCTGGTTGTTATATACTTTGTTAAGATGACGTAAGACATCACAAACGACTTACACATGAAGGCAGCCTGACACTGGAAGGCCCCGCCTAAAACGCCATCACAACATCTAAATTAACTGCTTATGGTCTGAAGACCGATCGCATGTTGGACAATTAATATTTAAAAAAAAACAAACCAAATATAACTAAACAAGTTAGCAAATTTTTTTAATAATTCAATGACTGGTTAAAAACGATCAAATGTGATCAAAAACAATCCTTCTCAGCTCTCTTAAGATTTTTATTGGTTGCATTTGACCACGCCCCGCCACGCCTCCGACAAACAGATGAATATTGAGTATACCATATGTTAAGTGCACGTTACGTTACTATTAGTGTGGTTTTATTCAATCTATTATAATACAATCATCAATAACGTCTCCTTATTTAAAAAAAAAACTATTTCTTCTCTTTTGCAATTACTTACTTATTTAGTAGCTTCACAAAGAACTATTGCGTAGAGAGTATCAGTGTAGCACTTACTTGAAAGAAACAACATCTAATTACCTGAAAATAAAATACACATTCAGTTTCTTTATTTCTTTTATAGCAAAGATACACAATTTTCAACCTTAGTGTCATAAAATAAATTATATTTTAATTACTATGCACACCCAAAAATGTATTAATAAATCGTATAAAACAAGTGCCAGTTAAAGGTCTAACAAAAAACAAACGGACATATACTATAGTAAATTAGGTTTTCATTATATACGGTGGATGAGTATGTTGTCCTTTTTGGTCCACGATGACGTCATCAATGGTAAAGATGGCTGCCTTGCAGGTACTGTGGCGGCGGCAGTACCAGCGTGTCTTGATGCCGGTGCGGTAGTGTCTGTAGAACTCATAACCAGAGACAATGATGACGCGAGCGCCCCGGGAAGTGGTCATGAACATGGCTTCTGAAAAACGAAATGTCACAGCATAGGTATTAGTATTATGAAAAGAGATTAACAGCCTCGGTGGTGTAGTGGTTAGAATGTTTGGCTCGATTCGGAGGTTTTGGGTTCGACTCCCGGTTTGGACACTGTCAAAAAAAAAATTGCTTTGTTTGACTTCCTCAGTTTGGTTAGGAAATTTCGGGATGAATCGAACTGATTGTCCGAAAAGTAAGATGATTCCGTTCTTTGAAAGGCACGTTAAGAAATTAGTTCTGGCGGCTATACAGGGTGTCTCATTCAAATCGGTCAGTATGGGAAAGTCTGAAACTATAAGACATACGAAGATTTGTTCTTAGGAACCATGTCACCGATTTTGATAAAAAGAAAAACTGCATTCATACATTTGAAAAAAAAAAGTGTACCCAGCTGGGGAATCGAACCCGGTAGTTTTGAAAAAAAAGCTTACAGTTTTTCTGTTTAAATAACGGTTGTGTAGGTCTTAAGCAGTAAATGTCTCTATGAAACACGATGTCTAAAATGAATAAAATGCATTGTTTTTACATACTTTAATTTATCATAGTAGGTGTTCGAAGTGACCACCGTTTTTTTCAATACAATATGGGTACACTTTTTTTTCAAATGTATGAATGCAGTTTTTCTTTTTATCAAAATCGGTGACATGGTTCCTAAGAACAAATCTTCGTATGTCTTATAGTTTCAGACTTTCCCATACTGACCGATTTGAATGAGACACCCTGTATAAAAAAGTAGTCGTTAATGAACCATATCAGAGGCTAAAGCCGGCTCAACAATTCCGACACCAGGGTTTGTGAGGTCGGTCAGACGATATGTAATGTTTTTTGGGTAATTTAAAGACAAATATTTTTTTATTAACTCAGTATCTTTCCTTGATTTTCAGGTATGTGTTTTTTTTATATTTATTTGTTTTAGGAGGGTTTTTTCTATACAGAAAATGCCACCCTCATAGTTTTGCTAACAATTTAAAATTAATCTACGCTTAACAACAGTCTCATATATTTTAATTAAATATTTGGCTGCCCGTGAGGTAGGGGCACTATTACACATCCCTACTTGGCAAACACAGTTAACCATTGAAAACTCTAATCGGTCCGCCTCGCCCCGAACACACTCCATCACAACATGGTATACGTCCTCGATGACCCCACACTCGGTACATGCTGGTGACGCCACTTTTTTCATGAGGAAACCGAACCTGTTCGTTCAATGGAATGTGACCGGAGCGAAGTCTGAGTGCAGTCTCCACCTCGCTTCTTTTCATACTGGCATCAACGAACCAAGGGAACCAGCACAAAACTGGTTGAATAGTCCTGTACCAAATTCCCCTGGCAAGAGACCTTTCATTAAAATAATCTCTCCAGAGTACATTACAGCGCTCTTTGGCAATATAAAGATTTTCTGAAAAGTATGGTAAACATTTACAGACAATACTATACTATCATGAGCTGCCTCGTTTACGAAGCGATCCACTTTCTCATTCCCATTCAACCCTATGTGTGCTGGAACCCATTGCAATATTACCAACTTTTTAGCTTTCCTTAAATCCAAAATTATAATAAGTGTATTATTATTCTATGCCCCTCCCACACTGCGCAGCCACCTTAGGAACCTAGTATTAAGTTAATATGCATTATTCTTGTTATAAAGATTTTTTAAAATATATGTAAAGAATAATGTAAGATTTATAAAAAAAATTATATATGCTATACTAAAATTTTAAGACGATGTGTAATTTTTTTTGGTATTTTGAAGACAAATGTCTCTTTATTTACTCAGTATCTTGCCGTGATTTTCAGCTATGCGTTTCTTGATAATATTCAAGTGATAATATCACCAAGACGAAAACATGATTAGTGAAAATTTACTCGACAAAATAAAAATCCAAAGTTGCTTCTTCAATTTATATTCTTTCCTCTTTTTGTGGAATCTGAGGTGTTTTAAGTAGTGAAATTAAGTATACAAAAAGGTATTCGTAGTTTCTATCATATGCCCAAACTAAAATTTTATTTTATTACTTAGTTTTTACAAAAAGTCTATATTTTATAACAAGCTCTTAGGTCATTTAGTTTTGGTAACACGCACAGTATATCTGTCGCAATCTATTGCGTTGCGGATTGCGCAGTTTGTCCCTTTCTTTCAAGCGAAAAGACAGCGCCCACTGTTAACTATCTTTTCACATAACCTCTTAACAACCCACACAGCTGATGATCTATTGTGAAGTAAGTATTTCAAGCATAAAAGAAAGTTTAAGAAAGTACACATTTAGTTATTCTCATATTACTTAAACTTCATGCTTAATAAATAATAAAACATTTTTACAACACAATCCTCATATCTAATAAGCAAAATCCTCTACCTTCAACACATTGATCTTGGGCCAAAAAACTCACGTACTTATACAGGATATAAATGAAAAACCGAGTTTCCTTTAAGGAGATGACAGTATTAACTACTCTGATCACATTTCCAAAAAAAAATATACCTACCAATACCAGTATTCCATACAATGATACCTGGGCGGTCCCAGAAATATTCGACCTTACTTACTTACTGGCAGTTTTTATTTGATTAAATACTCTTTTTAGGAAGCGTGAACATTAAGAAATTTAAATTTAGAATTCGAACGCGCTAGGTCATTTCGCATTTGTTCTGAAGCATACTTAGTGAATGTTGTCATCGAATTTTTCGATAATGGATAAAATTGGTGTTCGTTACGTAATTCAATACTTTTATTCAATACTTGATTGTGCTCAGGGACAGGTGGGAGTGCCCCATACTAAGACATTGGAATCTTATCATGGTGGGGTTGAACGACAGCACAAGATGAAAATGAAAAAATGTGAAATTCTTTTATTAAATTTAATCTTAATAATATGAATGATAATAATAAATTGTGATAATAATATAATATGACAGATTTGTTGACTTTAGTTACTAACATAGTTAACTAAGTTTTTTTTTTTACTAACAATGGACTGTATGTTGTCTGATAATAAATCAATTTGAATTTGAATTTTGAATTTGAAAGGTCTCAGCCCAACTAATATCAAAGTGGAGCTTGATTCTACTTTGGGGGAGTCTGCTCCTTCATTTACAACAATAAAATATTGGGTGGCAGAGTTCAAGCGCGGCCGCTCGAGCTTCCAAGATGAACATCGCAGTGGACGACCAAATGAGGTGACTAATCCAGAAATAGTAAAAAAAATCCACAAAATTGTACTGGATGACCGTCGACTGAAAGTACGCGAGCTAGCAGATATGGTAGGCATTTCAAAAAGTGCAATCCATCGTATTTTAACAGAAAACTTGGACATGAGAAAGCTATGCGCAAGATGGGTGCCGCGATTACTCACAGTAGAACAAAAACAGCGCCGTGAGGATGTGTCAGTCGAATGTTTAGCAAAATTTCGCAGCAACAAAGCCGAGTTTTTGCGTCGATTTATCACCATGGATGAAACATGGGTTCATCACTTTACACCTGAGACTAAGGAACAGTCAAAACAATGGACTGAAAGAGGAGAATCAGCTCCAAAGAAGGCAAAAACAGTTCCATCGGCAGGAAAAGTCATGGCTTCAGTTTTCTGGGACGCGCGTGGCATAATTTTTATAGATTATCTTCCAAAAGGAAAAACCATTAATGGCGAGTATTATGCCAACTTATTGCAGCGTTTGAGTGAAGAAATAAAGAAAAAACGGCCTCACTTGTCAAAGAAAAAAGTTTTGTTTCATCAAGACAACGCTCCAGTCCACACATCTGGCATTGCAATGGCTAAAATCGAAGAATTAAAATTTGAATAGCTTCCCCATGCACCTTATTCACCAGATTTGGCCCCGTCAGATTATTTTCTGTTCCCAAACCTAAAAAAATGGCTCGGCGGGAAAAGATTTTCGAGCAACATAGAGGTTGAGTCGTTGGTTAATGGCTATTTTGAAGAGTTTGACAATTCCTACTATAGACGTGGCATTGAAGCTATAGAGCACCGCTGGGAAAAGTGTATCGAGCTACAAGGAAGCTATGTAGAGAAATAAATATAGTTTGTCCCATTTATTTTGATTTTTCTTGGTTAGGTCGGCTACTTCTGGGACCACCCTCGTACGTTTTGTCATTCCTAAAAAACGGAAGACCGATACACGCTTAGTTTGGTCAGTGACCTTTGATAACGTTTAGCGAAGAGTGGCAACAACGCGATACGGGTGAGCAAGCGACAGAGTTGGCAGCGCAAAGCGACTTTTCTTCATACTTCCTCCGGGCTAAGGACCGGAAAAATATCTAGAAGTAGAAACCTACTTTGAAACTCAAAGATTTTGAATTGTCCGTAGCACTCTCACTCGTTTGGGCACACCCTGTCTGGAAAACGTTTAATCCAGGCCTATGAGTCCATTCAACACTTTAACCATTTTCAAAGTACATACAAAAAGCACGATATCCGAAAAAACGGCAGATTTTCAGCCATGATGATTGATGACTTATCAGTTATCGATCGGTCGATCGCGGCGGGCGTGAAGTAAACAATGTCACGTGCGTCAGGCAGATGTGCAAAATGGCAACTGTTTGGGGTGCGCGAGAGATTTCTGCGGTCGGGTACTTCCTCGGGAGTGTTCGGGCGCGTTCGGTGGTGGGTCAAGGTGGCGGATACGAGCACGGCATGTTGCCACGTTGTGCGAATTACGCGCACTGGGTCATTGAACTGATTTGATAAGTGCGGTACACAATAATTTTGATTGTACTGGGATATTTTGAAAAAAAAAAAATTGATATGGTTTTTTTTTTAGAAATGTGATCAGAATCGTTCATACTGTCGCCTCCTTAAAGAAAACTCGGTTTTGCATTTACACACTGTATAGTGGGTGTCATACAAAGCCGTTCCGCTAGCACGGGGCCAGAAAAATTCAAATCTAACCTTGATCTAGCTCTGTCACCGGTGATAATTACCTATCAATTAACATGTAATTTTTCTTATCACGGGCATAGACCAAGAATAAAATGTAGTTATTACCGTGCTAGCGAAATGAGTTAGGCCAAGGTTAGACCTGGGTTTTGCTGGCCCCGTGCTAGCGAAACGTCTCTGAATGACACCCAATATTTACAATATGTACAAATTCCGGCACTATAGTCTGATCGCAACCGCTGTACCGTGCCTTACAGCCCACGTCACACAGAGCGGTACAAGCGGTAAAGCGGTCCGGGAGCGGACCTGCGGGAAGCGAAAGCGTTCCGGGACCGGTCACACAGAGGTACCGCGCGGAAACTGCGGCGGGACAGCGGCGCGGTAGCGGTCGGTGTGACAGTATTTATCTGTGATTATTCAAAAGACGTAAATCATTTGCTCTAAACAAAAAAACAATCTGATAACCTAAACAAAGTCTGCGCAAAGCCGCAAAATTCTTGTAAAAAAATACAATGTCAAAGTCCGCGCCCGGACCGCACCGCACCGCACCGCGCTGCGCCGCGCCGCTGCCGCTCTGTGTGACGGGTTGCATTGAACGCAATGGAATACAGCGCCCGCTCCCGCCGAAAGTTCGGCCCCGCGCCGCGCCCGGTCCGCGGGGTTGTATTAGCGGCCCGGCCGCCCCCGCGACGCACCGCGCCGCGCCGCGATCGCTTTCAGGGTGCATAAGAACTCATACTTTACAAAAAATACCGGCCCCGGAACGCTTCCGCTACCGCCTCAGTGTGACTTGGGCTTACGTATGCAAGCGGCGAGACGGGGGGGCCATCGCTCGTCACCGCTCACGTAGCAACTAGTTGGGTTAGTTCCATCGAATCACACTCCCTCCCACCTAGTCACGCTTTAAAAATACCTATCAAAAATTTTGGAATACATTTCGCGGACTGTTGCAACGAAAAGTGTTACGGTTTATGTATTAATGTAATTTCAAAAATAAAGTGAGGAAACCTAGCTTTAAAAATTTATTATAAACTGTTACAACATTGCGTAGAAAAGTCAAGCGCACTCAACTTAACACGACCAGCGTCCGACCGGTTTTTTGACAGTAACAATAGACTGCGAATTTTAAATTGTGTAGTCGGGTCGTCGTAGTGGATGAATATTTTGTGATTATATCTGTGATTAGTATTAATTTGATATAATGAGGTAATTTTTATTATATTCTTTATTGCACAATTAACATACAGAGAATTACATACAAGAGGACATTTACAAAGGCGGGCTTATCTCTACAAGAGATTACAATATGTGATTTTTTATTCTGTACCTTATAAGTATTGATCTCGTTAGTTACATTTAGTAATTAAAATGATTTTCAGTTCAATTTGTAAACAACGAGTAATTGGGAATATTCATGATTTTTTTATTTAAAGATTTATCCTTATTCATGTGATAATCAGTTAAGTGAAACTATTTTTCGAATAACTATGAAATTATTTTTGTTTTTGTTGTGAATAATTTATTATAGGTAACTTAATTGTTGATTTTGCATGTTTCGCTACTTACATAATTATGTTGTGTTGTTGATAAATATAATCAGAGCTGTTACGTAGATCTTTTTTTAGATTAGTTTGTTGATATTTTTTTTGGATTTTTAGATAATTTTATTTAATAAAAAAAATTTTAAAACAAAGCAGTTTTTAACACTAATTTACTATTTCATCCTTAGAATTTTTTCGACCAAAATTATATCATACCAAAGTTAGGAACACTTTGCTTTCCAACTGTTTTTTTATAATTAGGGTATATCAGAAAAGTGACAAATCTTATATTTAAGTAACAGAAAACATTGTTGCCTAGTAAAATTATGAAATTGATGACGCAAAACATTAAAATTCATAAAAAGGTATTGTAAATAGAAAAATAAAGGTTTTGCTAGTGGTTGTGTTGATTCATTATTTTAATGATTACGTCGTCGACGGTGTGTAGATGAGCCTTGCAGCCCTTGTAGCCTTTATGGGTAGAACACACCCATCGAGTCTTTAGGCCACACGTCCTCTCGACACAGAATGTGTACCCGCGCACCTTGATCAATTTATTACCACGGCGTGAAGTTCCATACGTGACTGGAAGAAGAAGATAAATCTTATAAATATTTTTTTAATGCAATTGCAATGTGGGTGCTTCGAGCAATCAAATGAAAAACACTTCTGTCGGTTATCAATTTATCATGGAAGTTTATTGACTAAAGAGTGCAATTCAATATAACATAATGTATGGTTCATATTTCATATTTAGTATTTATTTGCAATCACATGGTAGGTATAAGGTCTTATAATATAATGGTATCTCATATGACGCCCTTGACTGCAAAAGGGTTAGTTGTTTACTAAAAAATATTAATAGTAGATTAGTAGCTAAGGGCTGTAAGGCATCAATTGCAGCCCGAGATATTTAGGCGCACGAGCGCAGCGAGGGCGCCTATAGCTCGAGGGTGCAATTGATGCTTACACCCGAGCTAACTACTCTGCTTTACATCTCGATTGTGAGGTAAGTAGGTCCTTATTACCACCAAATTGTAGGTGACCAATTAGCGCTCTAGGGTAAGAACGTAGCTAGAAAAGCCCTAGGGCGGTAAGTAATAAAAAAAAAACACTTCCCTCTTTCAAAATTTAATAACTTACCGCCCTAGGGCTTTTCTAGCTACATTATTACCCTAGAGCGCTAATTGGTCACCTACAAGCCCCATTTGGTGGTAATAAGGACTTACTTACCGAATATGAGAGATGTAAAATATAATTATTGAATAGGTTAGTACTTAATTGTAAATAAAATGATAAAATTAAATTATAATTAAATTAGATTACATTACTACATTAAATTATTAAATTAAAATAGACCGGACTGCTAGATTTTTTCCCCTGCCGTGCTGTCAGCACAAATTATCTTGCAAAAATTCAGCCACGCCATAGTAACATTTCTCACAAAGTAAACATTTTAATTTATTGTTAAATTGTAAAATTTCTAACTGCTTAATGGTGTTTGGGATGTTGTTACATATTTTTGCGGCGCGGCGGTTTGGTGACGTCTTAAAATTCAGCCTTGATGAGGAAACTACTAGGTTATGTTTGTTATGTACATACATCTATTGTAAAATATACACATGTATATATTTCGTACCACTGTAAGCAGGCACTCATACTCGCTTCCGCACCTTAGGCTTTTTGTTAGCCTTTAGAAACCAGCCTCGACCTTTACGGCTAACACAGTACCAGCGCCTTAGTTTTTGAAATGGAAGATTTAATGGTTTTGTGGATTCATTATTTTGATGATTTCATATTCTCTTTTTTTTCTGCCTGTTGGTTGGCCGGTATTAAGCCTGGCCTGCCCTTTGTACTTTTGTGCATTTAATCTAAATCAATAAATCTACTCTATATTTTATGAAAAACTCCATTGCGAATGATGAACTTTGGGGCTGGGTGATTGTGACAAAGGTTTTCTCTGATGATTGTTTTCTGGTCCATCGTAGTGGTGAAGCGAGCTCTGCAGTTCATTCCATTGCCGGCCGACTGCGAGCATTCCCAGCGTATCACTTGCGTTCTCCCTTGACGACAGAAAAAAGAGTACCCGTTCATCACAGCGATCGGTTTGCCCCGGATAGTTTGCGCGTAGATGACTGAAAATGAACGTAAATTTTAGGTTCTTTTATATTTTGCGTGTTTTTAAGAAAAAAGTTATATTCGATTTTAAAAGATTTCGAATCGGATCTTAAGATGGGTCTTTCCAAACATTTTTCCATGTCAGGTCTTATGCTTATTTTGCGTGTGTGTTTATTAGTCTGTATTACAAAAGGCCGTAAGACAGACTTAATTTTTGGTAAAACATCAGTATTGTTTTACCGCGAACGGAAAACAAAAAGAAGATAATTATGCCAGTACGTAGTTTCAAGCTGCTGCACTGCAGCAGTATAGTTGAGATAAAACAAAAGGTTCATAACATCCTTTGTTAAACACTATGGAAAACTCCGTTCAAATCACAAACGTCGTGGGCACATCTCGAACGATGGAATAAAATACAAAGGGCAGGTTCGCATAATTGCGTAATATTTATATCATTTTACAATCAGCTATTCCTAAAAGCTTAATATTTTTTTTATTATATGCGAATTCTTAATAGGTAGCTTATATTTTAATGTAGAAGCCTTTATTAATGATGAATTTCGGAGGGTCATGATTGTGTTCCAAACAAGCGCGAACGATGCTCCTGTCCTCCAGCCGCAATATGATCGCAGCTTTACAGCCTTTGAAGAAATTTTTGCAGCGCCAACGTTCAGTTTCTTTAAACATCTGATCAAGACCAAAAGAGAAACCATCGCAGAGTGCCATATTTTTATTAGCCGTGGTTTTTACCCAGGTAATTCCTGCGAATCAGTCATATTACTTACTACTTATCAAAGTAGTCTGTCGATCTATTGCATTTTCATAGTTTGAAGAAAAATGTTAGATATCAAGTTTCAATTTCATTTATTCAATTTAGTCTTTTCTTTCTAGAATACTTGCCTACCGAATGCCTAAATTGCTTAAACATTTTTATCGACAAAAAACGACAGTCTAAGCATTTTTCTGTGTGTATGTGTGTGTTGTGGCTACAAAAGTGTTCCTCGTGTACCTATATTTGCAAAATGTTTGTTTGCATAACGTGACATTCTTTCGTTAACTCTATGCTATTACGTTACTTATATTGTAACGTAATAGCCTTTACTAATGGTGAATTTGGGAGGGTCATGGTTGTGGTCCCAACAGGCGCTGACGACGCTTCTATCATCTAATCGTATATTGAACGCAGCCTTACAGCCGATGTGTAAGTTCTTGCAGCGCCAACGTTCGGTTCTTTTATTCCTCCGATCAAGTTGAAAGGAGAAACCATCATAGAGTGCGACGAGATTATGAGTTCTTGTGTTTTTTAACCAGGTAATTTCTGTGAGAAAGTTGATTAAATTAACCAGTTATCAAGACATTCACATTATTCTGTGCTCTGACATTGAAAAATCTGAAGTTCAGAAAAAACAGGAAATAACTATTTGGGTAAGATTTTAATAAGTTTAACATAGGGAATAATAAAAGAAGGAATTCGATTGTCTTGTTTATTTCATAAGTAAAGTAAATAGGTACGGTTACATAATAGAAATTTAATAATATAATTTTTAACATACTAGCTCTGAAAACTAAAAGTCGAAATCTGCGTAAAAAAGTCATGCGTGGAAAAAAAATTTGAAGATCGAACGTGACGATGAATTAATATGGTACTTGCATTATTCGTAAGTATAGTGAGGTGATCTCTTCTAAGGCCGGTATTTCACTGGGACACCATGGCAGCGCAACCAGTCGCCGCCACCAACAAAATGTATACATCTCTATAGAGAGTTACTCACCTGGTGTCCGTTTGGTTGCGCAACCAATTTGGCGGCGCAACCAGCTCGGATACTGGTCGCGCTACCACTCCCAGTGAAATATAGCCCTTAATACTGTGGCCGCAGGGTGTGGCGACTCGGGTGTCTTTACTGGTGTCTAGTTACGGACACCATGGTGGCGCAACCAGTCGCACCACAGTGGTGTCCAAGTGAAATATCGGCCTAACTCTGGCTTAAAATATGAAGTGTTAAAATGGACTCTGCAGCTCTACACTCTGTACAAAATTAAAATGGTTGCCCGTACCGCCTGAAGTTGGTAAGATACTCGTCAATCCTCTTTAAATAAATGTACACAACTACTAAAGTAATTAATGTGTATCTATATCGTTGCAAAAAATCTGGAGATAAAAAAATTACAACTTCTAACTAATACACACGAGCAAAGAAAACGAGTAGGGTCTGTTTTCTGCCATACATTTTCATTATTATTATTATTTATTAATACAACAAGCGGTTAACAGACTTTACATCCAAAGCACCAGCAAGCAAAACATAGTCATGAATTATTTCATACAATGATGGAATCAAGTAATCGTCCATACCTTATAAATAAAATCCTTAAAAATACTGTAAATGATGAACACTACCCTCACATTTGGATAAAGCCTTCGCATAATTAGGATAGAACTTCATTTATAGGTAAGTTCGTTTAATCTCAAATTTTAACGTAATAGCCTTGACTAATGGTGAACTTCGGAGGGTCATGGTTGTGGTCCCAACGGGCGCGCACGATGCTTCTGTCATCTGAACGTATTATGAACGCAGCTTTACATCCGTTAAATTTCTTGCAGCGCCAACGTTCGGTATTTATAAAACTCGTACAGTGTTGAAAAGAAAAACCATCATAGAGTGCGATGAGTTTATGAGTTCTTGTATTTTTTACCCAGGTGATTCCTGTGAAGCAATGATTTAATAATGAATCTATTAGTCATTAGGGCTATTTAAAGAAATGTCCCAGACAGTGCTGAAAATTCTGGTGCGCTTGGAAAAAAACATCTCAGAACTTATTAAGTAGGTTCTTAAGATGTAGAATGGAAATGAGTTTTAGCTTTTGTTTAGAACTAAATGGTAGAAGAAGGTTGGACGCAACTCGGACTATGAAATAATTTTAGATTACAATTATTTCAATATATTTGTCGTGTATACTTCCGGGTCATGAATACGGTTCTTGTAATGACGAGCAATTATTTGAATAGCGACTGACTTCTGAGTGGTGTGACTGGGAGTGCGCGCCCCTACAGCGCGCCCCTCCCCTGCTTCCATTTTTGGATTAGTCTACGTGCGGCAGCCGAGCAAGTTACTTGGGTCCTGACTTGCGCTAGACATTAGATCAAACTGTGTGTCTGATATGAGCCATCAGGAGAAATACGCAAGTCTGACTACAGTGAGATGAGACGCGATGTGTTGGCTAAGATGATGAGTGATTGTGATCGAAGAGTAAGCCTTTACAGCCATCCTTTACAGCCATATAGGACTATCGCCCACGTCTAATCACGACATTAGAAGTGGGATGAAGTTTGTGTATTCACTAGGAGAACGGTCAAAATATTTGGTCAGGTGTGGCCGAGCAGTTTTGGTGAAAGATTTGATTTTTATTTTTTTAGTTATTAGATTTGAGCAACCAGTAAGACTCGCACGAGAACGTGCGTATTATCAGAATGGCCGTGTCGTGTATACTTCCGGGTCATGAGTACGGTTCCTGTAATGACGAGCAATTATTTGAATAGCGACTGACTTCTGAGTGGTGTGACTGGGAGTGCGCGCCCCTACAGCGCGCCCCTCCCCTGCTTCCATTTTTGGATTAGTCTACGTGCGGCAGCCGAGCAAGTTACTTGGGTCCTGACTTGTGCTAGACATTAGATCAAACTGTGTGTCTGATATGAGCCATCAGGAGAAATACGCAAGTCTGACTATAGTGAGATGAGACGCGATGTGTTGGCTAAGATGATGAGTGATTGTGATCGAAGAGTAAGCCTTTACAGCCATATAGGACTATCGCCTATGTCTAATCACGACATATTTAATTAATTATTTTATTTATTTTATTAGGTGTATGTCGTTCATAGCTTCAAAGGTCTTTTGGCAGTTGGATAAGGGAGATAGAAGGGAGGCAGCAGCAGCGGCTGTCATATATTTTTCTCGTAAAGTGTGAACTTCCCAGGGATACGCCGCTAGTTCCGATTTTATCCTTTCTTGTCGCTCAGTTGGATGACGGTGACAGGCAGGACGGGCTGTGCTGTTATATATTTTTCTCGTAAAATGTCAAATCCAGAGCAGCGGCATTCGTCTCGATTTTATCCAACTGCAAACAGATCCTTGTCGCTCTATACAATTTTGAAATAAACGTCATTTTGAATAAGAAAGGCGTGCGGCTTGCGGTTGTGCTCGGCAAGTGTTAGCAAGGTTTGACGGCTTGGTGTCGAGGTGAAGACGTGGTACGGTCAACCGCACGTCAGTAGAAACTTCTTCAACTCTACTCGTATTACCATGCCATAGAGTCCAAAAGTGTTTCTACTGATGTGCTGTTGAGTGTACACGCCCATTGCTCTGTGGTCTTGTGACTCTCTTTCAGATAAAATGAGTAACCGTGGTAGAGCGCCAGTCATTCCAACTGAATTTATTACCCATGCTATCGCTGTGAAATTAAACGTAATTATTTTCTCCAACACTGTTATTGACTGCAAGTTGCAAAAAGAGTTTGTAAATCTGCATGTTGCATGTCTGTCGGTACTTCGGAGAGTGTGCTTAAGAGCTACACGAATTTATTCCACCATCTCCCTTCTACCATCGGGAGTCCAGACGCACCGCAGGATATCACCCATACTTGGTTGATATTCCGCAAATTCGCACAAAGCGCTTTGTAACATCTTTTATAATACGCACGGCTAAAGAGTGGAATTCTCTGCCTGCGTTCCCGAGTTCATATAACCCGAATCTATTCAAGTCGCGAGTGAATAGGCTTCTTCTGGGTAAGCTCGTTCCATCGTCGACCTCATCTCTGTCTTCAAGACTAGATCGAGGTCAAGAGTAAGTCCATTTTCAATAAAAAAAAAATCTATTTCTCTCACTTTCCGGTTCATTGACAAAGAAAGTGACAGCATATTACAGAGCTTTAACATTAAAGAAGCTTTATGCAACCTGCTGTAAGTGTTAAATGTATTATTTGAATCTAGAACTACTTTAACTACGCACCACGATACCAACCGCAACCTATTTAACGGGTGAAATGGTAAAGACGATGATAAATGCCTTCAAATCGTAAAATAAAACGTACAGAACAGATAATTTTGTACGAGGAAATACCAATCAGTTGTGTTTTTTACTGCGTTGGGACAAAGGGAACCAGTGAAAAAACGGACACATAAAAATATCTATCTAGGCTTTATTCATCAACAGCTCATATTTTAGAGGAAAGCCTAAACTAACTTAACACATTTTTTTATTTAATGCTTAAATAAAGTGGCTAGATTAGACAAGCTACACATAAGTTTTGTTAGGCATTTAAATGTTTTAAACTTAAACCTATAAACGGTGAATATTCATTGGTTTTGTCGTAGTTTTGTTCCCAAAACCAAGTGATTCTACACATAGTACTGTAGCCCGTGGACATTTAAATTACGAAAAAGGTTACCGTTTGTCTTTATGAAATTATTATAGATGTCACATTCTAATAGCGACGTCTTAAAGATCGTAACCCGCCGTAACCTAGTGACGTGCGATGTAGTCCAGCCATATTGACAATAATTAACAATTTCGAGTTACCGTTTCAAATTAATACATCTGTTAATAGACCCTCTGAACAAACCCTATACACATTTTAAGACTGTTTCTGTGGCCGGTTCAGATTTTAAGACTCATTTGGTCTTAAATTTGTTTTTGGCGGCTTTCAATAGTCTAACTATTATGTCTGGTAATTCAACAAAACTGTACAACATGACAATAACGAAACAATGCGGTAACCTAGAAATGTATATAACTAACATATATGGAGATTATAGTTTTGTCTACATAAATGGTTACGGCGGGTTACGATATTTAAGACTTTGCTTTTAGTATGAGAAATGGGGTAATCTATAACAATTTCACAAAGACAAACGGTAACCTTTTTCGTAATTTGAATGTCCACGGGCTACAGTACTATCATGAAAACAAGTAACTATCCCGTAAAAAAAAAATTTTTGACTCCATACTAAAGTGGTCACGTGATGGACTCATTTTGTATAGGAAGTAGATTTTTTTTTCAAGTAATTTGTTTTATTTGGGAAAGTTTTAATAAGTAGAATCACTGGGCTTTGGGAACGAAACGACTTATGTAAATTCATATTGTATAATGTAACAAAACGTATCCTACCTAAATGAATCTTGAGACTGGAATTTATTTATTTAATTCTGTAATAATTTTGGCCATGAATGCGTGATCGTCTAACTTCAACACCTAAAAGACCCGTACATTGTGGATTGGTAATTAATAAAAAAATATATATTTGATTTGTGAAAATAACTAAGTAGAAAATGAAGTTAAAAAGGAATTACACATACAAAATAAAATATTTGGAACAAAACATACCAATTCAGCCCGCTAGCTTGTGTGTGATGTCAAACCGAGCGGTGCAGACTCATCTCAACCGCGCGTCTCTTTCAACTTCTAGATGACCTAGGTTTCCTAGATTTAGACCTAATAGTGGGAAGTAAAATAAAATTAAGTGTGTAGTCTCTTCGTCTCGCGTTGCTGGAATGAAAGTGACTCAAAACCAGGGATAGGGTTTGGATGAAGACTTGAAAGTCTAGAATTAGGTTTCCTATAGATTTAGATTCTCAGAGGCTCCCTTCCAATTCCTAGCACCTCTGCTACCCATCAAATCCTTAGAACAATCCTACGCCCAAAGTTAAAATAGGTTACCTTGCAAACCATCACACACATTATTCCGATCATCTCAAAATAACATCCATCTCCACCTGCCTAAAATTAATCTACGATTAGTAAATTGTTTTATATCCATTTGATCCAAACGAAACAAGATTCGACACTCAATTTTAACGTGTAAGAGTGCTGAATATTGTCCCTCTATAATACAGGCTAGGCGACTTAGGTAATCTAACCAGTACTATATTCGTGAAACATTAGACAAAACCAATTTACTAAAGTAATATTGTCTTATAAATGCATGTGTTATACCGATTAATTTTATTGTGTATTCATCGATATAACATTATAATACCTACATCACATTTTAGTGTCAAACACCCATCACCACCTAAGTGCCCTAATAACCTAGCATCAAATGAACTCTACCTAATTCTCACGCTGGCTCCATAAAACACAGGATTCAGCTGCACCTAGATTTAACTCAGAAAACTCGTCGTTGATCACCCCAGCACCTTCTCAGATGACCTATCATTTCAAGAGACCTAGCTAGCACTTTTAAATGAATAAGTAGTAGGAAATCTGAAATAAACTCACCAACAACGAAGCCATAAATTCCCGGCGGGAAAGACACAAACACGAAGCCCTCTCGTACAATACCTGTAGCACGTTCACTGCACTAAATTGAAATATAATTATAAATTACCTTACACAATTTTACACTTGCTAAAAAAAGTAAGTTAGTATTCCCTATTGCAATACGCTTGACACTTCTTTATTCAGTAAACCTCCACGTCTAACATTTAACACTAATGCGCATTAGGTACCTAAATTAATACCTAGCCTACTGAACCGCAGTCGCTAAGTACAATTTTTTTAAGCTCCAACTCTATATCCTATCGTACGTAAAGTTAGGTACCGTCTCTAAATCAAACTCTAATTTTAACCACTAAAGTACTATAATCAGGCGGCCGCCGAAAAAAATTAATAAATAAATTATTAATTTGTGCACGTAATCCCTATTCTAAAGCCTAGAGCTGACTGCCCCTCTCCTGCCTCTCTCATCCAATCTCCTGTGTTTGTTCCTTACAATTTTATACCTGCTGCGTTTCTCCTGAAATGAACCTTAAATCAAAACAGTAAAAATCACCACATGTGCAATTTGGCTGCAGTGTGTTACGTCACTGCCTCGCTATGCCTTTTTCTTAAATTTCTTGGAAGAATTGGTCTTACAATCATACGTAAACTGCGTCGTTTTACCAAAATGAATCTAATTACAAGGCATTACAGTCCATTACGAGCGCAATGCTATTTTGTAAGCGGGAGGTCTATTTAGATGTACAGTCAAGAGGCATTCAGCTTGACACGTTGGACTTTGTACCATAACTATTTCAATCTCCGCAAGAGCTAAAAACAAACTGCGAGTGTTAAGCTTTACCTATTGTTGACCGTACCTGTTGTAAATTGAATAGTGGTGAAATATTATAGGGTCTTATTTGTTTTAACTTAGCAAGTCTATATCATTTTATACGTTTATTATTAAATTCCTAAAACTGTGACGAATAATATCGTTACAATAACTTTCTAAACCTAAAAAATAAACAACTAGAAGATATAAGTACGAAATTAAGCTGGATGACAAACTATGACCCGGATTATCATAAAATTAATCGTAATGAATATCCCGGGTTATATATTTTTAAAGTCGATAAAACGCTGATACATATACGGGCCTCAAATTAACTCTAGTAGTAAAACTTAAAAACATTGTTGCGGGGGTGAGCGCGGTAGGTGGGTAGAGGCGTGCCAATCATTCATTGGCTCTACGCCTGTCACTCATGCTTAGAACGTAACCGTCAGAGCTGGAGTTAGTTTGTGCAGTTTACACCTACGCACGGCGGCCCGTAAGTGGTAACAACACAAAAGCCAAACCTGCGCTACATTGAAAATGCGCTTCAAAGTGTTACCACTTACTTTTGGCCGTCGGTAGTTTGTGGCAAACACCATTTCGAATAATGAAGTGAGGTGGTATGTGGTTGTGCTCGTTCTTGACTCGCAGTAAGGCTTGACTACTGGTGGTCATATAGAACCCTGCCCGGCATCTACAGTTGGTACAGGCCCATCGTTGTGAGCTCTTGAGACTTTCTTTTATGTAAAATGTATAGCCCTGGTAGATTGCGAGACACTTACCGGCCGCATTCTTAACAAATTTTATTCCTGTGAAAAAGTAAAATAAAAAACATATAAAAACCTCTTCCAATTATATTTTTGTTTCATTTTATTGGCTTGCTCTTGATCTGACTACAACCCTGAAGATAAAGATGATATCGACGGTGAATCAGATGAAGAAATTTTTCTGCTATGGTGTGAATGATATGTGTCGAAGAATGCTTAGGTCATGAGTACAGTTCTTGTGTCGACGCACTTTATTCTGACGATTGTAAACAAAATGAAGTTGGCAGGTATAAGTAGGGGTTAACAGCCGTAAAATGAATTGAATCCAGTTCAGTTGTATGCCGGGAGCGGTTCGAGTCTGTCGTTTTGTGAAAGTCACTGTGACAGCTCGATTAGAATTCCTAGGTCTTATTCGATAGCCTAGGTCGTGAAATGAAATTGTGTTTTATTAGTGATCGTGCTAGTTTATAGTGTAGTGATCGTAGACAAATGATTCAGGGCATTGTAAAAGTCGCTTGAAATATCTGCCAAATAACTTGGACGAATCTGGACGTACGTTAGCAAAATAATGTTCGTGGAATAGCTCATAAATAAAATATTCAATTAAATTAAAATTTTTATTTCAGACAACAAATACAGTCCATAGGGTTAGTAACATACTTAGAATTATATTAGTAAAATAAAATAAAATCAAAATAGAATCATGTCCTCTAATGAAAAAAAAAATAACTGACCACATATAAACTCAAATTATGGTTAATTAACAATGAATTTTATAACCTTGATGAATTCTTGAAATTAGACATGACGCTTTAGAATCATTCAATTACTATCATATATTTATGACCTGAAAAATGTTAAATGGATTATTATTTAATAATAATAATATTATGATCATTATTTTTATAATGATATTATACACTTTGAACTTGTAACGAATGTTATTAATATATTTTTCATTTTCACACTGGATCTACTTTGAGACATGTGACAGAGGCATTACATGCGTCGTGGTGCAGTGCCTCAAAATAGGATCAGTCCGCCCAGCTATGGTAGTCAGGAGGCTGTTGGCGCTGCCCCGCACTCGCGCTATCAGGGAGGCGACCCGCTTGCGCATGATCGCGAAAAAGCCGATATTAAACTTTTCTTTTTTTCACTGCAAATTTTAAACTAAATAAAAATAAAACGAGATGAAAAATGTGTATTGATATACATCAAACAAACAAAACTGGAACATTGTGCTCTTCATTTAATATTTGTTCATTAGCCTAATGTGTATAATTGCCTCTAACGTTGATAATAATTCCATTGTTTGTGTTAATTTTGGCGCGGCAACCTTTTGACACACTGCTGCAAACCCATAGAGTCTTCAGACCTTCATTATACCTCGCATGTCTGTTGTACCGGTACCCGCCAAACATCAACACTGGTTTGCCGAAACGGGACGTGGTGAAATATGCCGCTGTAAGTAAAAAAAACACTGTTACTTTGAATTGATTTACAGATAGGATCGATATCTCAAAAAAAAAAATCTTTTTCTAGTATAACATTTCGATACGAGTCCTATTGCGAAAGTATTTGATGAATGACAGTGGGTTACCTCATTCGAGAAACGCACTGTTCACAGTCACCCATGATGAAGAACAATAAACAGTAGCCAAAAGTTTCTTCTGGATAGTTGCTTGTTATCATGAGTAGAAAGAATCACTGGGCTTCGGGAGCAAAACCTATACTCATTGGTTTGGTTTGTTTGGATTAGTTTAATTTAAGTATACAGCGTCAATGAAAATTGACGCTGCATACTTGCAAGTTCAAAAACAAAAAAGAAAAATTAAAAACTACTATTTTAACATAAGGTTTATACATATATTTTATCAACAGTTTTTCAGGCATAAGTGAATGTTTGTTATTCAGATAATCTTCAACTTATTAACAATTTGCACGTTTTTACAAATTTAATGTGATTGTATTTGTATTTAAATTATTACCAATTAACTTTCACAACTACAAGAAATTGTTGTCGTGGACAATAAACTTGACTTGACGAGAACATTATAAAAGGTAGTGATATTGGCACAATACTTATTGTGGTCTCTGGTGCACATCCGCCGCATATTGGGGCTCTTGCTGCCCAACCACTTGTTGAAGCGGCACAAAATAAAACACTTGACGAGAACATTATAAAAGGCGGTGATCTTGGCACAACACTTGTTGTGGTCTCTGGTGCACATCCGCCGCATATTGGGGCTCTTGCTGCCCAACCACTTGTTGAACCGCCACAAAATAAAACACTTGACGAGATCATTATAAAAGGCGGTGATCTTGGCACAACACTTGTTGTGGTCTCTGGTGCACATCCGCCGCATATTGGAACTCTTGCTGCCCAACCACTTGTTTATCCGGCACAAAATAAAACACTTGACGAGAACATTATAAAAGGCGGTGATCTTGGCACAACACTTGTTGTGGTCTCTGGTGCACATCCGCCGCATATTGGGGCTCTTGCTGCCCAACCACTTGTTGAACCGGTACAAAATAAAACACTTGACGAGAACATTATAAAAGGCGGTGATCTTGGCACAACACTTGTTGTGGTCTCTGGTGCACATCCGCCGCATATTGGGGCTCTTGCTGCCCAACCACTTGTTGAACCGGCACAAAATAAAACACTTGACGAGAACATTATAAAAGTCGGTGATCTTGGCACAACACTTGCTGTGGTCTCTGGTGCACGTCAGCCGCATATTGGGGCTCTTGCTGCCCAACCACTTGTTGAACCGGCACAAAATCACTCAAATCACATAAAAATTCAAAGACTTGACAAGAACTTAATCAAGAGAAGTGATTTTGGTATGATATGGTGGTAGGGCATGGGGCAGGGGGGAATCTACAGCTGGTAGGGCTTTTGTGGAAAGTCCGTCTGGGGAAGTTCCACCCCCATGCTTTTTTCTGCCGTGAAGCAGCAGTGTTTGCACTGCTGTGTTTCGGTTTAAAGGGCAAGGGAGCAAGTGAAATTAACGGCACATGAGATATATCATCTTAGTTCTCAAAGTGAGCAACGCGCTTTGCTCTCTTATTAGGGTCAAAATATGCCATTAATAACACAGTGGGTGCTATGGGCGGTGGTGACCACTTACCATCAGGTGGCCCACCTGCTTGTTTGCTCACTAGTAATATAAAAAAAAAAAACATTCGCCGTGATCTTTCGTTCAGATCCAATGCATTTTAGGCTCCTTGCTGCCCGACCATTGCTTGAACCGGTACTATGTTATTCAGTGGTTGTGAACATTAAAACACTTTACAATGACATTATCAAGAGTGGTAATTTTGGCACGACACCCGCTGTGGTCTCTGGTGCAGATCCACCGCATTGTAGGTCCATTGCAGCCTGACCTCTTGTTGAACCGGTAGTGTCCCAAGACGATCACTGGATTGCCACGTGAAGACATGGTGAACATTGGCTCTGTTTATCAATGGAAATATGATTCGTTTTAAAGATATTTGGAAACTGTTGCAAATTACATAATTGCATTTACTCTCGCGGCGTATAGGTACACATTATTTTTATGACCACGACCGTCCCGGCACCATACCCCCTAGGTAGCCTAGCGCGTCCGTGGCCGTGTACCTACACGGTGCAGGCTAAGCGCGAAATCTCCTAATAATAAAAAAAACTACTTTCAAAATCTGTATCAGTTACATTTAAACAACAATATTTCTAAATAACTAAATCTATGTGAATTCTACTAAAATACTTCATTTCTCATCTCTCTTTCAATGTCACTGGAAAAAATTACAAGCAGTGAAAACCACAAAAAAGTTGCGAGTAATTCAACACCAATTCAAATGCAATTTTAAATCACGCGGCAATTTTAGACACACTTTTTCTCAAGAAATTAGTACTTTAAATCTTATAAAAACTAAAAATCCCTGGATACGGCCGTAAGTTTTACCTGGAAACGTCTATGTAGATAGGTACAGTCAAGAGCAGGTCAAGCTTGACACTCATTGTGCGACTCTAGCCCCTACCGCAATTAAAATAAGAACGGTACAAAGTCCAAAGTGTCAAGCTTGACGTGCTCCCACCAGCCCCCTCAATCAGTCTTCTCACCCTCCCTCTCCCCTCAACCCCCTCACCACCCCCTCCTTCATACCTCCTCCCAGAACCGGTGCAGCACGCACAGAAAAATTTTGAAACAAATGAATTAGAACAACAAATCCATTACAATTTAATTGTACGAGTACCTTAATCTATGGTAGCTGAAATAATAAAGTTTGGTTGCGAAAAAAAAGTCGCAAAGCAAAATTTGTTACATTTAAACATTAATTTTATTGATTTTTAATTTTTGTTCTACGACTTTGCTAACAACGCACGAAAAATTTTCAACTTCCATACTTACAAAATGGGTCGGTCACGTAACCACTTTAGTATGGAGAGTCGAAAATTTTTGTGCGTTATTAGCAAAGTCGTAGAACAAAAGTTGTTGCTTTTGACCTCACTAATAATTGGGCAAAAGGAAATTAGGTCCAAAAAAATTACCTTGTAAAATACTTTGAATAGAGAATAAAAGTGGAGGGTTGACGTATACTATCACAGATGACGAAATTATACACGGTTTTTTTGTACATGACATCCGTTTGGCCACTTATTAATGAGGTCAAAAACAACAACCTTTGTTATACGACTTTGCTAACAACGCACAAAAAGTTTCAACTTACATACCATACAAAATGTATTGGTCACTTACGTTACTTTGTATGGGAAGTTAAAATTGATTTTTGCGTTGTTACTTGTTAGAAAAGTCATAGAAGAAAAGTTGTTACTTTTGACCTCACTACGAGTAATAAGTGGGAAAACGGATGTCAGGTACAAAAATAACCTCGTATATTCTGTGGTTTCACTTCAATGGAAAGAGTGATATTTTTCTCACTTATAATTAACAAAAGTCAGCTTTTTACCCAACTGCCCCAAAACAGGATGGTTATGTTTTTTACAAATATCTAATCAATAGTAAGATGCCAGTCTTCAAAACATTCTGGGCATAAAGGGGGTAAATTAGGGCATCCTTTACACCTGTAGCTGGTTTCGCGGCGTTTTTGTTTTTGTTGACAAAATCGGCAATTCAGATACGCATACCTTCTGTTTGATTTCTTTTTTGCCGGTATATGTACAGGCCAATGGCCGACACCTGACCTGGAAGTACAAGGCTGACCTGGAAGTAACGTTAAGATTACGATCTATAGTACAAATTAATGATTGAATGGTACTGTACCCGGCCCATTCTAGGTCCTATGATACTAGTTGTATAAGTTGGCACATGATATTAAATCGACCTAATGTGCCGCGATTCCCAGATCATTTGAGGTTTGAAGGTATTTTAGGAATAGTAAAAACACTTTTATGGATCTACATTGTTTATTATTCAGATTATCAAACAAGGGTTAAAATATTTAACGAATTATTTAAATGGTTTCGGAGAGTTGAAACGAAAGGTCGTCGGGATGGGACAGACACGATCGTGCCCAACCTAAGGGTCTGTAGTAAAGGCGTGATGACATGGATAGACCTGTTAAGTTAAAAAGCGTAGTCTGAATAGGGGAAATTTAATAAAAAAATTGGGATTTCCCCATAGATTTATATAGTCAAGATAGGGTCTTGGAAACAAGCGGTTCAAAATTTCCCCATACAAGAAAAAATAGCGCCATCTGTGAAAAATCGCGTGAACTACGTTGTGTAGTACTTCGGTCGGTGCTAAATACACGGAACGGAAATAATATGGCGGGAAAAAACAAAACAAACTTTTTACTGTTTATATGTGATTTAGGCCTGGATTTTCAGTTTCATTAATTGGATTATAGTCAAAAATAATAATAAGAAATAACAATAATAATAAGAGTATATTGTTACTTCAACTAAGAACATTCCATTTTGTTGGTAAGTTTATTTGCATCCAATGTTGACAATATGACTGACAACGACTGACATTTGTTGGTCCTAAACGTCAGATTTCGGACCAACGAATTGGGGACATTGTAACGTGCCGATGGGCTAGTACTTATATATAAGTAAATGGATTTCCCTCAGAAGGTGAAGCTCCGCCGCCGCCCCACCCAGCCGTCGGTCAACCCCCTACCCTATCAGACCGCCTGGAAGTCGTATGGTAACAACAACTTCGCCATAAGATACATCATCGGGTTTTACGGGATGCTGCCTCGGTAAGACTAGCACATTTGGGGACGATTCACTATCTAAATAAAGAGTTGCCAACATCTTAAAATTATTAGAGGACCGGCCTCAGAGGTCAATCCTCTCTACCGAAAAGTCACAAGATTTTCCCACCGCTTTATCCATCGGCCAAAACATAACTGTGTCAATTTGATGTTTCAATTTGCGTGTCATCGAAGTGTCACGCAGTTTGAAATATCTAGCATTTGGATAACTCTGTATCCAGCCAAACGGTATATAGTTGAAAAAAAAAAAGAGATTTTATGTATACTAACAAGTGTTCAAATTTTTGAAGAGAAAGGGTTATGTAGGCACAGTACTTAGTTACAAACAGCACTGAAATGCCTTTAATCAAATAGGCTCGAACACAATCTGACAATATTATGCCAAAGGGGTATATGTTTTAAAAACTAAAGTAAGACCATTGTATTAGGTTCGTTGTGACAGGTGTCAAACGTTTATAAAATTATGAACTGCAAAAAGAAAATAACCCTGTATGTTAGTGTTTGTTAACGTCAAAACGGACTTGTTAAGTTGGCCCTAATTATCAAACCTCCAAAATAACTCTTAATGGTGTTATTGTAAAAATTTCTTAAGCATAGACACATTCAAACTCCTGTTGTTAGATAGATAGATAGGGCACAACACCAGCCAGGCAGACTTGTCCCCGGCAAGCCGGATAACACTGAATTTTAGGAAGACATGCCCGAGCGAGGGGGGAAGGGGCAGCAAAACACCGCAGCGTATTTGCTGAGAACCAACCGACTGTTCAGCCTGTAGCCAGTAGGAGTGGGAGAGACGGGTTTATTTTATTGGGAATGGGCGTTGACGACAGTGGCAGTTGGGCTTTCAGTGCCTTAGATGGGTGCAGTGCTGAAGGTGCTGGTAGAAAGTGCGAGGTTGTTGGTTGTCTCGTTGTCTCCATCCGTTTCACTATCGTTTCCTCCTGCTTAAATATGTCCTGAGCTGCTTCTTGCGTTGAATTTGATCAGCGGGCTCTTTGTGCCTTGGAGGAAAGTTTCCTTCATGATGTGTTGACTCGTGTTGTTTGTAGCGGCGGCGGGATGTACTGGGCATACCTTCATCTGAGGTTTTTTTTTTCTTTCCTTTCCGTTATATAAGTAAGTAACACTTTGTTTTGCTGTCGTTCCCGTTTTTCCCTTACCGGTTGATTGTTATCTCATGTCAATAAGAAAAATGATTTTCCTTGTAAACTCCTTGTTGAAAGTTATCTTGCTTGAAAGGTCCCCTAGTTCCATGTTAAGGTTGGAAGCCCGACTTTAAAATCGTTTAGCTCTTCGTTGCTACTTGCTTCATGTTGGGATAACACATATTTTATCACTTTTTGGCTTGGCAACACTAAACACTGTATTAAAAGGAATTCACTATTACCGACCGACTCGCTTTGGCACAAAGGGTGCCCTAAAGTTATTGTGTACACTAGACAAAGGGGTCGGGACCCATTTCTTTTTGTAGACAGGCCTTGTTTCCGTTTATACTATTGTTTTTGCATTGCAGTTGTTCAAATCTTTGTCTAGTTTGTCTTTACCTGGTAAAACCCCGGGATTGTGGCTTCAGCGTCGAACAAAAAAAGCAAAACTCTACCTAATTATATAATTTGACTACGGCTGGCGGTGTCTAGCAACGTATTATTCAATGGTGTTTTGGGTAGATTTCCGAAGTTTTTCGTTTCTGGATTTCTTTGGGTCTACTTTTATTGTGAATGTAGTTTGAACGAACAAGACGTTCTCTGACTTTCATGTCACCCCATATCTACTTGCGGCTTAGCTGGTACTGTTGCACAGTATATAGGTACCTAATTTTAATATGAACCGTATAAAGTAGTCAAAACGAAATAAAAATACACGGATGGAATCTGAATCTGCTGCTACTTGCATGCATATAATGTAATCAGAAAGATCTCACCAAATGTCATCCTTGATGAATATGTCCGCATTTTTCGGGAGGCGTACCTATGTATTTGATAGGTATAACTTATCGACAAACGTTACGCGCTTTCATGTCCAATTCTGTAGTAAATTCACGGTAACTTGGCTTTGAGTACACAATCTGACGTTAACAAAACAACACTTAACGCATCGCACACGGTCTCTTAAGGTAATTATAAAACACTTAATAGGTACACATTATAATGCACTAAACAACACTTCACAAAACACTTTAATATCCGACACATTCAAACTCCTGTTGTTTAAATAATATTTAAATTTGCTTAGAAAACGGGTTTGCAGAGTTTCTGGTAATAAAATAATACTAGATTAAATCACAAGGCTGCAAAACAATATTTTTAAGATGATGGCACTATCTAGAATCCAGAGCGAAGTGAAGGATTCTAGAGTAGAATTTCGAGCATGGCGAGGCCTGAACCTAGCGAAGGATTCAATAGGTCGCTCGAAGTGAAATTAATATTGTAAACCTTATTGACATTGTTGTTATTGTACTAATTAGGAACAAAACCTCCTTGGTGTTAATCTTATTTTAAATTTGAGCGAATTTTGTTTTTAACCGAGCAGTAACATTTTTCATAAAATATTTATGTTCGACCTGCTTCGTTGTATATTCATATTCAAAATTCAAATGTCAGTACATGGGCGACCGAGCTTTGCTCTGTACGCGGATTATACTACTCTCTTTATATAATCTTAACCAAAACCAGCTAACAGATGGCACTGTAGGATTTCTGAAACGCCCTTTTTTGAAGAAATGCTCAAAAAACAGAGAAAACTAATTTCCTATCATTTTTCCAAATGTGAGACCTAGCTAGATCGATTTTTCGTCCCCGAAAGCACCAGAATACCAAATTTTATCTTAATCGCTAGAGCCGTTTTCGAGAAACCGATTAGGTACATATATATACAAGGTTTTTTTTGGACCTGATTTGCGTATGTCCACGTTAATAAATTTTCAACTTCCCATACAAAATGGGTCGGTCACATGACCACTTTAGTATGGGGAGTCGAAAATTTTTTGTGCGTTGTTAGAAAAGTCGTAGAACAAAAGTTGTTGCTTTTGACCTCTGTAAAAACCTAGGCATACGCAAATCAGGTCCAAAAAAATAATCTAGTATATGTCGAAGAAGGAGAAAACATTAGAATAAAATATGACCGAGAAGGTAGCATAGCATCATGAATATCACTGGACTTCTATCAAGCAACTTACAACTACCTTACCTGCCCTTGACTGCTCGCTGTCATCCTTCTTTTGTCAGGAGCCTCGAACTTAACACATGGGCAGGAGTCTTTCTCCTACCTGTTGGTGTAAAGTCACCATTAACTAAGATCACACATTGTCATTCCGCAGATATGATGCATCTTGGGGACTTGTGTCCTATCGTTCTTTCTAAGAGGCAAAAGAAAACGTAATGAAACTAGCTTTTCTGTTAACTCAGTGCACCGAGCCTACCCACAAGCTTGCTATGAAATTATTATTACAAAGTGGGTAAACTAACTTCATATCTCAAGGTGTAACAAACCATGATACTTAGCTTTAGTTATAGCGCTGCTCCTGTAACCGCGTAACGCCGTAGCTCCTCAAATGACCACTGTCACTTTTCAGAATAAAACGAGTCCATCTCGTATAAGCGCGTACGCTGTTTGCAATATCATTCACCAGAGGACACTTAAACTACCACGATCACTGATAAAACACACTTTCTTTGCACGACCTAGGCTATCGAATAAGACCTAGGACACCTAGGACCTAGGAAATCTAATCGAGCTATCACAGTAACTTTCACGAAACGACCGACCCGAACTGCTCCCAACAGACAACTGAGCTGGATTCAAATAATTTTATCCAAAGTGGCTGCTCGCTCCCACTAAAGAACGAGTGAATAACGAGTGAACTAGTTCTCACTGGATGGCGCTAGCTAATACAAGAACTGCCTGACAACTTCATTTTGTTTACAACCGTCAGAATAAAGTGCGTCGATACAAGATCTGTACCTATGACTTAAGCATTCTCCGACATATATTTATATAAGTACATAATATATTGTCCGTTTGCATAGGCGCTTTTCCAACTGAGAAGATCTCTGGGGTATTGGGTATTTTGCTTGCCGTTGTTGACGAACAGATTAGCGATTTGAGAATAGATGCAAGAAAAAATAATTAATTGCGTCACAAATACAAAATTATAGTGCCTATAACAGCTACTTCAAGGACTTTTACCAATACAAAGCTATACATTAAGCTAGACATTATTGCTGCGAAATAAACAACACATACATATGAAAATTTTTGGAGTTGTCACTCTAAAAGCCCGTCCAGAGGCAAATCGTTGGTTTAATTAGTAAATCTTAAGATAACTTTTTCTAATCTAACTAGACCAATCGTCGTATTTATTATTATTCAGACATCGAAATCCTTAAGCACATTCCATTGCTAATGACGTAGCGCTGCGGAGGATGCGTGTGGTCAGTCTTCATACGGATGATCTCGCGGTTCTTGGTAGCGGTGATTGTAGCTCGGCACTTTCTCGCTTTGCTGTTACTACAACACCATCGGTCCGTGCTCATATTCCGCCCATCACACCAAAAGGTATAGCCTTTATAGTAAATAATTGGTTTCCCCGCAGAATTTTTTGTCCATATAATGGAGTCTGAATCTAAAAACACAAATGCATAGATTAAGTAACCATTTTCAATAAAAGCTCAATTCAATGCCTATCACTTTTTTATCCATTGTTGACTTTTTTCTTACCTTGAAGCAAATATAAAGACTGCTCATCCAGAAAGGGATTACAACCAGAAATAGGTACACACGGCCGCACATCGGTAGAAACACTTTTGGACCTTATGGCGTGGTAATAGAGTTGAAAAAGTTTCTACCGACAAGCGGTTGACCGTACCTTCGATACCTTCATATCAACAGAAAATCAAGATATACTTATCGAGTTTATAATGTGATGCAAAATAGTCCCACTCAAACACACGACCCTAAAGCACATTAGAGTAAAATAAATCTGCATGTAAGTACTGGAAAATTTAATTGCGATTTATCGTTAAATAGCATGATTGTGTTCGAACTGAACCTTCATGACGGTGTCGTCAATGGTGACGACGAGAGCCTTGCAGCCTTTCTGTCGGCTACAGCGCCACCTGGTTCTCTCGTTAATAGTCCACGCTCGGTGGAACTTGTACCCTCCGTACATCAGCACTCGCCCTCCTTTAGCTGACCTGGCGTAGAACACTGCAAGATATAGGTACTTACTTTTAGTAAATCAAATATAATGAAGCGCAATTTTCCGACCGTTCGAGACCGCGTGGTGCCGGTAAATAATAATACCAACCCATCTCTACTTGTGGGTGTCGTAAGAGGCAACTACGGGATTATGATTCAGATTCATATATTTTTATTCAATGGAGATTCTTTACAGAATACAGAATACAATACAAATAGAGCGAGTCTAAACCATTTCGGATCGTTCTATGGCAGCGTAAAAGAAACGGCAAGAAACAGTGGTTTCTGCAGTGGCAGCACGGCCTACTTTAAGAGTCGGCATTTTACAATGTGTTTATTGTGTTTCGCTGGAACATCAGAAAGCTGTCTGATTTTTCTGACAGCATGTGCAGTCGAGCTCAATCGACCAGAAAGAGCCGTTATATGAGGGCCGAGTCCAGTGTTAACCCTTAGAAACTGTACTATTAACAAAACCTAAAGTTTCATTATTCAATACTAACTACGTTATGTGAATCAGACCTTACATTTGGTAGTGCAAAGTTAAAATATTTAGTTTTTTTGGCGTTTAAAACTAAATTGTTGCCAGTAAACCATGCATAAATCTGTCCAAGTGCATCATTCACCTCATTATAATTCTGTGATTTTCTACTTACATTAAATATTATATTAATTTAAATATTATATAAATTTAAATATTAATGAAGTATCATCAGCAAATAACACAATCTTTGACAGATTCTATACCACAAAAGGAAGGTGATTATTATAAATAAGGAATAAAATGGCCCCACTAAGGACCCTTGCCACTTTTGACTACAGATCCCAGTGACTTCATCCTCATAGTCATAGTGACAGTCACATCCTTCCTCTACGCCTAATACCATAGAATACATGAAACAGATTCATGTATTCTATGCCTAATACATATAATAATATTCTCCACCCAGCATAAATATGTATTCAAAATTATGGGAGGAATATGCATACAAAGAAAATTTTGATCAACATTCGAAATTGAAGAGAAAACAAGTTGTTTTTGAAGACATGACATAGCATGGAATTTTGAAGAACATTACCTAAATGAAGCAAAAAATCTTATAAATAAAAAATTAATGTAATTAAGTAATTAATGTAATCAGCCATTTACCTGAAATAAAAAGCGCAAGTAATAAATCACTGAAATCCATCCATGAAGTGTTGTTGAACCATGGTGCCAAAAGGCCTCCATATTAGATAAAAACCAGTCAAGTGCGACTCAGACTCGTTCGCCGAGAGTTCCGATATACCCATAGTATTTTTTGGAAAGTCCATTTTAAGGACCGCAAAACTAAATTTACGAATAAATCCCTTTCATATAATCCCCCCCCCCCTATTTGAGCCCCCTTTAAAATAATAATAATATTTTTTTAATTCTTTCATTTGCAATTAAGTAATTATATTCCAAATCTATTCAAAATTTTAAGTCGATAGCATGTGTGGTTGCTGAGATATACAGGTGTAACAGACCGATAGACGGACGAAGTCGCACCATAAGGGTTACGTTTTTACCACTTTGGTGACGAATAATAAGTTGAAAAACAGCAAAGAAGGAAAATTCCTAAAGTCGAGTACTTGGGTCGAATTGAATAAAAGTATTTCCGAAAAACAAGTTATTTGAGATGACCACGCCACGGGGTTAGCGGCGAATGATTGTGCTCGTTGGTAACTATTTCGTCAAATCCTGTCGTGATCCTAATCTTACACTTGTATTCATTGGTAGAAGAACATCTCCAACTCTTTCTCTCTTGAGCAATGCGTGGAAGCGATGCAGGTATCCGTCGTATCTCAGTAAGCGATTATCTCCAACACTCATTACAAACTCAGCTGAAAATAAAATAGAAACGAATCAAATATGTGAATAATAATAGCCATGCCAAATTACAGTTTTCTATTGCTAAGACTCTCTGATGGATGGTCATGACAAAACTATAAGTACTAAAGGTTCCTTTCTAAGTGTGGAACTCTAAAAAGGGGTAGTAGTAGGTTTTATACGAACAAGATTATTCACCAGAGACCTGTTAAAGAATGAAAGGACAATAATACTAGCGTGCGAGAGGTGTACGGACGGGTGGCGGCGGTTTGTGTTGAAAGAGAGCGAGATGAAGCTCGCAAGTGCATAGAGTAACGAATACGTACTTAGTGGCGTCATCTAGGTCATGTAATATCGGAAGGTTATCATTCCCGTTATTGAAATTCAATATTGGACTCTAATCCTGGGATCCCAGGATTGATCTTAGGATTCGCGAATTCAAAATAAAACTTTTTAAAATAAAAAAAAATTTCTGAATAATATGTCTATAATCATCAATAAAAGATTTCTTTTTTATAAAATTCAATAGTTCTATTTTGCTTATTATTAGTTACATAGTAAACATTAAAAACATCATTATTTCATTTCATTTATTTATTTACTATAATATCTAATACATTAGTCATAACAGGCACAGACCCAATTCGACAATGTTAAATTATTTGTTCTTAGCTTAAACACCCTTTAAATACATAGGAAACTATAAACATTAATTTTGCTCATACTTATTCAAAGTTAACCAGCAACATATTCTGTTATTATATAAGTCAAACAATAATAAAAAAATTAAAATTGAAAAGGTCCATGTGATTATATTATATTAGATTGAATAAATGTTGACTAAATAAATATGTGTAGTGTATACTTATTAGGTAACACAGTTTATTTCTTTACAGGAGGATGTGAATGCTCATATTTTTGTGCTATGATGACACCATCAAAGGTGTAGACAATGGCACGACACCCAACGTGTTTATGTGTGGAGCATCTCCATCGGGTCCTGCTACCGATTGACGGCGTGGCAGAGTAAGTATATCCATTCAACATTATCAGTTGGTGGCCCATTTTACTAATTATATATTGCCCTAAAACAAGAATATGCTATTTAATAACTTGTTGGGTATACTCAGTTGGGTTCTGTAAGGGTGAAAAACGGGACCCTAATAATTTGCATCCGATGTCTTTCTGTCTGTCAGCGGCCTGTATCTCATGAACCGTAATAGATAGCCAGTTGAAATTTTCACATATTATGTGTTTTTGTTGCCGCTATTGCAACAAATAATAAAAATAAAATAAGGGGGCTTTGTTATTAAAAACGTTTGTTTTAAGGGATTTTCCCTCAATTTTTTAGCTCTATCGTTAAAACGGAAACACTTACAAGCGTGACAATTGGTTTGTTTATAGTACATAAGCTATAGACTATTGACAAATAATAAAAACTGGTCAAACTTTTCTTTACGAACAAGGGTCAAAAAAGACAAAAAAATTGCGCCATGGAGGGTTTTTGATGGATCGAAAGAATATTTTCTCCTTTTATCAACCGTGATTCTTTGGAAAAAAATAGTAAAACATACTGATTTTGTAGTGATGTTTAAATTACCCTGATGATGAAAAACAGGGATGAAAACAGTATCAAATACCTAAATACAAAAAAATTCACTAATGTCAGTATTTTGAAGACACGGTTTATTAAAAAAATAAGAAAATAGGTATGAAAAGCATAAATATGTTTAATCAAAAATTATCACTCGCAATGGGTAAACCGCATCGAGTATAAAAATTCAACACGGTCATGCTCCCCTCATAATGAGTACTGACTATTGATATTAACAATAATTATATCACCCATTACAAACTGTAATTCAAAAATAAAACTAATGATTGTGATGAGTGTTCGTTTTGACGACTTCGTTTTCAATAGTTATTATCATTGCGTGGCAGTTATAAGTCTTTCCAGATGAGCATATCCATCTAGTTTTGACTCCACTTTCCCTTTGTACACAGAATTTGTACCTGCCCATCTTTAGCATTCTGTTGCCTTGTCTTGATTGCGCCCATTCAACTGGCAATAAGAAAAAATATCAGCCAAACGAACATACGCTTTTGTCTCTTATTCCACAGAAAACGTTGAGTACATCGCACCACTACTCTTCCAAACCCTTTGGTCCCTCGGCGATAGCCAGATATGCGAACAATGTTTTCCAATTTGTACCTTAGTTTCACGGTTGTGTAAGAATCATTACACATCACAACTTTTGTCTGACTACTGGCAAAGCTATAATAGAGAAATTAGATGATGCCATTTCAGGAAATAAATAGAGTCGCAAATATAAGACCTTTCATCTTTGATTATCCCTTCATCCCCAAATATCCCCTTAAAGGTTAAGTAGGGAAGTCGGTCGCTGTAACAACCACCTGTATCCTCATACTTTTACAAACTGCTTTTATATGATGCTATACTCGAATAGAAAGTAAAACCTCACATCTTTGACCTCATAATGTATGAGGAAAGAAGTTGTCGTTATAGCGACCCTTTTTGCAACTTTTCGAATCTTGCCCTATATCGTAAACTGATTCAAAGCACATTTTAATGATAAACTATTTTCAAAGTTTAGGGTATTAAATAAAAATAAATGATTTTGATGGAAATTAACCCTGGAACCATGTGGTGCCGGCAATGAATAGTACCAACTCATCTCTACCCGTGGGTGTCGTAAGAGGCGACTAAGAGTT
Source organism: Athrips mouffetella (assembly GCA_947532105.1). Taxonomy (NCBI): domain Eukaryota; kingdom Metazoa; phylum Arthropoda; class Insecta; order Lepidoptera; family Gelechiidae; genus Athrips; species Athrips mouffetella. Next base: position 23,163,203 of record OX383964.1, on the reverse strand, counting down.
TATGAACCGGAGGATGGGCAGCAGCATCTTTCTGTGCATCGTACCATCTTACATACTGCGGTCATCAAACACAGCTGTCGCCAGCCGCAACGCTTAGATTACAAGCGTGGTGACTATGTTAACTCCACTCCAAAGTACCACGCATTTTTTCTGGAATTCGGAGGGAGATTCGTGTCCTGCAGTGGGCGTTTCATTGGATGCTATGAAACCCTGGGCAAAATCAGTGAGTGTGTTCGTATTTAGTTTTGATTATAAACTCTTCCAGGGTAGTGACGGCGGCGTGGCAGCCCCTGCGTTGGTGAGTGGAGCAATTCCATCTTATCCTAGGTCCGCTTCTTTTCTGTACGGAATACGTATAGCTCCCTATTTTGAGAAGAGTGTGGCCGCGTCGGGAAGTCACGAATTCCACTATAACATAAAAGATTTTTAACATTACTGAAGGATGAATCTATTTATTTATTTAGGTAGAATTTATAATTGAATATAATTTTTTCACAAAATCGGAATGAAAGCGTTACCATGCGGCCTCTTTAAAACTTCGTAAACTCGGTCGACAGAATCAGAATTTTAAATTGACGTAACTAGGTCGGGTGGGGTGGGATATCATATAAAGGGCTTTACGTGTACATTTCAAAATAGATTTTTGTATTTTTTACTTTTAGTTTTCAATTTATGATGAAAAATGACAAAAAAAAAACTACTCCCCCACCCTTATTTCAGAAGTTTGCGAAAGGAAAAATCTTAATTAATTAGGGTCGATAGTTTTAGTAATAAGTTTTTTTTTAGCTTTCTCTACTTTTTATTCGTTACATATTTTGTATTCTAGGAGGAAGTTCATATAAACTTTTTATTTTGCCTTCATACTTTCTCTGCCTGTCTTTTTTTTTTATTGCGCGTATTGCACTGGGTCACTTCTAATTCTTGCTCTCCGGCGACGTTCTGCTTTCTTTTTCCTTTCCAAAATCTCTGCCCTGGTGGCTTTTCGCTTCCTTTTCTTTTCTGAAATACAATATCTTATTTTGTGTATTGTTCGATTTTGTAGCACCCACCCAATACAGGCTGATAAAGTAGCTTGTGTTACATATTACATATTATATTACATATTATCAGCTTCAAACTTGGTTGGGTAACGCACTGACAGCAACAGATTGGGGCTGGAAGCAACATCAACGTAATTTATAGAAAAGGAATTAATTCCGAAAATATTGCTCAAAACTATTTGCTGCAGCTGTGAAACTAGTAACAGTATGAAATGTGGCTGCCGAAAAGAAGGTTTAAAATGCAAAAATTTATGCTCAAATTGTCATGGTTCTGAAAATTGCTCCAATATGGAAGAAACAACATACGAGGAAGTTAATGATTCCGAAGAAATTGTGGATTAAGAACCGACGCAGACTGAAAATAATATTGGAGACGAAGAAGGTGATGGTCATGAATATTTCGAAGATCTACTAGAATCGGAAAGGTTTGTCGAATCTAACGATGAAGGAATGCCATCAAAAAGACAAAAACTAATGGATAAGTGATTAGAATTTAAGATAAGGTATTTAAGAATAATAAGATTAATGAATTTAAAAATAATGTCATGAATAACGTAATCAGAATAAAGTATCTAAATTCAATAGTACGATTTATATTTATATATTTTGAGATTTTCTATGACATAAATGTAATAAGAATTAAATAAATCAACTTTTTAATTGAAAAAAATTGCAGCAGTCACATTTTTAGATGAAATTATATAATTGATCGAATTGGAGATTTTTTTCGATTTTTTGCATTTTCTGAGAAGATTTACTATGGTAATGTATATATGTTTTTACACCATCGGAAAGTAAAGATTTCAACGAATAGAAAGCACACCAACTTTTTGAAAAATGCTGATATTTTGACGGGTGAATTTTCGATTGAAAATTTGGACGCTTTATCGATATTAAGTAAAAAAAAAAGTAAATACAAAAGTAGATCTTTTTATTACCTACAACTTTGCCATTTGACTTTTTTCATAGAACTTGTAGTTTTGTCGGAAATCGATATAAACCGTTTTTTACCCTTAAAACTCGCCCCTTCCCCTTCCCGACCTCAGATCGCCCGTAAATTATTTTTCCTTTAATTTTTATAATATTCTCTGCCTATTCCAATGTGTTTAATCCACTGTGTTTTTTTTTTGTTTCAAAAATTATCGACTCGTTTTCTTGCTAGCAAGCAAGTAAGCAAGAAAACGAGTTTTATCGCCTTCTGCACTGGTAGAATAAGGAATTAAATTCTTTGAAACAATTTTTTCTTATCGTTAGGCACAAAGTAACAGTACAGTAAGTGCATTTTACTGTGGTTTTCATTGAACGGCAATTCCTGCATCTGTTTTGTATGTCTGTTACCTCTGGCATATGAACAGGTTGGAGGCCTGCGTCTTTTGTTCTTTCTTTGAAGTATCCGACTGCTTCTATCTTTATGTTTTATATCTGCTCCTGCGGATGAATCAAGCCAGAACTTGTACACAACGTAGGTACTTTTGTTTATTTTACGAACCTGAAATTAAACTATTATAACTTCATAATATTACACGCAATCGAAGTGGGATATTTTAAAGGTTCGTAACAATTTTATATTTTTTCGGCAAACTCATCGTAAACGCAACTATTTTCTTTTGTTTTTTATTATTAATTGTTATACTTGTTTATTTACGTAAGCTTTAAATTTATGAAGAGTCAGAAGGTGTCTAACAAAGCTCGTTTGGCGGTTCATAGGTTTGTTTTAGTACCAACACTGATGTATGGCAGTGAAAGCTGGGTATGGCAGAAGAAGCATGAAAGTAGAATTAATGCAGTGGAAATGAGAGCGCTGAGGAGTATGATTGGTGTTAAATTGAGTGACAGGATTAGAAATAGTGTGATAAGAGAACGATGTGGCGTAAAAGAAGACGTAGTGACCAAAATCGAGAAAGGGATGCTGAGATGGTTTGGTCATGTAGAGAGGATGAATGAACGAAGATTGACGAAAGAGATCTACCAGGCGAGAGTGAATGGAAACGTTGGAAGGGGAAGGCCAGGCGAACGTACCAGGACCAAATTCTGGACGTTCTGAATAAAGGCCAGGCTAAAAGTACCCTAAACCGACGAGCATGTATGAAAGGATTGATGAAAGTACAGGAAGCAAAGGAAGTATGTCAAGATCGTAGCAGGTGGAGGACTGTGGTCTCTGCCTACCCCGACGGGAAAGGGACGTGATGTTATGTATGTATGTTTAAATTTATATCTCTATAAACAACATAAATCACAAAATCCGCTACATATTGTAAATGAAACTGAAAAGAAGTTCATATGCAATAATATTTAATATTATGAACTAATGGACTTTTGAAATATAAAGGCCAAGTCACAAGATGTAGGTTTTTATCACACTGTGTCCTAGCTGTTAGTATTTATTTAGTACAGTACTGTATTTATTTCGGTATTTACCTTGCTTCTGACAAACTGTGCCTATGGCCTTGTAAGAACACTTTGCAAGCAAGAATATTCGAAGTCTTATTAAAATTATTACGAATGAAATTCTCTAAAACAATTTCTGTCCCTCGTGAAGCACAAATACACAGTGTACAACGAACATTTCACTTGCGTTTTTATTGTATAGCAATTCCTGCATGGTGTTAAGTACTGTTCTCCTCGACATTGCTCTATCTTTCCTGGTTTTTTCTAAAATAGTCTTCGCTGATAGCCTGCCTAGTTTGTTTTGTGTTGTAAGTATCTGATCGATTACATAATTCCTGCCAAAGAAGACATGAACTTGTATAATTCCAGACAGACGGACGGACAGACATCGGAGGCATATTGATAGGGTCCCGTTTTTCATCCGTCCCGTTCCGTCCGGAACCCTAAAAATGGATGATAAGGTTTGTGCTCGTCAGAACCTAGGGTGTGTAAATAGTTTTTTTTAGTATTTGACATCATAAATACTTACAAAAAAGTATAAAATAAAAGTAAAAAAAAACATTATTTTATTAGATATAGAAAAGAACTAAAATGTTATCACAGTCTCAGGTTTTCAAATAAAATATTTTTATTTGAATGATAACGTTTTAGTTCTTTTTCTACATCTAATAAAAGCTCGTTATAATTATTTTTACTTGTATTTAATTTTTTTGAGTATACATCGAATGACATCGAACCACTATTCCGGATCGGAGAAAACATAAAACAAACAACAAAATGGATAGCAGGTATAAAATTATTATTTTATGATGCATTTAAATGATATTCTACTTCAAATAACAAAGACTTGGTTTCGACCGCTGGATGAATACTTTATTATAAATATGATGAATACTATATGAATACTATAAACGATTTTGTCTTCATTTGATATTGACACGTTAGTTTTTTAATTAGACACTGATCAGATCAATGAGATACTTACATCTTCATAAAAAATACAAGTAGTGATCTCGTTGTTTATAATATGCTTTAAATATGAAATAAACTAAAATTACCAATTGGTGGAATAAAAACTAAATCCTAAAATAGACTCCGTTTCGTATGATGAATTTAGGAGCTGGGTGATCATGCTTTGTATTAAGGCGGATTATTTCATTGTTGATAGTCATGGTGAGGCGAGCTTTGCACAGGCTTTTATTGCAGCGCCAGTTCTTGCTAGACTTGCTTACACCGTGTAGATAAAATGTGTAACCTTGGTACAGGCCAAGCCAATTTCCACTTGAATTCTTCACCCATGTAACTGCAAGTTGCAAACTGTAATCAGACACTGAGGTAGAATTATGAGGTTGGATTTTTCTCATGGTTGCTCGAAAGACTTTTATGTGAAATAGAATTTTATTGAATTTGTTTGATGATGATTTTTTTGTAGTTTATGATTTTTTTAATGATCCAAATATTTGAGTTACTTCAACTTATCATTGGACAAATATTAGAATTAGCATGATTTTTATCTAAAACCCTTCTCTACATTCTCCAGTTTTAAATGGAGAGATTAAACTGAGCCTCTTAAATTCCACAAAATAAGAAAAATCGAAAACAGTTTCACACGTTTCAAACAAAGTACCAGAAAACATTCTGGTCTCCCGAACTTAATGTTCTTTTACCAAATAAAAAAAAGTCGAGTCAATCGAGTGCGTGTCGGACTCGCACGCCGATATACCTATAGTATTTGTAGAAGCTATAAAGTCCATTTTTAGGACCGCAAAACTAAATTTGTTTGTAAAGGTTTTTTGCAGATCTCTAAAAACGTCTATCGACTTTTATTAATTCAGTTTTTCCTTTAGCAAACTTCGTATTAAGGTATGGTATTTTTAGACATTTTATCATAACTTAAAAAAAGCTGTAAAAAAATAAGAATATATTTTGGATATATTCCCACGATACCCTACTCGAACTAGTTATGACAATTTAAAATTTTGACCCTCCCTCTTTCGTTTGCAACAAAGTTGGGAAATCATATTCTAAAATGATTCCAAATTTCAAGTCGATAGCATGAGTGGTTGCTGAGATATACAGGTGTGACAGACAGACAGACAGACAAACAGACAGATGAAATCGCACTATAACGGTTCCGTTTTTACCATTTTGTTTCGGAACCCTAAAAACTAGCTAGCGGAGAAGGCGTTTAATAGCCTTAATTGATTTAATAATTTTAAAGTGTATGGTATTTCTGTTGATTTTACAGAATCGATTGTAAATAAAAAAAAAATTGTGTTATTTTATTATTAATTTAATGATGACGTGATAACATCAATAGAATCAAGTAATAAACATACGAAATTAGTCTCGAACTTGTTTATTTAAAATAATAAAAATCTTTATTATAACAATCTTACGTCCACGATTAAACGAGGTCTCCAGCAAAGAAAGAGAAGACTGTTAACCTTTGTTTGTATATAAGGTAGTCAGTTTGCAGAAAATTCCATTACGAATTGTAAAGGCAGGGGGTGGATGGCAGTGTTCCTCGTTGTTATCTTCAATAAATTTCCCTTCGGTAGAGACGGAAATGCGTGTTTTGCATCGTGCGGATCTTATTGCACTGCACTGCCAGGAATTCTTAAACTTGCCGCGATTGTGTAAATGAAAACTGTGACCATTGAACAGTACCAATGGGCTACCTTTTTGGATCTGCAGCATTTTAACTGAAACTAGAAACAAATCCTTTAAAATTACAAAATAAAATAAAAAATCGGATAAATACACCTAACGGGAAAGTGGATCGATCGAGAAAGTAGACCGATAGCACCGGAGGGATTCTCTAATTAATAAATGTACTCTGAAAACATTCAAAAATATTTTAAAGTTTGAATTTATGACAAGTTTTCTTACATAAAGTTGTATATTTTATACAGGATGTAAAATCCTTCTAAGGGGTCCTTGTAAAAATCCTTCTAAGAAAAAATACATTTTTTGAACATGCGATTTTTGGGTGATTTAAAATTTATTTTCCTTGGAATTACATGACAGTAATTTACTGAAATTGAAAGGTACTTGCTGGTGACTGGATATTATAACAAGAAACATTTTTGTATGCATGACCTACGAGAGATAGTCCAACCAAAGAGGTCATTTAACCGTCCATGCCCATAATAGAGAAGCTTATACTGATACTTAAAACATAAGCCGGACAGGCAAGCGGCGGCTTTTGCTAAAACAGACCAGCCTGAAAATCTGAAAAAGGTCTCCTGAACTCCAGGCTCCGATCTAAAAGTTCTCCCATGGTTTTTCATTGAACCCCATCTAATTCTCTTTTAGTTTTCCGTAGTCAGCTAGGACCCTTATAGTTTCGTCATGTCCGTCTGTCTGTCTGCGGCTTAGCGCAGAGACCCTGCACTAGAAAGCTGTAATTTAATAGAAAAAAAATTTTTAGGGTTCCAGCGTGCAAGTAACGTGGGAGTGATTTTTTTTCTTGTCTACTCCATCGTGTGGAGTATCGTGGGATAGGTATTTTAAAAATAAAGGTAGTCTGCACATATCATTAATCGATTTAGAGATCCGTTTGCGAAAAATTGTGCTTGAAAATTGGAAATATGAAAAAAATCATAGTGGTGGTATAAGTGATGAAATTAAAAGGAAAAGTATCAGAGCTAAGAAGGCTTTACGGGTTTATGAGCTAGAGCCGAAAAACTGAGCATTAGGAGGTCGTAAATAACAACTTTTGATAAACATAAAATGTATGAGTATTTTACCAGCAAAACTAACCATAAGTATGCATTTTACGTTTTTTTATTCTTTCTATAAAATTATGTTCTAGTAAGTATAATATAAATTTTATTAGTCTTTTTTAGAAACATTATAATTAAATTCTAATAAAAAAAAAGTTTAAAACCTAAGCTGTTAAAACCTGAGCTGGACTGCATAAAAAAAGCCGGTAGCAAAAAATATTCGTAATATAAAATAATGATAAATTCTTTGATGAATCTGTGTTCACATACAGGGTGTTAATTTAATTGCGTGCCATAGCTTAAGGGTTGTTTCAGTTACGATAAAGGAACACAAAAAAATAAAAATAAAATCCTACTAAAAGAAAACTAAATCTCCATTGAAACTTTAACTAACACGGACCACCGCACTATCTCCGAGCCAGCGCGCGAGTATCAGTGGATAAGGTACATAACTGAAACTCTTTCGCGCGCTTTTGATAGCGCGGTGCTCCGAGTCATTGCCCTCCGCGTTAGTTTACTTTCAATTAAGTTTAAATTTTTTAATAAGTAGGTTTTTTTTTATAATTTTTTTGAGTTCCTTTATCGTTACTGAACCACCCCTTAAGCTATGGCAATCAAATTAAAACCCTGTATAATGGTTATTTCTTGGATAATCAATTTGACAAAAGCAAATTGCTATAGTCTATAAGTTTCGTGGTACTTTCTGGTGGATATGGACGCGGCTGGTGGTTGTGGGGGCCATTGACCTTGGTGATGACGTTTTCGACGGTGGTGAGGAACGCGCGGCAGCCTGCCGAGCTCTTGCTGCAGAACCAGTACGCCTTCGACCCGCGGCTACGGTTGTTCTGGTTGAACCGGAACGGACCGACCACTATCACTGGCTTTCCGAAGCGAGATGTCGTCAAGGTAGGCACTGCAAAGCAATGTTTGTTTTATTTCGATCTAATTGAAAGCAATACCATAAAATAAAATCAAGATATTTACTTGTTCTTTTCGAAATTTCTCCATCAATACTGTGAGCAACAGGAACTTTGATTTTTGTAGATAGTATACTGTTGCGATGTTTTTGATTCAATTCTGAAAATTTATGGGACATTTAAACGCTGCTGTACAAAAACGTTTTAAACGTTTAAACGAAGGAAAGGGGTTTAAAATTGAATTCAATCGAAAAAAGCGCCACCAATATCGAAAGAGACACAAAACATGAGATATATAATTTATTTTTATGTCAACTAAAAACCAAGTGTGACTTCACAAAAGAAATCGTATTTTAAATATAACAAGAAATGTATTGCTATATTTCTGGATTTGGCAAAGGCATTCGACACGGTCTCTATTCCTTATAAAGTAAGAAAAGACTGGTGTGAGAGGTGTGCAGCTAAAACTTTTTCTGACGTGCTGTTGAGTGTAAAAATGCATCAAGAAAAATGGTGGTTTTGTTGATCAAAAACTTAAGAAATGATATTTCCAAGAAACAAGCAGTTATAAACTACTGGGAAAAGTCTCCAAACTGTTGAACTAATTTGAACTAGTGGTACTTAGCCTATGTTAATAGTAATACTTTATTTTTAAACTGGTTTATAATAATTATTTGCTAGAATCAAACACTTATGAAATAGTGAGAAAAATATTTCATTTTCAACGGCTAAACTATCCTGCTGAGCCTGTAGGAATATATTTAACACTTTATTTTATTGGATTGGATATTACTTATAAACTACTGGAAAAAAGTTCGACAACTAGGTTTAACTGTGGAACTATCTAAACTATCTATGTGAAGCCTATTTTTAAACATGGTTATGGTCATTCTTTTTGTCGATGATTTTGTCGTTATACGAGTAGAGCGCGGCTCTGCAGCCAGCGGTCCACCTGCAGCAGCGCCACAGTACTTTGGACTTTTTGTACTTAGAGTGGCGGTTGTACCGGTAGTTGCCCCAGTGGATCACAACATTCCCTCGTTGGGATACCGCAAACTTCGGCCCATATAGCTCTGTAACTTTTGGAAGATCCGCTTTCTCTGAAAATGCTGGCGCAACTGAAGTTCCTAGGGACTCTGTAGTTGGTGGAAATTCTAAAGGTCCCAGGTCGAGAAATCCTGTAAAACTTGGCGTCTCGGGAAATCCTGTAACAAATTAAATACATAATGTAAATTAAGTGTCTAAGTCTGTTTGATTCATATAAACTAAGTATGCATCAGCTGTAAATAATGTTAAATAATATTAGGTTAAAGTAAGTAATATTAGTCATTTAACGCAGATTCTTTCATACTTCGGACTGAGTATCTTGTACTTCCGTTAAATTTGTTTTTACTGGTTTGCTAAAGACGCACACAACGCTATATATAGGGTGACTTTTAATTACTTCTTGATAGCAAAAGATATGCATGAACTCATGATACTGAACAACTTTTCCCAAGGAACATAGGTCGAAATACGAAAAACCAAATTTGACCTCCCATATGCGCTATAAGCTGATGCAGTTTCTATGGAAGGTCAAAACTTGATTTTCATATTTCGATCTATATTCCTTGGGGAAAGTTGTTCAGTATCATGAGTACATTCATACCTTTTTCTATCAAGAACTAATTAGAAGTCACCCTATACACTATACACAAACAAGTACACGTGCAAGCAAGCAAATCAACTCAACCAACCATTCTTACAGTATGCGGCATCGAGTTGATTTGGATTTTTGGATGCTTATAACTATCTCCTACAAGATTGCAAATATATAGCTGTCACATCCTATATCGAGCGTTATTATTATAACGACCTTTGATTATTAACTGAACTTTTCACGTTGCAACACAGACGTCCCAAATCTCGATGTTGCCTATTCCACCACAAATGCCGCAAAGTGTCTATTTGGAAGCCGTTCCGCTATCGACAAAATTACCCCAGTCTGTCTCGACCAGACATGTGGACGTCATATTAAGCTATCCTGCTGTCAGAGTAATTTGCACCCAATTCGAAACGCACCTTTGATATACAGTCAACATAATAATGTAGTTAATACTGAAAACGTGTCAAATTAAACACTGACTTGACCGAATGAAAAACACTGGCTTATCAGAAAGGAGTATGAGTTGTGCTAAGTAGTCGAAGGAAAGATTTAACTAACACCATTGCTCCTAAATTGAACGTCGTGAGTCATAGTGCTCGTTTCCAGGCCATTAAGCTGTTTAAATGTCTACCTAAAGAGTTTAAGTCCATTCTATGTCCTGTAAAATTCAAGAGTCAATTTGCACGCTTCTTGGTAAAATAATGTTATTATAGCACAGAGGAATTTATCACCAAATTAGTAAAACATACATTTTTATATTGAAATTTTTTAATTAGTAAAATATTATGACGAGTTTTTGCATGCTTATATTAATGTTGTATTAGGTGTAAGATTTCCTACACAATGTATGTTGTTTTTGGAATAAATAAAAAAAATATAAGATAGATTAAAACTCTTTTCTCAGAATAATGTAACGAAAATTTGCTTAGAACTTTGAAAAAATTAAACGCAACAATTTATCTAAACACGTATAGTAATGATAATAAAAAGGATAATTTAATTAAAAAACAACATGATGGACATTTAAGTTAAAAATGTCTTTAGCCTTCACTTTGAAGACGATTATTATGGGCCATATTAATGAATCGGTCTCAACATCGCTCCAGAGAAAGTATCTGAGTCTGAGTATCTGAGTACGTAAGGTGTATGGTGGCAGGTAATCAAGTTTTATTTATTTATTATCATCTCAAAATAATTCATCTTGTGAGCAATTCCACACTTGTAACCCTTTGAGTTCCTTTTTTATATTGGTCGGTAAAATGGTTTCATGTTTCCATCTTCAGAAGTAATCTCTAGTTTCCTAGTTTTAGCGGTTTTTCCGGCCTCCCAGGGGTGATTGTGGTCACCTTGGTAGCGTACAATGACGTCTTTAGCTGTGATTGCGAAAGCCTTGCACTTGTTGCTCGTATTTATGCAAATCCACCGTTTTTCGCCGCGGTGTTGTGTATTATACTTGAAGCGGAAACCATTTATCACCAATAGCTTGTTTCCAAACTTGCTGTTAGTGAAGTAGAACTCCATCTCTTCTTCTACTTCATCTGTGGAAAAATCAGAAAAGCAAAAAGTAAGAAAACAATACGAATAGATAATAACTTTCTCATCTCTTCCGTTGTTTGCCTTCGACATTTTTAGAACATTAAGGGTAAACAAGTGGTCCACCTACATGTTTCAGTTACAGTGTTGCCATATTCACGCACATCCCTCCAACCAAACGCATTATTTCATACTCGTTTTAAATTATTTATGGCACAAGTGTCAATTAAATATACGCAATAAGTTATCAATATTTTGATGCGTTCTTAATGCGATAAGGATAAAATCTAAAAAAGTTTCTTAAAAGTATGCAATTCGCTTCGGCCAGTTAAATAGACTGTGTCAATTTTAATACTTGCTGACATGCCAGTAGAAATATTGTATAGCCAGTAGAAATATAAAGGGTGTAACGGACAGTGTACCGAAAACTGAAAGGGCGTGCTCAGCCAACGAAACTGAACAACTTTCCCAAAGAAACATATGTTGAGAAATGAAAAAACATTTTGACCTTTCCATACAAATTGCCCACTCTTGTCGAACAGTTTCTATGGAAAGGTCAAATTTTTTTTTCATTTCCCAACATATGTTTCTTTGGGAAAGTTGTTCAGTTTCGTTGGCTGAGCACGCCCTTTCAGTTTTCGGTACACCGTCCCTTACACCCTGTATTTCTTATCATGTTTAAATATTTTCTTATAGCCAAGCAATGTTTTTATATTAGCTAACTGTCTTGCCAAAAAGTTCTTCAATTCTTAATCTAAAAGAGATTTTTGATTCGCATGATAGCCCATAAAATCCCTAAAAAAATAAATTGTTCCTTTATCGGAATCAATAAAAATTGCGCCGTATGGAGTGGAGGCTACGATTCATTTTCGGGAATTTTTGAAGAAATTTAGAATTTAACTTGTGCATCCGACATAAAAATCGATGAGACAATTTGCTAAACTTGTACTAAATTATGATCGTGCAAATTTTTCAGGGCCCAGATATCGTTTTTCAGTGTGATAATGCGGTCAATACAGTTTGATTTGTTGCACTTCCACGAAATACGTTCCTTATTCTGATAGTTGATAGTACACATAAAAAAATGATCTCTTAAAACAAGAACGCAATATGTCTCAACTGATATTGCTTGATTATAAAGTTAAATCTCTTAGAGTAAAATGATCACTCTAACGTATTAAAAATGCCGAAATCTTAAAATTCAAGAGAGAATTTCTTCTAATAAGAATTCTAATACTAGGTTTGAAATTGATGTTTTGAATTAAAACCATTTATTTTTTACATCAACAATGAAAAATATCTTAAAGCAAGTAAAATAATAATCGATTGAAAAAATAAATCGTTTCACCTAAGAATTATGAAAAATATTAGATGGAGATTTAGGACAATATTAAGGCAAATAATTTGTTGCTTGGTATAAGATAGTTGCTGTTGAGCTCAAGAAATTGTTAGGTAAGCAATGAAGAGTTAAGACTATATTAAGGCAAATAACATTTTGCTTAGTATAAGATGGTTGTTGTTTTGCTCAGGACCTAGTTAGATATGCAATGAAGAGTTAAGGCGATATTAAGTCAAATATTTCTTGCTGGGTACAAGATACTGTGTCAAAGACGGAACGGTATCAAAATTTCGATTACTTTGCTAATCAAGCCTGTGGTCTAATGGTCAGAGCGAAGGACTACGATACCGATCGAATCCAGCCACCCCCAGGACTTTTGGTAAATTATAATAGTTGATATGATATAATAGTTAATGATAACATTAATTAATATTAGAAATGGAAACAAATGTAGAAAGCGAATAGTTGAAAAATAAAAAGATCTAATATCAAAAATGCTGGCAAAGAGCAAAAGAAGAAGAGGAATAAAAAGAAAAAAACGAGAGATAAAAAAGTGCTTTTTTTAAAAGAGCCTTTTATTTTAGTTTTTATTTTTGAAGAGCTTTAAATTTTTTTACAAAATTAGTTTCGCTCTTGGGGTGACACATTAGCTTTTTGAATAAAGTGCTTTAAAATTTTTATTTAAATTAGTTTCATTCTTGGTGTGATAGATCCTTCACTCAAGTAAGTTTGGTTTTTGTTGTGATAGCTTTTAGTCTTTACAATAAGATAACAGTTGAAAATTGATATAAGAAATTTAGTTCTTGGTCGGAGAACTATAATACAAAACCTTTTATTTCTCAATCTAAGGGCTCCCGCACACGACCGAGAATCGGTGACCGATTTTTTGTTGGCATCCCGCTCTGACGTGTTATCACCTGAATCTTCCGTCCTTGTCCTGGCCGATAATCGCCCACCGATTCTCGGTCGTGTGCGGAGCCCTAAGACGTTTTCGAGTTTCCTTATATCGAAAACCCAAAAGATTTTAACTTAAATAATATTATTTGGTTCAAGATATCTTTTTTTCTGTGTAGTACTACGTATATACTTTTTCACACTAAACTCTGGTTGGCTGGAAGAGATCTCTTCATAGAGATAAGCTCGCCATTGTGAACCTCTTATATCACTACTGCGTTTTGTTTTATTATGCACAATAAATAATATAAATAATATATATATATAGTTCTTAGAGAACCGATGTCCATTTAGCATTAGTAAAGACGTGCCTAAAAACATGGGCCGGTTTTCTGTGAATAAAACAGTTCTAAGTTTTGTTAAATTATTGTTTTTAAAATATTATCCTTGGGACCCCAGCGGTCTGAAAATAAAGTGATGAAATGAAGAAGATACATAAACATTACAAAGACATTATACAAAAATCTGAATATTTTTATTATAGGTACTTAGATAAATAAACAAATAGATAAACTGTTTAAAGTAAGTTACTTACAATATAATATAGAATTTAATTTAGTTAATAAGTCAATAGCACAATTAGTCAATAACTTTATAATGCTTGTATACTGGTATGCCGTGGTTATGCTCGTTCTTGATTTTGACGATCTGATTTTCGATGGTATGTAGCAGAGCATTGCAACCCTTGCCGCTATTTGTGGAGCATACCCACCGAGTTTTTAGACCTGATTGAGTTTTTTTACAAAACTTGAAGCCACCGACATTTATCAGCGTTTTGCCACTTCCAGATCGTATGAAGATAGCTGTGTGAAAAACAAGCAATTAAAAATGTCCGCCTGTATAACACAAGTAAAGGCAGATGATAAGGTAAGAGCTGCAAACACTTAAAAAATATCAAAATCATCAAAAGTAATAATCAGATTAACCAAAAGTAAAGTCATGAAAGATAATGTTTTAATAATTGTTGTTTAATATCCTTACAAGTAAATATTAAACATACAAGAAAAGGTACCTATCAAAATTTGTAGCTCCGAATTGGTATATTTTGATATATACCAATTCGGAGCTACAAATAACCTAAAATAACAGGCATGTGTTTTAGCTGCCCAAATCCAGGCTGAAATTTGGGAGAAATTGAACTCCTAAATAAATAGTAAAAAGTGATTAATCCTCTAACATCTACACAAAAAAATTTTCAAGCAATTTTTTATGTGTAAGTTTGACTGTAATATATTTGAGAACATGAAAAAAATATAAACAAGAGTTTTTATAGCACCTGTTTGCTTATTAGCTTCTAAAAAACACCCATTTAAGGAATAAACATTTATGAGGGTGTTTTTCTAGATAAATATCAGTTAGATATAATTATCATACATATTGATTAGGCCTTTATAAAAAAATACATGTAATTTGTTTTATGTTCTCAAACATTGTATCTAAAAAGTTGCTTGAATAAATGTCATAATGGAAGTTAGAGATTTAGTCACTTTTTAGTACTAGGCAGGTACTTAATTTTCTCCCAATAATTGAATTTGGGCACCTAAAAAAATACGCGTCTCTTGTATTAGGCTACTTTTAACATATATCAAGATAACCCGAATCGGAGCCCAACTGTTTGGTACCTTACCTTGTTGGTTAGCAATATAAAAACAGATATAAAAAAAACGTCAGGTGACGTACTGCAAATATAAAGCAACAGAGAATTTCTTCTAATTATTATTCACATTATAACATTTTCTTTCATGCGAATAAAGTTTGGAAACTTTGCGATTGCGAAAGTTCCTGGTTATAGGAATAAATCACTTTTGTACGTTCGTAGAAGAAGCATTGATTACTTCTTTACTGGGAAGCATCATGTAAGTCGCATTTTTGACCCAATTTTGAACTGCAAAAGATCCAAGTGACAGCGTGCTAAGAAACATTTCACGGCACACTTGAATTTTTTCTTTACTTTTCTTAACTTTAAGTGGCAAATAGTACTTTAGAGTCCCTTTTCGCTTCGAATTTTCACCACTTGTTTTACGTGACGTGGCAGTTCGACTTACAAGGCTTGTGACGTAAATTTTGCGCTGGTCCCAATTTAGGTTCTTCCAAAAATTTCTGTTGATTTTCCTGCGAGTTTCTTCAGTGAATCTACCGCATCCCCTTACTTTGCTTTTTTTGCAAAAATCTGATTCGCACATTGGTCCAATTTTACGTTGAGGTCTAAAAACATCTTGTGCCACTTTACCACTGATAGTTTTCCTAAATCCTAAATATTCTTCGCCCAACATTCGCTGTTTCTTAGCACGATGTTTTGTCCATGTTCCAAGATTGCTGATATGATTGCGCTTTCTTCCTTCATCGAGGTCACCGTAATCCACAACAACATTTTCATCACTACGTATCGATGAGTTGTCGCTAGAGGGCACAAAGTCTGCATCTTTGCCTTCGTCAACAGCGGCTGCAAAAAATGAAATACGACAATATTAGTGAGGGACTTTCAGGATGAAATAGGTTGTCAGGATGTCAGGATGAAGGAGGTAGAGAGGTAGAGAGGTAGAGACGTAGAGACGTAGAGACGTAGAGACGTAGAGACGTAGAGACGTAGAGACGTAGAGACGTAGAGAGGTAGAGAGTTAGAGAGGTAGAGAGGTAGAGACGTAGAGAGGTAGAGACGTAGAGACGTAGAGAGGTAGAGGTACAGGTACAGGTAGAGGGAGAGGGAGAAGGAGGGGAAGGGGGAGAGGGAGGGAGAGAGGGAGGGGGGGTGAGGGAGAGCGAGAGGGAGGGGGGGTGAGGGAGAGCGAGAGGGAGGGGGAGAGGGAGGGGCAGGGTGAGAGGAGACAATATTAGTGAGGGACTTTCAGGATGAAATAGGTTGTCAGAAATTATAAGTAATCGTCTAATGCCACCATTATAATTTTTCTTGTCTTCTGTTAAATCAGAGAGAGAAAGCGATCGAACAGACTTGAAGTGATTCTTAGATAAAATGCAATAAAGTGCAGTTTCTTCAGTTTAAACCGATGTTTCCCTCTATCAGTGTTGGCGAAGCTGATTTTTTCTGCTTCGGGGCGACGATAATTTTCCATAATCTTTTTCTTTCGCCAGACTTGATGATAAAGAAGATATCGACGTTTTAGGGCTTAAGTATAAAGCTGAATTTAGGTCCATGGTTTCAGAAGTTTTGCATACAGTATCTTCTTGAACTATTGGCGAAATTAGTTCTGAGGTCAAATTCAGAGATCAGGGTCAGAGTCGGAGTCAGAGGTAAGTGATGCTTGATTACTCTCGTCTGTAGCTGAATCTGATGCAGTTTTTCCTTGGACCATTAATGTAGAAGATAATTGGAAGGCGAGTTCTTTAAGCGTAGCACATTTTGGGGCTAGACGCAATTTATCTATGGACATTTCGATTGCAGACTTTTCCTGGACTGTAGGGGTAAGTTTGTTTGTTTTCAAAGGTCTTTATTTGATCAAAATAATATAACTAACAGAATATATTTGGATAAAACAAAATTATAACTACAAATAAAATAAGGTACTTACAGGCCAGGAATTGTCTCTTAAAGTTAACAGCATCAATGTCGGTATTTTATGACATAACACATATTTAAGCACTACACTTTAACCACAATTGATTTACACGTAAAAACAATATTTTAGTTTAACTTTTTGCTGATGCTTATATCTATCACTAAGAAGAACACACAGGAATAAATTACAAAACAAGATTAAACTTGTTAAAAGAAGGTCCTTAGATCACTAGATAATGCATAAAACTAAGGGTCGTAAAAAAATACAAAAATATATTTCAGAATGTACCTATATGTATGTACCCTTTCGTACGATACCCCACTTGACCTAGTAACGGCAATTTGAAATTTTGCCCCCCCTATTTGGGCCCCCTTTACATTAATAATTATAATTCTTTTTTATTCTTCGACCTACACTTGGAAATTAATGGTTGTGTGAATTTCTATAGTTGATGATCTGTCCTTCAACGGTGATAATGAATGCTCGGCAGCCGGAAGTCGTGTGAGTACAGACCCAGCGTTTCTTAGGTCCTTTTGCTTTCTTATTATCAGAATGTTCGCCAAATTTGTATCTTCCCACCATAATCAAAGGATTCCCTCGATTGCTCATAACAAATATCGGTACAACGTCATCTGAAAAAGAAAATTACCTATGTATTAAGCTTGCTACTGCCTCTTTCTCTTCTGCAACATAGAGCCCCAAGTTCGTAAGGAAAAGTTCAAGAATAAAGAATGATTGTCTCCCAGAAAGCAATTAGAACACACTTTTTATTTTGAACATTAAGAATCTATAATTGTCTAAAAACATTTTAACTTGAAGGATAATTACATTATTCTCATACATACGTAAATTCAACAGTGACGGTTAATATAAAGTGCAGATTTCCGAAAAAGTATGTATAGAAGGGCAATGAAACCAATGGCATAGTCACACCACAGGCTTTTTAAAGCCAACACCGCAGGGCCATTTATGCTCCCTTGCTGGGATAGCTCCCCCGGAAATCCTACGTCAGGTAGCCTGTGCTACTGAGAAATAAAAAAAAAGATTAAATAAAACTAAACACCTCCTTCAAAGTATTTCAAGGTTTCTATTAGCACTAAAAAGTATAAAATAACCATAGCCGTTAATAACCAGTAACTTAGTGAAGTAATAGAAAATAACCAAGCCTGTTATTTATTTCTATTATAAATTTATAAGTACATTACAACAGTTCATTTTGGAGTCGGTGCCAGCCAAGAAGTTGCACTGCTGGTAACTATCTAATCTGGTGTCTTTTATTACAGAAGACGTTGAACTGTTTTTTTTACCTTCGAGGGGTCCCATATTAAATCGTCAACGGTTAAGATGGAAAGTTAAAACTTGTCGTAATTTGGTAACGGCATACCTACAGCTTATGAAGCGCGAGTAAGTTAGTGCATTTATACGATAGTTGGCTAGTATCATAATATACTTCAATTGGTTTTGTGACTTAGCTGGCACCGACACCAAAATGAACTGTTGTAATGTACTTATAAATTTATAATAGAAATATATAACAGGCTTGGTTATTTTTTATTACTTCACTAAGTTACTACTGGTTATTAACGGCTATGGTTATTTCATACTTTTTAGTGCTAATAGAAACCTTGAAATACTTTGAAGGAGGTGTGTAGTTTTTGTTAAAACTTTTTTATTTTACAAGTTTTAGTGCTAAGCAAACACCGTAAGCTACAGGCACCAAAAGGTGGTTGGTAACCCTGACTGATCTAAATCAATGACCTGATGATCACTCCTTAAGAGTGGTTAGGAGAAACGACTGAAAGGCCTTCCGAAGCACAAATGACGTGGTGTTGTCATATTACTACAATCATGATGTCACTAAAAAAGTTCGAGCATTTCACGGATAAAATCTCTAAAATTGATGAAGTTCAGTAATAAGTAACCAACTTATAGATAGGAACGCACTTCGGTGGAAACAATTTGACCTTGAGCGGGTCTCTAGATTTAGGCGTTTGTAACGTAGCCACAGAATATCCTATACTATTAAACGAGCAATATTTGTATATATAATAGGTCTTTACCTATGAAATTGCCGTTTTGTATGGCGAATTTTAGGTAAACTCAATTTTCAGTACTAACATTTTTGCATTTTTCTTAAGAATTATAAATACATTTTTTTTTATTTTTTTGAGCATTATTGGGAAGACATTAAGCTAACAGAAACTTAAATTTAATTTACGAAACATATTATCTGTAAAAAAATATAACAAATCTAATGATGAAATCGGACGACATTTAAGACGAACAATTTTCGAACCTTTAACTTTATATATCAAACTAAAAATAAAAACTTTATTTTATACGTAAGTTGATAATCTTGATGTCAACTTTCAAACGTAAGACAAATGAAAAAAATAGCATAAGAATTATAGGAATTATGATCTCATTAATCTGTTAGAAAATTTCGGCAATTTCATAGGTAAAGACCTATTATGTATATTTGTAATCAGTTTCTCGAAAACGGCTCTAACGATCTCGATGAAATTTACCATACGGGGGTTTTCGGGGACAAAAAAATCGATCTAGCCAGGTCTCATGTCTAGGAAAATTCGTATTCCCCGTGTTTTTAGGCATTTTTATTACATTAACCTACAGTGCCCTTTGTTAGCGGGTAGCATAGCTTGCTCACCCGATGATATTTTAATGTTGAGGTGGCTATTATAGAGCGAAGCTCGGTCATCCAGGTACTATAATAGTTACGAAGTTCAGCTAGCGCTGGTTCGGCTAGCTTCAGGTTACACTGATTTTGTCTCTACGTTTGAGTTGCCATGCGTTCCATAGCATCTCTAAGATGTACAATTTCCTGTGTTGAGTTTTTAGCTGAGAGATTTTGCGTTATTTACCTAACGCGTTGTTTTTGATTCACGTAGGTAATACGTACTTATAAAATTTGAGCGTTGCTTTCGATTTCCCTGGGACCCCATAATGAGATCCTGACTTGGTGACCATGGAACAACTTCGGAAGTATGTTTTGTCGGATAAAATTTTGAAAATCGTTCCACAATTTGACAAAACTCTCTAATTGCTGTGCCACTAGCGGTCACCCATCGAGGTGCTGACTAAACCACGGCTAACATTATTTAATTTTCGAGATCGCAAAGAAAGACCAACTTCCACTTGGCCACGAACGCTTCAAACTATCGATCAATACGTGACTAAAATTTTAAAGTATTATCCACCAACTTCTAACCGTTAAGGAGTTGTACCTTCCATCATCAGACCATCAACATGAGATGATGAATACCAGACGCAAATACTTGTGTAGCTTTAAAAAATATATGAAAGACGTTATATGTGCCCATAAAATTTGAGGGTTGCCCTCGATTTCAGATCCTGACTTGGTGACAATGGGACCACCTCTGGAGTGTACCCTTTCGGATAAAAAAAGAATTTTGCAAATCAGTTCACAACTGACGAAGTAATCGGCGGACATACATAAAAAAAATACATAGAGTGGAACATAGAACCTCCTCCTTTTTTGAAGTCGGTTAAAAACAGAAATCAGAGAGTAGACGGCAGATACTAACTACACAGTCATAATCTTCCGCCCTCACGCCTCAAAAACACCAAGCCTCTCAATTCAGTCAGACCCATCCAAGGCCATGATTGAGTTATGATAAAAAAGTTATCCTCCTGATAGCTTTAATATGACAACTGCAAAAAAACTGCCACCTGGTCCAAAGGGAGATCTCTAAATAGAATGCCGTCGTGCGTCGGGCGCCGGGAACTTCGGAAGTGGTGGGGCTACTCTGATAACAAGTTGGAATGGGGCGTTTTGCGATCCATAAAACACGGTTGCCGTCGTGCCCTACTCCTCCAGTTTCCTGCACTCGGATGGACCGTGGCCATGCGCAGCTATGCTCTTTAAATAACCGTCTCTATTAGGGATGCGATACAAGATGCGACATAAGTATACCCGGCCCATCATAATTTTGAAAGTGACATTAGGAAAAGCATAAATTATAATACACACTAAATCAATCGTATTCTCCTATTTAGCACTTTACACAAAAAATCCCACAAAGAATCACTGATTGTTTATAAAAGCTTATAGACCGTAAGGGCGCTGCATGTTATCCTACGTCATCTAGTACACGAAATTTGCAACTTTGTAGCGATAGTAGTGGCCTAGTAGCTCCTCAAAACGTTGGTCTGCCAATCCGAAACCTGGCAGGTTTTGTACAGTTGGAGAGAAAAGTGGGTAAATGAAAGATTACACGAATGAAATCTATTCGTAGAAATAGAAGGTACCTATATAAGTAAAAAACAACAGGTCTGCCTTGCATCCTCTTGGCAGTTTCGCCAGTCCGACTAAATTTGTGGTCCGATCACGTCCGACTAGCGAAACTGCCAAGAGGAGGCAAGGCAGACCTGTTGTTTTTTACTTATATAGGTACCTTCTATTTCTACGAATAGATTTCATTCGTGTAATCTGTCATTTACCCACTTTTCTCTCCAACTGTACAAAACTGGCCAGGTTTCGGATTGGCAGACCAACGTTTTGTGGACCTACTAGGCCACTACTATCGCTACAAAGTTGCAAATTTCGTGTACTAGATGACGTAGGATAACATGCAGTGCCCTTACGGTCTATTAGACAAACACACGAAGCACAAATCAGTTACCGACAGAACTGCTACTGAATAAAGTACTCAAAGTGACACGGTCTTTATTGGGTGGAGAGGAGAGCATGAGGTGTAAATTAACCAAATTAACGTAGCTTAACGATAACCGAATATAATCCTCTTGCTCTCTCCACCCTAAAGTCAGCAAGACTGTTATAGTTAACTTAGATAGTGCAAACATTATCCGTCAAAACTTTTAACTATGTATGTGTTGATTCTTCACCTTGACTATAACGTTATCTACAGTAACGAGTGTGGCGCGGCACCCTCCTTGATTCTTAACGCACGTCCATCGCACGTGCCGACCCTTGCTACCACTCCACCGATTGTACCGGTACCGACCCATAACTATCACCGGATTGCCACGCGGCGTAGTCTCGAATCTCACCTGGCAGTCTAAAAATATTCATAATATTAGTAAAACAAGATTCAATCACCTTAAATCGAGGATAGTTGATCGTGAGCAGACAGCTTCACTATGTGGTAAAGTATTTGCTTATGTACCTAGTTATGTATTTACTTGTGGCTTACACTGGGGAAATTAGAGACAAACTAAATAGAAACCAATCAAATTATTAAAGAAAGTTCAGATATGTAGTATAGTTATGTCGCATTTTATTATATCTAGTTCAATTCGTCTAGTCTTAGTATTTCGTTTCCTATTTCGGTACACACTGAAGTTTTAACATTACAAAAGCACACACAAATGCGAGACGGACTTGCGCGTCGAGGGCTCTGATACACCTATTGTATTTATTAAAGCAATATAGTCCGATTTTAGGACCGAATACTAAATTTATTTGTGAAAGATTTTTACAGATTTAAAAAAAAAACTGTGCCACTTAGAAAGATCTCTTTATATTTCCTGTAATACAGGGTTTAAGGGACGGTGTACCGAAAACTGAAACGGTGTGCTCAGTCAATGAAACTGAACAACTTTCCCAAGGAAAAAATTTTGGGAAATGAAAAACTTTTTTGACCATCCATACAAACTGTTCGATCAGAGTGAGCAATTTGAATGGAGAATTCATATATTTTTTTAATTTCCCAAAAATGATTCTTTGGGAAAGTTGTTCAATTTCGTTGACTGAGCACGCCCGTTCAGTATCCGCTACACCGTCCCTTACAACCTGTATTTACATAAACGTCTATCGACTATAATTAATTCAGATTTTTTTCTTGAGCAAACTTCTGATATAAGAGGGAAAGGTTTTTTTTAGACATTTAAAATTTTGACTCCCCAATTTGAGCCCTCTACAATAATAATAATAAAAAAATTATAAATTAAAGTTGGACAATCATATACTAAACCTCTTACAATTTGCAAGTCGATAATATGAGTGGTTCCTGAGATAAAAATGTGTGACTGACATATGGACAGACATACGAAATCGCACCTTAAGGGTACAAAATCATCACGAAGTAAGAAAATCATCAACTTACTTTCCAAGTAAGTAATATAAATGAAACCTATTATTTTCTATAAAAGTAAAGCTAGACACCTTAACTTTACATATTAGGTCTTTACCTATGAAATTGCCGTTTTGTATGGAGAATTTTAGGTAAACTCAATTTTCAGTACTAACATTTTTGCATTTTTCTTAGGAATTATAAATCCAATTTTGCTTATTTTTTTAAGCATTATTGTGAAGACATTAAGCTAACAGAACCTTAAATTTAATTTTCGAAAAATATTATCTGTAAGAAAATATAACAAATCTAATGATGGAATCGGACGACATTTAAGACGAACAATTTTCGAACCTTTAATTTTATATATCAAACTAAAAATATAAACTTTATTTTATGCGCAAATTGATAACCTTGAAGTCAACTTTCAAATATAAGACAAATAAAAAAAATAGCATTAGAATTATAGGAATTATGATCTCATTAATCTGTAAGAAAATTTCGGCAATTTCATAGGTAAAGACCTATTATTATCTGCTTAAATTTTATTAGAATATGCTTTTCTGGTATCAATAGAAATAAAACAAAAATTATTGTATAGTACAGTCAAGAGCAAGTAAATCTTGACCCTTTGATTCTAGCCGCTACAGAAGTAGAACTGTCGTAACCATATCGTATAATCGCCGTTTCACATCACGGCGGCTGGTTGGGTTTGTTTAATTTCTCTAACGACCACACAACGCACTAGCGTGCCGCGGTAGCAGCCGGCGAGTGCTAGAAACGAATTAACCGCCGTTTTGGGGAAATCGGAATGTACGACCTCGGATTGTCCGACCGCGGAATACGAAGCCAAGTAATGACCGCCCTCGGAATCCGTGCACACCCTGACAGGCAATTCCCTGGCCGTACAATCCACGGCCGGACATTCCTCGTGCGAGCTCGGAATGTCCAACCAAGAATGTACAACCACGGAATGCACGACCTCGGAATCCGAAGCCAATCACTGCCGCCATTATGCAATAGAACGATACTGAACCTAATGTGTCAAGTTTGCTGTGCTCTTAACCAACTAGTATTTCGAATGTTCAATTACGTAACTTTTAATGATTATGTTTCTGTAGGAATCTTACAATTTCGTTTTCTATAGTAATAATTCTGGCTTTACAGCCGTTAGCGACTTTAACACAAGTCCAACTCACTTTAGGTCCCTTACTGCCCGACCACTTATTAAATCGATAATGACCCATCTGAATCACCGGTTTGCCCCATCGAGATGTAGTGAATACGGGCATGTCAAAGCAGTCTAAAAATATACATCAAATATAAGCAGAAAGAAATTAGAGATAAACTTATACATTACTGGTACAAACAAATTATTAAAGAAAGTTCAGATATACATATGTCACATTTTTGTATAAATTCAAATACATATAGCTGCGTTACACTGACTGTTGTAGTAACATAAAAAAAAATACTTTAATTTAGTAACATTTTTGTAATAAAAACGTACAGAATAGTCATAAAGTGACAAAATTGTAATTAGTACTTACTTTCCAAGTGAGGAACAGAAATGATTTTTTTTTTATATATGTAAAGGTAGACATCTTAATTTTACATTTTTGTTGTTCGTCCAGGCATTATATATTTGAGGGGTCTAGTATCAAACCCACTATAATGAGTTTTCGCATGTTCATATTTTTTTTCTCAAATTATAATCTACTACATTTTATTTTCAATGTTGTATATCATTCGGTTATCAAAACCCACTAAAACAGAACCAAACTAGCTTTCAAAAGTAGAGTTTGGTTTCAAAATCCGCTATAACACCGAAGCAAAATGTATGGCGGCATACATTTTTTCACTCTAGTTTTTTTGGTTTATTTCAAAGTAAAGTAACAATATTTTAGCAGGTTTTGATACCCCTCGTTTATCCATAACTTAAATGTTTTTATATTCACATCTACTGTTTCTATGTAGTGTGCATTTGTGTGTAACATGAATACATTATTAGGTATTCATGTTGTGCATACATTTTATTAGAATGTGTTTTTATAATTAATTAAAAAATTACAGTATATAGGTATAGTTCCGGACACGGAGTTACTCCGTGGTTCCGGAGCAAAACACTTTCAGGGCGTCCCTAGCCCCTACAGCAGGGCACGTGCTTGCATGACATTTTATTTTATTTGACATTTGTATTTTATAACGTTTATTTTCTTTTTGTTAATTCAAATAATTTTATTGACTTTCTATATACTTATTGACGATCGTATTTTGACATGAAATGTAATTGTATATGAAGTTACAATATGTGATTAAATAAACTAAACTATATAAAGCGTTGAAGAATTGTTGTAAAAAGAGCGTAATTTTTAAACACAAATATTTAAAGTTACGTATTAGTAAATTACATGTAGATAATGATAATTATCATGTTTGCACAGATATCGCCGAGAACCTGAGATCACACTTTGTCTGCTTCAGATGTTTGTTTGTATGCTACAACTTATGGTAATGCCTCAACTTAATGTTAACATACATAAAATACTCAACTAATCTATGTCCTGACACAGACTGCGTGTATCTAGCAACAGTAGCAACACAAAAGACATACCTATATTCATGTTTTATAATAAACTCCATTAACTAAGACATAAGTCTGCGGAGGATGTTTATGCTCATTGTTGAGGCGTAATATTTCCCTGCTGTGTTTGTTTACGAAGAACGTCGCTTTGCAGTTTTTGGAGAATTGGTTAAAGCATACCCAGCGCTCCGTGCTTTTCGTCGACCGGTGATAAGAAAACGTGTAGCCATCGACCAGCGCCACGTCGCGACCCTTCTGATAAGGTACAAATTTCACTACAACAATATAATAATTATGTAAGTTTATATTTTTTAAAGTGATGTCGGTGAATACATTAAGATGCAAGTGCGCTATTCTGGGGATTACAGTCGAGGCTCGAGAATTGCTACCCGAGCCGCAGACGAGGGCGTAATGGAGCCTTGAGTGAAATGAACAAAGCGCACGCGCTTCTTACGACGGATGTCTAAAAACAAGTAAAATTTGCTAACCTCTTTTCCTGAAGGAAAATTGTGTAGAGAACAAGCTACGTATTTTTTCTTAGATTTCTATGTATACCCGATTCTCCAGACTTGTGTTTCGTGTCTTAGTATTTTCTACGTGAGGGAGGACATTAATTACAAATATGTGTAAAAATTGGCCAGCGCTATTTTAGCAGACACAGATTATACATACTTAAGGCGCGCGCAGAAGGCATTGATGAAGACAATGAAGGTATTCAGACTTTTGGCAAACTTCGGAGCACCCAATAAAAGCTTAGTTTCATCCCTAGTAAGAACAGTAAAAAATTATGCTCCCGCCCCCTATTTTGGCCCCATTTACAACAATAGTAAATTCAGTTTTTGATTCTTTCATTTGCAACAAAGTTTGGCAAGCATATTTATAAAATATTCCAAATTACAAGTCAATAACGAAAGTAGTTGCTGAGATAAACAGGTGTGACAGACAGTCAGACGAAATCACCATAAAGGTTCTGTTTTACCATTTTGTTTTGGAACCCTTATAAGCTCACTTTGTTGTTCGTTAGTCTGCCTGCCTGTCAAGATCCTCTTGTCACGAATGGGAAAAGATATCAAGTGAAAATTTGTAATAAATACCGAGAGGTCTATGAGCTCTTCAAGGTGTAAAAACTTCAAGCTTCCATTTCAACACAATCAAAAGATACGACCATTCACGCTACCATTTCCATACACTAATGAACTAAACTAAAACCTACTTATCATTGACATAGAATTATGAAAATTGGCAAAAAGCTAGGTCTTACAGCACCAATAAATAAAAAAATCAAATATCATTAATCATTTAAACTTTTCTCACAACCAAAAATTACCAATTTCAGTAAATCTAGGAAGGTTCTAGAGGTTTACAATCAAAAGTCAGATGCTTGTAGTATTATATGTAGTCATGGAACCCTTAGTACTCGAGTCTCGCACACCGCCGATTTTTTTTACATTAGAGTTTAGATGTGGCTACAAGCTAGTAAACAATGAAAATAAAAATGTATTTTTATCCTATTAACTAATCAGTGTTACAAATTATTAATTGAAACAAAGAAAAGGTGAACGATTCAAAATTAAATTTGCTCGCAGTAAATTAAAAAGATTTTACAATCACAAAATAAAATATTTCCAAATAAGAAAAACTAGGAATGGTTGTGAGCCCCATGTGTTTTTGTAATGACGGAGTCAGATGTGGTGATGGTTGCGTTGCACTTGTGCTGCTTTTTCTTAGAACAAATCCATCGGGCAATACCGTTCATTTCAGTATTTTTGTGGAACCGATACGGGCCAACTATAAGAACCAGATTCTTCCCTCTTTGCGACTTTACGAATCGGATTTCTGAATCTCCTAAAAGAATAAGTAAAATAAAAAGCTGTAGAAACAAAAAATTACACAAAAAGCACAAAGATTTAAGGTCACAAAACAAAAAGTGTCAAAAGAATCTACTTTCATAAAATCTATCTACAAACTTTATAGAAATATAAAACACTTTATATAACATACAACACACAAATACACACACTCAAGGAAGTTATTGCGTTGTTACGTTATTACGTTGGTTTTTTTCAGTTTTTATTTAATTTATACAGGATATAAGGGATAGGTTGGCAAAAAGTGAAAGGTGCATTTAAAGTAAAAGCTATTTATGCTCACAAATATTATTTACAGAAACGTATATTATAGCAATACTCTTTACAATTGAAAAACCTGTTTTACAAGAAAGCGTCTCAAAATACCGCGCTGTACATTCGCGATTGGTATGGGAGCAGAGCAGTTGAGCCAGAGGGAGTTGCGAGTGGGTGCAGTTGCTACCAACCAACCCGCTAATTCGGTTATTATCCTGTTTGAGGTCCATAATTTTGCCTTTATTAGTACGGCGTGACAGCGTGAGTTCCGTTTATTACATGGTCACATTACCCTACATTTTCTCTTGCTTGTTGAATAGATGACCTCCATATAGCAACGAATGGTCCTTTGCATTTAATCCAAGTGCCAGTAGGCAGCAGGTAGGGCACATCGCTCCAACCGATGGCAATCTCTTCGGTCGTTTGGGAGTTCCATGTTAATAATAAATCAGCTATTTGTTTCAAATTGTATATATCTCAAACACACATTATATTTAGGTTTCACGTATCCTAGTATGACTACTAGTAAGGGTGTTGACGGACAAAATTTCTATATGATTTGCTCATGTCTGTCTCTTTATGATAAGAAGCATCCCTAAAAGATACAAAAATATTGGCAGACATCCACACCCCTGTGTTTTTGAAGAATTAAGTTTTAACTATTTTGAAATTTGACAATGAAACGAACACTTGGCAGACTGACTGTCCGATATAGGAACCCAGAAAAATGGTCTGCTACCATAATAGCCCCGCGTGGTAAAGTTACAGCGCTTCAAAATGCAAAAAACCACTACTTCGTCCCGTGATGATGCAGAGCCCTGCATATCTGCCTCTTTGATTTTCGACATCTTCAGAAGTATTTTAAACAGCAGCCACAAAGGCAGACAAAAAAAAACATCATTTAGTATCCTATTTTTTTTTTTGCTTTAACTCGAAAACTTAGCGACGCACGGAAAAACTTGAAGGACCAAATCGATTCGTATTGAGCTGATCTATCATCCCTGTTAATATGAATCATGAGCTAATCATATAACCAAATGGCAGCCAGCACCCTAACTATACTGTTTGTGAATCATACGACTGTACTTACTTATCATAACTAGAGTACAAAGTGTGGTATAGTAATAATTTCAATGGTTATGTTCATGGCCGGCTTTCACGATTATATTCTCAATGGTAGTAACAGTGGCCTTGCAGCCACCGCTGCTATGTTTAACGCATCTCCAGTGGATCTTTGGTCCTTTACTTCGCCAGTATTTGTTATATCTATGCATTCCTAGTAGCATAACAGGATTGCCGCGATTCGTGAAGAAAAATGTTGGTTCTGAAAATTAAATCATCTTGAAAAATATATTAAGGCAACTTAAGGTACTGGAATAAAATAAAATTATTCGGTGTTTTTAATTTATTATAATAATATTAAATATGAATAAAATATGCATAAGGATCAAACCGGGAGGAGAATTGCAACTGAGCGATTAATTCTGACTGAAAAAAGCAATATAAAACAAAAACACATTATTTTTAGTGAATAAACTTCGATTAACAAATAAACCTTGATGGCAATAATATTGATAAAAATATTCGTTCGTTGTCCTTCGACGTAAATTGGATAATTTACTGACTCTTAATGTAACTCGCAATGAAAAGGCCTTGTGTAGGGTTGCTTTTTGTGCATTTACGAATTGTTTCCGCTCTCTTCTTTGTAAAGTATTTGTGAAAACATTGGAGTCCGACAAAAATGAATTGCTTTTATTTTTTTGGTCATAGGATATAAGGATAGATTTTCCTGCTTATCCTACTAATATTATAAACGCAAAAGTTTGTAAGTATGGAGGGATGTTTGTTACTCTTTCACGTAAAAACTACTGAATGCATTTTAATGAAACTTTACAATATTTATACTTTAGAATAACACATAGGCTATAATTTATAAACCTGCGCAGACGAAGTCGCGGGCACCAGCTAGTTGTTCAAATAAAAAGTAAAATGTATGGCTTACAATATTTGTGTAAGGCTTACAAGGTACCTAAACCCACGTGCCAACCGAGTTTGCTATCCATTACTTTCTGATAAAAATAATTATCATAATTATTTAAAGCGTACATACAAGCTGTGCTCACGACTTCGTTCGCGTGGAGTTTGCACTTTTACAGTATACACAAACAACTGGACTGAATGAAATGGGCTTTGCCGTTTGAAAATTTGTACTCGTTATGTACATATTATTGACTGGCCTTCACGATTATATTCATAACTAGCTGTGCCCGCGGCTTCGCTCGCGTGGAATTCAGACAATGTACAACAGTATTGTGCAGTATCTCCCTCTTCCCCTCCCTCTCCCACCCCCCTCTCCTCCCTCTCGCCCTCCCTCTCCCACCCCTCCCCCCTCCCCCTCACCCCTTGGGAGGGATCTTCTTCTCTTGGGGGATGATTTTTCAAACACGCTAAAACACATGTTTATTTCTTTAGTTTTATTAGCCTAAATCCTAATTTTAATAGAATTTTCATATGTACGTTCATCCCCTATTTCACCCCCTTGGGGGATGATATCTCAAAATTGCTGTAACACGTGTTTATTTGTTTCTTATTAATAACTAAAATCCAAATTTTCAAGTACCGCATGTTTAAACTGTAGGATTTTCATACAAACTTTTATCCCTTATTTCACCCCCTTAGGGAATGAATTTTAAGAAATTCTAAAACACGTGCTTTTTTGTTTTTTACCAAAAGCTCAGAACCAAATTTCTATAATTCTACCTTTAAAAATGAAAGACTTATAGACCAACATACGGAAAAAAATCATCCCCTTTTTTCCCCTTGAAGGGTTTTTAAGAAATACTTAAACACGTGTTTCCTTATTTTACACCAAAAGCTTAAAGTTGAATCTGAAATGTTGGCTCTGAAAATAAATTGATACCAATAAAATAACTATTATACCCTCTGCCATAGATATATTTCAATAAATTTCTTAGCAACTACATAACAGCATTGCCAAATTTCAAGACTAAGCCTCAGGACATATGAACTTCAAGCTAACAAGCACTAAAATAAGCACAATAATTTTTTGTAAAAAAAAAAGTATTTGTTGTTATAGCGGCAACAGAAATACAATAATTTGTGAAAATTTCAACTCTCTACTTATTACGTTACGGTTCATGAGAAACAGCCCGCTGTCAGACAGAAAGACAGACATCAGAGGCACATTAATGGGGTCCCATTTTTCATCATCTATAATCAACGACTTAAATGTGATGGTAATATCCAAAACTATCGCATTTGATTTTTCCGGGAGAATGATTAAATAACGCTGTTCTTATACAGCAAAAATAACAAATTGTAATTTAAGAATGTGAATGTTCTTTATTCATATAGAGGATTTCGTTTTTAAACATTTTGATGCTGGCTTTGCACTTTCTGCTTATCCTCTTGGAGCAGTACCACACGCATTTTCCGGACAATTGTTTATCGTTTAAGCTGAACGTGTGCTCCCCCACAACAAGGAGAGATCTGCCCGTCGCAAGAGGGATAAATTTAATCTTTTCAGAGCCTGTAAATTGCAATAATTTATCATTATTTAAAGTAAAATTTTCACTCTTCCTTTTAGTTGTACGACCAACCGCTTGTCGGCAGAAGCTTTTACAACTCTATTACCACGCCATAAAATCCAAAAGTGTTTCTACTGATGTGCGGCCGTGTGTACACTGTTTAAAATCTCAAATAATTTCTTCAATAAAATACAAGTCCATGGATCGCTCTTGAATACAATATTTGGCGGGAGGGTGCGTGTGTTCATTGGTCATCCCAATTCCCAACTATGGCGCAGTTTCAGTTTAGCATGGCATCCTCTATAGTTGTGTGTGGAGCAGAGCCGGTCTATGAGTTTGGTATCCATTTATTGCTTTTTGTGGTAGTACACTCAACAGCTCGTCAGTATAAACACTTTTAGACCTTATGGCGTGTTAATAGAGTTGAAAAAGTTTCTACCGACGTGCGGTTGACCGTACGTATATTCGATGTACATTACGATGTGCGCCTGCTAAAATACCGCGACTTGGTCAGTAAGTAGTATCACTGCAATAAAAACCTAATAAAAAATTGTCTTAAAAATCTGATTAAAAGAAAAATAATAGCAAAATTAAAGTAAGACAGTAAAATCACCACAAATCTTACAGAGTACTTATAATTATCTCGTAACCACTTAACTTAGTTCTTAACATGTTCTGAATTTCACAAACCCTAATAAACAACGTGTAATTCTAAATACGCAAAGCCTCTCTGGTGGCAATTCCACCCATGTAACTGATCTACTTTGATTCTATAACTTTTGGAAATTAAAAAACCGGCCAAGTGCGAGTCGGACTCGCGCACCAAGGGTTCCGTACCACCACATAATCATAATTGTATTAGTTGAAATTTCAGTAAGTTAATGTGCTAGATTTTTTGAGTCCGACACGCGCTTGACCAAATTTTATTATTTGTTGTTATTTTATAGCTTATTTCTTTTCAAGTTTGTAAGTGTTCTCGTTTTAAAAATAGAACTAAAACAAAAATCGCCTTCGCGACCGTCCAACTTGACCTCTCTCTTATATGAATGACTCTCTTATATGAATGTTCTTGAAACGGGAGCTCACCACAATTGGTTACCATTAGTTGTGAGAAAAGTTGTAATATTTAATGATTTCAGACTTTTCCCTTTATTTGTACTGTGAGACCTAGCTTCTTGCCAAATTTCATTATTTTAGGTCAACGGGAAGTACCCTGCAGGTTTTGCTTTTTTCCATAAATGTATGGAGATGAGGACATAAAGTTTATTAAAGGACAGACAGACAGACGGACAACAAAGTGATCCTATAAGGGTTCTGTTTTTTTCTTTTGAGGTACGGAACCCTAAAAACGAGCAGTAGTGTTCGGTAGGGACAGGGACAGGGACAGGGACAGGGACAGGGACAGGGACAGGGACAGGGACAGGGACAGGGACAGGGACAGGGACAGGGACAGGGACAGGGACAGGGACAGGGACAGGGACAGGGACAGGGACAGGGACAGGGACAGGGACAGGGACAGGGACAGGGACAGGGACAGGGACAGGGACAGGGACAGGGACAGGGACAGGGACAGGGACAGGGACAGGGACAGGGACAGGGACAGGGACAGGGACAGGGACAGGGACAGGGACAGGGACAGGGACAGGGACAGGGACAGGGACAGGGACAGGGACAGGGACAGGGACAGGGACAGGGACAGGGACAGGGACAGGGACAGGGACAGGGACAGGGACAGGGACAGGGACAGGGACAGGGACAGGGACAGGGACAGGGACAGGGACAGGGACAGGGACAGGGACAGGGACAGGGACAGGGACAGGGACAGGGACAGGGACAGGGACAGGGACAGGGACAGGGACAGGGACAGGGACAGGGACAGGGACAGGGACAGGGACAGGGACAGGGACAGGGACAGGGACAGGGACAGGGACAGGGACAGGGACAGGGACAGGGACAGGGACAGGGACAGGGACAGGGACAGGGACAGGGACAGGGACAGGGACAGGGACAGGGACAGGGACAGGGACAGGGACAGGGACAGGGACAGGGACAGGGACAGGGACAGGGACAGGGACAGGGACAGGGACAGGGACAGGGACAGGGACAGGGACAGGGACAGGGACAGGGACAGGGACAGGGACAGGGACAGGGACAGGGACAGGGACAGGGACAGGGACAGGGACAGGGGCAGGGGCAGGGGCAGGGGCAGGGGCAGGGGCAGGGGCAGGGGCAGGGGCAGGGGCAGGGGCAGGGGCAGGGGCAGGGGCAGGGGCAGGGGCAGGGGCAGGGGCAGGGGCAGGGGCAGGGGCAGGGGCAGGGGCAGGGGCAGGGGCAGGGGCAGGGGCAGGGGCAGGGGCAGGGGCAGGGGCAGGGGCAGGGGCAGGGGCAGGGAAAGGGACAGGGTCAGGGACAGGGACAGGGACAGGGACAGGGACAGGGACAGGGACAGGGACAGGGACAGGGACAGGGACAGGGACAGGGACAGGGACAGGGACAGGGACAGGGACAGGGACAGGGACAGGGACAGGGACAGGGACAGGGACAGGGACAGGGACAGGGACAGGGACAGGGACAGGGACAGGGACAGGGACAGGGACAGGGACAGGGACAGGGACAGGGACAGGGACAGGGACAGGGACAGGGACAGGGACAGGGACAGGGACAGGGACAGGGACAGGGACAGGGACAGGGACAGGGACAGGGACAGGGACAGGGCAGGGACAGGGACAGGGACAGGGACAGGGACAGGGACAGGGACAGGGACAGGGACAGGGACAGGGACAGGGACAGGGACAGGGACAGGGACAGGGACAGGGACAGGGACAGGGACAGGGACAGGGACACAGCGGGAAAATATCTCTTTCAATGGGAAAGCACGTTATAATACTAAATACAAAATCCACGCGGGCGAAGCCGCGGGCAACAGCTAGTGTTGTATAAAGGAGCACTAAGAAAGGAATTGGCTAAATCAATCTACAGAAATTCGGACGTAGTCGGCGGTAAAAGTACTATATTTTACCGTCTGTCTGTCTACTACTGCGCGTGGCCCGACACGCAATTGGCCGGTTTTTGAAATTAAAATTTTTAATTAAGTATTAAAACAATAAGTATTTCAAAATTACCTAGTACTAAAATTACCCAAAGCGCTGGTAGACAAATTTTTCCTATATTTTAATGTAGACTCCATTCCGTACGATGAACTTGGGTGGTCGATGTTCGTGTTCTCCGGTGCAACGGATCAGCTCGCCACAATGTGTGATGGTAAGGGAGGCTCGACACCCCCTGCTTAGCATTGTGCACGGCCATCGAGCCGAATTCTTGTTCTTTGTGTGTAGGTAAAACGTGTGTCCTTTGTAAATGCTTAACAGTCGTCCGCGTACATTTTTCACACATGTGACTGCAAATAATCAACATTTTGATAATGCTATATTTAATTTAAAGGCCGATTTCTTTCAGACAACTACCTTCACTACTACTACCTACCTTAACTTCTTTCAGTAGTAGTCAGATAAAAATCCGTGGTCTATGTATATATATTTTAATAGCAAACATAAAATGA
Source organism: Athrips mouffetella (assembly GCA_947532105.1). Classification (NCBI taxonomy): domain Eukaryota; kingdom Metazoa; phylum Arthropoda; class Insecta; order Lepidoptera; family Gelechiidae; genus Athrips; species Athrips mouffetella. Next base: position 23,128,256 of record OX383964.1, on the reverse strand, counting down.
ACTAAAAATAATTTTATTTATGGAAATTATTAAATTAAATCTTACCTAAATTTACAATTTTTCAATTTTGTAATGTTAACATTAAAAGAGGTTATAAAATTAAATAATTAAATTAGTAGGGTTCCGTAGTAAAAAAAAGAACGGATTGCACTCCGGGAGTGCAGGCAGAAGTGAAAACTTGCATTTTTAAATATTACGCTTTTTGTAAGGGTTAATCGCGCCATTGCTCGCGTACATCTTTGATGTCACTGAATAAAAACCCGTATTGTTATAACACTACAGTTGACCGTTGATGCTTTTTCGATCAGGCTACAGATATGACACGACATCTGACGCGAGTTTAACATTTTTTACCCATTTAAAAAAAGTGCCAAGCGCTGCTAAAGAAGTTTTCACTTCAAAAAAACCATCATAGTTTCGTCCACATATACATTTCATCCACGCCGACAAAGTGGTAAAATAATATAATATTAAAAAAATCGGGTAGGTACCTCCTTTCAAGTAAAGTGGAGTGAAAATTTTTTTTCTTGTTTACTCCATCCTGTGGGGTGTAATGGGATATGTCTTTTTTCGTTTTAGGGATCCGTTTGCGAAATATTTAGCTTAAAATCACAATTTTTTGTTGGAGTCGAGTTGTCCTCACCCCCCCCCCCTGTCAGCTAAATGGTTGTTACTGGAAACGTGGAAAAATTCACAGTAGTAGGACATAATATAATGAAATTAAAAGGAAAACCATCAAAACTAAGAAGGCTTTACAGGTTAATGAGCTATAACTGAAAAACTGGAAATATTACAAATTACAATCAGGCATATTCTGTATGAGCTAGTGAAGTGTAAAGCGTAGCACTGTCGCCCATGCTAGTCGGTCAAAAAACTCAATTAAGTTGTACAAAAATCAAGATATCTTTAAAAATCTAATGTTTTAGTATAAACTTTGATTGCGAAAGTGAAAATATATAGTTTTTTACTTGTGAATTGATCATTAATACTAAGAACGGAAGCGTAAATAATCCGTAATAGCCATTTTATGCGTGATTTTTAACACCGTTTTTTTCCTGAATGGTAAGTATTTTCACCAGAAAAACTGTGGTAGTAGCATTTATTAGTCCTATGTCACAAATTTATCAGAGAGAAAGATAAAAATTTTACGTTTTTAGGATTTGGAAAAATCCATACATTTTAGTATGGAGGTCCCTCGCAAGAAAGTGCTACGCTTATTGCTCCCTCCTTAGCAGCAAGAGCTGCTACTTAAACCTCCTTGATCAAAACAATAGGTATTACAAAATTACCTAGCACTGAAAATACCGAAAGCGCTGGTAAACTAATTTTTCCTATATTCTAATGAAGACTCCATTCCGTATGATGAACTTGGGTGATGTGTGTGTTCTTCGGCGGAACGGAGTTTACCAGAATGTGTATGGTTATGGAAGTTCTTGTTCTTCTTTTGTAGATAAAACGTGTGTCCTTTATAGATGCTTAATAGTTGAGGATTTAGATGCTTATAGTAGAAGTTTTAGTTAACTACTTATTAGGGTCATAAGGTCATATGGTCCCAAACTAGAGCTTGTACTATGGATATGCTTAAGTCTGTTCTTGAGTTAACATGCAAATAATAGTTGTTCTGGACCTGCTGCTGGATGTTCTGCTCAAACTTTATCGCCCACAGACAAAAACTTCAAAAATGTTCCGAATGGGTTCTGTGACCCCAGATCATATTTTCTTAAAAAATTTCAGCGTATAGAATCGACGATTCAGTTTTTATTATAAGTATAGATGTGAGTTTTTCTTGTCTCATTCAAGTTATCTCATTTCCTATAGTTACATTAAAATATCCTAGCAAGAATAAACAATAAGGCCTGGATCAGTGCGACGCGGACTCGAAGCGGAAGTCGGACGCGGGTACAGTTCATATACAGTAAGCCTATACAGTCCCTTCAGTCCAATGCAGAGCTATCCGCTCCAGATCCTCTCCGCAACGCAATAAAAGGAACTGTCCGTGCGACGCGGGTCGAAGCGGAAGTCGGACGCGGGTACAGTTCCTTTTATTGCGTTGCGGAGAGGATCCGGATCATCAATCGATTATATATAAGCTAACGCGCTTCATACATTTTACTATCCGTTGAGAACATCCGTGTCGGGCGTCCGCGTCGCACTGATGCAGGTCTTAAAATCACACGTTTCTTTTTGACATATATGTTTATTTATTAACTCCAAATTTCGATGAAGGATTATGATTATGATAATTTTTGAAGTTGATAATTTCGCCATGAACAATTCTAACAGAAGCGTAGCACCCTGCGCGGTTGCAGAACCAGGTTGCCGCCGAGCTTGTATTCCTTCTGGTCTTATAATAGCGGTAGGGTCCCACTACAACCACTTGAGAACCCTTGCATGTCATTTCAAACCTTGGAGTATGGTGCATTAAACCTAAAATAACATTGAATATTAAAGAAAGTGAGACCACCGATGAGTGTGTGGATCGATGTGACTACTTTCTTCCCATTCTACTTAAGACTCTATGTAAGATACATTTATTTTAGTAGAGAGCACAATGAGACATAATGAGACAGAGCATAATGAGACTGATAACAGTGGCAGTGGTATACTCGCGACCAAGTAATCTGACGCGCGGCTGTCCACTGGGTGCGTGCATCTCGCCGTTGTTGTACTCGGTGTACACAGCCGACCTACATGACACGCAACTCCTGTATTCGTGTCTGGCGCCCGCTCCGCGTCCGCGTCGCACTGATGCAGGTCAGAGCAACTTGACGTCTCGGAAGTGCGGTTAATGAAGATCTAAATCATATTTGGGAATGATCAAGGGACAATGCCTTATGTCTTAATCCCAGCAAAACGGTTGTGTGAATTATTAATATTACACATATATATAACCCACACTTTTTTACAACCAATTCTTTATAATAAGAGCGCGAAGAAAAACAAAAATTTTCTTTTTAACCTGAATGAGCTGAGTCAATGGTGAAAATTACACATGAAAGGCGTAATGCGAAGTTGAGGCAAAAGCGCAGTGCCGCTTAGCAATTTGTTCATACAAATTGCATGAAACCTACGGGTCGCCGAAAGCCTTAAATAATATGCCACACTTAATTTTTTTTATCACAAGTATACTATCATTTACATACGTGCGCGTGTGAATCAACAACTTTAACTAGGACGCTGTCGATGGTGGTGAGGCATGCTCTGCATCCATCGCTCCATTTAACGCAGCGCCAAACGGTCTTGGCCCCTTTTGTGGAGTGGTGGTTGAACCTGCCCGGCCCTAGCAGGATCACCGGCCGGCCATACTTAGAGACGGTGTACACAGGCTCGTTTACTGAGACTGCCTCGTCGGCGTCCATTACTAGTAGACCTAAAAATAACATTGCAAAATTTTAAGGGCACCTTATGGAACTTCGATTTCTATCAATAATCTCCAAAGTTATCTTTTAGTGCTCCCAGAAGACACTTTAAATTTCTGCTAAAACTTTCGTATTTACAGTCTCATAATACTGTAAGTTATTTTAGCCAAATTGTTGGTCAATTTATGTCATTTCTAGTTGTTTATGTCATAATAGAAACACTCATCTAAAATTTAATAAAATAGTAAACTTCGCGAATCTGTACATTAAAAATATTTGCACAGAATTAAACAACATACTCCTGCATGACCCGCTTTAATTGAAAAACTTTTTATAAAAGTATAGAATGAACTATCTACGATTCAATCCAATATCGATGAGTGAGTGAGAGTGTGTGTTGTGCCTGTGGACGACGCTGCAGCCGATGGTGGTGACGAGGGCGTGGCAGTCCCTCACCCTGCTGTCGGCGCAGAGCCACTTCACCCTGGAGGAGCACACCGAGTGCCGAGTGTAGCAGTACCCTCGCAGCCGCATCACCCGCCCGCTTATTGACGACGTGAAGAACTCCGGACGGTGATTACGCCCCTCTGCAACAAAATGTCTTTGTACATAGATATCAGGATACAAATTGATTCGTTTATTTTAATTTTACATCTGCTTGTTAATAAAACCATAATAAAAACTGACCATAATAGTTTAATTTCTCGAAACGATTGTAATCATCATTTAAGCTTATCGTGAGTTTATCGTTCGAAATTGAATTGAAACGTAAAAATATAGACATAATCAATCGCATGCCCCGTGTGGTGCCGGCAAAGAATAGTACCAACTAACCCACCTCTACGCGTGGGTGCCGTAAGAGGCGACTAAGGGATTATGAACCAGAGGATGGGTAACAGCATCTTTACGTGTATCGTACCATCTTACATACTGCGGTCACCAACAACCGCGGTCCATGGTGCCAGCCGCAACGCTAACAAGCGTGGTGACTAAGGTACTTCCCCTTCGCATTGTTTCCGCAGAAGCCGGATTTCTGGAGGGAGCTCCCTGACCTACAGTGGACGTTTCATGGGATGTTAAGATGAATTGCAAACTTATTCAGATTTTAAACAATCATAAACTATTCAAGTATCAAATGAAATAATAAAGTACATTTAGCAAGACTGAGCCATTATCGTATAGCTAGTAAAGGGTTTGGTAGCATGAAATATAGAAAAAAGTGTGTTAAGGTTGTATTTTAGTATTGCGTATCGAAGAGGGTGGATCGTGGTTGTGTTCATTGATCCGCCTGATGACTTTATTCCCGAGTGAGATTAAATAGGCTTTGCAGCCTTTTCTATTGTGCGTGGAACACCGCCAGTTGTATCGGTTGGTTTTGGGGTTGTGCTTCTTGATGTGTGCGTTCTTGATGTCGAACTGGTAGCCTTCCATCTGTATCAGGCACTTGCCGAACTTTGATTTCACGTACTCATAGGGCGGTATTGTTGATACTGAAAAAATATGAAAGGGCAATTAAAACCTAAACATGGGCTTGAAGTTTGAATACACCTGTCGTTTTAAATATTAAAAATACAGAGCGAAATATAGAGCGACAGGGATCTTTAAGCAGATGGCTGATATCTTTTAAGGTATCTCTCCTTAAATTACAACATAAAAAAGTTTTTGAATAAAAGTTAAGGTGAAAGCTCTAAAGTTTGTAATAGGTGCCATCTTTGACGATAAATGCTAGTGGATCGTGGTTGTGCTGGATGTTGGCTCTAAGCATCTCCATTTTCTTGTTGATGATAAAGCGAGCCTTGCACTTGGCCCACGACCTGCTGCAGCGCCACGCGTACGTGGTGGTGGTCGCGACGTCGCAGTAGAACGAGTGTCCGTTGATGACTGCTATCTGCTTGCCTGTTCGGCTCTTTAGCCACCGCACTACGTTTTCTGAAAGCGGCACACATAGTATTTATCTATGTTATTGGAATAATTGGTGTAGATAGGTACCTAGATATAATTATATTCAAAAGTAACTTGTAAAATGGTCAACGGAACACTACCTACAAAAATAAGAAAAGCTCATAAGACAGAAATCTTTATGAAAAACCGTTGTTAGTATTCAAGAAGTAGAAGGTACCGGAAAGGAAAATAGTAGGATTATCTACAAAAAGAAATGAGATGCCATCAAAAACATAACTTGTAAAAAACCAAGCCTCGCACTCAACTCAGTTCTTCTACCGAAAAAGTTTTGAGATCCATGTATACCAAGTCGCTTTTGTTTTAAGTTATTACATAATTAGCTAATCTAACAACATCTTATAGTGACCATATCAATATTAAAAATCTTATGTTTTAAATCAATAGATCGACTTGGCCATCGCATGAAAACACAATGTAACTCACAAGTAATACAATTAGTAATAAGTTATATCAAATGAGATTGTTTAGTGCGATTGCCAAGTCGATCTATTGATTTAAAACATAAGATTTTTAAAATTGATATGGTCACTATAAGATGTTGTTAGATTAGCTAATTATGTAATAACTTAAAACAAAAGGACCCTTAAGTAGGGACTAAATAAATTAAGCGACTTGATATTACATGGATCTCACAACTTTTTACGGTAGAAGAACTGAGTTGCGTGGGAGGCTTGGTTTTTTACAAGTTATGTTTTTGATGGCATATATTTATCTCAGATCAAATTTTTACCCAGGTCAGTTCAAATCTTAACTTTTTTTGACGATTTAAAAATACCTTATTCGATTACCAGCGTTTGCTCGTAAATTATATGTCAGATGACCTGCCCCGAAAGTATTTTTAATGCTAGCCTTAGTAAGTTTGTAAGCTTTCAATAAACTAATTAATTTTAATAATCCAGGTACACCGTCCCTATACTTGAGAACGACACAATTAGTGTGGTTGTCCCGGGTCAGAAATATCGTTGGATTAAACAATTTTATGATGAAGATAAATGTTTTTACCCGAGTAGTGTACGTTTGTATATTTGTTTTTGGTCTTTTTGTTGGACTAAGGTATTTAAATAGTGATGTTTCTGTATATATTTTATTTATTTATTATAAGGATATATATAACGTTAATTAGAATAACATAACTACCCTTACCCCTTTTTTCTTAAACTTTTATTCACATCCGTGACACTCAACATACTTAATGGTTATTAATAAATTGACAGTACTTTAAAATATTACACAAAATTTAATTTAAAATGAATTATTTGTTAAGTCTTTTTTTCACTTAGTCTCCCATATCAATCAACTCTTTGAACCTGTAATCTCTTTATTTTAACAATTTCGTCACTACTTGCCCTTGATTTAACATTTCTTCAGCGTCTTAGATTTCGTTTATGGAATAAACCAAGTATTTGTACTAATTACTTTGTATGTCGGAGATTGATTGAATGATGTTCACGCCAGCACTCAGCAGCAGGCGGGTCACCTGTTGGTAAGTGATCACCGACGCCCATAGACACCCGCAACACCAGGGGGATCACAGGTGCGCTGCCGGCCTTTAAGATAGTACTTAGCTTAAGGTATACAATATTCGATGCAGATTTATAAGCATGTGTTACCTTACCTTTTATCATAAAAATACAAATTATAATTACATGTTCGTCGTACGTTTCTTGAATATAATCAGAATTTCTGTGTTTGAAGCCACAAATAGTTAGACCGTTTTTTGTCAGATCTATTACTTATCAGACGGATTATTAATCGATGGTCTATGAATAGATCGCTTGATAATAAATATTCCGTTGTCATTAAGAACATATTCTGGTGGTGGATGGTTGTGTTCAATAGCCGACCATTTTTTGTCAGATCTATTTCTTATCAGACGGATTATTAATCGATGGTCTATGAATAGATCGCTTAATAATAAATATTCCGTTGTCATTAATAACATATTCTGGTGGTGGATGGTTGTGTTCAATAGCCGACCATTTTTTGTCAGATCTATTTCTTATCAGACGGATTATTAATCGATGGTCTATGAATAGATCGCTTAATAATAAATATTCCGTTGTCATTAATAACATATTCTGGTGGTGGATGGTTGTGTTCAATAGCCGACCATTTTTTGTCAGATCTATTTCTTATCAGACGGATTATGAATCGATGGTCTATGAATAGATCGCTTAATAATAAATATTCCGTTGTCATTAATAACATATTCTGGTGGTGGATGGTTGTGTTCAATAGCCGACCATTTTTTGTCAGATTTATTTCTTATCAGACGGATTATTAATCGATGGTCTATGAATAGATCGCTAAATAATAAATATTCCGTTGTCATTAATAACATATTCTGGTGGTGGATGGTTGTGTTCAATAGCCGACCATTTTTTGTCAGATCTATTTCTTATCAGACGGATTATTAATCGATGGTCTATGAATAGATCGCTTAATAATAAATATTCCGTTGTCATTAATAACATATTCTGGTGGTGGATGGTTGTGTTCAATAGCCGCCCGTTTTATCGTCGTCCGGTCTTTGCTGATGACGAGTCGCGCTTTACACGACTTTCGGTTTCCTCTGGAGGTGCAGACCCAGTAGTCTGTCGTGTTGCTCCGGTAACTGACCGAGTATGAATACCCATTATATAAGGCCACCTCTTTGTCATGTTTGCTGCGAACCCATGTAACTGAAACAATATACGTAGAAGCGTTGATGTATTAGGTATTGTTGTTTTGTTATTATTTGATAAACTTAATCATTTAGTAAAGTAAGCTTTTCGACTCGACAGTTTTAAGGGATTTTCCGACATGTTCTTTACCCAGGTAACTGTAATTACAATTATTTTAATATTATTATCAGTTAATTTGATTACTGAGAGGAGACTGCAAAAGCATCTACCGACAGTATCACGAATTAACTAAATGAAACGCTTCTATAGGGTGACTTTTAATTCGTTCTTGATAGAAAAAGGTATGAATGTACTCATGATACTGAACAACTTTCCCCAAGGAACATAGGTCGAAAAACGAAAATCAATTTTGACCTCCCATAGAAACTAATTCAGCTGATAGCGCGTTTTGTATGAGAGGTCAAATTTGGTTTTTCGTATTTCGACCTATGTTCCTTGGGAAAAGTTGTTCAGTATCATGAGTACATGCGTATCTTTGGCTATCAAGAACTAATTAAAAGTCACCCTATATAGTATTGAGATACGAGTATCACAATAAACTGTGACAGGTTGAAAACAGCTAATGCATGTAAATTGTTAAGCACATTTTACATTATTGTTTTATGATTGCAAATTAATAATTACCACAATCGAGTACAGAATTATTTATTGTTAAAAAAACACAAGAAAAAAGTTATACACGAAATCTTGGCACGAAATAAACAGTCTGAAACACAGAAATAGTTTTACTCAAACACCAATTTTCATTCTATCTTCCTTTCTTTCAAAATCTTCGGATCTTATTATAATCATTCAGATCAGAAATATTACACATATATGAAGTTGTAAATATCCCGACAGCTATTGATTTTCCCTAAAATAAATTTCAAAGGTGCCGGCGTATTTTATTTTAGATTAATCAGAATTTACCTGATAGCCTGAAACAAAATCTAGTTGTTTACATCAGGTCCAATACACACCATAAGGAATAATATCAGATAGTGTACAACTAGATCGCTTAGGAATAAATATTCCGTTGTCAGTAATAACATATTCGTGTGGTGGATGGTTGTGCTTGGTAGGCGCCCGTTTAATCGTCGTCCTATCTTTGCTCATGACGAGTCGCGCTTTACATGTCTTTCTATTTCCTCTGGCGGTGCACACCCAGTAGGCATTCGTGTTACTTTGGGAATTGATCGAGTATGAATACCCATCATATAAGGCCACATCTTTGTTCTTCTTGCTGCGAACCCATCTAACTGAAACAATATATGGGAAAGCGTTGATGTAATATTGGCATTGTATATTATTTTATGAAGTATTTAGTAAAGTGAACTCGACTTGACTTAATCTAATTTAGTCTTATCAAAATATTTTTTGTAACCCCACCTGTCGCGGTGTTTGTCTGTCTGTCTGTAATCAAATTTCGTGCAAGTTCAATATGATCCACTTCCCGAATTCCGATTGAGCTGAAATTTTGCATTCGTATGTAAATCGGATGACAGTGTAATATTATCATGACATGGAGCTGATCTCATGATGGAGTCGTAAAGTCGCCATAAGAACTCTATAAATAAACGACGCAACACTATTCAATAGGTGGGCTTAAAACAAGTTTTTACTAGAATCTCAAGTTTTTAAATAAAAGCGTGATAAATTATAAAACAAAAGCAAATAAAAAAAAGTATGTAATACCCTTTTATTGGAAAACTTGAAACATCTATCGACAGCTTGTAAAAAAACGTTTATTTTTTACTCTAGAATTAACAATCCAAGATCCGTCAGCCAGAGTCTGCAGTTGACGAAATATTGGATAAAACGTGATTAAAATGAAAAATTACACGGTAGTATAACACATTGGCACTAAGTTGCCTAACAAAATCTGCCGCAAATGCTTTGACCAGGTTCATCTTTAATAAAAAGTTAAGGATGATGATGAAAATGCTTCTTTTTTTCCCACCATGGCGCCAATCTGTTTGTGAAGCGATGTAGTTTAGCTGACGTCATTAAGAGATTTTAATATCCAACAATGATTAAACTGTTTAGAGTTTAAATGAAAATGTGTAGTATGAAATATTTTCACAGTATTTCTTAAAATTGCTCTGGAATTGGATTTGATTTCCGATAATTAAATACGAAGATCTGGGATAGCATTCCAATGCTGTAAATATTGATGGTTTGGTTCCAATTGCGAATGGATTCAGTATGTTCCATAACTCCTCTCAAAAATATTCCATTCCACTGTTTTTTCTGTACATACCATATTTTTAACCATTAGTATAAGCATAGTAACAATTATAATTGTGTATACAATTTATTGATTACCGCAATCGAATAAAAATATATTTTTACGGTTATATGAACAAACACACGAAAAAAGTTAAACAAAAACAAACAGTCTTTATGAAAGACATAAATTATCGATTCTCATATAATAAAATTCTTCATACAAAAATATAACTGCATTCCAAAATAAGTTTGAAGTCGTAAATATTCCATAAGCTATTGATTACATAGAAACACTATATAAAGTATTCTGTATCCTGGACTTAGAAAATCTACCTATTATCCCAAAAATATATCTCATATCTCAAAGACGCCACATTATTTTGTTTTATGAACAATCAGAATATTCCTGACTGAAAAAAAACCATAAGCTATTGGTATATCTCAGATCCAGATGGAATATTAATTGAGAGTCTGTGACTAGACCGCTTAGGAATAAATATTCCGTTGTCAGTAATAACATATTCTGGTGGTGGATGGTTGTGTTGGGTAGCCGCCCGTGTTATCTTCGTCCTGTCTTTGTTGATAACGAGTCGCGCTTTACACTGCTTTCTGTTTCCTCTGGAGGTGCAGACCCAGTGGTCAGTAGTGATACTCCGGTAACTGATCGAGTACGAATACCCATTAAACAAGGCCACCTCCGTGTCATGTTTGTTGCGAACCCATATTACTGAAACAATATACGGGGTAGCGTTGATATATAATTGGTATTGTATATTATTTTATGAATTTAAGTACAAGTGTTAAGAAAAGTAAACCAAAGTTGGCGGCGGCACTGCCGTTGTATTCTGATGAAGTCTTATCAAAAGTCTTACCAAAATCCTGGAAACCTTTTTTACTTTCGAGCGAAGCGAGAAAGGCATATTCGATAAAAAAAAGGTTTTCTAATTTTCACAAAAATGTGTTCTGTATCACTTAACCACCATAAAAAGCAACTCTCCTAAAAATATCCGTCCGTCGGTTGGTCTGTCCGTCACGCTTTGGCCTAGCGACTGAACGAATAGTCCGTTTGACACCATATTTTGAATTTTAGATTTTTTTACAAATTTATCAAAGAATTCTGCGTGGTTTCTTGCTGACTCTCATTTTGATAGTAGCTATTAAATTTTATAGGCAAAAACGCATCGCGCGGCTTATGCGGAACAACACTAAATATATTGACACAAATTTAATAACGTCGAGTTCGTTCGTACTTTAAACGAAAGTCTGGCTATGTTTTTCGACAAATTGTGTTACTTAATTCTTTGTAAATAGTACATTGTTCATCGAGAGGAGAAAGTGACCGTTTCCTAACAAGGGTGTCGTTTGACCTCAAAAAACACGAGTTGGGAATTGCACTTTCTTTCGAATGATACATAGTGCTTTATATTTCACCTAGGAGGAAAATATTTCAGATTTCCTTTTCAGATATGATGTAAGTTTTTTGTATTTCATTATATTAATAATGTCTTGCCAATATGGTGCTTTTCAACATGGAATACAAAGACCATAAGGTACTTGGCTTATATTTATGCGCTTTTTACTAAAATAAGTAAGCAAAACAGTTTCTAAAAATGAATGCGCATTTTTCTCGCTTTTCCAACGTATAAAATCATCATATACATTCTTGTATTTTTTTCGAGAGTTTACAGGCAAAAGGTTTTCAATAACCGCTTGCGCACTTTCTTGTAATTCTGGCGGCGTCAAAAACTCTTCATCACTGTCACTATTTGACGACATTTTTTGTAAAAAACACGCACCAACAAAACTACATTAAAACTTCCAACAACTTGGTAAAGAAAACAGGGGTCCAATTTTTAAAAAATCACTGGGTGATACAATATCTTTTGGATATTTAAACATTTAAATTTTACTCTGATAGTGTTAAAACGTTAGTAATACTTTATGAAATTAAACGCTACTTTATATTTATGCATTATAACTTTTCCCTGTTGATAAGAAAAAAACCGGCCAAGTGCGAGTCGGACTCGCGCACTGAGGGTTCCGTACCACCACATAATCGTAATTGTATTGGTTAAAATTTCAGTAAGTTAATGTGCTAGATTTTTTGAGTCCGACACGCGCTTGACCAAATTTTATTATTTGTTATTATTTTATAGCTTATGCACTATAAACATACCAATTTTCAAGTTTGTAAGTGTTCCCGTTTTTAAAATAGAACTAAACCAAAATGGTCTCCGCGACCATTCAACTTGATCCCTCACTTATATGAATGTTCTTGAAACGGGAGCTCACCTCAATTGGTTACCATTAGTTGTGAGAAAAGTTGTAATATTTAATGATTTAAGACTTTTCCCTTTATTTTTACTTTGAGACCTAGCTTCTTCCCAAATTTCATAATTTTAGGTCAACGGGAAGTACCCTGTAGGTTTTGCATTTTTGCAGAAATGTATGGAGATGATGACATAAAAAGCCATATCTTTTGATTGCGTCATTGAAAAAAAATTTAAGCTTTCAGATCTTGTGTGGTTCATGGACCCTAATATATATTATCAATTTCAACCTGATACCTCTACCCGTTCGTGAGATAAAGAGTCTTGACAGACAGACAGACAGACAGACAGACGGACAACAAAGTGATCCTATAAGGGTTCCGTTTTTTTCTTTTGAGGTACGGAACCCTAAAAACAGAAATTTTGAATTTGTTTAAGTAACATTTTATCACCCGGTGATTTTCAAGAATAGGTACCTAATTCGCGAGCGCGCTTTCGTTCCAAATGTAATTTTTTAAATTAATAGCTTTTTCAGAAAAGTGCAGGTGGCCAGCATCATTTCGCGAACTTAGAGATTAAAACTTTTTTCTTTTTTTGGCATTATGATATTAAATTATATTTTGATACAGATTCCGTTTCTTAAAACGTATCGGGGTGGCGGATGGTTGTGTTCAGTGTTCATTCGAATGACCTTTCTGGGTGTGGTTTTGGTGGTGGTGATAACTGCTCTGCAATTTTTGTAAGAAGAGGAGCACATCCAGCGGTCCGTGGAGTTCTTCCGTCCGTCGCAGTAGAACGTGTACCCATTGTGAAGTAACAACTCCTTCCCACGATGGCTTTTAGCGAACATCACTGTAACAGGTCGGATATCTCAATAGGTGATTGGTCTAAATAGGTACTAATGATTGACAATGTGAAATTAAATACTAAAATGTCTAATTATTGACCTTTCTTTCTTTCAATTAGGAATATTGAAAGTAAATGCAACTACTATACTGCGTTTTAAGAAATGCAACCGTCATATTTCCTGAAAAATCCCGTAGTAAAAGATGAGTATAACTCATAGATTTCAATTTGAAATTAATCTTTGAGGCTAGCTTTGAAAATGACAATACTTAATTAAGACTAATATTACAGTGCATCGTCAAATCTGCACATTCAAAAAAATACTACAACAGAAGCCTGGTAATGTGAGTGGGTAATTAGGGTCGGGCCACACTGATCGACGGCGATCGACGGTTTGCCTATACAAAACGAGCGCAAAGTATGGAAATCCTTTGGCATCGACGTGGCGAACGCGCCCTGACGACGAAACGTGGTCGACCGTCGGCAAGGATCGACGGCTGACGACGGCGATCAACGCCTGACGACGGCGATCAACGGCTGATGACGGTGATCGACGGCTGACGACGGCGATCGACGGCTGACGACGGCGATCGACGGCTGACGACGGCGATAAAAGAGGCAACAACAGTATGAGATGTTTCCATCGATTCATCTACATACGGAGCTGTGCGGCACCTTACGGCTGCGTACGGATGCGAACGCGTCCATACGGCTGCGTACGGATGCGAACGCCTCCGTAAGCGGTGAATCGGCATAATGCGTACTAGTGTGCTCTTTTTCTATCGGAAAAGTGCGAAAGGCCGAGGTCAATGTGGCCCAACCCTTAGAATTTGAGTGACCAGAATAGGAGAGTAATAGTAGGTACTTCACAACATCAGACAAAGTTGTAGTGTCAGTGGTTGTGATCCATCCTCTGACGAACGATGACGTCATTGACCGTGGAGAGCGAGGCGTGCGTGACAGCCGGCGGAGACTCGTGCGCAGAACCAGAACGTGCGTGGGCCTGCCCTGCGGTTGTTCTTCGTAAACCGGTACCGGCCGACCACTATGGCCGGCATCCCGCGCCGCGTCCACGTGTACACCGCAGGGGGAGAATCATCCACTTCTAGAACGAAAAATAGATGAGAACCTAGGTAAGGTCATGCACCGCAACTTGGGAAAATAATTGAATCATCAAAACACCTAACAATAGTTAAATTAGCACTTTCACAACATAATTTCAACAATTATAAATGAATTTTTTAAATTATAACTTGTCAAAATAGACGCAGATATCACTTTTGGCTACAGAACCTATGTGTTGTTGAAACTAGGGTTAGTACTCTAGTATTACAAAATTCACACGATACAGTTGTGAATTGTGGCATGACAATGTAATTCTATATTTCTTTTTCCATAATTGGTATATAGTTTTACTTTGCAGCCAGCTGTAGTCCTGGAACCTTCTTGACATTTGAGTCAGATTTTTAAGCAGTCGGAACAAGATTATCTCTGAAAATAAAAGGTATAAGAATACCTTAACATTTTTAGTAGGTGGTAGGGCTGTTGTAGAAAGTCCGTCTGGGGAACCAACCCCTTGCTTTTTTCAGCCGTGAAGCAGCAAGGGAGCCAGCGAAATTACCGGCACATGAGACATATCATCTTAGTTCTCAAAGTGAGCAACGCGCTTAGCTGTCTTATTAGTGTCAAAATATGCCATCAATAAGACGGTGGGTGTTATGGGCGGTGGTGACCACTTACCATCAGGTGGCCCACCTGCTCGTTTGCTCACTTGTAACATAAAAAAAAACATTAGAAATATCTAAAGGTATATTCAAAAGTTTTGTTTAACGGTTTTTAAATTTTATTATATTCGTTATTAGAAATAGGTGTATTTAGGTTTAGTATTGGGGTAAAAATCAATGGTTATGTGCCTTTTCTAAGAAGACAATTTGTTTATCAATAGTTAAGATCAAAGCGCGGCACCCCATGTTGCGCTTGGTACAACGCCAATGCACCTTAGGGCCCTCACAGTCTCCTCTTTTGTTAAAACGGTACTTCCCCATTTGTATCGCTGGATTTCCACGATGAGTCACAGTGAAAATAGCACTTGAAAAGAAACTGTCAAAGCTTTACTTCTTCATAAACTTCCTTAAACTATGTAAAGAGAAATCACAGCTACAGTTTAATGGGTTGGATGAGATTTATTTAAATGTGTATACACACACTCGCGGTTCGCGATGGGCTGGAGCGCCGGTCCGTTTCTTATTTTGTTATTCTTTATTCTTAACAATAACTCATCATCATCATAACATCCCATGAAACGTCCATTACAGGACAGCTCCCTCCATAATTCTAGCTTTTGCTGGAAAAAATGTGGAGGGGAAGTACCATAGTCACCTCGCTTGTTAGCGTTACGGCTGGCACCATGGACCGCGGTTGTAGGTGACCGCAGTAAGTAAGATGTAAGATACAAAGGAGGATGCTGCTGCCCATCCTCCAGTTAACCCTTAGTCGCCTCTTACGACACCCACGGGTACGTATGGGTTGGTACTATTCTTTGCCGGCACCACACGGGAGCATAACTACCAAATCATAACTATAACTACCAAATCATAACTATTCATTTAATCTCCAATCTCAGGTAACACACACACACATCACATTCCATGATACGTTCACTAGAACAAATGTGGAGGGGAAGTACCATAGATAGTCACCACCCTTGATAGCGTTACGGCTGGCACCATGGACCGCGGTTGTTGGGGGCTGCAGTATGTAAGAAAGAACGACATACAGCCTATCCTCCGTCATAAACTCTTAGTCACCTCTTATGACACCCACGGGTAGAGATGGGTTGGTACTATTCTCTGCCGTTACGGTACCACATGGGCTTCAGCCCTCCTCATTTTGCTAATAAGCACACTAATCCTTAATAAATAGCTCTGTTATGTATTTATTGAATCTTGTTATTGTTAAATTAATAGTTTATAGGAGTCTGCAAAAGCAAACAATGATGTAACAAATGCTTAATTATTACCAAAGATTTTGAAATTTTAGAAAACTACTTTTTAAATCAAACACAGTTTGCACCTATGAAGAAATTGACTCTATCAGTGATTGTGTTCATTCACTTCTCGAACAACGTGGTCGTTGATTGTATAGACGGCGGCACGACAACCTTTGTAGTAGCTAGCACAAAGCCAACGTACTTTTGGACCCGTATTCCGGTAGTACTGGTTGTATTTATACGCACCAAATAACAAGACTGGTCTTCCTTTCTTGCTTTCCGTAAACGAAAACGGAACTGAAAAATAAATGAATGAAATTAATCTAAGTCATGATAATTGAAATTAGATTTGCTAAAAACATTTTTTAAATTGTTATAATTAGTTGATAAATAATAAGAAAAAGTTCAATTAAGCCAGCAACACATATATTTTAAAACGCATCTTTTTTTATAGATTTTTTTATTATTGTCAATGGGCTTAGTACTCTTGACAAAACTGACATAAAAACAAATAAATAAACGTATTGAATCACGGTGATATCGCTCATTCCGGTATAAATTTAATTCTTTGTCGTAACACACTAAAGTGATTGTCTGCTTGTGTATTTAATAATTTCTCCATGAAGCAAGATAATTTTGGCAGAGCACCGACCGTGTCGCTTCTTGCTACAAAGCCACATGATCCTAGAATCTATTTATATTATTTTCGTATTTATGATTCCCCACTTGTATCGCTACTCGTCCCTGTGCACTTATTGTAAAGATTGGGACCGAATCCCATAACAACGAATAATTTTTTTTTTAACATGAATTTAAAATAGAAAATCTCATTTAATAAATATTTAGTTTCTTCTTGTTTCATTTAAATTATTAGTCACACGAAAAGCCAAGAGATAAGTTGAAACGAACCGAAAAAAAGTATTAAAAAATTGTTGGTAGTGATAATTTAAAATGTAAATAAACGTGTTTATTAGAGTTTTGTAAAGGTGAAAGTTGCTCGTCCGTGTAGTAAGGGCAAAAAATAGTACCAACCTATCTCTACCTGTGGGTGTCGTAAGAGGCGACTAAGGGCTTATGTATCGTAGGATGGGTGGCAACATCCTTCTGTGTTTAATTCCATCTTACACTCTGCAGCCACCAACTACCGCGGTCTATGTTGCCAGCCTTACAAGCGTGGTGACTATGGTAAATCTCCTCCCTAAGTTTTTGCTTAAGTTTTGGAGGGAGCTCAACGTCCTGTAGTAGACGTTTCATAGGATTTTATGATGAAAGGTGGAAGTTGATGAAATTCTTAAATTTGTCATGTTTTAATTTTTTTTGCAGATGTTTTAAGAAATATGAAAGACAATACTTTCAATTATATAAAAAAAATATTTGTTTGACTAGTTTCATTCACGATCACTACTACTTACACGTAACAAGACTAGTAAATATTACATAATTGAAACATACTAGTATCTACTATGCTTCTTCAATTCTATATGAAGCCAAACTCTAGATTGAAAATAGATCTATAGCGTAAAATATGTTTGAATCTATTGACAGTATCATATAAGTTATAATTATTTTATTGGAAATAACATTAATGTAAGACTAGTGATTGTGCACATTCTTGAGGCCGATGACCATCTGGTTGAGGGTGATGGCGGAAGCCCTGCAGCCGCCGGTGCCGGTCCACTTCTCGCAGAGCCACTGCACCTCGCGGTCACACCGCCGGCTCGCGCGCTGCCTGTGGTACCGGTACCTCCCCACGTGGAGCACCGGGTTGCCACGCTTCGACAGTGAGTACCACGCTTTGGCTGAAAACAAACAGTATCCGTTAGATCTACACGTTATTGTCTCAAAGCTCGAAAACAACCAGATGGTTGTAAGTTGTATCAGCTTAACAATTTTTACTGAGTGACAAATTATATTAAACGAATTTCCAAAAGTCGTAGAATCAACCAGAGAGAAGGTAATTAGAACCAACCTTACCGCCTTTAGTGGCTAAGCTCTTTTTCTACAGACAAAAATATTTGAAGCCTTAGTAAATTAAACTACCACACTTCAATCCGCTAAGTTAATTCAAAGTTTTACAAATAAAATTAAATATTAGTAAAAAAAAATTTAAAACAAGCGTTTATTAGACGTAGCAAAAGATTTGAAACGTTGTCACAGTCTCAAGTGCAATACCGTACGTAAGGTTTGGTTAAATTAGGCAAATTATCTATCGACAACAGAAAACAGCGCCTATAGTATGGAGTAGAAAAACTACAGTATCATACAAAAGTGATTGCTGCATCTTGCGCGGCAAATTTAGTCGTTGCTTTATATGTAAAAAGGCCTAGCTAGACCCAAATATTTTATAAAGGAACCTCGAAGAGTTGTCTTAACATTAAAATATTACCCGGTGAGCAAGCTATGCTGCCCACCAACAGGTGACGCTGCAGAATTTCTGAAACGCGGTATTTTCTCACGTTTCTATGGCTACTTTCCGGCTTCATCATCAGATCAGCTCCAAGTAATAATAATATTGCATTGCCATCCGATCTACATACAAATCCAAAATTTCATCTCAATCGGAAACCGAGAAGTGGTCCAAATTTAACTTGCAAGATTTGGTTACAGTAAGACAGACAGACAGACACTGCAACAGGTGAAACTAAATAAAAGGTTTTAAAAAGAAAAGAAAACAAAATATTATTTTATAAAGATTATGGACGAACGAATGAAAGATGGTTGTGGTCGTCCCTATACTGTAGAATTTTTTCGATACGACAGCAAAGTCTCGTTTTGAAGCAGTGCCACGAGGTTTTCGAAACCAAGTGACGTTTTATGAACAATTTATTACCCCATGAAAGAAGAATTTTGTCTTCCTCCCGAGATTTATAAACCGTTGCTGCAAAAGAAAAATATTATTTAAAAAACTTTTAGTGTTTGGGTATTTTTAGGGTTCCGTACCTCAAAAGAAAAAAACGGAACCCTTATAGGATCACTTTGTTGTCCGTCTGTCTGTCTGTCTGTCAAGACCCTTTATCTCACGAACGGGTAAAGGTATCAGGTTGAAATTAATACCATATATTAGGATCCATAAACGACACAAGATCTGAAAAATTTAATTTTTTTACAACGACGCAATCAAAAGATATGGCATTTTATGTTCTCATCTCCATACATTTATTCAAAAATGCAAAACCTACAGGGTACTTCCCGTTGACCTAAAATTATGAAATTTGGCAAGAAGCTAGGTCTCACAGTACAAATAAAGGGAAAAGTCTGAAATCATTAAATATTACAACTTTTCTCACAACTAAAGGTAACCAATTGTGGTGAGCTCCCGTTTCAAGAACATTCATATAAGAGAGGGGTCAAGTTGGATGGTCACTGAGGCGATTTTTGTTTTAGTTCTATTTAAAAACTGGAACACTTACAAACTTGAAAATTGGTATGTTTATAGTGCATAAGCTATAAAATAACAACAAATAATAAAATTTGGTCAAGTGCGTGTCGGACTCAAAAAATCTAGCACATTAACTTACTGAAATTTCAACTAATACAATTATGTTTATGTGGTGGTACGGAACCCTCAGTGCGCGAGTCCGACTCGCACTTGGCCGGTTTTTTTTTTATTCAATCCATGGCTATAACCAAAATTGACGTTTTCGTTTATATATTGACTATGTATTAAGTGCAATCACAAAACTGCTTGAAAAGTAACAAATGTGTTAGTACCGACACATTATCTTAGTATTGTATGTAAAAAGTAAAATAAGTAACAAATGATCTTCGTTTTCATAAATAATGTATTATATTGTAAAACGTACATGATAACTTCTAAATAAATACATATGAAATTCAATGTGATTGTATTCATATAAAATTAAAAGATGTCAAAGAAAATTAATTTGAGCTTTAAACTGTTTTTCAATTTAAACATAGTTTAAGTAGAAAGAACTAGAAACATAGTCCTAATTTTTATTTCATTTAAATCAAGAGCGAAACTAGCGTTACTAACTTAACATTTTATCCACCACCATTGGTTTACACTATTCAATAAATAATAAAATTATTTAATAGATCGTATCAAATTTATAATCTTTGTTTTAACATAATACTTAAACCTGTTTCTTCCTTCTATCCTCTTTCTTACTTAAATATTGCTTTACAGTTTTAATGTTTAAAAGCACCTTTTTGTCATTATCATATATTGTTCCAGTAAGGAAGGTGTAAGTAGCTAGTTTTTCAGATTTTTAGCTATCTTTATAGGTTATGTCTTCAAACCTTTTAACAGAACTATCAAAACTGATATTCAATTTTGTTGATTCTAAAGTTTTTTCTCTCTGCATCTCTTCATTTGAACAATGAACTTTAGTATTCATTATCCAACCTATTTCAGGTGTAAAAAAACTTCTTCCTGAAACTAAAACTGTGGAGTCAAACCATGAAGCTGAAATATTTCCCAAGCAATATGTCACACGAAAGACGAACAAAAGTCAATCACGGAAACATCACGTGATAGCGTCCTGAAGCCATACTTTAATTTTTCGGGTGTAGTCTTTTTACACCCTATTAAATCACCAGTAGTCGTTTTTCTTATCTAGTAATACATTAATAGTAGATTAGTAGCCAAGGGCTGTAAGGCATCAATTGCAGCCCGAGATATTTAGGCGTACGAGCGCAGCGAGGGCGCCTATAGTTCGAGGGTGCAATTGATGCTTACACCCGAGCTAACTACTCTGGGTGTCTACTCTCAAAGTCCGAAATATCGAAACGATACTACTCGAAACATGCAAATGCAAAACTTCGTCCCTTAACAATGGAGTAGAATATTGGTTGGATGAATTTTCAAACTGCATCCAATCAATATTCTACGAGGGCCACACCGAAATGATCGGGAATAGAAAAAAGTACAAAAATAATACAACAATATTTACTTTCATTGTTTTTTGAAGTATTCTCCGTGACAATCGATGCACTTTTGCATTCTATCAAACCAATTATTATAACAGTAATTCCAGTCTGAAGTGGATATAGTCGAAACGGCCGATTTGTAAGCTTCGACTGCCTCTTCTGGGCCTTGAAATCGTTGACCACGTAGCATATCTTTAATTCTTGGGAATGTAAAATAATAATTGGGGCTCAAGTCAGGGCTATACGGTGGATGGTCCATTAACTCCACGTTTTCCTGATTTAAAAACGCGATCGTTTTGCGAGCGGTATGTGAGCTCGCATTATTCTGGTGAAGAATGATGCGACGATTCGGATTAATTTTACGAAGTTCTCTTATGACTTCCGGCAAACAAACTATTGTGTACCAATCAGCAGTAACCGTTCTGCGTTCTTGTAAAGGAATCGTAGCCACATGACCAGTTTTCGATACAAACGAAGCGACCATTTTTTTCGTCACGCTACGAGAGCGGACAACTTTTGTTGGCTTGACCTCGCCTTCGAAGACCCAAACAGCCGATTGATGTTTTCTTTCGGGCTCATATGAATAAATCCACGATTCATCACCAGAGACGATATTGTAAACTGCATTTGAGCTCCCTCTATTGAACCGTTGCAGAGTAGACCGACACCAATTAACATGAGCCGACTTTTGTTCCTCGGTCAAACGATGGGGCACCCAGCGGGAAACTAACTTCTTGACACCCAGTTCATCATGTAAAATAGTTTGAATCGCTGTCATACCAATGCTGAGAGAAGCCCGAATCTGCTCGTATGTCACATGTCTATCTTCTTTTATTAATTGGCGCACAGCATCGATGTTATCTTGTGTTACCGCTGTTTTTGGTCGACCAGTAGAAGGAACTGTCGTGAGAGAGGAACGCCCACGACGAAACTCAGAATACCAACGATATATAGTCGTTTTACTGGGTGCTTCAAGTTCATAAACAGAAACAAGCTCGGCGAGACATTGTTCTTGAGATAAACCTCGACGAAAGTTGTGAAAAATTATGGCACGGAAATGTTCCCGCGTAAGCTCCATTTTCCCCACTGACTTGTCAAATTCAAATGGCTACTACTCTTTTCTTTTTTACTTTTTTTTAAATTCAAAAATGGAATTGTGTTTGAAATAATACTACATGTCATAAACCAAAAAGGTTTTAATCTAATTTATTCCTGAGTATTCTGTTCCCGATCTTTTCGGTTTGGCCCTCGTACTCTATTGTCAAGGGACGAAGTTTTGCATTTGCATGTTTCGAGTTGTATCGTTTCGATATATCGGACTTTGAGAGTAGACACCCTGCTTTACATCTCGATTGTGAGGTAAGTAGGTCCTTATTACCACCAAATTGTAGGTGACCAATTAACGTTCTAGGGTAATAATGTAGCTAGAAAAACCCTAGGGCGGTAAGTAATATAAAAAAAACACTTTACTCTTTCAAAATTTAATTACTTACCGCCCTAGGGCTTTTCTAGCTACATTATTACCCTAGAGCGCTAATTGGTCACCTACAAGCCCCATTTGGTGGTAATAAGGACTTACCGAATATGAGAGATGTAAAGTATTTTTGACATGTTTTACAGCTAAAAGAGGTGTTTCTGCCTATAAAACTAAACAACTTTTCCCAAGGAACATAGGTCGAAATACGAAAAAAAAATTTCGACCTCTCATACAAAATGTGTTGTCAGCTGATGTAGTTTGTGTCGGTGATCTGCCATAGGTTTCCGCTTCATTTTGCAATGCTTATGAATTTTATGCTCACTCAAAAGTACTTTTTTGGTATTAAAACCGGTTACCGCTTGTATGCGCCATAGGATTGTGCATGCCCCAGACGCGGACGATGGAGTTGTCCATGGTGTGTAGAGAAGCCCTGCAGCCCGCCTTCGCTTTAACGCAAACCCATCGGATCTTGTTTCCGAACTTATTCACGCGGTTAAATCGATACTGTCCAATCATGATCACAGGGTTCCCTCGCTGCGACTTGGCGAACACAGGATAAAGATCTAAAAAAAAATAGACTAAAACATGTATATTGCCGGTGAAGTGTTTAATTCCAAGCGAAACGAGGTTCTAAACTCTTTGGTTTGATTCAGGCATTAAGTAGGATACTGAGTTTGTTCAGGCATTGTATGACATATTTTTTAATCAATAACGTTATCGTTTCGTTTTTAGGGTTCACTACCTTAAAAGAAATAAAAGAACCCTGATAGGATCACTTTGTTGTCTGTTTTTCTGTCTGTCAAGCGAGACTCTATTTCTTACAAATCGGTTAGGGTATCGAGTTACAGAAATATCTTTATTCTAGCCAATAGGCCACAGGTGCTTTTTGAGGCTGGAATCATAAAAAGCAGTTCAAAAACTAGAACCCGACTACTGGCAAATCTTGCCCCAAAAAGTATGAAACAAGAAAATATTGTCATCTGAAATTGTATGTACAAACTATGGTATTTAATAAATATTCATAGCGATGTTCAGATAATAGCCGTGGTCATATTGCTATGCTTCTTTGCCCTGAAGTTTATGATCACTTTTTTCGGATAGGTGGCATAACATGACCACGGCTATTATTTGAACATCGCTATGAATATTTAATAAATACCATAGTTTGTACATAACAATTTCAGATGACAATATTTTCTTGTTTCATACTTTTTAGGGCAAGATTTGCCAGTAGTCGGGTTCTAGTTTCTGAACTGATTTTTTATTTCAATTATTTTGGGGTTGTAAATACATAAAAACGCTAACAATATATATATTTTTGAAATGTGCTTACTAAGCCCTTTCATTTGATACTCAACACGGTACGGTTAATTTTTTTTATATTAGTCTTTGACTTAATCTGCTCTAGAGGGCGCCACATACAATTAAACGAAATTTCTTGTATCCTATAACCAGCGGATAATTAAGAAGCTTCTAACGACACCTCATTTGTCAAAATATGATAAGTAGTTTAGAAGTTATGATGGAACAGATGAACATACATACATACATACCGGTCAAAATCATAACCCTCCTTTTTGCCGTAGTCGGGTAAAAAACGTTTATATTGGATCATCCTCCTAAACAGCACTCGATTCTCTGGTTTACCTAAAGTAAGAGTAAGCCCATTGACAATAAAAAAAAACTGTCATTTGTTCGAGAATTTCCATTACCAAGTTTGTGGAAGAGTTGTTGCCTCTTCATACTTCTGTGGATTCTCTCACCGACATCATCATCATATTGTTGTTGTTGTTGTAAAATCTTTATTGCTTATTCCTTATTACAAAGTGGCTATTGTCTGAAAGATTACAAGCAAAGGCGGACTTATCCCTAGGTGAGATCTCTACCAGTCAACCTGTTGTCGGCAGATGATGATGTCAGTGAGAATCTACGGAAGTATGAAGGAGGCAATTATGTTTATTTACAACCCAACTTGTTTAGGTCCTCAGAAAGCAAGTCAGTGAGTGAGTATAGGAGATTTTGTTGTATGTGTTTTGCCATACTTTATTGCACGTAAATAATAAAAAAGCTAAATTGAAAATTTTGAGAAAAACCCACGACGGCTGTCATTCAAAAAATATTAAATAAAACTTTGGAAATTCCCCCGACTAAAAATAAAAATTTTCACCTATCTATTCAAATATTTTATAAGCCAAGAAAATCCGTCGGGGGCTGTCATTGCCATCTTTTCATAATTTATACTTAACTGCAGCAAACAAAAGCTATTTTACAACTAGCTCGTATGCACTATTAATTTACGTAAGATAAGGAATGGCAGCCCCGACGGATTTTCTTGGCCTATAAAATATATGAATAGATAGGTGAAAATATTTATTTTTAGTCGGGGGAATTTCCAAAGTTTTATTTAACATATTTTGAATGACAGCCGTCGTGGGTTTTTCTCAAAATTTTCTATTTTGCTTTTTATTTTTAACTTTTTAGAGAATTCCCACTTTACTAGAGCGATTAAGAAGGACGTTGCGCGAGTAAAGAATAATTATTACTACACAGCACCCCCAGTTGACTCCACAACTATAGTCTAAAAACTGTCAGTGATAAATATGATACTGATAGATAAATCTTATACTGAAAACCGTATCTAAATCGGTCAAACCGTTTTGGAGACAAATGGGAACATTTGCGTAAATAGAAATTTATTATTACAGCACCCCCTGGTGAGTTGGCGCCACAACTCTGGTCTAAGAACCATCACTGATAAATCATAAATCTTTTACTGAAAACCGTATCTAAATCGGTTAAGCCGTTTTTAAGATAAAAGGCAACATAACTTTGCACACACAAACAAACAAACACACAACATCTCACCCTAAACGCATACACCTTCTCCGTTCCGTCGTGGGTAAAAATAAGGGTGGCGTATACCTGTATGACCTTCAACGAATACCGTTTGATAATTTTGAGTATACAGGGTGTCCCAAAAATCAACGTCAAGCCGCAAAGGGGCGATAGGATAGATGGTAATCATCATCAGAAAATAAAAAAAATCCATACCTTGTACTCTAAAAATAAACAGCGTTTAAAAAAAAACAGAAAATCTTAATACTGTAACCATTTTACGGTTACTGTCGCTCATGTTCGTTATTATTGTCATTTAAATTATGTTTCTGAATAACATTATCTGTAATAACAGTCAAAAATAATAACACAACTGCCCCAAGTTTTTAAGAAATAACACTTTAATGCCGACTTTGACAAGGCCTCCTTTGAAAAAAATGTACTAGAGCACTTTGACAAGCGACATGAGTAGTTAGCGCCTTTAATCAGGATTCCAAAATAATACAACACTTGCTGGGTTAATACTAAAAAAAAAACAGAAAAACGTAAAAACCTGAAGGTATCTAACGTGAATCCATTTTACTTAGTTAAAATGTTTCTGGCCTCTACAAGCTTTTTTTTTATTGTGTTTAGAACACAAACAGTCTTATAGAATTAATTTTACAAAAACCTAGGTTTACAAAAGACCTGGAGGTTCATAAAAAAGAAACAAATTTAAAGTTGAACGCGGCTTGAAAACCATTTAAAATCAGTTTCTCCTTTACTCATAAATGCCTTTAGCATTATACTCGTAGCATTTTTAAGTAGGTAGTCCTGATAGAATCAACTCTAAACAACAAAAAGTTAAATTAAATAGATTAAGAAAATACTGTAAGGCATTCATGAATAAGAGTCAGTGTTAAAAAATTAAACAAAAATACATACTATAAAAACAATCACATTTAAGTTGTTTTTGAAACATTACTTTTTATTTTTTTTTTAACAGTATTTATGGAATCATGAAAAGGGTCAATATCTACCAAATGTTCATTGTAATAATTTAATTTATTTTTATTTAATTTTTGTCAGATTTTAATTCGAATCCCGAGAATTCGAATTTGAATTGAATTTCGAGTCCTTCAGAAATGCGTGTCCAGATTTCAGGGCCCTGAGACAAGTGGCTTAAACGCTATAGAATAGAATAAAACTCTATGGGTTTGACGTAAGCTGTCACGTGACATTTCGTTAGCTAATGTCAATCCCATACATTTTCATTCTATTCTACTGGCGTTTGCGATAGTAGAAAGTCACTTGGCTCTAGGCCCAGTACGTTTCGCTCATTCGTCTACTGTGCATCATGATTTAGTCGTGTTGATTTGGTTTTGACAACTATGGCTTCTCTCTTTGGACCTGATTATTTTGTGAATTGGTGTTAATGACAATAATAACGAACATGAGCGACAGTAACCGTAAAATGGTTACAGTATTAAGATATTCTGTTTTTAAAAACGCTGTTAATTTTTAGAGTACAAGGTATGGATTTTATTTAAATTTTCTGATGATGATTATCATCTATCTATCCTATCGCCCCTTTGCGGCTTGACGTTTATTTTTGGGACACCCTGCATAAGGTCGCAGCGATGACACACTCTCGATCACAATCCCGTTGTTCACTAGGGGCTAGTCGGCCCAACACCTTGTGGACTCAAAAAAAAAAAACCGGCCAAGTGCGAGTCGGACTCGCGCACTGAGGGTTCCGTACCACCACATAAACATAATTGTATTCGTTGAAATTTCAGTAAGTTAATATGCTAGATTTTTTTAGTCCGACACGCGCTTGACCAAATTTTATTATTTGTTGTTATTTTATAGCTTATGCACTATAAACATACCAATTTTCAAGTTTGTAAGTGTTCCCGTTTTTAAAAAGAACTAAAACAAAAATCGCCTCAGCGACCATCCAACTTGACCCCTCTCTTATATGAATGTTCTTGAAACGGGAGCTCACCACAATTGGTTACCATTAGTTGTGAGAAAAGTTGTAATATTTAATGATTTCAGACTTTTCCCATTATTTGTACTGTGAGACCTAGCTTCTTGCCAAATTTCATAATTTTAGGCCTACGGGAAGTACCCTGTAGGTTTTTCATTTTTGAATAAATGTATGGAGATGAGGACATAAAATGCCATATCTTTTGATTGCGTCGTTGTAAAAAATTTAAATTTTCAGATCTTGTGTGGTTCACGGATCCTAATATGTGGTATTAATTTCAGCCTGATACCTTTACCCGTTCGTGAGATAAAGGGTCTTGACAGACAGACAGACAGACAGACGGACAACAAAGTGATCCTATAAGGGTTCCGTTTTTTCTTTTGAGGTACGGAACCCTAAAAACAGTGAAAATGTTAGGAATTTGTTTGACCCTCCCCATACAATCAAGTATATCCATACTTCATTACAGCTTTCTATTACTAAAGGTTTCTGAGCTAAGCGGCGGACAGACCGACAGACGCACATGACGAAACTATAAGAGTTCCTTGTTGACTACGGAACCCTAAAAATCAAGTGTTAGAGCCGATACGTTGTTCCTGATTGATAATAGTGTAGCAGTCGTAACAATACCAGCAAAAATAAAACGATCTCTATGTAGCACAGTTTTTTTTTAAATCTGCAAAAACCCTTTACAAACAAACTTAGTTTTGCTGTCCTAAAAATTTACTTTATTGCTTCTAAAAATACTTGTTAAATTGAACTCTCAGCGCGCAAGTCCGACTCGAACTTGACCGATTTTGTATGAAGGGTCTACATAGGATTCGATCAGGTTTGATTGATATTAATTTACTCTGAATAAAGTTATTTTGACGACGCCGCGCCACTGCGAACTTGCGGACCAACATATTCACCCAAGTCAATATGGCCTTTAATTTTTTTCTAGGAGATGATTTAAAACTCGTCATTTAGCTTTTTATTTATTACACATGGAAAATAATGTTTACAGAAAAAATGTAACCCACAGATTGCAGAAAGACAGATAATTTAGGTAAACAGTTTTTACAAAACGTACCCAGTAGTGTACCGTAAATTGTATTCTTTATGTTTTGGTTAACAGCTTTGAGCAGGAAAATGTTTGAAAGATATTCAATGCTTGTGAAAAGAGAGCATTTCTGCACTAACTAGATTTTAATAAAAACTCCATTCCGAATAACATATTTTGGCGGTTCATGATTATGCTCGTCGTTAGCTCGAAGCAGGACTCTGTCTTCAGCAGTGGTAACAAGGGCTGCTCTGCATTTGTATTTCGTGCCGTGTTTAGTGCAGGTCCAATAATGAGTCTTTTTATTATTTTTCTTCAGGTAGAATGAGTGTCCTTTGTACACTGCCATTGGTTTACCATCTTTGTTGTGCAACCATATGACTGAAATGTAAATAAATAGGAGATTGGTTTGACAATATATCTATGTACTTGCGTGGAAACTGGAAGTAGGAAGTTTCTGGACGCTATAAATCATGGGCAAATACAAAAACGCACATCGTCAGAAACTACAATCTTTCTATTTACTTGTTCAAAATAAAGTAAGTTTGTGGTTAACGGTGCTGGTTGCACAATTACATTGTTGACCTACACTGCGTTAACCGTCTCTTGATCTAAAGAAATTAAAAATTACAAAATAAATTTATGTTAGAATATTCGCTGCCGAGGCAGCAAAGTTATTTTGCGTCTCGCGCCTTGAAACCTGTGCTACGCTCAGGATTTTTTATTTTGACCCACTCGCTTTGCTCGTGGTTTAATCCTAGAATCAGGTTTAATACAAGGCACTCGCGCCAAATAACACTTTTACTGCCTTGCATAACAAATAACTATATTTCTTCTTTTCATTGACCAGGGAAGGAATGATAAGAAGTTAAACGTCTCATATTAAAGGTTCCATCTGAAAATAAATATTTTTTCTAGATTATCTTTCAGCGGCTAAAGACGGCTCGTAAAATTTGACGCTGACAAATACGAGTAATTCTTGTGCTTATACATACCAAAAATTATGTTCAATTAGTGTGACAAAGGACTAACCAAGACAGCGTACATTTAAATTTTAATATAAACCCCGTTCCGAACTATAAAATTTGGTGGTTCATGATTATGTTCAAAACTAGCTCGAAGCAGGACGCCGTCAGTAGTAGTAGCTAGGGCTGCTTTGCATTTGTATTTCATGCTATGTTTGGTGCAGGACCAGTTCTGAGTCTTCTTATTCTTTTTATTCAGGTAAAAGGAGTGTCCTTTGTACACAGCCATCAGTTTACCATCTTTATTGTGCA
The DNA here is from genome assembly GCA_947532105.1 of Athrips mouffetella. Lineage (NCBI taxonomy): Eukaryota > Metazoa > Arthropoda > Insecta > Lepidoptera > Gelechiidae > Athrips > Athrips mouffetella. Next base: position 23,098,445 of record OX383964.1, on the reverse strand, counting down.
GCCACAACACTGTAAAAAAATACGGGATTGGTTTTTACGTCCCTGCGGGAGGAAAGAAGGAACTTTCTGAAAGTTACGCGAACCTAAGCAACTGCGAACTGTCGACAGCGAGACGTAAAATTATTATACATATATATGCGCACGTGGGCAAAACGCAAAAGAAAAACTCGAATCGTTAGATACAAGGTCTCTTTGAGGCTTTTATTTAATTTTTCAAATCAAAATTTGTTAATATCAGAATGGTTTTATTTTGACTTCAGAACATCAGTTTAACCACATCGCTTCACAAACAAAGTGGCACCATGTAAAAAAAGTGACCTGGCGTAGTGCTCTCCTTATTAGTGTACCGTACCCAAAGGGTGCCATCACTAAGCCTACGTGTCGTCTGTTTTTCTGTCTGTATATCCGATCTTTGAAGGGCTGTATCTGTTGAACCGTAGTACAGGTCGCGCAACAAATTAAGAAACTGAAAGGGGAAAAATCTCGCCTCGCTCTCAACCGCTCACCCGCGCAACCTCCGTCAGGGCCAGCAACGTGTAGACTGGTACGGTCAACCGCTTGTCGGTAGAAACCTTTTCAACTCTATTACCACGCCATAAGGTCCAAACGTGTTTCTACTGATGTGCGGCCGTGTGTACCGCCGGCTGCATTATTTATTTTTTGTTTACTCGCTTTTAATGATGAAATGGGACTTGGTTTTGAAAGGTTTTATTTAGTATCACATGTCGCGGTGTTTGTCTGTCTGTAACCAAATCTGGCAAGATAAAGACCCACTTACCGATTTCATATTGATTGATAAATCGGATGACAATGCAGTATTATTATGACTTGGAGCTGATCTGACGATGGAGCTGAAAGGTAGGGAAATAGCGCGTTTCAGAAACCCTATAGCTGTTGGTGGGCAGCATAGCTTGGTTACATATTAATTCCTTGCGCGACTCTTAGAGAATTTTTATAAAATATTTGGGTTAAGCTAGGATTGATTCGTCTGGATAAGTACTCTGATTCTAGGGTTACCTAGTTGTTTTTTAGTATTTGACACCATAAATATTAAAAAGTTAAAATAAATAAATGTAAAAAAATTAAACCAATATAATATTTTCTGGAAGATTAACTAAAAAGTTACAGTATCAATTAAAATGGAACAAATTGTACATAAAATTAAAGATCTTAGGTTAACTTAAAATACAGTAATTTTATGTAATCAATGTATGGCCGAAATGAACAAATTAATAAAGTTTTGAAACTTATGTGGGGTGATACCTTTAGGTGTGGTGTTCAAAACTCATAACTCTCCCCTCCCCTCCACCTGACGCTTCACCGTGATATGTGTCCCGTTACCCGGTTTTTTCACTTTTTTGCGAAAACGATAGATACGAAAAAAGTTTCAAAGGAAAAAATAAAAATAATCCTTATAAAATTTCTAACAAAACGTCGGTCACACATTTTTAGGGTTCCGTATCCAAAGGGTGAAAAACGGGACCCATTTAATATGCCTCTGATGTCTGTCTGTGTATCAGTCAAAGGGCTGTATCTCATGAACCGTAATAGCTAGACAGATGAAAAAAAAATACTTAAATAAAAAAAAAGTAATAAATTAAGGGGGGCTTAAACACGTTTTTAGGCGAATTTTTGCTCGATTTTTGTTTTAGCTCTATCTTAAAAACGGGAAAACTTATAAACATGAAAATTGGTGTATTTATAGTGCATAAGTTATAGAATAACAAACAATCATAAAAACGGTTCAAATTTGTGTCAGACTCGGGCATTTTTAATACACTTCTGCGTGACTGCGCATCAATAACAAAGATTGCTCGATTTTTGTTTTAGCTCTATCTTAAAAACGGGAACACTTACAAACGTGAAAATTGGTATATTTATAGTGCATAAACTATAAAATAACAAAAAATCATGGAAACTGGTCAAGTTCGTGTCGGACTCGCTTATTTTTAATACACTTCTTCGTGGCTGCGCCTATAGATAGACGAGCAGTCACGCAGAAGTACATTAAAAATGCGCGATTTAGACATTCTTGACCAGTTTATATGATTTGTTGTTATTTTGTAGCTTATCTACTATAAATATACAAATTTTCAAGTTTGTAAGTGTCCCCGTTTATAAGATCGAGCTAAAACAAAAATAGAGCAAAAATCGCCTAAAAACAGGTTTTAGCCCCCCCTTAATTTGTAACTTTTTTTATTTTTAGAATTTATTTTAATAGCGGCATCAGAAATACATAATCTGTGAAAATTTCATTTGTCTAGCTATTACGGTTCATGATATACAGCCCTTTGACTGATACACAGACAGACATCAGAAGAGGCATATTAATTGGGTTCCGTTTTTCACCCATTGGATACGGAACCCTAAAAATGTATGATCGATGTTTTGTTAAAAATTTTATAAGGATTATTTTTTCCTTTGAATCTTTTTTCGTATCTTTAACAGTTTTCGCAAAAAAGTTAAAAAGCCGGTTAACGGGACACATATCACGGTGAGGGGGGGTGAAGCGTCAGGTGGAGGGGAGGGGAGAGTTATGAGTTTTGAACACCGCACCCAAAGGTATCATCCCACATAAGTTTCAAAACTTAACTTAACTTAAATTTGTTTGTCTGAAAAACATAGAATTACCGTATTATTAAGTATGATTAAAAATCTAGTGATTATGTTCATGTTTCAACGAGACAATAACACCATCAAGGACTCTAACTGAAGACCGGCACTTGTGTCTGCTAAAACTGCAGAAGTAAGTGGCTGTCGCCCCTCGAGATCTGTTGTTCTTGTAGTAACGATACCCACCTAGCTTTAGAGCTGGCCGACCACCGCGAGTCGTGAAAAAGTAAAAGTCTGTAAAAAAAGAATCAATTTTGTTTTTGTGAAATTAGATAGAGTTACTTACGTAATTTTACCAATTTTTGTCAACTCTTTACTCAACTGTCTAAAATGACGAGACATCCTTATTGATGACCTTTCTGGACGACTAAAGTTGGTTTTTTATGTCGCAATTTGAATGATTTAATTACTCCTTACTTACATAAAAAGTTAAATGAACTTGCTAAGTCATCCTGCACGTACATTAAATCCTATCTTAAACCACCACACACGAGTCCTATCGTGGAGCGTCGTTGAATACGGTGATATAACAATTTCGCTGACAACTATCGAATTATTGTTGAAAATATCGCGATATTTTTTTCATCGCATTTAATAAATTTTTGACTTGTTGAACGTTTTCAATATGGGGAAATACAATTTTTTTTTTATTAAATTCTTACAGTTTTTAAACTTAAGACAACTGAGACACTCCCTTTAAGTAAAAAAGATACCTGTATTAGGAGGCCTTGCTCTTCCGTATGACATTCAAAAGATACTGTAGGACTTAAATATTACAATGATACTGTAGGATTTAAATATTACAATATTAATTTAGATATTTCAACTTTAAATAACCTTTGGTTTTCCCTTCAGTCCTAAAGAGAGACAAAGTTAATTAACCCTCTGTCACTCAAGAACTCGGATGTCTTTGATTTTTTGGATTCGAAATATTTACACGAAAATAAAATACACGTATTTTTAGTTTTTTTTTATGTTATTTTATAAGAAAATGAAAGAAATAGGGGGGTTCTACCTCCCCCAAAACCTCATACAAAAACCAATAAATGAAATAAATATATCAAAGGCAACATTGAACGTAAAGTTATAACACGTAAGTTTCCAAATTTCCAAACAGACACACAGAACACACGCAGAATAATTTTTATTATTTTTTTTCCTACACGCAGCACGAACAGTAATGCACACAGTTTTTGTAAATACCGACAGTCCAACAAACAACCTCAATTTTGAGACAACTAGTGATATCTAGTTAGGTTTCTTGGCACTAGTTTGGTTCTTCGGAGTGTAGACCAAGGGCTACAGTGCGTGATTACATTATAAAACCGATTGTATTCATTTAGCAGAAGGCCGAACGGTATGTTGCCTATAGTCTACAGTACGAGTATGCTACAGAGGGTTAAGACAAAACTTAAATAAGTAATCTGAAATTAATTAAGACAACACGTAAATACACATGTTTTGCAAACAATTACTAATTATTATATTATTTCCATATTAAAGTGATACTATAATAAGATTTGAAAATTATAATTTAAATTTTTTTACCTTAATTAACCTCTGGATTTCCTTTCGATCCAAAAGAGAAACAAAGGTGAAGCACAGACAGGGTAATATGAAGTTAATTAAGACAAAACGTAAATACACATACTTTGCAGTCATTTTGCGTCCTCTGAAAGCGAACTTGCAGAGCTAGTAGAGAGAGTCGAGAAAGAAAGCGAGCGGGTTGGGCTAAAAATCAACAAGTCGAAAACCAAAGTAATGATCGTGGACAGAGCAAGTCAACTCACTCTGACAGGACAGCTCTCTGAACTAGAAGTAGTGAAGCAGTTCGTTTATCTTGGGTCCATGCTGAGTGATGAAGGAGGAAGCGAGACGGAAATTAGGCGGCGAACGCAGATGGCTAAGGATGCGATGAGTAAACTTAAAAAGATCTGGCAAGACAGAAACATCTCCGTTAGCACTAAAATTAGACTGGTACGCACCTTAGTTTTCCCTATTTTCCTCTATGCCTCCGAATCATGGATAATCCGTGCATCTGAGAGGAAAAAGATAGACGCCTTTGAAATGTGGTGTTGGCGCCGCATGCTCCGTATTCCATGGACGGCAAAAAGAACCAACAACTCAATTCTTGAGCAGCTGAAAGTAACCGTACGACTCTCAACAATATGCTACCAGAGATTACTAAGCTATTTCGGTCACGTTGCCAGAAGAAGCCCAGATAATCTGGAAAAACTTATTATATTGGGCAAAGTAGAGGGGAGTAGATCTCGAGGTAGAGCACCACACCGCTGGTCAGACCAGATCAAAGCCGTACTCAACCTGCCTATTACCACCGCTCTCCGACGGGCAGAAGACAGAAACTCATGGCGAACACTAATCAGGACCACCACCGTTGCCTACCAACAACAACAGGAATCGACCTAGTTAGACACGACCTTCAGAGATGAAGAGTGCGATGACGAAGAAGACTGATTCTAATTTTATAGCAAGTTGGAAATAATTAGAATTATATTGAGCTAGTCTAATTTGCAAACTTTAGTAAACTGTACATTAGGATTCCAAAGGTAAATTATACGAAGCAATGACAATTTTAAATACTTTATCTACTCTCATATCGTTAATCCTCAATAATGCGTTCAAAATTTGTAGGTTAACATCTTCATAATGACAATCTGTGGTTAGAAACACTCCAAGCAGCACTTTTTAGGGTTCCGATACCAAAATGGTAAAAAAAAGGAACCCTTATGGTGCCGCTCTGTCTGTCCGTCTGTCTGTCACACCTCTATATCTCAGCAACCACTTACGCTATCGAGCTGAAATTTGGAATAGTTTTAGAATATAGTTGCCCAACTTAATTGCACATGAAATTTTTTTGAAAAAAGTATGATTATTAATGTAAAGGGGGCCAAAATAGGGGGGGCCAAATTTCAAATTGTCGCTACTAGGTCGAGTGGGGTATCATATGAAAGGGCTTTACTTGTACATTTTAAAATATATTTTTGTATTTTTGTAAGTTTCTTAGTTTTCAAGTTATGATGAAAAATGTCAAAAAAAATACCATTCCCCCCCCCCTTATCTCCGAAGTTTGAGTAAGGGAAAATCTGAATTAATTACAGTTGACAGAGGTTTATGTAAACTTTACAGCAAAAATAAAACGATCTTTCTAAGTTGCACAGTTTTTCAGAAATCTGCAAAAAACCTTTACAAACAAATTTAGTTTTGCGGTCCTGAAAATGGACTTTATTGCTTCCAAAAATACTATAGGTATATCGGAACCCTCGGCGCGCGAGTCCGACTCGCACTTGACCGGTTTTTTTATCTGTGGGAGTGTATTATGAAGTATTGAATTTACTAACAGTCATCGCGGGAGACCTATTAAACAATTTTTTAATTTTTATAGGCGCGCCATTGACAGCTTGATACGTTTGTAGTCTATGGCTGCAAGGAGGTTTTATTGCAATAACGGAAAATTCAGCAAACAAAAGTTGTATTTACATATTTTTATTAATTTTGTAATGAAATAAGTGATAAGATTGTTTACGATTTGCCTTCGAGTGTTTTTAAAGCAGCTATAGGAACTTCGCTTAGCAGTTATCACCGGAAAAAAATAAAAACATTGAAAAACATTGTTTTTGAACACATTATTTTAGGATTCACGATATGAGAGTAGATAAAGTTGTGTATGCAACTCCACATAATTAGGTATAAAACACTCGTGTCTTCTATTATGGAACTTGGCTCGCTACGCTCGCCTGCGTCCCATAACCCGACACTCGAATTTTATACCCCTCATTATGTACCGTTGCATAAACTACTATTATATGTTTTATTTTTGTGCATGCATGTGTGTGCGTGTGTGTGTGCATGTGTGTGTATGTGCGTCTTTGTACCAGTGTATGTGCGCATGAAGGTCATGGTTAAGAGTAAGGTTTTTGAACTGATGCATTATTTTGTAGTTGTTACTAGCACTACGACGCTGTCTTGGGATCGGAAGCTGGATAGCAAGTATTGCAACTTCCACTAGCATTATACCTATCATATTATATTAGCCCTAATTACAAAGGAACACCTCACACTCATCATAGCTCAACTCTTTTAGCCATGAAACCAGCAATATTTTACACTCGTGGTAAGTTTTGGTATAAAGCTGTAGCTTTTTATTAAGTTAATTGTAAAGATAAGTTGAACGCTTTTTACACTGTACGCTCGCAAAAGTCGTTTTAGTTCTATGAATAGTCACAATGTCTTTCCTTCTCTTATCTTTTAAGTTAGGGTCAAACGTTATTGTTTTGTGTGTTTTCAAAATAATTTGTAGTATATATAATTTACGAACTGATAAGAGGTTACTAATTTGGTATAAACTCTCGGTCGAGTAGCGAAGCTTTTTAAAGTACATCACTTTTAATAGCGCTCTCTGTGATCTTTCTACTTCTAAAAACTTAGAATTAGAAAGATAATTAGTAACATATATAAAATTAAGGAAATGCTAATCTCAAGTTTAGAAAGTTATAATATGTCACAACACAGTACGAGTACCTTCAATGTTTCTACAATTAAGGCAATCGGGGTGTTTTAGTCCAATTGCGACGGTTTGGTGTGGTGGTATCTGGTCTTGATGAATATTTTATCGGTTATGATCATTATTATAAGTAGTGATTTTATCTAGCACAGTGATAATGATAATGAAGGCCCATTTCTTTCTAAGGCCCTTAGTTTTCTTATTGTTGGAATGTTCGCAAAACTTGTACCTGCTAATATTTATAGTTGTATTGCCTCGAGAATTGGTTGTGAACACTGGTGCGCTGGAGTCGCCTGTTCAAAAATTATATTGTTGTTTTAATTTTGGACTTAACTTATGGGTACATACAACATAAATATTGGCCCAGTAAATATCGGTTCCGATGCAGACTTGCACTTTCTGCGGTGGTCCGCTAACGATAGGAATGGCTACATGGATATTCCAAAAAAGTTAAGATTAGGTATATGAATTAAACGACAATAATACTGTTTTTGGTTGTAATGTTTATTTCAATGTATTTATGAAGCTACTGAATGCATTTGAAAGTCTGTTTCATGAATAGGTAGCTTAACATCTCGCCATGTATTAGTAACCAGGGCTAACTATTTACAAAGCACTATTATTTATACGGGAAAAATGTTTAATTCTGTAATTTCAGAACCGAAGGAACCTATACTATCCTAGAGCAACATAGGCTTAGCCCTTTTTACCGCGGGAAAATATCCCCATGAGAATTACCTAGTAGTTCTTATTACAAATTTGGTTGTTCGCTGCAACTTAATTTGCCTTTTAAATTAAGTTGTAGCGATCAACCAAATTTGTAATACGAACTACTAGGCAATTTATACCACTGAGAAATAGATGCATGGCATGTCATATGTCAAAGTTACAATTAAATTAGTAAAATTAAATTAAATTAAACCAAATCAATCATCATCATAACATCATCATAACATCCCATGAAACGTCCACTACAGGACAGAACCCTCCAGAATTCTAGCATTTGCTTTAAAAATTTAGAGGGGAAGTACCATAGTCACCTCGCTTGTTAGCGTTACGGCTGGCACCATGGACCGCGGTTGTAGGTGATCGCAGTGAGTAAGATGTTCGATACAAAGGAGGATGCTGCTGCCCATCCTCCATTTTATAACCCTTAGTCGCCTCTTACGACCCCCACGGGTATGTAAGGGTTGGTACTATTCTTTGCCGGCACCACACGGGGCAATCAATTCAATCAAATCAAATCAATCGAACTGAATTAAATATTGAAGTCAAAATTAATTAATTAATTCATATATCTGCCCTGAAAGTGGGTACAAGCACATGTGTTCGAAGTGCCGCTATAGAGGGCAGTCATGCTTGTCACCCAGGACCATCAGGATGGTGTTGGTGCTCCCGCGCAATGTGTACATCAGCGATGCAATGCGGTGTAGCAGCACGGTGTGGAAGCCGTTTGTGTGCGCGTGTGCAAACATCGCTGATGCACTAGAGTAGCGCGGGAGCCCCAACAGTACCCTGAATGCATTATTATATTGCACGCGGAGAGCATTGATAGCCCGCTGCGTGTAGCTGACCCTAAGATTGCACGTGTACAATGTTTGGCAGAAGGCCTTGAATAGAGTTATTATTATTATTATTTATTGTTTATTGCACACAAGAAAATACAATGGACAATACATAAAGAAAAACGACACAACAGGTACTATGGTCTTCACTTCTATGGTACTTCGTGCGAATCTGCGAGCCAACATATTTCAGCGTACCGCCATCGCCCTCCGCTCCCTTTCGATGTCAGTATCGTCTTTTAAATCCTCAGTCACAACATGACCGTGGTATTTGAACTCTGTTACCCTACAAATAGCGACACCGTTAAGCAACACAGGAACCACATTCATCAGCTTACGATTTCTACCTTGAAATATCAAAAGCTAATTTTTTTTAATATTGTCCAGTAGGCAGTGAGGTAGCTATAGCCGTTTTGAAAAACCGAAAATTTCAAAACAAAAGCTCTGAATTAATTATAATCCATAGAGGTTTATGTAAATATTATATTACAGCAAAAATAAAACTACCTCTCCAAGTAGCACAGTTTTCTAGAAATATGCAAAAATCTTTAAAAAACAAACAGTTTTGCGGTCCTAAAATGGATTTATTGCTTCTTAAAATACCACAGGTATCGGTACCCTAGGCGCGCGATTCCTTTTTCATTTTGATTTGATTGTCTACGTAGAATAAAATACATATTCACGGCTAATAGCCCGTCCAGAACCTTCATTTTACGCGCGAGAAGACAATTTCACTCGCGCGTAAAACGCCTCATCTGGACGCAATATATGTAGCTCTAGTATCTCGGCAACGCGCAAGTGCCTACGCGCGAGTCATCTCGCGCGTAAAATAGGTTCTGGGCGGGCTCTAAAGGTCTTACTCGCGCGATCTTAAAGTCTGATCCTAACCCGCTAAAATGCGCATATTGAATTCTACGTCTTAGGTTCATATTTTATTAATGATTATGTTCATTCTTGAAAGACTCAATAACATCATGGACTGTCATGATAGAGGCGCGACAGCCCCTGGACCAATAGCTGCACAACCATTGCTTCTTCAGCGTGTCTTTGACTCTACATTTAGTACGCAGACCATAGGTATACCCCATCACTTGGAGGATACGGTTTCCTCGTGCGCTGGTAGTGAACACTACTTCACCTAAAACCAAAAAAGAGTTGTTAAATAGTGCAGGTTAAAAGGGTTAGTGAGACTGTCCAAAGGCTTGATAGATCTATAGGGCCAAAATAATTGACTAACTAAACCAACTCGTGCGCGACATTCCTGTTGGGTGACAAATATTGGCGGAGGCGAGATAGTCACATTAGTCACACATCACATGAAGCGGGGAGTGAAATTACTTGCAAATTAAGTCAGTTTTGCGGACGTTACTTCACCGGGGGCAATAAAACGTCACACGACGTACGTTTTCCTTTAATGATGTTCGTTTTTCCAGTTCAAAATTAACTGGTCCAATAATCATAACCTTACCCTAAGTATTGAGACAGATTTAATAATATTAAACGAATTGTCATAATTTAAAAGTATGTTTATTAATAGTAAAAATTACAATACAACATCATGTAACATTTGTGTGTGTCATCATGTATCTTTCACGACTATGGACTAGATTCCTAAAGATAATCTTATCTTAATGGAATGAAAACACAAAAAAATCGTGAGAACTTTATGACAAGCTAATAATAGGTATTATATTCCCATACATTTTATTAGTCGTAGAGATAGATACATGTGGACAGTAAAATTAAATAAACAGCAATTATTTAAAAAAATATTTAAAGAGTTTGTAACCTCACAAGTCATTTAAAAATCGTTATTAGTTTTTTTTATCGTCAATGGGCTTATTCTTGACCTAGATTAGTTGTGTCTGCGTAATAATGAACTCTCTGTGCTGCAATGCTAACTATTTTAGATCATTCTAAGTACAAGCTAGATGAGTATGCTCATTTTTATATCGAACGGTTTCATCATTTATCGTGTACGCTATCGCTCGGCAGCCATGGCGATCGCGTAGGCAAATCCAGCGCTTCCTAAAACATGTATTATTCTTGCTATCGGAGTGCATCCTAAATTTGTATCCGTCGATCTGTAAAATGCGATTACCACGACTGTTTGTTTCTCTCCTGTGGCAATGGGAAAGAAAACATTTAACATACGGAACATACCCTTAGTATCATCAATATTTACTTAAAAACCCACAAAGAAGTCAATTATATCAGAAACGCCAATAAGTAAAAAAGTTTTGGTAGGTAAGAAGAATAAATGTACTAAGCCTCTTGGATACTCATGCATGTTTTAGAGAATTGGTTACATTACAAGATCCGCGCATAACTAGGTAGAGGGCACCCCTACGTAAGTTGTCACGAGCAATAGAGATATAATAGGTACCCACTATTAAAAGTTTACCGTTAGATAAATTCAAAACTGTTATCAAGCAAAAACTGTACTCTATCTAGAAGAAAAAATCCATGGGATTTGACTACGGTTCTAACAGGCTAATTCAACATTCAAATTGACTTATGTTTATTGTATCAATCCTGTACATTCAAACATATTAAAAAGAGCGCGTGGGTTTTTATTGTCGCTTCTTTATTTCCCACCCTGGTGCCACTTTTTTTATGAAGCGATATAGTTTAGCTGACGTCATTAAGAGATTTTAATATCCAACAATGATTAAATGATTTTGAGTTTGAGAATAGGATAAGATTATGGGACTTAAGCCGACACGTAGGAGCCAGTTTGTCAATTTATTTACATAAGTTTATTTGAAGGAGTTGGCCCAGGAAAGGGAAAAGTGGAAAGGTGGGAGAGAGGCCTTTGCCCTGCAGTGGGACACAACAGGCTCCTAATAATAATAATAAGTTTATTTACAAATGTTTCTGTTTTTGTGTGATACGGACACCAATTGGCATTTTAATACATGGAAACGGCGTAGACTCGCTCTATTTGCATTGTATTCTGCATGACATTCAATAAGTATTCTGTAAAGAATCTACATTGAATAAAATTATCTGAATCTGAAATATCACTGACACTCTACTTGGAAGTCTAAATCCAAGAAATTAGTTTTCAAAATATTTGAGTAAAGTTAATGGTTGTGTTGCGTTGGCTTTCCTATGATTTGTTCGGCAACAGTAATCACAAAGGCCTTGCAAACTGGATATCTCGAACAATACCATCTGGCACGCAGAGATTTGCTACCGTAGTACTTGTTGTACCTATATTCGCCCAGTATCATTACAGGCTTTCCGTTCCGCGTCTTCGAGTAGATTAGTTCCAAAGGCACTTCTGCAAAGATTATAAGGTATTTTATAGACTGGACAAAGATTGACACAAAAAATATGAAAAAGAAGTACAGAGGGGAAAAAAAACAATTTAAATCACAAGTTTTAATAACTTATGAACTGAAAATACCGTGAAACATGAACGGTAATTTAGAAAATAATTTATTAAGTTTCAGGGCCGTTATAACGATGACGAAAATGATTACAAACTCCGTTAATGATTTCAACCTAATTAAGACGCCATTGCGAATTATGAAATTAAGAGGGGGCGATTATGTTCAGTTTAGGTAGGGGTCTACCTGTGTCCCGGTCAAGACAGGCCTGTGACTCTCCGCGCTCTAGGTATGCAACGCGGCGCTGGAAGTCGACTGGGTGAGGCAGTCGATTTTATTTTTCTTTATTTCATCTTATAAATAGGTAAGTAAGTATTTGCATTTTTGATTGAACATATTACATACCTACTTGCATCTCGCTTAGTATCTCATAAAGTGACAAAATCATCGCCGTAGATCACCTGTCCGTGATCACCCGCGATTTAAAAACATGTCCTAAGCGGTGCACTGCAAGTATCGACTTTATGCTTAGACCGTAAGGTTGAAATTTGTCGGCACCCCGCCTGAGAGTGTCAGATCTGTAAACGTTAGTTTACTATTATGTAATCTGTGGTCAAGATGATGCGGGCTTTGCAGTGAAGCGTTGGCCCCGAGGAAAATTTCCAGCGGTCTGTATGTATTTCAACGGAGGGTAGAACAAATATTTTTCGCATACCAGAAAATCTTTATACCCTGAGAGCCAAACTATTTCACTGTATGAAGATTCAACAAAAATTCATATCAGCATTTTTTTTTCGTCTTAAATTAGATTAGCTGGTCTATAAAATAATTCATTAGTAATCCACCCAAATTTACGACCGCAGGATTTAAAAAAATAATAATAAAGGTATTAAAAATTCCACAAAAAAAGGGCAAAAATGCTATAAATATTATTTACTTTACATTTGATTACCTTTATTAATATATTTTTTTCAAGTATATAATCCTCCTATATTTGTAAAAGAAACACAATTAAATCTAAAAAAAATGATTACGTAAACCTTAAAGTTGCATAACACCTATGATAAAAATACTATAAGATCAGTTCTTCTATGCTTTTGTTTCATTAACGTCCCTTAACATAAAGTGTAATAAATCCACCTAAAAAACTATATGGAAATTGAAAACGATTTTAGTGGTAATAAAAAACTAGTGAAAAAAATATAGCAGTTAAATTAACTAAGTAGACTTTTCTTTAAGGTCAAATAATATCATTCTAAATTAAAATCCACCTTAAAAACATAAAGTAATAATTATAATCACGCATCAAAGAAACAAAGGGTTGCGAGGGGTATATGCGGGGCGCGGCGGCGGCGGCGGCGGGAACAACGAGCGAGCGGGCGCACGAGGGCAAGCAAGGTCACGTCACAGGACGATATGTACCTAGATTTGTATTATTGCAGTCGTGAGCGCATTCAGCATTGTCACCATTATTTGCGAAAAATATTACCTTTGCCAACAAAGTGTTATAAAAACTTTAAGGTGATAAAAGAATGGAAGAAAATATAAGTTGTGAAAAATGCGGAATATGCAATTATTCATTGTGTTTTGATATCGTGCTTGTAGGCGAAAAAGGCCTGCAAAGACTAGGTAGTATACGAATCAACTAAAATAAGACTCGATGGATTGTTTTTGAGATCCCAAAATTTGAGCAATGTTAAGTTACATAAAGAAATCCGGAATTATACACGTATCCGAAACTGATTGAAGCTGCGACAAAACGTATTGCTGCGGGTGAGACACCAGAAAAACCCGCAAATTTTGATTATAAATCTACAGGTTTTTTCTGTTGCCGCGATGCATCTTCGCATTGCAGTTTGAGGAAGAAGAACTGACTGAACTACTGATAGACCGTCGGCCCACAGTAGAGGCCTACCTTATAAAAAAGAAAGCAGAACGCACGCACTTTGTAGAGACAGAGGACATTAAGTAGATTCATAAACGACTGGTTGGCCGCGGCGCAACTTGGCAAAACCGGTCAAGTGCGAGTTGGACTCGCGCGCCGAGGGTTCCGGTAGTATTTACCTATAGTATTTTCGGAAGCGATAAAGTCCATTGTTAGGACCTTGAAAGGAAGGAAATTTGTTTGTAATGGTTTTTTGCAGATTAGTAAAAAACTGTGCAACTTAGAAAGATTGTTTTATTTTCGCTGCAATATTTACATAGACTTCTATCGACTGTAATTAATTCAGATTTTTCCTTTCACAAACTTCGGAGTTAAGGGGGGGGCGAACGTATTTTTTTTACATTTTTTGGATTCCGAACCTCAAAAAAAAAAACCGGAACCCTTATAGGATCACTTTGTTGTCCGTCTGTCTGTCTGTCTGTCAAGACCCTTTATCTCACGAACGAGTAAAGGTATCAGGTTGAAATTAATACCATATATTAGGATCCATGAACCACACAAGATCTGAAAAGTTATTTTTTTTACAATGACGCAATCAAAAGATATGGCATTTTATGTCCTCATCTCCATACATTTATGCAAAAAAGCAAAACCTACAGGGTATTTCCCGTTGACCTAAAATTATGAAATTTGGCAGGAAGCTAGGTCTCACAGTACAAATAATGGGAAAAGTCTGAAATCATTAAATATTACAACTTTTTTCACAACTAGTGGTAACCAATTGTGGTGAGTTCCCGTTTCAAGAACATTCATATAATGACCCAAGTTGGATTTTCGCGGAGGCGATTTTTGTTTTACTTCTATTTTAAAAACGGGAACACTTACAAACTTGAAAATTGGTATGTTTATAGTGCATAAGCTGTAAAATAACAACAAATAATAAAATTTGGTCAAGCGCGTGTCGGAATCAAAAAATCTAGCACATTAACTTACTGAAATTTCAACTAATACAATTATGATTATGTGGTGGTACGGAACCCTCGGTGCTCGAGTGCGACTCGCACTTGGCCGGTTTTTCATCATAACTTCGAAACTAAGAGTCTTAAAAAAATATAAAAATATATTTTGGAATTTACAAGAAGCCCTTTCATATGATACCCCACTCAACCTAGTAACCACGATTTGAAAATTTGCCCACCCCTATTCGGGCCCCCTTTACATTAATAATCCTAATTCTTTTTTAATTCTTTTATATGCATTTAAGTTGGGCAACCATATTCTAAAACTGTTCCAAATTTCAAGTAGATAGCATGAGTGCTTGCTCAGATACGAGTATACAGGTATGACAGACAGACAAAGCGGCACTATAAGGGTTCCTTTTTTTACCATTTTGGTATCGGAACCCTAAAAATGGGTAAATACAAAAAATAATCACAAACGCACTTTGTAGAGGCAGAGGACCTTCAGTAGCTTTAAGGAAGTCTGGCGCAACTTGGAAGGTTTTCCGCAGTTAGCGCCCCAAACTTACCCGTCCACCCAGTTAAAGCTAAAACTAGTCTGTGGGGCTTTTTACCGCTTAATAAAGCTTAAAACTTTGTCTGCCTACTTAAAACGTAATAGGTTTCCATTTCTGACTACTTTTATGCTGCCATAAAATGGCATAAAAATGGCACATATTACCTCCCAAAAAAAAGATGGAAAAAATGCGTAATAATAGATATTATAATAATATGTCTTGACAGTTTTTCGATTCAGACCATGTTCGCGGTATAATTATATTTCACTTCACCGATAAAATGAAAAGCTACAATGAAGAAAAAAAATGGGAAAGCTGTACAGTTATGCCTTGGTCGACCTTATCTTGGTCTGGCTCTGGTATTTTTGGTTGTCCAACCTAATTTACTACAAAGAACCGCATTTATAAGATAAGACCGAAAAAAAATCTAAATCAGCCGCATCCTCAGCCCGGTGGGGCTTTTTGTTTGACCGAGACATTTGTATGAAGCATTTTGTAGTTTATAGGGTTAACCGGTCCAACGGGACACTAACTGCGCTAAACCTGCTAAGTTTGCTGACCAGATGTTTTTGAAGCTAATAAAGGTCATCTTTCTCTACAAAGTGTGTTTGTTTAGTTTTTTGTTAGTTACACATATTTTTTGACAGCCTATGGGCACAGACAAAAGAAGTTAGACAAGGAAACCTGCCAAGATGAGGTCAGGCCGCCCAAGACGTATGTTAACAAATTAAATTAAGCTATAAATACGCATTGTGTCAATCCTTTTTACCAACGAGGTGAATTTACCATTTCAGTGGTACCATAAAAGTAGTCAGACACGAGAACCTGCCAGGTTTGAAGGAGGCTGATAATGTTTTTTAAGTTTTGCTAAGTGGTTAGAAGCCCCACAATTCTACTTTTCGATGAGGTATTTTAACCGGTCGGACGGGTAAGTTTGGGTGCTAACTGCAGAAATCCTGCCAAGTTGTGCCGCGGCCGACCAGATTGTTTAAAGCTGCTAAAGGTCTTCTGGCTCTACAAAGTCCGTTTGTTAATTTTTTTATGTTTACGCAATTTTGTTTTTGGTCCTGAGCGCAGACAAAAGTTTTTTAATCTGGAGGATTCAGGCGGAAGCGTGTTTTGGCGTCCGCAATATATTTTAATTCTTTTTCATGATGTTTTAACACTAATGAACAAGATTAGACAGGGTGTCGCCCTGACATCCTTGAGGATTTTGTATAAAGTCCATGATTAGATAAAAGGAGGGGAACGAAATAAAAATTTTGACCTACCTCATCGAGTGGGGTATCGTTGTTTAGAGCTCGTTGAGAAGATAAATTGTGTATTTTTTGTTTTAAAAAATATTAAAAAGTAAAGGAATTAGATGCCACCAAAGTCAGTTTTTTTACAAAATTTTGTTTGGGCTGTTATCTTATGAACAGTAATAGGTAGACTGTTGAAATATTCACAGATAATGTATGCCGCTTTGACAAGAAATACTAAAAATTAAAAAAGTAATAAATTAAAGGGGACTCGCAAACTAAAAACCTGTCTTTTTTGGCGATTTTTTAATATATTTTTGTTTTAGCTCTATTTTAATAACGGGAACACATATAAACGTGAAAATATGTACGTTTATAGTGCATGAACTGTTAAACAATAAAAAGTTTCAAAAACTGGTCAAGTGCGAGTCAGACTCAAAAAATCTTGCACAGTAAGTTACTGAAATTTCAACTAATACCTACAATCAATATTGTAAGTAGTAACTTAATGTGCTAGATTTTCCGACTCGCACTTGACCAGTTTTTATTATTTTTTATTATTTTATTGCTCATGCACTATAAACATACATATTTTTACGTTTGTAAGTGTTCCCGTTTTTAAGATAGAGCTAAAACAAAAATCGAGCAAAAATCGCCTAAAAAGACAGGTTTTAGTATGGGAGCCCCCCTCAAATTATTACTTTTTTAGTTTTTAGTATTTCTTGTGAAAGCGGCAACAGAAATACATTATCTGTAAATATTTCAACTCTCTACCTATTACTGTTCATAAGGTAACAGCCCAAACAAAATTTTGTAAATTAACTGACTTTGGTGGCATCTAATTCCTTTACTTTTTAATATTTTTTAAAACAAAAAATACAGCATTTATCTTCTCAACGAGCTCTAAACAACGATTCCCCACTCGATGGGGTAGATCAAAATTTTTATTTTGTTCCCTCCTTTTATCTAATCATGGACTTTATACAAAATCCTCAAGGATGTCAGGGCGACACCCTCCCTGATCTTGTACAGGAGTCCTTAAATATCAAGAAAATGCAAAAAAATGTATTGCGGACGCTAAAACACGCTTCCGACAAAATGTACGAGACCGTCTGCAGGACTATTTTAGCTCTAGCTTTTATTTAGCTCTAATTTGGCGCTTTTGCCAATCTGCTTTTTGATGAGAGAATCATTAAGAGATTTTAATATCCAACAACGAATAAACGATTTTGACTTTGACGAGGTAAAATGTAGAATTTTTTATGGCACCATAAAAGTGGTCGGATACGACCACCTGCCAGGTATTAAGTAGGCCTACAAAGTTTTTTAAGCTTTGCTAAGTGATTAGGAGCACAGGCTAGTTTTATTTTGCTTTTCCATGAGGTATTTTAACAGGTCCTCTGTCTCTACAAAGTGCGTTTGTTCTGCTTTTTTGTAAGGTAGGCCTCGCTACTGTGGGCCGACAGTCTATGATTGTAGATACTTAAGAAAAACAAAAATAAAATGTTAAACCTAGGGTTTGGTATATTGAATGT
The DNA here is from genome assembly GCA_947532105.1 of Athrips mouffetella. NCBI lineage: Eukaryota > Metazoa > Arthropoda > Insecta > Lepidoptera > Gelechiidae > Athrips > Athrips mouffetella. The sequence goes on along the minus strand of OX383964.1, from coordinate 23,080,233 downwards.
AAGGGCTTTGAAAAAGTAGTCATTCTAAGAATACGCTATTCATCATTTATTTTGAACTTCATATTATCTTTAAATAAAAAAAAACAGGTCAAGTGCGAGTCGGACTCGCGCGCCGAGGGTTCCGATATACCTTTAGTATTTTTGGAAGCAATAAAATCCATTTTCAGAACCGCAAAACTAAATTTGTTTGTAAAGGTTTTTTGCAGATTTCTGAAAAACTGTGCAACTTGGAAAGATCATTTTATTTTTGTTGTTAAGTTTACATAAACCTCTGTCAACTATAATTAATTCAGATTTTTCCTTACTCAAACTTCGGGGTGGTATTTTTTTTTACATTTTTCATCATAACTTGAAAACTAAGAAACTTAAAAAAAAACAAAAATATATTTTAAAATGCACAAGTAAAGCCCTTTCATATGATGCCCCACTCGACCTAGTAGCGACAATTTGAAGTTTGCCCCCCCCCCCCCTATTTTGGCCCCCTTTACATTAATAATCATACTTTTTCAAAATTTTTTCATGTGAAATTAAGTTGGGCAACTATATTGTAAAACTATTCCAAATTTCAGGTCGATAGCATAAGTGGTTGCTGAGATATAGAGGTGTGACAGACAGACGGACAGACAGACAGACAGAGCGGCACCATAAGGGTTCCTTTTTTTACCATTTTGGTATCGGAACCCTAAAAAAGATTTTTTAAAACATACTAAGTTTAGGCTCGTTCAGATAAGAAATAGTTGATTTTTTTTGCAAAACATGCGGCTAAAGACTCCTTATATCATCATACAGGGTGTCCCATAATTAGGCCGTCACACTGACACCGGAGGTAGATGGACTTAAGGCGCATCAAATAAGCTTAACATGCCCATAGAAAAGTGTAATGAGTATTGAGTATGACCAGTTTCATTGATTTTTAAAAATAATAAATATTATTATTTTTTTTTATTTGATGCGCCTTAAGTCCATCTACGTCCGGTGTCAGCGTGACGGCCTAATTATGGGACACCCTGTATAAAACAACATGAAAACTATTTAAAAAATATTGATTAATTTGATTTCGTGCCATAGTTCAGGGGCGGGATCAGTATCAGTAACTGAACAACTTTTCCCAAGGAACATACATAGGTCGAAATATGAAAAAACTAATTTGACCTGCAATACAAAATGCGCTATCAGCTGACGCAGTTTCTATGGGAGGTCAAAGATTGATTTTCGTATTTCAACCTATGTTCCTAGGGAAAAGTTGTTCAGTTGCTGATACTGATCCGATCAGCTATGACACGCAATCAAATTCACACCCTGTAATTTTAGGTGTGGACGTTTGAGCGGGCTTTTTTTGGCGCGCTCCGAGTCGAATGCCCGCGGTTGCATTAGTAAGAATAGTAAGCGTTCGAAAATGATACTTATTACGGAGAACTTAAGTCCTTATTAGTTTATGTACTTTTAAAAATTTATGAAGATCTTAATTTTTTTGGTGGATTTCATGTTTCGTTATGCTATCTAGGCTTAATATTAAAAGTCTACCTAAATTTATAACTGCTACTTTTTTGCTGCCTTTGTAAAAAGCTGATAAAGAATTACCTACTACCCAAATAAAAACAATGTTGGATTTTGAAAGAAAGTATATTAAAACGTTATTTGATGTTGATAATTACCAAAACAAATCTTCTATTATTTTTTTCCTAGAGTTTAAGGCACAGTTAGTGAAACAAACAACTTCTTCTCATAGAATTAGTTTCCCGTTTATATCTTTGGTGGATCTCGATTTTGGTGCTTAAATATAGTGAACATAGACACATTTTCACGATAATATAGGTGCTAGCTTTTTTGCTGTAAAATTGCGCCATCTTCGGGGTATATTTTTTTTTTGGTTCCTTCCAGTTTGAAATTTTGGAGGATTCAAAAATATAGTCTCTTAAAATTACATTTAAAGGCCATTTACAAAAATTTGGCCTGATATGAATTTTTTCCCCAAAATATAGGATAGCTCTTAGGGTATTACCCGAAACGATGCGAACAAAAGCCAATATCACTTTAGTTAGCTGGACTTTAGACTTAAAATAGACTAAAAATTACAACTACAGTTCAGAACCTAAAAAAGTGATGCTTACATGAAAATTTACAGTATTTTCTTTACCTGAAAACCTCCAGCTTCCATATAAATGCAATACTTGTAGCTTCTATTTTGAATATTTGGGTTACTCGTAACTGTTGATAATTACAGTCACCTTGCTCACGCTAGCACTGCAAGCCGCCACGTTATGGCAAGGCACGTTATTCAGGATTGCAAGTTTGAGCATATTTTGACAATATTTGGAAGCCAAATGGTTGAAATATAAAAGTAAAAGATGTCGTTTGAATTGTTTATTTCCAGGAATGTTAATTTTAGAGAGTTGTTTAGATTTCCTCTGTTTGTTTGTGATAAACCTCTCACTTAAAATTTTAAGATAGGTGAAATGACATCAAATTCACCATCTACTCTTTCAACCTGTTTGAGTAGTAACAAAAGCATAGGAATAAGGTGTAATTGTTTATTCTTATAACAAAAGCCACAGTACAAAAGCTATCAACAATTACAGTAGTCGTATATTTTCCTAAAGAAATTGCTGTACTCTTCCGGATCCTTAGTTATTTAAATATCATGTTATCTATTTAAATTGTCATATCGTATTTTACATATAAAAGCTTTAAGCTTAAGATTTAAGCTTTTCTGAATAAATAAATTTATTATTATATAAATTTCGGTTTATTTAAGTTTTATATTGATAATACCAAACAAATCTTTTTCAATGAAGTAAAGTTTTCTGACGGAAGAATGCTAATAAGAACATTTTGGCATTAGTCCTTGCAAGTGACAACTAGTACTGTTTAATTTTGAGGCTAAATGGGTATGAGAATGATTATAAACTACTAAACTAGTTATTACACGTAAATTAAGATGCCCTTATGAATAACAATATTCGGAGGGGGGTGACTGTGTTCGGTTTGAGAGCTTACTATCTGCTTGTCTTTAGTCATGATGATGCGGGCTTTGCACTTACGCAATGACGCAGAGCTACATACCCAGCGGTCTGTAGTTTTGCTCTTCTTCTGAATGTAGAACGAATATTTTTCGCATAAAAGAAGTTCCTTACCCGCAGTGTTGCGTACAAAATTTACTGAAAACAAAACTTTCATTAGTCGTCTGTTATAATCTACAAAAAATTTAGGTAGCAGGATTTTAACAATGTGTTTACACTATAATTTGTATTTAGAAAACGACGAATCTGTACCTTAAGTTGTTCAGTTTCATGTCCAAAGTACCATATTCATATAAAGTCATACCTTCGTTTTAATCGAAACCCTCTTGTTCCGTGCAACAGACAGAATAGCTCATTTGATGTTAGTAGTATTTTAAATAAGATTTCAACTAAATGGATTTATAGTCGACTCGATAAGAAAGAAAAAGCTTCGAAAACTGCAGAATTCAGGGTCTGAAGAGATTTTGAAGCTACGTAGGAAAGTGCATTGTTAATTTATCAATAGTTGTTTATTTTCTGGATCATTGTCACTACATTTCGATCGCTTATTTGAAACAATAATGAAGTAAAAGAAACAATTTCGGTTTTAAGCCCTATTGAACTTTTTAATTATCCGCTTTAATTGTTAAATGAAATACAAAAAAAAATTCCAATTCTTGAAATTCTTTACCAGAAGTGTTACGAACGAAGGCAATGAAACTGTAACGTTATTAAGGTTTAGTGCTTTATTGATAAAATACTGTATCACTTAATAAAATTAAAAATTTTAACAAGAAGAATCAGAACGTAAAATTTTCGGTTTGGAACAGATTATGTTAAGGCGTACCTACTCAAAGACAAAACAGTATGAAATTTAACCAAAAACGATGAGGACGATCAAACGATCATAATCTGTTCTAATAAACCGAAAGTTTTAAGTTATCCTACGTACAGACAAAACGAAATATTTAGAAAAAAGATTTTGAGTCATTCTCATTGTGTTTTTGGTTATCAGATGGTAATGAATTAGTGAATATGTTCATTGGAAACAGAAACAATAAAGTCGTTGACTGTGATAACGAAGGCACGACATCCCTTGGGTGAGTGTGTGGAACAGCGCCATCTTGTCTTCAGGCTGTTTGAACGTCTAAGAGAAAACGTGTATTTTCCTATCTTCAGCAATTTATTCCCTCGTAGGGATTTGACGTATTCAGCTGAAATATTAAACCGATTAAAATCTAACTATGTACATATAATTAGGAACACAAAGGTCGCCGCCGCCTCGCGCGTGAAACTAGGATGCGGAAGCAAGAAGGGTACAATACAATCAATTTATTAATAAAAAATAACGAATTTTACAAGTTACAGTACAAAACCACATTTGGTTCCTGATTATTTTTTAAGATATACCCTGCAATTGAATGATATATAATACTATAAGGTCCTAATGAAATAGTAAACATAATTTTAGTATGTTACTCAGACCATGAAACTGAACAACTTTTCCCATGGAATATAGGTCGAAATACGAAAAACCAAATTTGACCTCCCATACAAAATGCGCTATCAGCTGATGCAGTTTCTATGGGAGGTTAAAAATTTATTTTCGTATTTCGACCTACGAGTATGTTCCTTGGGGAAAGTTGTTCAGTTTCATGGTCTGAGCAACATACTAAAATTATGTTCACTATTTCATTAAGACCTTATATAACTATGATACATTTTTTCGTTTATTTTGTCTAAAGCTGTCAAAAAAAAACAAGCTTGTTATTATTTCCATCAAATACACTCTGGTTTTAGTGTCATGGCTGCAAAAGAGATTGGTAAGTGTTTAAATAAATTAAAAAGAAATGAACTATTGGTACACTACAGCAACGCTTGTATTAGTATCTTTTCTGTGCTGCTGTACAACGCTTGTCGTTCTAAATCGAACTGACACCAACTCTAAAGGGCCTGTCCGCACAGCGAATTTTCACCGCGCGATATTTACTCGCGCGAAATATATCCCGTGCTTGAAATAGCAAAAAAATCGCGCGGAAACAATTCGCTGTGCGGACAGTTCCTAAGATTCAATGTGTTACAAAATTGCGAGAAAAAATCACACGGTAAAAATTTGCTGTGCGGACAGGCCCTAAATCAAATTAAAAGATGGATAATATTTATTTATTTCTATAATTTTTCAAACCGAGGCGGCTTTTTTGGTAATTTTGGTGAAACTCATTATATTCTTTAACAAAAATTTTATTTATTATTCACTGTACGTACTATGTACACAACGTAATAACTTATAAGTGCATTAAACGCTAACAACAAAATGGCCTCCCGACTTCTTTCCTCACTTCCCTATACCACGGACATGTAGCTCTTCATATTTGCAGGCGTTCGACCGATCAAGTTGCTGAATGTGAATTAATAAAAACAAGGGATCCATCTTAGTAGTCAACCGGATTACTTATAATTTTATCCATTTAAACATTAAATACTTGCAAGAACTGGCTTAAATGTGGCTACTGGAAAATTGTTTCTATAGTGTTAAAGAACACATGAAACGTAACACGGCGTAGACTCGCTCTATTTACATTGTATTCTGCATGACATTCAATAAGTATTCTGTAAAGAATCTACATTGAATAAAATTATCTGAATCTGAATCTGAATCTGAACAAATAAACATAATATTATACTACACAATTAGATAAGAACCATGTTGTTATCATGGATGAAACTTGGTCTCGTCTTATGTATATTTTTTCATTAATATTGTTGTGAAAACAAGAATATGTGAACACCTTCAAACGTAGATTTCGGTGAACCACACCAAGGCAATACAACTTCTGAATTATGTACACATACTCCTCTCATAATAAATATATTTCATTTCAAAAACATTTAAAAGAACAATATCAATACGCAAAAACAGATGGAAGAATGAATGTAAATGAGACCTACTGATGTGATTACCATAATAATAACCTTATTGACCATTAAGTGAATATGAATTATAATTAATTATTTATTTACTAATAAACTAGCTACTCTAATAAACTATTAACCACCAAATAATACAAAATATGAGCAGAAGGCTTACAGTTATAGCTTGAAAAACTTAAACTTCAAATGTCAAGTTCAAATGTCTTATTCTAAAATACTCATCATCATCATATCGTGTGGGTTGCAAGGTCGATGACCGACCTCACAAACCCTGGTGTCAGAGTGGTTGAGCCGCCAAAGGCCTCTGACATGGCTCATTAACGACTACATCCGTAGATAGTAGTCGGGACCAACGGCTTAACGTGCCTTCCGAAGCACGGAATCATCTAACTTTTCGGACAATCAGGTGATTCATCCTGCAATGTCCTAACCAAACTGGGGAGGTCGCACAAAGAGATTTTTGTTTGACAGTGTCCCCACCGGGAATCGAACCCAGAACCTCCGGATCGAGAGTCGAGCCCTCTAACCACTAGACCACAGAGGCTGTTAAAATTAAAATACTAACAATAAAAAATAAGATCTTTACAAACAATAACATAAACATTTAAAATACAATGTTTAAAACGTAATTTTTTTAATGGTAGTAGGCTTTTCATGATTGTGTATGTTTTTGATCGAAATGATGTCATCATTGAAACAATGAAGGTTGGCTTTGCAGAATTTATTTGTGCACGCCCACCGAGATTTAAGGCCTCTAGACCTTTGTCTGTAGAACTTGAAACCTTCCACACAAATCTGGATCCTGTTACTGCGTTTCGACTTTACAAAGGAAACTGTAACAAATTAACACACGTATTTAGCTATGTACTAAAATTTATAATTCATTAATAGAAAAAGAAAAAATAAATGTAAAAAAATCAAATGAAAATCGGTAAAAAGTATTTCAGACTTCATACATTAAGGGTTCCGTCGGGCTGTAAAATGAAAAATGAGGGTATTTCAAAGAAAACTAATATTATATTAGTATTGGAGTTTGTACGATCAATTGTTCACTTCAATTTCTTATGAAATAAATCAGTATTAAGACACCTAAAGTAAATTTAAATAACGTTTTTAAATCATTTCTTTCACCTATAACACTTAATATCTTTTATAGAACAATCTGAACTTGAAAAAGCCAAATGAGAACAACAAAGGATGGGTTACAGTAAGTTTACCTAAAACTCTTAAATATCTCTTGACATTAGACAGATGATCTACTCACAGCATCTTACTTTATTTATATTATACTACAAAACTATCAGTTCTTTTTCGTTATTTATTTATTAGCACCTCATTACCTAAAAAGTTGTGTTAAAAATAGTTGCACTACTTCGTGATTGTGCTGATAATTTACTTTTATTATTTCTCCGTCCAGTGTATGTAGGCGAGCATAGCAACCCTTACAATTGTGAGTGGAGCATACCCATATCGTTTTCAGTCCGCAATTCCCTTTCTTTCGAAAAGTGTAGCCCCCGACTTTGATCATTGGTTTCCCTCGCCTTGATGTGACCATGTCAAAATCTGCATAAATCAAATTTGTATTATAGATAACGGTAAAGTCTCTAAATACAACATAAGAATTTATTTCAACAGAGTATACACTATAAAAGTGGTTTCCTTAAAAAAATTTAAAATCGTTAAGTTTTTTAAAAATATGGTTAGTTTTTTAAAAATATGGCCAGAACTATTTTTGTCTCCGATATCTTTCATTTTTGGATATGTGGGTACCTGAAGGGTTCTTATAAAGACTCCATATAAAGTTTTGAGGTAGGGGTGGGGGAAGGGGTTTTTTTTAATGGGTCGAAAACGACCCCTTGGTCAAATGTGTTACTATAATAAACATTAAACTAAATTAAAATTCTTTATTACCAATAAATACATATGCAATACATTATATTATTTTATTTCTTCTTACTTTATCGACATATTTGGGACTGAATTCAAGAATAGAAATGACATGAATGGAGCATTAAATAAAAGGGTATAATATTTCTTTGTCAGACAAAGAGATATTCATATTAGCCGCTTGAATAGCATATTCTGTTTTTGTATGAACGTTTACTACACAATCAAAAAACAGCACAAAGAATGTGACAGAATCACTATTTTCCGATAAAATTGTAATGGTGTGATCCACAAACAGTTGATTCCGGGAAGATCTTTCTTCCCCCAGTGCACTAGCCACCCGCTTGGCGTTGTTAAGCGGTTTCTTGCCCTTTTCCACCACCCCTACCACGCCTCCTTCCTCGTCCATTTCCACGCTCTCTTCCGTGTGCCAATCTACGACTGTCTTCTTCCAGTGGTGAGTGGGTCTGATGGTGGTGTAGGTACCATCAGACTCCTCATCCACTTCACCAAGACCAACTGATACTCCACATCCTCATTCTTGCCCATCCCGTGTGTTCTTCCGCGTGCCCTACCTCATGCTCTTCCGCGACTGTCTTGTTCCAGTAGCAATGGTGATATAAAATCAGGTTCGTTATCTTTGCTAGACTCGGTTTCCTTAGCAAATGGACGCCTCGAAGTAAGACTTTGCAAGTGTGAGTAGCTGTCAACGGGAAAAATGTTGGAAAAATACGTCTTCTTCATCGCCGAAATCGCCTGCAGATACCCTACCATTGCCAGGTCGATTAATAAAGAGGTCAGCCACTTGTACTTCTTCGTAGGAGTCAAAATTTTCCAATTCGTTTATGTTTTAGGCATACAAATAAAAAACAGTAATAAGACATGTTTCTGCCCAAGGGTCGTTAGCGACCCACGGATGTTTGGGCGGCTATACTCGTATCTATGGAGTAAAACATAATTTTTTTGAGCTATTTCACTGTATTAAGATGGGTGAACTATCTAGTTTTATAATAAACAGGTTCATAACAGGAATATTAACAACGAAAAAATATAACTTACATTATTCGCAGGAAAACCAGAATTTTTTGCCACCAAAAATCATGACATGACTTAAATTGTCACCAGAACTTCTAAAATTATCTTTCATGCAAAGTTATCTGTTTGTTTTAGTAGATAATACTTTTAACCATGCCATAAATGTCAATAGACGTCACAAATAAGCGGTTTTATTTAGAAACTCGCACGTTTTCCATAACGTGTTTTACAGGACAAAAACGACCCAATGGGCATATATGGGCTAAATATAATTTCAAAAACTAAAACTAGGAGAGCTTAAAATATATAATTATCGTACTGAGTAAGTTTTTAAATTTCTACTCATTACCATCATTACCTGAGGCAAAAACCTGGCTTAACGATATTTTTCTTGGCGATTAGACAAGTGTAATCGTTCACATTCAAAATGAAAAAAAAAAAAACTGTTTCATTATTAATATTATAAAAATACAAGGGTTGAAAAAGGTAGTATCGAATCGAAAGCCCAAACTGCAGCAAAAAGCTTGGCGTCCTCAATAATCCACCGAAAAGCGTATATTTCTTTCCATAGATAACTTTTTTCTTTCTTAAAAAATGCACATAGCACATCATTTCTTCCTAGGTTGTGTTATTTTTATGTACACACCGTTTCTCACGACATGTGATCGAGATTCGTGGCCGTGTTGGAGGGTTGCCTTAACGATGGCACCGTGCTTGTCGACGACAAGGCGCGCCTTGCAGGACTGGCCAGATCGTCTGAAGAGGCAGCGCCAGTAGCTGCAACCATTCTTCTCCCGGCTGGAGCTGGAGAACGTATAGCCGTTGATCAGAGCTAGCGTATTACCCGCTGTGTTTTTCACCCACTCAACTGCAAATACACCAGAAATCAGTAAATTTCATTCACAAACATAATTGTCTTTCTGCGCAAAATCTTCCTTTTCATCTCTACCTAGGCTTACTTTTATCTAATCTGTGCCTAGGCTATGATATAGGTTCATTATAATTTTATGTGCAATCAAGAGCAGGTCAAACTTAACATTCCGAGCGCGATATCTGTCTACACTGACAAAAATAAGCGTTGTACAAAGTCCGCTATGACAGGCTCGACGTGTTTTATACCTACACAGCCTTACTCAGACAGTTTCAACAATTGGTGTTCGATTGTTAGTACGTAGATTCTATGTATTAGTTAGATAAACTACTACTAAATGCAATTTTATACATTTATTAACTGAACAAAGCTTTCAAATTGATGATTTTATATAAGTCTAATCTAAGGTATTAATGGTTGATATTGCTTACAATATAAATTATGACTGGCCTTTGTAGTACAACAAGTGCTGAAAGAAGAGTTGCCTGCATAAAAATTTCATTCTTTAAGTCTGTGGTAAACGTGTGGTAATAGTAGTTAGTAAATTATTTAAGTATGAAACAAGCATCTCTACTTAAAGTTTTATGTACATGCCCTTTTTCACAATATATGATTGCGCAGCGTGGCTATGAAGGAGATTAGCTTTAACGATGACGTCATGTTTGACGACCAGGCGCGCCTTGCAGATATTTCTGTTAGTACAGCGCCAGTAACTGGAGCCTTTTTCGCTCTGGCTGAAAGTGTAGCCGTTGATCAGAGCCAGCGTATTTCCGTTTGCGCTGCTCACCCATTCAACTACAAAAAACAGGATACATTTTTTTTACAGGATACATTGGTTACAGGATACATTGATTTTCAAACACACAGTTATGATAGACGTATTATCTCTATTCTGTGGTTTATCTGTATGCAGGGTTATGTTTTTGTCTTTCTGGAAATCTTTAAAGGTGAATGTGCCCATGCCACTTAAAATTTTTCCTAAGAAACAGAGGTCATCTAATTTTGAAATTTTATATAGAAAATATGATATCTATTTTTGATTTTGTATTTATATGTTTCTTGGGGAAAGTTGTATTATCTTATGAAAGTGGTTCTTAACATTTTCGGGTAGATAAAAAAAAAGTCTGTAAGTGCTCTGTGTTTTATAAATATTTGAAAGAATTTAATCAAATTAATATTACGGAGTAAAATTAAATTCTAATGATCGTTCCATTTTTTATAATGAATTTCGGAGGGCAATGGTTGTGTTCAGTGCACGCGCGAATAATACGTTCTCTACCCTTGGTCATTACTATGTGGGCTTTACATCCTCGCCCTGAAGTACAAACCCAGCGGTCAGACATTTTGTTCTTCTGATTGCAGTAATAAGTAAATTCTCCCTTGACAAAAAGCTCCTTGCCGGAAGGGTTGCAAACAAAAACTTCTGTAAATTAAAAACAACATCAGATAAGAATCACATTCTTCGCAAAAACAAAGAAACAGTCACAGATGTACAAACTCAAGAATCAGCATAGTGCTAAGAAGAAGAATTGAATTCATATCCATATGTCAACTTACAATCTAAGTAATCCGCTGCTAGCCTCAGACAAAGAGCCCGTTTTATGTATCAGAAAATCATTTATTGATCGTTATTTTGTTCTCGTTTGTTACTCGAAAACGGAAAATATATCTACATACCACCCCTACACTACTTCCACATTTAAAATGATAAAAGATTAATAAAAAAGCCGTAGGTACTACAAATATCTATTATGGATGTACCATCAACAACACCAACACCCATAGAATGAACAGAATGACATCCTTACAATGTGGCGCTAACATGTGCTGTGTGTGCTGGTGCTGGTGCCTAAACTTTTCAGAAGATGCACCAAGATCCGCAAATATAAGACTGTAATTAGTTCGATATACGGGTGAGACTTGGACACTAAAGGTATAAGTTCGTAGCCGACTGCAGACCGCAACAGCACATAGCAGCGCCATACTCGTATCAAATTTGTTCCGAGTGCTCCCTTTAAAGGTTCGGGCTAACAAGGCTTATGCGATGCCACGCCACGTTGGGTAATATTACGTTAGAAACCAGCCACGTCACCTATCAGTCTCATCAGCGACTAAAACAAACTTATCTTTACGTTACACCCGGGGCCGACAGCAGAAAAGCATTTCTCACAAAAAAATTACAGCATAGTTTCTTTAGAGGATGGTGCCTTTGCTCAATTTTTTTTTATTTAGGCGGCCTACTGTCGGCCCCCGGATTCAAACGGACTGATGCACTACAAACGTCCTATTGCATTTTAACACGCAATATAGGCGATCTGACAAACAAGCATCACAAGTAGACTGGGATAACGTACCTAAAGTTACGTTAGCGACATCACATAAGATAAATGTGTTTCTAAATTATGATTTTTCATATAATAACTATGAAAACTGATGTCCTCTGACGGGCGTAATATAACGTAAGTAGCATCACATAAGATAAAATTTTCCGCACCTTAACTCATCGAAGTCTATTACGGGCGACAGTGTAGTCTGCTGCCCGACTACACGTCGCTAGCTTCGTGTCTCTAGCTACGAAAGGTATTTCATAGAAACATAGAAACCAGTAGCGCGACACGTCGTCTGCTGCTGCGTCTGCAGTCGGCTACTAACTTATACCTTACACTCAAAGAAGGGAAATTAGCTGGAAATCCTCGGGTCAATACAAAAATGTGACAGAAACTGAGGAATCCTGAAGTACTAAGAGATTGAAGATCTCGTGGCAGTCCCAAACAAAATAGCAGAGACGAAAGCTCGTAGACTGCGCTGGCTCGGCAACTTAGGATGAGGGAAGACGCTACATTAAGAGAACCTATGAGTGATTATACTGACGATGATTAGTTAGTGCAGGCTTGCGCCAGAGGAGTAAGTAAGTACAATAGACTTGGAAAAGATCAAATTTTTCACTAGCACAACTGGGACTCAAATCTATGTTTTGCGGAAAACTGAGTTGCGCCTTTTCTGGGCATAATTTGATAGACTCTATTTGAAAAAACTAATTTGTCATTTTATAAGCCACCATTTTCAATCCCTTTTTTAAGTCATTGAATTGACAAAATACAAAATTAGTGTAGGCCATGGTTAGGATAGGAGGCGAAAGATCTGGTTGTCTCTTACTAAACCTTGACGTAAATTCCATTTCGGATTACGTATTGCAATGGCTCATGATTGTGTATTGGCATGACGTCTCGTATAAGCTGACCACCAGGAAGAGTCACCATCGAGCTCTTGCAGCCCAGACGTGTTCGAGTGCATCTCCAGTTTAATGTACTCCTACAAGCCTTGGTCAAATAAAAACAATAGTCTTTATAGATTGCTACGGCCTTCCCTCGGAGACTGTTTACCATGGTAACTGAAACATGTAAATATATGAGTAATTTTATTGCATATTTTCACATTCATTTATATCATAACAATTAAAATACTGTCGAAAGCATATAAAAAGTTACATACAAGTTAAAAAGAATATCAAGACAAAATTTAAAAAATATACATTAAAATAAAAACCCGACTGCGATAGGATTTGGTAAACTGGATTTTTTTAAGATATTGCAGGTGGCGAGGACGGTAACACGTTTGTGGTGGTAACATAATTTTATTCGTCCCCACCTACAACATACATACCTAACATCACGCCTCTTTCCCGTCGGGGTAGGCAGAGACCACAGCTCTCCACCTGCTACGATCTTGACATACTTCCCTCGCTTCCTGTACTTTCATCAATCCTTTCATACATGCTCGTCGGTTTAGGGTACTTTTAATAAATAAAAACCGGTCAAGTGCGAGTTGGACTCGCGCGCCGAGGCTTCCGATATACCTTTAGTATTTTTAGAAGCAATAAAGTCCATTTTTAGGACCGCAAAACTAAATTTGTTTGTAAAGGTTTTTTGCAGATTTCTAAAAAACTGTGGAACTTAGAAAGATAATATCTTATAAAATATTAGTTATCCAAATCTTATATATAGATCCTAGCTTGTTTTCGGGCTTTTTATTATAGATACTTTTTTATTTAACACTTTTTGTATTTCAGATTTCTTCGTAAAATTATTTTTTTAAAAATTTTCGAACATAAGTTATAAATATTTTTGTGGTCGCCTCAAGGTCTTCGTTTATATTTAGTACTATATAAAGATATAGGGTGACTTTTAATTAGTTCTTGATAGCAAAAGATATGCATATACTCACGATTCTGAACATCTTTTCCCAAGGAGCATAGGTCGAAATACGAAAAACCAAATTTGATCTCCCGTACAAAATGCGCTATCAGCTGATGCAGTTTATATGGGAGGTCAAAACTTGATTTTCGTATTTCGACCTATGTTCCTTGGGGAATGTTGTTCAGTATCATAATTACATTCATATCTTTAACTATCAAGAACTAATTAAAGGTCACCCTATAGGTTTCGGGGTTTTTTTTAACGAGATGCTCAGTTTAGCCCGGGGGAGCCTCACCCCTAGAGAACGCGTCCCCAGGTGGCGGATAGGGGAATGCCCGGCAGATATGCAGGATAGGAGGGAAATAAAATACCTCCCGCGGACCAACAGGCACCCTCCGTCAAGCCGCTCGGACATATTCCGATCACGGGCTGGCGGAGGGCAGCGGCGCCAGGCAGGGCACAGTGTAGAGGACGGCGGCGGAAGAGCTCCCGGGTCAACTGCGGCGTCCTAAGCCCCAGTTAGCAGGAGGGGTTACTGTCTTGGCGTCAGGTGGCAACCGGCCGTAAAACTCAAACCAAACCAACTACTCCTCATCATGAATAAAGTTATAAAAAAGGCGAGACATAATATTAGGGCGTCCCCCGCAGAGGCGGCTCGTGACATTTTTTTATGGGTGTGCACAAAAAAATTAAATACTTAAATAAATTGACTTACCTACTAGAAATATTTGTTTATGGCTTTATTGTTACCTACATATTATGCGCGCCAGCGCCAGCTCCAAATACCAGACACGGGAAACAAAACAATTTGTTTACAACTGCACATCCAAGGTGTTTTAAATATTGTTCTGGTTGAAAACACGATTAAAAGTTATTTTTTTGTACTACATTTTTGAACTAGCGCGATTTCAGGTCGTGGCGGCACCTTTTTATTGAGTTCAAGTCGTATTTGTAAAGTCTTTTTCGCATTTTTTTTATGTAAACGACACTGTATTCGTCCATTTTTAAAGTAATTAAGCACGTACACTATTAAAAACAATTATTTCTAAATTTTCAAGCAAAATTGCGAACAGTAACTGAAAGCTGTATACGAAAAAAGTTTGTTTACGTATGATCGGCAACAGCGCCTTGTCACCAAACTGCATGCGCATCGCGACCTGGCAACGTAGCATTGAGCAGCGCTCCTGATTAGGCTAATTTCTCATAGAAAATCTTTTGTTTCACGCGCTCGAGCGTGTTGATGTTTCTCTTTCACACTCATTGAATTCTGTATAAGGAATTGTACTGAATATATTTTCATAGGAGCGGAATCGCTGGCGCGCCACTTGGTACAACTTGACTACTTATTTGTTGCGTAATTATTTCTTAGGCTATTATAAATGTATACAACGTATAGGGTTATGAAAATAGGTATGTAATCGTATGTAACTTAACTAGGTAGGTAATACATCCTAAGTTTGAGTTTTGTGAAAGAGGGAGTGCACTGCACCAGTGCTCTTTAGGACGAGCCGCCTAATTAAATCATTTGAAAGCTTAGTATTAATGCAATAAGATCTACCTCCTGCGTTATCATTAAGTCTATAATGAGGTGTTTTCACCTTTTTTCCTTAAAATTATTTACAATTAGCAGTTTTTCTTTTGAATCCTTACAACTTTTTAAAACAAAAGAACTTTTTGTTTTTTTTTTTGCTTTAGGAGCACTATTACAATATAAGTCTCTAACTAAACCTTGATGTAAACTCCATTCCGGACAATGTATCGTGACGGCTTGTGGTTGTATTCTGAGTTGTCTCGTAAATGATTGAGCCCTTACATGCATGGTGTAAAGCCAATTTGACATTTTCAATTTTTCTTGACCACATTAAAACAATAGTCTTTTCAACACATTTGCTCATAAAACAGCTCCATTTGCACTGTATTTAGGTCCATAATCCAGCTTATTAAAAACGTGTGCTTTTACACTAGTTATTTATTTTTTTTTTTTTTTATATTAACAAAGAGCAAGGAGTTCTAATGTCTAAAATATTTATGACATTTTCGTAAATATATACCTAATGTTGATGAAAATATAATATATAAACAGTTTGTTGCATGAGATTCGTTAAATTTGATAACAAATTAACATTAACTGATTTTGTAAGCAATAAATTTTAAGTTTTTGTACTCTTTCAATGACTACACCGTTTGGGAGCATTGCCACTGCTTCGTCACAGCTCCGCATTTGAAAAAAGAAATGAGCGAGCAAGAAGAATTCTGCGCGCCATTTTTCAGAAGTATTTTCATTTGCTTTGATTTTTGCAAGGAGGTTTTAACCCACGCTACGAAGCGAAGTGTAGTAAAACCTCCTTGGATTTTTGTGACTAACTAGCAATGTCAACGTTGGTTTCAAGCAATGAAGAAGAACTTAATTTAACCCCACAGGAAATAATTACTGGGGCACAAAATGCAAGTGAGAGTCTCCTTCCAGCAAAATCAAAGGCCAAACATAGGCCAATCTTCATACATTCTTGCCTACGAAAAGTTCATTGAATGGAAGAACAGCAAAAATGCAAATTTGTTTTCAGAGAATGTGTTTTTGGCTTATTTCAATGAGCTGGTGAATATTTATAAACCTAGATAGATAGATAGATAAAAATCTTTATTTTTAGAACTTTTTACATGAATTTACATAGGGTCTCACAAAACCACTTACGTGGTTTATCTGCGAGGACAGAGTACCGCTCATACGGCTACAAGTTCATACTTAAAAACTAGTTATTAATAAGGAACAGCAACTATGGGAAAAACAAATAAGCATATTTTAAAAGAAAATTCGATCATTACCTTTGGTGGAGAACTGTGGTCTCTGCCTACCCCAACGGGAACAAGGCGTGATGTTATGTATGTATGTATGTACCTTTGAGTCTATAAAAGAAAGATAGCTCTTTGTGGTGTAATTTATTCCATGTTGAAAAGTATTGTGAGAACGAAAAATGGAGGCTAAGGAATTGCAGCCCGAACCGCAAAAAGGTAAGCGAATTAGATTCGTTTTTATTCGCAAATGTGTTGAAAAACGTCGTAAGAAGCTTGTGCGCTTTGGTTATTACACCCTCGGCTCCATTACGCCCTCGCCTGCGGCTCGGGCTGCAATTTCTGAGCCTCGGCCGTAATATCCAAAATAGCGCACGTGCATCTTAATGTACTATTATGAATTGCTAACGATTTTCCCCTCCAATTTTTCAATAGAATACTGTTATTATATTGATTTATTATTGCTAATGTTAGTAAGAAAACAGTTAGTGCTTTACTTTTCATTATTTTTATATTGGTGTAATATAAAAATAATAAGCGTAGCGTTATATTATATACTGTTACGAGCTAGCGGTTCGGGATTGGAGTGAAACGCCAAAGTAAGTTTTTCCGTTTATTTAGGAGTTATTTACAATCCGAGCTTCTTATGTACACGTCACCGAGTTCGCTCTCTGAGCCTCTTCCTGACAGTCTTCCCTCCTTGCACTCTTCCCTCAGGGATCTCGTTTACGGAGTAGGACCTAGGACTAGGACTAGGACCTCTTCAACGGAGTATTCCCTCCTAGCACTCCTCCCTCTGGGACCTCTTCTTTAGAGTCTTCCCTCCGACCACTCTTCCCTCTGAGTTCCTCTTGCCTCCGGGACCTCTTCTATGTGCGACTTCCCTCCAAGCACTCTTCCCTCCGGGTCCTCTTCCTCCGGCACCTCTTCCACAGAGTCTTCCCTCTGTACTCTCTTGAGTTTCCTCTGAGATTTCCTCTTCCTTAAGACTTTAGATCGCTTTCCACTGAACTACTGCGTAGCCGCTCGGCGGCCCGGCTTTGATACCCGTGCTACTCGTTCCCGAACATTCTAGACTCATTTTTGAATTTAGGTTTTTGTTAGATTTTTTTAGTAATTGGCTCTCTTTCTTCAGCTATCTCTTTCCTTTCCTTCTAGAATGTTCTAAACAAATTACAAATGATAAAGGAGGTTTTTGTTCTGAGGATAAAACATTCATACGTGGGTTTAACTTACTAATCTGGGGGTGGGATTCGAACCGGCGACCATCAACTTGGTAGTCGAATGCCCGATCCCCTGGACCACGCGGCTCTTAGCTGACTTGTCGAAATTTTGATACAGTTCTTTTTGACAGCCGCCGGTGATCTGACGTCATGCTCGGCTCGTGACAATACTTACGGTATAATTGAAAAGTAACGCTAGTTTAATATTGCTATTGGATGATTATTTAATTCTTTAATCATATTTCATATTTCATATTTCATATTTATTTATTTGCTTGCCACATGGTTCAATAAGGTGTTACATATATCTTAGGTGCTGTTACATGTGGCACCCCGTGGGGGCACCGCAAAATCTACTTATTCATTACAATTACATCTTACAAATTGGAACAAGACGTATACATACTGTACTATATATAAGTGAACATAGATATTTCAATTTTTAATGAGTTGGTAGCTTGTTTTATTATTATGATAGTCGGTAAATAGATCTTCTAACTTATAAAAAGCATTTCTCAGTAAAAATTGTTTTAAGTGTTCTGTATATAGAGACAGCTTTTCCTGGTTTTTTACATAGTTTGGTATGCTGTTATATATTTGTATAGCCATCGAATGTGGTCCCGATCTATACAAGTGAAGAGTTGTTTGTGGAAGTTGAAGTTTATGAAGGTTTCTATTGTTTCTTTTTATTGTTTTTACTGGGGAGTATAGTTCCATGTGCTTTCTGACGAATTTACAACATTCAAGAATATATATTGAAGTTAGAGTAAGTATCTTATGTTTGATGAAATAAGGTTTACAAGAGTCAGTTTGCGAAATGTTAAATAATATTCTAATACATTTTTTTTGTATGACAAAGATGTCTTGAATCAAAGAACTATTTCCCCAGATAATGATTCCGTACATAAGTCTAGATTGAATATTTGCATAATATGCTGTAAGAGATGTTTCAAGATCAGTTGTTTTTTTTAGTTGTAATAATGCGAAAACAAGCGAGGAGAGTTGTTTTGTTAATTTATAAATGTGAGGTTTCCAATTTAAGTTTGTATCAATATTGATTCCTAAGAGGGTTGTTGTGTTATCTGTTGATATTGGCAAGCCTTTATAGTTATATTGTATATTTAGTGGTTGTTTTTGAATGGGTCTGAATTCCAAAATTTTTGTTTTGTTAGTGTTGAGCTGAAGGTTATGGGCATGGAGCCATTTTTGAATATTGTCTAATGTCATGTCAAGTTTTGGTTTTATTCCGCTTAAGTTAGTACATGAGAATAATATTGACACATCATCAGCAAAGAGGGTACAGTGTTCTTTTATAATTTTAGGTAGGTCGTTTACATACATTAGAAACAGAAGACAGCCAAGAACTGTGCCTTGTGGGATCGCATTATTTAGTACTATTTTCTGTGAACGAATATTTTGAGCTTGACCCGTGTTAAAATCTACGTTTTCTATTTCTACATATTGGTCTCGATTTGAAAGGTAAGAGGAGAGCCATTTGTGAGCTATACCTCTTATGCCCGAGCCGTATAACTTATCCAATAAAATATTATATTTTACGCGGTCGTAGGCTTTGCTCAAATCAAGCAAGAGACCTACGGCGTACTGCCTATTGTTAAGAATTTCCAATATATTTTGGGTGTATTTATATATCGCGAGTGTTGTGGAGCGATTTTTGCGAAAACCGTTTTGGTTATCGTCAAGAATATTATATTTTTCAAAGAAGGAATTTAGTCTGCTGCACATTGCAGTTTCAAATATTTTTGATGATGTCGGTAGTAATGAGATGGGTCGGTAATTGTTCGGGTCCATTTTGCAGCCTTTTTTATGTACTGGTCTTACAATAGAAGTTTTGAGTGCATCAGGGTAAATTCCTTCTTCGAACGATTGATTTATTAGGAAGGTGTAGGGAGATATTAGAAATTCTGCACATTTTTTTACCACTACTGGAGGCAGTTCATCAATTCCATGGCTAGTTTTATTTTTTAGTT
The DNA here is from genome assembly GCA_947532105.1 of Athrips mouffetella. Taxonomy (NCBI): domain Eukaryota; kingdom Metazoa; phylum Arthropoda; class Insecta; order Lepidoptera; family Gelechiidae; genus Athrips; species Athrips mouffetella. The sequence goes on along the minus strand of OX383964.1, from coordinate 23,060,313 downwards.
TTCTTATAATCAACTTTACTTCTCGGGGATCGACAGGTCGTAGATAAAATGTGTTTTCTACTTGAGTTTTTATCTTTGTTAAATTAGAATTTTCTAAGTCTGGCGTGTTTTCTTTCCCAACTTCAACAAAAAACTTATTTAATACATTTGCAATGTTTTTAGGGTTTGTTTCGAGACTATTATTTACTTGCAGACTTATGTTTCGTTTATTGTAGTTGTATTTTTTATTATTCGTCTCGTTGTTTATAATTTTCCACATTGTTTTCATTTTGTTGCTTGATTTTTTAAATGTATTTATATTCTTCTGTTTTTTTGCTTTATGTACAGTCTTTTTCAATAACTTTTCGTATAATTTATAGTGTTTATGTAGTATTTTATTAGTTGTAGTTGATACGAATATTTTTTCTAATCTTTTATTTTTACAGGACGTTTTAATTCCTTTAGTTAACCAAGTAAGTTTTCTCTTTGCAGATATTTTTATCACGCGTTTAGGTATACATTTTTCAAGGGTTGAATGTAGAGTTTTAGAAAAAGCATTGTAATTTTCGTTCACATTTTTATCGATTTGTATAATGTTGTACCAGTTTACGGACTTTAATGTATTTTTGAAATTTTCTATATTTTGTTCGCTAAATATTCTTTTTTGCACAAACAAATGTTTTAAACTAGATGAATTTGTATGAAGCGTTAAGGAAATCCCTTTGTGGTCGGAGAAACCATATTCATGAACGGAAGTATCTATAATTTGGTTTGTAAAGTTTGTAAATATTAGGTCAAGACAATTTGCGGTAGTTTCTGTAATTCGGGTAGGTTCTTTTATTTTTTGTTTAAAGTTGAATGACAACATTAGGTTTGAGAGTCGTCTTTTTTGCTTACTATTAGTTAAATAATTTACGTTCAAATCTCCTCCTATTATGACAGATTTCTTTTTATATTTGGTTTCTAGCAAGTGTAGCAGTTTTTCTAGTTGCAAATAAAAGCTTTCGGTCTCTTTGTTGCTATTTGGCCAATACAGTACTATCAATAATAAATTAGCTTTATATAACTCTATACCACATATCTCAAATATAGACTCTAGTGACAAGTTATTTATGTCTTCAAGTTCTGTGTACTCTATCAGGTTTTTGAGTAGTATGCATACTCCTCCACCATCTTGGTTTTGCCTGTTGAAAGATGCAGCTGTATGATATCCTTTTATACTTAAGTAATTTAGTTTTTCTTTGGTTAACCAACTTTCAGTTACGCAAACGGCATTTGTTTCTTGTTTTTCTAGTAGGAGTTCTTCTAGTATATGCAACTTTGGTAAAATGCTTCTCATATTTTGATAGATAATATTAAAAGTCTCGAAAATTTTGTTGCAGCGGCTGCGGCTGGGGACGACTTTGTTCAGTTGTATGAATTTTTGATGCTTTGGCAAATTGAAAATTGTTGTTTTGGGTATTTTCATCCAGGGTATTACTCGTATTCGCACTCTGTATTGTACTTGGTTGGTATTCTTTTCCATCTATCATAAGTTTGTTATCGATAATTTTTGCTCTACGCCCACTACGCCGGGCTTTTATCATAACTTCAATTAATTGTCTTCTGTGTTGCAGGAGCTCTTCTCCTAGTATCTCTGACACAGCCAACCCAGTACCTTTAAAGTATCTTCGGTTTTGTAGGATTAATTTTGTTAAATTCTTACTGAGGAATTCTATTTCTAGGGGTCGGCGGTACCCTTTTTTGCCTAATCGTTTTAGGTCCTCCACATACCCGTGAATGTCAATGTTTAGGATTTCTTGAAATGCGTAAGTCACCTTTTCGTAAACTTCATGCACGCTTTCTCCTCTTGACTCTTCTAAGCCATATAAAATAATTTTCTTATCTTTATTTTCGTTATTAATTGACGTTTTTTGAGAAAGGTTTGTGGTCGTGTTTATATTACTTATTGTTTTTTGTATGTCCTCGATTTCTTCTTGAAGGCGTTTGTTTTCAGAAATTAAATGTGTAATTGAGTTGTTTATTTGTGCTATATCCTTCTTTTGTGTTTCCTGTTCTGTTAGGAGACTGTTTGTAATTTTAAGTAATTCTTGCTTTAGATTTGTTATTTGTGTTGAAGTTGTTGTATTAATAGCAGATATCAATTCTGAAAGCATGGTTTGTTTAATGTCTTCGAATTTTTGATCTAATAGACCCTCTATTTGCTTGAGTGATAGGTCATTTTTCGTACAAGTAGGTGCTTGTGGTACATTTTTTGGGCTTAATGCACTTATTGTATCACCAAAGAGACTCAGGTCACTCTCAGACATAGTATCTTCAATTTCACAATTTACCGATTGGTCTGGGTTGCTCATCACCCTTCGTGCTTGTGCAGGGGTATTATCATTTCTAGGGCGTCGTCGCGCCACTCTCTCACAGTCTGGACAAGACCATACTCTCTCATAATCTTGAAGTTTGCTTTTAAAGTCAGCGTCAGAAATGTTTACGCATTGGTAGTGATATTTGCCCTTGCATATGCTGCTTCTACACTCAATTAGCTCCCCGATTCCAATTTGTTGGTTACAAGCTCTACATATTCGCATTTTGAAGCTTTTTGAAGAAGACGTCTATACAATACACATTATTTGGTGCAATCTAGAATTTTACTTTCAATAGTGGAATGGAAGTCACTTCTTTATACATTTTTGGTTTCTGTGGCACTACATAACTTTATAGTCAAAACGTTGTTGTGACGCCCGCTTTCGAAGTGTTTTGGTTAGGTACACTACTACACGCAAGTTAATTTATAGTAGGTATCACTCACTATAACTTCAGAACGAAAATAAATGTTTCATAGGTACCTAAATATTACTGCAAGCAATGCAGTAGCTAGGTAGTAGGTAGAGTGCGGGGGCAATGACCGCTATCGCGCCACTCGAGCAGTCGCGTCTCGCGTCGTTCGGAAAGAATTTTCAACAGTTACAAGAATATTTGAATTGTATTTCGTGAAAACTTGCGATTGGTAAAATATTTCTGTAAGGGAAAACCGACACTATTTAGCACGTTTCATTAGCATTTTAGTTATATATAAAACTTTCACTGAATTTTGTTTTAAACACTAAAACTGAATTTAAAATTGCGGAGCAAACGAATACGCGTCCTTCCACATAGACGCTTGCGCGAAGAGCCCCTTAGAACCTTATGAAATTAAATGCAAAAAACACAAAGGAACACACACATTAGCAAGGAAACAGAAGGGGAACGATTAAATGAGTCCCTATCTAAACTTTCATATAAATTCCATTTCGGATAATGTAACTTGACGGCTTGTGGTTGTGTTCTGACTTATCTCGTAATAAAAATCCATCAAGATTCGTAATTATCGAGCCTTTACAGCCCGTACCATGCCTGGTGCAAAGCCAATTTATCGTTTTCATATTTTTCCTGGTCACATTAAAACAATAGCCTTTATGGATTGCTACGTGCTTTCCTCTCCAATTTTTCAACATAGTAACTGTAATGAAATAATTAGTACTTAAGTCATTATTTCAGCAAATGGTACGTATTATAATAACAATTATCAATCATGATACTCGTATGTAAGTAATCTTAGTAAGTATAATATAATATAAGTATAATATAGTCATCATCATCATAACATCCCATACTACAGGACAGGGAGCTCCCTCCAGAATACCAGCTCTTGCTAGGAGAATATGGAGGGGAAGTACCTTAGTCACCACGCTTGTTAGCGTTACGGCTGGCACCATTGACCGCGGTTGTTGATGACCGCAGTATGTAAGATAGTACGATACACGAAAGGACGCTACTGCCCATCTTCTGGTTTATAAACCCTTAGTCGCCTTTTACGATATCCACGGGTTAGTGACAATGTGACCACCTCAGGTGTATACTCTTTCGGATAGAGATGAGTAGGTGCTATTCTTTGCCGGTACCACACGGAAACATAATATATAGTATTAAAAGTAAACTATATATCCAATACGTGGTAACGTTCAGGAAAACTTGGAACCATTAGATTTTTTGGCATTATTTATTTATAGTATTTAGAAACACAAACAGTCTTATATAAACATGTTTAGTGAAAAATATATAGTATAAAGACCTGGAGGTTCATAAAAATATAAAAAAGAAGACATTCACAATTTTGAGGGAACAGTAAGGTACTAGTTACTATATAGTTAAGGAGGAAAGATTTACAAATTCAAGTATAGTGAGAATTACAGAACAAATGGTTTAGTTTGAAATGAGATAAAAAAAGAAACTTAATACACTAAGTGCTTAGATTTAACCACATTTTTAATCTTGTTTAACGAATCATGGAAAGGGTCAACACTACATAAATTCTTATTATAAAAATTGAAAACTCGTCAGAAAAACGTATATTGAACATAATTAGTTTTCAGTTTTTTTTTTAGTTCGGGCAAAACTTATATCAAACAAAGCTCGTATACGAAGAGAACGTTGCGGAATACGAAAGTTTACTTCTTGCAAGAGGTTAGGGCAGTTTATCACATTTTTTAAAATTTTGATAAGGAAAAAAATATCGAGATAAAGTCTTCTACTACAAAGTGTAGGTATTTTATTTTATTTATTAGGGTTCCGATACCAAAATGGTAAAAAAAAGGAACCCTTATGGTGCCGCTCTGTCTGTCTGTCTGTCTGTCACACCTCTTTATCTCAGCAACCACTTACGCTATCGAGCTGAAATTTGGAATAGTTTTAGAATATAGTTGCCCAACTTAATTGCACATGAAAATTTTTTGAAAAAAGTATGATTATTAATGTAAAGGGGGCCAAAATAGGGGGGGCCAAATTTCAAATTGTCGCTACTAGGTCGAGTGGGGTATCATATGAAAGAGCTTTACTTGTACATTTTAAAATATATTTTTGTATTTTTTTAAGTTTCTTAGTTTTCAAGTTATGATGAAAAATGTCAAAAAAAATACCATTCCCCCCCCCTTATCTCCGAAGTTTGAGTAAGGGAAAATCTGAATTAATTACAGTTGACAGAGGTTTATGTAAACTTTACAGCAAAAATAAAACGATCTTTCTAAGTTGCACAGTTTTTCAGAAATCTGCAAAAAACCTTTACAAACAAATTTAGTTTTGCGGTCCTGAAAATGGACTTTATTGCTTCCAAAAATACTATAGGTATATCGGAACCCTCGGCGCGCGAGTCCGACTCGCACTTGTTTTTTATTATGTGTGATAGATCATGTTATATTTTTTGTATCTTGTGATTATTTTCGTTTATTTTTCTTGGAAAATATTATTAAATAGTTGTTCTTTTAAATCCTTGTTCTGACTTATCTTGTTACCAAGAACCAGCAAGATTTGTAACGATCGCGCCTTTAAAGCCCATTCCATGCACAGTGCAAAACCAATTTAAAATTTTCTTATTCTTCTTTGTCACATAACAACAATAGCTTTTATGGATTGCTACTGGCTTTCCCCTCTAATTTTCCACTATAATAACTGTAGCAAGAAAACAATTACCGCTTTACTTATCATTATTCTTATATCGATTTAATAACACCAAATTTTACATATTTATAACAACTATCCATATCGTTATGTACTTAAGTTATGTTTAGAAAAAGTAACGCTAGCTTAATATTTATTATTGGCTGAATCATTTAATTCTATATGTAAGCCTTAAATCCTTACAACCTTTTAAAATAAAATGTAAAGCACTAAATAATTAACAAGGAATCAGAAAGGAAACATTTACATAAGTCTCTAACTAAACCTTGATATAAACTCCATTTCGAATTATGTAACGTGATGGCTTGTGGTTGTGGTCAGATCTATCTCGTAACAAAATTCCATCAAAAGTCGTAACGATCGAGCCCTTGCAGCCCATACTCTGCGTGTTACAAACCCAATTTAACGTTTTCTTATTTTGATTGATCAAATAAAAACAATAGCCTTGATGAACTGCTACGGGCTTTCCTCGGCAACTTTTCAATATAATAACTGTAACAAGTAAACAATTACTTTTTATTATTTTGATAAACGTGTTATTATTTTACCTAATTAAAACAACTATCAATAATACAGTCACTGGCAAAAATAACCGGCCGGTCTATTTTCTGTCGTCCATTTTCATACAAATATGGGGGCAAACAAAGCGTCAATATCTTACCTAAATTGAATAAAAATACAAATCAGATTGATGAGGTCTTTAGATAAGAACCTTATTAACAATATTGCTGAAGATTAGGTATATCTAAAATATTCAAGAAAACCCGTGCGACACTTTAAACATTTTAATTCGCTAAATGTAAAAGATATGTGACAAAATGACGTATATTTTTTTCTGAACGATGCACGGAATTTCCTGGATACCGTGCACAGGTCTAATCTTCAAAAATCGCTAGTCAGACACCTTATTTAATGATCTCACTGTTTATCCACGGATATTTATTTCGTTTAGGAAATATATCGACGCTTCATTTTATCCCTTACTTGTATGAAAATGTACGACAAAAAATAGACCGGCCGGGTATTTTTGCCGGTGAGTGTATAAAAGAAAACATGAAAATGCTAGCAAAAATTTTATTGGATGAATTAATTATTTATCTAAACCTTGATGTAAACTCCATTCCGGATTATGTACCGTGACGGCTTGTGGTTGTGGTCTGAATTGTCTCGGAGTAAACTTCCGTCACGAAGAGTCACGATCGAACTCTTGCAGGCATTACCGTGAGTGCATCTCCAGTTAATTGTCTCCTTACAAGTTTTGTTCACACAAAAAGTATAGTTTTTGTAAATAATTACGGATTTCCCTCTGCTATTTTTCACCACAGTTACTGTAACAAAGAGATTACGGTGAAAACATGTAGTAATTAGTGAAATAAGGTTTTAATTTTAGATTTTAATAAACAATTTGATACTTAATTCAAATTGTTTATTAAAATCTAAAATAAAACTACTCCTACTCATAAAACTTTTAGAACTTTCGGATATTACCCTATTCTTTTTTAGATCTACGTCCTATTGTCGTAAGAACATCTATTCTAAAACACAATAGATGTTAATTATACAATTAACACAAACTGGTTTAAAGTGTAAATTGTTCTTTCTTTCTTTTTTACTTTCGAGCGGATCGAGAAAGTTATTGTATGCTTCGGAAGGCACGTTAAGACGTTGGCTACAGCAACTATCAACGGTAGTAGTCGTTAGAAATGAGCCATGTCCGAGGGCTTGGGCGGCTGAACAACTCTGACACCAGAGTTTGTAAGGTCGGTCATCGAGCAATCGCGAGAAAGTAAGTGCAGTGCTGCTGTAACATTTATTTTTCCGAGCAATATCCTAACGCCTACACGAAATAAAGCTACGTCTAAAATAATACTAATTCGCTACAGAAACCCAAATATAAGGAACCTCGAAACTGAGCTCATAAATAGAGATAGGGTCATTAAGTTATTATAAACATATCAAATTTTTACCAACACAAATAACGCAGTTAACAATATCGATTCCCTTATGACAGAATGAAACATTGTCATATACGCGAAAGTTTGTATGGATGGATGGATGTTTGTTACTCTTTCACGTAAAACTACTGAATGGATTTTAATGAAACTTGGCACACATATAGGTTAGGTCCTGGAATAGCACATAGGCTACTTTTTACCACGAGAAAACACTTCATTCCCACGGGAAAACGCATTTAATTTAGTATATAGATTTAAAAAAGCTGTAATATCACTTAGAGAGGTGACCATTTTTGTTTTTGATGCTAAAAAGGCTATGACTTTGTTCCATTTTGAATCGATATTTTACGAAAATAAAAAACCGGCCAGGTGCGTGTCAGGCCACGCGCATTTCTTTTTTATTTATTGTTCAAAACAATTAACAAAAAACATTAAGTAAGTTAAGTTAACAACTCTAAAAAACCTGTTAGGGTTTATGTAAGAGATGAGTGGTTCAGGACATTTTTTTTATCGCAAAGCAGGTTTTTATTTTAGTATTTCATACCTTTCGTAACATAAACTTTTTTCCTCCTAATGCTCTGCGAGGTCCTAGCGCCTGATTACTTTTTTTATTATTTTCAGTTTTTTCGTCCCAGCCTGCAATATCTTATACAATTCAAGTTACTAAATCCTATAGATTTAGCTTGTTTTCCTTAGTTTTCAGATTTGTTACGTCAAGTAATTCTTAAACATTTGCTTCAACATATAAGTTGTATATATTTTTGTGATCGCCTCTACAAAAAACCCTTTATTTCGATACCCAACTTGAGAGGTTTAGGAGATTTTTTTTATGATGCTCAATTTATGATCACGTGATCACGTGACCGACCCATTTTGTATGGGAAGTTGAAAATTTTTCGTGCGTTGTTAGCAAAGTCGTAGAACAAAAGTTGTTGCTTTTGACCTCACTAATAAGTGGGCAAAAGGAAATCAGGTCCAAAAAAATAACCTAGTATTTATTTAAAAATAAAGGTGCGAGTTTCCATAATAAATAACGTATTTTGACACTAAGTATGAATGATAATGATGAAGAGTCTTAAATTTATAGCGATACTGATGCCTACATGAAAACTGGTTTTGAGTACTTGGCATGTTTCTGCCAGCGTTTCGGGTAGTTTTTCTACGCATGAAACTGAAAGTTTCATTCTACAACTTTTGTGAATTAACAATTTTTTTTTTGCCTTTAAATACAATATAACTAGCAAACTGGGCCAATTTCTTATGACGAACTAAAATGATTTTTGTTTTAATGGAAAGTAGAGCAAAAGGCTCTCAGTTTCGTGGATAGAGAATCAGCCCGATACAAAATTCCGTGAATGTAAAAAAATAAGAACGTGAATTTATAAGTTACTTATTATTGTCCTCAGTGATTATGTTCGGTATGGCTGCTAACGATGACATCGTTGAATGTTAAAAGGAAAGCTCTGCAGTTGCGGTACGCGAAGGTGCAGACCCATCGTTTCTTTGGTCTGTTGCCTTTTTTATTGCTAGAATGTTCGCCAAATTTGTATTTTCCGATTCGGATCATAGGACATCCTCGGGTGCTAGTCGTAAATACTGGCTCTGTGCTACCTGCAAGAGTAAGAAAAGTGAGTAATAATAGAATTCCAAAACTGGTATACAACAAAATTATTACATTTTGAAATACCAGAACTACTAATAAAAACTAAACAAAAAAAATATTTTTATAGAAAATTCCTATTCCTATATATAATATACCATTGGAATATTTGAATCAAATAGGAATAATCACTGTAAAATTAAAAATCAAACGAACTTGCAAAGTGAAGTCTCTGTCTTCAAGACTAGATCGAGGTCAAGAGTAAGCCCATTTTTATAATAAAAGCAAAAGATGCTACTCGGCCTGACCGGCCCCGGGCCACCCGCTCTGCTGAGAACATCGCCGCGGTAGCCGAAGATGTGAAAATTTTAATGTTCATAATTATAACATGTAGGTTACAAAGTTGATTACCGACCTCACGAATTCTAGTGTCAGAGCTATATTAAACTGGGGACAGAACCCAAACCTGCGAACCCGGATTCGAAACCAGAACCTCCGCTCGGGGTTGAAAGACGAATCCTTAGACTTTAAGAATGAAAGGACATTTTGAAGAAAGGTTAAAAAGACTAATTTATTTTGTAAATATTATCATTTCCACAAAATTAATTGTTGAATAATTATGACTAGAGTTGTTTCTACTAAATACAAAAAAATAAACGTAAAATATATCGTTAAATATAAACAAACGACTAATATTGAAATACTTACTATACTATATTTCGAAATTCTAAAATATAGTCAAAAAAGATTAATTTGTATGATTTAATCCTTACTCTCATACTACAAAAACTTTAAAAAAAGACACTTGTATGCTTAAAACATAAACAAACCTCAGATAAACATCACTCAATTATGGTATTATGTGATTTCTTCTTCATTTATTGCAATATAATGTAATAAATATTTATCTATAAGGGGCTGGCTACACAAAAGGGACGTAGAGCTAAGGACGTGATACGAACGTTTTTATTCGCTTACATTTCTATACATTTTCTAAAACTATCTATGGCTACATACATGAATATATGTCTTATCATTACAATAATGGCGAAACTTTTGATCGCCAAAGACATTACAACTTGCAGATTGCAAGATTTAAATAAAAAAAGAGAAGGTTTAAATTATGCAACAACAATATTTGATTTGGATGCATTAATCATGATTGTGGTCATCATTGAACTGCACAACTTGGTCCCTGAAGGTGTAAGCTGTCGCGCGGCAACCACTATTACGCTTATTGCAACGCCACAACACTTTTGGACCGTGGCCTTGCTTCTGCATATTAAAGCGGTTGTGTCCAATCCGCAATGTTTGATTTCCTCTGCAGTTGCGTTTAAATTCTGCATCTAAAGGATTAAAAAATATTTTAATATTTCATCTTTTTTTCATCAACTTTTTTAAATTCTGATCCCACATTATTTTTACCCGCTGGAAATTAAGGCTTTAAACTCTTTACAAGTTTATAGTGTCCTGTCTTTTCAGACTTTTCCATCAACCATAGTAACAAAAACTCGTCATTTATCACTTTGAAACCTACATACTTTATTATATCGATAAGAAAAGAATTTGTAGAAATAGTGTACCTACCTATTTCCATAATACCTGTAGCTACAACGCTTATCACTGGTACTTCAGTTGAAGATCTCCTTTCGGGCAGTCCTCTTTCTTCATTATCATCAAAAGTATTAAGTGTTCTGACTTCCGACAAAAGACATGGTAGACCTGGATTTAAACAAAAATCGAAGTATAAGTATTAAAATACTTCATAAATTAAATATAACATTTATATCTTATTTAATGGGATAAGTTAAACAGAAACAATATCGGATTTTTCGTTAAGTTCGTTTATTTACTTTTCACCAATAACAGTAAACATGGAATGGATAATATCCAGACAACAGAAAATATCTACCTGCTTAGATGCGTAATAAATACCAATTTATACAAATTATTTCAGCTTTGTATGTAGCATGACTAACATTGTATTGGAAACAATAAAATTATAAATAAAAATGAAAAGGAAAAAGAGAATAACGCATTGAAGTAAATTTAAAAAAAGTTGACCACAATAGTCTTGCGTATGTAGGTTTCTATGGGGCAAAGTTAGTTTATTCTAGGTTTAAAGTTAGGAAGTTTTTTGTCAACCAAGTCAGTACTTTACATAAACCCTCCTCAGCGCAGTTTTTCACGTCATCCCAGGTAGATCCTTTGACGAGGATTGCGGTGTCGTCTGCGAAAGTGAAGATACTACAGTTATCCAGAGTCATGGTACACAGCGGTCGTTGATATAAATTTGAAATAGCGTAGGTCCCAAAACGCTGCCCTGGGGCACTCCATAAGTAATTGATTCCATGTCACTGTAAAGCGTATCAATTTTAACCAGGAGGTTTCCCTCGTATTCCTATATGTTATATGCTTTATTACCAGCTGGGAAACTGAGACTGTGTCAAACGCCTTAGATAGATCCAAAAATATACTAAAACATTTAGATTTAATATCCAAAAAATTTGCAACGGCCTGAGTTAACACCGATACGGCATCTTTTTCGTCGATTAATTTGCAATTGTCCAAAAAATATTTAAGTACCTCTTTTCACACAATTTCGAAATGGCAGTTAATACTGAAATGGGACGGTAATTATTCGCAGATGTTTACGGAGGCTCGCCTGCCGGGTCTGGATGCACTGATCCGCCATCGTGTTGCCAAGTTTAGGAGCGTTGTCTTTGGATCTCAGAACAGATTAATAAAGGTGCTTAGTTGTAGATTTAATCAGAGTGACCTTTTCTCCCACTGGGGAAAACTGTTGTTTTACAAATTAAATTAATTTAAGCTATTTTTGTACTGTACTATGGATATTTCTATCTGAAATAAATGAATTTTATTTTTATTTATTATTGACACAATCTCAGTTCCATGACTTAACTAAACCCACTATAGCCACTTTAAGGAAATCTGGAAACAGTATTTTTTTTTTCTTTTTATAGAGGCCTGTTAATTTATTCGTCTGGTCTTTACTAAGCACCTGGTCAACTGAGGTGAAGATTTTAGCTCAGCTCTTGTGTAATACTGTCGTACACGCTTTCTAACCGAAGTCGGACTAGTCCTTGTTCTTTTTGTGCTGCCTCTTTAGTACTAAAAGTGTTACAAGTAAAAATAAATTCTACCAATCTGTGGTGTTTATAATAGGTATATTTGATAAAAACTCACCCGATTGATGTACTCACAGAAAATGTTTTACCTGAAAACTAAAAACATGCTAGTTGATTTACAGAAATACTACCAGATGATAAAAGATGCTGAACCATGGTGCCAAGAGCTTTTAGAGCAATTATAAGACAATTAAATAGTACCCTAAAAGATTGTGTTAACTTTTTTACTCATATTTTTATGGCTAACTATGACGTCATCAAAGGTAAAGATGACGGCCTTGTTGGTGTAGTGTTGGCGGCAGTACCAGCATGTATTGATGCTATGACTGCGGTGTTTGTAGTACTCGTAATTGGAGATCATAATGACGCGGGCGCCGCGGGAGGTTATCATCAACTAGGCTTCTGAAAATACAAATAAAATACAATTGTCTGATTAAGATTTACACTGATTTTCTTACGACGTGTAGAAGACCAGTAACGTATCGTATCCGACAGATACGTAAGCACCGAATACGCAATAGTTAAAAGGAAATATAATTGTGTACTTCATTGAACCTAATTGAAGCAATTTAAGTACAGAAAGAACCTTTATACAAACTACCCAATTTGAACATAACTAAATCTTTATACTAATTAAAAATGATAGCTGATACGTGATTGTAGATATTGACAGAATGTTTTTTTTTTTATTACGTCAATCAAATAATAAGCGAAATACAATTTAAATAGAGAAAATAATGCAACTTGGCTGAATTTGAGAGTCACTTATGTGTTTCGTCAATGTCTTTCGTGGGTTGCTAGAATGTCATGCCTGCCTGTCTCTTATAGTCGGACTGCGGCTCGGTTCAAAAATTGTAGAGCCTCATCTCTGTTATAGGTGTGGTGCGTCTACAGTTGACAAGTTAGGGCACCATGGCCTTTCGTGCAGAAAGAGCGCGGGTCTCATTCCACGCCATGCCGGGTTAAACGATGTGCTCCGGCGGGCTCTAACCTTGGCGAACATCTCGGCTACGTTAGAACCAAATGGAGTCGTTCGCTCTGATGGTAAGAGGCCAGACGGAGTTAGGCGTGTGGCTTGGGAAGCTTGCAAGTTCCTCGCGTGGGATGCGACTTGCGTCGATTCACTTGCTCCAACACACGTTCGTGCGAAGGCTGGGCGTGCAGGTGCGGCTGCTGCAGGGGCTGAAATAAAGAAAGCTCAAAAGTACCAGGATCTCCAAGGTGGGCACATGTTCATACCGATCGGGTTTCAGTTGCTGGGGCCCTGTGTGATCATTTATAAAAAAAATGTCGGCTCGTCTTATCGAGGCAGAGCGGTTAGCTTTCTGGCGCAAAGAATTAGTCTCGCCATTCAACGAGGGAATTCAGCCTGCCTGTTCGGCACTATGCGGGCTCGAGGCGACGCGCTTGACGCCATATTTAACATATAGGTAAGCTTTCTTTAAGTTTGACGTTATTTGTACATATAATTCTTGACTGTTTATATCAAAGATACCTCTTTCTTTTTGTGCAATGTGCGTTTTTACGTAACGTTCGCAAACTTTTTCTTAGGCTTTCTTTGTATTAGTTGTAGTATCGTAAACACAGGACCACAAAAGATTTTTGTTTTAATCTTATTTGTATTTGATCAAATTTGTGTTCGCAAGTGCGTTCCTTGTGGTTATAAAAAGAAAGTCTCTTTTCATGTCTTTTTTTCGTTACGTCGTTTCCTAGAATTAATATTTTTTGAAAAACTTTTATTTAGTTTCACGTACCTTTCCCAGTTTCTGTCTGACTATCCATCTGTATGCCAGAGCTAAAACTTTGCATGCTTATGTAAATCGAATGACAATAAAGTATCATTATGACATGGAACTGATTTGATGATGAAGCCGGAAGGTGGCCATGAAAACACTTTGATGAAACGACGCTTTATAGCTTGGGCTTGTCTGATTTGTCTTGACAAGGATAATAGTCGTAGATAATATCCAGTCTCACTCATGATGGAACACGTAATCAACTATTGATAAAAAAAATCTTTTAAGTTAATTTTTCCAGTGACTTTGTAGTTTCAGCAGCGTGGTGGCGGTTAAGTATGCTTATGCAAGCACTATGTAATTGAATGAACAGTGTGGTGATCACAACCTTACATTACAACATATATTGTGTGTCAGATACGTATGTATAAAAATAAACGTCTTTATCTACGTCTGTAACTACAAAAGCTTTTTAAACATTTATTTCTGCAATGATTATTTACTAACATCGAGATATTAATTTCTTTTGATCATTATTGAGTAAGCAGAAATCGTAAATGTGAGTGGAATTCTCTGCCTGCGTCTGTGTTCCCGAGCTCTTATAACCCAAATCTATTTAAGTCGCGAGTGAATAGGCTTCTTCTGGGCAAGCTCGTTCCATCGTCGACCTCATCTCTGTCCTCAAGGCTAGATTGAGGTCAAGAGTAAGCCCATACATAGTAAAAAAAACACTATAAGGTATAGACGGGAACTCGATACACCACAACTAGGTTATGTGTGGAACAACGCCATCTGTTCTTGTCACCTTTAGACCTCGTGGCACAATAAGTAAATCACTTTAACATTATCATTAGACTGCTAGTAATTTTGCTTAAAATAAATTGGACATAAAAATAAATTGCACCATTCAATTTATTTAGTTATAGTTATTGAAACCAGTCACACTCCGGAAAGTCGGGGTAATACTTTCCTCAGCCGAGAGTAATACTTACTCAACAAATTTTATCGCAATTATTCCAGGACCTGACCACACTTTCGGAAATAATCAACTTTGCCGTGTTCGCTACTAGCACTCGCCAGCTGCTGCCGCAGCACGCTCGCTCCGCTCGTGCGTATGGTCGAAAGGGAACCTAACGGACCTATGGATCTACGAATTTCCTACGAGTTTATTATTTTTTAAAGTTGATCAACTTACTACGATTCTAATTATTTTCTGGTGTATATAGTGTAACGGATTCGTATAAAAATAAACGTCTTTATCTAATATATTAAACATCAAAATAACTACAATAGCTTTGTAAACATTTATGATAGTAACATCAATACTAACATCGAGACATTGATGTTTTTATTTTTTTATTTATTTATTATTGTTATTAGTAAGCTGAACTCATAAACTATGTACACTATAAGTATAAAACTTCACATTCTTAGACAAGCCTTTGTTCAAGCACACAAAAAAGTCGATGAGCAAATTAATATTTCCAGAATAATATGGTGTATAATGATTTTGGAAATGGTTGCGTTCATAATTAAACTTGATAATTTCACCACCAATTGCGTTGAAAGTGGCCTAACAGCCATTGATTCCGCTCACGCAGGCCCAACGTATTTTGGGTCCTCTAGATTTTGTCCCCTTGTTGAACCGAGAAGACCCCACCTGAATCACCAGATTGCCTAAGCGAGTAGTTTTGAACACTGACTGACACGATAACGATCAGTCACTAAAAAAGAAGTAAGGTGGGCGGACCAAGGCTTCTTATTAAAAATCGCAGGTTCTACGAAGCAAATACCTGGTAAATACGTTTCAGCAATTAGTTCGAAAACTTAATCTATTTATTACGGATTAAAGAGGTCATAGCAGACCAGTTAAAAGTTGCCTTAAACAGGCATTTCCTATGTAAAAAATATCTGATCCAACTGGAGAAAATACCAGGCATTTGGCCATCAGACACTTAAGACGGGTAGAAGAAGGAAATGAACCAATGTACAAATTATTTTCGTTTTATTTCTAAACATGTTTTTTTGAGAAACGCTTCCAGTTTCTACGTGTAGAGCCGAGCCATACAAGCGTTAATAAAAAAAAACCGACCAAGTGCGAGTCGGACTCGTACCCTAAGGGTTCCGTACCTATCTACCATATGATATACTAAAAGCTTTTGCTCTTTGATTTTAAAAACTCCGCGACCATCCAACTTGACCCCTCTTTTATAGAAATTTTCTTGAAACGGGAGCTCACCTTAATTAGTTACTATTAGTTGTGAGAAAAATTGAAATATTTAATGATTTTAGACTTTTCCCTTTATTTGTACTGTGAGACTGAGCTTCTTGCCAAATTTCATAATTTTAGGTCAACGGGAAGTACCCTGTAGGTTTTGCTTTTTTGCATAAATGTATGGAGATGAGGACATAAAAAGCCATATCTTTTGATTGCGTAGTTGTAAAAATTTAAATTTTCAGATCTTGTGTGGTTTATGGACCTTGATATTCGTTATCAATTTCAACCTGATACCTCTTCTCGTTCGTGAGAAAAAGGGTCTTGACAGACAGACGGACAGATGGACAACAAAGTGATCCTATAAGGGTTCCGTTTTTTTATTTTGCGGTACGGAACCCTAAAAACAAAGGTATTGGGTATTTCAGTCTACTTGCGATTTCAGAAACATGCGCGAACTGTCTTTATCATTTCGTTTCAGTTTTTAGACGTTACAACCCTTACCAATAGTAGACAATCTCATAAAGGCGGACGTTATACTAGTGGTCCTACCTCTACACCAGCGTGGCTCACTTAAAATAAATTGTAACATGTGACACCGCAAACTAACTACAATTCAATGAGTATGTTCATTATTAAGTTTAATGATGACGTTATCGATGGTGATCAGGGAAGCGCGACAGCCTGTCGGATTCTTCACACAAATCCACCGGACTCTTGGTCCTTTGCTTCCACTCCATTTGTTGTATCGATATGGCCCCAACACAATCACAGGGTTACCACGAGAAGTATACTCGAATCGTACCTTCGAACCTGAAATATTTAGAGGCGATTACTATTGTGTTCAGCGACACGTACTTAACATGTTTTTATTTTATCAGAGTCTTTCTTTCAATTTGAATTAAAGACAATAATAATAATATATATTGGGCATAAGTTTTGCAGTGCGACAATAAAGGCTAGGAAAATTACTATTTTGGCTCGGAACCTTAAAATCAGAAGCAGTTAAGGGCTTTCCTGCAGTCAACTAGCGCCTCTATCAGGTAAAAAAATATTACTCGCTACATAAAAAAAATATTGAAAATTGAATTAAAGGTACCCTAGTTTATTTAGAATCTATCAATCCTGAAAAATATAGTTCACTGTAGTTACAGATACAAAAATGCAAAAAACGGCCACTTTTAGCAGTTTGTGTAACTACAGTATCAGGATTGATAGGTTCTAAATAAACTAGGGTACCTTTACTTCAATCTGGTAAGACAGGTTTTCTATAAGTTTTGTATTTAGCGAGTAATATTTTATTAACTGATGGGGGCGCTAGTTGAATGCAGGAAAGCCGGCCACATTATTATGAAAAAATCACACCATCAATAATAGGTCCTTTTCATCCGTTTAACATAGGATCTCAATATCATTGGTATGAAATGATGCTATATATCCAAACTTCCTCTTGCCGCATTTCCAGTATGTCTTGCTACCCCTCTACTTCTCGCGGTTGAAACTATATTCTGCGATGACGAGAACTGCCTGCATAGACCTTATTTAGATTAGAAAACACTGGCTTCTGACCAGAAAATTGCAACATATGGGAAAAAGGTAGAATCGCTGTTTATTAACTACATAACAATTATTAACCAGTCAGACTCGAAATACTTCATTATTTATTAAATAGTTGCCTTTTCCCTCCCTAATCATAACTGTCATATTATTTATTATTATTAAAATAATATATTTTCATTCAATGCATTTTTTTATTATTTTTAATGAGTCTGTTGCTCAAATAAATAATTATTCATTAAAATGCAATGTTGAAGTCGTTAATGTATCAGAATCACTACAAAATCTTTATACACATTTATTACGTAGACCTTTATACACATTAATTACGTAGACTTCTTAGCCAAAATCTGGGCCGGTTGTGAACAATCATGAAAAAGTTGGTAAAAATGATGACCGACTTAATGGTTGTGATGGGGTTTGACGAAGACGATTTGATCTTCTACGGTATAGACGGCGGCAGAGCAAGCCTGGTTGCAGTGCGTCGAACAACGCCAGCGCATCTTTGGGCCAAAACCATAATTAATCGTTGACGAATACGTGTAGCCATTCATTTTGATCATGCGCCGACCTTTGGATGATGTTACGAAATGGAAGTCCATATTTTCTAAAAAGAAATAATAAAGTTAGTGATAATTCACTTCAAAGAAATAATAATTCACGAAAATACAGAAATCAGAAAACTAACTTCTACAAATCCATATGAAAATATTCATCCAAGAACCTGCCTCTCAATGCACTCGACGCAAAAGTACTACCAAAGGCAATTTTTCGCGCTGAATCACAGACAGAAAATGGCAAGTGGAGCGTCATGGAAGCCAATAATAATTATTAAAAATACCACTTAGTCAAAATTTTATTTATTCAATGAAAATACAAATAAAATGCTTATAACAAGAATAAATACCAACCACGAAGTGCATACAATATTGTATTAAGAACAATTTGTCATTTGTAGAAGCAGTAAAGTTTGACGGCTTTATAATTTATTCAAAATGTTTTGTATCTGTTTCACAGCATCCATTAATACATAATAAGTGCTGAAGGGTCACCCCAATTACGAAGATATCACGCACTCATAAAAAAATCACAACCCGTTCTGATTCGCCTGCCCACCGGGAATTTACAGAACCAGCACCACAGCGTCTAAAATCACGCCGATCAACAAGCGAAACTGCGCGAAAACTGGTGATGGCTTTCAGGTCGCACAATCCTTGAAGAATGAATGGTTACAGGCGACTACCGGTAATCGCATCACCCCCTCAGATTCTTCTCAGAAACCGAAATGTTTCTCACTGTAGAGGAAGAACTTGCCGTCTCAACTAAAACAAGCACAAATTGGGATGGAGAGAGCCCGTTATGCGATTGTGGCTAAGAAGATCAAACCGATCAGCACATTGTAGATTGTAAAGCGCTGTCCAAAACGACGATATTATATTGGTGTGATCTAGGCGACTTCTATAACAACTTGACACCTCAAACTGTTGACTGGTTTGACACAAGACGGCGTAGCCTGGATATAGACTTATATTTTCGTACAAAGAATTGAATTCGCCATCTTTTATTTAAATAAATACTGGGTTATATTATCTTTCCTCTTAGATTTCTGTATAGTATTTAATAGAAACAAGTCGCGTGTTGCGCAACCCCACTGCTTTTCATGGGTGAAACGATGTTCACCGAAGACGAAAACTAAATGATCTCTTTTAAATATAGGAAATACTGGAATCTGACCTGATAAATCGTATGGTGGTAAGTAGAATAGGTCTTCTTAGCAAACAATCAAATATAAAAAACATCATATTTTTTAAATAATTCAGCCTTCAGTTTCCGCTCCTTGACCATAACTACGAGTATCATATGTTTTTTTTGCATGCAATGAAATGTGGTAGGTAGTCCTTAAGGTAACAGAATAAATACAAAATCTTTGAACGAATTTATTACTGGAATGACTTGTTACTTTTTTTTTAATCATTTATTCATTACATTTTTAATTACTGGAATGACTTGTTACTTTTTTTTTAATCATTTATTCATTACATTTTTAATTACTGGAATGACTTGTTACTTTTTTTTTAATCATTTATTCATTACATTTTTTTTTACTTAAATTAGGACATAATATATTATCAAGTAGACACAACTTTAAAGTAAACTCTACATTTTCTGACACAGCTTTTGCTAGTTACGACCGACTGCCACAAACCGTTGCTAACCCATCAAAATTGTTAAATGATTGCTTTAATTTTATATGATAAACTACGAACAAAATGAACGTATGAAAGCCGATTTTTTATGACATCTGTAAATTACTACATTAACGGCAAAAATAAATATATCTTTCATTTCATATAGATTCTTTGGTCTGCGTAGCTGAAACAAGTTTGCAAACATTGCACTTAAGGACCACCCTTTATTTTTTTTTTTTTACACGGGGAAATCCGTCATGGATACACTGCCGTCCGGGGGAACGACAGTGTTATGTCAGAGTCTTACTGACTAAAACCCCGTGGTGGCCAACTCTGGCACATTTGAAGAGGTCCCGGGAATCGCCACAGACATACGGCCGGTACTCTTCGTGCCTTGTCGCTGCTAAAGCAGAGACCCACCTCAGGGAAGTTTTGGCTTCCCCCTAGCACCGTCTGGGTGCCACGATAGCACACGGCCACTGTGCGTTACCGTCCGCCTTGGAGTCGCTCCTTGGTTATTCCGAGCCCCCGCTCTGAATAATCACGTCTCCAAAGGTTTCCTTTTAGTCGCCTCTTACGACAGGCAGGAAGTACCGTAGCCCTATTCTAAGCCCGGGTCTAATGGTTGTGTTGGAGTTTGACAAAAACGACCCGATCCTCTACGGTATAGACGGCGGCAGTGTATGCGTGGTTGTGGTTCGGGCTACTACTAGTCGTCGAAGAATACGTGTAGCCGTTCATTTTGGTCATGAGCTGACGTTTGGATAATATTAAAAATTGGAAGTCCATATATTCTAAAATTGTTAATCTAAATAAAATAAATCTATTGGTCCCAAGATGGCCGATGGGGCGTGAGGGTTCTAGAGTGGCGACCACGTACCGGAAGACGAAGCGTTGGCAGGCCCCCCACAAGGTGGACCGACGATCTGGTCAAGGTCGCGGGAAGCCGTTGGATGCGAGCAGTGCAGGACCGGTCGTCATGGAGTTCTTTAGGGGAGGCCTATGTCCAGCAGTGGACATCTTTCGGCTGATATGATGATGATGATGATTGGTCCCGTGTGGTGCCGGCAAAGGATAGTACCAACCCTTACCTACCCGTGGGTGTCGTAAGAGGCGACGAAGGGTTATAAGCTGGAGGATGGGCAGCAGCATCCTCCTTTGCATCTAACATCTTACTTACTGCAGTCACCTACACCGCGGTCCATGGTGCCAGCCGTAACGCTAACAAGCGAGGTGACTATGGCACTTCCCCTCTACATTTTTCCAGCAAAAGCTAGAATTCTAAAGGGAACTCCCTGTCTGGACATTTCATGGGATGTTATGATGATGATTATGATGATATTCTAAAATAAAGAAATAAAGTTACCTCATCATCATCATCATCATATCAGCCGAAAGACGTCCACTGCTGGACATAGGCCTCCCCTAAAGAACTCCATAACGACCGGTCCTGCGCTGCTCGCATCCAGCGCCTTCCCGCGACCTTGACCAGATCGTCGGTCCACCTTGTGGGGGGCCTGCCAACGCTTCGTCTTCCGGTACGTGGTCGCCACTATACGCCCCATAAAGTTACCTAGTTATACGAAAATACACAAATGAAAACTTAATAAATTACTCAACTTTATAAAAATATATATCTATTTTAGAATTTGCCTTTCGATATGTTGCTCGGTACACTTAGTGCCCAATACTACCCATGACAACTGTTGTATTATCGCGCTTAATAAGCTTAATGGCACATGGAGCGAAGCACAACTGAACACTCAAAAACTTGAGGAAGCTACTTTAAAAGTCTTAATTCATTCATTCATTCTTTTTGGCTCAGTGAACCAAAGTGGTTCTTGGCCTCCGACATTAAAGTATGCCACGCTTCCCTGTTCTGTGCCAATTCCGTCCAGTCGGGAACTCCCAGCTCTTTAAAAGTTTTAATAAAATCTTGTATATTCCATAGTCTTGAGTGCAACAAATATAAAAGTTATACCTAAAAGAATTGATAATATGTATAATTACAAAGATAAAAATAAAACTGACTAAACCTACATGTAAAAATATTTAATCTAAATACTACTAAATACAACAACTTTTAACTTTATTAAATCAAATTTAATATATAACCCGTAACAAATGTATGTATACAGTTAGGGTCGGGCCACACTGATCGACGGCGATCGACGGTTTGCCTATACAAAACGAGCGCAAAGTATGGAAATCCTTTCGCATCGACGTGGCGAACGCGCCCTGACGACGAAACGCGGTCGACCGTCGGCAGGGATCGACGGCGAACGACGGCAAACGACGGCAATTGACGGCTGACGACGGCGATCGACGGCTGACGACGGCGATCAACGGCTGACGACGGCGATAAAAGAGGCAAAAACAGTATGAGATGTTTCCATCGATTCGTCTGCATACGGAGCTATACGGCACCTTACGGCTGCGTACGGATGCAGACGCGTCCATACGGCGGCGTACGGATGCGAACGCCTCCGTAAGCGGTGAATCGGCATAATGCGAACTAGTGTGCTCTTTTTCAATCGGCAAAGTGCGAAAGGCCATCGATCAATGTGGCCCAACCCTTAAATAAATTGGTAAATTATGTCTATATAATAAAAAAGATTACCTACTTTATAACCAAACACGGTTTCTTTTTTAGAAACTCGTTGAACTGTTCAATCAATTTCTTAGCCTAGCTGTCATTTGCCTCTGAACGGCAAAAACCTCTCTTTTCTCCCACCGTTAGTGAAAATACAAATAACTTACAAATAATCGAAATACGAACAACTTACAGATTTATCCAAGGTTATTAACCCTAACTCATATTGACACCGTGTGGTTTTTACATACACATACATAACATCACGCTTCCTTCTTGTCGAGGTAGGCAGAGACCACAATCTTCCACCTGCTACGATCTCGACGTACACTCAACATCACATCGGTAGAAACACTTTTGGACCTTATGGCGTGGTAATAGAGTAGAAAAAGTTTCTACCGACGTGCGGTTGACCGTACTTCCCTCGCTTCCTCTACCTTCATTAACTCTTTCATACACGCTCGTTGCTTCAGGGCTTTAGCTTTTACCTGGCCTTTATTAAGAACATCCTGATTTGGTCCTGGAACTTCTAAAGAGGCCTTCTTCCAACGTTTTCGTTCATAATATTGCCAATAATCCATTAAATTAATAAAATTATTACTTAAAATACAACCTTGTCCAAATTAGATTTCAAATGGTTTTCAATGAAAAAAACATATTTAAGTCTGAAATTACGAAAGTAAGTACCAACCACTAAGTCACAGATTAGATAACCGTAAACTGACGTTTACTAAGTGCATGCAATAATGGTATTATGATCTTTTGCGAGCGTCCACAGAATATTGTCCTACCTAAAGGTAGAAGATTGTCGCCTTCCTCCTGTCCTTATCCTGCTACCTGGTAAGCACTCAAAGGCAATAATGGCTGAGTTTTCTTTATCTCTCCTCGGAGTAACGCCAGATGTTCGGCCAGAAGATGGGTAAGATAATACGCAGAAATTTATAGACGAAGACCTGGATTTTGTTTGAGCACTGACTTAGCGATGGGCACAATTGGACAAGAATAACTTTGTATTATTACTCTTATTACTACTGAACTTTGCTGTGGTCGTGTTTCATATACAAAAAGGTAACAACATTTTGTTTGATGGTAAGCCGCGATTTGCAGTATTTGTTCTTAGTGCAGTACCAGTCGACGGAGTCCTTGCTCTTATTCTTCATGTAGTACCGTTGTCCTTGAAATACAAGAATATATTTGCCCCTTTTGTTTTTCTCAAACATCACTGGAAACAAAAATACAATGGCTCTTATTAAAATGTCGGTGAGAACTCTGCTTTTTTAATTTTCGCGTGGTATTTGGAAAGACGAACGTTTGTGCAAACATCGATACTAAATTTCTACACCAATATTGATTGTCGAGGTTGGACGATGAAGTCACAAACTGCTATGCGATTCTAAAGCATCAGACGGGAATCCCCTTTATGTCAAAACTCGCTTCATTTATTTTTGTATTTATTTTTATTTATTTTTCGGATACGATACTAGTCATTTAAGTAAACATTTACTTTTCTTTTAGTTTTCTTAGTTTTAAAGCACCAGCAGCAATAAAAGACATCAGATGAAGATTTAGTTTTATTTATTCAATTAAAATTCTGTACAGAATATTTGTTAAAAGACATACGAGTAGCATACGAAATATAATGCAAGTAAAAAAATTCCATGAGAAAAATCGGAAGCTTAGTAAACAAACATTTACAACAAAGTACACAAACATTTATAACAAACCACACAAACACCCAGACAAGAGTTTTCTTCCAATGTCATGATGCACATGTGCGTAACTAAAATCTGAATCTGAAATCTGAATCAATATTTTCACCGGAATCTCTTTAGAATCTCGTTTGATGTATACAACAAGTCAGAAATATCCATAATTTCACCACTTTATTATACTTCGTTGACTGTTCAAACTTGATTACAAATTCTTGACAATTTATGCGTTCACAACAAGTCCTTCTTCTTGCTTCATTACAAGAAAAAAACCGGTCAAGTGCGAGTCGGACTCGCGCGCCGAGGGTTCCGATATACCTATAGTATTTTTGGAAGCAATAAAGTCCATTTTCAGGACCGCAAAACTAAATTTGTTTGTAAAGGTTTTTTGCAGATTTCTGAAAAACTGTGCAACTTAGAAAGATCGTTTTATTTTTGCTGTAAATTTTACATAAACCTCTGTCAACTGTAATTAATTCAGATTTTCCCTTACTCAAACTTCGGAGATAAGGGGGGGGGAATGGTATTTTTTTTGACATTTTTCATCATAACTTGAAAACTAAGAAACTTAAAAAAATACAAAAATATATTTTAAAATGTACAAGTAAAGCCCTTTCATATGATACCCCACTCGACCTAGTAGCGACAATTTGAAATTTGGCCCCCCCTATTTTGGCCCCCTTTACATTAATAATCATACTTTTTCAAAAAATTTTCATGTGCAATTAAGTTGGGCAACTATATTCTAAAACTATTCCAAATTTCAGCTCGATAGCGTAAGTGGTTGCTGAGATATAGAGGTGTGACAGACAGACGGACAGACAGACAGACAGACAGACAGAGCGGCACCATAAGGGTTCCTTTTTTTTACCATTTTGGTATCGGAACCCTAAAAACATGGCGCGCAGCGTGTCGTTGAAAGATTTTATGCTTTAAAACAAAGATGTTTGGTTTTTAACTAGTTTTATTATTTAAATTCACAATAAAATGTATTTTTACGTAGCGATAAAAGCAGACATTTTTTTCATCTCTACAGGATTCTTTGACAGGCTTCTTACAATTTAAATACCACAGAGTAAAGTAGACTCCGTCATATACATGGTCTGTATGAGCTAGTGAAGTGTAAAGTCTCATAGTCGACTAAACCCGGTTAAGTTTTACAAAAATCAAGAAAACTTTAAAAATCTAATGATTTAGCTAAACTGTTTGCGAAAGTAAAAATAAATGACTTGTGAATTCATCATTAATACTAAGAACGAAAGCGTAAATTATCCGTAACAGCCATTTTATGCGTATTTTTAACACCGTTTTTATCCTGAATGGTAAGTATTTTCATCAGAAGAACTGTGGTAATAATATTTATAATATTATTATTAATCCATACTTTTTATTATGGAGGTCCCTCGCAAGAAATGGATACGCTTATGGCTCCATCCTTAGCAGAATGTGCTGCTACTTAAACATCCTTGGAAAATATTTGGATAATATATATTTGTGGATAATAAAGAGTCTTTTGTCTATTCCCCTAGTTTAAATCCATAGACTATATGGCGGGTTTTTCATGTATGAAGATTATCGCCCGTGGTTGAAGTTGGCAGTGATGGCTTCAAGGAGGATGGCTTCATTTAGATCGTTGGGTTGTGGTTAGTATTATAATAATTTAAGGTTGTGGTTTGTGTCAGTTTAACCAACATTATGTAAACAAGGTCGTGTCGCCACATTGCGTAAAGGTCTGACTTTGAGTTCGTAGACGGGCTAGTATGCATTTAGAAGATGGAGGTCTGCGGCGAAAGGAGCAACGCTTTTATTGAAAGCTAAGTGTCACGAAAATCTTGTTGATATTTAGCTATGAAGTCAAATCATGATAGCGATTACTGTGATTACTTGTGAGTAAGACACGGTTTACACTGGGATTAAGACGCGTAGATAAAACGATAAGATTGGAATAACCTTGCATGGAGTTACCAATAACTTTGGGGTTCACAATGTGACGGCGCTCAGTCAATCTAAAATTCTAACTACAGGTAGGACAACCAATCCTGCACAGAGTTTAAATACGAGCAGTCGTGGACAAGTACAGCCAGTCGAAGTGCATTGTAATGGAAGTAAGTCAACGTCCACCATCAAATAGTTCGGCCAATATTATGTTCTAGGCTATTCCTGATGTTTACCACTTGCCCACTTAGTGCTACCCCATTTCCCTCGTCATCATCTCCATCTTCGACAAATAAATAATAATAATCAAAACAAAAATAATTATACCGATAATGAAAAAACAAAAAACTCATCACGGGAAGTAAGTAGTGCATAGAACAGGTCGTTTGTTTAACCTGTTAGTGTTATGACCAAGTTATTTACCTAGTTCTAGAATTCTGGAGGGAGCTCCCTGTCCTGTAGTGGACGTTTCATGGGATGTTATGATGATGATGATTTACCTAGTTTAAAAACTATAAATAGTTCAAAATTTGGCGTCATCATTATATCACATTTTAAAATATTTTTAATGCAAAAGATTTCTTAACAAAGTTATTTCAAAAAACTAATTCAAATTTCATAGGAAGTCGTTCTAAATATATAATCTACATACAAAAATTATCTCACTCACAACTGAATAGTTTAATCCACGGAATTATGAAAAACTAAATCTTTAAGTATATGCCATTTTTGATGACGTAATCATAAGGAGTGTGATCATGTTCAGTATTCTGACGTACAATCTTGCCGGTCATATCTAAAGTGAAGCGAGCTCTACATCCTCTCCTGTTGCACCTCCAGTACGAATTCGTACTTTCCTTGTAAGACGTTTCACGATAGTATGAGTAGTCGTTCAGTATTGCCAATTGTTGATCCCGTAAGTTC
The DNA here is from genome assembly GCA_947532105.1 of Athrips mouffetella. Taxonomy (NCBI): domain Eukaryota; kingdom Metazoa; phylum Arthropoda; class Insecta; order Lepidoptera; family Gelechiidae; genus Athrips; species Athrips mouffetella. Next base: position 23,033,285 of record OX383964.1, on the reverse strand, counting down.
TTTGCCCAAGTAATTTTACCTAGAATACAAAATTAAATATAGGTAATATTTTTTTGCGTTTAATTTTTTTTTTTAATCTTGTTTTTTCTGACAGCTTTAACCGATTGCTTTTGACATAGCTACAAAATGTGATGGTAATCGTTGGAATAAACGAAAAACAAAATGGATTCTAAAAATCGTTTTACCTAGAATACATAATTATTGAAAAATTGTTTTGAGGATAGGAATACTTTCCTAAGTACTTTTAGGTAACAACAAAAACAAGTTATCTAAATGTAGCCTTACTTAAATATAATAATAATATAAAATAACATGTCTTGACTGACTGACTTCATGACTCATTCATCAACGTCGAGCCGCACGCAACCGATATACCTACCTACATAGCCATTGATTTTTAAAATCTAAAAAGAAGCAAATCAGCCTTTACAATAATGGTACGAATTATTTATGGTCCTGATTATTCATCTCTACATTCAGTTTAAGTTATGAATATTGAGTACCTAATATAATTATTGAGTACCTAATATAATTATTACAAAAAATACTAAAACAACAATGAAGTGACGCCTACAAACATATTTATAACAATAATCATCAATAGAAAATATCACAGTCATTTCAGAAAGCCACCCGGCATGTGGCACCACAAATTTTTAGGAACTCTTCAGTTTCGTCTTGTCCGTTAGTGCGGCCGATTAGCTGTTTCACGTAGACACGCCTTACAATTTCACCAAATTGTAAGGCGTGTCTACGTAAAGGCGATATAAGACGTTAATGAATGAATGAATGAATGAATAAATTCTTTATTGCACACATAAACATAAGAACACACAAAGAATAACACTTAAGGTTGTAGTGGGCAAAGGCGGCCTTATCGCTGAGAGCGATCTCTACCAGACAACCTTTGTATAGAGGAAAAGACATACATAAATAATCACAGCAGGTAGTGTACCAATAAAAAATTGCATACAAAAAACACATATATATATATATATAAATAAAATAAATACAAAAATATAAACAAATAAATATAAATATACATATATATATATATATAACTATAGTGTTACGAATACATGTATACTCAGTTGCAAACAGAAGAGGAACGACTTAGGAGATAATTATGCAGTTTTGTTTTGAAAATAGCAAGCGACTCGGAGTGACGAACTTCAGAGGGCAAATTATTCCACAGTTGAGCAGATTTTAAAGCAAAAGACTCCTTGTAGTAGCCCGACCGTGTTAATGTAGCCCGCAAAATGTTAAACGTTAAGCGACTGGACTACGTCTGTCTGTCCGCGGCTTAGCTCAGAGACCCTTATTACTAGAAAGCTGTAATTTAGTACGGATATACATTTCATCCACGCTGACCAAGTGGTAAAATAAAAGCTTGAAGCTTTTTAGGGTACCACCCCTACGAGTAAAGTGGGTTCGAATATTCAAAACTTTTGATGTTGATATTACATAATATACATAATATCACGCCTTGTTCCCGTCGGGGTAGGCAGAGACCACAGTTCTCCACCTGCTACGATCTTGACATACTTCCCTTGCTTCCTGTACTTTCATCGATCCTTTCATTCATGCTCGTCGTCATATGTTACTTTGTATAGAAATATACCAACTTTTCAGCAAAACGCCTCATTCAAAAAGTATTTTTTTAAAACCTGACGTTTCCCCTGGTCAGCAGAATGCGGAAATCTGTCATTACTGGGCGAATAGGTCTCCGGGAAAACTACTCTACTACTTAGATGGAGAGGCCGCCACGAGCTGGTCAGTCATCACAACAGATAGTCTACCGTCTGGCATCTGAATTAGCTGCTGTCCCGCCATTAATCCTCGAACGGTAATTTTACCGTCTGGCGCTCGTATTATTTGAACTTTCTGCAGCCGTTCTCTCTGTGGCGAGACTGCAGATTTAGGCGTAACGGTATCTTGCTTGGTGAGTTTTGCTACGCAGGTGACCAACTGGCTGCTTCGCATGGACTCAGTCCCTGTCTTCTGCCCGGTGGAGAAGGTTGCGTTTCTCTGCGAAGATGTCACCGTATTCTTCCCAGCGTAATGTCGAAGGGTAGTTTTCCATTCATCTATCAAAATAAGGTATGGTGTAAAGATTCAAAGAATTTATTTCCCGGAGGAGAAAATGTAAAAGAATGCTAAAAGAAATCTATGACTTATATCTGCATATTATTGAGAACAATAAAATTATGAAAAAAATGTGTTAATTGTGCATGATAAAAATATACGATAAGTAATAAGTTAATTAAAAAAGACAAGAACAAAAATTCGTCAGACAAATTCAAATTCAAATTCAAATTTGTTTATTAAAATTAAATTAAAATTTCATAACATAACAGTTTTTGAAAAACCAAAGCGTTATAAAAACAATTCAACAATAATTAATGACTAACTCCAGGTTAGTATAGTTGTCAATATTTAAAAAAATATATATTAGTCAATATTAAAAAAAAATCATTAAAGTAATTTATAAAAAATCGTTAAGGTACATTATTATGTCAATAATTCTAATATTAATTACAATTTATGGTTGTCACTCTTGCATTCATCTCGCATACTCGCTGGCATTCCCTCATCAGACATACAATCCCAGATGTAAACAAGTCACACTGTGGGCTTGCGATGAGCACAGAGTTGAGCAGGTTGGCGGCGCGGGCCGCGGGCGAGTGCTGGTGATGAGCGGTGCGGGCCGTGGGGACCGCCAGGGGGCCGCTCGCTCGCGGGCGCAGGTACATAGTGCGCTTCATGTCGGGTACAGCCAGTGAGAGGAACATGCTTACTAACAGTACACTGTCTATCTTATTGTTAACAATATTTATGACAAATTTGGCCAAGGCCAGAGATCTGCGCACTTCAAGTGACTGGTAACCCAGCTGACCCTGGATAAAGAGTGTAGGATACATGTACGGGTAATACGTGTACTCTTTTTTATACATACTCCTAAGAAACTTTTTCTGGACTCGCTCCAGCATAAGAATATATTTATCTTCATGGGGGCTCCATACTACCGAGTTCGTTTCTAGGATACTACGGACCAGGGCCGCGTAAAGGGTACGGGTCGCTGCAGGGTTCAGCGGAGCCGCGTTCCTTAGGACAAAGCCGAGACGGCGGTTGGCAGCGACGGTGACGTTCTGCGCGTGCTCGCGAAAGGTAAGTTGGGGGTCGAACAACACACCCAGGTCTCGCACCCGCTGGACGCGCGCTATGTCCACACCGCCCACCGTGTATTGGGACACGATAGGTTGTGTGGACCTAGTGAATGTCATCATCTCACATTTACTTGGATTAAAGTAAAGTTTATTTTGTATGCTCCATTCATGGACTGCGTTGATGTCACTCTGAAGCGCGTCACAGTGGGCTTGAGTTTTGCACGGCATAAGCAGCTTAACGTCGTCTGCAAAAATTGTAATAGAGGATTTGCGAACTACCTCTGGTAAGTCGTTAATTAGAATCACAAACAGGAGGGGACCTAGGTTCGATCCCTGACTTATACCTGATCGGGTGTTGTAGGAATCAGAAAGATGTGAACCATACTTCACGTACTGTTTCCGGTCAGATAAATAGTTAGCAAACAATTTTAATAGTTTTGGAGTGAAACCCATAGCTCCTAACTTAAGTAGCAGTATATCGTTATGGACACGATCAAATGCTTTTTGGAAGTCTAGATAGATTATATCTACCTGGCCCTTATTGTCTAATTCACTTGAAATTTGATCGACTAGTTTTATTAGATTGGTGGCCACGGAACGCTTCGGAAGGAACGCATGCTGAGCGGGGGTAACGTACGGCATACACTGAGGTAAAATGCGTGCATGAAGTGTAGTTTCAAATACCTTAGCTAGAGCGCAAAGTATTGCGATAGGGCGATAGTTCTCGACCTTGGTTTTATCACCAGACTTAGGAATAGGTGTCACTCGCGACTTTTTCCAGATAGATGGATAGGTACCAGTATTCAATATAAGATTAAATATGAATAGTATTGGGTCAATTAACTCATCAACGCAGCCCTTTAATATAAAGGCTGGTATATTATCAGGCCCGGGAGAGGTACCTGGCTTAAGTTTAATGAGAGCACGACGTATGTCTGTGCGACTAAACGCGCGCACGTCGACGTGACGGCCGTCTGACGGGCCGGTGGCGCTGGCGACGGCCGGGTCGAGCGCGGGGGCGTCCGGCAAGAACACGGAGCTGAAGTGCTCCTAGAACTATTAACAACTCCACTACGGTTCATTATACGAGTCCATTGGATTATGTTATCTTTGCCGGTCAAATTCATCGTAAGATTTCTTACAGTTTCATATAAACGCCATCGCCATTAAGATATTCATTTGGAGGATGGTTGTGCTCGACAGAGGTGACTTGAACGACGCTTCTATCCGCGTTCTGCTCTTGCCTCTAGTGCAATGCTCTGCCCTTGCCTCTAGTGCAATATCACAGGCTCGACGTCATAGTGCTGGTAAAAACTGTAATCATTGTAGACAACTAGGCTCTTTCCAGATCTGTTCAGCGCCTACGCCACTGTTTATATAGAACAGATTAGCTTCATTACTTTCAGTATTCAAGGTTTAAGAGAAAGTTAATAAAACATGGTATCCGAGTAGGCTTTTTAATATTTTGTTATTTTGTAAACGAAATTGTCAAGTACACATTATTACATCAAATCAATTAATTTCAATGTAATTTCATTTCATTTATTTATTTATAATCTTACAATTATAAGTCAGTAGGTATTACAATATACTTAGTCAATAATTAATTTAACAAAAAAACTACCTTAAAGCAAGTCAAGGTATTTTTATCTAAACATAAATTAATACTCATAGGTAATTTAAGCCAACATCACGGTAACAAAGTGCGCATGATATAACTAAAAATAATAGCCTGGGTCAGCAAGTCCATGGATCATGGAGAAACTCCTCAATCGTATACTCGTAAAAGGCTTTAGTGACGAGTAACCGTTTTAAACCAGCAATAAATTTACCGAGTGTATCAGATTCTATAATTTCTTTCGGTATCCTGTTGTATAATTTAACACCAATTACATGGACAAATTTGGCTGATTTTACAAGTCTGTGAGAAGGTATAGCAATATTATTGCGCCCCCTGACATTAACTCGTTGGGAACTGTCCAAGGTTGCACCGAACAAATTTTGCGACCTCAAGTATGTATGCGCAAGAAAGGGTAAGTATTTTATGCACCCTGAAAAGTTCCCTCGCAGGGCAATTCCACCTTACTCCAGCCAGGACACGAATAGCTCTTTTCTGGACTCTGAAGGCTCTGAGCCTGTCAGCCGCAGTGCACCATAAACATACACCATAGGTTAGCACAGAGTGAAAATACCCAAAATAAGCTTTCCGGATATTTGAGGTACTTATGCTGTGCTTGAGTCTTCCAGGTGCGTAGCAAGCTGAGGAAAGCTTACCTACAAGCGTCTCGATGTGTGGGGTCCACGTGAGTCCGGAGTTTACAACGAATCCTAAATACCGTACCTGATCAACCTGTGGTACAGTCGAACCGTTGCAAGAAATATTTAAATTATGGGGGCGTTTGCCTCTGAGGCCAAAGTGTATGATATAAGTCTTTTCTACATTGAGTGTCATTCCGTTTGCCCGAAACCATGTGTGAACGTCATTCATTGTGGTTTCAAGTTTAGACTTTAGTAAACTATGCGAGCTTGCTGAGACAATGACACACCCGTCATCAGCAAACATTACTACCTCAGCATCCGACACAGCTGATGTCAAATCATTCATGAGGATTATAAACAAGTTGTTACCCATTACGGAGCCCTGTGGTACTGAATTGTCTCCAATCAGCTCTAACTCTGACCGAGCCTCCTTGACAGCAGTCAACTACTGCCGCTCCTTCAAGAAGGAAGCAATAGTGCTGTGAAACGACCCGGTGATTCCATATTTCTCAAGCTTCTTGAGGAGCAGGGTGTGATTGACGAGCTCGAAGGCACGCGACAGGTCACAGAATATCGCTGCAATCTGTCGCCCACCCTCGAGGTGATGAAGTACCCTGGTGACTACATCGCGTGCCGCATCAACCGTGCTGCGACCACGTTGATACGCGTACTGCTGTGGGTTTAGAAAGCCATTTAAGCTTATGAACCTCATTAGTCGTGTTCTCATTAAACTTTCAAACACTTTAGATAATATGGGGATTATAGATATAGGGCTATAGTTTTTCAGAGCATCCATTTCACCTTTGCCTTTGTAAATTGGCTGTACTTTAACAATCTTAAGACAACTAGGATAGTTGCCCCTGTGGACACATTCGTTAAATAATAAGCATAAAGACTCAATGAAGCCAGGTGTGAATAATGATAAGAGTGATAATGGCATGTCATTTATGTCTTTTGAATTTTTAACTTTAATTTTTCGAATTACTTTAATCATTTCATATAAATGTACATCATTAAAAATGAAATTGGAAACAGGGTGGTTTGCAAGGTAGTCGTCTAAGAAACACATTGCGGTGGTAATGTCAGGCTTGACACTTGTGTTAATTTAATAAATGCGTGGAAGAGTGTAATTTTCCCGACCAACTTAAGATAGCCAGGATATTGCCAGTTTTTAAGAAGAAATGTAAGCTTGACCCAAAAAATTACAGGCCAATCTCGCTGTTGCCAATATTGTCAAAGATCTTCAAAAAAAATTATTAAATCCGGACTACTCGTGGTAACTAATTTAAATAACAAGTTAAAAGTAGCGGGGTTGTTTTTAGATTTAAGCTCGGCGTTCGATATGGTTAATCACAAGATCCTACTGGACAAACTCGAACATTACGGTATAAGGAAGAACGTTTTAAAACTGGTAGAATCCTATTTCAATAATAGAAAGCAGTTTGTAGAGGTAATGTCCATATCAAATGATAGTACAGAAAAAACTACAACATCTAATCTTATAAACATCACTCGAGGTGTACCACAAGGATCCATTTTGGGCCCTATATTCTTCTAAATTTTTGTCAATGACTTGGTAAACTACGTCGTCTCCAAAGTTCCCAGTGCTAACCTAGTCCTATTTGCTGACGATTCAAACGCAATACTCTCGGGATCAAACATACGAGAATTGAATGATAGGGCAAATGCTACTTTAATAGCTTTTGACTTCTGGTTTGTGGCAAACGACCTTCAGCTGAATGCACACAAAACAAGTGCAATTATTTTTCAGCCTACTTCGAGAAATCAAGAGTCCTTGAGGTTATCTTTGAATAATCAAAATATAGAGTTAGTTAATACAGTAAAGTTCTTAGGAATACATATAGACCCTCTTCTTATCTGGAAGGGCGAACTAAGTACGATGGAAAGTTCAATCAGCTCTGCTTGTTACGCACTAAGAAGCCTTAGAGACTTACTGACATTGGACCAGTTAAAATCTGTTTATTGTGCCTTGATAGAATCTAAGTTACGTTACAGCATCAAGCATTGGGGAAATAGTTATAATTATAACCTGAAAAAGGCTTTTGTTGCCCAAAAAAGGGCAATAAGAACAATTGCTCGAATTCCTCCATGGGAATCCTGCAGAAATGATTTTAAAGATTATAAAATAGTAACTGTACCTAGTCTGTATATTCTGATACTGCTAGTAGATTTCATGAAGCGAAGATCAGTTTTCGAAACGGAAGATGAAATGAAGTTGCGTCTTGCCACTAGGCGAAAGGACCTAAAGACAATAATTGAACCAAGGTTAAATATAGCATACTAACCTATTATGTGTCCTCGATACTTAGTTATTGTTTAGTGTTGTGGGGCAATTCCGTCGAGGTAAACAGAGTGTTCGTGATACAGAAAAAATGTATACGTGCCATAGCGAATGCAGATTATTTAGACAGTTGCAAGCCACTCTTTCAAAAGTATAAAATTTTACCCCTGCCGTGTATGTATATAAAAGAAGTATGTATGTTCGTTAAGTGTAATAGTCATATTTTTCCATTGCGTAAGGATTGTACAAATAGACAGCTCAGATCACAATACATAGACTTGTTATATAAGCCCCCTTGTAAATATTTCATATATAGGAAAAATGCATTTAATTTGTGTATTGAGGTATATAACAATCTACCAATTGAGCTGAAGTCATTGGAAGTAAAAGTCTTTAAACAGAATTTAACTAATTGGTTACTGGCACGCTGTTTTTATAATATAAGTGAATTTCTAGCTTTTAAATCTTAACTATAAGTACTTACCTATTTTAGGTTATAAGAGTTTGAAATTGAAAGTTTATGTTATTTAGATGATAGAAATGATGATAGATAAGATAATTTCATTTAAATATTTGCATGCCTGTTTAAGGTTGAATACTATGACATACCATTTATAATACCACCTTGTAAAGTGTATTCTGGCAAATAAATATGTTTGTATTTGTATAGTGAAGCACAGCCCTCTATACCAGACCGTAGCATTTTTCAATGGACTTCCGATTGAATTAAAAATAATAAGTAGTATAGAAGTGTTTAAGGACCGACTGAAGTTGTTTCTGTTAGAATTTTTTTTTTATAATTTTGAGACTTTTATAATAAATGACATACATATTATGATAATAATATTAATAGAAATTTTGTTGACATTAAGATAAATTTATTAGATAGGATATATTAGCTTTCATTTATTGACTTTATGTATTAAAACTTTAATTTGGGTATTGGTAAAATGATTAATGTAACTTGTTAATATAAAATGATTATGTATGTTATTTCGCACACAGAATTTCTGTTTTAGAATAAAAAAAATGAATTGAATTGAAATTGAACACGCATCTATATAGTGGCGGTTAAGACGTCGCGCGGTGTCAGTGGCACGCGCTGTCGACGATAACCATGAAGGAAATATTTTTTTTTTTAATATATATATTTTGCGCGTATATTTTTTTTCCTTCATGACGATAACCCACCGTCAGCGCGCCACTAAAACGTCAAGCCCGTTGCTCTTTTTGTCACGACAATTCTCCTTGGCTATCACGGCCCACACTGCTTTGCAAATGTTGTCGTTCTTTTCAATTTCACTATTAATGTGTTGCCCTCTTACAGACCACAATTTAACAAAGTACTCAGTCTCTAACAACAAAAGTGATTTCTGCAAAGATACATCTTGAGGAGTTTTAGCTAGTGCACTCTTGTTTTGGTGCAGTTTGTACCGCAATTGCTTCACGTCGTTGGTGACCCAGGCTTTAACATTGTCTCGGACAGGGTAGGACTTAATTGGAAAATAAACATTATATAGGTGAATTAACACATTTATAACTAATTCAAGTGCTGAACAGGGACAGTCACTCTTGTCAATAATTGATGACCAATCATACAATGAAATGCTTTGAATAAAATTGTACTTATTTAGGTCAGAGAAAAGCCGCCTTTCAATGCCGCCTATAATAATTATGTAAGTTAACCTACTTACTAAAACGAACGGCCAAGTGCAAGCCGCACTTACGAAAAACTTCATTGTAGTGTAGTGCAACTGGGTGTAAGACCTTTCAATTATATTATAGTTATTTTTTAAAAACTTTAGCATATAATAAACAAATCAATAACACTCAGTATAGGCTGAACCAGCACCACGCTACAAACGGATGATACCAGAGACCCGCTCAAGGTCAAAGTGTTTCTACACATTTGTGGCCGTATGTTCTTTGTTTCTGCCTACAACTTGTAGTAAACTCCGTTACGAATAATGTATTTCGATGAGGGGTGAGTATGCATCGCGCTGAGTCGTAAAGCTCTTCCATGTGCTGTGGTCAATCGCGCCTTACATTTTGTAGAAGTCCTTTTCGAGCAAGCCCAAGATTCAGTATTTTTGAACGTTTCTTCCAAAAAAAATGGGTATCCATTGTATACTGCTATCATTTTCCCATTGACGTTCTCGACAAAAATAACTGTAACAGAAGCAATTCAAAGATTGAATAAATTATTATAGCCAGTCGCCGCTTAGTAAGTTACCTCAATTATTTCTCTCTAAGGCTCTGTGAACAATCTACAAGCAATCTAAATAGTAAAGTAAAAGCTCAATCACTGGCAGGAAAATCCCAATATTTATCGGTATAAGTAAATCTTGGGATAGTGTCTTTTTATTCCTGGCAGAGAGTGTACGACAGTGGTGCCCGTATCTGAGGCCGTATAGAGGCATCCGCGAATTGCCGAAGGCATAGCTTTAAGCCCAAGTCACATAGAGGCTGTATGATTGCGAAAAGAAAATACTGCGCCGCGACCGGTTTTCAATGTGACAGGGTGCATAAGAACTCATACTTTACAAAAAATACCGCCCCCGGAACGCTTCCGCTACCGCCTCAGTGTGACTCGGGATTTAGGGTCCCCGTTGCAGCGTTACGGCAGCACGTAGCCAGCGCTATCGTTCACTTCAGAGCTCTTTTACCTATTTATGTTATTTAGAGCTCTGCTGTAATGAACTACCTACAACCACAAAAGACTCTTTTTAGTTGCCTTTTACGAAAGTCATAGCCACATTCTCAGCTCGGGTCCACCTTCTTAGCTGAACCAACACAGAGCAGGGAATGAAATTAGATTAGATGAATTTATTATTAGGTAAATTATAACATGTCACAAGATAATATTTAATCGTCAGTAGGATAAAATGACAAAAATATATACAAAATAAATGACAAACCTAAAAATTACATAGTAACGTCAAAAATCAAAAGAAAAAAACAATTAAGTTTCTTCACCCATTGCATTGTAAGCAAGAAATATGCTACCTTAGTAAAACAGCTCCAGAAGCCGTAATCTTCTGATTAGTATTTAGTAGGATGATAAATGTGTGGGATTGACAAACGCTAATTTCACAAAATTTTCATTCTATTCGACTAGCGTTTACACGAATATATACAACAACAAAGATTAATTTCGCTCTCGTACAGAAAACTGAACGCATCACCCATTACATCGTCCGTTTGCTTTTTTTACTGTCCCACTTTTTTGAGAGAACACCTACGTACCTAATTACACCAAAACGCAGGCGTGTCTGTTCACCGCCAAAAGGAGTCCGTTCAATCGGGCTCCTACTTTTCGCACCCATTACATCGTCCGTTTGCTTTTTTTACTGTCCCACTTTTTTGAGAGAACACCTACGTACCTAATTACACCAAAACGCAGGCGTGTCTGTTCACCGCCAAAAGGAGTCCGTTCAATCGGGCTCCTACTTTTCGCACCCATTACATCGTCCGTTTGCTTTTTTTACTGTCCCACTTTTTTGAGAGAACACCTACGTACCTAATTACACCAAAACGCAGGCGTGTCTGTTCACCGCCAAAAGGAGTCCGTTCAATCGGGCTCCTACTTTTCGCACCCATTACATCGTCCGTTTGCTTTTTTTACTGTCCCACTTTTTTGAGAGAACACCTACGTACCTAATTACACCAAAACGCAGGCGTGTCTGTTCACCGCCAAAAGGAGTCCGTTCAATCGGGCTCCTACTTTTCGCACCCATTACATCGTCCGTTTGCTTTTTTTACTGTCCCACTTTTTTGAGAGAACACCTACGTACCTAATTACACCAAAACGCAGGCGTGTCTGTTCACCGCCAAAAGGAGTCCGTTCAATCGGGCTCCTACTTTTCGAGGTACAACTGTACCAGTTACCGACAGCCTCGAGCTACTTGGCATGAAGTTGTGTGCAAACCTGAACTTCGGCGCTAACACTGAGTCAAAAGCCCAAACTGCGGCAAAAAAGCTGGGCATCCTCAATACGGTTAAGCGTTACTTCACTCCTGGACAGCTTCTAGTTTTATATAAAGCCCAAGTCCGATCGTGCATGGAGAATTGCTGTCACCTTTGGGATGGCTCAGCCAAATACCAACTAGCCACACTTGACTCGATAGATCGCAGAGCCAAGAAGCTCGTTGGTGATGAGATGCTGGTGAAAACCAAGTTTCACACTCTGACCCACCGTCGCAAAGTTGCATGTCTGTCGGTCTTCTACAGATTGTACTTCGGAGAGTGTGCTCTAGAGCTCCACGAGCTTATTCCACCATCTCCCAGTCCAGACGCACCGCAGGATATCACCCATACTTGGTGGATATTCCGCACATTCGCACAAAGCGCTTTGAATCATCTTTTATAATGCGCACGGCTAAAGAGTGGAATTCTCTGCCTGCGTCTGTGTTCCCGAGTTCATATAACCCGAATCTATTCAAGTCGCGAGTGAATAGGCTTCTTCTGGGTAAGCTCGTTCCATCGTCGACCTCATCTCTTTCTTCAAGACTAGATCGAGGTCAAGAGTAAGCCCATTTTCAATAATAAAAAAAAAGACATATTTCTTTTGTTAAGGGGTCAATTAGTAACATTTTGACCACAAGATTTATTTACTCTATAACAAAACAAATTCTTTTTCTGATCGATTGAGTACCTAATTAAATTATTCAAGACTTATTTACACTTTAATGTATACACCGTTTTTGAACACATGTTTCCTTGGTGGGTGGTTGTGTTCAGTGTTTATGCGGATTATGTCTCTCGATTTAGAGGTGGTAATGAAGGCTCTACACTTGGTGACTGTAGATGAGCACCTCCATCTTATCGTGGTATTGTTCCTACCATCGCCATTGAAAGTATAGCCATCGAGGAACGCTCTCGTCATTCCACGAGTATTCTTCACCCATTGAACTGAAAGTAAGTAGCTATAAATATTGTGTCAGCAATTTAGGTTCAGCGACGGCAGCATGATCCTATAGCTAGATTAACGCTCTATTTACACCCACGAGACAAAATTTTGTTATCTCCATACATAAATATTGTCAATAACTACAACTGATCTTACACATCACTTTTACCTAGAGATTCATGCTGCCGCTGCAGAAGTCTTAAACAACTGGCTTTCTATTACATTAAATGCTAGTAAAATGTAATGAATATGTTTGCGATTGACATAAGCTAACGAAATTTCAAGTGATGGCTTATGTCAATCCGATAAATTTTTATTCTACAGGGTGTAAGAAATGCTGTATGGTCTGCCACCATAAATAGCCCTGCGTTGTATTGTTACAGCGCTTCAAAATGCAAAAAACCACTACTTCGTCCCGTGATAATGCAGAGCCCTGCATGTCTGTCTTTTCAATTTTCTACATCTTCAGAAGTATTTTAAACAGCAGCTACAAAGGCAGACAAAAGAAAAAACCTATTTTTTTTTTTTGCTTTAGTTCAAAACCGCAGCGACGCAAAGAAAAACTTGTTAGGTTAGGTTAGGTTAGGTTCCACATCGATTCGTATTGAGCTGATCTATCATCCCTAATTCCCTATTAATATGAATCATGAGTAAATCATATGCCCAAATAGCAGCCAACACCCGAACAACACCCTAATTTTACTAGAGTTTACTATGTATATAGATAGCTACTTGTCTAATGCCTCCTGAACATTTCACATTTGTAATTTTACCTATATATTATACAAACCTACTTCAGTACACATACTAACAACAAAAACAATACCTTCTTTGCAAACAACAACATAAATAAGAAAAACATTAAAGGTGCACTATGGTAATTCCGACCACGAATTATTTTCAATTATTACGAACAACGAACAAATTTATTTAATCTAGACACCATCTCATTTTCTACCCGTTCCATTATCCAGAGCTAAAAATATCGACTGGTTTGATAAAAATTCGTAATTTTCAGAATAGCCCTATTTGAGGATTATCCCATTGACCTATTATAAAAACTAGGAAAAGATCATCAACGTGACGCTAGATCACAATCAATAGCGTCAAGCAGCACTACCTATAAGGTACGGTAGCTTGGGCATGAGGAGCATATGGGCCGTGGGGTTGCTGATCTTGTCTCTAGCATTCTTCAAGGAGAAGGAGCAAGATGCAGCATCCCTTTTCAGAATGATGAACTGGAAGCTTGGACAACAGTGTGACCTGTGCCCTGGTGTAAATCCACCGGAGAAACTTGACTCGCAGAGATCATGGGATGATCTGAGCTCAAAGCTTTTTCTGTCGAAGTTAATCAAGTCACGTACAGACACAAGTCGCACGAATTAGGGCAACAACTTGCTCAGAGTCGGGTGATTACCTGATGCCAATACACTTTGCTTACTATCACGCATCGACAAACTGACATTCACCTTACTTGCCCATGACTGCTCATACTGATCCTTCTTCTGTCAGCTCCTGAGTACTTATGTGTGGGATTGATTGCCCTTTCTGTAGGAGATAAGGCAACATTAACTAAGTCTAACCACAACATTGTGAACTCCTAAGACGTAAGCATCTTGGAGACTTTTATACTACCGTTCTCTCTACGTGTCTCGACTATAGCGCACTGTGCCCGACTATTACAAAGTAGGTAGGTACCCAATACTACAGGATGATTGCAAATAATAGTTAATTTTTTGTTTGAAAATTATAAAAAAAAACTAGCGGGAGGATTTTGCTAAAACTTTGATAAACCTTTTTCTTTATAATAGTTACACCACCCCTATAAATATTTGGGTCTAATTAAAAAACACCTTATATACAATCAAAAATATTTAGTATGTGGCTTATTTTTCTTTTCACACTTGGCGCCAGTTTGTTAAGAAATGTTATTTATATCATACAATGAATAAAAGTATATTCTTCTTATTCTTCTTCAAAGTATATTGATTTAGATTTTTCATTTACAGCAAAATGCACCAATTGGTTGAGTTCATTTATTTTAAATTTTTTTCGAGGACATAATTTGTTGTAGATATTCTATGAATCGTTGATTCTATAAAATGCAGTAATTTATGACAATTTTGAATACAATCACTGTCATCATCACTATATAGTATAAAACAAAGTCGCCCGCTATCTGTCTGTCTGTCCCTATGTATGCTTATATCTTTAAAATTACGCAACGGATTTTGATGCGGTTTTTTATAATAGATAGAGTGATTGAAGAGAAAGGTGTTGATGTATTAAAAATACATAACAAAGTAGAGAAACACTGATAATTTTAGAGGTTTCTAATGTAATGACGTAAATAAACACATTTTTTGCGCTTGTAAATTAAGACATTCTGTAGTAGGTATATTTAGTATCAGCATCGCACCCGTGCGAAGCCGGGGCGGGTCGCTAGTCTATACATAAATGGAAAATTAATGATTATGTTCTTGATGAACTCGGACAATTTCTTGGTTGAGAGTGATAACTGAAGCCAGGCATCCTTTATTACGTTTTGTACAACGCCAATACATTTTCATATTAACATCGGACTTAAGTTTCCTCTTCTTTTGCTGCTTGTTAAAACGATGCTCACCAATTATTAAAACTGGATTTCCATGACAAGTAAAAGTGAACAGAGGTGCATCTGAAAATAATTTGTATGTATCTATTTAAATTTAGTAAGAACTTTGGTCTTCGAATTATTTGCATTGCTGTTATTTAATTCGAAGGATACTAAATCGAATTTAATGATTACCCAAGATTAAAAAAAAATAGTATTTGGTGATGTAGAATCACTCCTTAGACGGGTCATCGTACTTTTTTTAAAAATCCTGTATACGAACAAATAGTTAGGTTAGTAACATGAGCAAAGATCGATAAAAATGTTGACGACAAAACTTCACAACCAGTCAAAATGCAATTTTTTATTCAAGTATTTTATTTTGACATTATTATTAGGCGCAAAAAAGCTTTAAATTAATATAATCATAATATGGACTAAGATTACTACTACGATGACTTTCTATTTCATATTACATAATTTGTGTACGTACGCGCTATTTAATTACTAAATGACTCCTCAGTGTTATACATAACTATATACTTAGGCGGATAAACTATTATAATTTTATACTATTATTAACTGACTTCAAAAAAGGAGGAGGTTCTATGTTCCATGGTATGTATTTTTACTATTATATTACAATTTTCTTTTTCCTTATTTTGCGGGAAGGTGGTACACAATTACACAAAACACTGACCACATCATCACTTTTTAAGTTCGTAGGTGAAAATGCAGGGATCACCCACGCCTACATAAACGACCACCCACTGTCACGGATGAAATTTGAACGTAGGCTTATTTCTATCGCTTCGCATATTTTTCGTGGCATAAAAAACATTTCACTCGCTGGTACAATTGTCTTATCGTCGCGTATAAAGTGTCCTAGTCCACTATGTGTACAGTAATCGCTGATGCGATAAGGTCTTTATTTGGCTGGTGGTCTTTAGGAGCACGAAATTTAAGGAGCACGAAAATCCATCAACTTCGCCAGCCCCGCGCACCCCTGAGCTTTCCGCCCGCGTTCACCATGCAGCGCTACGAAGTGCGTGGCGGACGAGACAGACGGCGGTCCGTAATAGTAGATTAGAAGCCAAGGGCTGTAAGGCATCAATTGCAGCCTGAGATATTTAGGCGCACGAGCGCAGCGAGGGCGCCTATAGTTCGAGGGTGCAATTGATGCTTACACCCGAGCTAACTATTTTGCTTTACATCTCGATTGTGAGGTAAGTAGGTCCTTATTACCACCAAATTGTAGGTGACCAATTAGCGCTCTAGGGTAATAATGTAGCTAGAAAAGCCCTAGGGCGGTAAGTAATTAACAAAAAAAACACTTCACTCTTTCAAAATTTAATTACTTACCGCCCTAGGGCTTTTCTAGCTACATTATTACCCCAGAGCGCTAATTGGTCACCCACAAGCCCCATTTGGGGGTAATAAGGACATACTTACCGAATTCGAGAGATGTAAAATTTCTAACTTCCCTAAAGAAGATCCGCTATGCCATTAATAAAAACACGATTTTATCGGTCTAAGTACATAATTCTGTACACACACTAGGCACTCCTTATCAACTAACGCCAATTACAATAATGAAGTTCCTTATTTTATATCGTCACAAAATATATATTTAAGGATTCCCTTCGTATATTTTACTTTTCGCGTAGAAACGTGAAGTATATAAATTTAAAAAACATCAAATACAATATTTAAAATGAATGCATTAAGAGAAAGAGATACAGGATACTTAATGATCCTAGGGTTCTCAAATTCCATTATCTAGTGGTTGTGCCACCCATTAAGTTTAACGAGGCGGTCGTTCTTGGTGACGACGATGCACTTGCAGCCGGTCTTCCTGCGGGCGGAGCAGTCCCACCAGGCAGTCTCCTTGCGACGCAGCTTCTTGTTGAAGTGGTACTTGCCCCACACGATGGTCGGGTTGCCGTGGCGGCTCATCTCGAACTTGATTGGTGACGATGCCTGATTATTGCTTGATACTTCGCAGAAGGCTGATGCATCAACTGGAATGAAACTTGGTGTTTAAAAAAGATATCAAAGACGACATCTTCTAGCTTAAATACATGAAAGATTTTAAGGAAAAATTAATAAAAAAGCCTAACTCATTTTATTACTAAGAAGTAATTGCTGTTTCATTACATAAATAATAAATTACTTAAATGTATTTTATAGAAAAACCACGAAGACAAACAACTTTAATGACAAATCAAAGTACTACACTTAACTAAGTATGTTTTATTTATTTATTGTATTTAGAAACACAAACAGTCATAATATAAACATGATTTGTGAAAAATATATAGTATAAAGACCTGGAGGTTCATAAAAATATAAAAAGAAAACATTCACAATTTTGAGGGAACAGTAAATGTAGTGAGTGAGAAGGAAAGGCAGTATGTTGTGAGTGGAAAGGTGCTTTTAAAAAGAAGTAGTGCTGCTTCTAGTCTTTTCGACTTTTATATTTCTTCCTGGGATGCGTGTGGTTCTCGCTCATGCGTACGAGCACGTCATCAACAGTGAGAGCGTACGCGGAGCAGCGCGCGGCCGTGTTGATGCACACCCATCGCTCCTCCACGCCGCGCCTCTTCATCAGCTTGTACCGGTACCCCGAGATCACCAGCACGCGGTTACCGAACTTGCTCTTTGAGAAGTAGTACTTCACGTCCACGTCTTCTGAATCTGCAAATGTATAAAGAATAGTTCATAAACTAGAACCCAGCTACTGTTAAATCTTGCTCTAAGAAGTATGAAAAATGATTACGGCTATTATCTGAACATCACTATGAATATTTTTTAAATACCATAGTTTTGTACACAACAATTTCAGATGACAATATTTTTTTGTTTTATACTTTTTAGAGCAAGATTTACTAGTAGTCGGGTTCTTGTTTCTGAACAAATTTTTTATTTAAACTATTTTGGGGTTATTTTATTTTATTTTTTATTTATAATATTTCAATAGGGAGGCCTTTGCCCAGCAGTGGGACAGCAACGGCAAAATAATAATAAGAAGAATAATATTTCATTTCAGACTAATTTCCATAACAGGTGTTAGCAAAACAGAAAGGGACTTAATTCGTAAAGTAAGTAAAGGATAAAACTAAATAATGTCGAAATGGAGCTGCACCCATCGTCGCAGGAATGGGGAGTCCCGCCGATCTATAAACACACATTGCAGATGCACATCGTTTTCTCATTATTGCAGCGAAGCCATCAACATGCTCATCCGCGAACATTCCTGACGCACTACGTCTCTACGGTAGTCCAGTAGGTAATAAAGCTAACAATATATACGTATACATTTGAAATGTGCCCATCAATCCCTTTCATTTGATACCCATACATCATAAGAAATAAAAAATTTTTCGTTTATGACTTAATCTCCTCTAGAGGGCGCCACATTCAATTAAATGTAACTTCTTATATCCTATAACCAGCGGATAATCAAGGCGCTTCTAACGATACCTCATTTTTGCCGTAGTCGGGTAAACATACTTTGTACCTACCGCTTCACCTTACATGAAACAAAATTTTATTTCTCGTACTCGCCGCCATTTAAATTAAGCCGAAGGAGCAGTCAAAGCCCCGCTCCTGCAGAGCTCCAAACTCAGGCTATATCCGCTGTAATAAAGGCACCATTATTTGATAATTAATATTTTTTTCTCACCTTGTTGCTTTTTTCATTAAAAACAGAATACTTATAGTAAACAATGATATTTAAAAAATCATAGGAACAAGTCTTTATATCGTAGTGTCAACGTCGAACATAGTCTTGAAAGAATACAATTAACTAAACCATTTAATCATATTTTTTTACATTGGTCAGTAAAATGGTTTGATGTTTCCATCTGTAGAAGTGATCTCCAATTTTCTTGTCTAAGCTGATTTCCCGGCCTCCCATTGATGGTTGTGGTCGTTTTGAGAGCGCAAGATGACGTCATTAACTGTGATTGCAGAAGCTTTACACTTTTTGGAAGTATTGATACAAATCCACCGAACTTTTCCTCGCCTCTCCGAATGAAACTTGAAGCGGAAACCATTTATCACTAACATCCTATTGCCGTACTTGCTGTTTGTGAAGTAGAAGTCTAATTCATCCTCCAGTAGATCTGTGAAAGAAATAAACCGCCAAATAAAGTACTTTGTACCTTTTTTTTATTTCTGAAATAAATACCACTTCTTATATCCAGAGGAATTTATAAAAAAATGCTGGCCACTTTATGGATTGATAGAATGGCAGTTTTTCATTAAACCGCAGCTAAATCAGTTCCCAATCTGTTACAAAATAAAAGTATAACGTATATGTATAACTAGTCAGTACTTAACAGAAAAATTAAAATAAAAGCGATCGCAGTAGTTCGAGTTCGCGGAACCATCTAAATATGTTCCAAACGTTTTAAGAGTGATATACTTAGATTTGTGTTTTAAAAAGCAACAAAACCATTTTTTTCCTACCCTGCCATAGAGCATTTTTAGGATTATGTTCTGAACAAAAAAAGTGTGCCTGTCAAATGTCAAACTCAGTTCTTTGATTGCTAATTATATTTCTACTATTTTCTGTTTTTCTACTATTACTCCTTAGACTGTAAAGTCTACTTAGTTGTGATACTACTATGATTTTTTTAACGTTTCTATCAACAACCACGGTTGCGCGTATTGGTTTCAGCGAGCAAAGAGATAATTATTATTTTGATGTAATTTAATGGACTTTGGACTTTAAAGGAAAGGACTGATGAAGGTTCAGGAAGCAAGGGAAGTATGTCAAGATCGTAGCAGGTGGAGAACTGTGGTCTCTGCCTACCCCGACGGGAACAAGGCGTGATGTTATGTATGTATTTATGTATGGACTTTATGAATGTTGAGATGGATCGATCATGTAGAGAGAATGAATGAACGAAGATTGACTAAAGAGATCTAATGTTGGAAGGGGAAGGCTTCAGCGAACGTTCCATGACCAAATTGATGATGTTCTAAATAAAGGTCAGGTTAAAGTTACCCTAAACCGACGAGCATGTGTGAAAGGGTTGATGAAAGTACAGGAAGCGAGGGAAGTATGTCTAGATCGAAGCACGTGGAGTGCTGTTGTCTCTGCCTATCAAGACGAGAAAGATGCGTGATGTTATGTGTGTATGTTTATAGGCAGATATTTAAATGATTGAAATTCATCATCTGAAAGGTACTTGTTTACTACACACAAGTAGTAATAGTGTTATGACAGGATCTTAGCCTTTAAAATCCTTTAAAGTCCTCGAGAACGACACGCAATTGGAATACGAAAAGTGGAAAAAAGTTTAGAAGTTGATAAAAATTTTGCAGCAGAAAAGCTTCTATTACTAATTTTCAATTACCAACATTTACTCGACTTGGTATAAAATACCACACAAATATACTTCACTGCATAACAAAAAGACATACAAAATACAAACGAAATAACAACAAAAAAGTTATATTAGTGTATGTAACTTTAATGTTGTTATTTTTTATATAAATAAGTTACTATATATTAGTACACAACTTTCTTATTGGTATCGCTTTGACTATGTTTTGAATAACAAAATCTCCAGATAGATAATTTAGACCTTTTCACATAGAATCTTATTTCCAGGCGCCAAAAGGCGATTATTTGCGCAATTAGAACTAGCATACTTGTTTCAAGCAAAATGCTTTCTATATTTTGCTTAATGTAAACATCATTACGAATAACAAATGATGGCGGTGCATGATTAATGATTATGTTCGCAGCGCACACGATTGATACTTCCATCTTCTTTATTAGTCCTCATTCGCGCGGGTCAGTACCTCGATCTGTCGTACTTTGCTCGTGTTAACGCCCAACTTTGTGTTAGCGCTCAACTATTTTCGAGATAAAAACTGTATCCCTTGTAGATCAGATTCAGGTGGATAAATATGTGTTTATTAGTATTTTTTTAGTTTATAGCAAAGAATTACACTGTTTTTTGTTGGTTTATAACCTTTAAATTTTATTGAGTGTACACCGACAGTAAACAGTGGTATATATTTTATTTAACATACAGACAAAGTTGCCGGCAAAAGCGGTGTGTTCACTATATTTTTAAGAAAATTCCATTTCTGATGAGAAACTTCGGCGGTGAATGATTATGTTCAGCCTTAACACGAAGCATCATCTGATCCTCTGTGCGCGTCGTTATGCGTGCTTTACATTTTAATCTATAATTTGTAGCGCTCATGCAAGCCCAGTTTTGGCTGTGAACATTATTTTTATCGAGAAAGAAACTGAAGCCTTTGTAGATCAAAAGGTTTTTACCGCCTCCAGCTTGTTTCACAATTGTAACTGTAACAAAGTACAGACAAACAAATTTTAAGACAAGAGATAAAAAAATCTGAAAAGAAAAAATCTTCTGAAAAGACTGACAAATACCACAAAACCTGAGAATACAGTTTTAATTATTAATCATGTCAGCAGTGAAAACCATACAGAACTAGATAGTTTAATATATAAAATATCACTAAACGACTCGTAAGTGTTACACATAATTATGTACTTCGACGGATATAACGTGAAAAAAAAATTGAAATATAAAACAAACGAACGAACGAAAGTTTATCCGTCGAAGACCATAATTGTAGATAATATATCCTTGTTATGATTAACATAACTACTACTTTTGGTAATTGTTTAAACACGAACATAGAATCCATCACTGCAATACTTGTAGACCCCTTGCGGATGGTTATGCGCGTTTGTCGTACTGATCACCTTAGTTTTATTGATATCAGTTACAATACGCGCATTGCATCCTCTGTCACTGTGAGTCGAGCACCGCCACGTAATGATCTTCTTCATCTGATTGAAATATGACAAACAGTAGGTGTAATTATTCACCAGAGCAAGCATCGTGTTGCGCCTAGCTCGAACGAAATGAAGAACTGAAACATAGAACAAGAAAATGCTGCATTTCCAAAAAGACTATTGTAGCTCAAAAAAACTCAGATTAAAACGACGCTTTTACTAGAAGTTAATCAATCTACACTAGGCGAAGTGGGCGACAAATTGTCTGAATTATATTGGTTTTATGATGAGCTAGACGCCTTTCAAACTAATTGACCTTGTCTTGATTGTCGTGGAGAGAACGGAGGGAAGCCTTTGTCCAGCTGTGCAAGATTTTTCTCATGTTTCCTCATTATTTATAAGTTTGTCAGTTAAAAAATATATAACATCAAAAGTAACGTATTTATGTTTCTTTTTATTTTCGTATGTAGGTATGTATGTTTGATGGTATGGTATAGATACAGTAGTATGTTTTTAATTAATGGTTATGTGTTCCATTTACTTTGACCAGTTTCTCATCTTTTGTTCGGACGGTAACCTTACAGCCGCGGCTCCTTTTAGAACAGTTCCACAAAACTGTGTGACCTCCATTCCAGATCTTGTTTCTGTAGTAAAGGTTGCCTTCGATCACAATTCTTGAATACACGTGAGGCACCATCGTTGTTTCTTTAAATTGTCCGGTTTCTGCAACAGTAACAAAGTGTAGTGTAGTTTCAAGCCTCATTACGCAAGACAATTTAATTACGTCTTACGAGTATAGTAACTGTGGTGACTGCGATATAAACACTGCAATATATGTATTCTTTATTTTACACAACAATAAAATTATAAAATTTGATGTGTGTGCAACGATAGTCTTGTTAAAATTTTATCAGTAATTTATCACAGTCTAGTAGTCCAACCTATTTCTTTAATTCGTGTGGTTATTAATAAATATGATGACGTCTTTAAGTGTGATGATGGTAGCCCGGTATTTTTTAGGAATTAAAAATCTATTTTTTTTAAGCATGATTGGGAAGAAATTAAACTAACAGAAGCTTAAATTTAATATTCAAAAAATATTATCTTTAAAAAAAATAAAACAAATCTAATGACGAAATCGGACGACGTTTAGGACGAACAATTTTCGAACCATTAATTTTATATATCAAACTAAAAATAAAAACATTATTTTATGCGTAAATTGATAACCTTGAAGTCAACTTTCAAATATAAGACAAATAATGAAAATAGCTATAGGAACTATGATCTCATTAATCTGCAAGAAAATATATTTTTTCGATCTTTTTGGTTTTGCTTGTTTTGTTGGGCGAAGAATAAGGCCGATATTTCACTGGGACAGAACGGTGGCGAGACTGGTGGCGCAACCAGTCGCGCCACTGGTGTCCGTAACTAGACACCAGTAAAGACACCAGAGTCGCTACACCCTGCGGCCACAGTATTAAGGGCTATATTTCACTGGGAGTGGTAGCGCGACCAGCATCCGAGCTGGTTGCGCTGCCACGTTCCATTTCTGATAATTAATTTCTGATTTAATTAAAATTATTATAATATAGTTATAGTAACTTAGTAATAATAATTGTTGTGCCCTTCTGGGTCTACATGTGTAACTATGTATATATGATAACACCTTGAATGACCATGTGGAAAGCAATAAATCATCTTATCTTATCTTATCGCAACCAAACGGACACCAGGTGAGTAACTCTCTATAGAGCTGTATACATTTTGTTGGTAGCGGCGACTGGTTGCGCTGCCATGGTGTCCCAGTGAAATACCGGCCTTAATGCCTAATTGAACAAAAGATTTAAATAAAAAAAATTAAACTGTCTGAAATCAAGGCATTTTGATAACCTTGTTCAGATAATTTAATTGTAAATGTGCTTTGATTTATAAAATTTAATTTAAGCATTATAAACTATTTAATCAATGGCAATGTTCATTTTGTATTTTCATAATTGTGTCGTTAACGGTGACTACAGAAGCCTTGCATCTCGGGTATCTGGTGCAGTGCCATCTCGCCCGGGGACCTGTACTGAAGATATATTTGTTGTAACGGTAGTTGCCAAGCAACAATACCGGTTTTCCGTAACGAGACGTCGAGAGTATCGGTCTTGTTCCATCTGAAAACGGACAGAAATTGCGAGCACTGATTAAATACTCAAACTCAATACTTATCTGTAACGTTTTTGTAATTGTTGTTTAATTGTATTGTTTAAAGTTTGTTGTGTTTTTTGTTGGTAGCAAAACAATGATATGATATAAACAACCTATATGATATGACTGCAAATCAGATTAATTTCAGATGTTTTGTTGTTTGTTCTCATATAATTTTAGTATGACTGAAACCTTCCAATGCTTTTTAAGATGGTGTTTGCTATCAAAATGAGATTATTTATACAGGGTGTTAATTTGATTGCGTGCCATAGCTCAAGGGCGGAATCAGTATCAGTAACTGAACAACTTTTCCCAAGGAACATAGGTCAAAATACGAAAAACCAAATTTGACCTCCCATACAAAATGCGCTTTCAGCTGATGCAATTCTATGGAAGGTCAAAAATAGATTTTTGTATTACGACCTATGTTCTTTGGAAAAAGTTGATCAGTTACTGATACTGAGATATGGCACGCAACCAAATTAACACCCTGTATATTAATTGTAAGTTTGTATTATTTATTTATCATGAAAGAAGAAACTTTAAAAATGATGTCACTGGAAGTAGAAACAAAACGCAGACATATTTTTTTTATTTTTTTTCATTTGATGTTTGACGTATGCAACAAGGACGCCGTACTTGTGATTGCTAGTTGTTTATTAATTAGCATGATTTTAAGATGGTGGTCAATAAAAAAAAACATTCTATTGTCCTACATAAGTAGGACAAGGACCCTGAAGCCAACACCGCTGGGCCACTTATACTCCTTTGCTGGTATAGCCCCTCCGGACGTCAGGCGTCGGGTAGCCTGTGCTATTGAGAAGCAAAAACAGGAATTAGACAGCAGACACCTACTTTACGGCCATAACCCACCACCCTCACGCCTTAAGAGCCGTTTCGTTCACAGTTTTATCAAAGACACCATGCCGCTCGATTTAGATCCATCCAAGGCTAGGGTAGAACTGTGGTCAAAAAGGTACCCTCCTGACAACATTCATATCCCAACTGCCGAAAAGCTGCCACCAGGTCACGATCTTCCTTGGTCCATATGGAAGTCACTAAACAGACTGCGGTCGGGCGTTGGCAGGTGCGGGGAACTCATGAAGAGGTGGGGCTTCTCTGATAGCGACGAGTAATTTGCAAACCATGACACACTTGCTGTCGTGCCCTACTTCTCCAGTTTCCTGCACTCGGAGGGACCTTTTTGAAGGCAACCAAAAGGCTATTGATGTGGCTACTTTTTGGGCTAAGCTTTTATAGTCAGTTTTGCCATTGACTCGAAAAGAAGAAGAAGAAGAAGAAGTAGGACAGAATCCATTCGGAAAAAGATAACCTTTTTATGGCACATTGACTAGATTGCTCTATTTGTATTGTATTCTGCATAACATTCAATAAGTATTCTGTAAAGAATCTACATTCAATAAAATTATCTGAATCTTACAATTTCTGCACATTGTCAAAAATAATATTTAATAAAAATATTATCCCTGACTGAATTTTAAATTTTATGTCAAAAAATCTCATCGTCTTCGTTTACCAGGCGATCTAAAAAATACAGCAATGACTTCAGTATGCAATCATACTATAACATCAACTGTGTTAGTCATGATTGTGAAAATTTTTAAACTCGATGATATCCTTGAAAGCAACCCTGACGGATGCCCTGCAGCGTGTTCTTGATGCCTTATAGCAGAACCAGGTAGCCACGGGACCTTTACACTTGTGGTTCCTGTAGTAGCGATGATTGCCCAGGACCATAACTTGCAGCCCACTTGCTGTTGTCGTGAGTAATGGCTCTGAAAAGGTTGTTTTTAGGGTTCCGATACCAAAATGGTAAAAAAAAGGAACCCTTATGGTGCCGCTCTGTCTGTCTGTCTGTCCGTCTGTCTGTCACACCTCTATATCTCAGCAACCACTTACGCTATCGAGCTGAAATTTGGAATAGTTTTAGAATATAGTTGCCCAACTTAATTGCACATGAAATTTTTTTGAAAAAAGTATGATTATTAATGTAAAGGGGGCCAAAATAGGGGGGGCCAAATTTCAAATTGTCGCTACTAGGTCGAGTGGGGTATCATATGAAAGGGCTTTACTTGTACATTTTAAAATATATTTTTGTATTTTTTTAAGTTTCTTAGTTTTCAAGTTATGATGAAAAATGTCAAAAAAAATACCATTCCCCCCCCCTTATCTCCGAAGTTTGAGTAAGGGAAAATCTGAATTAATTACAGTTGACAGAGGTTTATGTAAACTTTACAGCAAAAATAAAACGATCTTTCTAAGTTGCACAGTTTTTCAGAAATCTGCAAAAAACCTTTACAAACAAATTTAGTTTTGCGGTCCTGAAAATGGACTTTATTGCTTCCAAAAATACTATAGGTATATCGGAACCCTCGGCGCGCGAGTCCGACTCGCACTTGACCGGTTTTTTTTTTCTTTTATTCGAGTTTTAATTTATTTGTTTTACTTCTACTGGTAGTCTTTTGATTGAAATTGTAAGCATCAAGGCATCATGAGAACAGGTTTAACAAAGTTAAAGAATTCTTTGTATTTTAGTTACATCAATTTATTCATACTTTATTGATCTCAAAATATAATTATACTCCATTTTGTCAAATTAATCAGATTTTTTGGAGTTCGCATTACGAAGCAACCTTATAATTTTTTAACATGGCGTTACTCGTTCGCTCATTATGTATTTTTATCTTACAGTCATGGAAATTCGAAATTATACCCTGAAGTAAAAATAATCAGATATATGCCGTATGACGCATCCTTATATTTTTATCATGGGAATCGCTCCATTAGTTAATTAACTACGATAGTTATGCATAATATTATCAACTTTTATTTCAAGTGTATTGCACCCATACAATTTGATTACTCGTATATGCTGTAACCACCGCAGGATCCTGAAGATTAAAATTATACCAAACAACTTTTGCTCACATACATAGACTGCCTAATACTTACACTTCACACTCGGCTTCACCTCGTGTGATAAACCCAATTTCGAGTTTTAATAACCTCTTTTATATGAAATTTGCATACACTACTATGATTTTTATGAATACTTAATTCTCGACAATATAACTTGGAGGTGGATGAGTGTGTTGCAGCCTAATAGCTAAGATCAAATATGACTCAATATTATTACTATAACATAAACATTGTACACACACAGACACAATCTTCTATTTAACGATAATATACACGACAAATTCATTAAATAAGAGAGCATAAGCTCAGATTATTTACAACTTAATAATTTTGTTGTAGCAGTTTAATATTCAATTAGATTTTTGTGAGTATTCCATTCTTGACGATATATTTTGGAGGTGGATGCGTGTGATCCATACTACCAGAGACGATTATTCCTGCAAACGTCATTGTAACCCTCGCTTTACATCTGTGATTAGATGTGCAGCGCCAAAATTCACATGTTGTGTATCTCCCTTTATGGTTATAAGTATATCCGTTAATGATTGCCAGCCTTGTGCCACTACGATTTGTAGCCCAGGAAACTGAAAAATAATGAATACCTCTTAAACTTTCTGTACGAAAAAAACAATCAGATAAGCTCATCACATATGGATAACTTAATTTAGCTACATGTCTTTCTAATTTATGAGACTCAAACTTACCACCTTAACTATGAGAAACTGTGAAAGTAGTTCACTTGCAATTGCTTTTTAAATAAAAAAAAGTGTAGTATAGAAATGTAAAAGGTCTTTAGTTGCATTTTGGAGCTCGGTCCTGAGTCTCTGTCAGTACTCATGTTGGAGTTTATTGTTGAGTCGTTTGCGGTGAAGCATGTCTTTCATTTATTAACTATTTTTCATCAGAAACAATCGGTACGACATAAAATAAATATCGTGTTCGCATCGTAAGTTATGACGTCATCTTTTTTTTGTATAGTTTTTAATTTATTTTTGAGATACCTATCATGTGGGGTATCCAATGAAAGGGCTTCTTGAGCTGATACTGAATATATATAAAGTCCTTTATGGCTTTAAGGAAAACTTATTGGGTACTCGAAGTCATAGGCCAAGAGGACATGGTGGAAAAAATCGCGAGATGTAATGGATTAATTTAAAAAAAATGGCATGAGCGAGGGCATAGTGAAATAATGAAAGAGAGGATTTGCCTGGCAATGGGACGGAATATGCTTAAGTTTTTCCAATATTTGTATGTATCTTTTGAAAATAAAACTTGAATCCTATTGACAGATATACTATTTTTATTTTATTTTATTTGGATGATTAACATATAAATGAAGTTATATAAATAAACAAATGCGTATACCTATACTAATAACAAATCTATCCAGTAAAAAGCACATATACTTAAGACATTTATTTTCAGATTTTATAATTATAAAATAATGTATGATGTTTACACAAATAGAAACCAGTCTATAGATTTTCATTATTACAAAATACTATATTATAGGGTGATCTTAATAATAATTACAAAATATAAAATAACGTGCCAAATAATAATCATACAAAGAGTATTAAGTTAATCAAGTATGGTTATATTTTATCTAATTCTAGATTAGATGTGAACTTCTACTTAACATTACAAACTACTAATCATGTGTTTTTATTTTCGATTACTGCCAGTAGTGCAATTAATTTTTACCTTATAAAAGATAAAATAAACTTATAATAACAGAAAAGAGAAGAATTTACGATTACTTTTAATGGTCTATAAGTTCAAAAATTTTAATTAACTGTTTTATCTATTTAAGCTAATTTATATTGACTTTTAATTAGTTATTGATAGCAAAAGATATGCATGTACTTATGATACTGAACAACTTTCACCAAAGAATATGACGAAATACGAGAAAAAAAATTGGCACCCCCTGTGAATTGTTTTGCATTTTTTCATATTTAAACCTATGTTCCTTGGGGAAATTTGTTCAGTATAATGAGTACATACATACATCTCTTTTGCTATCAAGAACCAATTAAAATTGACCTTATATGTATTTTTTTTTTATATTTCTATTTCACGATGTATTAACTGAATTACTAGTATATAGGGTGACTTTTAATTAGTTCTTGATAGCAAAATATATGCATGTACTCATGATACTGAACAACTTTTCCCAAGGAACATAGGTCGAAATACGAAAAACCAAATTTGACCTCCCATACAAAATGCGCTATCAGCTGATTCAGTTTCTATGCGAGGTTAAAACTTGATTTTCGTATCTCGACCTACGTTCCTTGGGGAAAGTTGTTCAGTATCATGAGTACATTCATACCTTTTTCTATCAAGAACTAATTAAAAGTCATAGACAAAGAACTTAACCGATTCCAACGAGGTTTAATAGTTTAAGTTGGAGGACCGAAGGAAAGGCCTTTGCCGAACAGTGGGTAAACACAGGCTGGTAAAAGTTTAAACGAATAATCAAGTTACTAAAGTATTTTCAGCGCGAACTATAAACTTTTTTCTAATTGTTGGACTCATTCCATCTTATAACCAGCCAGGTTATATGATCTAGGCATTTTTTCGTAAATTCCATTGCGAATAATATACTGGGGCGGCGGGTGGTTGTGGTCTGCATTGAGGCGGATTATGGTGGCTCCATCCAGAGAGGTTTTGATGCGAGCTCGGCACTTGCATGCCCTCGTGCAGTACCAGAGCCTGGCCAACTGGCTCTCCAGGTGGAGGTAGAAGCTGTGACCTTGGTACAGTAGAAGCGGTTTGCCAGCTGCGTTAAATACGATCCTCACTGAAAGTAAGAGCAGTGTTATTTTTGAATGTTAGTGAAAACCGGTAAACGAGAAATTCCATAAGTAGTTTTTAAGGTTGACAATATGAAAATGCATAAGGAAAACAGAAATAGAAAAAATACACATCATGCAATTACTATCTAAAAACCGAAAAATATAAGTTTTTAGCTATATTACAGAGCTCAAATTGAGGTACTTATACGTTTAAAGGAAAAAGTGTATTCAGATAACTAATACATTATAATAGAGATTACAAACAGCTGTTTAAAATAAATAAATAAAATTCATTTATTTCAGACATTTGCAGAGTCCATATTACATTACACATTACATTAGAGTATTGTATTGTACATAAAAAATTAAAATTAAATTAAAATTACATAGTTATTTAAGAGGAAGTTGCGTATTCACTTAGGAGGTAGAAGTTTGGAGGTTCAAAATTTAAATATACCGGGACAGTAACTAACAATAGCGGTTATGAGGTTGTTGTTGGTATTATAAAGTTTGTTTCTAAAATTAGCTATATGATGTCGGATCAACGCGTCAAGTCTCGGGCAGCGCGCTTCGGCGAACATCGTAGATGCACTGCAGTACCTAGGCAGTCAGAAAAGTATTCTGAATGCATCATTGTATTGCACTTTTAAACATCGATAGTCCTCTTTAGTACAGTGCGCCCACAGTTGAGGTGTATACAATGGCTGGCAGTATGCACTACAAAACGTTTATTACCTTACCTATGATTAAAAAAGTGAGTATGAGTACTATGATTTCAATCACGTTACCATTGACGAAGTCAGCTGGTTGTAGGCCAGGAACGTATTTAAAGTTTTTTCATTTTAGCGTCAGTTTTTAAGCAGGCTGTAGGTTAAACCGGGACCCTCAGAACAAAATGACAGGATTACCGTATATTGATAACATGTACGAAGGCGTAGCTTCAATATCGATCTCTGAATATAAAGTTCCGTACCAAAAAATAAAAAAATATAGCCATCACTTGCCCTTTCTTTATACTAAGAATGGCAGTTTCACCAGCATTTGTTTATTTGGATCATCGGATGTCCTCATTGAGATATCGTAAACTTCTTAGAAGACCTAATCCCTGAGGGTCTGGCGCACCTGAATCTTTAGATGAAAAATATAATGTAATCCTAAATAATTTAGAAACACTCGGAGGTTTAAGGCTAATATATAAAAGCAATTATCTTTTCTACAAAGTAGAAAATCGCAAAATTTCACAACCACAGGCAGGATTCGAACCTGCGTCTTCTGCGTAAGTACCGCAGACGCTTTTACCAACTAGGCTACTGTGGTCCTGCCCGATGTTGTGAAATTTAGCGACCTCTATACGCATTCCAACGTTGCGTTTGTGCTGCCACCTAGCAAGCATTTTTGCGATTTTCTACTTTGTAGATTTATCCGAACACAGGAAGTGTTAAAATAAAATCATTTTCAATTATCTTTTCGCTTATTACTTCAGCTTAAAAACTTAAATCACATGATGTATTTAATGGGTTGTTCTTGTGACTTATATTTTAATGTGTATGGTCATTCCTGATGATGACGATGACATCATCGATTGTGATGATGGTGGCCCGGCAGCCACGTGACCAGTGCCCACACACCCAGCGCTTCCTCGGCCCCTTACTTCCCTTGCTGGCAGTATAAAGTCCAAAATTATACTTTCCAATTTTGATAATACGATTCCCTTGACAATTCACCGCAAACTCTGGTACGGGTTGACCTGATACACAAAATAATAAGAGTGAGTGTCTTTTTGCAAAAAATGATGACGAAGTTTTTGCATATGTCTTTGGCCCACAGTCCGACAAGTTGTGCATGAGAGGTGATATACGTTGAGACAGAAGAGGTGATGACGTTTTGTCAATACTCGTCCCCACTGTCGTCTGATTACATCCTCTCCTTACAAACGTGTTTCAATACGCAGGAAGATACCGCATGGAATTGTCGAGCTTTAGGGAAATAAAATTATTAAAACCACTAAAAACCCGACTGCTTAACAGAAAAGAGAAAAACAAGCTGCTAGATCATAGGATATATGGATGCAAATTAGTCTTGTGGTAGTTCACATGATTTTACTTATCCCGCCTGCAATATTTTATAAAAGTTAAGTTAACCAAAAACCTATAGATCCTAGGATTCTAGCTTGTTTTCCTCTTTTCAATTACGCAGTCGGGTTTTTTGTTGCTTTTTTATTATTAGTTTTTTTTTTCAAACTTTTCTGCTTTCTGATTTGTTTGTCAAATTATTCTTAAACATAAGCTTAAACATATTTGTTATATAATTATATTTTTGTAATTATCTCTTAATAGTAGATTAGTAGCCAAGGGCTGTAAGGCATCAATTGCAGCCCGAGATATTTAGGCGCACGAGCGCAGCGAGGGCGCCTATAGTTCGAGGGTTCAATTGCACCCTCGAACTATAGGCGAGCTAACTACTCTGCTTTACATCTCGATTGTGAGGTAAGTAGGTCCTTATTACCACCAAATTGTGGGTGACCAATTAGCGCTCTAGGGTAATAATGTAGCTAGAAAAGCCCTAGGGCGGTAAGTATTAAAAAAAAAAACACTTCACTCTTTCAAAACTCAATTACTTACCGCCCTAGGGCTTTTCTAGCTACATTATTACCCTAGAGCGCTAATTGGTACTAAAACGTATAGTCAACCGCATGTCAGTGGTAACACTTTGAAAATGAGCGGGTCTCTGATTTATCATTATTCATAATGCCCTCATTAGTCACTTGGTCGATAATAAAAACAATATAATAAATTCTCAATTTTAATCTTTTTTTAAATTTATAGTATACAATTTTATTGTTTGAAATTTAGTTTCTTCACATTATGTATAATACTTATCATTAAATAATATGTAAAACGCACAGGTACGAGTATAGGTATCACTTCTCGGCTTTAGGTGTCATATTATATCTTACTTGCTGTCGTAGCTGAATCATCGACGAATACTGATACAGATGTCGATTTCTATCTATAATATCACCTGCTTGATACTAAACCTAGTGGTTATGCCATCCTTTGAGCTTGATAAGGCGGTCATCTCTAGTGACCACCATGCAATGGCATTTTCCCTTCCTGCGAGCGGAGCACTCCCACCAGGTCTTGTCCTTGCGAGTCAGCTTCTTGGTGAACCGGTACCGGCCCCACGAAATAGTTGGGTTTCCGTAGCAGGTCACCTCGAACTTGATTGGTGATGCACATGACGCCTGAGTGCTTAACAAGCTTACTGGAAGAAAAAAAATATTTGGAGCTTTTATAAAAATCTTACAAATCTCACAAATCGTTTGTCGCAAAAATGTCTTTCAGGAAGGTCTTAAAGTAAGAAAGACAGCGTAAACATAAGAAGGTCAAAACGACAACATCAGTCGAACTGAACAAATAGCAAATATCAAAAAGGTATGGTATCTATATATATAAAAGAAGAAGGTGACTGACTGACTGACTGACTGACTGACATATCAACGCACAGCCCAAACCGCTGGGTCTAGAGATTCCAAATTTGGTATGTAGGTTCCTCATGAGGCCTAAGGGTGCACTAAGAAAGGGTTTTACAAAATTCCACCCCTAAGGGGGTAAAATAGGGGATGAAAGTTTGTATGAAAGTTCGTCAGTTTTGAAGTTAGGATCTTCAAAATTTGTATTTAGGCTGACGACTAAAAACTAAGTTTTACGTGTCTCAGGGTTTTTGAAAATTCTACACCCTAAGGGGTGCAAAGGGGGATGAAGTTGAAAATCCTTCATTTTTAAAGTAAAATCCACTAAATTTATTGTTTAGGCATTAGGGTTGTAATTCTTTGGAACGTACATCACTTTAATTGGAATTCCACCCCAAATTCAACCACCAAAAGAGGGAAATGGGGTGAAAAATTCTAAAAACCAATATGGGTATCGTTTTTATGGTTAATCCGGTCGCTGATTACGAAAACTACAACAATTTTGAAATCCAACGTGGTGGACGTGAAATACCATCATCCCCTGGGGATGGGGTTGGGGTGCGATAGGGTTGAAATGTCTAAAAATCAATATGAGTGTCGTTTGTATGGTTGATCGTGTCGCTGATTACAAAAACTACAACAATTTTGAAGTTCAACGTGGTGGACGTGAAATACCATCATCCCTTGGGGATGGGGTTGGGGTGCGATAGGTTTGAAATGTCTAAAAATCAATATGGGTGTCGTTTGTATGGTTAATCGGGTCGCTGATTACGAAAACTACAATAACTTTGAAATCCAACGTGGTGGACGTGAAATACATACCATCACCCCTGGGGATGGGATTGGGGTGCGATAGGTTTGAAATGTCTAAGAATAAATATGGGTGTCGTTTCTATGTTAGGGATAGCGGTTGAATTAGCGTTAGGGGTAGGGATAGGGGCAGGGATAGGTAGAGGTAGAGGTAGAGAGGTAGAGAGCTAGAGAGGTAGATAGGTAGAGAGGTAGATAGGTAGAGAGGTAGAGAGCTAGAGAGGTAGAGAGGTAGAGGGAGAGGGAAAAGATGGGGAAGGGGGAGAGGGAGGGAGAGAGGGAGGGGGTGAGGGAGAGGGAGGTAGAGAGGTAGAGACGTAGAGAGGTACAGGTACAGGTACATGGAGAGGGAGAGGGGAAGGGGGAGAGGGAGGGAGAGAGGGAGGGGGAGGGGCGAGGGAGAGGGAGGGGCAGGGGGAGAGGGAGGAGGGGTAGGGGGAGAGACAGAGGGAGGGGGAGGGGTGAGGAAGGTGTCTCTTATCTCTCTCTTTACATTTGTTAGGATACTGCTGCTAAGTTCATGTGTTCTGAGTAATTTATGAGTAACGTCTGTATATTATATAAAATTCAGCTGGATCTTGAATTATACTCATTGATTTACGCAGGGTTAGTCCTGTTTTTCCTTAGTTTAAAATTACCCCAAAATGACGGGAAAATATCTCATTGCTTCGGTAAACCGGTAACAACATAAATACGAAATCCACGCGAGCGAAGCCGCGGGCAACAGCTAGTAATATATAAAACCGGTGATTTAGGATGAGTTATTAGGGCTGTGTGCAAAACCAATCTAGAAAATTAATAAGCAGTGTTTGCAATAAGTACTGCCACTAGAAATTCATTTAGTTCTGCGTGTTGGAAACTTAATTTGCTCTCATAATATTTTGAAGGACTTCAAAAGTAAGATAAGTAAGATTATATAAGTTCTACAGGTAATGGCCTTTGACATAAAGGTGGTCCGTCTGCCTGTTTGCTTATTTATTAAAAATCACAGACTTTGATTCATCATAATATGAGCAAATTTTATTTGAAATTTTAACATTATGTAACAATTTTTATAATAATAATTAATTTAAGTATTACAAATTAATAAGTACATCACTTTAAAAAGTCACCAATTTACGTATCTTATCGATATATCACCAAAACCGAAGCGATAGGAACTTCAATGCGCTAATATTTTATAAATGTTTTTTTATACATTTCCAATATCAAGCTCAAGCTACCTAAAAAGAATAGATATTCAAAATAATGTGACAAAATGTCATGATTCTCATAACGTTTACAATAAAACCACTAAACAAGGTAATAATTTGTGCATGCACATCGAAGTATAAGTGGAAATCATTTCCAATGAAATGAAATCCATTAAAAAGACAAAATTATTACTATTGCTAATTTTTCCGTCGCCCTAAGCATCGTATGTAAACTAAAGTTATTCAGTCTTTACGTTCGTCTGGATGAGGCGGTCGCAACCACAGGTCGGTTTTAGGAAATATCCTTGGAAAGTGGAGTGCGTGTAATGCTAGAGCTGCCGTGTTGGGAGAAGTAATAGGCGAGGGAAGAAAGTTGGAAGTAGGGACAGAAAGGCTGGAGAAGCCGGTATTGAGAGAGGGGAGGATGTTGGAGGCTGGTTGGTGGAGGCGCGGGCGCAGCTGTACGAAGGCACCGTTTCCGCAGCGCGCGTGCGAGGGGGGCGCGTGGTTGTGCGCCTCGCCAGACGCCACCAGCTTGCCGGACGCGAGGCGCACGCGCGCGCGGCACCCCATGTGCTTCGACGAGCAGTAAAAGAACCGCCCTCCCACCTGCGAGTACGTGAACCCGCGCATCACCAAGATCAACTTCCCCTTCTCCGTCGGAAGAAACTGCACATCTGCAATAAGATACCCAAGTATTAAAACACTTTTCAGATTGAAAGTAAAATGGCTTCTGAATAAAATAATAGGTCTTTACCTATGAAATTGCCGTTTTGTATGGCGAATTTCAGGTAAACTCAATTTTCAGTACTAACATTTTTGCATTTTTCTTAAGAATTATAAATCCAATTTTTAATTTTTTTTTAGTATTATTGGGAAGACATTAAGCTAACAAAAGCTTAAATTTAATTTTCGAAAAATATTATCTGTAAAAAATATGACAAATCTAATAATGAAATCGGACGACATTTAAGACGAACTATTTTGGAACCTTTAATTTTATATTTCAAACAAAAAAATAAAATTTTATTTTATGCGTAAATTGATAAACTTGAAGTCAACTTTCAAATATAAGACAAATAAAAAATAAATTATAGGAATTATGATCTCATTAATCTGTAAGAAAATTTCGTCAATTTCATAGGTAAAGACATATTATATTAACAAAATAATTAATAGTATATCGGCAACAAGCTGCAAGAGAAGAATGGCGACTTTTAGTGTCGGTGGTCAAGATCCTCTTCGGGTCGCTGAATCAGTATAAGTAAGTATGCAATGAATCAATGTTTTTAATATTAAACACACATTAAAGCAGTTAGGCTATTTCAAAGACTGTCTTTGATAATAAAATGTTTTTTTTAGTCAGTTCAGTCGATATAAAGATTATTCCGAAGAAAATCTAGTTTAACATCTTCAACATTCAGTTTCCCATTGAAAAGTCCAGTTTTTGTTTTTCCTGTGATTTTGATAGCAATTTTAGTGGCAAGCACTATAGAGATTTATATATTGCGTCTGATTTTCTTTTTGGTTAAGTAAAAAACCAGTCCACTCTGGAAATCGCTTGGATTACGCAGTTACATTATTATTTCTCTGTCTTTTTATTAATAATTGTCAAATGGTGTTAGCGATATGTATTTATGCAACACAAGATGAGTTATCTTGATATGACTTGGAACACTCTAATTTTTAATGTTTAAATCTCAGTTTGAAGTTCTCATTTACAATATCAAGATATTGTCTCTCTGTTTCAGCATTGTGTTGCTAGTCTTTGATCACTTTATGACGTCAATTATACTAAAAGCTATGTTACTTAAAAAACAAAGTAGAGCCATGTGTTTGAACTGAACAAACGAGGGATGTTCAAGTTTCATCTAAATACAGTTTTGCAGAGGTCTGTGACTCTACGGGCTTAAGGCTTTTTATATGATCACACATGCTTATTTTAGGTACTTTGTCATTATACGAGTACGATTTGCATGACGTCCTTTTTTATCTTGCACCAAGAAACCTGTTATAGGTTCAACTTTATCTAAAGCAGTAGGTACTAACGAAATGCTCCGTAACTGAAAAAGTGGCAAAAAGTTGTCTCTTACACACTTTGACATGATCGAATGCATTTCCATTTTTGACAGGTAATTTATACTCTAATGTGAACTTGCGTCGTGATTCTACATCCGCTAAACATCTGATTCCGCGTTTTTTTTTGTAACAAATTTTATCACATAGTTCCACTGTTCGTTCCTATCACCACTTCCAAAACTTATCAAAAATCTGATGGCTTTGGTCATCGTCTACTTTCTCATAACATTTACTCGGGCAATTGCAGTGCGGTTCAAATTTTTTACTAGGTTTTAATATGCTTTTTTTCGACACAATTTTTTTTTCCTCTATTAAGGTCTTCCATATTGTGTCTTTCCATTCACTTGTATATATTCTTCTAACTTTACTTTTTCTTGTTGCAGATTCAGATTCAGATAATTTTATTCAATGTAGATTTTTTACAGAATACTTATTGAATGTCATGCAGAATACAATGCAAATAGAGCGAGTCTACGCCGTTTTATTTAACAATTGCCTGTTTATTTAACAATTGACATATTGACTAAATAACAATAACAACAAAGCAAATTGGACATCTCAGATGAAGGACTGTTACATGTTGGAGCCGAAAAGAAAGATGAATCATAGTTGGCCTTGGCAGGTGACCGTTCATCTGAAGTAGGAAATAATAAATGATGGTATAAGTCAGTAAGGACCTGGTCTACATAACTGCATTTTGTAATAGGAAATTACTCTTATTTTTCGTTCAATATGTCGAATCAAGTGAGAGTACTCATATCAATACTCTTGACCAGATTATTCTCCGACTTCTACCAATATGATTTTTGTGGCGGCATATTTACTAATCACTAAATGGTGCATCAAATCGGCAAAAGTTCTGAAAAATCCTGCTCAAATAAGTAGGTAATTGAATGTAGTAAAGCTTAGTTAGTTATGTACTTTTTTAAGATTACTCTTATATCCATTTGTGGAAGCTTGTCTTTGACCTTTAATGACCCATGTTGTTTACCACTTTGTAAATGTAGCTGTAAGCTCCCCTGATATTA
The DNA here is from genome assembly GCA_947532105.1 of Athrips mouffetella. Classification (NCBI taxonomy): domain Eukaryota; kingdom Metazoa; phylum Arthropoda; class Insecta; order Lepidoptera; family Gelechiidae; genus Athrips; species Athrips mouffetella. The sequence goes on along the minus strand of OX383964.1, from coordinate 22,994,746 downwards.
TAAAATAAAATAAAAACATACAGAGGTTATGTTTTTTCGAGTACGCCGATACATATGAATTCATAAATTGCATAAATTGCGAGATAACAACGCTACAGTGACCACTTCTGGTATTTTATCACTGAACGACTCGTGGATGTTACTCATAATTACGTACTTAGACGGATAAACCAGTACCACTGCCACCACCACTACTAGAGCCACTGTACTACCAGTCTCAACATTGATCTTTATTACGGAACGGAGACGGTATGCGTTTGTGGTTCGAGGTTGTTTTTAGGGTTGCGTTGCAAGGAATTAACCCTTGTAGTTTCGTAATGTCCGTCTGTCTGTCTGTCCTCAGCTTAGCTCAGACACACTTAGTACAGACGACTTTAGATTTTCCTGACCTCCCCACTTAAGTAAAATCGTAATTTACGTTCTGTCTGGAAAGCGCCATCTATTGAGTAAGCTGAAAACTGTGCGCTCAAACCTGATCTGAGCTCCAAAGAACTCGTTACTCGGTCAGATCATATTCACTTTACTTATTTTGCTTACTCTTCCCTATAATTATGTTTTTACCACAAAAACAATTTTATAAGGGTGTCACCTTAACCAATGCACTATTAATCTTGTTGAGAGTTTGATGTTTGCCATCATATTTTTTTATTAGCTATGATAGCAGAGCAAGTGACGCGAACATAGACAATGAAGGTGGAATGAAGGTAAAAATTAAGATAGTTTGCATCAGGAATAATCAGGATACAAATAAAAATTCGTTTTAGAGATGCCGTTAGTCACACGATTTCTGTCTCATTAAACTGATTTTCAAAGGTTAAAACTATAACACTATGGGAATAATATACTCTTTATACACTATGTCTACAAATTAGAAATCTTCAGAGTTCAATGCACTTAGAAAATCAACGAGTGCAAAAAGAAAGTTTGTGATTGTTTATTTATAGTCTAATGTAAAATTAATTCTGTATAACGAATCTTGTTGATAAATGATATTGCTGGTCGATAGCCTTAAGAAGCAATCCGTCAATGGTTGTAGTCTTGATCTCATACAGGGCCAATGACAGGTCTTCTTGCACTTCTTATTCAGGTAAAAAAGATTACCTTTGTAGACTATGAAAGTTTTGCCAGCCATATTTTGCAATCAAATCACAACTTTTGAATGGCAAAAACATATTACAACAAACGCAACTTAAGGCGCTAATAGCGGTCAAATGCCTAACTTTACGTTGAAATAATAAATGACCATCAAAACCATTGAAAAAAAAAATACAGGGTGATATATCAAGATTTTAAAAAGCTTTTTGCTTGAACAGAATTGTATTGTTGCTAACCACGTTTCAGGAAAGAAATCCCCAGCAGCACCTGTTTTTGTGATAATTTGCAAAATTTCTCCAAAACCGCAAAAGTTCACTGGTTAGTCTTTACACACAAAAAAGGTATCTATTATATCAATATTTTTACTTGAATGTTTTATTTTTATTCCACATAATACTAATGAAAAGTGCAAAAAACCGAGTTTTTGAACGCGTGCGGCCGCGAACCCGACCAAAAACTGTAAGCGCGTGACATCTTAGCGTGCACATACGATTAGAGTGCATTTGTAATTTGATCAAGTAACGCTGAGCTCTATTAAGGCCTTAACACAATTATGAAACAAAATTATGTATTATAAATCTTTAAACGAGACCAATGGCCTTTGCATAGCAGTGGAATTTTGAAAGTTAATTGTACACTTCTTTGGTAAATTTTCATGGCCAATTTTTAGAAAAAATTTGGTACAATATACAAGGGCGTAATAAATAGTTTATTTCAAAAGAAATAAGTTACATAAAAATTACTATATTTTTATGTACACTCCATCGCGAATAATAAATTTAGGCGGTAAATGACTGTGTTCGTCTTTAACTTTAATAATATCTCCAAATATCGTCGTTGTGATTGTCGCTCGACATCTGTACTTGGCCGTTCCAGATCTAAAGCAGGGCCAAACATGAGAGCCTTTGTTTTTCTTGTTCAAATAAAACGGGTAGCCTTTGTACACCATGATGGTTTTGCCAGCTTGGTTTTTCACCCAGATTACTGCAATCAAACAAAGCTTGATAAATAAAATCGATAAGATATAGAAAATTACAAGAATTTAATGCTTCTTCGTTCTGTAATCGACTAACTTACGTACCTTTTTGTAGGTGGAAGGGCTTTTGAGCAAAGTCCGTCTGGGGAAGTACCACCCCCTTCCCTATTTCTGCCGTAAAATAGCAGTGTTTGCACTGCTGTGTTTCGGTTTGAAGGGTGAGGGAGCCAGCGAAATAACTGGCACACGAGACACTCCATCTTAGTTCTCAGGGTGGGCAACGTGCTTTGCTGTCTTATTAGTGTCAAGTTATGCCTCTAATAAGACAGCGGGTTCTATGGGCGGTGGTGAACACTTTCCACCAGGTGTCTCACCTGCTCGTTTGCACACTTGTTACATAAAAAAAAACCTAGTAATTCATAAGGTAATTAAATGAATGAAAAAGAACAATCTTGTTTGTTTTTAAATTTATATATACATTCTTTATTGCACACATATTAAAAAATTTGATAAATTAACAATATTTAAAACGACGAGCTTATCTGTATAAGAGATCTCTTCCAGCAAACCTATCTAGTGTGGAAGCTAGTAATTACAGCGAGCACAATATTGTACACATGGCCGCATATCAGTAGAAACACTTTTGGACCTTATGGCGTGGTAATAGAGTTGAAAAAGTTTCTACCGACAAGCGGTTGACCGTACCTATACATAGATACAACCTTATTTTTTATCACCACGGATGTTTTAAGAGGTGGTCTTCTCCATAAAACTGAACAAGTTTTCTCCAGGAACATAGGTCGAAATACGAGAAAAAACTTTCGACTTCCCATATAAAATGTGCTGTCAATTGATGCAGTTTGTGTGTCGAAAATTTTTAAGCGTAATTCGAACCGTTCCTATGTTCCTTATGGAAAGAAATTTGTTCAGTTTCATGGGCAGAACGACCTCTCAAAATATTTGCGGCGGTAAAAATAATTATTATTGCGTATCTCTATGTATTACTGTTGAGTTGGTAACTGTGCTGTGCGAGTCGGCTGCGTGTCAGTGCGGGTGTCCTGAACAGACCGTGCACCACATTGTGTTTGACTGCCCGCTTACCAAGTTCGACGGGAATGAGGAGGACCTTCTGTCACTTACAACAGACGCAGTAACATATTTAAAATCGAATATATTTATTAATTTTTAAGTAGAGAACACGCCATACGATAAATAAATAAACTGTTCCTTATATTTGTAAAAAAAATCTGGAAAGCTGTAGAGCGGAAATAAAGTAATCTCATTAATAAATTATACTTTAATGTAAATTCCATTCAAATCTTGGCAGTGGATGATCGTGCCCACCGAAACCTTCAATAATATCCCCGTTTGCAGTTGTCGTCAGAGTGGCTCGACACTTAAATGACGACTTTTTAACGCAAGACCAATAACAAATTCTCTTGTACATCTTATTTAAATAAAACGGAAACCCATTGTAGACCATGATATTATTTTTTACAGCAGAATTTCGCACACTGGTCACTGCAACAAATCACAACTTGAGTTTAATAGTTATATACCTAAAGGTTTAATTTAATAATATATTTTTACTTGTCCCTGAATAAGTCTCTGACGTAGCCTTTCAAGCAAGTGTTTTTTTACAAATTTAGTAAAACCCTCTTACACAACAAACGAACGATAGTTTTCATTCGTTAAATGAAATCTCGTAGCCCAATGATTCGAAAAAAGTTTTTTTATTTGTTCGCTTCATTAGAATAATTCTTTCTCTAGCTAGTGAATAAAGCAAATAAGCTCTAATTTAATTAATATTTTTACCCCAACCCAGCAAGACGCAAGGGCTTATAGGCACGAAGCAGAAGAGGCAGAGGATATGTAATGGTGATATGAGCCGGGCCGTGTGACAATCAGTCGGGCCATGACGTCACTAAGCTTTTGAAGTCTAGCAACTAGTTTCGCCCCCTGACTCGATCTTCACCCCCGCGCGGCGTCACGCTTGATTTCGTACAAAAATATGCTATAGGCACCTCCTCTCCCTTCTCTGCTCCATGCTAATACATAGGCTTATTAGGCTCAGGCTTACCTATAATCTCGCAATGAACTCATTAAGACTATATATAATATCTCATATTAAAAAGGAAACTGAATATCTAATAATTAAATATCTTTGAATGAATCATCTAAGTAAGTCTTTTGTGTCATCTTTCCATCCAACCTTGTTAGTGACAATGTAAGCCAATTTATTTTTTCAGGAAACAAACAGTTTTACATAAAGTACAGTAATTACTCAAATCCATTTCTAATAAACCTAAAGTTCCCTAAATGTTTATAACAGTATAATGGTTTCGTCTTTAAGAACTAGATAAGATTTTAGAATTACAACCTTAAATAATTTCATTTTCATCCAGGTTTTGCTCTAAACCAGGGATTCCCAAACTTATTTTGTCTACTGCCCACTATGAGAATATATTATTTTTTAGCGCCCCCATTTTTTCCACCTACTTAAAAACCACTATAACTTCAAATTAAATTAATTTATTATTGTAACCTATATTAATGTGAGCTAAATTAATTAATTATTGTTACAAAGAGATATTGTACGAAGCTCGAAGTCCGTCGTCATCAAAGATTTCGGACCTCCTTGCTTCGCCATCTTGCTTAACAGCCGCCGAAAATCGTTTTGCTACACTGGACTGAGTATTATGCTTCTTCTCTAGGCCTTGAAAATATGCTACATTCTTGTCTGGATGCATTTCATTCAAATAATCTTGCAGTCTTGAAGACTTCATTGCTTCATTCGAAAATGTTTTTAGACATAGAAGGCACATACGCGACGATAGGTTTGTGGAATTTTCATTGAATCCGAATTTAATATATTCCGCACAGTATGCCGTCTCTCCTTTTTTACTTCCGACATTGTTTTGTTTTGAGAAATACATAAGTTCTGCTTATCTTTTACGCGCGAAACAGCAAATGAAAATAAAATAAATATTACGTTGTTTATATAGGATTGCATAAGCAGCACGCACCGACAGGAATAAGCCAAACACGCATTCACTCGTTTACCTCATTCGACGCTCAATCGTACTCATTAAGTATTTTATGAACCAGCCGATTGATACAGGAATGCACAAATCGGGTTATTTAACACAGTAAGAGTCTTCCAAGCTAGATGAAATTACAAATAGCCCCCAAGCCTCAACACAACGCCCCCATTTTTTTTTGGTCTCTTTCCGCCCCTGCAGCGCCCATAAAGGGGCGTTATCGCCCACTTTGGGAACCCCTGCTCTAAACTTATCATAGAAGAAAAGTAAACCTAAACACAACTAATCACTTAATCAATAAGCTATTGTCATTATCCGATATATTCTGTAGTGTAAGATTTTTAAAGGAATATAAAGATTTAGAGAATATATCAACCACACTCAACTTGTTATCATAAAACCTACAAGCTCGTCTTAAAAAACTATTAGATCCATAACGGGTGTTAGCTGCGCGTACTGAGAAGAGGAATGTTTTTCTACAATTTATTTGTACGGGTCGGGGAATATGGAAAGAAATATCATGTAAAAGGGCAGGTGCATCAACATTGTTATTTAATATCTTATATAAGAAAACGACATCATCACATTTGCGACGATGTTTAAGTAAAGAAATGTTGTTTTTTTGCAGAGATTTCATAATTATCGTATGTATTGCCAGTTCTATAATCTAAAGCTTTTACGAATTTCTTTTGTAGCCTTTCTATTCTGTCAATATGAACGGCTTAAAAGGGGTGCCAAACCACCGATGCGAACTCCAGCCGACTTCTGACATAACTATTATAAAGCAATTTGTAAGTTAATACCTGGGCCACTGGGTCACAGAAAACCTCTCTGATAATGAGGATTTGGAAAGGGAGCGCAGGGCATTGTCGGTTAGGTCCAACATGTTGTCTCGTAGGTTTGCACGCTGCTCACAGGACGTAAAAATTACGCTTTTCAAATCTTACTGTACAACACTCTACACGTGCAACCTATGGACTAACTACACCAAAAAAGCCTATAATGCCTTGCGTATCCAGTATAACAACGCCTTCAGGGCACTGTTGGGGCTGCCACGGCGCTGTAGTGCATCGGGTATGTTCACAGAATTCGGCGTAGATGGTTTTAACGCGATAATACGCAAACGAGTGGCATCTCTGATGACCAGGGTGCGGGGCAGCTCCAACACTCTCTTGAGGGTGATAGCGGAACGCATGGACGGCCCAATTCTGCGACATTGGAACTTATTACATGTGTACCCCAATGACAATTATAAGTTTTACTAACACTAGGTTAAGATATCTTATTAACACAATATGGACTTGTAATTTAATTTATTGTAATTATTATTATTAAGTCTGAAATAAACATTTTCAATTCAATTCAATGGGTTTTTAAAAGGTTTTCCAACTCTTAAAATAAAACCTAATTGCTTACATGCCCTGTTAATTACATTGTCTATATGAAAGAATTTTATATAAAAGAAGAGTCTTAACTATATTTTTATGTAAACTCCATTCCGAATAACATATTTTGATGGCAGATGATTGTGTTGGTCGTTAACTTTAATGATCTCTCCTTCGAAGGTTGTCGTCAGTGCGGCTCTACACTTGACCGTGCTATTAGATCTTAGACAAGGCCAAGAACAAGTGGTCTTAAACTTTTTATGCAGATAAAACGGGTAGTCCTTGTAGAGAATGATACTTTTACCAGCTCCATTTCGCACCCAGGTTACTGTAATAAAACAAAATAATAAAAAATCCTGTTGAGTTTCAAACGCAACTTTAAATATTTCGGTCGGGTTGGATATTTTACTCAACATTTCAAATGTTCAAACTTCCCATGAATCGTCCACAGCAGAACAGCTCCCTCGGTTTTTCTAAAACTTGCACTAAATTAAAACAACATTGGTCGTGAATCGTTTACATACTTTGAAAATCGAAACAAAAAACTACAATCAATGATATAAATACCATTACGAATAATGTAATTTGGTGGTGGATGGTTGTGTTCAGTTTGTATATTTAGAATAGACTTTCTGTCTTTAGTCATGATGATGCGGGCTTTGCACCTTCGCTTGTACCTGAAGTCACAAGCAGTCATAAGCAGTTTTCGCGCTGAAGTAAGTCGTGGGTGCTAAAACCATAATACAAACAAATAGGTACATATATAGAGTTCCTATAAGTATGTCCCTGTCCTTGTGCGATAAAAGGTGACTAAGTATCTTAATCTGCTTTTGCGTGATAAAAGGCGACTAAGTGTCCTCATCTGCCCTTGTGTCATAAAAGGCGACTAAGTGTCTTTATCTGCCCTTGTGTCATAAAAGACGACTAAGTGACTTAACCTTCCCGTGTGTCGTAAAAGGCGACTAAGTGACTTCTTAACCTTTTCTTGTGTCGTAAAAGGCGACTAAGGGTTTCGGAAAAATTTGTTTAGTTTTACGCTCCGAAAACATGCTGAAAGGAACTAAGTTGATAGAAGCACCCCAATATTTGAGTTCATCATACTATTCTTATTTCAAAACATCTGGGTTACAACCCTGACGCTCCGACGCAGAATAGTTCTTTTTTCAAAAAAAGGCCCGAGTTTCCATACTACATACATACATAACATCACGCCATGTTCCCGTTGGGGTAGGCAGAGACCACAGTTCTCCACCTGCTACCTGTTTCCATACTGCTTTAGCTTATATATTTACTGTGCTGAAGTGCATGCCCAACGCTCTGTGCTAATTCATTTCGTCTGTAGCAAGAACGAATATTGTCCACAAAAAACGATTTCTTTACCGTAAGCGTTGCAAATGAAAGTCACTAAAAGTAATAAGTAATTTCGGTTAATATTAAAGTTTACATGTATAATACAGGCTGTAAAATAATGTTAAACAACTAACAATCATAAGTAGAACTACACCAACAAGAAGGGCAAATATATATAGTAATAATAATAATATGCGCTCGAGAGAAATCTCTAACAACCAAAGAATAAATCAAAGTATAATAAACGTAGAAGCGACAGTTGAAACAAATACTATATTGACTCCTCGATTCGTCCAAACTCCTCGATCGAAAAAACAAGATAAGCCGAAGTTCATTAGCACGCCTTATACATCACCTGTGCCACATGAAAACTATTCGGATGGAGCAATACCTACATCTCCCATCTTGAATGGCACCAAATCAAAAAAACCTACTATCTACATTTTTGGAGACGAAAAAGTGCGTGGACTATCTGTAAAATTAGTTCGTAAGTCGTTCGGCATTCAGAATGACACTTATAATGTATCAGCCTCAATTAAACCCTACGCTCAAAGCGAACACATCTTGAGAGACCTAGATAGTATAAAAAACAAAATTACAAAAAATGATGTAATTATTTTGTCAGTAGGAAGTAATGACAAAGACCCTTACTCCCTGTTTTCAAACCTATGTAATACATTGTACAAGTACGCGGAGTATAAAATACTATTATTAAATGTTCGTAGTTACAGATACTTAAATTCTTTTGCATTTAAGAACGAAATGGAGAAATTTGTAAAAAAATATGAAAACTGTAAACTGTTAAATGTAAATTCCTATAACGCTTTAAATACCATTTGCTCAAAAGTAATGTCAGAGATTAACTACTTATCAAGTCTGAATAAGTTTTTTCGTTAATATCAAAAATAAACATTTGAATGTAAAAAATACTGCTAACCATAGTGATATCAAAGAGAATCAAATTTATTCAAACAAAGAAAATAAATTAATTATTTTCAATCAAAACATTGCAGGACTTAGAAGCAAATTGGATATTCTTGAGATCACTTTACAGGAGTTAAGAGATGAGGGTAGGGAAGTTGATATTGTTTGTTTGTCTGAAACATTTGTTAAGCAAGGATCAGAGGCAGATATGGCACTGAAAGGATTTAAAGTAGCTTCATGTTATTGCCGGAAAAAAAATAGAGGTGGAAGTGTAATTCTAGTCAAAAATATTTTTAACTGCAGGGAATTAAGGTTAGAACTTGCAAATGATTTTTACTTTGAATGTTGTGGCACGGAGATTGTTAATATGGGTCTGATAGTAATTAATATTTATAGGATACCAAAAAATAATAAATCAAATGTTGGTATTTTCCTATACAAATTACAAAAATTATTGGATAAATTAACTTTGAAATACAAACGCAAAAAAATTATTCTATGTGGAGATTGGAATATTGATTTACTAAAACAGGACAATTATTCCAAAGACTTAATTAGCATTCTCTCTAATTATAACTTTCAGCCACATATTTTAACCCCAACAAGGAAAAATTCATGTATTGACCAAATAGCGAGCAATATAAAATCTGCACAGTCAGAGGTATTATACCTGGGTCTCTCTGACCACGAGACGGCGCAGACTTTGACTATTAAAGTAAACAAGCAAAAAGCTATAAGCACCTGGTTTGAATACAAAAAAGATTACAGTAATCATAATATTAATAAGTTCTGTGAGTGTATTTCAGCTCTCTCTTTTTCTGATGTTACAGGGTGCAACAATGCTACGCAAGCTTTTGATCTCTTCTACGACTTGTTATGTTTGTTTTATAACCTATGTTTCCCGACAATCAAAGTGAAAATCAAAAATCGTTCTCTGAAACAAACATGGATAACTAAAGGTTTAAAAAAGTCATGTAAAACAAAACGTATCTTATATTTACATTACAGAAAAACAAAAATAAATAAAAAGATAAATAAATCCAAATTTAAGACATATGATAGTATTTTAAAACAATGTATAAATAATGCTCAGAAAATTAAAAATTTTAAATATATACAAAATCATAAAAATAAATGTAAGGCGACATGGAATACGATTTCTTCGACAATTTCAAATGACTTGTATAATTCTAGTACCATTGACAAAATAAAATATAATAATATTGAATATTCTGATCCCTATGACATATGTACTGTTTTTAATAATTATTTTACAGACTTGACATATTCTTCAAATAATGCCCACTCAAATTTAAATTCACAACCTGTGATAGCTCATACAATTTTCCTTAGACCTGTCACGGAATCCGAGGTATATAATATCATTATGTCTCTGAAGAACAGTAGCGCGAGTGGTTTCGATACCATGATTACAAGGATCCTAAAGGCATGTGCCACTCTTATTTGCAATCCTTTAACACATTTAATAAACCTTTCCTTATCAGAAGGCATATTTCCTGATAGCCTCAAAATTAGTGTGATCAAACCCTTATTTAAAAAAGGTGATAATTTGGATCCTGACAATTATAGGCCTATTTCATTGGTCCCTATACTATCCAAAGTTTTCGAAAGAGCGATGCAGACTAGATTAAAGGACTTTCTAGTCAAGCATAACATACTTCAGCCAGAACAATATGGCTTTCGTCAAGGCTTGTCGACCGTACATGCATGTTTTGATCTAGTGCGTATCATTACTCAAAATCTTAATAGGGGTACACCCACAGTGGCCTTGTTTCTTGACATGACCAAAGCATTCGATTTAGTGAACCACGTATTGCTCTTACAAAAGTTAAAACTATATGGGATTCGTGGTCCAGCATTTGATTGGCTAGAAAGCTTTCTTAAAAATAGGCAACAGTGTACTGTGATATGTAATGTTAATGAATCGAATGGCATTATCACGAAGCAAAGCTATCGTTCCAATTTTAGAGTCACTAATAAAGGTGTGCCGCAAGGTAGTGTTCTTGGGCCGTTACTGTTTCTTTTGTACGTAAACGATCTTCCTAAGGCTACTTGTCATAGTTGTGTTCAATTCGCAGATGACACAACACTCATAATAGAATGTAAAAATAAAGATGGACCTACGTTTGAAAACGACATAAATAATGCTCTTAGTGAATTGGTTAAATGGCTAAATAATATTGACTTACGTATAAATGTTAGTAAAACTAAGTTCATGCAATTTATCTCGTATAATGCTAACCCATATCCGATCCAAGTGAGTGATAACAACGAAATGGTTGATGAAACTGACACTTTCAAATTTCTTGGTATCACGATAGACAGGCATTTGAACTGGAAATGTCATATTGAGCTGGTTTGTAACAGATTAAATCGCTTTGTTTATGCACTTAAAAGGTTGAGACAAACTATATCAGTTGAAGCAGCTTTAATGGCCTATCATGGCTATGTCTCCTCTATCCTTGGCTATGGATTGATACTGTGGGGTAATTCTGTAGATATTGATAGGGCCTTTAAACTCCAGAAGAAGTGCATCCGCGCAATATGCAACGCTAAATTCGATGACAGCTGTAGACCTCTTTTTAAACAACTTAATATACTACCCCTTCCTTGTATGTATATTAGAGACGTGTGTATTTTTGTTGCCTCAAACCCAAATTATTGGAAAACTCGTGGAGAAGTTACGTTACGACAAACAAGATCAAAGATTATGAATTTACTGTATCAACCTCTTGCTAGGAAAGACATTTACAAGAGGAACATATTTAATATGAGCATTTTGTTATTTAATAAGCTACCTGACAATTTTAAAATTATGACTAAAGATGCACTGAAAAATTGTTTGACAAAATGGCTATTAAAACATTGCTTTTACAGTGTAAAAGAATTTCTAGATTTTAAAGTTAATGAATAGTTTAATTTTGACATATTTAATATTGACACACTGTATATAATTTTAATTCCCATTAGATATATTTGCATGCTTACGTGTAATAAAACACTGTACTCTTTTAACTTAAGATCCTCAACTACTGTTTTCTTGCGAATAAAGATATTTGTATTGTATTTGTATTGTAAAGGAATACCTCGCAATACCTCTCAGTTGGTAGCTCTGAACATGAAACTGAACAACTTTTGTTCTACGACTACTAAAAATTCACAAAAAAATATTTGCTGTTTGATACAAATTGGCTCAGCCAAACAAAAATTGTTCCGTTTCAAGTCCAGAGTTTCCACCCGAGATGTTTTGCGCAAATTACTTAAAACATTGTATAATATCAAAGCTGCAAATTGACGTCACTAAACAGGGTTAAGTATTTATTTATTACTGCTCTGGAGAACAAGATTATTTATCACTACATTGTTTGAAAGAAACAACGAATAAATTTTGTAGTACAATGCAAGTTCATCACCGGAAATATTGCGAGTAAGTCACTGAAAGTAACAATTTAATTATTTTGATAAGATGCTAATGGAACCCATTTACGCCCAAAATGAAACTTCCGGTATTTTTTTATATACTTGGTTTTTTTTTATTAAGTATCGCCTAAATGAAACAGTTATGCAAAAAAAAAAAAACGAGTTTGAAATTAAAGGGGTGTACCCAAGCAGGTACAATGGGCGGATCAAGAGTGAAACTGCTCACAACAATCTCGCTCAACACATAGTGTTTTCAGACATAGTTCGCAACGCCAACGTATACGGCGATGAAAAATTGTGTAGCGCAAAGGATTTTCGGTGCGTTCTGGGTTATGTCCATACTTGTTCCGTTCTAGCCCCATTGTTGCAGATAGGTGCATGCAATAATTCGTCGGAACGCTAACACACCACATTCTGGTCAGATTTTTTGTTTCTGTGCACCGCACCATCTTTTCACTTTACTCAAAGGCTTTTTCCATGCCAACAAAATTCAACCCCATTACAACGACATTATTGTCTCTCCATCGAACAATTGCAATTATATTACTGCGAGACATACAGTCGCCCATTTGAACGCCAAGTCTTCATCTAATTTCCAATACGAACGTTCAGTAGGCAGTTTATGATATCCAGAAAAGAGCAATATACCTAAAAAGCGTTTCAAGGTGGGAAATTCCAACTCAAAACTATGCCTGTTATTTTGGCCGGCGTACAGTAAACTGTTCTCTAAAGTCATAGTGTAAATGTCAAAATTTTTTTCAAGCTGTTGCACTGGGCTATAACCTTTCAAGCACTCTACAATGTGCAGGCCGCGATTCGGGACACATCAAGAACTTCATTGGCTGTCCTATACACAAGTAAAGTTTTCCTCCAAACAGGCTCCTCCAACGGCTGTTTTCGGGAACTATTGGCTATGTTAGATAGTGGCTCGTCATCACTCTCATCCCAGTCAGAAACGTCATGATCAGGATGTCGTGGGAACACTTCTAAAGTTCCCGGTATGTCTTTGGAGAGGTTACTACTAACCAAGTGTTCTTCATTACCTTCTTTTTCGTCACTCACCATTGAGGGGTCTGGTGGTAATATAATACTATACTATACATAATATAATACAGCCTCCTCAAGTCTTGAATAGTTGTTTTCACTCGTAAAAACACCAAGTCTCGACCTTATAACCTTGTAGTAGAAACAACTGAAAATAAGGAAAAAAATAATACACGTGTGCCCATTGTACCTGCTTGAGTACACTTCACTAGAATCATATATTATGCAAAATACCAAAAGTTTCTTACCGAAAATATTATATGTAGAGATGGTAAACACCCGATTGAAATTTAGTAACGTGAAATAAGTCAAAATTATGCACTATTTATATTTTTTATAATGTAACATATCTCAACTACGAAGCGCTTTTTTTTTTCGATAAACACAGAGTAAAAAAATTACACAATTTTTCGCACTACCCACAAAATTTATAATGTAATAGACTACTAGGTCCATCTACTGTAATAATAAAAAAATAATTTGATATATACCACAGGTAAGTATGAAAAATATTGCCTAAACTAGCTGTACCCGTGTGTGTACGGTGGGCGGTAATGGGTTAATATTAGTGATTGATAAGTGCTTAACTCACTTACCAATAATCAAAAAAGTCTTGACATCCGACATAAAAGTTAGTTATATTATAAATGAATATAAAAGTTCGTTTACTTTACGATAAAAGGTACACCTTTTCTTTAAAATCATAACGTAAAAAACAAAAGAAATCTAACACTTATATTACACTAACTTATCATACAAAAATTTTACGTATAAAAAAACAAAAAAACAGACAATTTAAATTCTAATTAAAATTCCATTTCGAATAACATGGCTTGGTGGTGGATGATTATGTTCGGTTTGTGCGCTTATTGTTGTCCCTCTGTCCTAATCCATGATGATTCGGGCTTTGCACTTACTGCGTGCGCCTGTAGATGAACATATCCAACGCTCTGTGGTTTTGCTTTTCATATGAAGCAAAAACGTATAGCCATTACATAGCGCGACTTCTTTACCGGAAGTGTTGCGAACAAAAGTCACTGAAACAAATATTTTGGTTTGTCGTTAAAGGAATGAAATGTCGTCTATCCAAAACCGAATCTATTGATTAAACTGAACATATTTTCAAGAACACAATTTGAAGAAATAAAAAATGCATATAGTTGAGTGCATTACGTAAATGATAGCAAATTAATTAAAGAAATACATCAATGTTTACGAGAAAACAATAATAGATAAATTGAAAGCTCTTTATTTTAGCGAAAAATTAATATACAGAGTGGGAAAGAATTTTCAAAAATCAGATCGCAAAATAAAAGGAGGTCATATCACCATTTTTTACAATTCGATTTCTTATGAAGATTCCATTAAGTAAAACACAAATACACTGTATCGTAAACATAACTATACGTACTGTTATTGTCTAAAGTTTTCTATAGAATTTGCTGTAGACATTATGCAGCTATTTAATCAAATTTTTATGTAAACTCCATTACGAATAACATGTTTTGGTGGTGGGTGGTTGTGTTGAGTTTGTGCGCTTATTATAGTACTTCTGTCGTTAGTCATGATAATGCGGGCTTTGCACTTATTCGTTGATGTGCACACCCATCGGTCAGTGCTTTTGTTTTTTATCTTAAGCAGGAATGAGTATCGTCCACACAAAGCGAGTTCTTTACCGGAAGCATTGCGAATAAAGGTCACTAAAAGAAATGGTTTTTATGGTTTATACTTATTAGGTGAACACAACAGTTGACAATTATTGAAAAATAAAAGTATTCAGTAACGAACTAGATACTAAGGTAAACATCAAACCAACAATTTAACTATAGGCACAATAGATCCCAATTAGTGATTATAGGGTAATATATAGGGTGGCTTTTAATTAGTTCTTGATAGAAAAAGGTATGAATGTACTCATGATACTGAACCACTTTTCCCAAGGAACATAGGTCCAACTACGAAAATCAAGTTTTGACCTCCCATAGAAACTGCAACAGCTGATATATTCATACCTTTTTCTATCAAGAACTAATTCAAAGTCACCATATATACTAACAAAAAAAACTCTTTATAAGGGATTAAAGATACCCACTTTATCAAAAGCTACAAAGGTTAAGGACTTAAATAACCCAATCCATAAAGTGTTAAGAAGTAAAGTATTTAATGAACAAACCACGGTCAAGCACCGGATTTGTGAAAGCAAATAATTGTAGATTACAATTTAATATATATCCCATTTTTAATCATGAAATTTACGGCTGCATGATTATGTTCAGTGAGTGCACTCATTATGTACTTTCTGTCTTTAGTTATGATGATGCGGGCTTTGCACTGGCGTCCTGAGCTGCAAGCCCAGCGGTCTGTGGACACATATTTCTGTTGGAGGTAGTAAGAATATTTTCCGCACACAAGAAGGTCCTTGCCCGATACATTGTGAACAAAACTTACTGAAAATTTTGTTATTATTGTGATTACTTTGAACAGCTGGAAGGTTTGTATTAAGCACAACTTGCTACAACAAGGGATATACCGGTCAAATGACCGGTCGTTACTATACTTATTCTACTTTATACTCCACCAAAAATATTTCATGTAAAGGAGGTGTGCTAAATACTAAAGCGCGAGTCCGGAACTCACATGGCAGGTGTTTTAAAGTTTTTTTAATTAAAAAAATATTCTAGATGTACACAATTTTTTTACGCCTATCGCCAGTTGCACAAAGCGTCAAAGTTATAGCTTCTTTAAATTTATTACTGACACTTTCTGTTGACTAATAAATCATCATCACCGTCATGACATCCCATGAAACGTCCACTAAAGGACAGGGAACTCCCTCCAAAATTCCAGCTTTTGCTGAAACAAAGTGGAGGGGAAGTACCATAGTCACCACGCTTGTTAGCGTTACGGCTGGCACCATGGACCGCAGTATGTAAGATGTTACGATACACAGAAGGATGCTTCTGCCCATCCTCTGGTTCACCCTTAGTCGTCTCTTACGACACCGACGGGTAGAGATGGGTCGGTACTATTGTTTGTCGGTACCGCACGGTTAGATATATACAACGGGGCTTAAACATTAAATTTACCCTTTGCGCAACAGGATGTTAGCTGGTTATAAGTCTACTAACTTCTTCTTCTAGTATTTTCCCAACCTACAGTCGAAATAAGCTACAGCTTGATTAGAATGACAGGAAGAATAACTACGCGCGAGAGAAGGCCGGATCGATACTTGTCTCTGTCGCTCCAATATGTAGCGCATCACTCCGTCCTGCTCTCACACTTCTGCCATTCTAATCAAGTTTATTTCGACTTTAAGCTACGAGGGTTCGAAAACATAACTAAACACGCAAACCTGTACCCAACTTTATGGGGGGTTAAGGGATGAAAGTTACAGATTTCTTAATATTTTCAATACTTGTGAGCAGTTCTATTATATATTCTGTGCCAAAGATTGATCTAGCTGTTGCTTCTTCAGGTATCGCTATCAGTCTCTTACTGTTCGGGAAACATAATTACATCCCACTGCATCAGCTGAGCTAGCAAAGAAAACCCCGGTAGTCCAATTTTTAAGGTGTATTTACCAATGTGGTTCACAAAAAAGTTATACGCCAAAATACAAATAACTAATACAAACGAGAAAACATGAAAAACATCGCATGAAATTGCAGTTTTTTTTTACTTACTACTTACTTTTTTACTTCACAGTCTAATGAAAATTCCATTACGGATCAGGAAATTTTTTGGTGGATGATTATGTTCAGTGGGTCCGTCGATTTTTTTATCCTTATCTTTAGTCATAGTGATGCGGGCTTTGCAGTAGCGTCCTTTACCCGATGATGTACATGCCCAGCGATCAGCATATTTATATTTTTGATGCAGATAGTAGGAATATCTTCTGTACACTAGAAGCTCTTTTCCAGTTATGTTTCGTACGAAAGTTACTGAAAATTTAATATTAGATTAATGCAAATCAGTATATTTATAAGTAGATTAGATTTTAGACAAATATTTGTTATCCTATAGATAGATAATGTACCTAACTTATAGTGTCAAAACAGCTAAAAAGTCTACAATTTGATTCTGAAGGAAGCTCCCTGTCCAGCAGTGGACGTTTAATGGGATGGTGTGGTGGTGGTGGTTCCATTTGTGCGCTGACTATTTCACCGTTGTTTTTAGTCATGATGATGTGGGTTTTCCATTTGCGCTTATAACGGCGTTTTTTTTATTGCTCTTTTTGATATACAGATAGTATATCCTCGGCACAAAGCCGATACTTTCCCGGCACTGTTGTAAACTATAGTCACTTAATTGAAAAATATACTTATCGCACTTAATAAAGATATTTTGCAGCCTTATAATTTGATACTTGATAATCTTATATATTTAATTGTGTGAAAATATTTACCGTGAAACTGGGTAACTTTCTCCGGGCAACATGAGAAAGTTGAAAAATAAAAGAAATTTATTATTCATACCAAATACACTACATATAAGTAAAACTAACATAATATTTTTGTATTGCATGTAGTCGTAAAGTCATTCATTTTTAATTTTTATGTGCAAAGTTGTGCAGTACCTTAGTTGAAATATTACATTTCGGTTTTCATAACACTATTAGTGTGACTTGTTTGTGTTAAGGCGCTGTTCACAGTCAAAAGAAGCATTTTTCAAATCAGGCTTGGTTATTTTGTATCACTTCACTAACTTACTGATTATTAACTGCTTTGGTTATTTTATACTTTTTAGTGCTAATAGAAACCTTGCAAAACTTTGAAGTAGGTGCTTAGTTTTTGTTAAAACTATTTTTATTTATATGTAAATCTTTCATTAGATGCCGTCTCGGTGTTGAGTGCCATTGTTGCTGGAGAGGAACTGACTTTATTTTTATTTTTTGTAAAGGACCATAGCAACTTTCGATTAGATTTTAGGCTAGCTTCTAGACATTTTATGAGTATTGTAACACTTTCCCTGCAGAATATAACATCTTGAGCGAAGCAGTTCGAATGAATGTACATCACGTGGGTTTTTGTTGAATTTCCGAATCTTCTAATGGTACTTAAATATCTCGGGTAGAAGTTTAAAAAGATTATGCGAAAACTAAACCGGATACCTACTTAATATTTGAAGGTTTTTTTTAGGGACGTGCTTACAAATTACTTTATTCAGAAGTTTGTGCAAAACGGAAATCATTTCATCAACATTAGAACATTGAGACAAATGCTTATTTATGCTATTCAATTGTTTTTAAATCATTTACAATACTATCGTAATCTTCCTTGAAAAAACAATATTTAAAATGATGTCGTTACATCACTATCACTACATAGTATAAAACAAAGTCGCTTCCCGCTGTCTGTCTGTCTGTATGTATGCTTAGATCTTTAAAACTACGCAACGGATTTTGATGCGGTTTTTTTAAATAGATAGAGTGATTCAAGAGAAAGGTTTATAAGTATAATACATGCATAATATAGAAGAGAAACACTGATAATTTTAGAGGTTTCTAATGTGATGTCATAAATAAACACATTTTTTTTGCGCTTACGTTGCAAACGCTGGCTGAACCGTAAGAGATAGATCAAAATAATGTACTACAGTATTGTACACCTTAAAAAGATCTACAAAAAAGTTTGCGATAATTGTGATGGTATATATCTATCTCTTAGGGATAACCCACAATAAAAAATAAATATCCTTTATTTTTTTTCGAAGCCCTTCACAAAATTCTCGTGTCCAAGCTTATCAGCAGAAGAACCAAGATTCGGGTCTATAAAACCGTCATCAGGCCAATCTTGATGTATGGATGCGAAGCGTGGACACTAACGCTGAAGGAGGAAGACAAACTTTTAGTAGCAGAGAGGATAATTCTACGGAAAATTCTAGGACCAGCAATGAGAGAAGACGGAACATGGAGGGTTAGGAAGAACCAGGAGATAGAAGATCTTGGACGTCCGACTGGGGCGTCCTAGGTATCGTTGGATCGACCACGTCAAGAAAGATCTGTTGGAGCTTCAAATAGCCGACTGGCAACAAGCTGTACACAACAGAGAAGAATGGCGGCTCTTAGTGTCGGAGGCCAAGATCCTCTTCGGGTCGCTGAGCCAGCATAAGTAAGTAAGTAAGTAAGTAAGTAAGTAAGTATTTTTTTACGAAGTGATTTTAAGCAGTACAGCCTTATCCAATTAAGTACCTTAAATACATTGTGCATTTAATATAGATCAATATGGTCCTTTACAGCATGTAATTTAAATGAACATTTTCAAAGAAATTACAGATTTAAAATGCAGGGACATAGCGGTTGCCGCGGTACCGGCCAACCGGGGTGCAGGACCTGGTGGTGCAGCACCAGCGTTCCTTGCCCTGCTTGCTGGCGCCGTGTCGCTTGTAGTACTTGTACCCGCCGTGCACCAGCTGCTCGCTACCGTTCCGCCCCTGAACGAAGTATGCTGTCAACACACACAATAACAGCCAAACACCAGAACTGATATCACAGTACATAAACCGCAGTTCTCTTTGGTCAAGCTTACAGTGCATTTAAATGGTAATCAAATGCAAGAAAATGAGACTAAGATTTGAACGGAATATCAAACAAAAAACATTGTAGATAAAATATTTTTATAAAAAATTCATTAAAATGTTTTTACTCGTAACAAGGAGGCACTTTTGTAAAATTATGTGATTAAGTTCTATGATCAGTATCACATTAAATATCAGTACGACCTAATACAAATATTATTTCTCTTGACTATCCACTCATACAAGACAGGTAGTGCTTTTCTTTTTGTCTTAATGTTTGGGCACTTAAGGTTTATTTTGAAAAAAATATAAGTACGAATTAAAATGTTTCATGCTTAAAAAAAGAAATTAGTTCCTATAGTAGACTCCATGTCTAACAAAATAATTAGGTGATTGGTGATCATGCTCGAGGTTACAGCTGAGGCTTTTCAGATCCTTGTTGGCAGTAAAACGAGCTTTGCAGGACCCTCCCTTTGTGCAACGCCATGCGTCCGTGATACTGTGACGTTTTTCTTTGTAGAAGGAGAAACCATTAACTAGGACTTTCGGTTTTCCTGCAGCGTTTTTCAGCAATATAACTAAGAAAATAAACCGATCACGATTTAAAGTTATTTTTAATAGACTGTGATCATATCAAAATATACAATAATAATAAATATTTAAATAAAAACAGGAGAAGACATAAGAAATTTATTTATTCTTACACTTAATACTTATAGTAAAATACTAAAGCAAATGCAGTCCATAATCTATTGTGAATAATTTATCAATGGACCAGTATTTTTAAATGTGTGTCCTAGGCGGTATTTAGGACGAGGACTCTTAATTGAATAAGAAACACGTGTCCAGATAAAAAACAGAGAGAAATCATAAGCGACGTTATCATAGTCCGGTCCCTTATATAGTCTTATATCGACAAATTCACCAAATTGCCCCAAATTTTTTTCAGGTACTAGTTAGGTACATAGCTCTCAATTTTTGATAGGAGCCAATTCTTGAATTTTTTATGGAATTTTTTTAAATTCAACAATTGGCTGCTCAAAAATTAAGAGATATGTACCTAACTACTACCTGGAAAAAATTTGGTGAAATTGTAAGGCGTGTCTACGTGAAACAGCTAACTGACTGCACTATCAGGGTGAAGGGGCCTTATGATTGATATAACTTAGGACTAATTATTGATGGTCTTGTAATCGATATACATTTGTCTCGATAAAACAAACCGTCAAAACAATTATAGTTCAAAAAGGATATAAGCATATTTGGCAGGATTGTAATACTAACAGAAACATGATAAAGTGTAACTTCAGAATCAGAAATCTTTCTTTCAGAACTGATTAACAAAGATTACAAAGTTTTGATTATAAAGCGCTATACAGTCCATACTTAAATTCAGGCATGCAATCGATTCGACCCTCGACTCCATCATATTTCTGTTTTTATCCTGTAACTTAAGGATTACTTATCTTCTATTCTAATTTATCTGTATCTTTATTTAATAGTACATTTAGAGTGAAGCTGCTCACTGTGCTATGAATAAAATACATATAGAATCTAATTACATTACTAATCTGATATAAACTCCATCATTAATCATGAAATGAGGCGGTAAGTGATTATGTTCCGTTTTCGCACGAACGACGATACCATCTTTGGAGGTGACCAAAGTCGCCTTACACTTGCTGCTTTTCCTTGTACATGACCAGTTTATGGTATTTGTGTATATATGGTTCACACTAAAACTGAAGTTCTCGTAGATAGCAGTCGGTTTGCCAGCTGGGGTGCTCAGCATAGTAACTGTAAAAAGTAAATTGTTTTTATTTGCATCAACCGAAACCTATTATTTCGTTCACTTACGCGTTCCAAAATTAGCTTTGGAATACTTCGAGACGCTCTCGTGACACAAGTTTCGTCACTTTGGTTGATAATCTACTATTATAATAAAGACGCGATCAAATTGAAAAAGGATTTAATAATAATAATTAAATTCATTAATTATGGCAACAAGGGCCCATTTGTTAGTAAGACAAGAAAACTTATATCTATGTTAGTATCACAGAAAACAAAATCACTAATCAAATCATGGTCATAATATAATAATTAGCAATTTAAGATTGCATAAATTCTTATAATTCTCAACTATACCAGAGTTCACGAGAGAATTCGAAATCATGAAAACAATGACGCCTTTTTTCTTTTCTAGAGACGTGGGCACCTTAGAAGACCATTCATCCAAATTTATTCAATGACTTGGTGATTCAAGTTGATTCAAGAGACAATTCAATGAACGATTAATTTGCAACTACCATATTTTGCTGTCCGCTTGTTTTATAAAAAAACAAATGACCGATAAAGTGAGCTAAATTAAAGCGCCCCGACAAATTTGACAGAGCGCGTCAAGCTTGACACATTGGACTTGTACCGCGCTTAACGTAGAGACGGAATTCCCACTGTGAGTGTGAAGCTTGACCTGCTCTTGACTGTACGACTATAGGGTGCGCGTTGTAGCGGTCTTTTGACTAATAATATCACGTTTAGTTTAAGTTAAAACATTGTAATTTGACTACGTATATCACATACGTCAGTTGAATTAAGTTATAGTTCTATGGGGTCTCAATCTATTATGGACAACTACCTACGACTTGCAAATATAACGTAGAAGTATGGTATTGTCTTTAGGTCAGTTGTTCGGTTGGACAAATTAGGAACGTTGAGGTCAAGAGAAGGTCAAGATCAGGAACACCATTTTTCTAAAAAAGATTTTATAGCACAATGCAATTTGTAGTAAATAGTTACATTAATTAATTGTGCCAGAATATGACTTAGAAGTATAGCTTAGAAATTAATAATTTTTATTTGAATTACGTACGCTCTTGTCGGTGGAGTGATCACCAAAATAAATAGTATAAAGGGACACAATAAAACCCCGTAAGGATTCTAAATACTTTTAATATATACAGAGATTAAATGAAAAGCTTCATTGTCTAGACGATATAGTTACAATGAAACCATGACCAAAAATATATACTGCTAAGCAAATTACAGTAATTTTCTATAACATTTGAAACAATGAAAAGATATATACTCGCATATGAATAAGAGTTGTTAAAAGAGCCAAACAGAATTTGTTCCATTTTATACATTCATCTTACAAAAGATTTAATATCAAAAAATAAAACCGACAATGTGGTCCCTTAACATCACATCAGTTATTGCTCAAAAGGGATTTATTGTAATAAAAACAGAAACATGATAAAGTGGAACCTCGATTTCATCATATGTCTTGCTTATCTTCTATGTTCTTTTTGTGTCGTTATTTAATATTTAATTAAGAGAGTAGCTGTTCATTGTGCTATGAATAAAATACATATAGAATCTAATTACATTACTAATCTGATATAAACTCCATCATTAATCATGAAATGAGGCGGTAAGTGATTATGTTCCGTTTTCGCACGAACGACGATACCATCTTTGGAGGTGACCAAGGTCGCCTTACACTTGCTGCTTTTCCTTGTACATGACCAGTTTATCGTATTTGTGTATATATGGTTCACACTAAAACTGAAATTCTCGTAGATAGCAGTCGGCTTGCCAGCTGGGGTGCTCAGCATTGTAACTGTAACAAGTAAATTGTTTTTATTTGCATCCACCGAAACCTATTTCGTGCACTTACGCGTTCGGAACAAGTGGCTTTCTGTCTGCAAACTCTATGGAATATAATAAAAATGTATGGGATTGACATTAGTTGTCACGCAACATTTCGTTAGCTTATATCAAACTCGTACATTTTTATTCTATTTTACTAGCGTTTGCGAAAGTAGAAAGCCACTTGTGTTTGGGCCCAGGAATCCTTCGTGACGCTCGGGATTCATATTATGCCTATATCTTAAAATTAAAATTTATTTTAATTACTTGAACAAAAAATTATAAATAATTTTAACAGAAACCACGCACCACCTTCAAAATTTTGCAACATAGCACAGAATAGCACTTAAAAGCGTAAAATAAAAATAGCAGTTAATTATTAGTAACTCGGCGAAATAATAGAAAATAACCAAACCCGTGTTTTTTATTACAATTATAAATTAAGAAAAAAAACCAGTTCATTTTGGAGTTGGTGTAGGATAGATGGTGCTAGTCACGCCGAAAAAACAAGATTTTTTTTCTTTCAAAACCTAATGTCTATAATATACGCCATTTACAATCTTATAAGCAGGCGGCTGATGATTATGCATATTATTGACACGACCTAGTGTTCTGTCTGTTTTTACAATGACAAAGTTTGCTTTGCAATTTTTGGCCCTTGTGTTACAGCATCTATAGCGTTCTGTGTACTGATGCGATTGATGTAAGGAAAACGAGCGCTACCTCGCGACCTTTTTCTGTAGGCACGAAATTCACTGAAAAATAATAGACTTTTATCAGAAAAGGTTATAAGATCAATTATCATTGACAAACCTAACCCTCGTGTCAGAGGCATCTAATATAGTTTGGCGCATGGATTATCTTCTCCTTATTCGGTACGTCTTGTGAATCTTGCCATTTATAGAGGGTATTTTCTATTATAACTTAGACAATAAATTTTTCAAAGAAGCATGGATCAAAAAATGATAAAAAATATGCTATACGAAATTATGATAACGACGCGAGGTTTGAATCAGCAAAAAAAAATCTCTTTGGATGTTTCTTGGGAAAAGTTATACAGTTTTATGGTCAGACATAGTAACTTGTAATGATAAAACTAACGTATCTAAACGCTAGCAATTAAAATTGATTTCATTTAATTTAAATTAAATATTAAATTTTATTTCATGAAAGATTGTCAGAAATATATCTAATGTGAGATAAATCTTAATTTTTCAAACATAAACTGATTAAGAACCCTACTTATTTTATGTACAAAGGCAAAAAGATTTAAGACTATTTTTGCAATTAGGGCATACAAAATACCGCTTTCTTTTTGTATGAGCTCTGTTGCAAAAACGGTAATACTTATTATACCAGAATAACAAACAACACACTCCGGCTTGGTGCAAGTCAGACTCAACAAAACTTTGCACAAACACAAACATAATGTAGCGGGAACCCTCGATACACGAGTCTGGCCTACACTTGGTCAGTTTCTGTGTTTCGCTAAGAAGGAAACCTGCTTAAGGCGATCCGTTTTCCATACTAAATTCAAATGACTTGCATTCTTATGCGGGACATAAAATGCACCAGTGTGGGTGTGCGATCTATACTGTAGTACTTTCGGTGCATTAGTTGTATCTTTGTATAAACTTTGACTAAAAATAGCAATATACTTTCTATTTTCAACAGCATTTTACTATCCCGCATAAGAATGTGAGTCATTTGAATTTAGTACTGAAAACGAATTGCCTTAAAGCAAAATAACTGTTGGTTTATTCCATAGTTCAAATTTTGTACAACACTCCATCAACGATCTTATATACAGGCGGTAGATGGGTATGCTCATTATTTAAACGAACAGCTATTCCATCTTCTTTTCTGATAAAGAAACATGCTTTGCATTTTTTGGCCTTCGCGTTGGTGCAAGCATAACGGTCGGTGGTCTTAGAGGACACGTGGTAGGAGAATATGAAACCATTGACTAGCGCTACGTCACGCCCGCTAGCTGTACGCACAAAAATCGCTGAAAATAATTTAACTTGTCAATCAAAGTGGTAAATATTATAAGCTAATTAATTATTAAATGTTTGAACATTTTATTCAGTATACTATGGTCTAAGGTGCGAACGGAGTACGGGAGTAGTTGTGCAGCATGTTATAAATGCCAAGCGACTGACAAATATTGTGTGTTTTGCTTTTTGCTTGAATTGAAATATTTATTTATTTCTTTATGTGGCACCTTTTATGCACAGCTATTACCGTGAGAAGGTTCACAATAGTTATTTGTTAAGCAAGGCAGCAAAAGGGTTATTAGTCGCAAGTGTCTTGTTTTGAAACCTGATGAAGCGAAGGATTCTAGGATTAAAAGAATCCTGAGCGTAGCGAAAGTTTCAAGGCACAAGACGCAAAATAACTTTGCTGCCGAGCGAAATACAAAGTTTTTCACCTCATTAAAGCGAAGAAATGGTAACTTTATGCAAGAAAAACAATTCAATTATAAGAAATAAGTGTTTAATTAATTCACATATATTACATAATGGTACGCACGGCAGCAAGCAAGTGGAAACAAAACCAGTATAAGCTGACCCAGCGCTACGCTACAACCCCCGAAACCAGAGACCCGCTCAAGGTCAAAGAGTTTCCACCGACGAGCGGCCGTGTGTTGAAGAAGAATACTAGACATTAAAAAAGAAATTACTACAATTAGTAACATTAAATTATTATTATTTTTGGGACTGTTATGTTTATGTTTGTGACTCTACCTATAAACTACTTGCCTATAAATTTGCAGAAAAAGGCTCATTTTCATTGGATTCCAATGTAGAGACAGAGGATAGACAGTGGCAGGCAATTCAATTGTGTGTTGCTGCGCTGATTTGGAAGTTAAAGGGCGAGTCCATTAATCTGGGCAAGAGAACAAAAAAAGACGATCGAATTAACTTTTTATTATCAGCCAGTACCTTAATCACCAGGCACACACCATTTCATTCTTTCCTATAGCTGCATCCCTCTTGACTCATCTTGTAAAACAATACTGCGTATCTGATTTTTCTAGCGGCACTAGCGGCCAGTACTGCAGCATGGAGCATTTGAGCTTTGGAGGTGAAAAAAAAAACTTCTAGGTAGCACCCACATAACTCCTGTGTTTCAATACAATACGCAACATATCAACCTTTACAATGATACCTAAACTAGTTATTAATAGATTTTTATCGAAACTAGTCTGAAAAACATTAAAAGAAGATACTACCTATTGAAGAAGATACATACATACAAAACATCACGCCTCTTTCGCGTCGGGGTAGGCAATTAATGTCTTGTTCAATTACCTATCAACTTGTACTGTAGGTACATGTATGTAATTTGGACGTTAACTTCACAGTATTTCTTAGAATTAAACGGTTAGATTCACAAGTCATACAATCGTTCTTAAGGCCATTTATTTTGAAAATATCAAAGAACAAATATTTATCAATCTACAGCTTATAAAAAACACCGTCTCTAATAATATATTCATGCATTGGGTGTGTATGTTCTATATTGATTCTAACGATCTTTTTAGAATTCTTGGTGGTAGTCAAAGATGCTTTGCACTTTTGTGATTTGTTCCTAGTGCATTGCCAGCGATCCGTCGTTTGAGTCTTAGAATGCCATAAATACGTGTGTCCATTTACTAGGGCCATCTCTCTACCTGATGTGTTGTACACCCAATGCACTGAAAAGCAAAGATAGTTTTGTAGTAAAAATCAAATGTACATTTAAAGTATTCAAATCATACAGAAAGTGCGTGTCGTGTCGGCCACGAGCAATGTAGGTTTGAACATTATCCCTTTCTACCTTCTAGTACGGTCAACCGCTTGTCAGTAGAAACTTTTTCAACTCTATTACCACGCCATAAGGTCCAAAAGTGTTTCTACTGATGTGCGCCCGTGTGTACAAAAGGTCTTTGAGCTAAATCGCGGACACGCAGACCGACTTACCGACATTCAAGGGTGTGCACCTTCCAACTTCGACCTCATCAGGTGTGCCATTAAGTTACAATAAAAAAGAAGTCTGTTGGGAAAAGACAAGAGTTTCTTTACTGCCATTGTTTTCTTATTTAGTTTTACAGAGCCTAAGAGGCTCCTCAGATGTGAAGATATGGAACGAAAAGACTGCCTCTGCCCGGCACTGCCCGCATCAATTTTGTCCTCGAACTCAAAATACACAAGACCAAAAAGTCTACATTCACGTGATCTGCATATTCTTACTACGGACGACCACGTCGCGTCGTCAACAGTGAAGACAGCTGCTCTGTAGCCACGGCCCGTCTGGCCACAGATTCAGCGCTTTTTGGCTCCTAGAGATCGTTTGCAACTAGTACACATACCTAGCTGTACTTCCCTATTTTACACAGGGATTTCTATTACTGCTCAAAACAAACACTGCTTTTGGAAATAGTCAATCATAAAAAAAAAAGACAAGGTACATTACAAGTCACTACGATTACTAAACCGATGTATAAATTTGTCTGGATATGATCTTGATACTCTATTAACGAACATGCTAGGCAAAATATGTATTTAGAAAGTAACCCAGGATCCGTACTCAATAGAAAATAAGTTAGTAAAGGTATAAGGTTTTATTTAGGACAATTTAATGATTACAACTGTTACCATTTACCTGCTTGTGCTCCAAAGAACGATCGTTGTGTTGAAGATTAGTTTTAGGCACCTGGTCGTCAACGGTAAAGATGTTGGCGCATCACTTGGGTCGTGTGCAAACTTGTAGAATTGTCACAGAAATCCAACATACGTGTCGGATTTCTGTTAAGGGGCTCCTAAACGGGCCATAGTTTTTCTGCAATATGTGGCTGCAATATGGCTCAATATTGCCAAAATATTGCAACTACATCGGCCATCGCAAAAACATTTTATTACAGATTATGTTCGAACATTTCGTCAATACTATGGCTCATATGTTTTTCTTGTACACGGGCTACAAAATTGGGCAACAATGGCCGACGAATACATCTGCGTCGCAGCGGCTTATGTTATTCTGGAAAATGAAAAACGAAAGAAAAAAACTAGATTATGGATTCAACCTTACTTAAATAGGCGTGATACTTCAAACACGCTTAGTCATGAAATAAGCCATATTTTTAAATTCTAATAACTGAAAAATTTCTATAAACTGAAGAATGTTCTAGAACACGGCAGAAATGTCCCCAAATATGGGTTGACGATTGCCGAAAAAAAGCAACCTTCATGTCATAAGAAAGGGACGCACATATGCAACTTCACGAAACAACAATAGAGCAGGCCCGGCAATATTGCAGTATTTTCGATTACCATGCGAACATATCAGCAACACATAAAATTGCATTGGCCATACCAAAAATGTGCGACTATATGGCCGGGCCATACTTAAATTATTGCCGTATATTGCATAGTATGGCTGACATACCTGGCAATATTGCCGGCAATTGTATTGCAGCCACATATTGCAGTGAAAATGTTGCCCGTTTAGGAGCCCCTCTACAATTCTACTACGAGTAGTTTGTAAAATTGTTGCGACAATTCTTTGTTCAACAAAACAAATACGTCAAGCTTTTCATGACAACATGTCACCTGTCACGAGATAATATTTGTTGAACAGAAATCTGACAAATTGTCGCGACAATCTCAGTTTTTCAACCATGACAAATTTGTGTGTTGTTGTTTGTCGAACGGAAACTTGTCAAATTTTCGAATTGTCACCTGTCAGCTGTCGTTGTCGGCTTTGTTGAACAGGGCCCTCACGCTCCCGAACCGGTAGCCGTTCACCTCCTTCATGTACTTTACCCGAATTGTAGTTATTTTTTATAATATTCTGACACTTTACAACTTACACATTACTCGTACAATCTCAAAAGACGTTGTGTCGTTGGCTCGTAGATTATAAAGAACTAAATTCAAATAGATAGATATTCATCCCTGTTCCCTCATGAGGATCGCGACCACAAACAACATTCTTCTAATTGTATAGATACATAAATACATTTATGTATTGAAGTTTCCTTGCGTAATGTTTAGTTTGTTTAGTTTTTGGGACGTTCACATGTCTCTGATAAAAATAATCATGTTTGCGATACAAATCCATTTCAGCCCGAATATATTCAAGTCTCGATTGAATAGGCTTTTTCTTGGTGAGTTCTTACCATCAGTGGCCTCATCTCTGTCCTCATTAAAAATATAGTAATAAATCGATTTTTGCTGTAATTACTTTATTTGCCTAAAATAATCCTCAGACGGAAACATAAAACATTTATACAACATTCCTGCAAAATAAAATTCTCCAACACTGCTGATAAAAACAGTACTGTTTGACATACCTAAATTTATGATAATATTTCATGTTTGTTCAAAATAATAAAAAGATACCATTATAGTCGAATTCGTAGTTTTCTAAAATTTTGCTACTGTGACGTTATTTGTTGGTAGATATATTCAAATTGCCGGTTCTATACAATTGTAGGATCCAAATTAAATTTGAGGGTAAGTGATGCCGTCCGTCGCCGCTACTTCCACCATACCGACCACTGATATGTTCCTGTTCAGGCTGTTCTTCTAAACATCACAATATTTGTGCATTTAATGCGGTAGTCACTTTCTAAAAGGGTGGATGGGGTAGTTATGACGTCATAAATTTTTTGTATGGGATTTTTCAATACTTGTTTCTGAAATCTACATTGCGGCAAAACGCACCATGTTTCGGCTGCTCTGGTTAAGAAACGGCTGTATAGTTTTTTTTGCAAAATTTTCTTCAAATTCTCACACACACTAGACAAAGGCTCTCAAGTTGATACTGTATACACAGATTCCTCCAACGCTTTTGATAAAGACCACTCAGTACTTCTTAAGAAATTAAGAGCATTTGGAATAGAAGGATCCCTTTTATCTTGGTTTGAATCCTATCTATCAAAGAGACCTCAAATCGTGGTAATCAACGGCGAAGAATCTAACGCATTCATTACAGAATCTGGTGTACCCCAGGGATCTCTTCTTGGCCCACTCTTATTTGTCATCTTTATAAACGACATCACAAATGTTGTTAATCATAGTAGCGCATCTATGTTTGCCGATGATCTAAAACTTTATCGCGAAATCACAAACGGTTCGGATGCCGAACTGCTACAGTCTGATCTGAACAACGTTCAAGAGTGGTGTTATGAGAACGGAATGAAATTAAACACACAAAAATGCCAAATAATAAGTTTCACAACCTAACGCTAACATATAATTGAGTATTCCTACAACATTAAAGGCATCAATTTGAAACGCGTGGATGAAGTCAGAGACCTTGGAGTTACACTAGATAGTAAACTGAAATACAATACACACATTAACAACATCACAAAGAAGGCTTCACAAATGTTAGGGTTCCTGAAACGCAACATGAAGGACTTTAAACTTGCTAAAACTAAAATCATACTGTACAATAGTATTGTGCGAAGTCATTTAGAATCTACCAGTGTTCTGTGGAATCCTGTATATAGCGTCTCCTCACAGAAAATTGAAAGCATTCAAAGAAAGTTCACAAAATTCTTGGCGTTTGGCTCACCTGGGATTCCATACAGAAGCCCTTATGTCCAAAGGCTTGATCACTTTAAAATGAACACTCTACGCGATCGCCGTATGCAATCAGACATTCTATTCCTTCATGGACTAACTTCTTGCAAAATAAATTGCTCCCATCTTCTCGGCCAAATAAAAATTAACGTACCATATAGATACCCTCGGCACCCCATTCAAAAACCTCACCACGTTCCAAACTATCGAACAAATCTACGAGTAGCTCTACACAGTCCAATCCCAAGAATGTGTGCAAAATATAACGAAGCTTCCAGTAAACTTGACCTTGACATATTTAACGCCACTCGCAACCAACTTAAAAAGAAAATCATCGTCAGTCCCCCCCCCTCCCCACATAGTCTATAATATTCTCTTTCTTTTTATATATACATATATTTATAGTTATTAATTAATCTCAGCATGTAATCGTTCTGTTTGTTTGTTTATATTCTTTATTGTCGATGCTGTGTACGAGTACGAGTACGTTTGTAATTGGTAGACATAAAAGAACTAGACCTAAGAAACCTTTTTATTTAATGTGTGTATATGTACTACTGTAAATGTACCTTATAAAATAAAAAAATAATAAAAAATTACTCGTAAACATTCGGAAACCAATTTCGAAAATAATACTTAATGTTTAGTATAACTTTTTCAACAAAGACGTAGGACCTAATCTTATACGTAATCTAGTATCGGTAACTAAATATTAACTTAACTGAAGGAGTCAAAACTTGCTACATTTTGAGATAATTTATTTGATTTAAATATAACACGGAGCTATCATGTGGTAATGTCATTTTTAGGATCAACTCTCAAGGCCCTTTAATTCAATATAAGCACCGCACGTTAGGTTAGAAACAGATTTTTTAGTCCAGACAATAGATTGATGACGTCATAACTATCCCCTACAACCTTTAAGAAAGCGACTACCACATTTATGATGTCATAAGAACAACCTGATGAAGAACGTTAAAGTAGTTGGTGCAGCGGAGGTAGCTTCGACGAACAGCTTTTCCTGAAGGATTTGAGATTTGGATCTTACACTATACTAACAAGCTACTTAACAGATAGTGACAACTTTGCAAATTAGTAATCTACAAGTAATCTTAGTCAGTAATTATGATATTGTTGTAGCACCCGTCTGTGCTCGATTAGACTCTGTCACAGACCCCTGTGCAATGTGATTGTGTAGGTCACTCCCAATCTTCATCTTGTCACCAGTTGTGACGATTGTAGCTTCACATCCAAAGAAAGGTGCCATGGCGCACCTCCAAAACGTTTTTTGGCTTTTACCTTTACCAGTTTTTTCAACTTGATCATAATCATAACCATCGACTGTTAACATAGCCTTGCCTGAACTATCAACTGCAACAGAAAAAAACATAACATTACAAACATAACGAATGCTAGACTAGCAATTGAAATATAAACGGAAACAAATTATTTATTTTTAATTATTAAGGTAGTAGGTGCGATTTTAAACAACGGATATTTACCCATAGGCAGCGGTGCAGGACGATCAGGGAAGTATTCGTGCTGGTCTGGTCCGTGGTTATGAGTGCGAAGGTATACCTTGATGTTGCCGCTGTTATCAAATCGAATCCTGGCGTTACAATTTTTGCGACCCTTTTTGACGCAGTGCCAGTATCTGGTGTCACTAGTCGTCTGCCGGTAGGTGTATCGTTGGAGTACCAAAAGAGCTCGCTTGTATTTCGTCGATTGAATAAATTCGAACTTCAAACCTAAACAAAAAGTTTGGTTAGTGTCAGTCTCTAAACTTCTTATTGCATCGCAAACGCTTAATGCGTTTTTATCGTATTTAACAATTTCTAAGATTCATTAAGCTACTTGATACTACTGAGTTACAAATAAAAATAGTACAACAAATTTCAGTGCTTTTTATTGATAAGTACTTAATTATATCTCAACAAACTAAAACTTAAGATTCTTTGTCAATATAGCTTAATTTGGCACTGAACCGAACACGGTTCAAAATGAGCAAGTGTTAATATACTGACAGGAAGTTGCGTATGCTCATGTTATTGTGCTATGATGACATCTTCAGAGTTGTAGACAAGAAAAATCAAATGATATACCGTTACAAAGGTCATACCTTAGACATGTTTTGATAGAACTAGAAGCACTCGATATTTTTTTTAATGCAATGTGAACTTGAGCTTTAAGATTTGTTTTACCTCTTTTTGTATGTTTGGGGGCTCATAACTTTTTTATACCAAGTATCTGCGCCAATTGCAGATACTCTGGACTGAATATAACTAGATCTAGTTATATTCAATCCAGATGAAGACCAAAAAATAAAGTTGCCAGTTCTATCAATTTTTAATGAAGTTGAAGGAGTTTTAAAGTTTTAGAAGTGATGGAATTCAAAAAAATAAAAAAATCACAATAAAACAAATCGTCGCGACAAGGTGAAATATTAGTAGCAGAGGACCACACCCACCCGCCATTTTCGTATGTTCAACGTTCTACTGAACACCTGTATACCTTTATTACTGCTTTTTCTGCATCACCTCTTCCAGTTGAGTTTTAAAACCTAGTCGTTGTTTCCAAAATAGCTTCCTTCAGCTTTTGTTATTTTAGGGAGTACATTTGCGTGGTTGTGAACATTGTTGATTCTTACGATATGGTCGCCCAGAGTGTGTACGACCGCTCGACACAGTCTGCTATTGTGAGACGAACATACCCATCTCTTTTTTTGACCTTTAGCTTGTTGTACACAGAATTTAAAGTCACCGACTTGCAGTTGGTTGTTTCCTCGACAGCTTTTCACGAAAAAAGCTACTGAAAAGAAGAAGCACACAGTAAATACAGTATGTTAGGTTTCGCTATATTTGCTATTGATTTATTAATTCTACAAGAAGATTTAAAAATAATTCTATAGACTACATAGTCTTTTCCCTTTTCTGATTGACTGGCTTTCGACCAATATGAAGTTAAAAAAAAGTATCGGGTAGGAGTAGAAAAAAATGGAGGTGAGGGAAGAGGGCCAGCCAGTCGAGAGAGAGGAACTAACACGGGTAGACAAAATAATAATTGTTACAGTGTTAGTCTTTAAGGAAATAAAATATGTCATACTAAAAAGGTGGATGATTTATTATTGAAGAAATACTGGAATAAATAAGTGAATACCTGGACAGAACGAGTTTTTCTATAAGTATAAATACATAAATAAAGTTTTCATAAATGTTTTCAAGTAGGTTCATGTAAATTTATGCCCATGCCCGTAAGAGAAAAAAATTATAAGGACACATCACAGTGTAGAAAAAATTTTTAAGTATACGTATTACAATACGTAGTTGTCGACATAATAAGAACTAACGAACTATTCAATAACCAAGTGGCGGCCCCATCAGTAGAACAAATATTATTGGCGCGTAAATAATTTATCAATAAAAATCCGGTTAGGCTGATTGAAGTAAAGGTATCGTATTTTAACAAAAAATTATTCACTATGTTACATATTATCATACTTTAGTTTCTGTTGATACAATTAAGAGTGAGAAAGACGGCCACTTTTAGCACTTTTTAGGGTTCCGTACCTCAAAAGAAAAAAAACGGAACCCTTATAGGATCACTTTGTTGTCCGTCTGTCTGTCTGTCTGTCTGTCTGTCAAGACCCTTTATCTCACGAACGGGTAAAGGTATCAGGTTGAAATTAATACCATATATTAGGATCCATGAACCACACAAGATCTGAAAATTTAAATTTTTTACAACGACGCAATCAAAAGATAGGGCATTTTATGTCCTCATCTCCATACATTTATTCAAAAATGAAAAACCTACAGGGTACTTCCCGTTGACCTAAAATTATGAAATTTGGCAAGAAGCTAGGTCTCACAGTACAAATAATGGGAAAAGTCTGAAATCATTAAATATTACAACTTTTCTCACAACTAATGATAACCAATTGTGGTGAGCTCCCGTTTCAAGAACATTCATATAAGAGAGGGGTCAAGTTGGATGGTTGGTGAGGCGATTTTTGTTTTAGTTCTGTTTAAAAACGGGAACACTTACAAACTTGAAAATTGGTATGTTTATAGGGCATAGGCTATAAAATAACAACAAATAATAAAATTTGGTCAAGCGCGTGTCGGACTCAAAAAATCTAGCACATTAACTTACTGAAATTTCAACTAATACAATTATGTTTATGTGGTGGTACGGAACCCTCAGTGCGCGAGTCCGACTCGCACTTGGCCGGTTTTTTTGTATCTATAATCACAGTGACCTATATTTCACAACGTTGATGGAATTTCTTTTCATTTAATCGTCATATTTTGACAAAATATGTATGGAACCACCCCAAATGTAAATTATATTGAATTAAAAAAGAATCGTAAAATCGGCGAACTACCGGTGGAAATATCGCGTAACAAACATACAAAAAAAAGTTACAGTCGAATATAATAGTAAACCTCCTCCTTTTTGAAGTCGGTTAAAAATCGTTGGTGTTGTGTTTTATGTATTTTACGTTTTTTATTCACAACTTTTTAGTTTTAGTTGTGTAACGTCAAATTATTCTTAAACATTTGTTGAAAAATATAATTTGTGTATATTTTTGTGATCGCCTCTTAAAAGCCCTTCATTTTGATACCCCACACTTCATAGGTTAAGGAGAGAAAAAAAATCATGATGCGCAATTTGGCCCCCATAATCTAACATATTAACTTCTCATAATTTTAATATGTATAGGTATACTTATAGTCCCTTGCGCTATTAAGTTAAATTTAGCGACGTAAAATTCATCAATATTGGTTCAGCCGTTTAGTAGTTATGAGTGAACACAGAAAAGAAATGGACATACATACATACTTACATACAAAAATGCAGTTCAAACATATAACCCTCCTTTTGGGCTTCGCCGCAGTCGGGTAAAAAAAAATCGTGCTTCTATCAATTTCACTTGTGGACTGTTGTTCAGTTTCATGCTCTGAATCTATTGTTACAGTTTTCGGGAGATGCCTTTTTACAGATTCAGATGCAGATAATTTTATTCAATGTAGATTCTTTACAGAATACTTATTGAATGACATGCAGAATACAATGCAAATAGAGCGAGTCTATACCGTTTCGGATCGCAGTGTGAAAGAAACGGTAAGAAACCACTGCAGCACTGACTACTTTAAGAGTCTGCTTTTCTTAGGTTTCGTTGGAATTTCAGACCATGCGTCTTTGTCATTGATATAGTCATCTATATGTCGCAGCCAAATCGTATGATTCGACGTTTACAAACGGCGGGCTAACTGTCAACAATCGGCAAGTTGTAAAACGGCGCCGGCAGATTTTTTACGGGTTCAGATCACTGGTGCATTTTAGGTTCGTTAGCCGATCGGTCGGTTAGCGGATCGGTTAGGTTGGGTTAGGTTATCTTCGAGCCGAGCGAGCGGAGCGGGCGTGCCGCCGTTTTGTAAAAGCCGCGGTATTACGTAAAATGACGAATTAAATTTTTTTCGCCATTTTGTAGAATGCAAGGCAAGGGTGAAAGACGAATTATACAATTTGCCTGCGACACGGACATGGAGTAATATCGCATTCTATGCTACCCCATATTGGTTTCGCCTCCGAAGTCCAGTTTTTACTCATGAAAACAAGTAACTCTCCCGAAGAAAAAAGATTTACTCAAAAAAATTGAGCTCGCCAATCTCACCATACTGAAATGGTCAC
Organism: Athrips mouffetella; assembly: GCA_947532105.1. NCBI lineage: Eukaryota > Metazoa > Arthropoda > Insecta > Lepidoptera > Gelechiidae > Athrips > Athrips mouffetella. The sequence goes on along the minus strand of OX383964.1, from coordinate 22,958,058 downwards.
GTTATGGGAAGTCGAAAAATAATATTCAAGTAAACATGATTTTTCTTCGGGATATTTGCCTGTTTTTATATGTAGAATCACTGGGTTTTGGCAGTAAAACCGATGAAAATTCACATTGTTTTAAAAAGGGTATTAACATTATATAAATACCGCAAAAATCTATAACGGTGTTTAAAATACCAAAGAAAATCAACACAGACACAGAGCTGAACTAGATAAGTTTTTACTATTCACCTATTATAAGTTCACTACAGCTAATTTTTCCTTTTTTCTTTTTCCTATATTTCTTTGCGTTTTCTCGCCATTTTTGTCTAATAATTTTCTGCACTCGTGGAGGATTTTCATGTAAACTTTTAATTTTGCCTTGTGATTTTCTACGTGCATATCTCTGTCTCTCTTTTTCTAAATATTGAGCATATAATATTGGATCGCTTCTTATTTTTGCTAGTCGACTACGCTCTGCTATTCTTTTCATTTCTAAAACCTCTTGTTTCGTTGCTTTTTTCTTCTTTGCTTTTTCTGAAACATAGTATATTTTATTTTTTTGTGTTTCTTGGAAGTAAAACATGAGCACATTTGTGTCGATCCTCGAATAGTGATTAAAATATAGCATCACTAATGGTTAGGATTTTCAATTTTTGAAAATAAAAAATCATAATTTTATTGACAGTTTTACTTCATATCTTAAAAATGTGAAAATTGTAAGTCAATTAATAAATTTACTATAAAATATCGTGAATTCAAGGTTTACTTGTGTGAAAAGATAATTTATTTTCTAGCAATGAATAATAAAAGTTAAAAGAGCGTATCTTGGACGTCCGACTGGTAGACGCCCCGTCGGACGTCCTAGGTATCGTTGGATCGACCAAGTCAAGAAAGACCTATTGGAGCTTCAAATAGCCGACTGGCAACAAGCTGTACACAACAGAGAAGAATGGCGGCTCTTAGTGTCGGAGGCCAAGATCCTCTTCGGGTCGCTGAGCCAGCATAAGTAAGTAAGTAAATAATAAAAGTTAAACTCTCCTACGCTAAACACACCTGTGCTGTGAGTGGAGTTCAACTTATAATGGATCATTATACTGGTTGACATGTACAGTGCACGAAGAATAATTTATAAGTATAAGAATATTTTTTAATTTTCAACGTAAACAAAAAATCCGACTCACGCGCCGAGGGTTCCGATATACCTATAATATTTTTGGAATCAATAAAGTCTATTTTTAGGACAGCAAAACTAAATTTGTTTGTAATGGTTTTTTGCAGATTTCTGAAAAACTGTGCTACTTGGAGGGATCATTTTAATTTTTCTCCAATGATAACATAAAGATAAAGATTTATTTATTTAAACATTTGCACACACAAGATCACATTAACAACGATCCCCGCACTAGGATAGACCTGTATCGCGGGAAATCTTACTTTGGTTAAATACAAAAATTGACAATTATGTGCTATTTCAAGAAATATTACACAACGCACTTTGGAAACTATCATAAAAGAAGAAATTAAATCTATTTATCGTAACTGCCGATAAGACGTGCATAGATAAATAAAATATAATATAAAAATAACATGCAGCATAATAAGCTATAAAATACATAGTGTACAAATAAATAAATAAATATATACCAAAAAGTTTTGGTTTGAACTGATGATATTATATATTTGCACAAGCTATTCGATAATCACAAGAAGAGATTCAGTGGAATTTTTGAATTTGAAGTGGAATAATTTTGAAATATGAGGTGGTGGACGTGAAATACCATCATCCCCTGGGGATGGGGTTGGGGTGCGATAGGGTTAAAATGTCTAAAAATCAATATGGGTGTCGTTTCTATGTATATATAAGGATAGGGATAGCGGTTAAGACGGCGTTAAGGATAGGGATAGGAGTAGGGGTAGGGTTAGGGGCAGGGATAGGGAGAGGGAGAAGGAGAGGGAGTGGGATGGAGGTAGAGAGAGAGGGAGAGGGTGAGGGAGGGGGAGAGGGAGAGACTGCACATTGTCTGAATATCACGCGGGCGAAGCCGCGGGCACAGCTAGTATTATATATTTGCACAAGCTATTCGATAATCACAAGAAGAGATTCAGTGGAATTATAATCGAGAGATGATAACCACTTTATTATTTTAGTCCTGGTTTCTATCACGGTATAATTACGAATGTCACAGTGCTTTTGAGCGACTCTATAGATAAAAGGGAATGAGAAATACTTGAAACGGCGCGCGAAGGTGGTTTTTACTCTAGTGGTAACATAAACCTTTATCGACTATTATTAAGTCAGATTATTCGCTTAGCAACCTTCGGAGAATTTTTAAAACCACCGATAGTCGTGATCGTGACATAAACACGACAGACCCTGCGTTGGAGATTGGAACAATGCCTTCTTGTCTTGGGTCCTCTGTTACTGTGCATGGAATACGTGAAGATGCCTATTTTGAGAAGCGTAAGTCACATATTCTCCTAAAACAAAAGTAGAGTATTTAGGTGATACGTTTTCCATTCAAAAATTCAAATGACTTGCATTCTTACGCGGGACATAAAATTCTGTTGAAAAACAAACGAATACTGCTATTTTTAGTTAAATTTTTCGCTGATTAACACAAAAATACAGCTAATGTACTGAAAGTATTAGTTTTTGTTAGCAATTTTGGTTCAATATTACGATTGTGGGCGTGCGGTCAAAACTGTACGGTTGTGATTTGTGTGCATGTGTGAGTGATCGTACTCATGTAAATCACGGACTGACGAGAGTAATTGACTTTACTGTACATATGGAGATATTTTTAGGGTTTAAACAGCACAATATGTTTTTAATAAAATGAAAAGGAAATGCAGATTTAGATAGGGTTTACTAAAAAAACCGGTCAAGTGCGAATCAGAGTCGCGCGTCGAGAGTTCTGATATATCTTTAGTATTTTTAAAAGCAATAAAGTCCATTTTCAGGACCGCATACCTAAATTTCTTTGTAAACGTTTTTTGCAGGTTTCAAAAAAACCGTCTTTGTGAAATTTTGTATCAATTGTTTAGACACACAAGATACAAAATACAATTACGTCTCTAGAGGCTAAAATATGACCTGTTCAGATCGAATATTCTATAATAAAAGGTCTTTAACTATGAAATTGCTAAAAATTTCTTACAGATTAATGAGACCATGGCCGGTATTTCACTGGAACACTGGTAGAGCGACTGGTAGCGCGACTGGTTGCGCCACTGGTGTCCGTAACTAGACACCAGTAAACACACCCTGGTGTCGCGCTACCACTCCCAGTGAAATATAGTCCTTAATACTGTGGCCGCAGGGTGTAGCGATTCTGGTGTCTAGTAACGGACACCAGTAGCGCAACCAGTCGCGCCACCAGTCGCGCCACCATGGCGTCCCAGTGCAATACCGGCCTTATAACTCTAAAGCAATTTTTTTCATTTGTCTTATATTTGAAAGTTTATTTATTTATTTTTTTATTTATTTATTCTTTATTCCATTACAACCATTATCAGTTCAATTTAGTTTTAGATGTTCCTTGGGCAAATTTATTCAATTTCATGGAAATAACACGTGGTTTAACGACCGCAACTCTTTTCGTAGAAACACTATAAAATAGCAATATCAAAATATTAATTTGATGTCTTTTTTTTTTCATCAATGCTACGTATGGTTCATTGTTCTATAATAAATTAAGATATTTCCAATGTTTCGATCATTTGTAATTACGCATCTAATTATTATCATTCTTTATCTAGACTCTAGGTCTAATGGCTCTGCAAGAAAAACTGTAATGTGTGACGTATTTCCTTCGCACCTTCGGCCCATTGGTCTCGTTCATCCGGTTCTTGATGCCATTCCAAAATAGCTTTCTTCGACTATGGGATGACATGTTAAATATTGGGGCATCTGTAATCATAACTAATGGCATTTGGAACATCTGTAAAACATTAACTTTTAGGGTATTTTGTATTATGACAAGTCTTATTTTAAAATCGTTCGTAGTGGTAAAAGTAATGTTAAATTTTTCGTAACTTACACAGAGCATTACCATCAAAAACCATAAAGCTCATGGTAATGGAACCATGAGCTTAGCTAAAGACGCGACAAGTCAGATTTGTGGACGAAATGTATGGCACGCCATACGTTTTACCCGCACTCCTGACAAGCTTACATTTATGTTGTTGGCGTAAAACATTGGTAATTCTTGGTTAATAAAAAGCAACCAAATTATAAAAACATTTATTAAAACTGTGACAACATAATAAATAACAGTCACTTATTCTATAAATATATATTTATATATTAAATTCCAAACCCTGTGTATATTCTTATAATGCAGACTTTTTAAAAGTTTTATTTCTTCAAGAAAATTATATATTCACAAAATACTTCAAAAATACAAATCATCTTTTCTAATTATTTTCATTTATAAAATAATTTCGCCTATTTGAATTTTTGGAAGGCGATTTATATGATGTTGTGAATGTGCTTTCTTAATATAATCAGTATTTATGAATGTGAGTGTAACCCCTTAGTTGCAATCACAAGTCCATCTACGGTGACAGCGGAGGCCTTGCACTTGTGCTTGTGTTTCTTAGCGCACGTCCATCGGATCCTGTTGCCCAACAGGGACCGAGAGTGCCTGAAGAACTTGTGGCCCCCGACGTAGATATGAGTTGACTCTTTGAAGCGTGCCGTCAGCACCGCACGAAGGAAGTCTGAAACGTTTTTCACATTTTATATCAAAATTGGTTCTTGGATAACAAAATTTTCTCTGCGTGATTATTTTTAAAATTTTAGGCTGAGTTTTTTTACGACACAAGTGAGCATACGAGCAAATATCTTCACGTTTACTTCAAAATAGTAGGTAAATAGTTATTTTACTAACGTAATTATAAGTATTAAGTATGTTATTAACACTATTGTTTGTGAAGCGATGTAGTTTAGCTGACGTCATTAAGAGATTTTAATATCCAACAATGAATAAACGATTTTGATTTGATTTGATTTGATTATGGACTGTATCTGGTCTGAAATAAAAATTTGAATTTAATGTAAGATTTTTTATATCAAGTAAACATGTTTTGACAACATAAACACATGCGATTTTTTAAGTGTACTTACAAGTGGGCATTATCGAATTACTTAATAGCGAAGAACTTTAAAATTATATGACAATTACTTTTTGTATTTAAAAGTTGATATTGTAAATGTTCGATCTAGGCACATGACTGTGTGTTTCGAATTGATTATAATGACGACGTTATCGATCGTATTGAACGTAGGCTTTGCACATGGGCTTGCTTGCTTTGTGTTTGTTGTTTAAATTGAATTGATGTAAGTTAAGTATCAAATTTGCTTTTAGGAACGAGATATATAAAATACTTCTGCTAAAAACAAAAACTTACAAAGTCTCATTTAAAAGTAGTATGAGCTAGCTTGACTGCCTGGCTTACAGCATTCTTTTGAGGTTCAGATTCTTTTTAAATAATGAATAAATGAATAATTCACTTAAAAAGAAACTGTTTCAATATAAAAAGTATGCAAAAAAATAATAATTTACAAAAAGAAACAAAACCAGCCACAGCAGTGTAAAACAATTTACGAAAACCTGTTTTACGTTTTTAATGTGAAGTTATAAATTTATGTGATGAATTGGTGTTAAGAAGTACATCAAAATTTATAGTACCTAGCTTTTTTTTAGATTTATATAACCTAGACTTCAAAAAAGGAGGTTATTTCACATAGTTTAGAAAAGATAGTTTAGAATAGGTATAAAGCACACATACACAATTTAAGATCAAGTTTACATTCATATTTATATTCGTTTATTAGTATTAATCATACATTGTATTTCTATAATAGATCACACATTATTATATTACATAATAGTCAAACATATTAGTAGCGAATCTAGAGTAATGTGTTTATTTTATAAATGGTTGTGATCTCGGACAATTTTTACAATTGTATCTTCGACAGTGATGACTGAAGCCTTGCAGCCTCTGTTTCTGACGACGCAGTACCATCGCGCTCGCGGGCTCTTCGCACAGCTAGTGGCTTTGTTGAACCTATACTGCCCTATCAGCAGCACGGGTTTATTGAGTTTATTCGACGTAGTGAATATTGGTACAATGTTCTTATCTGCAAGAATATTTAAAATTCGGAATAACTTACTTGTTCTATAATGTAGGTCTATACTAATCTTAAGAAGGTTTTAAGAAAATCTCGGTAAGGTTACATACATAAAATATTTTACTAATGTCCATACGTGGCTGCGGCTAGAAAGCGGGTCTCTTCTGGCCTCTTAGTAGTCACAATAACGTAAAATCGTATATACACCACGGCTAAAAGTAAAAAAGATAGAGATCGTCGCATAAAACTGACTTGGCGTCAGGCGACAGAGCTTAATTTAATTTTTCGGCCTTTAATTTTAAGAACAAAAGTAAGAAAGAACACACAACTTTGATAGGTTTCTTTTATTATTCAGTGGTTGTGTTCGCCCACAAACCTAGTAATTTCATCGTCAATAGTGATGATGGCGGCCCTGCAGCCATTATTTTTGCCACTGCAGGCCCAGCGTGCTTTGGACCCCTTGCTTCCCGCCCACTTGTTGAACCGGTACGATCCCATCAAAATAACAGGATTGCCCAAGCGAGATTTTGTGAAAACAGGATTACTATCAGTTACTGAAAAGTAAATAAGTTATTCATGTGACAAAAAAATTAAACTAACGCCATAGTCAATAACAAAGTCTGCACTAACGAGCAAACAACATTAGGAGCATAAAAGGCGAGACAAAATAAGGAGTATAAGACAGAACAAATATACCTATTTTAAGTTTTTATTTTAATATTCTTTAAGAGCTAGAGTATTTTATTAATTAAGGCTGCAAAGGCTGACTTTATCTTATTTTAACAAACGTTATTCGATCATCATTGATTATTTTCGAGGTTGAACTTCACGACAACGTCATCAATAGTGACAATAGTGGCTTTGCATCCACTGCGTGACTAGATACTACGAAATTATTTGAAGTCAACCCTTCAAACTAATGAAGTAATTGGAAGTAATTAATTCTAGAATTAATTACTTGCAATTACTTTATTAGAGTTGTAGCGATTATGATTAAATCGTGCAGCTATAAAACTATTGATAGCAGATAAACAAATTATTAAGTTTCAGAACACACAGTAATCTAATTTTACAACATTTCAGGAACTAAACTCAACTTGAGATTCGTTAGGCGAGCCTGTTTGGTTCTCTTGATGTGGATGGCTTACGCCGGATTCCTTCGGGGACCGAACAGAATGGTTAGTATTTGAGCCGAGTGGGTTAGAAGAGCGGCTTTTTATTAGGTTGTCTAATGCGCATTCCGGAAAGAGACGTAATATAGAATTCATGGCGGAGTCACGCATCAAGATGATTTCGTTCGACCTCCAGACGTACTAGAAGCCGAGTAAAGCACCTACCACCCGTGCTTTGCTGTATACTATTTGCTCTGGTGAGATGCTCATTTACTCGTACATAAATTTGACGAGCATTTCCTGCAACACTGATGTTTTTCGTAGGGAGGCCTCGCAGCTTTAAAAAACTGGTCTCGAGGCATCCGGCACGTGAAAGAGGACGCGGAAAATCGTTCTTCCTTGCCCCACCGCGCGCGCCCACTCGACGTATGTCGTCAAGGTCACGGGGGTCTAGAGGCACGCCCAGAGTGTTATAGAGATGGTTAAGACTATTTCACCGATATTTTCTCCCTTCAGCTCGGTTACTCCCGTTATCTCGACAACTTTCAAAAAAAGGCGTCGTTGATTACAGGCCAATTATTGCCCCAACTCATGCAATGGCGCACGCAGGTTGATCAGTCATGTATTAATCTAATTCCTTTATCTGCATTTTCATATCAGCTATCTCTTCTCTAAATTCATCCATACCCCGTGCGGTTAAGTTGAGAGACTCTGTAAAACAATTTTAGCCTCCTCACTCAGAATCCATACTCATCTTCAGATTGTGTCAAAGACTATCTTCATATCATTATGTGACTTGGTGAAGGAACATATCTTAAGTGTAGCAAATTTTAAGTCTATAGCGTAAGTAGTTGCTAAGGTAAACAGGTGTGAATGTGACAGACAGATGCAAATTCGCACCATACGCATTCAGTTTTTAAGTACGATTTTGGTTCGGAACCCTAAAAACTAAACAAGGCTAGGGCAATAGTGAAGATAACGCAAATAAACTCATCGGGAAAACGAAGTGTTAGAAAACAACAATACAAACCTTATCAAACTAAGGGTCATGGAGCGACATTCACATAAAATCAGGCTAATAATATTTTAGTGATTATGTTGATTGTTTACTTTTACAACGACATCTTCAATGGTGGATAGTGTAGCCCGACAACCATTTCGCGACTTCACGCAAATCCACCGCGTTCTAGGTCCTCTGCTTCCACTCCACTTGTTATAACGGTATGGCCCCAACACTATCACAGGGTTACCACGAAATGTATACTCAAATTGTACCTTAGAACCTAAAACATATAAACATGAATTAATCTTGATGGCCGGAGCAGCCTGACAAGTTTTGTTTGATGCAATTACACTGCATTCTTAGTTCTGTATTATGCTTCTATTTTATTTGTTGATCCAATGGTATTGACCCAAATGTTAGCTTAAACTTTGAAACGTGTATATTTAATATTTATCATACTTTAAGCCCGTGTCGGCTCACTGCTGGGCATAGGCCGCCTCCACACCTTGGTCGCGATTGTGTCACTGCCATGATTGATCCATCTTCCATCATTTTGTGTTGCCAAGTGTCATGCATGTCCACTGTCCACCCCCACTTATTACGCCACTTCCCTATTTCCTCAACATTAGTTAGAAATGCATATAATTTCTAACCATACAATTTTAAAAATGGAAGATTAGGTACGTTTTTAGCATAATCAGAGTTTTTTCTAGAATATTTTTTTAAGGTTCTGTAGTCAAAAAGGATCCCTTACAGTTTCGTCATGTCCGTCTGCCTGTTTGTCGGTCCGCGGCTTAGCTCAGAGACAGAGGCGGTGGCCCGCACGCGCAGCAAAGCAGGCTTTGAATTTAAGTATTTCGAGTGTAATAAAAATAGCGAGGTCCTAGCGCCTGATCACTATTGCAATTTTTATTATTTCCAGTTTTTCGGCTATAGCTCATTTAATAACAGACTGGAGAACAGAGACTCAAGACTGCGATAACTGGGGGAGGCCTTTGCCCAGCAGTGGGACACATCAAAGGCTACATAATAATAAAAATAACATCAGAATGCACTGTTACTTAATAAATATCTCTGTAGCGCTAGAATTTTTTTGGGCTTATAACACTAAAAAACAAATATATCACAATATTTTTTACTACATTTGGATGAGAAAATATCTCTCTTTGACGTCAGTCAATTAATCATTGAGATAATCTTTGACGGTTGGTGTGTCTCCTGTGTACTGTCGGGTTATGTTCACCCCAGACTCGAACGATCTCGTTATCTACGGTGTGTAAGGAGGCTCTACACCCAGATGTTGCCTTGACGCAAACCCACCGCGTCTTGCAACCCTGCTGCCTCTCGCGATTGTAACGATACTCACCGATTACAAGCGCTGTATTACCTCGTTTCGTCAATGTAAATGTAGGAGTCGAACCTGAAAATAATCAGTACATTAATAATCTTAATATGAATATGTAACAAACTAAAAAATAAATTTATATAGTTAATTAAATTTTAAAAATCACACACCACAAAATTAAAAGTATATTTAGTGAGACTTAAAAACCCTAATAGCGTGAATTTTAGAGGTTACACCATTTGTTATTTGGGATCGATCTCAAAGTATAGTTACCCATCAAAAAACGAGTGACATTAAGCATAAAAAATGTCTATGATAAAGAAAGGTTTTAAGATTACTAACCTATCTTAAATTAATCTAAAGCTAACTATATTATTATAATTTGCGGTCAGTTTGGTAGTGTACTCAGGTTTCGGTAGGCGCAGGCCAGACAGAAGAGGTGCGCCGCACGGCACGCCTTCAGCGCACCTCTTCTGTCTGGCTTGCACCGCGTCGTTCTCCTACATTTTGTATGCATGTGATTTGAACAGGCGACGAGACGGCATTCTTAAGGCGCACGTTGGTGCACCACCGGCACCGCCGCCGCACAGCACAGTCCGCTGCCATCGATTGCGTCGTCCAGCCGAAAAGTGTACCTCGGGCGCACCCGAAGCGCGCTTCGGGTGCGCCCGAGGCGCGCTTCGAGCGCCCCCGTGGTACACTTTTCGGCTGGACAAGACGGAGTGTGCTGTGCGGCGGCGTGCCGACGGTCACGCCGGCGGTGCGCCGGTGGTGCACCGACAGTGCGCCTTAGGCATGCCGTCTCGTCGCCTGTTCAAATCACATGCATACAAAATGTAGGAGAACGACGCGGTGCAAGCCAGACAGAAGAGGTGCGCTGAAGACGTGCCGTGCGGCGCACCGCTGCTGTCTGGCCAACGCCGTAGGCGGCACAGGATCTGGGACGTGTCTGTGTAGTAGTTTTTGTAGTGGAAAATTAAATGGTAGGTTGTGCAAAATTAAATTGGTAGGAGTTGTTGACCTCACTAAATAAGAGAATGATAAAGACTGCCACTAAATCTGACCGGACCGCAAAGTTGAGGAGGTAAATAAAAATCTGCTCTAGCCAAGAATAGACGGGCTGCAAAGAGCACAATTCTGCACAATAAAATACGTTAATAAACGAAACACCAAATTGGACCCCTGCCTGCACACAATCTGTATAAGCAGATTTTTTAGCAGTCAGGAATTGTAATAAAATATTTGTCAATTTATGAAATTAATAGATTTAATTTTTTTTTTTTTTTTATTTGGACCAAGAAAACGACAACACGGGAAAGTAAATAGCAAAGACTCACTTTTAAAATTTTTCTCTTTAGAATCGATGTAAATATTTAAGTAATATAAAAGGTGTAAGGGACGGTGTACCGAAAACTGAAAGGGCGTGCTCAGTCAACGAACCTGAACAACATTCCCAAAGAAACATTTCTGAGAAATGAAAAAAAAATTTGACCTCTCCATACAAATTGCTCACTCTGGTCGAACAGTTAGTATGGAGAGGTCAAATTTTCTTTTCATTTCCCAGGAATGTTTCTTTGGGAAAGTTGTTCAGTTTCGTTGATTGAGCACGCCCTTTCAGTTTTCGGTACACCGTCCCTTACACCCTGTATATTCAACCCCTGAATCACTTTTTATATAAATAATTTATTATTATAAATCAAAGAAAAAAATGCAAAGTTACATTATCTTTTCGTATTCACCATACCAAATGTTTTCAAGAGTGACAATTTCAATTGTTTTTCTCTACTCAAATCAAAAGAAATTCAAAATTTTGCGCACAATAGAGAGAAAATGGCCAGATTCTTGATTAAATGAAAAAAGGAATCAATATATCGATAGACCAAAAAGTGATGAATAATAGGGAAATGAAAATTTAAAGTAAGCAACATTGGGGTAATTGGACTAGAACTTCTTGATACTTTTTGTACGGGTAAGGGTAGCTTAATAACTATACATTATTTTTGTTTAAAAAAATGTTACTTAGGAACCTATTTTAAAATTACTAATGAGTGTCTTAACAATAATTTTATTTTTAAGTATTTTTATATACAGTACCTTTTTATAATAAGCTATTGTTATATCTCTACCTTTTCTTTTGAGGCCTCCGGCTTTGTCTGGAGACCAAACAATTTTTTTTTCACTTCTCAATTCCGTGCTCTACAAGTATCATCGTGTTTGAAGCTATGATTGAGTTTTTTGCTGTAATATAAGACGTGGATCTCTTTCCAGAAGGAGACGGTGACGGAAAAACTCTAATCAATGGCTCCTCTCCCGGAATGAGACCCATGTTTTAGTAACGTCACTATTATTTAATCTGTGGTAACGTTAAAGATAAATGAGAACTACCTTAACACTAGTTTAACCAAAATGATAATAAAATATGAACCATCATATATATAAAAATAAGTTGTATTTAAAGTATTTTAATTCCTTAAAGCAGTATATAAAGTATGGAAACTTAACATATCTAAGTGTCAGTAGAGATTTACCTATTTGATTCCCATTCTTTCGAAGGTAATCTAAAACCGTTATTCATAATCTAAGTCTAAAACCGTTTACATTCATTTGGAGGCGGGTGATTGTGAGAGTTATTGCATTTGGTGATCTCGGTATTAACAGTCCAAAGATTGGCCCGGCAGCCTAATTTGCGGTGGCTCCCGCAATGCCACCTCTCCCTGCCTTGGCACTCCATCTGCCGGTTGAACCTAAACCCACTCATGAAGATTGCCCGAGCACCACGGTATGTTCGAAATACTGCAGCTAAAAGTTAAAACATAATGCAATAAAAAATGTGGAAGATTGTTAATCTAAAAGTTTAAAAGTGTTAATATCTTTGTAACCTCCTAAAGGCTGAAAATAGACTGCATAAGATATATTCAATTTTAGCCCTTTTAGCAGCTGCGCTAAAATTGACCCCATTTTCTATAGCTAATAACTTTAAAAAAGAAAACTTTGTTATAATAGTATAGATTCATTGTAACAACCAAAAGCCCAATCTTTAATTTAGATAAATATTTATTACCAGTGAAAATAATATTGTTTTAAAATTAATATAAAAATGCATCTCATGGATTACCTAAGTTAACTCTGGCGGACGGCAAAACGAACGTATTATATAATGCTGAACAATAATACGTTCGTTGATGGTGTAGGTAGCATTGTAGGGCTAGGAGCATCTGAAATTGCTAAGAAAATTCAGATTTTTAAGATTTCCAAAATCACTATACATTAATTTCATGGTTTAAAATTAATGTATAGTGATTTTGGAAATCTGATTTTGTTTAGCTACTTTAGATCCTGACCATATTGTCCAGCCATTACGATCATACTTTTGGATGCATGTTAACAAAAATAATGTTAGGTTTTGGGATTGCGCGGGGGATGATTATGATTGTTTTTGAGTGCGATGACCTTGTCGTTGATGGTGTAGAGTAGAGCCATGCACCGGTGGTGGTGACTCGTGCATCGCCACGTATACTTGTCCAGCCGGCGGTTGTGTTTCTTGATGGAGAACCGGTAGCCATCGATCGCGATCACGCAGTTTCCTTGCTTTGACTCCACAAACTCATACGGAGGTATTTTTACTGGAAAGAAATACTACCATCATCATATAGAAACATAACCATGAACTCGTTGATATATGTTACGTTGGTACCCTCACACAAAACTATATCGAAAAGACCAGGAACTTAAAAAAGGATTAGCTCAAGTTACGGAAAATCTTGCGACTTTCAAATGTATTGGCATTGAAAAATCATTTAAGTGAAATTGAAATTCAAATAAAATACGGTACTACATTCTACTTATACTATTTATATTGTATTTTCAGAAACAAGATTTGATTTATTACATAACATCGACCTGATTTTAAAGAATTTTCTTACAGCTAGGGTGATTCATACAAAATAAAAAAAGCTTACTCATATACAAATCTACAAAAACTTGAAAGATATCGTATCATCTCTTTGCGGGATTATACTTTCCGATATAATTTTAATGATAATGTTGTTTGGTACCACCAACATTAACTCCTACACTTTGCAATAAATGCCATCTTTGACGGTGAATGCAGGCGGGTCATGGTTGTGCTGGATGTTGGCTCTGAGCATTTTCATGTCCTTGCTGAGGATGAAGCGAGCCTTGCATTTAGACCACCTGCTGCAGCGCCACGCGTACGTGGTGGTGGTCACGATGCCGCAGTAGAACGAGTATCCGTTGATCACCGCTATCTGCTTGCCTGATTTGCTCTTAAACCATCGTACTGTGTTGTCTGAAAAGACACACTTGTTTTAAAATCAAAGAATTAAAATCGAAATGTTAATTATTCATTGTAGGATATTAAAAACCTCTTAGTGACGTCAGTTACATTTATTCAATATTATAGATTACCTTAAATCAACAACAAAATTTTATTATAAGAGAATTTACCTAATAACTAAGCAAAAAAAGTGTCTCATGCATGTAAAACTGTAGATATTAAACTTTATATTGTTTAAACGCTTCACTCTAATTTAAGACATAACAGGCAATGGGTAACAATAAAATAGGGAGCAAGCCGTGCCGCCCACCAACAGATGGCGCTGCAGGATTTCTGAAACGTGGTATTTTCTAATTTTTCTATGGCCACTCATCGTCTCCATCATCACATGAGCTCCAAGTCATAATAATATTGCATTGTCATTCAATTTACATACACATGCAAAATTTCATCTCAATCGGAAATCGGAAAGTTCAAATTTAACTTGCAAAATTTGGTTACAAACAGACAGATAGATAGACACCGCGACAGGTGAAACTAAATAAAAGCTTAGCTTAAATAAAAGCTTATAATCTTCGACCGGACAGCGTACTTATTACCCACCACTGCCTATCTCACATTTTAAATCACCAGCTGGTGATGGAAATTTCCGCCGACAGAATTTTAAGTTGGTTTTGCTTGAAAAAATAATTGAATTAAATTCCTAAAAATAAATTAGTTTGCTTATTTATTAATTTTAAAGCAAATTCCTTTACTAATTATATAATTAGGAGCTTCATGGTGGTGTTCTCCATTCTGCTTAATCATGACACCTTTGGATGAGGAGGTAGTGAGACTTGCTCTACACTTTGCATTAGTTCGAGAGCTGCAATACCACAGTGTTCTGCTCTTGCCTTCGTTGTGCAAGTGATAACTGTGTCCTTTATACATTGCCAATGGTTTACCTTGCGGGTTTTGAACAAAAGTAACTGAAAGAAAATAAACCCTGATTATTGAAACGCCATAGCAAATGAGTATTGGGTAGCTTTCCATGTCAGTAGATAACAGGCCGCCCGCCGAAGTAAGAAGTCGATATTTATGTAGTAGGTTCTGTCTACCCAGAAGTACACTACATATAGTACGTGACAGCTCGACAGTGCGGGTGACATGTATGACGCGTCATACAGGCCGCACTACCGAGTTCACGTACGCCGTAAATACATATAACTTAGATAAATGATTCGCAGCGAATCATTTATCTAAGACATATAAATATAAAATAGAAATAAACATAAATATATATTAGAATATAACAAAAAATCTTCATATAAACTCCGTTCCGTGTGTGATAAAGATCAGAATGATCGGATATATAGGAATATTTTATCGTCGTAAGTCGAGTTGGGGCAAACTTGCGTATGCTGCAGGAATCAGTTGTTTGTATAAATGCTTCCACCTTGATGCAGAGCAAGCCGATTGTCATCCGTATTCGTCAGCCAAAAAACGCAAGTTACACAATATATCAACTACTAAAGTTAAAGAAACTAGTGGATGAAGTACTAGGTTGATCAATAAATTCTTGAAAGAGGATACTTATAAAAGCGTTACATGCATGCGATCTATTTTGTTCGAATCTTAAATTCATCAGAAGCCAAAGCAAAAAAAAAAGAAACTATTACCAATAATATTTTTTGAACTTCTTATATGGCGGGAATTCGATTCGTACACAAAATGGAAAAGCTCGAACTTCGTGCGGTTATTAAATATTTCTGCCTGAAAAATTTTTCTACTAAATGTGTTTTTGAAGAATTGCAGGCTACTTTGGCAGACAATGCTCCGTCTTATTCGACAGTAGCATACTGGTGCGCCGAATTTAAACGTGGCAGAACCACCTGCAATGACGATGCTTGCTCCGGGCGGCCAACAACGGCCGCTACGCAAGAAAATGTTGATAAAATCGAAGAAATCGTTTTGAAAGATCGACGTGTGACCATTCGTTATTTAGCTGAGGTTCTAAAGCTTTCGTTTGGGACAATTCAGTCTATATTAACTCATAGCTTAAATTTCAAAAAGGTGGCCGCGCGCTGGGTTCCCCGAATGTTAACAGACGCCCAGAAGAAGACAAGAGTTGACATTTCAAAGCAAAATTTAGCTATCATTGAAGAGAATCCAGATTCTTTTTGTGCTCGTTTCGTAACCGTTGATGAAACATGGGTACACCATTTTGACCCGGAAACGAAAAGCCAAAGCAAGGTGTGGAAAAGATCGTCTTCTCCGCCAGCCAAGAGATTCAAGGTGTCTGCGTCCGCAGGAAAGATAATGGCCTCGATCTTCTGGGATGCGGAAGGTATAATAATGATCGACTATTTAAGGAAAGGAGAGACAATTACTGGAGAGTATTACGCATCATTAATCAAAAAACTACGTGAAGAAATAAAGAATAAACGTCGAGGAAAATTGCGTGCTGGAGTGCTTTTTCATCACGATAATGCCCCTGCCCATAGATCTGATGTGGCAGGCGCTGCCATCCAAGCGGCTGGATTCCAGTTGATGCAGCACCCACCATATTCTCCGGACTTAGCGCCGAGTGATTTCCACCTTTTTTCTCACCTGAAAAAGCAATTGCGTGGTACAAAATTTGATGGTGACGATGAGGTGATCTATGCTGTAGAGGCCTTTTTCGAGTCCCAGGATCAAGCCTTTTTTTCTAAGGGAATAAACCAGCTTGCAAAACGCTACTCAAGATGTATTAGCTTAAAAGGTGATTACGTTGAAAAATAAATACAATTTACATATACTTTTCCTAGAGTTTCATTGCGTTTTCAAGAATTTATTGATCAACCTAGTAAAAGAAGAGAGTCGGGATTGTGTGGAAAGTTGTGGTTTTCGCCTACCCAAGCTTTCGGTTATGCCCTGGGCACTAATTATTCACAATTGTTCCATAATAATTATGAATTGTTTTTTGAAAAGATTACAAACTAGAATTAAAAGAAGCTTGGTTGAAAATACAATAATTATTGACAATGTTTCTAAACATACTTGCTGGAAAACTCGAAAAATAGTAAAACGCAACCCATGGTGCGATTTCGTCTGTCTGTCTGTCTGTCACACCTGTTTATGTCAGCAACCACTCACGCTATCGTCTTGGAATTTGGAATAGTTATGGAATATGCTTGCTTAATAATATTGAAAAAAGAAAAATATATAAGAAATAGGTTGTTTTTTTGGACCTGATATGCGTATGTCCACCTTATTACAGAGGTCAAAAGCATCAACATTTGTTGTACGACTTTGCTAACAACGCACGAAAAATTTTCAACTTCCCATACAAAATGTGAAATGGGGTCCAAATAGGGGGGGGGGGGGGGCAAAATTTAGATTGCCATTACTAGATTGAGTGGGGTAAACATATGATGAAAAATTACAAAAAAGAGCACATTCGTTTTAATCTGCAAGAAATACCTTTACAAACAAACTTAGTTACGCGGTCCTAAAAGTAGACTTTATTGCTTCTAAAATCACTATATTTACTTTCCGAACTACTTGCATAAAATAAGTTTTATTAAAAAAATGCGATCTCAACAAATTTTAAATCATTATCTTTAAAACGAAATCAGGTTGAGATTAATAAACTAAAAAAAATTGTATAAAATCAGTTACATTAGTATTTATAGCAAATTCCTGTTTTAATTATAATATTAGGAGCTTGATGGTTGTGCTCTCCATTAGGTTTGATCAAGAAGCCTTCTGATGAGGTCGTAGCGAGACTTGCTCTGCGCCTAAAATGTGTTCGAGAGCTGCAGTACCACAGGTTTCTAGTCTTGCTCACTTTCTGCAAGTGATAACTGTGTCCTTTGTACATTGCCAACGGTTTACCTTTCGGGTTCCTTACAAAGGTAACTGAAAGAAAAACCAATCTTGATTATTACCACACTATAGCGTATGTAAGCACATATTTAAGCTGAGTTGCACTGTTTTCTTACTGAAGGGGCATGATCAGTCAACGACACTGAACAACTTTCAGTGAACGAAACTTTTAGGAAACGAAAAAAAAATCTGCGTCTCCATACAAAATTGTAAACTTGATCGGGCAGTTTGTATGGAGAAGCCGATTTACTTTTTTGTTTCCTGAAAGTTTTGTTGACTGAAAGTTGTTCAGTGTCTTCAGTATTCGGAAGGCTCTCCCTAACACCCTTTATTACTATGAGTACCTGGGCGACCGAGCTTCGCTCTATCTATAGCCACCTCAACATTAGAATATTATCGGGTGAGCAAGCTTTGCTACCCGCCCACAGATGGCGCTGTAGGTGTTTGTCTAAAACTCAAATGAAAACGAATTTTCCCAGACATGAGACCTAGCTAGATCGATTTTTCGCCCCCGAAAACCCCATAAGGTGAATTTCATCGAATCATTAGGGCCGTTTTCGAGAAACCGATTACAAGTACATATATTTATATACAACGTGTTAATGGAATAAGCAAAACCCTCATACACCTTAACTGATTTTTATTAAAATACATCCATTCCCGATCAAAAAAAAAATCTTAAAGATTTTTTTTTTCTAGATATTGTTATTTTAAAGTTTCGTCATTGTTTTAGTTTCTTCGTTGTTCTAGTTCGCGCTCTCCGCGCTCACTTCCCTCCCCTCCTCACCGCTCATGAATCGCGTACGCGCGCGTTTCCACAGAAATATTTAGAATAGAAGTGACAAAAATTTTGATATTAGAATTTTAAAAATATTCCTTTTATCAAAAACCCGTGAAATTGATTCTACTCTCGATTCTGAACAAACTATTTTCTCAGTTTCGCTTATTCCGTTAACAGGTTGTATAAACAAATATTGCTCGTTTAATAGTATAGGATAAATAGTCCAGTCAATCTACGATATGAGGATGCATTAAATGCACATTTAGAGAAATTAATTTTAAATAGTAATATAGGCTATTTGAAGCTATAAATAATTAAATCCGGCAATTTTTGTAAAACATATTTTTTGTTAAAGTACCAGTATAAGCTGACCTGTGCTACATGGTAAATATTATACAAGTTGAGTTCACCTTATTCTGGTATTAAAAATATCAACGTTATGTCGGGGATTACTGTGGTTTTAAAATTTTGAATGTGTTACTGGTGATTTAACAAATTATCACTTAATGTGCATTTATTCCATTTTCTCCATACAAACTTTCGTAGACTGACTGGACTAAAATACGAGAATCGATCTCGCTCTACGGCCGTATTATATTAGTATTCTGATCTGTAGCAAGACTAAAATTTGTTTCTAATGACATTACTATAACAAATTAACCCATTTATTTTAAAACCTAAACGTATTTCTGTCCCGTTATTTACATAATAATAAAAAACTGTCACTTTAAGATTTAATGGGAGTTTATTCAACTTGTCTTAAAAAAAGGAAAAAGAGACTGTAACTAACGTTACAAAATTATCAAATTATCATCGTTGGGTATATTTACAGCCAGTGGAAACCTCCATGTCGAATTTTAAACAGAGTGGTTGGCATTGACCCGTCTACTTAATTTCAAACAATCTGGCGTCGCTAGGGAAGAAGATGAATGCTTTGCATTGTGCAGATCCCCGTACTTGAATTGACGTTTTGAAATAATAAATACTATTTTATCTGTAGCAATTTCTGAGGAGGTGCATTTAGTGTAGAGTAATTTTATTTTTCACCATGACAATTAAAAAGTACACACATATAACACACATTCACTATCATTACACACACATATAACCCGAGTAACCCGAAAAACTTACATACAACAAGGTATTTGTGACGATGTTATAAGAAAAAAATTTTTGGAACAAAATTAATAAATTAAGTTTCTTTTGGAATCCCTAGTCTAGGCAGTGAAATCACAATACGACTACGCTACGTCACTTTAATTAGGGTTTGTTTCACTGGAGATTTAACAACTGGTAAATTTTTCTGTGGTCTCTGCCTACCCCAACGGGAACAAGGCGTGATGTTATGTATGTATGTATGTAAATTTTTAAAAATAATGAGTATCTTGAAAAGTAAGTGATTTCGGACTCTTGCATCATTTTTTTCTACTCCGGTTAGACATCAGAATCGATGTTTATAGACAAGGATATTTTTGAGAAAAAGGCTTCCGTTTTGCGTCTAGAAGCAAAACATGTTATTTTTTGTATCAGTGTGTATTTTGTGCCTTTAAAGACATATAATCTCTTTTTTAAATTTCATAAACAAGTCTCAAGAGGCCAAAAATAAGTCGATTTACAGTTTTTGGACGCCATCTTGAATATTGTTATTATGTTATTTAAGTAACAAGTTTATATGAATTCAGCAGGGTCGAATTGGTTTAAAAACACCTTAAAATAACAGATGTTCGTTTTGCTTCTAGAATATTTTTAATTCAATACCTAGTCTATTAAAATCTTTCCAGTTACACGGGCATTCCCGTCCCCCGTGCGCGTTTCCCCGTTTCACCGCTCACAACAAATCTTTTATAAAAATCCAAGCAATTAATGTAAACATGTATACTTATTTTAAACATGATTATGCTCATTCCTTTTGTCGACAATTTTGTCGTTATATGAGTAGAGCAAGGCTCTGCAGCCAGCAGTCCACCTGCAGCAGCGCCACAGCACCTTGGACTTTTTGTACTTCGAATGGCGATTATAACGATAATTGCCCCAGTGGATCACTACACTGCCTCGTTGGGATGTCGCAAACTTCGGGCCATAGAGCTCTGTAACTTTTGGAAGATCCGCTGTCTCTGAAAATGCTGACGCATCTGAAGTTCCTGGGGACTCTGTTGTCGCTAGCAATCCTGTAAGTCCTAGAAACCCTGTAAAACTTGGCGTCTTAGGCAGTTCTGTAACAAATAAAGTATTTAATTTAAAATATGTGTCTAATTCTGTTTGATTTAAATAAACTAAGCATGCATGTGTTTACAGCATTGAAGGGATATTTCATCATTCGTAGTATATTTTCGTACATATCAGGTTTGAGAGAAAAAATAACAACAAACTATAAGCAACATGGAGTATATTATTATTTCTCACCAGTTGGCTAATAAAATGACTGAGGCTACGCGATATGAATAGTTAACAATTACTTTGTCACTACACTGCACTACTTATAACATAAATAAGATAAGATAAGTTTATTTGCAAAGATACATGGTAAACAGAGTTGGTAGGTTTTAAACATAGTATCACATGTTCCACTAACAAATTAGCATGCAAATAAAAGCTAAGGAAGCCCTAAGTGACGTGGCCTGCAAATCGCACAGTTCGGACGCAGTCCCGTGCGTTTTCGACCCGCCCGGTCTCAGCCGGACTGACAACAAAATATCAACGGTTTTCCCATTAGATTATCCATTGTTTCCTTAAAACCTCTCCAGTTTCAGTTAATTTTGTTGTCTTTTCTTTCAGGACAGGAAAATATAGTAAATACATCAGCGTTTATTACTTCTTCTAGAATTTAGCATTAGCGAATTAGAAACAAATTAGCCCCTTACTTTTACTCGATCGAATAAGAATTAGTAGAGTTTCTTACGTGAAGTACCCTCAAATTTATTATACAGGTATTAAAAGGTCTTTTAATGCAGTCAGTTGTGATTGTGCTGAGGGTTGGCTTTTATTAGATTACCATCAAAGGTGGTGATCGACGCACGACATCCATGAGACCACCTGGTGCACACCCAAAAACACCTCAATTGCCCTTCTTTGAAGTTGCTGTGACGGGAATATCTGAATCGCCCTTGACGCAACATCGGTCTGCCTTTTTGAGAAACGATCATTTGCACTGTCAACAAATTAAACAATCAATAACCATATTACGGCTTGTCCATGTCCAAATTTTTTTTGTCGTATTTCGACATATGTTTCTCAAGGAAATTTGTTCAGTTTCATGGGTAGATCCACATGCTTTAGGGTTGGTATACCCTTTTTGTTACACCTTGAAGATTTTTTAAAAAGAAAAATAAATTGTTTCCCTATTGATATATATTTTTTTAATTAATTTTACAGATAACAAAATTTAACAACCAACCAACATTGTCCTTTCAACTGTTGATTGTTGAAACGCTATGTTGAATTCTTGACCTAGATAGAGCCTTCACTCCAAGAGCATTTATAAAATTTAAAGTTATCTCGTAATGGTGATATACCTAATTAGATTTCCAAAACATGTTCGTTGTCATCTTAGTTACATTCGAAATTTTAAATACCGATGTATAAGCTTCATGTTTCATAACGCGATATCGATTTCATCGATAACGCTCAAATTAACACATGCGGCACAACTGATGGTTTTCTTTTTCTTTTATGTCACAAGTGTGCAAAGTAGTGCAAACAAGCAAGTGGGCCACCTGTGGTCACCAACGCCCATAGCACCCACTGACTTATTAGTGCTATAATTTGACACTAATATGACATCGAAGCGCGTTCCCACCCTGAGAACTAAGATGGTATGTTTCTTGTGCCAGTAATTTCACTGGCTCTTGTACCCTTCGAACCGAAACACAGCAGCTGCTTTACGGCAGAAACAGGTAAGAGGGTGGTACTTCCCCAGACGGGCTTTGCACAAAAGCCGTATCACCTTCAAAACAACGCCGTTACATTAATTCTCATTATCTTATTGAAAGCCTCAATTGTTGGTAATATTTTATATCACTTCAAAATTTTTAAAATCTTCAATGATGGTGTTCATTATGCATCTTAACAATTTTAAAGTCGTTAGTTCCGTTCCGACTTCCGATGCTTGTCTTGCAGCCTTTGTTTTTTCTCGTACAGTAGTACTTCATAGCCTTATTACTCTTTTAATCCATCATTTTATCAAACATGAATTTTCCTCACTGCAACACAGGTCTCCCATGCCTTGATTTTGTCAATTCCACCACAACTAAAACAAAGTGTTTTTTGTTATATGATCATCATAAAATTATAGGTACTATGAAGTAAGTATATCAGTAGAAATGCGTAAGTTTATTCTTTTATAATCCTCTTTGGTATAATAATTAAATAAAAACGCAATTTGAACCTTATCCAAAGAAAAGAAGTATAATTCTAATTAAACTACAAAAATATAATCAAGCCGCTCTTATTGATATTGAACGATTAGTATCAGTAAAATTATAGTAATGAATTACAATATTACATTTAAATTATTTTTTTTTGTCTTTACATGTTTTGCGTATTTATTTTTTGCTTTCCTTTCCTCCTTTGAACATTTTGAACTCCTTCTTAAAAATTAATTCTAACCTATGATTTTAACCATACGGCGGCCCTATTGTTAATGGGAATAGTGTAAAACGTTCTTAGATTTTAGGCCACTGGTTTTGACGTGACGTATGACAAAAAAAGTGGTGAAACTTTAATGACATTTTTTGAGTAAGTATTCTAGTCAAAGAAACGTGCACCTCACACCCACTTTCAGAAACTTTGCTTGTTTGTATTTTTTTAAAGTGATAAGTACTTTGGAAACACAAAGAATCCATCCTTACTTACTATACTTAAATACCTTTTCATGGTAATAACCTACAACTAACCTAGACACTATTCTATAAAAGATTTATCTTTAAACTTTCTTTCGTGTAACTGCACTACGTTATCAGGTATTCTGTTGTAAAATGAAATCATTGAAAGATCTTTACACGTTTACTAATCTAAAATGGTTGAGCTAGTTAGTAATAGTTTTATTTCTGTTAGTAACTGTGCGGACTTTGTTCGCGTCATGTTTCCATAAAGTTATGACTTTCACAGTATACACAAAAAACTAGACCGAAAACGGGGTGACATATTAATATTCTTTGACGGGGTTTTCAATCATGTATATGTCTTACTTTCGTGCAATATATTTCGTTGCTTGAAACTTTGTGCTCCCATATTCTCTGTTTGAGTGAACATATTGTAACGAAACGAAACCTATATATTGAACGGAAGTAAGCCAATACATTAATAAAAATTCCGTTTCAACTGTTTCAGTGGTTTGTGAGTATCACGCACGCACAAACGGAGAAACAGACAAACATTCCAAATATGGCATGGATTCCATTAACTTTACATCAAATTTTTGCGAATATTTTCAATGTACGGATTCGGCGAGTTTACGATTTCATTACCTAATTAGCATTTAGCCCTGCGGCTTCGCACGCATAGAATTTATTTTCCTGTAGAAATTTTATGTTAGGGGATGATTTTGCAAAAATAAGAATGTAAGTGCTCTTTTTTCACTTACTCAAATTTTCTTGCATACAAAGATCCACTACCACATTTCACCCTCTTGAGGGATGATTTTGCAAAAATGCTAAATATGTATTTCTTTTTAATAACTCAATTCTAAATTTCAATGCGTCTTATGTTAAAACTGTAGAATTTGATTACTAACTTTCATCCCTCACTTCACCCTCTAGAATCATGATTTTGCGAAAATACTGAAACATGTGTTCCTTGTTTTATTTTCATTGGCTCAAATCAAAGATTTTATGCATCTCACGTCAAATCAGTAGGACCTACTTACTAATTTCATCCCCTTATTCACCCCCTTGGGCAATGTTAATGAAAAATGCTCAAAAACGTGAACCTATTTTTCTTCTCGTAAACTCAAATCCTAATTTTATGCATCTCATGTCACTAATATAGAATTTTCACACTAACTTTCATCCCTTAATTCCCCCCCAAGGCGATGATTTATTTAATAAAAGTGTTTCGTAGGCGAAAATCCTGCATTAGAGCTAGGTGTAGTTTAAAAAAGACTGACAACCCTATTTTAAAAACCCTAAAATATTAACTTTCCTTCTCTTTACATTCTTGAAATAGCAAAGTACGTTACACAGCACATCAATGAATTTAAACGAGTTAATAGTGCGCGACGTCATGATAGACGGTACAGGAACTACGAGTATGTCCATGAAAACAACGTTGTACATGAAGGGTGTTCTCTTCATGGTTCCAAAAGTATATGTAATAGGTCGGCTTTGACAGCTGTCAAACGTATGAAAAATTACGACCTGCAAAGAAAATGAACCTTGTGGGTTGGTGTTAAGGAGACGTCAAAACTGACTTCTTACATTGGCCTTACTTTAATTAGAGATGAAGAAAGTTACATAATATTCAAAAAATAGATTATATTATATGTTCTTAATAGAATATACATTTTATTCAATTGATGAATTTATGATAATTATGGAAGCCAAAGTAATATTAAATATGTATGTACCTATGCCTAGTCTAGTGTGTGATGACAAATTAATAATTTTATATAATTTTATTACAATTTGATTTCATATTTTGCATGTTTAGATTTTATACTTAATTTTATGGCTGTTTTTACATCAAATACTTAATATTGATGAAAATTTGATAATAATGTTGTACCATAGTTTATATGATTTAAAAATTTGCATGTTTATATCTCGATCATTTAAAAATGTGTACGCCGAATGGCCGAATCACAGTGAAAATATGTAAAATGCACTGCTGTACGTAGAAAAAAAAAAAAAACGAAAAATATATATATATATATATAAAATAAATATTGATTTATGTATCGCGTGTCAAAACTGTAGGAATTACATACGAACTGTCATTCTTTTTTCATTATAATGGGAGGTGAATTTTATCACTAAATGACTCGTGAGGGTTACACATAATTATATACAACAACGGATCAACTCAAGTTTTATATTGATTGAAGGCACAGGACCGACAAGTTTCGATCTATTGTCGGTCCTACTCCGTCAATATAAAACGTGAGTTGATCCGTTGTTATATATAATTATGGGAGGTGAAGTTTTGAAAATCTTTTCTAAGTCAATGGTTTTGACGTGCAATAAACCTCTTTACAAAATTTCACATTTCTAGCTATAACGGTTACGGCTCCGCGTTAATGAATCAGTCAGTCAGGACAAGCTCTTTTATATATTTATTTATGTATAGATTAAGTCTATGCCAGTAACAATTTTTAGGTAATTATTAAATAACTTTTCCAGTACATAAAATATTTTTAAATAAGACTGTCATTTATATTGATCTCCTTTTACGGTTTTATCAAGAAGTCACAATTCTAAAATACTATAAAATATACCTGAAGCAGAATGAAGCAACAGAACACTAATCGCGTACAGTGTGATATTCTTTGAAACACGGTTGCAGGCAAAAAGACAACGAGCACTGTTCGCATTTGTAAACTGTCCGCGATGATTTACCACTGCGTTTACACCAGACGCAAATACTAAATCGAGAGGCACCTTTGATAACAAAATGATTCCCTTTTAATATAGGCCGCTTCTGCCCAGGTAAAACTCTGACCTCGGTAACTGAAGGCTTGGGTGGCTGAAAGCGCACTATAAGCTCCTCAGCCAAAACTGTTCTGAATTCCCGCTGAGACGTTTTTTTGTTATGTGCTGCATGGATTATTTGAGCGTTCAAAATTGAAACATTCAGCAGCCTTTTGAACAATTTTTTATACCAAACGAGATTTCTAATTCGCTCCATAGGAAATGCCGCCAAAAGTTGGTCTTTTTTGTCGACACCGCCCATGAGCAAATTATAATCAAGAACGGCCTGAGGTTTATAGCGCCAACTCCCGTACTTCTCTTTCGCCCCGATTTCCACCGGGTGGTATGTCGATATCATGGATATCAAATTGTTATCACGCCAGACAAGAATGGTGAGGTCAGAAGTTTGGCTGTATACCACTTCACCAACTCTAAGTTCGGTTTTGGAGAGAGCCTTTAATGATTCGGGGACAAATTCGCGAGATATCCGCAATGTCCCCAAAACATCTGTCTGCTTCTTTTTGAGGCATCGCGCTAGTAACGGAGAGTTATAGAAATTGTCCATTACTAAAGTATACCCCTGACCAAACAACGGGGAGGCCAGCTGGTATACAACTTTAGCTGCATGACCATCTGGCACGAAGTCTTTGGTCTGTCCGTGCTGTTCATGTCGTCCTTTCTGTCCCTTCTGTTCGTCCTGTTCAGTCTGGGCATCTCGTTTTGTCAGTTCATCTTTTCCAGTCTCTTTTGCACCGCAATAGATAATAAAACTCCACAAATAACCAGTTGAAGATTCGCAAAGTTCATAAGTCTTAATTCCAACTTTAGCAGCTTTATTAGCAATTTTTTGAGAAATCGTAAGTCGTCCTGACCAATGAAGAAGGCTTTCATCTATAACAATGTTTTGTCCGGGTAGATATAACTCGGAAAATTTTGAATTAAGGTAATCGGGAATTCGACCTAATTTGTGGATCTGTCGCTGATTTGGTGTTAAATTTTGGGGGTTATCAGAGGTGAAATGTAAAAACTTTTTAAAGAGTAACAATCTATTGTAGGTCATGATTTCCGATAAGCCTGGAATGGCCAAACGACCCGATGTTTTAAAATATCCTTTCTCAACCGGTAAAGGAGTGACACCTTGGTAAATTAATAATGCAAAAAAGACCAGTAACTCTTGTCTGTCAGTCGGAATCCATGATTTTAGTCTAGAGTGTAGTTTTAAGTCAGTGGAACCTATGACCCGATTTGCGTAGACATTTGTCTCTTTAACGATGTTGTCGATTATATCTGAATCCCAGATTTTTAGAAAAACATCAACTGGATGTAAATCCTTCATGGATTGAGTAGGACCTACACAACCAGTAAATTTTTCCCGGGTTCCTTTAAAATTCTCTGGCTCTTTTTTCCAATCAAATGTCAGCAAATCAGGCGATGCCATTTGTCTGATATGTATGTCATTCATTTTGTCCGATTCATCTAGCAAACTTCGGAGAGATGGATCTATATTATCAGGAATCATAGCAGAGTTTGGGTCAGCAGCTTCGCGTGATACGAATGGCTCTGTTTCCTCTGATTCAGCTCTTGAAACATCCCACCGCTCTGAGAAGATTTGGCAGTCGTCGTTTGATTCTGAAAATAAAAAATCCCAGTTGTTTAAGGCTGTATTAAAAGTGTTTGCATTTCTATGTTATGTATAGTAGTGGAAATCGGGTGGATTTATAAGAAAAAGAGTTGTACTCCTAATCAAAATAAACAAAACAGTCATCACTTCATAACTTTTAATTAAACTGTGTAGTTTAATTGGCTACATTGTCATTTATTAAATTTTTGCAAATGTTTTTATTATTCTTAAGTACTTAAATTTTATTACAAGTTACTTTGGAGATTTCATTTTGTACAAGTGGAAATTACCACATTTAGTATTTAAGTTGTTTTTCAGGTTTAAACATAATATTTTTTAAGATTCGTGACTGAGCGACGCATTAAGCCACCAGGCCGCAAACACATCTTATATGTACCTATTACACGTGTAAATATTCCCATGATCAACATTCCACAACTGTGTTACAACGAGCATACATGCGAAACACCTAAGAATGTAAGCTCTTTAAATTGGCGTAACTGACTGATTAGTGGAAATTAGCCAGAAATCACCCCAAAACATTTCGGAGCTGGCAACCAATGTGCCCGTTTGGATTCGGATAGTACATGAGCAGACGAGTTTGTAAAGCCCAGGACACAAATTTAACAGGTCCTCTAGTGGTGTTAATGACGTACTTAATGTTCCCTTTTTATTTTTCATGAATATCTCGAAAACTGCGACACATAGCAGAAAATGTCCTAGGAATCAATTAATTTAAATAAAATTCTCTATAAAAAATACATTGCAACTTTTCCGCTAGGTTCAAAACTTTAAGAGATCTTGAGAGGGGAAAATTTTAAGATACTTACAGATTTTCATACAAACTTTTATCCTTCAATTCACCCCCTAGATCTCTTAAAGTATTGAGTCTAGCGAAAAAGTTCCAATGTAGTTTTTGTAGAGAATTTTATTTATAATAATTTATTCATGGGACAGTTTCTGCTATGTGTCGCAGTTTTCGATATTTTATTCATGAAAAATAAAAAAAGGGAACATAGGTACGTCGTTAGCACCGCTAGAGGGCCTGATAAATTTGTGTCCCGGGCTTTACAAACTCTTCTGCTCATGTACTATCTGAATCCAAACGGGCACATTGGTTGCCAGCTCCGAAATGATTTACAGACATCCAACCCAACTAGATATAACTGGTGTTTGTGTGAACTTTGATAAGCCACGACGACTAATAATTGCTTATCGGATAAATGTGGTAACCTCGGTGCGTTACTGTTTCCTTCTATCAAAAAACACTGTAACCCGCACTGCTCAAAATTTCAAGATTGTCAAGATCTTATAATTATAACATATACGGAATTGGTCTAAACGCAAAATTTTAAAACTATGGAATTTTTATGCTGTTTGCAGCAATTGCTTAGGTGGTCCCTCAATCTGCGATAGAAAAAAAGAAGGTGTAGGTATTAACTTTTTGCGCTTTTTTGACACATTCAGCTTCTCTCACAATTCAGTAGGCCGTACAGATTTTTAGATAAAATCAAGTGGATGTAAATCATGGTTGGAGTATGACCTTCAAAAATTCAAAAGACAGCAAACCTGGCGATGTTATTTGTGTAACATTGTCATCATCATCATTGTTTGTATACTTCATTTAATTTATCTAGTTTTTCAAGTAAACGAGGAAGAGTTATCACTAAGGCCGGTATCATAATTTGGGTTCCCTGCTTCGAGTGAAACAAACGGCTGCGGCTCCTATGACTCTGCTTTATTTGTTTCATAAAAAGCTTCCATAGCTCTGTTTCCTCTGATTCAGCTCTAAAAAACTCTTCCATGATTTTCCAGTCGTCTTGTAGTCCTGGAAATAATAAGCCCAGTTTTTGTAGCTGTAGTGGTTTCAAACTATTGGTATGAAAACTCTACGATGGTTTGGTGACCTGAAACCCGTATAAACGGCTAAAAGATATTTTTTTCGAATTTATCTTCATCGAACAATTTGCTTTTATTCTATTGTCGACCGCGACTCGAACAACGTGTTAGGAAGTAGTAGATTTTACAACAAGTGCACAAAACGAACCATTTTTCCAAGAATTTTAGCAGCCCGAGCCGAAGGCGAGGGCTGATAGTAATGTCGAGGATAAAATGGTTTTGTGGACGAGTTATAAACTCTGCTTTTCACTTTGATTGCGAGGAAATAAAACGTTAAAGTACTCTCTAAATGTAACTGAAGAATGAGTTGTTCTGCTTTAGTGAAGAATATGTTGACGCGAGCGCGGCGCGGGGGGAGGGGTGCCGCAGGCCCGCGCGCAGGGCGTACACCACCGCGATTACTTTTTTGCGCTAGTGCACAAAATTCGACTTTGTGCAGCCTATATCCTGCACAAAGAAGCACTTTCAGAGCATGATAAGTGAAAACAATATTTTGTATTTCAAGCTAGCGATATTTTATATAAAATAATGTGCAGTGCGAATAGTAAAGCTTAATATGCTACGCGTGTGAATTTAAAATTTGTTTGATAGTTTTAGCAACCGCCAAGTAACAGACGGCGTCGAGGCCGACCACGGCGCAGATGGCGCGATGAACTCGACGCTTTCTGTAAAGACTGGCAACAAGAGGCTCAGAGTAGACACCAGTGGAAGGAACGGAGGGTGGCCTTTGCCCAGCAGTGGGACGGAAATGGCTAATAAGATAAGAAGAGTTTTCGTTTTGAAACTCTTGAGACACCCTACTGAGGTACACGCCCCCATAGCTCACCAGGTCTATAATAGTACTATAAACTATTTGTTTTTCTGTATATTAGTTGTGCTCACTCAGAACTTGTACAGGCTTATAAGAGAAACATTAAAATCTTAAATTGAACCCAGCAAAACCAAATATTTAAAAAATCTTTATTTTTAATATTATTCAGATACAAAGGGATTTCATCTGTATTATGTCAGATGCATTATGTCCTTAATAAGAATAAGTAAGAACATTAATGTATGAATATTTTAGTAAATCGTGGTTAGTGTGTACGTTCGTTATTATGACGATCTCGTTTCCGATAGTAGTAACTGAAGCCCTGCAGCCCTTGTGGCTAGAAGAACACCGCCACCGAGTCTTTCCTCCCTTAGTTCTTTGTTTACCGCACTCTGATCATTTTGCTGCCCTGTTTCGATCTTACAAAGGTGACTACAAAAAATAAAAGTAATTTAACATTTTACTAAATTCAAGACGTTCTGAATAAGAGCTGATAAATTATTCTTATGGAGGTATCATAGAGTTCACGAAAGCCCATGGGGATATGTAAACAAAATAATTACCTCGAAATCATGTAATAGTACATTAAGATGCACGTGCGCTATTTTGGATATTACAGCCGAGGCTCAGAAATTGCAGCCCGAGCCGCAGGCGAGGGCGTAATGGAGCCGAGGGTGTAATCACCAAAGCGCACAAGCTTCTTACGACGTTTTTCAACAAATTTGCGAATAAAAACGAATCAAATTCGCTTACCTATTTTTCCTAAGGAAATTTCGTAGACGTTTTCCTCATACTTCTACGTCATCAGATACACCGGACTTGTGTTTTTTGTTCAAGTATTTTCGACGTTCTACACTTACCACTGTTTTTTTTATTTGTAGAAGTCATTTATTTTTTAATTACTTACATTAAACACATTTCACAACAAGAAATATCTGTTAAAATGGCGCATGCGATTATGGCGCATAGATTATACATGCGCGCGGGAGACAATGACTACACTATCAAACAGACTACTTTTTAAATTATTTTAAAATTGAATATTTTGTTACTTTGTTACTTTTTCGTTACTTTGTCATATATACTATGACAATGCTGCCGCAGCTAGATCTCATTTTAAAATACCTACACTTTGTAGTAGAAGACTTTATCTCGATATTATTTTCCTAATCAAAATTCTAAAGAATGTGATTAACTGCCCTAACCTCTTGCAAGAAGTAAACTTTCGTATTCCGCAACGTTCTCTTCGTATACGAGGCTTGTTTGATATAAGTTTTGCCCGAACGAATTATGTTCAATATACGTTTTTCAGACGAGTTTGCAATTTTTATAATAAGAATTTGTGTAGTGTTGACCCTTTCCATGATTCGTTAAACAATATTAAAAATGTTGTAATATCTAAGCACTTAGTGTATTAAGTTTCTGTTTTTATCTATTTTTTAAACAAACCCATTTGTTCTGTAATTCTCGCCATACTTGAATTTGTAAATCTTTCCTCCTTAACTATATAGCAGCTAGTACCTTTACTTTTCCCTCAAAATTGTGAATGTTTTCTTTATATATTTTTATGAACCTCCAGGTCTTTATAGTATATATTTTTCACAAATCATGTTTATATTATGACTGTTTGAGTTTCTCAATACAATAAATAAAATAAATAAAGACAAATTTGTAGTTAGTTAGTTGATATAAATCAATATTTCCGTTTGATTAACGTTTATTTATCATATTATCGAACACAGTTTCTTAATTCATTAAATTATTATGAATATTATAAATATAGAAACTCCTTGCACCTTGCCGGTATAAAAAACAAAAATAAAACACTAAACTGCCAAACAGCTTACTCAGCAAGAAGGTCTTTGTTCTGAGGCTCACTCCCTAAAATTATTTAATATTGAATATTTTGTTACTTTAAAGACAAATTTGCAGTGAGTTGGTTGATTAATGTAAGTATTTCCATGTAATTAACATATATTTATCATATTATCGAACACAGTTTCCTTGTTCATGGAAATATTATGAATGTTATAGATATAGAAACTCCTTGCATCTTGCCGATTAAAAAAAAAACCGGCCAAGTGCGAGTCGGACTCGCGCACTGAGGGTTCCGTACCACCACATGTTAATTGTATTGTAAGTATTTTCATTGTAAGTTAATGTGCTAGATTTTTTGAGTCCGACACGCGCTTGACCAAATTTTATTATTTGTTGTTATATTATAGCCTATGCCCTATAAACGTACCAATTTTCAAGTTTGTAAGTGTTTCCGTTTTTAAATAGAACTAAAACAAAAATCGCCTCAGCAACCATCCAACTTGACCCCTCTCTTATATGAATGTTCTTGAGACGGGAGCTCACCACAATTGGTTACCATTAGTTGTGAGAAAAGTTGTAATATTTAATGATTTCAGACTTTTCCCATTATTTGTACTGTGAGACCTAGCTTCTTGCCAAATTTCATAATTTTAGGTCAACGGGAAGTACCCTGTAGGTTTTTCATTTTTGAATAAATGTATGGAGATGAGGACATAAAATGCCATATCTTTTGATTGCGTCATTGCAAAAAATTTAAATTTTCAGATCTTGTGTGGTTCATGGATCTTAATATATGGTATTAATTTTAACCTGATACCTTTACCCGTTCGTGAGATAAAGGGTCTTGACAGACAGACAGACAGACAGACAGACAGACGGACAACAAAGTGATCCTATAAGGGTTCCGTTTTTTTCTTTTGAGGTACGGAACCCTAAAAAGACAAAAATTACAACACTAGTGAAGTTATAGTAATGAAAAAAGCACGCGTGTTTAATAAGCTGGATTATGGACCTAATACAATGCAAATAGTGCTGTTTTATGATCAAATGTGTTGAAAAAATTGTTAAAATGTGGATATTACTAGATTGCTATTACTATAAGCTAACAAGAATATATCTATCTAAAAGAGATAAGTGAAAAATTTAAACCAGTAAAGTCAATCTCTATTTTACTCGTAGATAAAGAAACTTTTAAAAAAATGCAGTCAGTCAAATGCACTCAATAAACGAATAATGACATCTAAAACTTGAATCTAGGTTTCGTTACAAAACGTAAGCTTACTTACGTACTTAACTCTGGAAAAACAGTAGAATTATAATTAGAATGTTATATTTTAATGTAAACGCCATTTTTAATGATGTACTTAGTTGGTGGGTGATTATGGATGCATTTGACAGATAAAAATTCGTTAAGAGCTGTCGTGACAATATTCGCCTTGCACTTGGTTGTGCCCCTCGTGCAGGACCATCTCTTAGTTGATACATTCTTTTGTTGCTCGTAGAATGTGTAACCATTGTAAATAAGCACGATTCTTCCCCTCTTGTTTTGTGCCCACGTAACTGCAAATAAAAATATAATAGTTATTTATGCAACTGTTGCGTAATGAGAGTAATTTTAACACGAGATCTGGTTTTTGATACGAGGCGCAGCCGAGTATCAAAATAGTATAGATCGAGTGTTAAAATGACTAATTACGTATAGTTGCATACAAAACTTTATCTACGACCGACAAAATAAAATAAAATTTTAAAAAGTAGTGATCAATTCATGGAGCTAAGAGGACAGTTAGCTAGTACAGTTAATTAAAGTTATTCCAGATCCAGAGCTTGTGGATGGAGTTGCTTTAACATTAACTTCATGTTACACCCGGTATATGGTTACTGACAGCCTCCTGTAGACTCATGTTCTCCTGGTACATATTTTCCATTTTGTTCAAGTCACTTCTTTTGTTGCCACGGTCACTTTATATAGAAGCGAGCCAACTGTCAGCCTCTTGTCGATTTATGTACTCCTGGTACTCTCCGTTTTCTTTTAAATATAGGTAGGCAGTCGTCACCCCAGTAAAAAGTATTTTTACAAAATTACTTTAAAGTAGGCTGTATGTAGTACTGTGGTAGTATTGCCTTAGCCTATGCAGATTGAAAATTATGTATTATAATAGTTGCGGAATGAAAATCCATACTCCATTTCCGTACTGCTCGTAGTATGGAACAGTGTGGAAATGAAAATGATAGCGGACAATGACCTCAATTTCGAATCTGTCATTGGTTTCGAATTTGGAATATTCCGGTACGGGAGTAGATAAATAGTACATTGTTCATCGAGAGGAGAAAGTGACCGATTCCCAACAAGGGTGTCGTTTGAGCCCTGAGGCGAAGCCGAAGGGCTCAATACACCCGAGTTGGGAATAGCACTTTCTTTCGAGTGATACATAGTGCTTTATACTTCACCTACGAGGAAAATATTTCAGATTTCCTTTCAGATATGATGTAAGTTTTTTGTATTCCATTATACTGATATCATGTCTTGCCAATATGGTACTTTTCAACATGGAATACTAAGACTTGGCTTATATTTATACGCTTTTTCACATCAATGCGCTTTTTTCTCGCTTTTTCAACGTATAAAACTATCACATACCTACATTGTTGAATTTTTTCGAGATTTTTCAGGCAATCAATAACTGCTTGCGCACTTTCTTGTAGTTCTAGCGGCGTCAAAAACTCTTCAGCACTGTCACTATTTGACGACATTTTTTGTAAAAAGCACGCACCAACAAAACTACAATTAAAACTTCCAACAACGGGGTCCAATTTTTGAAAATTACTGGGTGATAAAATATCGCATGGAGGTTTAAAGTTTTTAATTTTACCCTGATAGTGTTAAAACGTTAGTAATACTTTATAAAATTTAAAAATTAAACACTAACTTATATTTATGCATTATTCATTCCCTTTTGATAAGAAAAAAAAACAGAAATTTTGATTTTATTTAGTAAGATTTTATCACACGGTGATTTACAAGAATAGGTACCTAATACGCGCGCGCGCTTTCGTTCCACATTTTGGTTTCGTTCTTTTTTCAAATTAATGGTTTTTTCAGAAAAGTGTATGTGGCCAGCATCATTTCGTGGACTTAGAGATAAAAACTTTTTCTTTTTTTTGCATTATGATATTAAAATAGGTTATCGACAGATTTTGATCTAAATTTTAGAAAAAAAAAACACGTTAACAATGGATTTTCACACAAAATTCCATCCCGCTAAAACACGTTAACAATGAATTTCCATATAACTTTTCCCCCCGCATATTTATACCATAGAAATGACGTATCTTCTCCTTAGTTTTTAAAACAGGACTGAGGTACTTTCCGAGTAGGTGAAGTATAAAATAACTTTTGAGCTTCTATTACTACACATTAGCTACACGTTCGCGGAACGCGGAACAAGAAATGGAGGCGTTAAAACGAGCACATAAAATAAAGAAAATGTTGAAAAGAGTTGTCCGTTACATCTCTAACTGAAAGTGAGGTATTACAAAACTTTTTCGCACAAAACCTTGCCGAAAAACTGCCCACTTCACTCCTGGAACCGTTTCTGAGCTGGCTTTTTTTCCCACTATGGCGCCACATTGTTTGTGAAGCGATGTAGTTTAGCTGACGTCATTAAGAGATTTTAATATCCAACAATGAATAAACGATTTTGACTTTGACTTTGATTAGGTTGTAAAACGCGAATACCTACTGTAGAGCACAGAATTTAAAATTGAAAATAAAATATTGTTATGCGGACAAAGCCGAAGGCCTTAAAAAGGAAACACAGATTTATTTTTTATAATTAAAAAGTTATTTAAATTATAATTAAAAAGTTACTTATGTTTTATAAAAACACTTAAAAATTAAATCTTAAAAGATACTTAGTAATTTCTAAAAAAGGATTAATACATTAAAATGATTTTTAAACAAGTAAAACTAAGGAATAATAAAACTAAGGTGGCGAGTGTTGTTGAAGGTCTTTCGGACCATGCAGAAATCGCTAACTTATTTAAGAATAAATTCTTGGGCGATTCGAATTCTGGTTGTAAGTCCAACAGTATAGGTATAGAGTCAGACCACAGGTCAGACGGTAATTCGTTACATGTATCTGAGCAAATGATATTTGACGCACTAAAGCGTATGAAGCTGGGTAAAGCTGTAGGACATGATGGTATAAGTGTGGAGCACTTGCGATTTGGTGGTCCATGGGTGGTTGTATTCCTTTCTGTATTGTTCAACGCTTTTCTGAGACATTCGCATCTACCTAAAGAAATGCTTAAGACGGTTATAACACCAATTGTCAACAGTAAGACCAGTAGTCTCTCTGACAGCTCAAACTATAGACCGATTTCACTCGCCACGACTTGTGCGAAGCTTTATGACTCAATACTGCTGGATTTTCTTTCAGGTTATGTGGAAATAAATGAAGCGCAGTTCGGTTTTCAAAAAGGCGGATCAACATATGGTTGGTTACTGTTGAACTGTTGAATACTACTTGAAAAGAAAAACGAATATTTTCGCATGGTTTCTTGATCTAAGCTGGGCTTTTGATCGCGTAAAATATATGATTATGTTGTGGAATAAATTAAAAGATAAGGGGTGCCCTCGGCTTTCATTGCTTTACACAGATCAGGTTAACATAGTGAAGTGGCAAAACTCCTATTTTTCAGAATTTTACTTAATTGG
The DNA here is from genome assembly GCA_947532105.1 of Athrips mouffetella. Lineage (NCBI taxonomy): Eukaryota > Metazoa > Arthropoda > Insecta > Lepidoptera > Gelechiidae > Athrips > Athrips mouffetella. Next base: position 22,921,059 of record OX383964.1, on the reverse strand, counting down.
GGGTTTTTAACTTGTATGTTGACCAGCTAATAGAGGAGCTCAGCAGCACCGGTCTTGGCTGTCATGTTGGTGGAGAATGTCTAAATAACCTAAGTTATACCGATGACATGGTGCTGCTGAGCCCCTCTCTTGCTGCATTGCGTCAGTTGCTTGAGATATGTGAAAAGTATGCCCTGGCGCACAATCTCCTTTCTAATGCCAATAACTCGGTTTGTATGGCTTTTCACTACGGGAAAAAGAAGGCGGTTGTGCTGCCGATACGATTGGCAGGAGCCGAGCTGCAGTGGGTAGATTCATTTAAATATTTAGGGCACATGATTTGCTGCAATCTGCGGGATGGCAGTGATATGGACCGTGAGCGACGAGCACTTTCAGTACGCGCAAATATGATCGCGCGAAGATTCTTCAAATGTTCTCGCGAAGCCAAGCTGGCATTATTTGCAGCATACCGTCAACCGCTTTACACCCCACAACTGTGGGCGCGCTACACTGTCGAAGAATATCGGCGGCTGAAAGTGCAATATAACGACTCGCTCAGGGTTCTCTTCCGCCTGCCGCGATATTGCAGAGCCTCGCAGATGTTTACGGAGGCTCGCCTGCCGGGTCTGGATGCACTGATCCGCCCTCGTGTTGCCAAGTTTAGGAGTGTTGTCTTTGGATCTCAGAACAGATTAATAAAGGTCCTTAGTTGTAGGTGTAATCAGAGTGACCTTTTTTCCCACTGGGGAAAACTGTTGTTTTACAACTTAAATTAATTTAAGCTAACTGTGTACTAGTAAGGGTGATGAAGGACAAATTTCTATATGATTTGCTCATATCTGCCTCTTTGACTGATGATAAGGAGCATCCGCTAGAAGATACAAAAAATATTGGCGGCCATCCACACCCCTGCGTTTTTGAGGAATTAAGTTTTAACTATTTTGAAATTTGACAATGAAACGTACACCTGGCAGACTATGACTATCTGATTAAATACAACGTATAAAACCCGAGAAAAATAGTCTGCCACCATAATAGGCCTGCGTCGTAAAGTTACAGCTCTTCAAAATGTAAATATTCAGTACTTCGTCTCGTGATAATGCAGAGCCCTACATGTCTGCCTCTTCGATTTTCTACATCTTCAAAAGTATTTTAAACAGGAGCCACAAAGGCTGACAAAAAAAACATTATTTAGTATGTTATTTTAATTTTTTTTGCTTTAACTCAAAAACGCAGCGACGTACAGAAAAACTTATAAAGACCAAATCGATTCGTATTGAGCTGATCTATCATCCCTATGAATCATGAGCAAATCATATACCCAAATTGCAGCCAGTCCTAACTATACTGGATATTTCTATCTGAAAGAAATGAATTTTATTTATTTATTATTTATTTACTTATAAAACATGTGGTTTCAAAACCTATAAAGAGTTTAGTTTAAAGGTTTCACCAAAAAAATATTTTGCACATCTGGGTAACCAAAATTACCAAGTATCGCGCTAAGACTGGAATAAAACAACCAAAATTGAGATCGATCTCAAAGTGTAGTTACCCATCAGAAAATCGAGTGGCAAAAAGCACAAACGGGAGGAAATCTCTATGATAAAATAGGGTTTTGAAAATGATAACCTTAGGTAGGTTATCATTTTCAATCCTACTAATAAGTTGCGGACAGTTTCCTTGTGCACACCGTTCCCGACAAACTTCACGTTTTAGAGAAGTCTTGGAATAATCTAGCAGCTTCCTTTTAAAACTCTTTTAAATTCCTGGAGCACACCATGTCCGCTGACAGCTCAAAACTGCTTCCAAATCAAGTCGGAAAAACCCGCACTAAGCAGCAGAAAGGCGGGCTGCTGCAAAGAGCATGGTACATTACTCGTACGATAACCAATTCACAGACATTGAAGAAACCTTGAACAAAACCCGTAGTTGGCTAGAAGAACATAATTTACAATTAAATCTAAATAAAACAAAAATAACACAGTTTCAAACTTACAAAAGAAGCAATTTGGATTTTAAAACATTGGAACAAAATACCGGAATTTCAGGGACTACGGATTTCTCGCTACTAGGAATAACAATCGACTGTCATCTAAGCTAGAAACAACAAATAAACAAAATTAAATCTAAGATGTCCCAATTTATTTATGCCCTTAGTGTCTTAAAAGCCAACACTAACTACGAAACTGCACTATCAGCGTACTATGCCTACGCATATTGGTGGTTAAGTTACGGTCTTATATTGTGGGGTGACACTGTTGATTTCCCGGACCTATTTCTACTAGAAAAGGCGTATTATACGGTTAAAGAATTTATGTGTGACAAAGCCAATTGTAAATAAATATATTTTTGTATATATCGTAAAAGTAACATATTAATAATTTGACATGCACGTTATTTATTCATTTTTTTTATTTTAAATTTAATCCGATCTTATTATTATTATTCTAAAATATTATTAAACATAACTTGAATTTAATGTGACATAAATGATTGTAAATGGATGTATTTTGGTAATAATTGTAAAAGTTAGGAATTAATATTTTGACATGCACGTTTTTAATTTTAATTTGATCAAATTATTACTATTTTAAAATATTATTTGACATAACTTGAATTTGATGAAAATAAATATATTTTAGTATAAATTGTAAAAGTTAAGTATTCATATTTTGATAGGCACGTTTTTAATTTTAATTTGTATTACTTGATCCTATTGTTATACTTCTTTTTTTGTAATTAATGGACATAATTTGAATTTAATCTAATTTATAAGCTTGGCCTTGACATTGCTATGCCCTAACACGCATGTACTTATCCTTTCTATTACTTATAAGACCTATGTAACTACATGTAATGCAATGAATAAATGAAATGAAATTACTAAACGATAGACCAAATGTAAAACGTCAAAACGGTAAAGTTAGTAGAAATTACTCACGTTTTTAAAAAGCCAGGATTGAACTAAAAATATTTTGTAGCTACCATGAATCAGTTGACTAAAATATATTTTCAAATAGAAAGGGGAGAATAATGCAAAGTTAGCTCTTGTTAGCACCAAAATTTGGTGTCATTTTTACCTCATATTTTGAACACAATTCAAAAATAAATTATTAATTTTGCGCGGAATAGATAAATAGCGGCCAGAGTGCTGAAAATGAAAAGAGGAATTAATATAGCGATGCTACACTACCTACCTAAGTGATGGTCAGACACAGTGAACTGGGGTTGTGGGGTTACACGTAAAGAGAAAATAAGGTGAATGCCTCCAAGGTATTCATAAATTTGGGGCTGGCAGTGTTGTGGCGCTTAGTTAATGTTGAATTTAAAACAACACAACAGGTAGGACGACGAAACCTGAACATTGCTGGGTACCAAGGACATGATAGAAGAGAATGGGTACGAGCGTCAATGGCAAGTAAGGATCAATGATCAGTGTCGAAGCTTATCTTCATGCAAGTAAGTCACAGTCGAATTAATTAGGCGATTTCCGACAACGATATCTACTAACAATTATCTGGCCAATATTGTGTTTTTGGTTTTTCATAATCATGACTCACCCTTTCCCACATATATTTATCTCTTTCCCCCATCTTATCTCGCTTCGACATACAGGATGTTTGGTAGAGGGTTGTCAACATGAAACAGGCGAGTCGATGAGACCATTGGCTACTTACTTCAGGCATAAAAAAAAATTTGACTAACACCTACTTAAAACAAATCTTGAAAAAAGCCGATATTAAGACTTTGAACTCAAGTAAAAAAAAACTGTTTGGTATATTGGCGAAAAATTATTTTTTTGGTAGTTCTTAATATTCAAATTTTACAATAAATTTATTATTGTAAGAAGATAACAACTTAAAGATTAGATATAAGCCCTCAAAATTGCTCAGTAATATGGAACCATCACGTCAGTGCACGAGTCCTTCTCCTACTATCACCTGGTCACTTTAAAGCCAAAGAGTTATTAAATTGTAAGAAAAATATTATTTTTTCTCATGATTACTATGATAATTGTTGCACTTGATGATAGTGTCATGAAGAGTGACGATTGAAGCTCGGCATCCATAGCTCTTCTTATTGCAGGTCCACACAGCTTTCGGGTCCTTGCTGCGATGGTACTTGTTAAACCGATACTGACCGATTTGGATGACCGGTTTTCCAAATCTGGACGTGGTAAACATTGGCTCTGTAAAAAAGAACAGATAAAATTTTCGACACTTTCTTGGTAGCACACAGAGAGAATAAACCTACATTAAAAAATTGTTTTATCATGGTATGGTATGGTATTTATGGTACCATTTAAATGAAAAAGGACAGATTTGGTAAACGTTCGGAGCTGGAACTTGATAGTACCTATAGCGTAGCTCCCTCTGTGTTCTGTCTAAATGAACAAAATTGTTTTAATAATGGTAGCCATTATTACTCAAGTCTAAGACGTAACAAACCCTTCAGTGATACTAGTATTCAGTCTTCATACTGAGAACTTAGTTTCTTATGGTTTATAGAGCAGTTCGACAGCCTTTGATCATCAGCGTCGTAGTTTGCTGCGACAATATGCTGAGCCAGCGCCTTCTTCACTGTCGCACATAATACACATCACGACATATTTATTATATATTTCTTTTTGGAAACTCTTACTATAATTAATGTTTATGGTAGCTATAATTATCGTTTCATGTATTGTGAATTACAATGAATAAGTGTTATTTCTTTTCTATTCTTTGCCGTGCTGCTAGTTGCAGCGCCTATGTTCAGTCGGGTTACTTGTCATAAAATGAGATTTTGCGTATATGTGCTATTCTATAGATAGATACTGTCATGCCTTTTACAGAGCTCCACAGACGCCAGGTGTAAGTGTCATTAAAGTTATGACTGGATTGAGGTAAACATGAGTACGTGACAACTCAGGAGTGCGGGCGAAATATAAGGTGTTGTCGCGTACTCTATGTACAAATATAAAAATAAAGACTAGCCACTTTAAGTGAAATACTTTACATGATGGTCGTTTTATTATTAATAACATTTTGAGCGAGTACAATGTACTGGTCGCCATCGGCAAACCATTACGGCAGGTTTAAATAATAAAACAATGATTAGGCAGATACGAGTATATGAGCAAAACAAAAACTATAGCCATTATCTAATGATTGTGTTCATACTTAAAATTAATTATTTCTCCGTCCATAGTGACAATGAACGCTCGACAGCCTGTACTTGTTCGAGTGCAGACCCAGCGTTTCCTAGGCCATCTAGTTTTAGAACCAGAATGTTCCACGAATTTGTATTCGCCTATTATTATGGTAGGATTCCCTCGAGCGTTCGTGGTAAATATAAGTCCAACCTCATCTGCACAAAGATAAAGAATAAAACATAAATATTCGATAAATTGAAATTAATTTGATAGTCTGTTCGTTTTAATGGAATTATTTTAAAACATATAGGTAGTAAGAAATAAAATTAATATGAAAACGAAAATTTTAATACATGAAGAGTTGTTATCTCGCCTTCAGTACAGACTACACAAGGTTTAATCATTATAGGGCGAGCGAAGCGAGCCCTCATAATTCGACGAACTGCATGTTTGCGGTACACTTTATGAAAAAACTATTGAAGGTTCAGGTTCGAGCTTCAACATAGTAATCCATATTCATGTCTATATGTGTTATCTGTCATTAAAATAACATTTTATAAACATTTTCGAAAAAATTCAAATATGTACAATAATTTGTATTACTAATTTACTACTAACGCCATCAACCGGAAATTACATGAACTAATGATGCAAGGAGTATACACGCATATATTAAGTATTTCAATTTTATTTTATTTGGCCTTTTCCTAAGAGTAGTAGAACAGTACAAGTTAAACAACAAAAAATATACTAGGTTATTTTCATGTCTGATATCCGTTCGTCCACTTATTAGACAAGTCAAAAGCAGCAACTTTTGTTCTACGACATTGTTAGAACCACAAAAAAATAACTTCCTATACAAAGTAACGTAACTGAACAATATTTTACAAGGAAAAGCCTTCCAAGTGCAAGTCAGACTCGCGCACTAATTTAGGGTTCCGAACCCAGAGAATATACACGTAAAGTTCGGCTAATGGTTCCAGTGTATGTAAATGAATATATCATTACGCCTATATCCCTCACGGGGTAGGCAGAGCTTCAAAGAGTGTACCTGAAGCTGAGAAATCTAGCTTTGTCTATTACTTAAGAACCTAAACACATAATTAAAAATAATATCCAAATTTTCTTTATAATGTACTCCGATTTATTAGTAACCTCCGTCGCAACAACAAATATATATGAATAGTGTAGGCAACGAAGCAGTTGACCCCAACATAAATTTCTCAGATTTTATTTGTCAAGATGATAAAGAATCATGAATTAAATGTAAATTCAAAATCTTAAAAAAAAAAAGTAAAATTTTTTTTTATACATTTTTTGTAATTTTTGTATGGAAAAATTAAAAGTAGTGTAATACCCCAGCAAAGTTTCATCGACTGAGGATTTAATGCGGGGGTCTTCATACAACGATCCGCTTCGTTGCCTAGACTAGAAATAAAAATTTGCGATTTAGTGACAATAGGACCGCCTGACTATCCGACAGGATTGCAATTGTCTTAGTGGAATATTTGATGTTTTCGTGCGCCCAATCTAGTAAGTATCGCATACATCTCAGCTTGAAAGACGGTTGCACAGCGGTCAAGTCTCCTAGCTTTTGTACATGTGGCAAGGCCGTCAAGGCCGTTTCGTTTCTAGCCAAGATGTATGACGATAAACGATACGACGATAATTCATAGTTCGCAAGATTTATACCAAATATATAGAAAATAACAACACAAAACCATGTTCCCATTACGTTTTATAATAGACTCCTTTAACTATCATAAAAGTCTGCGGGGGATGTACATGCTCATTGTTGAGGCGTTTTATTTGCTTGCTGTGTTTGTTTACAAAGAACGTCGCTTTGCACTTTCTTGAATTGTGGTTGATGCACACCCAGCGCTCCGTGCTTTTCGTGGACAGATGATAAGAGAACGTGTAGCCGTCGATCACTGCCACTTCGCGACCTCTCCGAGTGGGTACAAATGTCACTAGAAACATATTTTTAAAGTCAAATAATTTATAATCTTTTCGATATTTACACACGAGTATCTATTCTACAAGCGAAAACTTGTCATTGACTGCCAGTTTTTTTATAAGTGTTTTTTAGATTTGTTAGTTTATAGCTGTTAGTTTTCCGAATAAAATAAAAATAAAAATCTCTAAGCAAAGAAATGTTTTCCTGTTACTATGTTTGATTTGAACAGTTTACCAAGGTAAATTTATTCAGCTAGCAGGTAATAACTGGCCCGTGTGGTGCCGGCAAAGAATAGTACCAACCCATCTCTACCCGCAGTTGTCGTAAGAGGCGACTAAGGGCTTATGAATTAGAAGATGGGCAACAACCGACACCTGAAATGTAGCTGCGTTGACTGCTCCCAACTCATTCGTTAGCTAGCCTACGAAGACAGTGGATATGATAAAGAGAAGAGATGCGTAAAAAAACAACACCAACGAATTCAATACATACAAAACAATAACTAGTGGTGACTCATAGAAAATGATAGTTCTTTTGTTATTTTGTTTAAGATGGAATTTAATTGTTCAACTTATATCTCAATGCAGTATTGTTACGGAGAAGTAAGACTAGTGGTATAATTACAAAGTTTAAGAAATTTTCTTTCCATCGGGGTAATAAACATGAGTCAGCAATAAATCACAAGACCGGTAACTACTGGTCAACGTCGACTTTTAGTATGGCGCCCATAAAAATCCATAACCGTGACAGAGATGATATTAAAATTTGCAAACTAAAAGCGCATTTGAGAGAACGCGTTACGGCGCGTCGGTTAAAGAAGAAATTATAAAATTGGTTGAGACAATCCCATGTTGTATCGGTTCGAAGTTTCAAAAACAAATATCTTATATTTACCCACAGATTACTGGGATCCCTGTTCAAAAGTTACAGTCACGAGCCGTTCGTGCTTACATCGTTTTTGTCATATAGGACAAACGAATTACGAAGAAATGAATCACATTATCCATATCGAATTAAGATGAAATTTTGATACATTTTACTTTTGCATAAACACTTATTTCTTAAGATTGTAATATTTCTAAAATTCCTTTTATTCCTAGATTTTATACATTATTAATGTAATTTTATCATTCTAGACTTATTTTACCTTATAAATATGTTTTACATAAATAAAATATGAAGTATATGACTTACAGCTTCAATAAGTAAGTAACAGCCCTGTTGAAACAATCCACTAAAAGAATAAAAAATAATTAAAGCACATGATAACAAATATTTCGTCCAAAAATGTTTCCAAACAGCTATCTTAAAATACGTCGCTAAACATAATTTCAAATTATGCCTAACATAAAATGACACATTAAAAGTGGTTATGATCGTCTTTGAGATCGATAATTTGGTTGTCATGCGTATACGCAATAGCGTGGCAGCCTGTGTTCCGTTTGTTGCAGCGCCACATCACCTTCGGACCAGTGCCTTGCTTTTGCCTGTTGAAGCGATGACCCCCGACCAGTAACGATTGATTGCCTCTGCTATTCACGGTGAATTGTGCATGATGTGTATCTTAAAAAAATACAATCATACGTAACATTTCATACGTATTTGTCATTTCTTATATTATTAAGTAAATATTCTGATAAACTGCACTATCGCATTAGGTTTATCCTGTAATGATAGATGTAAGTTATGTGAATTAAATAAATAAAAATAAAAATAAAAAAAACAATAATTGTTCTCCTTTATTTACAAATGTTCCTTTTTTATTTTGAGGTAAACTACAAAAAGACCGAAAATTCAGAACCAATCTTAATCCTTATTGTTTCTTCGTTGGTAATAGCGCCTTCTTCGGTACAAACGAGGACGACTCGAATTTGAGTCTCGCTTGTGGTTGTGAATCTTTCAATCTTTTCATATTACTAATAGTAGGTACACTAATTCTTCATGAGAATCTGAGATCCAATGAAACCACCAGGTAGGTTATTTGTTTGAAGAGAGGAAAGGAAAAAGAATCTAACATAAAGTTCTTAGAGATAAAAGTTCGTAGCCGACTGCAGACAGCAGCAGCAGACGACAAGTCGTTGCAACACTACTGATTTCTATGTCATCATCATCATCATAACATCCCATGAAAATGTCCACTACAGGACAATAGTATTTCTATGTATTTCTGTGAAATACCTTCCGTTGCAAGAAATGAAGCTAGCGACCGTCATCGAGCGGCAGACGACACTGTCGCCCGACCGCATATCAGTAAAGAAACCCGCACCTGAACCGGAACCAACTGGATATGACGCTGCCGTCTGCTGTTGCGGTCTGCCGTCGGGTTCGGAATCATGACCACAACGATATGACGCCGCCTGATGCTGCTGTCTGCAGTCGGCTACGAACTTATACTCGTACCTTAAGCCTTGCTGTTAATCTAAAGGAGTAGTTACTGCTACTAACCTGATTCCATGACTGGTATTTCAGGTGTATACGTCCATAGCGCAGGTCTTCTTTCAGCAAGCAAGCTATTGATATTTAACGTCCTGACCGCTGAAACCATGCAGGGCTTGACATCTGTATTTAACAAAAGCTTCCTGTTAGTGAATGTTCTTCAACACGTTCATTATATTGAACTGTATGCGACATACGGCAATGCCCAATTTTGCTTCATTAAACACAGTTTAGTGTTTGCTATAGAGATATAATATTTTAAACAGGAATAAAAACCATAAGTATAGTAAGTACATATTACTTACTAATCTCCTTTATCTACTAATAATATTTTTAAATGATGGAGTGGTGCAAATTTTGTCCTGGGGAGTCTTAACATAACGTTAATTTTAAATTATACTTAGTTGAGTGTTAATTTATATAAACTGTAATCTATATGATGATAAACTATCCCATCCGACAAAAGGTTCGACGCTGCGCCAAGACCAACGGAATGTTCCTCTGATGTACTTTCAGTGCCTAGTACTTTCAGTCATAACTCAGTAACCAACTTTATAAAATTTCTGTGTCCTTTTAATGATTGTGTCCACTTTGGTGTACACAATCATTAAAAAATGATACCTTCAACTGTGACAATATCAGATCGGCAGACTTTTGACCACTGACAACAAACCCAACGTATCCTCGGTCCTTTATGCAACTTATTTCTGGAGTGCACGTAGTAGTTGTTTTGGCTTAGGGTACATTTTGACCCATTTTGATCAGGCGTTTACCACGATAGTTCAGTATGAACATTGGTTTAGTCTCACCTGGGCAGCAATTAAAGGTACATAAATGTCCCGCTAGTGATTCGAAAAATGAACTATAAATTAGACTACCAAATGCAATTAGCAACAATCGCAATCGTTGGCTCTTTTTAATAACTGTTTTACGTCACAAGTGAGTAAATGATCAGGTACCCACCTAATAGTAAGTAGTAACCAGCACCTTCTTCTTCTTCTTCTTTTCGTATCAATGGCAAATGATTTTATAGTAACTTAGCCCAAAATAAAGCACCCACTGTCTTATTTGAGGGAGAACTTGACACTAAAAGGACAGCAAAACACGTTGCTTACCCTGAGCACTAAGATGTCTCATGTGCCGGTTATTGGAAGAAATTTAAGCCTACAAATGGAGTAGCATCTCTTTTATCGAAGCATAAAACTTTTTGTATTCAGATTCAAGATTTTTTTAAGAGTTTAAGTTCAATGTTTATGTTCATGCTTCGCTTTAACAATTACATTTTCTACAGTAGTAACGGTGACCTTGCAGCCCACGTGATGTTTGACGCATCTCCAGAGAATCTTGGGTCCTTTGCTTCGACAGTATTTATTGTACCTATTTTCTCCTATCAGCATAACAGGATTGCCTTTAGATGTAAATGTGAATGTTGGCTCTGAAAATAAAATAAAATAGATTCCACAAGATTCGTTGTTCCGTTCGTTCGTTGATTCGTTAATTCGTTGGTTCGTTGTAACTGGCGTTAATAAATCCCGTTTCCTTTTTAGATTGTGTTCACTTTTGTGTACAAAAATGATATCTTCAACTGTGAAAATGGTAGACCGGCAGCCTTTTGACCAATGACTAGAAACCCAGCGCTTCCTCGGTCCTTTGTGCAACTTACTGCTGGAGTGCATATAATAGTTGTTGTGGCCCATTTTGATCAGGCGGTTACCGCGATAGTTCAGTATGAATATTGGTTCAGTCTGACCTGTGTGAAAATCGTAGGTTTGTAAATGTTGGAAAATGAACGACAAATAAGACTAAGAAATGCTAATTGTACCATACACAATCGCTGAAAGTACCTATCCTTAATTAAGAGTAAGGAATAATGTACGACATTACTATCGTAAAAATACTTATGCTGGATATGCGATTCTGAATGAAACGCTATTTGTAATGTGCTGAACTTTGCCATAAATCCATTTTTAACGCACTGTTTTTTTTTTATTTAGGTTAATATCTGTCGATGGCGTATTTTTAATATCATAAATTCAATAGATAAAAAACTTTTGATTCTTAGTTCGCGAAACGATATTGGCCACTTGCAATTTTCTAAAAGAACATTTTTTTTACATTATTTTTGCCCACATAATCACGTTCGTCCTTCAATACCTTTTTTGTCGGCCATTACAGTAATGCACTATAAAAAAAATACAAGTATCAGTGAAAAGTTTTGACATTGGCGAAATTATCTTATAAAGATATGTGAACGCCATTTTAATAAAAATTTTAACTTAAAAACCTCAAACTTAAAATTTGAATTTTGAATCTTTAATATGTGTTCAGTGTAAATCGTTTTTAGGGTTGCGAACCAAAATGGTAAAAACGGAACCCCTATGGTGCGACTTCGTCTGTCTGTTTGTCTGTCGCACCTGTATATCTCATCAACCACTCATGCTATCACAGAATATATAATAGTAAACAAGTTTATTCTATCGACAAGGAAAATCTGAATTAATTATAGTCGATAGAAGTTTATATATGTATTAAAGCAAAAATAAAACGATCTCTCAAAGTAGCACAGTTTTTCAGTAAACTGCAAAATATTTGTACAAACTAACTTGGTTTTGCTGTCCTAGAAATAAACTTTTTTGCATCCAAGATACTATTTGTACATCGGAACCCACGGCGCACGATTCCGACTCGCACTTGACCGGTTTTTTCTTCTTAGGTGAAGTACAACGCCCTGTGCATCACTCGAAAGAAAGTTCAATTCCCACCTCGGGTGTATTGAGGCCGCCGGTTGCGCCTCAAGCCTCAAACTAAAATTTCAAGTCTACAAATGGAGTAGTATTTCTTTTATTGTAGAATAAAAATCAGATTTTTTACGAGTTTAATTTCAATGATTATGTTCATTCTTGGCATTAACAACTACATTATCTACAGTAGTAACTGTGACCTTGCAGCCCCCTTTATATTTGATGCATCTCCAGAGAATCTTGGCTCCTTTGCTTCGCCAGTATATGTTATACCTGTTATGTCCCATCTGCATCACTGGATTGCCTTTCCATGTAAATGTGAATATTGGCTCTGGAAATTAAGTCAATTTGAGAAAATCACTGCGAGCAAAACTCACATCTGTTATAATCAGAGGTTGGAATCTGCCGGTCATTCCAGGTCCGTACTAAAGTTATAGGTATGTTTGGGGCCCTCTTGTATTGTGTCAGTGGGGGCTACTATGGATTGGCTTTGTTTAGAATCTCCAAATAACAAGGAATTCATTATTTTAAACATTAGAACTTCTTGCAAAGTCAATAAAGTGGAGTCATTAAAAAGAGGGCCCCAATCATATCACGTACGGACCTGGAATGACCGGCATATTCCGACCTCTGGTTATAATACTTTGTGAGGTTGCGCTAAATTCTCTATTATTTTATAAATTTTACAAGAAGATTTAAAAGTAATTCGATCACTTCACATATCTACACATAATCCTTATAGGGTATGCTACAGAAAATGGAACTGAACATCTTTTCCTATGAAATATGCAAGTTCGTAGGTAACGGAAGTAATCCAATAAAAAGAGAATAACAAAAGCTGTAAAATTTACTCATTGTGAAATCATCAAGCATCCATATCGTTACGATTTTTTTTATATGTTTGTTTGGTTGCATGTGAATGATTATCATTGCAGCGGATGATATTGTCGTCGACAGTGACAGCGAACGCCTTGCAATTGTCACGGGTGTTGATACACACCCACTTCATCTGCACTCCTCTAGACGATGCCTTGTGATGTTTGAACCGGAAACCATCCAGGACCAACAACTTGTTGCCGTACTTAGTTTTTGAAAAATTATATTTCAGGTCTTCAAATTCTGCAATGATGTTTATAAATAAAAATACAAGGTGTAAGGGACAGGTTGCCAGATACTGAAAGGGCATGATCAGTCAACGTAACTAAACAAATTTAAGTGAATAAAACTCTCCATGCAAACTGTCCAATAAATTTTTTTGATTTTTTTTTTTCATCACGTGAATGTTTTATTCACTGAAGTGTTACGTAGCCCTTTTACTATTTGCCAACCTGTCTCTTAGGCCCTGTAATGTCAAAAAGACGATAGTCACCTTTGAAGTACAAGTAATGCTTTACGAATTACGTTAAATGGGACTAGCAGTCTCTTGAGCAATTTAATACTTACCCAAAATAAGCCCCAATATTATGTTAAAATAACCCATCTTTACCCGACTGCGGTGAAGCCCAAAAGAAGGGTTATGTGTTTGACCTGTATGTATGTAAGTATGTACGTCCGTTTGTTTCTTCCCTCGTAACTACTAAAAGGCTGAACCGATTTGGGTAAGTTCTAATTCATTGAAGTCTAAATAGCGTAAGTAACATTAGGTCTATTAAAATTAAGAAAAAATTATTGACGGATTTAAGAGGCTTAATTGAGCATCTGGGTTTTTTTTCCTGAACCAATACAGTTGGGTATAGCAATGAAGGGATTAAATAGGTAATCATAAAAATATATACAACTTATATCCTTAAGCAAATACGAGTATTTTAAAATAATTTGACGAAACAAATCTGTAAAAGCTAAGTTTTACAGCACAAATTCGTAAAGTAATATTGCAACTTTTCTCACAATCGAGTATTGAAGGTGAGCTTCCGTTTTAAGCACGTGCACTACCGGCAAAAAAATACCAACCCATCCCTACCCGTAGGTGTCGTAAGAAGCGACTAAAGGATTATGATCTGGAGGATGAGCAGCAGCGTCCTTCTGTGTATCGTACCATCTTACATTCTGCGATCACTAACTACTGCGGTCCATGGTGCTAGCTGCAACGCTAACAAGGATGGTGAGTATAATACTTCCCCTCTAAATCGTTCCAGCAAAAGCTGAAATTCTGGTGGGAGCTCCTGTTTTGGACGTTTTATGGGATTTTGTGATGATAATTCCATTTTTGTTTCATATTATACAGGGGTCAGGTTTGAGTGGTCCTAGCACTGTATGCTAGGAGGATACAGTGCTATGGAGGATTTACAATAAAAGGGCAGAATCTTGTAGTAAGTAGGTGAAAATTATATTATATACTGACTGGACAGGTATTGAACCCTAAGTGCGCAGGTCTGACTTTTTTTGCGTTGGCTCTTAATGAAGACTGTGAAATATTTCGTGCCGTGCTTATCATTAAAAATATTTGGCGGCTCGTGGTGATCTAAATTAGCGCGCACGACGATGTTATTATTACACCGAGTGGTGAACGCGGCTTTACAATCATTTCCTGCAGCGCTACTGTGCGTCCAGTTTTCTGGTTTCTTTCATTGAGGCGAAAACAACAGCCATAGTAGATTGCCAATTCGCTACCATCAGTTATGTTAATGGTTGTGTTGATTATGATGGTAGATGATTACCCCGCTCATGGTGATAACCACAGCGCGGCACACGAGCCTTCACGCCACTGCACTGGTGACACTCTCGGCTCATGCCGACCGCGGACTGCCGGCCTCAGTAGATGTACCGGTATCTGCCAATCTGGATCAACAGTCGTCCGCGCAGTGTGCACGTGAATAGTGGCTGTTCGTTACTAAAAACTAAATTATAAATATATGATTTTTTTAAAATTTGTTATACACAAACCAAATTAACACATTATAAATAACACAGTCACACTGTGATGGGGGTGAAGGATGCATATTTGCAACATTGGAGTTCTGTTCATGTGTACTCCAATGATAACTTTAAGTTTTACCCAAACAGTTAGTTATGAAATGTATAAATTGCCATCTGGTCCTTCTTGTCGTGAAGTCAGGATCTACTACTCCTTCCTTGTTAATTATAAATAATTATTGTAAAATAATAGGTAAGTACACTCACCGGCAGAAATAACCGGCCGGTCTGTTTTCTTTCATATATTTTCATACAAATATGGGGGGAAACGAAGCGTCAATATCTTACCCAAATTGAATAAAAATACAAATCTGATTGATGAGGTCTTTAGATAAGAACCTTATTAACAATATTGTCAAAGATTAGGTATATCTAAAATGTTGAAGAAAACCCGTGCGACTCTTAAAATATTTTAATTCGCTAAATGTAAGATTGTAAGAGATTTCTGACAAAATGACGAATATTTTTTTCTGAACGATGCACGGAATTTCCTGGATACCGTGCACAGGTCTAATATTCAAGAATCTGTAGTCAGACACCTTATTTAATGATCTCACTGTTTATTCACGGATATTTATTTCGTTTAGGAAATATATTGACGCTTCATTTGATCCCTTACTTGTATGAAAATATACGACAGAAAATAGACCGGTTATTTCTGCCGGTGAGTGTATAAAGGTTCATGCGAAAGAAAGAAGCTAATATTCTGAAAAGGCAGGTGAATGATCAATAATGCCAATGATTAATAATTATCATTTAATATTTAAATAAATGATTCAAGAAAATATATTTATAATCAATATAAAACTAATGGTTATGTTCACTGCATATTCTGACGATTTCACCTTTGATGGTAATTATCGCAGCTCGGCAACCATTGCGCCGTTTGTTACATCGCCAATATGCTTTTTGAGTATTTTGCCTATGAAGAGTGAACCGGTGACCACCATAAATGAGAGCATATCTGCCCTTTTGGGTCATAGCATAGATCGCATCTAGAACAGTAAACATTCAGCAGTAAATATTTTTGTAGATTAATAAATAACATAATCTTATTTACCTCTTAGAAATCAGTTTTTTTTTAATTAAAGCGTAAGGATAGCTCTACTGCAAAAAAGAGCTAACTTTGAAGGCTTACTTCTCCTAAACGGATGGTCCAATCGATATATTATGTTGTAAATAAAATTAATAATATAATGAAAATTATTTTCTAAGTTAATTATTTATATTATAACTGTTAATTTTGACATAAAAAAATCTTCTCTCTCCTCTTATTTTACGCAAAAATCTTCTTATTGCTGCTAAGACTCCTAAACGTCTACAGCGATTTTGATGCTTCTTCCACCCAAAAATTTTAAATGTTACGGTTTCTGAAAGTTAAGTAAAACATTTGAAACCATAATTATTTATGTGGTATGAAATCAATAAAAACCCTGTTTTTTATGGTTTAGAGTCTCGACGTTGGTCGTAACAGCCAAGTTAAAGAGCACTCTTATATGAACGCTATTGACTTGTTAATAAGGTCGATACTTGCATTGTAGATCACGTAGCTTCTAATTTGAGGGCTATAATCACCTTAGTAAGAATTACTAATACAGCTCTCCGCGGTCAAAATATATAACAACGCTATGAGGGCGCTGTTGCTGCAAACCCGATAATGCAGCACGTCTGGGATCTTCGCTGTTCTAAGGGTACTTACTGCTTTTTAACCACGCGCACGCGAGCCTCTATGATACATACCCTACGAAATAATCACTAGAAGATTAGTTCAATAATAATTTTATTGGTAGAGCATCGGTGGTCGCTGGTCGGTGGACGTTACTTCGAACTTTTCATCTCATTTCAAAATTTAAAATCTTAGTCCTTTCGGTAAGGAAACTCCATGAAACCCATAATATTTTCTCAACAATCTAGAAAGTTCCGGCATAAATAAGAAAAACAGTGCATAAATAAGAAAAACAACTGGCAGTTCTAACGGGATAATCTCGATATTGATTATGTTTTACTCATTTCGGTGAAATCTGCAATATTTCATTACAAATTTTACTAAAGACTAATATTGCACGTAGATTTTGATAGTTTTCGAAATAATGGCGTATGTTTTTCAGGGCCAGCGGAATGAAAAAATCTACTGAAATTATAAACATGTTACTTTTATCTGCGAGTAATATACTCGCAGGTAGTGTAGTACTGAGACTACATTTTTGTAATACAAATTTTAACTAAATACCCACGATATTTTTTTGCGACAACTTAAAAACTTAACTAGGTAGATAATTATAGTAGTTTATGCAACTGTCATATAAAACAGGTTATTAAAACACGAGTTTGGGTTTATCACATGAGGCGTAGCCGAATGTGATAATAGCATCAAACGAGTGTTTTAATACCATATTATATGCAGTTGCGTATACTACTTTATCTTCACTCATGCAATAGGTTTCTTTACTTATAAAAATGATAAAAATTAAACAAAAGTAAGTAAACAACAATGGTAACTTATATTATGTATATTACAGTTCTGATATGAGTCTGAAGAAGCCGCCTTAATATATCCGCTAGGTCTTCTTTGAAATATACAAGCAGAACATTTTCTTAACAAGACATGGTTTTCTTTTCGATTTTAATTCTTTCCCAATTCATTGTAGGTTATGTCATAAAATGTCCTAGACTAATTTGGGAGAAGATCATAAGTTATTGAGTATCTTCTGGTGTAACTGCAGTATCCTGACTGCACCACTTTATCTTCTTTTTCAATAAACTTTCTCATTGCTTTCACGGGCACATAAAACTTGAAAAAGGTAAATATTTGAAAATGGCGGCAAATCTAATATCTATTTCCAAGTCCTTCTAATTTCAGGCTGCGCGCGCATATTTTCCACTACAGATAAAATAATTGTAACTATAGTAACTGTTACTGTAACTGTTCCAAAATAATAGGTTGTTTATAAGGCACACTTTGTAAATATGCTACTAATATTTGACAGCTACTAAGAAAAACTGTTACATTTATAACCGTCTCTCTAAAAGACCTTATATTCAGTCTTCTTTAAAAAGGTTTAGGTTCAAGAAGAATTTTATCCAAGTGTTATGTTATGATTAAAAAGTTAAATTACGTAACACCTTTGCAAAATTTTCATACAAAAATCGTTACGTAATGGTAACTTTTTAATTTTTTATGCATACTCTGCGTAATATTCAGCCTTATGTACCAACTTTTTGAATCATAATTCAAAGATTACGACATGAGTGTAGATAAATTTTTTTACATAACATGGTAGTGTGGTAAGTAAATATAATCAGTGATTTTTGTGTTCTGTCTTCATCATTACAATATCGTTGCCAACAACGACGACCTGCGCCCGACAGCCTCTGCTGCACCACTTGTTGCATCGAAAGAACTTCTTTGCCCATTTCGAATCTGGCAACTTATCTTTCAAAACATACCCATATCCGTTAATTCGCAAAAGCGGATTACCCTTTTTTGATGAGCTCCAGACTATTTCTAAAATATAAGAAATTACAGATAAGATTAGTATTACTTTCCCTTGAAACAATAAAATGTGATATTATTTTTGTGTACGTGCAAAAGCATAAGCATCGCCATTGTCGTATCAAAAGGGTGGGTATTAATAGAGAACGGCCCACCCCAGAATTGTGTGCCCAGTAAACGAGGTGAATCTGCACATGATACTGAGCAACAACTTTTGTTAAGGAACATATAGTTCGATCGATATACATAAAAATGTTTCATATTCACTGTTCAATTTCTATGTGATGTTGAATTGTATTCGGACAATTATTAATAAAAAAGAATTCAGCTACATCGGCAGATTCACTCTATCTCCTTTGTTACACGCTGGAGCTAGAAATAGCTCGGCTGCCCATCATATTAAAAACCTAAATGTGTAAAAAAATAAATTTCTTCCACGATCGTATTTGGCAGGTATCTGCTAAACCAAGTCATTACTGCCAAGGCCATAAATTGCTCATTTTATACTCAAGAAAAATATAGTCAGAAACAAATATCTACAATTCGTAATGCAGTTGGTCAAATTTATCATTGGGAATATTGCTTCTTAAGCGAAATCATTAAATGAGATCCTCAAGAATTCGATACGTATGTATGAAATATTATTGTAAATGCAATATATTCACGTATATTATATTAGGGCTTTTAAACTAATATACAAAAATTCCATTATTTTGAGTCTATTTCCTTTCCTTTTTTATTTATTTATTGCCTTTCCTTTTGAAGTCGATTTATTATAAAGACATGAAAGCAAGAGTTTTTCTGAGTGAGTAAATCAGGGAGTTTTGAGGGATTTATTCATTTATTTAGCTTATTAGGCTCACAAAACACGTTAGAGAAATGAAAAGATAGATTAACAAGTTAATTCTTAAAAACTAGACAATAACTAACTAACTAACTATGCTAAGGACAGGGTTAGTTTAGTGTTAATAGTCTTAATCTATAATAATTATATAAGCTAGAAATAATGTCACTGTTAAAGCTCGAATAGCTGCGAGACCTTACACAATACCTTAAGACCATGGTGTATTTTAGTACTTAATGTAGGATTCGGTTGAATATGTATATTATGTAAACATACACAGCGCTTCGGACATTCACAGTTACAGTTACAAAAATATTGAGTACGTTAGCTAGTACATCATATTGTTAAATGCAAAATATTTTTGACATCATTTAGTATTTTGTTAACTTAGGGTTAAATATCTAAAGAGGAGAACAGCTACTGTATCATTGTAGATGCGACACATTCTGATTATGGGTTATAGTTAACAAGAGACACGATTATTTCAATTGAGTGATACAGCGTGAAGTTTCATTGGTTTTGCTCCCAAAGTCCAGGAGACGCATTTTTGAAGCGTTCGAAGTGAATCTTTAGTTCGCATACGAAAACAAATCGTGTACGAATTTAATTTCTAATGCAATCGATTTTACGCATTTTTGAATCATTCGAAAACGGTGTTGCCATTAAATTCAAATCTTTCAACAATTTTCTTTTCACGCAGAAAAAATAAAAACCGGAAAGCAATTACTCATTGATTTTAAAAACCGGTAATGAATTGCGAGGGAATGGAATGAATGCGAGGGAAGGGAAAGAGAATGGAACGCAAATTAAAAAATTGATGTGTCAGTTTAATGTCATTTGTGAAGGAAACGTCAATGTCGTTCTCATCACAGATTATACATACTTTCGAGTGATAGAATTGCAAAACGAGTGGGTCGGACCACTCGTTGCAGAATTCACAGGTATGAATGTTCAAAAATTGGAATTTTACGGATTCGTATACGAATCTTGCCAATTCGAATGCGAATTGAAGTTCGAACGCTTCAAAAATGCGTCTTCAGTGATTCTACTCATGAAAACAAGAAATTCTCCCGAAGAAAATTTTTTTTACTCAAAGTAGATTTTTCTATCACAACTGAGTGGCCACTTTACTATGGACTGTCGAATTTTTTTCAAGTAAAACATTTTTTCTGCGGTAAAGTTGATTGTTATCAAGAGTAGAGTCACTAGGCTTCGGGAGCAAAACCAATGAAAAATCAAGCTATATATAAATGATGATTGTGTTCATTCTTGATGGATACTATTTCGTTATTAGCAACGATGACCCGAGCCCGACAGCCGCTGCCCCATTTGATGCACCGGTAGCACAGTTTCGTCCATTTTTTAACCGACAACTTCTTTTGCTTCAAATTGTAACGATCTCCGTTAATAATTAACATTGGATTACCAAATTTCGATATGCTCCATTCGATTTCTAGAAACACAAGAAACAACAGATTAGAAAAACATTATATTCTCTTATAAAAAAAAAGGTGTGTGGTCCTTTACAAGTAACTCTGTAACCCATAATAATACTTAAACTTCTAAAGTCAAACGGTGGTAAACAAAATATAGGCAAACCAAATTGACACGGTCCATCCATCTTTCGATCGGTTTTCAATCCATCAAAATTCTCATTTTTTCTACTAGTCCAGTGGCTTAACGTCTTAATTCGCTAAATTGCACCAAATATTTTCCAGGTACTAGTTAGGTACATAGCTTTCAATTTTTGATAGGAGCCAATTCTTGAATTTTCAATGGAAATTTTCAAAAAATTCAAGAATTAGCTCCTATCAAAAATTGAGAGCTATGTACCTAAGTAGTACCTGGAAAAAAATTGGTGAAATTAGAAGGCGTGTCCACGTGAAACAGCTAATCGGCCGCACTATACGTTCTAGTAATTTTTATAGCTGAGAGAGGAGGAAAAACTACATTCATCAATGTTTTTCATTGAAGCAGTTCAAACAGAAACTTCTTTTACATTTCACACATTCAGTAATAATTTTTTTGACTTTTCTGTCAGCTTGGCGACTTGTTAAAAAAGTTCGGAGTTTTTGATAGCATCCGACACATTTTCTCTTCTTTACACCTCTTACTAAATAATGTTTATCTGGTTTTGGTGCGGGTTCTGAAAAGATAAAATTATTATGAACGATTTTGCTTGTGTAGTGTGTGACGTAGTCAATACGTTTAGAAACGCAGAGTATAAGCCGCATAGGAATCTGTTATGTAATCGTTGTGTTATGCTGGCTTAGCGAGACGGTAGATCCTCAGGTCGCTTCCGGTCGTAGCGAAATACGGAACCTTTGGTTGAAAAGGTTAATTTATGGCTAAAGAAAAAGACGAAAATAACTAGGCGCTGTTATGAAGAAAATAGGAAGATAATTTAAAATGTTTTTATAACTATAAAATGAAAGTGCTAACTTATACTAACTTAAGTTAAATACTAAAGATTCATAAAATTGGATTAAATAAGGAACTCAGCTGAAACATGCGTGAGAAAAACTCAAAGGTCTATGCAAAGGCCTTTTTTGCATCCAAGGTAAAGTGTTAGGGTCCTTTTTCGACAAATGGCACACGTAAATGTTTTAACCTCTGTCGCCTTTTTTATTATATGGATACCTCTGCGAAAGGTGTTTCATCATTTACTTATATTTTATTTTCATAACTTTGCCAGATTCCTGCTCGACAACTGGCTGTAACACTTTTTGCTGGATGATGCATTTGGAGTTATTTCCACTGTAAGTTACACTGTAAGCTACAAATCATAGCTTGCTTGCCGGACACACAACACATCCAGACCTCAATAGTAATAATAATTGTAAAAAATAATAATAACAAATATGTATCTACTAAGGGGGATAAAAAAAAGAGAAAAAGACTATATTGAAACCTAGGCACATGAATCTGGGTACTATTAAAAACTATGATTCTTCGATGGAAAAAGCAAACTTCTAATGGTTATGTTCATGCGTTAACCTGATGATTTCGTCATCTACTGTGATGATGGTTGCCTTACACCCGTAGAAGGCCTTGACGCAGGTCCACCGTGCCTTGGGACCCTTACTGTCCGACCTCTTGTTGAACCGGTAACGCCCTATCTGAATCACCGGCTTGCCGAAACGAGACGTTGTAAACACCGGCTCATTTTCATCAACTGTTGATTACGTGGAATTTATAATTACATCGAAATCAAAATGCACCATTACAAATAAACAGGGAAATATTATTTGGTCTAGGTATTAAAAAACAATGGATATAAATTTATTTCATTAACATAGTTAGAATATTGTTTCTCGAAATAAAGAGAATTAATATCGAGTCGTGAAGTTCAAAGGTTATGTATGTTCTTAATGCTCACGACTTCACCGTCTATGCAACTGGTGACGGCTCGGCAGCCTTTAATGTTAGATAAATTCAAAACTTATAGGTACATATTCCTTGCACAGTGTTTTATAAGCTAGATTAAGGACTTTAATACAGTACAATTAGAGCGGCTATTTCAGAAAATGTGTTTTACAATATGGTTATTAATGAAAATAACGAAAAATTATATTAAAGAATTTGTTTTTGATACAAAATATAACGAGAAAAACTAAAAAATAATTTGTGTCTTGAAACTATAGGTAAAAGATTGAGGCGTGTAGTTTAATGGTTGTGAATATTTTTAAGGCTAACGATTTCGCCGTCAATACAGCTAGCGACGGCTCGACAGCGCTTTCTGTTGTAGTGGTTGCAGATCCATCTTGTTCTTCCGTCTTTGCTCCAACTGTGTTTGTTGAATCTGTACCTTCCTATACACAATACCTTCGAGCCAGTTATCAACTCTTCAAAATATGGGTTGAGTTCACCTGGAATGTAATCCTATACTATTAAACGAGTAATATTTTTATAAATATATATGTCGCAGCCAACTGGCTTAATTGAATGCGGCGGTTGATTGCCAGCATTCAATAAAATTGAATGGCTAGAGAACACCTAGCCCAAATGTTGAATACAATGTTTAACGAGATGCCTAAACGTCCTCCAGCCATCTCGTTGAACTTGCTTATAGGTCCGTTAGATAAGGCAAACAAAGTCTAACAAGGTTCTATCACTCAACAAATGCAAATAAGATCACAATATTTCTTTGAAATTAAATGTTAGAATAAAACTTTGACCGATAAAATAGTACTGTTTCTTTTTTATCTAATACTACACATAAACACAAGAAATTTGAGTTCCTGGCAAGAGCTCAAGCAACAAAAGTAATACCTATAATTTAATCTAATATCGGTGGGTGTGTGTGTGCGTTGTGCCTGTGGACGACGCTGCAGCCGATGGTGGTGACGAGTGCGTGGCAGTCCCTCACCCTGCTGTCGGCGCAGAGCCACTTCACCCTGGAGGAGCACACCGAGTGCCGAGTGTAGCAGTACCCTCGCAGCCGCATCACCCGCCCGCCTATTGACGACGTGAAGAACTTCGGACGATGATTCCGCTCTTCTAAAACAAAACGTGTTCGTAGTTAAATAACAAGACTCATATGAGTGTGATCATATGACTGCATATTTTGGTAAGTATACATCAGTAGAAACCGTCTCTGTACGTTTGCTAAATTTATCTTTAAATGAGTGTAAACGATAACACAAGACTAATGTGCACTAAAGTGCACTTTTAGATCAATAAACTTATTTATTTATTTAAAAAAAAGCCTTGAATACAAAAATATATTTTTTTAATTTTTTGTCTGTCTGTCTTTCTCTCTGTATGCGCTCATCTCCGAATCCACTGAACGGTTTTTCTCGCGGTTTTCACAAGTAGAATAAGCTTAGCTCGTATCAAGCTGCCTGTGCGACAATAAGTCACAAACTACAAAACCGATTCAAACGGGGTTTTCAAGCAGGTATTTGGCTTTTTTTCGTGCAACATAAAAGCTTAGCTTTATTGCAAATTGTTCACTATGTACGCGAAGTTTTAAACGGCGGCGCAAATAACTTACAAACTACTGAACCGATTCAAACGGGGTTTTCAAAAACGTCTTTAATTTACTTCTATGCAACATATTTAGTTAATTGCAAACTATTCACTCATACAGAAGGTACGCGAACTACAGAACCGATTTAAACAGGGTTTTCTATGACGCGTTAGTATTATAATACTATGGGATTTTAAAAATATTGTACTTGAAACGTTTTTTTTCTTTTTATTGTCAATGGGCTTACTCTTGACCTCGATCTAGTCTTGAAGACAGAGATGAGGTCGCCGATGGAACGAGCTTGCCCAGAAGAAGCCTATTCACTCGCGACTTGAATAGATTCGGGTTGTATGAACTCGGGAACGCAGACGCAGGCAGAGAATTCCACTCTTTAGCCGTGCGCATTAAAAAAGATGTTTCAAAGCGCTTTGTGCGATTGTGCGGAATATCAACCAAAGTATGGGTGATATCCTGCGGTGCGTCTGGACTCCCGATGGTAGATGGTGGAATAAGCTCGTGGAGCTCTTGAGCACACTCTCACTTAACATGTTATATATGGAATGAAGGTGCTTTAAGAGCTGTTTAAAAAAAAAATTACGCATTAAAACTCCTTGTCAAATTTAAGTAAATAATTTCAAAATATACCAAATTTTGGCTCCTCTAGTTAAGAAACAAAATATATTTTTGCAAAATACACGTCTAATGACTCGATATATCCTCATATCATATCAGAATATCAGATTTTGAAAACAGGAGTTTTTTTAATCAATAAAAAATAATGAAAAGAAACCGATTAGGTTGCGTACAAGATTAGGTCCTGACTTAATATTTTCTTCTTGACGTTTTTTTGGTCGAATTTTTATCAAGTTTGAACGCTTTGATAATTGCATGTTCTTTTTCTATTTTGTGATCATTTTCTTTTTTCTTTGCCACAGCAATTTTCATTCCTTTTTCGTAATTTGCAGCTTGTGATTCCATAAATGCAATACATGTTTTGTTTATCTGTATGTCATGTCTTTGTTTTTTTTTATTAGTTTAATAGTAGTGTAATAGTTTAATAGTTTAGATTTGTATAACAACAAACATTCAACATTCAACTTAATTAAAGGTTACCTACCTACTTGCTATGTTCCCTCAAAAATAAACAAAAAACCTTAATATAATTAGAGGAATTACTTTCAAGGAAAAGCTTTTTCACCGTCTTTGCTGTCTGTGTAATATTTATGTATTTCTTCAAATGATTTTTTGACCTAATCAAAATAACTGGTCATAGGTACTTGATTTCACATAGGCAGATTTATGTTTTCTTTTAATTAAATATAATTATGTAAAAATATCGGTATCACATAAATATTGCAACAAATGGTATGTTAAGTAAAAATATTACTCTTACAAATTATTAAACTATCATAATTAGATAACAAAACATATATTTTTAAATTCTAAGGAATCTTAAAAACTTTTCCAGCGATCACCTTGCCGGTGATAAGTCCTTTCTGATAGGAGCGGAACTCAGCGGAAGGAAAGTGGTTGTGTGTGTTTGTCTGTAGCACGATCTCGTCGTTTATCGTGTGTATAGTGGCCGGACAGCCGTAGCAGTTGTGCGTCGAACACCGCCAGCGGATCTTGTTGCTTTTAGATGGTGTGGAACAGTACGTGAACTCAGCTACTTTCAAGAGACGCCTTCCAGATCTTGAACGCACGAATACAGCTAGAACATAAAAAGTCATATTATAATTGAAAAACTGAGTTAATTAATAACATATAAAAACGTATTTCAATGTCAGCAATACAAAACTTTCACAGGTAAGGGTAGATACTAAAAATTATTTTATATGCGCGCAAACTATATTGTGATAATGGTGATGTACTTTTAACAGTTCAGCTAAACATAGTATTTATGGAACATGAGAGCTTCTCTCCCTACATAATTTGTTTTCTTAATTAGTTTCATTCGTTTATATCGCAAAAATTTGAGTAGTACATTTTCCTCTTCGTATGATGTAAATAATCTTGGTCGTTATAAAGTATTCTTTTCATCAAGTAAAAGAAGGAATTATGACAAAAATCTAACGAAACTAAGTTCTTCCTATAAAGTTAAAAGTCTCCTTAAAATTGCGTATGCCTGATATGAAATGTACAAAGAGCTAAAATTCGCATTTGGAGGTAATCGAATTCCTTATATTCTCGCCAAGTTTTATGGTATAAAACTGTAAGATTGCAATTATTTCAGTCAGTCATCGAGACCTATCATTTGTCTCAGCACACGAGTAGTCTAGGGTCAGTAGTTTTCGAGTTTATAGCGATTTTTAGTTTGACAGCTTGTGCACAGCTAAAAAAGCCGAGACTATGACAAAGACAAAAAAGATGTTTTGGTCTTTATCACACTTTAGAACTTTTGTATATATTGAGCCTGCTCTAACTTGGTATGATTAGTTGAAAATACATTTTTATACTTCATCTGAGATCTGACGCGACAAAGACAAAAAAGATGTTTTGGTCTGTATCACACTTTAGAACTTTTGTACATATTGAGCCTGCTCTAACTTGGTATGATTAATTGCAAATCCATTTTATACTTGATCTGAGTTCTGAAGCGCCATCTGATGCGAATCTATCATTTTTTCCCTATATAAAATTTTCTAAGCGCCGCTAAAGAAGTTTTCACTTCAAAAAGCTGTCAACAGGACGTCGAAAAATTGCCAGAATGACAAGATATTAGCTAATTTTATTATTTAAGATTAATTTTCTCCCATTCAAGTTTCCAAACATGTGTTTGTTTCTGATAAAGTTGTTAAGAAACAACCAAAAAACAAGAAAACATTCGATCCTTTTTTTTGCCTTGCCGTATGGAAGAACCTTACCTTAGGGATGTATAAATTGAAAAATCTATCGATACTATTGGCAACAAACTGAAATAACCCCGTCGAGACGGGCTCGCCGGGTAGGCCTGACGTAAAGCAGGTATCACAGGGTCTGGGGTGAAAAGAAAGGGTCAACTTAAAGCAAGTAACATAGAGTCCAGGGTTCAACCCAAATTGCAAAAAACTACAAGACGCATCCAAACACCTGGCTATATATTTTTTTCTTTCATTCAGACGTAAAGTCAAAGCTGTCAGCGGTTTAGTTTTTAATTTATTTGTTAGATGGCTTGGCTTCATGTGCATTTCAGCATGTGCATTTCGGCAAAATTGAGAATATAAAAATAATTTACTAAAAAAGGAATAAGCTAACGAAATTAGTTACTTAAAATGAGGTGTAATACGAGTATCTGGCAAAAATATTTACACAAAAATAGGCGTAGGGCTTATGCTTTAGGCAATTGTAGTAAATGAAAACCGTCGTTATAATTTACGAAAATTTAAGTTGACTTTTACCATATTATGTAATTTATTATGGGAAGGAAGGTGGTTGTGATGGGGCTTGATTCCTACGATTTGTTCTTTCACGGTGTAGACGGCGGCAGAGCATCCGTCATTGTGGTGCGTCGAGCATCGCCAGCGCACCCTCACACTATTACTCGGAGTCGACGAGTACGTGTAGCCGTTCATTTTGATCATCCGCCTCCCTCTGTTGGACTTCACAAATTTGACTTTAGTTTTTTCTGTAATTATAAGAAAATAACGATAAATAAATAAATCAGTTGAAATTGTGAAAATGATATAATATCTAAACTATTTCTAAATAAAAAATCAAATTCTAAAATACTAAAACTTTAATGGGACTTCAAACCAAATTAAAAATTGTAGCTTATTTTAATTCCGGAAAGGAAGAAATTTGCAAAGAGGTAAGTTAATTTTGATTTAAAACTTTACGCTTCTTGGAGGGTGGATCGTGGTTGTGTTCGTTGAGCCTCCTTATCACTTTGTCCCCCAGTGAGAAAATGTAGGCCTTGCAGCCTTTTTTGTTGTGCGTGGCACACCGCCATGTGTATCGGTTGGTTCTGGGGTTGTGCTTCTTGATTCCGAACCGGTAGTCTTCCATCTGTATAAGGCAGTTGCCATATCTTGACTCCACGTACTCATACGGTGGTATTGTTGGTACTGAAACGAGTTGTTTTTATGTATATTCAGTTTAAAAAATCGGATACATATTATAACGAATAATACGAATATGTAATATTGTGTGTGTTTTAAATGCTTAATAGTCATATTCAGTATGGTTTTAAAATCAATGATAAATATATAAATATCTGTTTATTAATAGGCACCATCAAGCTTTCAAGACAAAGTTGACTAAAATGATAAGTATTTTAATTGCAAAATCATTACTATGTATTAAATATTGAAACATATTTAATTTAGCAGTTTTGAACTTGTATGGTTGTGAACAATACAATAATTTAAAACAGGAACTTTATCGTATCTTTAACTTTATAGTTTTAATTTGGTGTGATCGCTGATATTTTCATGCAGTTAAAAACACAATGATCACGAGAAGGCAGGAATTGCTGAGTCGATTCAATAAATTAAACTTCATTTGCGCATGTTGAAAATTAAGGTGATCTGTGACGGCCAGCTTAGCCCCGAACGCAACTAGATGGAGCCACTAATGCAAATATAAGGTTTTATTAATGCAATAAGTACCAACTATACATGTGCAAAAAGTTGATTCGCGTAAATTTCATCGTGCAACTTCAACGCCTAACAACAATTTCGATAAGAAAAATATCTCCATATGTCCACTAAAGTCAATTACTCTCGTCAGTCCGTGTTTACATAAGTACGATCACTCACACACGCACACAAAGTACAACCGTACAGTTTTGACCGCACGCCCACAATCGTAATATTGAACCAAAAATTGCTAACTAAAATAGTACTTTCAGTACATTTACTGTATTTTTGTATTAATTAGCGAAAAATTTAACTAAAAATAGCAGTATTCGTTCGTTTTTCAACAGAATATTATGTCCCGCGTAAGAATGCAAGTCATTTAAATTTTTGAATGGAAAACGGATCACCTTAAGCAGCCATATTCTGATTTTTGAAGAACTGAACTACTTGGAAACAATCAAAGCTCGTTCTTTTGTTCGTGAGATTAAATAAATTTAAAGGGCGTGTCACTTTTTTAGTTCATAAATAGGATATATGGAACTACTACAAGTGTTTTCATTCCCCTCATTGATGCTGGATTTTCATCAGGTGCTGGCAATCGCAAGTATACCAGAGCTTATTGAATGTTTTACATAATTATACCCCTTCTTTTAATATAGGTACAGTGTTATTCTCGATAAGGTCGACAAACGAAAGGGGTTATTTTATCGACGGAAAAAAATTATTAAAATAAAAAAAATATTTCAAAAAAAACAAAATACCCGACTGTACAGAAATATATGAACAGAAAAGAGAAAAAACAAGTTCTAAACATTTCATGAGATATTACAGGCGGGGTCAAACCGGGGCGGACTAAAACTATGTGTTTTTTGTTTGTCCCCGCCTGCAATACCTCATAAAATTTTTAGAACTTGTTTTTTTCTCTTTTCAGTTATTATTTTTCTACACACTCGGGTATTTTGTTATTTGAAATATTTTTTTATTTAGTACTTTTTAGTTTTATGAAAAATTCGTTCAGTTAAGAATTTAATGTTTTTTTATTATTATTTTTATACCCTATGACACTACCACAATTAATACAAATCTAACGACACCTCACATGTTGAAATCTATCAAGCCGTTTAGGCTGCAGAGCGCGACAAAGAAATCGAGATACGACATACAACATACATACATACATTAGAAAAACATAACCCTTCTGTTTTGGGGCAGTCGGGTAAAAATCTGAATTATTTTTCTTGGTTTCATTAGCTTTTCTTTCTTTTTTTTTGAACTACGTACGTATGGGCTCTTAGCAAGGAAAATGTTATAACTTTTTATGTTTATGGTCTATCGTGTTAAATTAAAAGCAGTTATGATC
The DNA here is from genome assembly GCA_947532105.1 of Athrips mouffetella. NCBI lineage: Eukaryota > Metazoa > Arthropoda > Insecta > Lepidoptera > Gelechiidae > Athrips > Athrips mouffetella. The sequence continues at coordinate 22,890,671 of OX383964.1, read as the reverse complement.
GCATATAATGGTCAATACGATTAAATGAAATAAAAAACCGAAACAATAAGATATTAATTAGAAAATGTCTTTTATTTTAAATTTATCGTGAAATTTTCATAATTTTTTTCAGTAATTGTCAATTTTCACAAAAACACGCCCAGTTTACATTAAACTTTAAATGCTTCTAATTAAACTAAATTTTATTCTCTTTTAAACAAAACAAAAAAAGCCATGCATTAAACTCGAATGCAACGGTTGCTATATTTCTTCTATAATAAAAATGCATGTCCGCGATGTAATGCGGAGAAAATTCACTTAAATACGGCATTACGAAAAGATATCAAATGTAGTACGAACACACAAACAGTAGTGGCCGATGATTCGAAGCGACTGATTTTGTTTAAAAGCGGGCCCTCAAACCCGTTTTTTTGACCCCCTCTCATCCCGCGTCTCGCAGCTGCCGTCTACGTACCCAAACAATGAAGTACGCTGTAGTAAGCTTTGTTCAACTGCTCATAGCAACCGTTGCATTTGAGTTTAAAGCATGGTTTGTTTTTGTTTTATCCATACTAATATTATAAATGCGAAAGTAACTCTGTCTGTCTGTCTGTCTGTTTGTTTGTTGCTCTTTCACGCCTAAACGGCTGAACGGATTTTGATGAAATTTGGTATGGTGATAGATGGTAACTTGGAGACGGACATAGGCTACTTTTTACCCCGGGAAAATATCTCATTCCCGTGGGAATCTACACATACAATAATACTCTAGCGGGGTTGTATCTGCTACAGCACACCGAAACTACTTAACCGATTTTGATGGGACTTTTTTTATTCAACTAAGTATCGCTGATTACGAAAACTACTACAATTTTGAAATCCAACGTGGTAGACGTAAACTACCATCATCCCCTGGGGATAAGGTTGAGGTGCGATAGGGTTGAAATGTCTAAAAATCAATATGGGTGTCGTTTGTAAGGTTTATCGAGCCGCTGATTACAAAAACTACAACAATTTTGAAATCCAACATGGTGGACGTGAAATGCTATCATCCCTTGGGGATGAGGTTGGGGTGCGATAGAGTTGATATGTCTAAAAATCAATATGGGTGTCGTTCGTATGGTTTATCGGGTCGCTGATTACGAAAACTACAATGATTTTGAAATCCAACGTGGTGGACGTGAAATACCACCACCCCTGGGATGGGGTTGGGATTCGATAGGTTTGAAATGTCTAAAAATCAATATGAGTGTCAGTTGTATGTTTATATAAGGATAGGGATAGCGGTTAAGATGGCGTTAGGGGTAGAATCAGGGATAGGGGTAGGGTCAGGGATAGGGAGAGGGAGAGGGGGAGGGATAGGGAGAGAGTGTAAGGGAGGGGAAAATGAGGGGAGAGAAAGGGGGAGGGAGGGGTAGAGGGCGTGGGAGGGGGTAGAGGGAGGGAGAGGGGGAAGGGGAGGATGAGTGAGGGGAACGGGGAATGGGAGGAGGGCGAGGGGGGAAAGGGAGGGTGATGAGGAGAGGGGAAGGGGGGAAATGGAGGGGGAAGGAAGGCTGAGGGGGGGAAGAGGGAGGGGCGAGGGAGAGGAAGAGAGAGTGGGAGAGGGTGAGGGAGGGGGAGTGGGAATGTAGGGGGGGGGATACAAAAGGATAGATAGGGAGGAATAGGGACCTTTTTTACTTTTATGAATACCTCCTCGCTACCCATTCACTTCACTCCCTTTATTGCCTTCTTTTTTAAGTTCGCCTGTAACGGTTGACAATGAAAATTCCGCACTACCTACCAGTTAAATAAAATCAAAAGATAATTAAGTTTGTAGTAAGATGCATTTATTCAACTTGGATAAGTACAAATGCATCTTTTACGTAGGGATCAAGAAGGATAAGCGCTCCGTAAAATATGTTTCAATTAAGTTCGAGTTCTGTTTTTTTATAAAATCTACGCGGACGAAGTCGCGGGTAACAGCTAGTACAAAATAAATATAGTTTAAATAAAATCATTAAAAGTTTAAGGTAAAAAGGGCGTGTTTCTGTGAATATTGACAATTACTGAAAAAAAATATGAAAATTGCCCGATTATTTTAAAATAAAAGACTTTTTCTAATTAATGTCTTATTGTTTCGTTTTTTTTATTTCGTTTAATCGTATTGTCTATCATTTGCCAGCATAATTGTTTTTAACACGATATACCATAAACATAAAAAGTTATAACATTTTCCTTACAAAGAGCCCATAGTAGTAAGTAGTAGTAGAAGTGAGCCCAAGTAAGTAATAAAGCCAAGAAAAAGATTTTGATTTTTTAAATTATTTTTTCACCCTCTTTCGTTTGTCGAGCTTGTCGAGAATATAACACTGTATAAAATGATAAACTGACTGACTGATATATCAACGCACATCCCAAACGGCTGGATCTAGAGACTTGTAATTTTGCACGTACATACATTATTTATACAGTGTAGACATCCACTACGGAAGGAATTTGCAAAAGTCATCCCCTAACTAAAGGGTTGAATAAGTGTTGAAATTTTTTATGAAACTCCGTCAGTTTTAAAGTTTGGATCTTCAAGTTTTGTATTTAGACTGACAATTAAAAATAAATTTACATGTGTGTCAGCCTTTTCGATAATTCAACCCCCAAAGGGGTGAAAAGGGGTATGAAGTTGAAAGTCCTTCATTTTCAAAGTAAAAATCACTAAACTAATTATTTAGTAGGACTATTCTAACTTTACAGGACGGCTCTTATCTAAAAATGAATAAATTAAATAAGTATTTCAGATTATTTCCGGATTCAACCCCATAAAATTACGAAAACAACAACGATTTTGAAATCAACGTGGTGGACGTGAAATACCATCATACGGGGACAGCGACAGCGATAGGGTTAGGGTTAGCATAGGGTTAGGAACGGGGGTAGGGACAGGGGTAGGGATAGGGGTAGGATGGGGGTAGGGGTAGAAATAGGGGTACCTAGGCGAAGGCGGGTGGCGAAGATTAGAATTTTTATTCGAAGCTTTTGAGGTGAGATACCCTACCCTATCCCGTGTGGTGCCGGCAAAGAATAGTACCAACCAATCTCTACCCGTGGGTGTCGTAAAAGTGACTAAGGGCTTATGAACCGGTGCATGGGCAGCAGCATCTTTCTGTGTATAATACCACCTTACATACTGCGGTCACCAACAACAGCGGTCGCCAGCCGCAACGATTACAAGCGTGGTGACTATGTTAAATCCCCTCCAATGTACCATGCGTTTTTGCTATAGTTCTGAAAGGAAGCACTCTGTCCTACAGTGGTCGTTTTATGGAATGTAATGATGATGACCCTACCTTACATAATGGGGTGAAATGATTGTATAAAAGTCCTGCCCGACTGTTTAGAAGAGATAATAGGAAATACTATAATAATAATAGTGGCAATCATATCATATCATTTATTCGCATAAGCAGAAATTCTGTGTGCGAAATAAATCATTAAAACAAAACAAAATTATAATGAATAAAACATGTAATTAATATTTTTATGGGAAATTATTGTTTATAAAAATACAACCTCTAATTCCAAATACGCAAAACCTCTCCGCTGGTGTTTCTACCTATGAATCTGAACAACGTTTGAAAAAAAAAATAAAAAAAATATATTCACCATATTTAATATTATTATGGAGAATTTCATTTTGTATGAAGAACCAATGTTTTTACCGTATGAAAAAAGGAACCCTTATAGTTTCGTCATGTCCGACTGTCCGCGGCTTAGCTCAGAGACCGTTAGTACTAGAAAACTCAAATTTGGCGTGAAAAAAAAAACCTCCCCTACACGTAAAGAGGGGATGAAATTATCTTTCTTCCTTACCCCATGGTGTGGGGTGTCGTTGAATAGCTCAGTTAAAAATACGAGTGTGCAACGATAATTTATTTATGGATCCATTTGCGAATTTAGCTTAAAAGCGCAACTTTTTTGTTTAAGTCAAATTCCCCCCCCCCCCTCCCTGTCACGGGTCATAAAAATACAACCTCTAATGGTTGTTATTAGAAATGTGAATTAGTCAAAAATATTGTTTACAAGGAAATATTGTAATGAAAAATATCAGAGAGAGAGACCCCTTTTTATTGTAAAGTATTGTAATCTAACTGAATTTTTTTTATTTACTTTGCAAGGTAAATATTATGATTCGGTGTACAGGTTTAGGCGATCCGATAGGGCAAAGTTAGGAGTAACGGATTGGAGTGCTATATGCTACTTTTTACAGCGGTAAAATATCTCTGCCAATAGGAAAATACGTTATAAAATAAAATACAAACTCCACGCGAGCGAAGCCTCGGGCAACAGCTAGTCTTTTAGAAGATTCCTTGAAGGAGAATGAGAGTGGTGCGTATTTACGGCGACTATCTCTTCGTCGGATGTTGTTGTAACCCTCGCTTTACGTTTGTGATGGGATGTGCACCGCCAAGAGTCGAATAATGTTTCAGAAGGTAAAATAGAAATCCATGTAATAGTATGATTGTCAGTCAGACTGGCAACAGGCTGGCAATCATACTATTACATGGATTTCTGTATTTAGTATGATTGCCAGCCTGTTGCCAGTCTGACTGACACATCACCCACGATACTGTAAAATTGTAAATTTAATTGCAACTTTGTATATAGAGGGCGATTTTTATTTTCTTAACCCGCAAATTTTATTAACTGAAAGATGTTCAGTTACGTTGACTGATCGATCATGCCCTTTAAATTTTTGCAAACCTAGTCCTTACGCCCTGTATATTTTAAATCCTTACCAAATTAAAGCTTTCTTATACTACGGGTCGCTGACCTAAGCCGCGGACAGACAGACAGTCGGACAGATATGACGAAACTATTGACGAAACTATAAGGGTTCCTTGTTGATTACGGAACCTTAGAAACCTAGATGATAACTCAATTAACAACTAAAACTTAACCACAACAGTAAACAAAAATACTGCAATATGTAATTTTCGTTTATTATCATTTAACCAACTTTATAGTAAATTCCATTTCGAACAATGTATTTAGGAGCAGAATGATTGTGTTCCAGATTGACTCGGACCAAGCAGCCGTCTTTGGAGGTGGTGAGACGAGCTTTACATTGGCGTCTAGTGCACGGCCAATGCTTTTTTGACTTGCTTTCCCCATGCATATAGAACGAATGGCCATTGTAAAGGGCTAAGACTTTTCCAGATATATTTTTCACCCAGGTAACTGAAATACACATACACATTACACATATATTATAATATTAATACTATAAGTATAAGTAACTTAAGGGCTACTTAAGCATCTAGCTTTACCTACCCTACAGTTTACCGATTGTAATTGATACGAGTAATCTTCTCTCAAATTTCTCTGTTCTCATAAGTAGTATGTACACTCAACAGCACATCAGTAGAAACACTTTTGGACCTTATGTCGTGGTAATAAAGTTGAAAAAGTTTCTACCGATGTGCGATTGACCGTACATGCTAGGTTCGGTACCTTATTTGACCTAGTTGTAACACTTTAAAAATTTTCCTCTTCATTTCACTCCCCTTTAGTTAGTTCGTGTGAGAACTGTACACTAAATAAGTTCATCGATTAGTTCTTCATAATTGACGGACAATTTGTTTTGTAGTAGAATTAATTCAGTAGAAATAAGGGCTTTGAGTTGTATGATTGGTGTTAAATAGCAACGGGCTAGTTAGTCAGTAATGGACACTGTCTTATAGCTGAGAGCAAATATTTTGCTGCTTTATAAGACCTTACATTTTGACGTTGAATTATGGGAACGGACAAATAAGAAGAACAAACAGTCCTAGAAATGAAGGACCTAATATATTTCCGAAAACCTTTATATTCTGATACAGAATCCGTTTCTTAAAACATATCGGGGTGGCAGATGACTGTGTTCGGTGTTCATGCGAATGATCTCCCTGGGTGTGGTTTTGGTGGTGGTAATGACTGCTTTGCACCTGCAAGAGGTGCACATCCACCGGTCTGTGGAGTTGCGCCGGCCGTCGCAATAGAACGTGTACCCGTCGAAGATCAGCAAAACCTTCCCTTTGCTGTTTCTTGCAAATGTTACTGTAACAATACAGATATCAGTCAAATCAAATTTAAAATTGTATTCATAGTCAATAATTAATTTGAGAATGCAAAAAATACACCCCACTGCTGCTATCTACAGTCTTTAGTAAAGTATTTAGGTGAGGCTTTTCTCTAGAACACAAAATTGTTAACTGATTTTGTGCCTTCAAGATATTTAAGCATCACGCAAAAAGTACTGCACCGATTTTAATGAAACTTATTTTATTTCATAGCTAATGGTTGGACAGTGGCATAAATATGTTTTGAAGAATGTGAACCGGAGATTTTTTACCATTTCATTAATTTTTTTAGAATCACCCTTTATAAGGATTATCGTAAAAAAGATACGTAAAAAAGATACGATAATCCTTATAAGGGGTGCTTCTACATTTTTTTTAATGTCACAGGTGGGTAAACGAGCAGGTGGGCCACCTGGTGGTAAGTAAGTACATATCTAAGCAATTATAAAAAATATATAAAAATATACTTTTTCTTATATATTTTTTTTATTTTGGGTGATCATGAAGCCCCTTAGAAGGATCATCGTTTTATTACAGCCTGTATATACGAATGGGAAAGATTGTGATTAAAAAAGCCAACGAGCTGCTTCGCATATTTATAGAAGGTGAATAATAAAACGTATTTAATATTTTTTATCAACAGTAATATGAACAACATCATCATAATTCAACATAATTAAATCACACAATACACATTTAAAGTAATACTAACTTGATATTCTTTGTTTTGAGTGTAGTCGTATTGATAAATTCCTCTCAAGTCCAAGATAGCTCTCAAGGTGAACCTTACACGTACTAATTACACATCTTAAGTGCAATATCAGACTTGAGAGGGATTTGTCAATACGACTTACAACTAGTTGCACAAACCACCTTTAAAGTAAATGCTCCTTTAAACCTAATGCTATCACTGGCTTTTTCAAAAAAACTGAAAGAGTCAGCAATGGACTTAAAGGAGCTTTAACTTTAAAGACGCTTCGAGCAACTGGTGGTTTAAATAACTAATGATTATGCGTGTCGGTGACGCTGATGACGTGGTCCCCAAGCGTGAAGACGACGGCCTTGCAGCCCTGCTTCCGCCGGCAGCACCGCCAGCGCGTGCGGTCGCGCCCCTCCTCCGCCTTATGGAACCGGTACCTCCCCATCATCAGCACTAACTGCCCGCGACGCGATGGCAGGAACAACGCAAACTTATCTGCAATTCAACAATATCTATCTCATGTAGAAGAAAGCTTGGTGGTTGGTTTTACTGTGTTTCGGAATTCCTAACGTTTAACACCTTATAAAGTCGAAAGATGAGTTGCTGAGCCAAAGCTGGACAAGAGGCTATAAAAGTTTAGGTCAGCCCGCAACGGAGACATCACCAAATCATCCCCATTCCACCGTATACGGGGCATGACCTTGTTCATGATTGCCATTCCACAATTTTTTTACCACTCAAGTTAAATATAGAAACAATTCAATAATAGCACGATTAAGTTAATAATCAGATTACGATACACAGACAACATAATTTATTATTTCACGGGACAAATATTAAACGTACAATGGATTTACATGTTTTTCATGCAAATAACCCTAATAGTACATCACTATACTCGTACAGGAAGTAAAAAAAGTACGACGATCCTTCTAAGGGGTAGATTGTATAAAAATCATTAAAAAAAAACTCAAAAGTTTGGTTTTAGCTCAAGAAAAAGTGAAGTAAAGGAAGTGTTAAATTACCTCTATGATCAGCTGATGATGCAGACAAAGCGGTTCTTTGTTACAATATTCAGTCACTAGCAATTATCTATCCATTTCCATAAATTATTGTACCTTATGTAAATCGAAGGAAAATCAAACATTAAAAAGAATTTTAAAAAGAAAAGTATTAGTGATGTAGAATCACCCCTTAGAAGGATCATCGTATTTTTTGTACACCTTGTATTTTAGAGACAATCACAAACACTTTTGTATACTACTAAAGTGTTACAAACGCCATAATATTTACACTTATAATCCTACAGAATTAATATATAATAGGTAATACATAATTATCATGATTGTGTTCGGTGTTGGCCCTGACGACGTTGTAATCGTCCACGGTGACGACGTTGGCCTTGCAGCCATTCCTGCGGCTGCAGCGCCACCTGGTCTTTTCATTGGTATTCCACGCGCGGTGGAACTTATGCCCCGCGTACACCAGTATCCGCCTCCCTTGAGCTGACCTCGTGTAGTACACTGCAACATACCTTGCTCTGTATAACCTGGTCATCTTTTAGTGAATAGTAAAATCAAAGAGCCACTTGAATGAACTAACAATCTACTGTATGTAAGGACATCGCGGACAAACTTAAAATATCATATTAAAAACGTCAAAGATCTTGCTAGCTTTGCCTGATAATATTATTTTATTACAATAAAACAAAATTTCGTAAGATTTACTTAGGCGTAAGCCAGACAGCAGCGGTGCGCCGTACGGCACGCCTTCAGCGCACCTCTTCTGTCTGGCCTGCGCCGCGTCGTTCTCCTACATCGTGTATGCAAGTGATTTGAACAGGCGACGAGACGGCATGCCAAAGGCGCACTGTCGGTGCACCACCGGCGCACCGGCGGTTACGCCGGCGGCGCGCCGGTGGTGCATGCCGCCGCACAGCACAGTCTGCTGTGAGTGACGCGCCGGTTCAGACGTAGCACCCGAAGCGCGCCACGGGCGCAAACTATGTGCGCTCGTAGCGTGCCACAGACACACCCGATGCGCGCCGCGCCCGTTCTGTCTGGCTTGCACCTTACAGGCACGAAAAGTTACGCATTTGTAAGCAATTATTAATTGGTGAATTACAAATGCGTCCTTTTATTGACAGCGCATTTTGTATAGGTCAAATTTGGTTTTACGGATTTCGACCTATGTTCCCTTAAGAAAATTGTACAGTTCCATGGTCTAAGTAACATGCTAAAATTATGTTCACTATTACGACCTTGTAGTGTAACAAAAAGGGTATATCAACCCTGAAGGATGTGATTCTGCCCATGAAACTGAACATTTTTCCCTAAGGAACATAGGTAGAAATACAAAAAAAAAATTTATTTGAATTTTTTTTTTGTATGGGAGGTCAAATTTTTTTTTCTTATTTCGACCTATGTTCCTTAGGGAAAGTTGTTCAGTTTCATGGGCAGAATGACATCCTTCAGGGTTGATATACCCTTTTTGTTACACACAGCGTGAATTTTTATTCGTTTTAAATCCGAAGTCCAGTGATTCTACTCATGAAAACAAGCAACTTTACCGAAGAAAAAAGTTTTTTTCTCGTAAATTATATTTCATCTTCCCATACAAAATGAGTCGATCATGTGTCCACTTTACTATGGGAAGACGATTTAAAAAAAAAAAAATTGTAAATAAATGTAGGGAAAGTTGCTTGTTTTCATGAGTAGAATCACTGGGCTTAGAGTTTAAAACGAGTAAAAATTCATGCTGTATGTATATCAATATGTTAGTTACTTTTCCTGCCCCTAAAATTAGCCATAATGTTTCTCAGATACACTGTCCGTCAATTATGAAAAACAAATCGATGAAATTATTAAATGTACAGTTCTCGCACTATTTAACTAAAAGGGGGTGAATTGAAGGGCCAAAGTTGAAAATGTTGGTCAAATGCGTAACTTGCACCTGGCGTGTATTTACTACTTATTAGAACTGAAATTCAACATAATAATTCGAATTCGGTCAATTAAGCCAGCCGTTTGTAAGAGGGTCAATCAACTTTAAACCCTGTAACATATATAAAGAAAAAACTAATAACCTGTTTATTATAGTTTTTATTGGTTTGTTGTCAAATTACATCATAGGTTTATTGTCAAGTTACATCATCACTGTTGCCGATTTCAAAATAATAATGAGAAAATTCGCGGTAACATCTTACTACAAGTATTAGAATACTCTCGTATAATTGATACCCATTTGTAACCTAAAGCGGCATATCATAGCCTTGTCGTTACTTGTTTCACAAGATTTGCATATAAAATAATTTAAGGCCCTGTTTTCCACCTGTCGTAATATATCAGTGACAAGCATAACCGACTGTTATTGTTGTTTCGGTGTTGGAATTTTGACTCCTAACCACTCCCACCCAGTATTTAGTAGTAACTAAATCCGCTCATAAGCGAACTTGAATGATACTTATACATACATACTTACTTATATGCAACTTCGAGTTGTGATTGCAGCTAAAAGTTATCAATATACGTATACATATTCCATTCATCAAATCTAGAGTTGCGAGTTTTTAATCAATGATTATGTTCATTCTTGTTGTCGATGATAACATCATTGACGGTGACGATGGTGGTTCGACAGCCGCGCGACCATTGCCCGCACACCCACCGCTTCTTCGGACACTTACTTGCTCTGTAGCGAGAACAAAGACTAAAATGATACTTTCCGATGTGGATCATACGATTTCCTTTCCTGCTCACCGAAAACTTTGGTTTGAGTTGATCTGAACATAAGAATAAAGCATGATAATGAAAACTAAGTGGATGTGGAGTGGATTATAATAATTTTTATTTGTTTGTTGTAAATTTCACAGCGAAAAAAATTAATTAGACAAACATATATTAAAATTCTGTAAGAAGTTCAACAGATCTAAGCGCACGGCAGTGCGCAGGCAAAGTTCCCGCAACAGGCCACGCGCATGCCGTGCACTATTTACACGAACCGTTTCGACCCACTTTTGAACCCCCTGTAGCTCAGTGCCTATTGCAAGTACAGAGATAAAACTGTACCTACATAATCATATACTAATACATAAGCAATAATATATATAATATATATATATATAATATATATAATAATAATATATATAATAATATATATAATATATAATATAATTTATAACTTAATAAATAACTTAATTTTAGGTAATTTGCTCAAAAACTGTCCTGGAAAGTCTATCAAATTTAAAATAATTTGGTTGCCATTTTTGCCTGTACTTTTATGTAACTTGCATACAAATTTGCTAATAAAAAAATATGCGCAAATATAATAATATATATACTAATACTGAAGCAATTTGTCAAATTTCATAGATATAGATACAGTAGATCCTGAAATATGACCCCGTGAAAATAGCTAATTTTGGCACTTAATGACTGACTGACTCACTGACCGGTAATCAAAACCCACTTCCAATTGTCCCAGCGTTATGAAATTTGGCATTTAGGTAGTCGTTAGGATAAAAGTAATGGAAAAATTCAAAAATTATAAATTGGTCAAGTGCGAGTCGGGTTTTAGTCAAAATTATGTATAAAATGTTGGTAATACTTCTCTAAGACCTGAAAATCTGAAATTTGGCATGGGGATAGTCGTTAGCATTAAAAAAAGTATAGCAAAAATTTGGACAATACGAGGGTGGTCCCAGAAGTAGCCGACCTAACCAAGAAATATCAAAATAAATGGGACAAACTATATTTATTTCTCTACATAGCTTCCTTGTAGCTCGATACACTTTTCCCAGCGGTGCTCTATAGCTTCAATGCCACGTCTATAGTAGGAATTGTCAAAATCTTCAAAATAGCCATTAACCAACGACTCAACCTCTATGTTGCTCGAAAATCTTTTCCCGCCGAGCCATTTTTTTAGGTTTGGGAACAGAAAATAATCTGACGGGGCCAAATCTGGTGAATAAGGTGCATGGGGAAGCAATTCAAATTTTAATTCTTCGATTTTAGCCATTGCAATGCCAGATGTGTGGACTGGAGCGTTGTCTTGATGAAACAAAACTTTTTTCTTTGACAAGTGAGGCCGTTTTTTCTTTATTTCTTCACTCAAACGCTGTAATAAGTTGGCATAATACTCGCCATTAATGGTTTTTCCTTTTGGAAGATAATCTATAAAAATTATGCCACGCGCGTCCCAGAAAACTGAAGCCATGACTGGATGGAACTGTTTTTGCCTTCTTTGGAGCTGATTCTCCTCTTTCAGTCCATTGTTTTGACTGTTCCTTAGTCTCAGGTGTAAAGTGATGAACCCATGTTTCATCCATGGTGATAAATCGAGGCAAAAACTCGGCTTTGTTGCTGCGAAATTTTGCTAAACATTCGACTGACACATCCTCACGGCGCTGTTTTTGTTCTACTGTGAGTAATCGCGGCACCCATCTTGCGCATAGCTTTCTCATGTCCAAGTTTTCTGTTAAAATACGATGGACTGCACTTTTTGAAATGCCTACCATATCTGCTAGCTCGCGTACTTTCAGTCGACGGTCATCCAGTACAATTTTGTGGATTTTTTTTACTATTTCTGGATTAGTCACCTCATTTGGTCGTCCACTGCGATGTTCATCTTGGCAGCTCGAGCGGCCGCGCTTGAACTCTGCCACCCAATATTTTATTGTTGTAAATGAAGGAGCAGACTCCCCCATAGTAGAATCAAGCTCCACTTTGATATTAGTTGGGCTGAGACCTTTCAAATAAAAGTATTGAATTACGTAACGAACACCAATTTTATCCATTATCGAAAAATTCGATGACAACATTCACTAAGTATGCTTCAGAACAAATGCCAAATGACCTAGCGCGTTCGAATTCTAAATTTAAATTTCTTAATGTTCACGCTTCCTAAAAAGAGTATTTAATCAAATAAAAACTGCCAGTAAGTAAGTAAGGTCGAATATTTCTGGGACCGCCCAGGTACTATACATTACTATGCATAATATTGTTGGTCATACTTCTGTGAGACCTACAAATCTGAAATTTGGCATCGGGGTAGTCGTTAGCATTAAAGTAAAGGAAAAATGGTCAAGTGTGAGTCGACTAAAATTAATGTACCAAATATTAAAAAGGTAGTATTTCTAGAAGGTCAGACTTAGCCATGCATGAAAACAAGTACCTATGTTTTAACAAAACTATGAAAATACAAACAACGTTGCGATAGTTACTATAAATATAATATAGCTAACTGAACAAAAATAAATGAAATCCCACCAAAAACATAACTGTTAAAAAGGGGGCCAAGTTCCTATCGGCTAATTGTTTGCCTAAAAAAGGGTTGAAATTCGATCCAATGCCAAGTTTTGATGCACTTTAATGACGATCATAATCGTCTTCATCAGCAGCCTGATCCACTAGTAAACATTTGCCATTTCATTTTAGATATTATTTTCAACGTACCTGCGTATTTTCACAGCTATACCATACTTTAAGTTGGGAGTATGGTAAAGTGAATTTCGGCCAGATGAACCGTTGACGTGAATAAGGTGGCGGATAGTGGCTGGATGCGGAAGGCGGAGGACTGGATGTGGTGGCGAGTCTTGGGAATGGCAAATGTTTACTAGTGGATCAGGCTGCTGATGAAGACGATTATGATCGATATTAAAGTGCATCTAAACTTGGCATTGGATCGGATTTCAACCCTTTTTTTGGCAAACAATTAGCCGATAGGAACTTGGCCCCCTTTTTAACAGTTTAACAAATTACCTTAAACAGACGGCGAGAGAAAAAGGAAAGTAACATTTCAAATTTCAAAAAAAATTTAAACAGAATATAGTGTGCAATGTGTGGGTGTTGTTAGTGTGTGAATGTGATGCTAAAAAAATAAAGAAATTTTCACTCTAACTCAGATTGATCCTCATTGAAATGTAAATTAAAAAAACTGATTACGAGAGAGGAAGAATACATCAGTGCCGTAAAAATTGTTTTCTTCTGACATGTTGCTGGTTTTCATAAGCAGAGTCACTAGGATTTAGGAAGCAAAACTAATAAAAAATCGTGAGTGATGATCGATGGTGTGATAATAATAAATCTTGCTATACTCCAATATAGTTTGAATGTTTCAGGACACGAAACTGAACAACTGTCCCTAAGAAACATAAAGAATTAGAAAAAGAAATTATCTTCCCACACAGTATTGGCGGCACAACGTTTGTATGGGAAGCCAATTTATTTTTTCATTTCTCAACCTATGGTTCTTGTGAAAAGTGGTTCAGTTTTATGTGCTGAGTGCCATACCAGAGTAAGATTAGATGTTTCATCATCACACTGTATAATTGGAATCAAAGTCTCGAAAACGGATGTAACGATTTCGATGAAATGTGCTGTAGGAAGATTTTCGGAGGCTTCTAATGATTAAATCTAGAAATTATTATGCCTAAGAAATTTCGATTTCTGCTTTTAAGCATTTCGTCAATATAGCGCGTTTTTTTTTAAATTAAAAATGGGCTTACTCTTGACCTCGATCTAGTCTTGCAGACACAGATGATGTCTACGATGGAACGAGCTTGTCCAGAAGAAGCCTATTCACGTTTTTGAAACCTTACAGCGCCATCTGTTGGTGAGTTTTGGTTAAGATTATACCTCACCCAAACTGTTTAGATTGCACAGAGTAAAGCCAGGTCGCCCAGGTACTCATAGAATAAATTCCTTTATGGAAAACATCATAGCACAGCCCATTTTGTTAGTAGGAAATACGTAAAACGTAATTTTTTTTATCACTGCGGATATTTTAAGAGATTGTTCTGCCCATGGAACTGAACAAATTTTCCCAAGATGTACATAGGTTGAGATAAGAAAAAAAAATCGATCTGGGTTTCTATGGGAAGTCGAAATTTTTGTTTTATTTACATCTACTTGGGCAATATAGTTTCCTACCACAATAGGCAAGACAAAGAAATCAGTCGCCGAATTGAAAACGCTTGGAGGAGCTACTGGTCCATGAAAGATTTACTAAAAGGAACTCTCCCACTATCCTTAAAACGTAAAATCATCGACATGTGTATCATGCCCGTTCTAACCTACGGTGCCCAAACATGGTCTCTGACTGAGGCACAGAAGTCCAGACTTGCGGTTTGTCAAAGGGCAATGGAGCGCAGCATACTAGGTGTTAAGAGGACTGACCGTATCCAGAACACCACTCTACGCTCCAAAACCCGTATCACTGACGCCAATAGCAAGGC
Organism: Athrips mouffetella; assembly: GCA_947532105.1. Taxonomy (NCBI): domain Eukaryota; kingdom Metazoa; phylum Arthropoda; class Insecta; order Lepidoptera; family Gelechiidae; genus Athrips; species Athrips mouffetella. The sequence goes on along the minus strand of OX383964.1, from coordinate 22,875,661 downwards.
TGTCACATTAAAATGGGATTGGGGAGGCCACGTGTGTCGAATGCACCCGGATAGGTGGGCCATACGCGCCACAGAATGGGTGCCACACAACGGACGCCGGGGCAGAGGAAGGCCAAAAAAGCGATGGAGGGATGACCTGGTTGCTTTCGAAGAGGAGTGGCCGACGATGGCGATCGATAGGGAAGAGTGGAAACGTAGGGGGGAGGCCTTTGCCCAGCAGTGGGACAGTACAGGCTAAAAAAAAACAACCTATGATCCTGGGAAAAAAAATTTCAGTTTCATGGTAAGAACTACCTCTTAAAATATGGGAGGTGATAAAAAAATAAGGTGTAGGTATAATCTTAATATCTAGGGTCCAATCAAAATATTCAAAACAAAATGCAAAAAAAATCTATATTTATTAATAATATAAATATTATTAGTATTAACAATACTATTAAACTTAGTAAGTACCTACCTACTAAACAGTTATAGGTAGGTAATCGATAATTATGAAAATAATTCATCATCATCATAACATCCCATGAAACGTCCACTACAGGACAGGGAGCTCCCTCTAGAATTCTAGCTTTTGCTGGAAAAATGTAGAGGGGAAGTACCATAGTCACCTCGCTTGTTAGCGTTACGGCTGGCACAATGGCTGGCTGGAATATAATTATTACCTAATATAATTTAAGTTGTTTTTTGCTTGTTATTAGTTTTTTTTTTGTTTACAATAAAAAATAGAGAAATGAAAGATATATTATGGATGGTTATGTTCATTTCTAAACTCAATAAGAATATTATTGCAGGTGTACACCATAGCTCGACAGCGAAGTCTTTTCTTGGAGCAGCGCCACGAGGTTTTGGTATCAAATTGGCGGTCAAAATGGAACTTATGACCACAAACAAGTACACCTCGAGTTCCTTGCTGAGTCTGGTAAAACATTGCTGCAATAAAAACATTTTTATTAATACATTTGTTCGAAAAAAGTACCTACACAGACGTTATTAGTTTTTTTTGTTTACAATAAAAAATAGAGAAATGAAAAATATATTATGGATGGTTATATTCATTTCTAATTTTTCATTTTCATAAGGCCTTTAAACAATATATTAACAGAGTTTTACATTCTCAGGATAATTAAATTTTAACTTTATACGAAAAATAAACAAAACTAAACAACTTCTTCACAAAATTATTGAAATTATAATGACTAGTATTTAATTGTCGCTGGGTATACCTACATCTTACTTACTTTCTCCTCTAGCGCAACGAGACCCAAAGGGAATCTTAGCCTCCGATACGAGAATCCGCACGTCATCAACCTGTACCAATTACATCAGTCCTCAGGCGGCCAACCGGACCTGACGGCGACCTGTCGGTCGAACCTCGTAGGCTTTCTTGACGTACCGGTCCTCACCCATGATTTCCCGTTGCCGAACCAACAGAGTGTCCAAGCCTCACACCCGTACATAAGTATCGGTCTTAATACAGTCTTGTAAATGCAGATCTTGGTGCTTCTACTGAGAAGCTTGGACACCAGTACCTTATGCAAGGCAGCACAGGATGGCAGGGCGTTTGGTGTCGTTTATGGTAAACTTGGAAACCCCGTTGTATGAAGTATCTTCAACATGTAGATCTTCAGGTTTGGTGCGAGTATTTTTATATCGCCTCATGTGGAGGTACTTGGTCTTGTTGTAGTTGATTCTAAGACCTACCTTCAGAGCTTCCGTTTCTAGGACCTTCGCCGCCATATTCACCTCAGCGCTAGTTTTACTTTTTGAGCAAACACATTATTACAGATTATACATGCGCAATGCAGGAGGCACGTTGACTAAACTGCTAAACAGCCTAATAATTGAATTATTTAGAATAAAATATTTTCTTACATAAAAGACATATTGTTAGTTGATTAATATAAATATTTTCATGAAAATAACATTTTTTTTTTGGCTGATGAACATTTATTTAACAGCATCAAAAGCAGTTCATTTATTCATGAAAATATTATAAAGGTTATAGACAAAAAAAACTCCTTGCACCTTGCCGAAATAAAAAATTAAAAATAAAACACTAATGCGGTAACATAATGGAAAAAAAGCACGTGACAGCATAGGTAAGGTAAGGTATTATGGACCTTAATTCAGTACAAATAGAGGTGTGTTATGAAAAAATGAGTTCTAAATTATTACACACGGTTTTGCTGAAATTCTGTCCTGCAGTTGACGTTTCATGCGATGTTATGATGATGATGAAGAATGAAGATAGGTTTCGTGTAGTATTTTATTTTCTATATATTTTATCGACAAAATAAGTGAAAGATCAATTTTCTTCTTAAATATTTTGTATTTAAATATGTACATGAAACAATAACTGGAACACTGAAAAAAGTATTAAAAATAATTATCTCTACAGCCCGTTATAAAATTATACCCTTTATCTGTTCGAACGATTGTTCTTTTATTGTTTCGTATGTTTACGTACCCATCACCATAATATAACAGTTAAGGCATTAAAAATTATAATTGCCTGCCTATTTAATACTTATTAGGGTTTCTTTATTTAAAATATCCTGAACATATCACTTAATTTGTTTACTCCTTTGTTACATGATTCTAGTAAACCTACTAATGTGTAAGATTCATAGTACATTAAGATAAGATCTTTCCCCAGCCAACTAGCGCCCCCATCAGTTAAAAAATATTACTCGCTAAATATAAAACTTAACGAAAATCTGTCTTACAAAATTGAAGTAAAGGTACCCTAGATCATTTAGAACCTATCAATCCTGAAAAATATAGTTCACTGTAGTTAAAGATACAAAAACCGCTGAAAGTGGCCGTGTTTCGCAGGTACCCTAGATTATTTAGAACCTATCAATCCTGAAAAATATAGTTCACTGTAGTTACAGATACAAAAACCGCTAAAAGTGGCTAATGGAGCCGAGAGTGTGATGACCAAAGCGCACGCGCTTCTTACGACGTTTTTCAACATATTTTCGAATAAAAACAAATAAGTTTCATTACCTTTTTTCCCAGAAGAGTACGTAATTTCTGATTTCTGTTTTGTGTCGCAGTATTTTCAATTTTGAGAAACTACTTTAATTACGTGCAGTTGTCAGAGAAAATTTGTTGTTGTTGACAAAAGCTTTCCCGTGTGGTGCCGGCAGAATAGTACCAACCCTTACATACCCGTGGGTGTCGTAAGAGGCGACTAAGGGTTAACTGGAGGATGGGCAGCAGCATCCTCCTTTTTATCTAACATCTTACTTACTGCGGTCACCTACAACCGCGGTCCATGGTGCGAGCCGTAACGCTAACAAGCGAGGTGACTATGGTACTTCCCCTCTACATTTTTCAGCAAAAGCTAGAATTCTAGAGGGAGCTCCCTGTCCTGTAGTGGACGTTTTTCATGGGATGTTATGATGACTTTAATTACTGTTTTTTTATTTGTAGCAGGCGAAACTTTTGAAAATAATTCCAAAAACACCACAAATATTCGTAAAAATGGCACGCGCATTACTTTTTGAGATTATACATGCGCGCTCAGGAGGAATTGTTAGTTTGTTGATTAATTTGAATATTTCGGGTATTGCCCGTGGTCCACCCGCGTGGTTCTCCTGAGTGTACTACGGGAGATTCTTACATTAAAATTTATGATTTTTATAGACATGAAAACTCCTTGCAAATGTGTTGAAAAATAATTTTATGGTCACCCCTCAAATTTTGTTTGAAACTGGTACAGAGCGACAAGGATCAATTGGCAGTGTAAGGACTGCTCAAACAGCTCCTGAAGATGGCTGCTGCATGTAGAGGCTTACCACTTGTTGAGTAATGTGGGTGGTTGCTGTGTTGCGGTTGCAAGTGCATTTATTTGCTTGCAAATTTATTTGCGGTGCAAAATTAGTACATAGCATCCATCATTGGTTTCATGATTATGATATATATTTGTTTTCCTTAGGTGCTGTTATAATTTTTTGTTTTAAATAGTACTGATTTCTCACCATGAGTCAACAGATCGATTACGAGTAGCACAACAGTTTAGAACCGATTAGCCGTCAAATGTGCAATAGGATTATGCATTCCCCATACTCGAATGATAGCATTATCCACAGTCGTGAGGGAGGCTTTACATCCAGTCTTAGCTTTGACACAGACCCAGCGTGCTCTAGAACCGGATTGCTTGACACGGTTGAACCGGTACTGTCCGATCATGATCACAGTGTTCCCACGCTGGGATTTTGCAAATACTGGACTCAGTTCTGAAAGAAATACTTTGTGTTAGTTTTATGCTATTGATAGATAAATCTAGGCTTAAAACAGATGTGCTGAGATATTGTATATTATTTAATCAAAAATAAGATTAGTGAGTTACACGGGTGGTATGATTAAGGTATTTTATTTATAATTATCCTTCATATTTTGTAGAAATATTGAGATTCTGATTCTGACACTTCAAAGCTAAGTTAATCAACGAGACTAAATTTTGTTGTAATAATGTCATTACTCCTTTAGTACAAAATTTTGTTGTAAACGAGATGGAGTCCAGCGAGTTATCTAGACTTTAATAATGAGCAAGAACATTATAAGGACCGTAATGTAGTGTAGGGCCGCTTGTCCTCAAGACTCCTGAAAGAAACTATTTACAGACCAGTCACCAAATGTGCATGTGGCTCGTGAATACTGTTTGCGATGTAGCCCGCGTCGACGTACTCGTATGCTTCAGCTCCTTTTACTGTCAAAGCATTGCCAGCGTAAAGTCGTAGTTACTTTTAGTATAGACTGGTCGGACAGAATGCGGCCGTGATCTTTTGTTTATACCAAAAAGGAAGAAAGGTATATAGGAATTACTTTTTGTCTCAGTCCCTCAAGACAGGGTCGCACTTATTTGAAATATATACTTGGTGCGTAGGTGGGACGTATCGGAATTCACTCAATATTTTTTTTGTTCTTGTTATAAAGAATACACTAACAAACCGCACTATTAGGGCGCCGGACACACGTAGACACACACTCGCACAAGCACGGGAACAAATAGGCACTCAAAATCATAATTCGGGTATATCCCTTGACCGTAAAGCAGACCCGGAACTTTCGTCGCAGCAAGCAAGCTACATCACCACTGACAGGAAAGCTATTTAGTAAGATTATGACTATGAGTTGAATTTTAAGTTAATCACGAGTCTACAATAAAAAAAGTTATTTTAATGAATATGTTTATTGGAAACAGCAACAATAAAATCGTTGACTGTGATGATGAAGGCACGGCATCCTTTGGGTGAGTGCGTGGAACAGCGCCATCTAGTCTTCAGACTGGTATTATATTTGTGATGATGACAAAACGTGTATCCTCCTTCAGCAGTTTAGTTCCTCGTTGGGATACGACGTACATCGCTGAAAATATTACAGATATCAAATTGATTATGATGCAACATACGAGTACAACAGAAATAGACAGGGGATGGTACTTCCCCCGACGGAGTTCGTACACAAGACCACTAACATCTGATTGATTGTGTAAAACGTTTCGTTTTCGCTGGTTCTTTGTAGTGAGGGCAATTTGTTAGAGTCAAATGAAAAATGAATGCTGATTGACGCAGTTGTAAATTAAGAACTGATAATGTACGTACAATAACAGTAAAAATTACAATTTCAGAAATATTCCATTTCGAATGATGAAATTTAGTGCTACATGATTATGATCAGTGAGTGCTCTCACTATTTGCTTTCTGTCTTTACTCGTAGTCATAATGATGCGGGCTTTACTGGTGGTGCCCTGAGCTGCAAGCCCAGAGATTTGTGTTCTTGAAGATACGCTTGAGGTAAAAGGAATATCTTCCGCACAAGATAAGATCTTTGCCAGCAGCGTTGCGAACGAATGTTACTGAAAACATTTATTTCAATAAGTCAGTTCATAACTGCGCTCAAAATTGAGAAATCATTAATTTTACTAGCGGTGCTCACGACTACGTTCGCGTGGAGTTTAGACTTTTAACAGTAAACAAAAACAACTGTACCGATTTAATCGAATTTTTCATTATTGTATTTGGTTTACTTCCGTGCAACATATAGATTTTGTTTCGTTTCACTGAAACAGAAATTATAATATCCAAATACAAAGTATCAAGCGGCGAAGCCTCTTCTTCAGCTTCTGATACATTTATTAGTTTGTAAGTTATTGGCGCAAAGGTGTTTAGCTTCTGATTGAGGGTACTAATTCCAATATTAAAAAACTTGTATGTTGCCCAGAAATAAGCCAAACAGATAAACGAAAGCCCCATTCGAATCGGTTCAGTGGCTTGCGAGTTTATCGCGCACTGAAAAACGGACAAACATACCAAAATTCTAAAACTTACTACCTGAATGGGTGGGTACTATACGCTGCGCAAACTGATTCTAGCCCTGACGGCTATTTTCTGCGCATGGGTGACAGGTGAAGAGCCAATGAACGGATTGCACGCCTCCCCTACGTACCGTGCTTATCCCCGCCCATTTTTAGAGTTCTGTTCATTAACGGTAAGAGCTAGATAGAGTTAATTTGCGCGCCGCATACCTTTTTTTTTTTGTGACCCCCTAAATCATATTCGGCGAGTTTACAATTGAAGGAAAATATGAAACTAGTATTTGTGGCATAAGTTATGATTATTATTTATATTTCTGCTACTACAGAAAAGAAAGTCTATAAATAAAAATATTTTCTACAGTTCAAACTTTAAATATAATTCCATTACGAATAATTAAATTTGGTGGTGGATGATTGTGTTCGGTTGGTCCGCTGACGACATTCCTTTTGTCCGTAGTCAAGATGATGCGGGATTTGCATTTGCAACCACTTCCTCCTCCAGATGTGCACGCCCAGCGTCCTGTTGATTTACTCTTAATCTGGAGATAGTAGGAATATCCCGCGCAAATGGCAAGCTCTTTACCAGAAGTATTGCGAAGCAAAGACACTGAAAGTAGTGTCTTTTGGTTAGTCTTCTTCTTCGTGTCGTTGATAACACTTACTTTTTCTGGACAGTCTGCGTGTCTGCGTTTCGCCTGGTTAGGCCTGGGTTAGGCAGTTCAAGAGTTGAACTCATGACACCATAGTAGAAGACACTACAGTTTTCTCAGCTAGGTTGTAGTTTCAATAATTTGCATCGTTATAAGAGGTGAAAGTGAAATACAAAGCATACCACATAGTAGGAGATCCAACTTTGCATGATTCATGTACGTACCTATAGGTAACATATAAAAAAGTGGTGTAGTCAGTGGTTCCTTGTATGGCAACCCCTCTTGTCTTTTATTTTTTTGAGGTGATATATTTGTGTTAAAAACACATATTCTGTGAAATTTTCAACCTATTCCGGTACAAAAGATACAACTTTCAACCTATACCATTGAAAAACGACATATTTTCGACATTTTGCCCCACTGTGGGTCTCCGTCACATTCTGCTGGGCTGTACCACTTCTTATATGTTTTATACCTATAAGTATTAACTTGAATCGTGCCAAGTTTCAACCCAGCAGGTTTTGCGCAGAGCACCCCATACAAGCTCGGCCTTAGATCTCTTACTAACATAAAATAAAATTTAAAGTTTACTTTTTTTGTTATTCTTTTATTAGTAAAATAAGAAAAACTAGGACTGAATCTGTGAAACCTTTTTTAATCACATGGATATTTCATAGATTAAAAAATCAGATGCAATCAGACTTGTTGTAAAAAATCACAAAAATGATTATTTTTGTGACTCCGTCTCAAAAAAGAAGTCTGGTGGGAGATGATTGTGCTCGTTTGAAGCTATATCTACGATTGCGATCACCATCCCTCTTTTCTTGGTCACGACGATCTGCGCTTTACAATGGCTCTCTGAAGTGCACGCCCATCGCTCTGTATTTTTTCCTTTCTTGTGCTTGTAGTAGAAAAATTTACTGTACAGCAAAAGTTCTTTGCCACTTGAAGTGCGAATTAACATAACTGAAAAATATAACTTTATTTAGATTTAGCATTCCAGATTTATGGAGAAAAATATTGATTTCGCAGACACTGTGTTAGGTTAGTGAACTAGAATCGCAATAAAAATAGGATAATAAAACAAAATGCATGTCTTACTTAATTACCTTTATGTTTTTTGAATAAATCATTAAATTTTCATACATATAATTAAAATTAATTCAAGTAATCCTTTAAAGTAATCCTTTCCAATGGTTTTATGTAATTATTACTTGGAGCAATTTATTTCATGAAAATGATTGTTATAATTTTATATTGACTTACTTGTGTCTTGGTATTCTGTAAGCAAGTATTGATTTTTTTTGAATAAATAAATAAATAAAGAAGTTAGTATTTCAATACGACTCCATTTCTAATCACGAAATTTGGTTCCGTATGATTATGTGTAGTGACTACGCTTACTATGCGCTTTCTGTCTTTGTTCATGATGATGCGGGCTTTGCACTGCCGTCTGCTGCAAGCCCAGCGGTCTGTGGACTGGAATTTCTGCTGGAGGTAGAAAGTATTTCTTTCGCAAACAATAATGTCTTTGCCGGCTGCGTTCCGAACAAATGTTACTGAAAATAGTATTTTGATGAAATAGGTTTAGAACTCAAGACAAAATAAGTACATTATTAAATAGAGCTGTGATTTTTTCTTATAAATGCCTAGGTAAGAAAGTATTACGACGACGACGTACCGTTTTATTATTATTATTCCACGCTTTCTACAAGGTTTTTTTATGACCCGCGCCCCCTCCTTATCTAAAGGAACGTCTCCAACTCCTTGGTGCAGGTCGCAGTCGTGACCTTCGGTCGTTTCACTCGCTCTGGGTACTACAAAGATTCATTCACCGGTAATCTCAACATCCCATTTTGTGAAATAAATTGCCTTTTAAAAGGGCCTCCAGGCTCTTGATTCTAACGGGTAACTTATTTTAAAGTCTGCTTTAATATAGGTTGCTCAGAAAAGCAATTTTTGTCTTTGGAGTAATCTTTTAAAATAATCTCGACAAGGGCTTTTCAATCTCGACGTGAAAGATTTCCTGTTTTGCTTTTTCAAAATTCTAAGTGTCTTTTTAATGATTTATTTTTTTAAAACCGTGAGTACCTTTTTAAAAAATTATATGTTATTGTTATTAATAACATAATCAATCTGAGTTTCTTTTTTCGGCCACCGGCTTTGTCCAGTGACTCTTGTTAGAACATATATTGTGGAATAAGGAAAACTATGTGTAAAACAAAATCAATATTTAATTACTAATAAATGACATAATAAAATAATAAATTAAACATTTATTTTTTTAAATGGCGCTTTTCTGTACAGTTATTATAGCACTTTATGTAAGTATATGTTCCTATTAATAGATATGTTACAAAATGTAAGTAAATATTTTTTATCTATCTTGAACTCAACTTATAATTTAATGTCTACAACCAGCTTTTTCACACTATAAAGAAAGCCAAAGTGGAAAAACCACTTCTTATCATTAATTATTAAATGGTGCAAAAAACTAACTTTAACGTTATCTTAGGGAAACCTGTAATAGGCTCATGTACCATTAATATATGAGCAAACTATTCTTTTTTGTAAACATCTGTTGGTTTTCTAAATAAATAAAATAAATGAAAAATATTTTAGTTTACAAAATCCTTGGTGAACGTTTTCATCAGGATACCATCACGAATAACAAAGTTTGGTGGTGGATGATTGTGTTCGGTTGGTCCGCTGACTACATTCTCTCTGTCCAAACTCAAGATGATGCGGGCTTTGCATTTGACTCCACAGCCTCCTCCAGAGGTGCACATCCAGCGTTCTGTTGTTTGACTCTTACAATGAGCAAAGAACGTATATCCCGCGCATATGGCAATGTCTTTGCCGAAAGTGTTGGGAACCAAAGTCACTGAAATTTAATTATGATGGTTTGGTCGTTTATTGCTGCATTAATATCTAGACAACTCTTAACTACACTCTATCTGAAATTAAAACACTTTTGTTTGAGTGAAATTTGTTTTATAACCGTTAAAACAACTTATTTTTTCTTTTTGTTTGGTTTCAAAATCTAAAAATTGTATTAAACTCAATAAGATTCCATTACGAACCAAAATGTTTGGTGGTGGATGGTTGTGTTCGGTTGGCCCGCTAACTACATTTCCTCTGTCTTTAGTCAAGATGATGCGGGCTTTGCATTTGATTCCATAGCCACCTCCAGTGGTGCACGCCCACCGATCTGTTTTTTTACACTTAGTCTGGATATAATAGGAATATCCCTCGCAAATGGCAAGCTCTTTACCGGAAGTGTTGCGAACCAAAATCACTGAAACTTTATCGATATAAAAATTACATAAAAGGAAATAAACCAGTTCTTAAGCCCATCTTTTACTACCACAGATCAGAAATAAGTCTAGATAACGCAAACTCCGCCGTTTGTATAAAAACGAAGCGTGTCACAGTTCTCGGTGATATGACAAGCCCATGACAAGCAAACTAAGCGTTTTGAGCTTAGTTAGGGCCACGGGTTTGGACACGCAAAGTAGGTACACTTGAGTCATCTAGCCTTGTTTATTTTGTTCCGGGTCTTAGCGCGATAATAGTTATTAGGCCTAATAACTATTATCGCGCTAAGACCCGGAACAAAATAAACATGATTGAAAAGTGCGAAAGTCTAAAACAAATCATCTAGACTTATTTAACTGATTCGGCAACTTGGAATCGGGTTACGGGAAATCGAATCTGTTAAATTGTAGGCCAATTCAGTTCACTCCGATGCAGTGACAAGTTCTAACAAATAAGAACAAGTTTCTACTTAAAAGTTTTTAATAATATAATAATAATAAATTACATTTCTTTATTGTATCAAAAACAATTTCTTGTCTCCAAGTAGACAAACCAGTTGTGATTGGAGGCAGCGCTCTTCCACCACTAAGTAATAAAGATCTAATTCTTATATTCTTATGATAGAGATAGCACATCAAAATAAAAAGAAGAATACAACTCAATACACATGCAAAATATAAAATAGGCAGCCTTATTGCTAGGATAGCAATATACAGCGTGAATTTGTATTGGTTTCGCACCCGAAGCCCAGTGATTCTGCTCATGAAAACAAGTAACTTTCCCGAAGAAAAAAATTTTTTACTTAATTTTTTTTTTTGAGTAAAAAACTTTCTTCTTTGGGAAAGTTGCTTGTTATCATGAGTAGAATCACTGAGCTTCGGGTGCGAAACCAATACAAATTCACGCTGTATTCTAGGCAATCGTACCTAACTAATGATTGTGTTTCTGATTATGCTTTACAATATGGCCGTCGATCATATGTACTACAGCCGTGCAACGCTTGTTATTGTGAGTAGAACAAACCCATACAGATTTCGGACCTCGAATATATTTTTGACAATATGTGTATCTTTCATATTGGAGAAGTGGCTTCCCAGTTTTCCTTGAGTAAATAAGGGCGATATCTGCAAAAACAAGATGAAGTTTTTTTTGTAAATTCAAATGTTTGAGTATGTTTCCCACATACTTAGTAGGTCGAAAAATAAAAAAAATATATTTTTTTTTTGAGGACCTACCACACGAAAGGTTTTGCGTTATTGGAATTATATAATAATAAAGAATAATATGATAATGTTTTACGATACTGAAAAAGGGCTGTTTGAAATAAAAAATAAATAAATGAAACAGTTTTCAAATGCTGTTAACTGTGCTCATTGTTAACTTTAAAAATTGAATGATTGTGAATCTTAGGATTCTTTTATTTATCGTAAAAAATACAAATAGCAAAAATAAAATTATTGTCATAAAATTAATCGAATCACCCGCCCCTGATCGTTCCCGGTGCAAAGGTGCTAATTACACTAGCTGCGTTGCCGCGCTGAATGGCGATGGCCAATCTTTGCATCAGGAACGATCCTGAGCTAGAGTCGCCCCCTTTTTCACGGAGTCGACGGCCAATCTCGGCGACAAAACATTTTGCGTCGGAACCCCAACACCCTGTCGTCTCCACCGCCAGCTCGTAATTAGTAATTGTGTTAGTTTTTACAATTTCGACGATTTTAAGAGAATGTGAATACGCGTTGCAACCCCGGTGGCTGTGAGTTGAGCAGACCCACGTCGTTTTCAACCCTCGAGCAGATTTTTTACGAAAGTTCGAAATAGTTTTTTTTTATTTAAATCGTGCAATAAATCTTAAAATCTTCCTGATGGTAGTTCCACCCATGTTACTAATCTGCTTTTGCTCTACAACTTTTGTGAATTAGAATAAAAAAAATTGGATCTCCATACAAAATAAAAATCTGATCCATTTAATATGTAGGGAGATAATGAAACTTTTTTATTTTTATTTCTTAAGCTGTAGAACAATAGTTGTCCAGTTACATGGGGGAAACACCACCCCAGAGGTTTTGCATTATTACAGGTAGACTTACACATTGTATACAACGTGTCAATGGAATAAGCGAAACCCTCATACACCCCAACTAGTGTAGGCAACGAAGCAGTTGACCCCCCGCATTAATTCCTCAGTCAATGAAACTTTGCTGGGGGTTTACACTATATGAGACAAAACTATAACAAAATCCAAAAAAAAATCGGTACTTTTAATTTTTTTATAAATTTTTTGTAATTTTTGTATGGAAAAATTAAAAGTACCGATTTTTTTTTGGATTTTTTTACAGAAGGTTTGTCTCATATAGTGTAATACCCCAGCAAAGTTTCATCGACTGAGGATTTAATGCGGGGGTCTTCATACAACGATCCGCTTCGTTGCCTAGACTAAACTGATTTTTGTTAAAATAAATCCATTCCCGTTAATATTTTTTTTTTTTTACTTAACATTGTTATTTTAAAGTTTCATCGTTGTTCTAGTAGATTTTAAAGCTATAATGGCGCGTCCGCCGTTCGCTTCAATCCGCGCACGCAACGCCCACTTCCCCCCCTCCTCTGCTCATGAATCGCATGCCGCCGCTCGCTCGTATCCGTAGAAATATTTAGAAGCGGCAAAAATTTAAATGATAAAAAAAAATTACCCCTATCAAAAACCCGTGAAATTGATTCTACTCTCGATTCTGAACAAATTTTTTTCTCAGTTTCGCTTATCCCGTTATCACGTTGTATACATAATTGTGAAATAAAGAATGAGACAATTAATTATGTTTTGAGAGAATTAAAAAGGTCTATTTTAAACTCGAAAAATATAATATATTCGTTCTTTGACTGTAAAACTTTAAATCATTCCTTTGTTGATAAGTGAGTGTGTTCATTTTTTATTTTTACAATTTCATCATTACTGCCGACAACTTTCAGAGTATGTAAATACGCGTTGCACCCTCGGTTGTTGTGAGTGGAGCAAACCCACCTAGTTTTCAACCCTCGAGTAATTTTCTTAGAAAATGTGTAATTTCCAACTTTGATCAGTGGATTTCCCCTTTGAGACTGAACCATGTCGACACCTGTGAACAATCACGTAAGTAGATATAATTATCTGCCATAAAATTGAAGCATAATTAATCTCAATCAAGAAGATGTGTGGCGTAAAAGAAGACGTAGTGACCAAAATCGAGAAAGGGATACTGAGATGGTTTGGTCATGCAGAGAGGATGAATGAATGAAGATTGACGAAAGAGATCTACCAGGCGAGAGTGAATGGAAACGTTGGAAGGGGAAGGCCTAGGCGAACATACCAGGACCCAATTCAGGACGTTCTGAATAAAGGCCAGGTTAAAAGTACCCTAAACCGACGAGCACGTACGAAAGGATTGATGAAAGTACAGGAAGCAAGGGAAGTATGTCAAGATCGTAGCAGGTGGAGGACTGTGGTCTCTGCCTACCCCGACGGGAAAGAGGCGTGATGTTATGTATGTATAATTAAATGTTAGGTTACCCAATTAGGGTAAACTAACATTCAATAGGTATAGACTATCTTTAAAAAGCAGTAAATCCCAAATTCACGACCACTAGTACGATTCAAACCTGTGTCTTCCCCGTTGGTACCGGAGATGCCAATCAGGCTACCGTGGTCCAGTCTGATGTTGTTGTTGAATCAGCAACCTCAGGCAGGAAAACGGTAAGTTGCTTAGTTGGTAGAGTTTAAGCATGTTTGGTTCGTGCTGATAGATGATTTATTTTGAGATGGCATCGTTTTGCTGGTTAATTACAAGAAGAACATTTTGCTATAATCTCTAAAATAATAAGGTAAGGTAAAAAGGTAAGTTTCCAGAAAGCCCAGACACTTTGGAAAATCCGTAATTATTTGTCATTAAATAAAGTAATAAATCCCTCGTGCTGTGTGTATTTGAATATTATGTACAAACCGTATTTGAATCGGTTCAGTAGTTTGTAAGCGCCTTGTTACAGCGAGTAGGGGCTACTGTCACTCCTCCCTCTCATCCGGAGTTACAATAACGAATTTCTTTTAAATAGAGGCATTAACTGAGTAGGTGAATCAGTTTGATTCTGTTACACTTTTTTAACCTAACTTTATCCTCTACAGTCTTGTATCCTTATCCGTCCGTATCGTAGCAGTGACAATTTCAAACTTGATCTGCTATAGGCTATAGTTACACCATCTTACAAATAGACAAAAACTAGAAAGTAAGTTAGTACTATACACTCCCTTTTTCTATCATGTATTTATTCTGGAATTAATTTGCTTTGCCATTTCTACATAGACGCTAGGCTGTGCTCAGTTTTTTAAATTTTGATATACACGCCCTTCCTCACGATATGTTTTTGTGCAGCGTGGCTATGGAGGAGGGTAGCTTTAACGATGACGCCATATTTGACGACCAGGCGCGCCTTGCAGGAGTTTCTGACAGTACAGCGCCAGTAGCAGGAGCCACTTTTGTCCTGGCTGAAAGTGTAGCCATTGATCAGAGCCAGTGTATTTCCAGTTGTGCTGCTCACCCAGTCAACTGTAACAATGCCAGAAATAAATCGTGGCGGGACACAATAACATTTCGCAAGCATACAACCGTCAGTATCGGAAGTATGTGCCTCTTGCTGTATCAACAACCTCGAATCAAAAGTTGACAAGAGGGAATGGTCAGAGGATAAATATTAATTTTAAATAGAAAAAGCTTATAAGATTTAAAAAAATAAGACAATCATTTAATAGCAATTAATCTAGATGGAACTAAAAACAATCATGATATACACAAGCCCATAAACATGCCCATCACTTTCTTTTACGCTGCTCGCTCATATTCGTAGTCTCGTACATTTATAGAGACTAGAAGGCGGCGCTGTACTTTACTAAAGTTGGTTTTATTGTAGAACACTACAGATAAAAAAACTGAAAATAAATTGCACAAATTGTTTAATATAAGACTTATTTCGCAATAAATATGCCACTCTTTATAATGAATTTTGGAGGATCGTGTTTATGTTCGGTGTTAGCACGAATAACATTGTTTCTATCCTTAGTCGTAATAATGAAGGCTTTGCAAAGATCTCTTGAAGTACAAAGCCAGCGTTCTGCGCTAATGTAGTCCTTGCCGCGGTAGTAGACATACTTTTCCTTTACGAGGAGCTCCTCACCGGATCTATTGCGAACCAAAGTTCCTGGAAATCATAAAGTTATTTAGATATTTAAAACAATGAAGCTGGGCGAACAAACTGTGCCACACGTTATACAGGGTGTTTGGCGCATCGTGTGCCGAAATGAAATGGATGTTAGAAGCATTTAGCCCCTATAACCCCTTCATGTCCTACGGTAATTTTTAACATCATTTAGTTCATTACAAAAGTATGAATTTTCTTCATTTTGACGCTGCTTTTTTCGTAGGAAGAAGGAAGGAAGAAGTTTGTGGTTGGGAAAATATTATTCTGGTATAAGATCGTTTAAGTGAAAAAATAGTGCCTAGCTATAAAAATATTAAAAATTTATTTAAATAATTACGCAAACTTCAACTGAAAGTAAAATCATAAGACAATAATTAAATCCTAATATAAGTCCCATTTCTAATTAAGAATTTAGGAGGAGAATGGTTATGATCAGTGTTCGCTCGAACAATATACCCTCTATCCTTGGTAATGATGATGTGGGCTTTGCACCCTCGCCCTGTAGTACAACCCCAGCGGTCGTACATTTTGTACTTCTTATGACAGTAGTAAGGATATCTCCCTTAACAAACAGCTCAAGGGCCGACAGTGTTGCGAACAAATTTTTCTGCAAATTACAACAATATTTAGTTATATCACCAAAATATGAATCTTCATGTTTACGCCGCAACATGCGAAGTCTATACAGTGTATATATAAAAATACATCTCCCGAAAGCTGAAACTGTTGATTCTGACCATGAGAACATCTTACCTTAAGGAACATAGGTCGAAATACGAAAAAAAAATGTATGGAATGTGAATTGTTTATTAAGAATATCCTCCCTTTACAAACAGCTCCTTGCTAGAAGAATTGCGAACAAAGATTTCTATGAACCAATACAAAATAAAGGTATCGAGCCAATGTTTGCAGCTTTATATTTATAGTGCTGTTATATGCTTGTGTACCTATTAGTCACTGTCCATGCAATCGGGGTGTCTACTCTCAAAGTCCGATATATCGAAACGATACTATTCGAAACATGCAAATGCCAAATTTCGTCCCTTGACAATACAGTAGAATATTGATTGGATGAATTTTCAAACTGCCAGTAGTTAGCATCCAACCAATATTCTACTCTATTGTCAAGGTACGAAGTTTTGAATTTGCATGTTTCGAATAGTATCGTTCCGATATATCGGAATTTGAAAGTAGACACCCTGCACGTCGCGTCGGACGTACGCTTACCAAAAGAGTACGTCCGACGTACAACTTGTGTGAGTGCATGAGTTTGGCATGCAGCCTTCATGCATTCGTCAAAATCTCGCCGCCGTGAAACTTTGATCCTTATTATGAAAGATAGCGTCTTTGTGCGGCATATAATAAAAAATGTCTACTACTAAAGATGATGAGAAAAGTAAGGAAAGAAAACACGCTACCCCGTGTTTTCAAAATATCAGTGTATAATACCGCTTACACATTAAAACATTTACTTTATTTTTATATCAAATTATAGTGCACAAATGTACTATTTTAATAAATTGTATTATGAAAATTTTATTCTTATGAAAGTCCCATTTTTAATAATGAATTTGGGAGGAGGATGGTTATGATCAGTGTTTGTGCGAACAATATGTTTTCTATCCTTAGTCATGATGATGAGGGCTTTGCATCCACGCCCTGAAGTACAAATCCAGCGGTCGTGCATTGTGTTCGTTTTGCAGTAGTAGGAATGGCGGTAGTAGGAGTGTTCTTCCTTTATCAGAAGCTCCTTGCCTGCATTGTTGCGTACGAAGATTTCTATAAATTAAAATTGTATCAAGATGCGCATAGTCATATAAGGAAACAATCCACGTAAAAATAACAAAGAATGTTTCTGTTTATTATATACTAAAAGTCAAAAAGAAAAGTGTAGGTGGGTAAGAGCTTCTGATTTTAATTAATTTAGTTAGTTGCCTCCTTCCAAATTAGGGCAGGCAGCATTTGCTAAGTATTTTTTTTATTAATACTGTATTTTTTCTTATAATTTTCTTTTAAGAATAGGCCATAACTGCATTACAGCTTTCTAAAGTTTAAATAATAAATAAAATCTCAAAGACATTTGAGATTTTATTCGTCAAATGTCGCCGCCGCGCCGTGGACCTTTGAACCTTATTATGAAAGAAAGCGCCTTGCTGCAGCATATTAACAAAAACTTCCACCGATGATGATGATGAAAAAAGTAAGGAAAGAAAACAAAGTATTCAAAATATCCGTATATACAGGGTTATTTTTGGACCCCTGGCCAAAATTTAGTATGTTACTCAGAACACGAATCTGCACAACTTTTGCAAAGGAACATGGGTCGAAAAAAGAGAAACAGTTTTAGGCATCCCATACAAATACCACTATTGCTAACACAAGATTTGTATGGGAGAAGCAAAATTTTTTCTCATTTTTGACCCATGTTCCTTAGGAAAACTTGTTCAGGTACATGTTCAGAGCATCATACTAAAATTTGGCCAGGGTTCCAAAAATAACCCTGTATAATACTCCTTACACATTGAAACATTTACTTTATTTTATATCAAATCATAGTGCACACCAATATTAATATATTGTATAACGAAAATTAAATTCTTATGAAAGTACCATTTTTAATAATGAATTTGGGAGGAGGATGGTTATGAGCAGTGTTCGCGCGAAAAATATGTTCTCTATCCTTAGTCATGATGATGAGGGCTTTGCATCCACGCCCTGAAGTACAAATCCAGCGGTCGTGCATTGTGTTCGTTTTGCAGTAGTAGGAATGGCGGTAGTAGGAGTATTCTTCCTTTATCAGAAGCTCCTTGCCTGCAATGTTACGTACGAAGATTTCTGTAAATAAAAACTTTATTAATATTCGCATCGCCAAATAAGGAAACAGCCGACGACGTACAAAGGACTAGTTCGGGTGCTGGCTGCAATTTGGGAATATGATTTGCTCATGACTCATATTAATAGGGATGATAGATCAGCTCAATACGAATCGATTTGGTCCTTACAAGTTTTTCTGTGCGTCGCAGCGTTTGTGAGTTAAAGCAAAAAAAATGAAAATAAGATACTAAATAATGTTTTTTTGGTCTGCCTTTGTGGCTCCTGTTTAAAATACTTCTGAAGATGTCGAAGAGGCAGATATTAAAAAGATTTTTAAAATAATAGTCAACAGAAAAACTAAAATTAAATGTAAAGGCAATTATAGTATTTTATTCAAAATTTGTAAAATTCTACCGATTAGCTTAAAGCACAAATTTCTTCTCGCTGTAAATAACCATGGTCGAAACGATTCTTCTATGTCACTTGTATCGATTAATAATCAGTATGGCACTAAGTCGATGACCTCAGGTAAATTTGTTGTACCGAGAGTAACAAATTATTACGGCGACCGAACGCTACAGAAACGTTAAAAACCTACCTTTTAAGTATTAGCACCTAATTTAAATTATATATATATATATATATATATATTTTAAGTATTAGCACCTAATTTAAATTATACTTGGGATTAAGTTCTAATGCTGTAATTTGAGACTCATAGATCCCACAGACAAACTGCTGGATTTTGCAGTTTTGTGGGGCAATGTTTAGTTTTTAAGTTTACTGTACTTTTTAAATCTTAATAAATAAATAAATAATGCAGGGCTCTGCATTATCACGGGACGAAGTAGTGAATTTTTGCATTTTGAAGAGCTGTAACTTTACGTCGCAGGGCTATTATGGTGGCAGACTATTTTTCTGGGGTTATGTGCATTGTATTTAATCAGATAGGCATAGTCTGCCAGGTGTACGTTTCATTGTCAAATTTCAAAATAGTTAAAACTTAATTCCTCAAAAACGCAGGCAGACATGAGCAAATCATATAGAAATTTGTCCTTCATCACCCTTACTAGACAATGTATGTTTCTCTTTATTTACATCTAAACTTAAAATTAACAGTAACACCTACTTAAATGACTAAAAGCCAAGAAGAAAAGGTGACAAAGAGCTTCGGATTTTAATAAATTCAGTTAGTTGCCTTCTTCCATATTATAATTTACTGAATAGAGGAAGGTTACTTAGCAAACAGTCCGGCGGCGACTCAAATTTTTTGATATGTTGTCTAGGATAGTTAATAATATCGAATATTTATGCAATATCGAATATTTCAGAGTGGTTTCTTGCGGGCTTTAATTTTGAGGGTAGCTGTGATATAAATAAAACTGAAGAATTGAAATTTGCTGAAAACGGGTCAAACAATTTTTATAAAACTTAGCATGAGCGAGCATCTTCATGTAAAGTATTTTGCGGCAGTAACATTTGGGATTGTTGTTAATTAAGCTCACTAGATAATCTATTTGAATTTTTTTTTCGTCTGACATTGCTTAATATCATTCCACCAGGTGATTGTTTCTTCTTGTCCCTAACATAATTGAAAAATCCATGAGATTCCCCTATAGTACGGCGTAAACATTCTCTGCAAACAGACTTATCTTGGTCATTAACAATTATTTTGTAAGTACAGTGGCAATCTCTTTTTTTATGAGTTCCTCTTGCAGCAGTTTTTTTAGGATAAATTGATATTAAACTTGATACGTAAGCAGCTCTTTTACGACTGCTTCCTAGTTTCCAATAATTTTCAAAGCATTTCTTGCGCTCTTCCTCAGATATTCTTTCTCTACATTTAAATCTGCATGACGATAAATCTTTTAACTCTCGTTTAGGGACTATTTTACCTTTACTAGTAACATAACTTTAACCAGAATTTCTTAATTGCTGTCTATAACACCTCTTACTGGTTTCTTTTTTAGGTTTCTTATTACTTTTTTCTTCTAATACATCATGATCGCTTTTCCCATTTGCATCTTCTGTATCTGAGTCTCCTTGCCTTTTACATGGATTGTCATAGGATGGATCATTCTCGCTGTCATCGCTCGAATACAACTCTTCAATAAATTTTAAAAAAATAATAACCTTCTTTGCTTTTTTCGTTTTTAAACAAGAGAATGAAAGTTATGGCCAACACTAAAATTTTAGAAGTTTATAAAATAAATATAGTACAAATGGCAAAATTAATAACAAGGAAAAGGTATCTCTCTCACTTCTCTCTCAATCTTCTTTGCACTTAATATTACTATATTAAGTGAATATTACTATATTAAGTGAAAAGATGATTATAAATAAAAGCCTTGGATTGACTTGATCTTCAAATCTAAGCAAGAAATTGTTACGTTAATATTTATGGTATTGTATTTAACCTATTAAAACACTGTTTAACATAAGCTGTTAAAAAGTCAATGCAAAAGTTTCAAATTAACTTCTTTGGCAATAGTTGTTTTGTTTCCTGAGATCGCTCAGTATTATTCTATCAGGAAATTTATTTTTTATGTTCCTAACATTATCGGAAAATCCACTCGATTCACCTAAATTTAGACGTAAACATTATCTGTAAATATACTTTTCTTGGTCATTTATAATTAACTTGTACGTACAGTGGTCATCTCTTTTTATGACTTCCTGTTGCAGTAGTCTTTTTAGGACAAATTTACATTAAGCTAGATACGTAAGCAGCTCTTCCACGACTGCTATCGAGTTTCCAATAATTTTTAAAATCATTTCTTGCGCTCTTCCTCATATAATTTATTTTTATTCAGAACTCCAAATATATGACTATATGCGTGTAATACTTAAAATAATATAAACAAAGCCAAGGTATTTGCAGTTACATTTCCCTGCATTTAAGTCTGCATGACGATAAATCTTTTAACTCTCTTTTAGAGATTATCGCTCGAATACAAATCTGTAGTAATTTAAAATATATAATGGCATATACCTTGTCTGCATTTCTCATATGAATGTCCCACCCAACGAACTTACGGATGTCAAACTAATAAAACATTTATTGAATAAAAATACACAAACTAATAAAAATGTAGTTATGTTGTTATTCTTAGGGTTCCATACCCAAAGGGTGAAAAACAGGAGCCTATTAATATGCCTCCGATGACTGTCTATCTGTCAACAGACTGTATCTCATAGGTAGACAGTTGAAATTTTCACAGATTAAATAAAAAAAACTACAAATTAAGGGGGGCTCCCCTAATAAAAACGTGTTTATAGGCGATTTTTGTTTTAGCTCTATCGTAAATACGGGAATACTTACAAGCATGAAAATTGGCTTATTTATAGTGCGTGAGCCATAAAATAACAATAATAAAAACTAGTGAAGTGTGCGTCGGACTAGCGCATTTTTGGTGCAGACAGCGCGTAACTTCGACGGTATTTTAACAGTTGGGGTACGGAACCCGCGGTGCGCGAGTCCGACTCACACTTAAGTAGTAAGCATGGGTCCTTGGATTACCTTGCTCTTCAAATCTATGTGTGTAATATAATAGTTATTCATATTTAAGGTATTTTATTATTGACATTCACTTTTGAAACACTGGCTGGATAAAAACTGTGAAAAATCAGAACTTGAGTTTGTAATAAACTCCATCACAAATGATGAATTTTGACGGTAGGTGATTATGTTCCTTTTTTATGCGAATTCGCCTTTTCGCCTTCAACAGTAGTGGTCAAGCGCGCTTTACATCCGCCACTTCTCTTCGTACAGGCCCAGTTCACCGTTCGTGAATTTTTGTTGTCCACAAAGAAACTGTAGTCTTCGTAAATCGCAATTTTATTTCCGGCGGCGTTATTTAAAAACGTCACTGAAACAAAACGAAATATTCTAGGCTTCTCTGAAACACATAGGGTCCTAATGAAATAGTGAACATAATTTTAGCAGGTTACTTAGACCATGAAACTGAACAACTTTCCCAAAGGAACATGGTTCGAAATACGAAATACCAAATTTGACCTCCCATACAAAATGCGCTATCAGCTGATGCAGTTTCTATATGGGAGGTCAAAAATTGATTTTCGTATTTCGACCTACGTTCCTTGGGGAAAGTTGTTCAGTTTCATGGTCTGAGTAACATACTTAAATTATGTTCACTATTTTGTTATTAGCTTATATATTAAACTAAATCAGTTTATATTCAAATTTTTTGGAAGATCACTAACCGAACTACTGCGACTTTTTAGTCTCAGTATTCCACTAGTTGGCGTTAACAACCGAACTACTGGGACTAAAGAAGGCTCAATAGTTCGGTTCCGTACAAAACAACCAATCCCAGACAGTTAAGTACCTTTCCTTTCCTAGACAAATAACCTAAGACATCTATCTTGCTTACCAACTTACAAAATACCTAAATGTAACAATATCTATGGCAGGAGGGTCTGGACTTGCAGACTTCCGGAGGTACTTAACAGCCTGCCAGATCAAGTAATACAACAAATAAAAGTTACAAAGAAAAAGAAATCTATTAAGTTCATCTTAAAGAAACATTTCCTACAACTATTTAACATCCATCTGACTGCAAACTCAGATCCTAGTGCCTGTAATAATAATACGTCTATACCTATATAATGTTATTAGTACCACTTAATTTCCTACTTTGCCTATTTAATAATATAATTAAATCACAATAATTAAAATGTAAGCTAGCGAGTAACTAAGCAGGACTAAAAATAATCTTTGATTGTTAAGATTTCATAGTCTTGTAAAGATAAAATTAAGTTTTTTGCATGAAATAAACAGTTTAAATTTTAATTTCTTTTTCCTTGTTAACTACAAATTTATAATTTGTGCCCATGAGTAGCTAAGTACCTAACTTCTGCCTGCCTCTTATAGCTCGTCCAACGAAGACCGGAAAAGGCTGAATAGGGGAAATAATTCGGAAGGGAAGTGAGCCAATTTTGGCAGTGAAGAAGAAAGTGTCCACAACAAAGTACTTAAAAAAGTACTGGACGGTAGCGGTTGAGGCAAGGGGGGTGAGGGGTGTAAGGATCCCTCTTTTTTAAAAAGCTTTTATTTAGTTTCACCTGTCGCGGTGTCTGTCTGTCTGTAACCAAATCTTGCAAGTTAATTTTGACCCACTTCCTGGTGTCCGATTGAGATGAAATTTTGCATATGTATGTGAATCAGATGACAATGCAATTTTATTATTACTTGGAGCTGACCTGATGATGAAGCTGGAAGATAGCCTCAGAAAAGTGGAGATAATACCGCGTTTCAGAAACCTACAGCGCCATCTGTTGGTTGGTAGTATGGTTTGCTCACCTGGTAATGTTTGAATGTTAAAACCACAAACGACTCTTAGGGCCAACGCAAGCTGAGGTGCAGGCCGCAGGACGCAGGCCGCAGGCCGCAGGCCGCAGATTTTGCAGGCCGCAGACGTAGGTGACCAACGCAAGCTGGGACGCAGATACTAAACACATGCACAGAATACTATTACACACCTACGGAAGGAAGAATGACAACTTATAGTGAAAAAAATTAGACTTTTTTTTTATATAATAGAAAGAAGGTTTGAATTCTCCCTTCTCATAAACTGTAATGATATCTTGTACTGTATCTAATATCAACATAGGGATTAAAAAAAAATAGCTGTAAAACCTATTAAAGGCTTATTTAGGAGGCTAAATGCAACAACTTTTTAGGGTTCCGTAGTTAACAAGGAACCCTTATAGTTTCGTCATGTCCGTCTGCCTTTCTGTCCGTCTTTCTGTCAGTCCGCGGCTTAGCCCAGAGACCATTAGTACTAGAAAGTTAAAATTTAGTGTAGATATGTATTTCATCCACGCCGAGAAAGTGGTCAAATAAAAACTTTAAAAATATTTTTTTTTTGGGTAAGTACCTCCCATACAAGTAAAGTGGGAGTGATTTTTTTTCCAACGTGTAGAATATCGTTGGGTAGGTCTTTTAAAAATAATGTACAGTCAAGAGCAGGTCAAGCTTTTCATTCGCAGCGCGACTTTAGCTCCTACAGCTAATTTAATTGTCAATTGTTTAAGTTGTCATCCTAAATGTAGATCTCATCGAGACCTATCATTTGTCTCAGCACACGAATAGTCTAGGGTCTGTAGTTTTCGAGTTATAGCGATTTTTAGTTTGACAGCTGTCATCCAAAATGTAGATCTCATCGAGACCTATCATTTGTCTCAGCATACGAATAGTCTAGGGTCAGTAGTTTTCGAGTTATAGCGATTTTTAGTTTGACAGCTGTCATCCAAAATGTAGATCTCATCGAGACCTATTATTTTTCCCAGCACAATAGTAGTCTAGGGTCAGTAGCTTTCAAGTTATAGTGATTATAAATTTGACAGCTGTCAACCAAAATGAAGATAGCGACGGGATCTATCATTACAAAAAAAAATTAGAAAGATTTTAGCCATAGACAATAGGTGCACCACGGGCGATAGTTTTGAATTAGTTTTATTTCAAAAGTGATCAGGTGTTCCACGGGAGAAAAAAATCTTCCGTGGTACTCCCAGGTGAACCACGCGGGTGTACCACGGGCAAAGCCTGCACTAAAGTACTAACCCATCGCTACCGGTGTCGTAAGAGACGATTATGGAATTATGAACCGGAGGATAGGCAGCAGTGTCCTTTTGTGTATCATACCACCTTACTTTCTGCGGTCACCAGCAATCGCGGTCCTTGGTGCTAGCCGCAACGCTTATTTATTTATCGTATGGCGTGTTCTCTACTTAAAAATTAATAAATATATTAGATTTTAAATATGTTACTGCGTCCGTTGTAAGTGACAGAAGGTCCGCCTCATTCCCGTCAAACTTAGTAAGCGGGCAGTCAAACACAATGTGGCTAACAAGCGTGGTGACAATGGTACTTCTCATCCACATTTGAGCAATTAACCATAATTTTTTTTTATCTGTGGCATAACTTTTTGTTGTTTCTAGTTGCGAGAGTCTGCTTTCACACGCTATAGTGTGTTATTTATTCTGTAGCACGCAGAAACAATTGCCGGCAGAAACAAGGCGCAGACATGTGTCTGCGTACACATGTCTGCATCCCAGCTTGCGTTGCTCTATGAAGGTTCATACATTACAAAAATCTGCTCTGCTCTGCTCTGCCCTGCCCTGCGCCATCTGCGTGGCAATATACGCTAAGCCTTAGGCCCAGTTTAGTGCGACGCGGACCGTCTGCGCAGATGTCCGTGACGAACCTTGATATTGATTGTTAAAAATAATTTAAGTAACGCAAATAATATAATAAATGCTTACTTTGTATTTAATATGATATCTTTTTTATGTCTCATGTCACTTCACTTATCACCATATAATGATCAAATAACTTGCTTAATGTCACATTAAAGCAATTTGGCTGCTATTAAAGAACGAATTTGCTGAGTAGAAGCAACATCAGCTGCTAATATACAACTATAAATGTTTCGCGTTATGATGATGATGATGAATGTTTCGCAAACGGATCGCTAAATCAAAAAACGTCCCTGCTCTGAATTTTTTTTTATTTAATTTTACCATTTTTTCGGCGTGACTAATACGTATACTCATACAAAAGGTCTCTGAGCTAAGCCGCAGACAAGCAAACAGACGGACATGACGAAACTATAAGAATTCCTTGTTGACTACGGAACCCTAAAAAGTCAAATAAAGAGGATTTCATAGCAAATGCAAGCATGAGTCCTTGGATAACCTTGTAGTTAGGGTGCTGGCTGCAATTTGGGCATATGATTTGCTCATGATTCATATTAATAGGGATGATAGATCAGCTCAATACCAATCGATTTGGTCCTTACAAGTTTTTCTGTGCGTCGTCGCTGCGTTTTTGAGTTAAAGCAAAAAAAATTAAAATAAGATACTAAATAATGTTTTTTTGGTCTGCCTTTGTGGCTTCTGTTTAAAATACTTCTGAAGATGTAGAAAATCGAAGAGGCAGACATGCAGGGCTCTGCATTATAACGGGACGAAGTAGTGATTTTTTGCATTTTGAAGAGCTATAACTTTACGACGCAGGGCTATTATGGTGGCAGACTATTTATCTGGGGTTTTATACATTGTATTTAATCCGATATTCATAGTCTGCCAGGTGTACGTTTCATTGTCAAATTTCAAAATAGTTAAAACTTAATTCCTCAAAAACGCAGGGGTGTGGATGTCCGCCAATATTTTTTGTATCTTCTAGAGGATGCTCCTTATCATCAGTCAAAGAGGCAGACATGAGCAAATCATATAGAAATTTGTCCTTCATCACCCTTACTATTGATTTTCAAATAATATTTATATTTATAATCTGAAAAAATCAGTAATTGAGTTTGTGATAAACTCCTTCGCAGATGGTGAATTTTGACGGTAGGTGATTATGTTCCTTTTTTATGCGAATCAAATCGCCTTCAACAGTAGTGGTAAAGCGCGCTTTACATCCGCCACTTCTCTTTGTACAGGCCCAGTTCACCGTTCTTGAATTTTTGTTGCGCACAAAAAAACTGAAGTCTTTGTAAATCGCAGTCTTATTGCCAGCGGCGTTGTTCAGAAACATCACTGAAAAAAAACCAAGATGATTTGAACTTTCGATCAGCAACACTTAGGTACAAGAAAAGGTACGTTACGGCTCCGATTTGTGTATTTTTTTATATCTCGTACACAGTAGCCCAAACTAATAGACACAATTTTTTTATGGTTACCAAAATTTAACCTATTGGAAGAAATTACGGCAGCTAAAAAATACGTGTTGGTTATTTTAGGCTACTTTGCAACATATATTCAAATAAATCTATTCGAGTTTGATACCTTTCCTTGTTACTCGTAGTTATAATTTTTTTTATATTTTTATTGAAGAACAATCGAAACCGTTGGGAACAATATAATTACATACAGTTATATCAAAATATTAACACATCATGCAAAAAAATGTAGGGCATAGTTTTTTGTCTCCTCAAATAATCTCTAGAATGTAAAAAGTCTACTTACTTAAAACTAAGTCACTCAAGTCACTTTCAAAATAACCGATTTAATGGCTGGAACTGTTTAGTTTTCTGAAATCATTTAGTATTATTCCACCAGGAGATTTCTTCTTTTTGTTCCTGACATTATCGAAAAATCCACTAGATTCACATAAAGTTTGACGTAAACATTCTCTGCAAATTGACTTTTCGTGGTCATCAACAATTATTTTGTAAGTACAATGGTAATCTCTTTTTCTATGACTTCCTGTTGTAGTAGACCTTTTAGGATATATCGACATTAAGCTTGATACGTAAGCAGCTCTTTTACGACTGCTTCCTAGCTGCCAATAATTTTCAAAGCATTTCTTGCGCTCTTTCTCAGATATTCTTTCTCTGCATTTAAGTCTACATGACGATAAATCTTTTAACTCTCATTTAGGGACTACTTTACCTTTACTGGTAACATAAATTTGACCAGAATTTTTTAATAGCTGTGTGTAATCCTTCTTACTGGTTCCTTTTCTAGATTTCTTATTACTTTCTTCTTCTAGTAAATCATGATCGTTATCCCCATTCGCATCTTCTTCTGTATCCGAGTCTCCTGGCCTTTTAGATGCATTGTCATAGGATGGGTCATTCTCGCTATCATCGCTCGAATACATATCTGCAATTAATTAAAAATTTATCAATAACCTTCTTTGCTTTTTACGTGACTGTCATTTAAACAAGAAAACAAAAATTTCAGCCAACGCCCAAAGTCCAGAAGATTATAAAGTGAAAAATAATGACAAATAAAGCCATCCGTACTATTAAGTGAAAAAAAGATTTCATATTAAATTAAGGCATTGCGCGGGGGGCTTTACGACATAGCTTTCAGCTAGCCGAATTTTTAGATTTTAGATTTTTATACTGTATGTAATATTTTCCTGACTTATAATTGTAAAATTTGTTAAATTTATGTAATTAAATTAATCCTATCACTACTTAATTAAATAAAAACAACCGAGGTAAAATTGAAAGCCATTTTTGGGAGATTTGCTTTTTAATAAGTGTTAGTGATATAGAGCACATTTTTAAGAAAACGAAACAATTCCTTTTAAAATTTAAATAAAGCCTTGGATTGACTTGGTAATAGTTACGTTAATATTCAAGGAGATGTTCAATATAAGTTATTAAAAAATCAATGCAAATGTTCCAAATAAACTTCGTCATCATTTGCCATAAGCAGTCGTGGTCGAACGTAAGCCACAAAGAATTTGTAGTCCTTGTATACGCAGTCCGATTGCCGGCGTCGTTATTCACAAATTATAAAACAAGATTTTTGGATAATTTTCAGTACGCGACAGCTCACGAGTGTGGGCGAAATGAATGGCGAGCCGTTTCGTCCGGTGTATCCCACTATTTCCATTCTAAATTTCCATTGATGGAAATAGTGAGACTTATTGCGATTGCTTGTCCCACTACTTACATTGTGATTTTAAACGCACTGCGTATCAGCAGGGGTTCAGCCAAAACACGATTATACTGCTGAATAAATTACGTGTAGGTATATCCTCTCTTAAAAATCAAATGGGATGTCGCGTCATATACTTTCGATCAACGATACTTAATGCAGTTGTACACAGCATCTTTTAAGTAAAAGCTCTGATAAATATTTCGCTGTCACTTATTGTTTTGATAATAACCAAAGAGAAAGCAACATATTTAAGGAAGTCTTAACTACAAAGACATTCGTACAACTGGCTATAAGTTACCAACTTTTACACTAACTGTTGATGACGATCACTGAAAATGCACAACCGAAATCGAAGGGAATTTCGCACAGGAGTTACTTTTTTTACGTGAACACAAAGAAAGAAAGAATTCTTAAAAACCTAAATAATTATGATAAAATTGAGCCTCCATTTTAACATTTACCGGCTGCCACTGAGGTTTTAGAAATCCGATTATATATCCATGATTTTATCTATCTATTTGTACTATAGACTGTTAAATTCTAATTTATATTTGGTTTACCCATAAAAAAAGGAAGATAAACAAACAGTACAAATAGTACGCAGTAATACCTTATTAAATAATGATCTTTATTTTAATTTCACGTTTTAAAATAAATTGTAACACAATAACCCAAAATAATAAATTGCAGCCAACGAATTGCAATGCAAATGGCGCAAAATTTAAAAAAGAAATGGCCGCATTAAAAGCACTTAACCCCCTCTCGGACACAACAGTAAAACGAGAACCGGTCCTTGGAATAACTTGTTCTACAAATTGAGTTATAGCTACGTTAATAATTAAGTTATTGTATTATTACTACTGGTTGCGTAGCCTGGATGTAGACTTATAATTTCCATTGAAGCTCATATTGAACATATTTGAATCCAGCGAAAGTTATAGAAGAAATAAGACAGAGGAGGTATAAAAATATTACATATGGTCGAAGTGCTCTAAGGCCCACTTAATAAGATAATATATGGGATTGTATTATTACTTAAGCTTTTGAAACCCATGCTCAATACAAGCTGTAAAAAATCAGTTTTGGAGTTTTAAAAAAACTCCATTGCGAATGATAAATTTTGGTGGTGAATGATTATGTCCGGTTTTGATGCGAATCAAAGTGCCTTCAAGAGTCGTAGTGAAGCGGGCTTTACATCCGCCGCTTCTTTTCGTACAGGCCCAGTTCACTGTTTGTGGAAACATCTTGTGCACAGAGAAACTGTAGTCTTCGTAAATTGCAGTCTGTTTGCCGTGGGCATTGTTCACAAACGTCACTAAAACATGAAGTTTTGGGTTAAAGATACTTGATCAAAAACTTATCGAACGAAAACTGAGAGACAAAATAGTTTAAAAAAATTTATAACCCGAGTAGGGTATTACAACTGTATTGAAATTTAGGAACACCGTTTTCTTCGTTTTTTTGATATTGTTAAGCTATGTATGCATTCAAAACAAACGAGAAATTGTTAGGTGTAAATAAAAAGGTTGCTGAGTACAAGAAACGTAACAATGTATCAGTACTTTTATATATATGACATTTGAAACGCATTAAAATTTATCTTGCACAGTTAAACTTTATACTTTCATTACACGTTACAAAATTCATAGTGTTAAAGAAGAAACGCAATCGACATTTTAATTATTGCTTTTTTCATTTTTTCATTTTAATTTTTTCGTTATTTTAATATATCCCCCATTAGAAATAATATGTTCAGGTGTAGGATGATTATGTTATCCTTTGAAGCCAACCAGTAGGCCATGGTAATCTGCACAGAAGGACGCTCTGCACTTGTGTCCGTGCATGGTGCACACCCATCGCTGGGTAGAGTTATTGTTCTGCTTCTTCAGAAAGAATGAATAGCCTTTGTAATCGCCTAGTTTCTTACCTTGTTTGTTGTTTACCCATATAACTGCAAAATCTAAACAGTTTAGGTTGTTGTTTACCATATTCTTTACTCGTGTGGTGCCGGCAAAGAATAGTACCAAACGATTACTCTACTCGTCGGTGTCGTTAGTCTTTCCATCATCCATACTGCGGTCAGGAACAACCGCTGTCTATGGTGCTAGCCGCAATGCTAAAAAGCGTGGTGATTTTGGTACTTCCCCTCCACGTCGTACTAAGAGTTTTTGCTGGAATTCTGGAGAGAACTCGCTGTCGTTCAGTAGAAGTTTCATGGGATGTTATTATAATGAAATCCTTTTTATTATAATGAACCCTTATGGTGCGACTTTGTCTGTCACACCTCTATATCTCAGCAACCACTCATGCCATCGACTTGAAATTTGGAATAGTTTTAGAATATGTTTGCCCAACTTAATTGCACATGAAAGAATTGAAAAAAAATATATGATTATTACTGTAAAGGGGGCCCAAATAGGGGGGGCAAAATTACAGATTGTTGTTACTAGATTAAGTAGGGTATCATATGAAAGGGCTTTACTTGTAAATTCTAAAATATATTTTTGTATTTTTTTACGACTCTTAGTTTTCAAGTTGTGATACAAAAAAAAATTCTATTCCCCCCCCCTTATCTCCGGTAAAAGGAAAAATCTGAATTAATTACAGTCGATAGACGTTTAGGTGTACATTACAGCAAAATTAAAACGATCTATCTAGGTTGCACCGTTTGCAAAAAACCTTTACAAACAAATTTAGTTTTGCGGTCCTAAAAATGGACTTTGTTGCTTCCAAAAATACTATAGGTATATCGAAACCCTTGACCGTTTTTTTTTTACACAACAACTGTTGATATAATATTTTCTAGCCATCGATTTCCACGAACTTGCTACTTCTACCTTCTACTTATTATTTATATAACTTTTAAACAATAACTTCAATCTGCCAATGCAATAAATTAAGATCAACTGGAATAATACTGGCCACGGTATCGTTTCTGAAACAAGAACTTAAACGACAAGATAACGAGAAAAATAAATCAGAAAAGGTGGTTTTTTTACAAAACTATAATATTTTTTGTTTTAAGTATCTTAAAAATTACAAATTTGTATTCTTTGTTGACGATCTACTTATTTATTATACAAAGCTAACTAACTCATGAAATAATGGATATAGTAGGCACATAAGTTATTTCGTATCACTAAGTATGAATTTGTTTTTATTACTTGACCTCCTCTTTTCCTTTCGCCACTTTATTCTTCTTATTAATTGTTCTCTTGGCGTTAGTTCTGAAACTTTTACGTACGAGTATTTTCTTTTTATCCTTTTTAAGTTTTTCATCTGCATTTCTTTATATTTTGCAGGATTGTTATTTTTCAATCTTTCTCTATATTTGTGCATTTTTTCGGCTGGTGTCATTGCTTTCCTTTTTATTACTGCAACAAAATACGTTTATAAATCAATAGCAATGAAATATTACTATCAACTCTACACACATCCCAACATTGCACTAGTTCAATTCGTGTCAGTTATCTTTGGCTTCGTGAAATCTTTTTTTTTAAAGATTAGATCATCAGATTTTTTTATGTAGTGGAAATATATCACAATTTTTTTGTACAATCTCAATGAAATCTACAAAAATTTAATAGAATGCGCCATGCGCCCTTATAGATTTGTATACACGAACATAGATAAGTGGTTTTATTGTTTTATTCAACCAAACACAATACATCTTCGTTGGAGTAGATAAGTATAGGAACTTAAGTACACATCTGTTTAAAAAAATCCGCAGATATTTTAAGATTTCCTTACATAAATCTTATGCAAACTATTGAAAAGTTGAAAGCTGAAAACCTATTCCGTATTTCGAAAGTTGTTCAGTTCAATGGGCAGAGCAACTACCTGAGGGGTTTGCTCACATTTACCAAACAACCTGTAGATAAGGTAGGCACATAAATTATTTCGTATCACTAAGTATACATTTGTTTTTATTACTTATTCTCCTCTTTTCCATTTGCCAGTTTATTCTTCTTACAAATTGTTCTTTTGGCGTTAGTTTCGAAATTTTAACGTAGTTTTCTCTATTCCTTTGTGCGTTTCTCATCTGTATTTCTTTATATTTTTCAGGATTGTTTTGCTTCAATCTTTCTCTATATTTGCGCATTTTTTCGGCTGGTGTCGTTACTTTCCTTTTTATTACTGCAACAAAATACGTTTATAAATCAATAGCAATGAAATAGTACTTACAACTCCACACCCATCCCAATATTGCCCTGGTTCAATTCGTGTCAGTTATCTTTGGCTTCATGAAATCTTTTTTTTTTTTAAGATTAGATCATCATATTTTTAATGAAGTGGAAATATATAACCTGTTATAGTGCTATTCAAAGTTTTGTAATAATTCATAACAATTATACTTTTTTGTACAATCTCAATGAAATCTACAAAAAATAAATATAATGCGCCATGCGCCCTTATAGATTAGTATACACGAACGTAGATAAGTGGTATTATTGTTTTATTCAACCAAACACAATACATCTTCGTTGGAGTAGATAAGTATAGGAACTTAAGTACATATCTGTTTGAAAAAATCCGCAGTTATTTTAAGATTTTCTTACATAAATCTTATGCAAACTATTGAAAAGTTGAAAGCTGAAAACCTATCCCGTATTTCGAAAGTTGTTCAGTTCAATGGGCAGAGCAACTACCTGAGAGGTTTGCTCACATTTACCAAACAACCTGTAGATAAGGTAGGCACATAAATTATTACGTATCACTAAGTATACATTTGTTTTTATTACTTATTCTCCTCTTTTCCATTTGCCAGTTTATTCTTCTTACAAATTGTTCTTTTGGCGTTAGTTTCGAAATTTTAACGTAGTTTTCTCTATTCCTTTGTGCGTTTCTCATCTGTATTTCTTTATATTTTTCAGGATTGTTTTGCTTCAATCTTTCTCTATATTTGCGCATTTTTTCGGCTGCTGTCATTGCTTTCCTTTTTATTACTGCAACAAAATACGTTTATAAATCAATAGCAATGAAATATTACTATCAACTCTACACACATCCCAACATTGCACTGGTTCAATTCGTGTCAGTTATATTTCGCTACATGAAATTATTTTCTAAGATCATCAGATTTTTTATGTAGTGGAAATATATAATTTATTGTAGTGCTATTCAAAGTTTTGGAATAATTCATAACAATTATAATTATTGGTACAATCTCAATGAAATCTAAAAAACCACAATATAATTCGCACTTATAGATTAGTATACACGAACGTAGATAAGTGGTAATAAAACCAGTATAGGTACAAACAGCGCTACGTTTTCAATCTTTAAAACTGAAGACCCGCTAAGGCCATAGTATTACCTCTGATGAGTTACTGATTGCACCTACAATTCAATACTCTGCCGCTTTAATCCTTAATACTAAGCTCACACCCTAAAATTTAAACATGAAATTACAAATTTTAATGAAATTAAAGTAACAACAAGAACAACGATCATTACTTATCAATCAACAACATGCATTCAAATCTAATCTTTTCTCAACAAAAATCATCTTGTCGCAATAGATCGTAGGAGCGTAGAGAAACTCGTAATTATGTCATCTTTGGTGATGGCTAGCAAGGCAAGTTCGTAAGAGCGCGTAGATAAAAACATATCTAAAATCTGATATACACTCCATTCAATAACCTATATAGCGGAGGCGGGTGAACGTGTTCGTTGTTGAAGAATTCGACTATCCCTCTGTTGGCTGTTGAAAGTGTTATATGCGCTTTACACTTAGTCCTTCTTTTCCTGACGCATGACCAGCGCTCGGTAGTTTTTGTCGAGAACTGATGGGAGAAGCTATGACCTCCGAACAAAGCTACTTCAGTTCCTTTGCTTGTCTTCGCAAACTGCACTGAAATAAAATATGAGTTCAATAGAACCAACCCATACATACCCGTGGGTGTCGTAAGAGGCGACTAAGGGTTAACTGGAGGATGGGCAGCAGCATCCTCCTTTGTATCTTACATCTTACTTACTGCGGTCACCTACAACCGCGGTCCATGATGCCAGCCGTAACGTTAGCAAGCGAGGTGACCATGGTACTTCCCCTCCACATTTTTCCAGCAAAAGCTAGAATTCTGGAGGGAGCTCCCTGTCCAGTAGTGGACGTTTCATGGGATGTTATGATGATGAAAAACTTTGAAAGATAGGGGGGGCCAAAAGCGGTTAGGTATACCTACTTATTTTTTTTTTACTATGTACTCTTGACCTCGATCTAGCCTTGATACGAGTTCTTAAATGAAACAGCGAATTCTACCACTAACAAAATGAAAGAACTTTTATTACTTATTGTTTTATTCAATCAAACAAAATACATCTTCGTATAGGAACTAAGGTAACTAACTGTTCTAAAAAAATCCACAGAAGTTTTAAGATTTTTTGTATATTGTATGCAAACTATTGAAAAGTTGAAAGTTGAAAACCTTTTTCGTATTTCGACCTATCTTCCTTAGGGAAAGCTGTTTAGTTTCATGGACAGAGCAACCACCAGAGTGGTTCGCAGACATTTACCAAACAACCTGTAGATACGGTACAAAATTATTTCGCATCACTAAGTATAAATTTGTTTTTATTACTTATTCTCCTTCTTCCCATTTGCCAGTTTATTCTTCTTATTAATTGTTCTTTTGGCGTTAGTTTCGAAATTTTAACATAGTTTTCTCTATTCCTTTGTGCGTTTCTCATCTGTATTTCTTTATATTTTTCAGGATTGTTTTGCTTCAATCTTTCTCTATATTTGCGCATTTTTTCGGCTGCTGTCATTGCTTTCCTTTTTATTACTGCAACAAAATACGTTTATAAATCAATAGCAATGAAATATTATTCACAACTCTACACACATCCCAAAATTGCACTGGTTCAATTCGTGTCAGTTATCTTTGGCTACATGAAATCTTTTTCTAAGATTAGATCATCAGATTTTTTTATGTAATGGAAATATATAATTTGTTGTAGTGCTATTCAAAGTTTTGTAATAATTCATAGCAATTATAATTATTGGTACAATCTCAATGAAATCTAAAAAACCACAATATAATTCGCACTTATAGATTAGTATACACGAACGTAGATAAGTGGTAATAAAACCAGTATAGGTACAAACAGCGCTACATTTTCAATCTTAAAAACTGGAAACCCGCTCAAGGTCATAGTACCTCTAATGAGTTGCTGATTGCACCTACAATTCAATACTCTGCCGCTTTAATCCTAAATACTAAGCTCACACCCTAAAACTTAAACTTGAAATTAAAAATTTTAATGAAATTAAAGTAACAACAAAAACAACGATCATTACTTATCAATCAACAACATGCATTCACATCTAATCTTGCCTCAACAAAAATTATCTTGTAGAAATAGCTCGTAGGAGCGTAGAAAAACTCGTAATTACAAATACAAATACAAAATCATTTATTTCTCAATTCCAAATAACATCAGTAGGTATGTCAAGAAAACAAAACATTTGAGAAAATGGCATGGGCACAGCTAGTGGCTGATTTTAAGCCCACCCAGAGTCAAGAAGAGAGGGACCTATATAATAATAGTAAATAATAATAGAAATTTAGAAAGAAGCATTAGATAATACAATGATTTTACATACAAATTTAAAACAAAAGTAAGGAAAGGAAGTAACAGAAATGCATACAAAAATTATTAATATTAACAACATATTATAATGTATAGTCATTTTAAATATAATTGTCAGCTATTGAATATATTATTTTTAAAAATTAAACCTACATAATCAAACCTAGTCCTAAAGGGACACCGCACATTTTCAAATTTAATTTGCATATTTAAAAGCAGACGTTTATAATTGATTTTGAAAGTACGTAGTGTTTTACAAGCCCGTATAGGTGGTGGAATATTGTTCCAAATTTTGGCTGCAGCCATTACGAGTATGTTATCTTTGGTGATGGCTAGCAAGGCAAGTTCGTAAGAGCGCGTAGATAAAAACATATCTAAAATCTGATATACACTCCATTCAATAACCTATATAGCGGAGGCGGGTGAACGTGTTCGTTGTTGAAGAATTCAACTATCCCTCTGTTGGCTGTTGAAAGTGTTATATGCGCTTTACACTTAGTCCTTCTTTTCCTGACGCATGACCAGCGCTCGGTAGTTTTTGTTGAGAACTGATGGGAGAAGGTATGACCTATGAACAAAGCTACTTCAGTTCCTTTGCTTGTCTTCGCAAACTGCACTGAAATAAAATATTAGTACATAAAAACTTTGAAAGATAGGGGGGGGGGGGCAAAAGCGGTTAGGTATACTTAAATGAAACAGCGTATTCTTGCTTAAGAGAATTGTTGCTACTAACAAACAAAATGAAGGAACTTTAATTACTTATTGTTTTATTCAATCAAACAAAATACATCTTCGTATAGGAACTAAGGTAACTAACTGTTCTAAATAAATCCACAGAAGTTTTAAGATTTTTTGTATATTGTATGCAAACTATTGAAAAGTTGAAAGTTGAAAACCTTTTTCGTATTTCGACCTATCTTCCTTAGGGAAAGCTGTTTAGTTTCATGGACAGAACAACCACCTAAAATTTAAACATGAAATTACGAATTTTAATGAAATTAAAGTAACAACAATAAAAGTAACAATAAGACCTAACTGTCCGAAAAAAATCCACAGAAGTTTTAAGGTTTTTTGTATAATTCGTATGCAAACTACAGAAAAGTTGAAAGTTGAAAACCTTTTTCGTATTTCGACCTATCTTCCTCAGGGAAAGCTGTTTAGTTTCAAGGACAGAGCCAAGGAGTTAGTATAGTTTATTAGAGGGATTTTAAAAAGTTGAATTTGAAACCAGTATCTATCCTTGTTTCATAAATGTTTGTAGTGATTTGAAGAAAGAGAGGATCATAGGAACACATCTACTTCTCTTTTTCCAGAATGTCGCCACTTTTACTATAGATACCTATATTGCATTATGTAGTGCTCTAGGAATGTGTTTTGAAATATTTCCTTGTAAATGATTCGAAATGCTTAAATGGCTATTGCAGCTGGGAACAACACACACCATTTTTTGTTAAGTATGCTTCACTTCTGTTTTTTTGGATCTTTTTTAAACAATTAAAGCAAAATACACAATTTATAAATGATCACCAGTTGGTGATCACGCAACTGTCAGTCCATCGAATGCTTGATCGAATGGTGGCCCGCGGACTTCAAGACGACGTTGTCAAAATAGTGTTATCTTCTTCTTTCAAACGGGCAGTTGTAACTTAGACTAGAAAAGGATGTAAATAAGGTTTTTAGCTCAACTTTTTTAAATACCTCTAATAAACTATACTAACTCCTTGGGCAGAGCAACCACCTGAGTGGTTCGCAGACATTTACCAAACAACCTGTAGATACGGTACAAAATTATTTCGCATCACTAAGTATAAATTTGTTTTTATTACTTATTCTCCTTCTTCCCATTTGCCAGTTTATTCTTCTTATTAATTGTTCTTTTGGCGATAGTTTCGAAATTTTAACGTAGTTTTCTCTTTTCCTTTGTGAGTTTCTCATTAGTATTTCTTTATACTTTTCAGGATTATTTTGCTTTAATCTTTCTCTATATTTGCGCACTCTTTCGGCAACTGTCATTGCTTTCCTTTTCTTTACTGCAACAAAATATAATATTATGATCAAAAACTCACTAGCATTATATATTAAAACTAAATTCAACTCAACACCCAATCCAATATTACGATGATTCAATTCGTATGTACATGAAATATTTTAAGATAAGGTCAAAAACATTTCTCTTATTTCAAACATGATACTTGTGTTTATTTGTTCAGTTTAATAGTTCCATTAACACTGCCATTGTTTACAAAGAAGATTTTTCTAACATACCTAACCTACATAGTTACATCGTATTTGTGTTTTCTTTTTAATTTACTACTTCGCCAGACTATCCTTCGTTTAAATTTTTCTACAGGTGGTAGTTTTGAAACTGGAACGTAGTTATTTTTAACTCTTTGTAAGTGTTTAAGTCGCATTTTTTCATATTTTTCAGGGTTATTTTGCTTCATTCTTTCCATATGTTTTCGTTGTCGCTCTGCTCCTGTCATTATTTTCCTTTTTTTTACTGCAACATAATTTATTCATAAATAACTGGTTATTATTGCTGCCGAGAAAGGGTTTTGTGATAAGATAAAGATTTAATATTGATTAAGGTGCAGTCAAGAGCAGGACAAGCTTGACCATCGCAGTGTGACTGTAGGCCCATAACAACAAATAAATAAAATAAATAAATATATTGGGGGAAAAAAAAATCAAAAAGAATCCAAAGTCCTTGGCCCATAACTACTGAAATAAGAACGGTCCAATGTGTCACGCTTGACATACTCTTGACTGAATGACGGATCACAGCATAATCACAGTAAATAGATGGGTGTAATGCATAGTTTGGGTCTCTCTTTATAATAAGGGTGATGACGGTCAAATTTCTATATCATTTGCTCATGTCATTGTCTGCCACTTTGTCTGATGATAAGAAGCATCCACTTAAAGCTACAAAAAATATTGGCAGACATCCACACCCCTGCGTTTTTGAGGAATTAAGTTTTAACAATTTTGAAATTTGACAATGAAACGTACACCTGGCAGACTATGACTGTCCGATTAAACACAATGTATAGGACCCCAGAAAAATGGTCTGCGTTGTAAAGTTACAGCGCTTCAGAATGAAAAAATTCACTACTTCGTCCCGTGGTAATGCAGAGCCCTGCATGTCTGCCTCTTCGATTTTCTACATCTTCAGAAGTATTTTAAACAGCAGCCACAAAAAACATTATTTAGTATCTCATTTTATATTTTTTGCTTTAACTCAAAAACGCAGCGACGCACAGAAAAACTTGTTAGAACCAAATCGATTCGTATTGAGCTGATCTATCATCCCTATTAATATGAATCATGAGCAAATCATATACCCAAATTGCAGCCAGCACCCTAACTATTAGCCTCTGAGAAAGTCCGTAAGAACTGTAACTAAATTGAGGTCTACCTAGCTTTTCCAAGAACTCCATAAATATTGTAAGTTTTTAAGTTTTATACTTATGTAAACTAACCAGAAGAACTCTTTATCAAACGTAATTTAATCACGTTATAAAAGTACTAGCTGTTGTCCGCGGCTTCGCTCGCGTGGATTTCGTATTTATGTTGTTACCGGTTTTCCGAAGCAATGAGATATTTTCCCGTCATTTCGGGGTAATTTCAAACTGAGGAAAAACAGGACTAACCCTGCGCAAATCAATGAGTATAATTCAAGATCCAGCTGAATTTTATATAATATACAGACGTTACTCATAAATTACTCAGAACAGAGGAACTTAGCAGCAGTATCCTAACAAATGTAAAGAGAGAGATGAGAGACACCTTTATGAATATTTCAAAACAGAGCCAATTCGCAGAAGTAATTGAGAAAAACTAAACCCCTCTCCCTCTCTCTCCCTCTCCCCCTGCCCCTCCTTCTCCCCCTGCCCCTCCCTCTCCCCTTCCCTCTCCCTTTTCATCACCCTCTCCCCCTCCCTCACTCCCTCCCTCTCCCCCTTCCCCTCCTTCTCCCTCTCCCTCTACCTCTACCTGTACCCCTCTACCTCTCTACCTCTCTACCTCTCTTCCTCTCTACCTCTCTACCTCTCTACCTCTCTACCTCTCTACCTCTCTACCTCTCTACCTCTCTACCTCTCTACCTCTCTACCTCTCTACCTCTCTACCTCTCTACCTCTCTACCTCTCTACCTCTCTACCTCTCTACCTCTCTACCTCTCTACCTCTCTACCTCTCTGCCTCTCTGCCTCTCTGCCTCTCTGCCTCTCTGCCTCTCTGCCTCTCTGCCTCTCTGCCTCTCTGCCTCTCTGCCTCTCTGCCTCTCTGCCTCTCTGCCGCTCTGCCTCTCTGCCTCTCTGCCTCTCTGCCTCTCTGCCTCTCTACCTCTCTACCTCTCTACCTCTCTACCTCTCTACCTCTCTACCTCTCTACCTCTCTACCTCTCTACCTCTCTACCTCTCTACCTCTCTACCTCTCTACCTCTCTACCTCTCTACCTCTCTACCTCTCTACCTCTCTACCTCTCTACCTCTCTACCTCTCTACCTCTCTACCTCTCTACCTCTCTACCTCTCTACCTCTCTACCTCTCTACCTCTCTACCTCTCTACCTCTCTACCTCTCTACCTCTCTACCTCTCTACCTCTCTACCTCTCTACCTCTCTACCTCTCTTCCTCTCTACCTCTCTACCTCTCTACCTCTCTACCTCTCTACCTCTCTTCCTCTCTTCCTCTCTACCTCTCTACCTCTCTACCTCTCTACCTCTCTACCTCGCTACCTCTCTACCTCTCTACCTCTACCTCTACGTGTTCCTATCCCTACCCCTTACGCCAATTTAACCGCTATCCCTAACATAGAAATGACACTCATATTTATTTTTAGACATTTCAAACCTATCGCACCCCAACCCCATCCCCAGGGGACGATGGTATTTCACATCCACCACGTTGGATTTCAAAGTTGTTGTAGCTTTCGTAATCAGCGACCCGATAAACCATACAAACGACACCCATATTGATTTTTAGACATTTCAAACCTATCGCACCCCAACTCCATCCTCAGGGGGAATATGGTATTTCACGTCCACCACGTTGGATTTCAAAATTGTTGTAGTTTTCGTAATCAGCGACCCGATAAACCATACAAACGACACCCATATTGATTGACATTTCAAACCTATCGCACCCCAACTCCATCCCCAGGGGGATGATGGTATTTCACGTCCACCACGTTGGATTTCACAATTGTTGTAGTTTTCGCAATCAGCGACCCGATAAACCATACAAACGACACCCATATTGATTTTTAGACATTTCAAACCTATCGCACCCCAACTTCATCCCCAGGGGGATGATGGTATTTCACGTCCACCACGTTTAATTTCAAAATTGTTGTAGTTTTCGTAATCAGCGACCCGATAAACCATACAAACGATACCCATATTGGTTTTTAGACTTTTTCACCCCATTTCCCTTTTTCAGGGGTTGAATTTGGGCTGGAATTTCAATAACAGTGATGAACGTTGCATAGAATTACCTACATCATTAATGCCTAAATAATAAATTATGTGGATTTTACTTTAAGAATAAAGAATTTTCAACTTCATCCCCCTTTTCAACCTTAAGGGTGTCGAATTTTCAAAAACCCTGAGACACGTCATTATTAATTTTTAGTCGTCAGCCTAAATACAAATTTTGAAGATCCTAACTTCAAAACTGACGGACTTTCATACAAACTTTCATCCCCTATTTTACCCCTTTAGGGGTGGAATTTTGTAAAACCCTTTCTTAGTGCACCCCTAGGCCTCATAAGGAACCTACATGCCAAATTTGGAATCTCTAGACCCAGTGGTTTGGGCTGTGCGTTGATATGTCAGTCAGTCAGTCAGTCAGTCAGTCAGTCAGTCAGTCAGTCAGTCAGTCACCTTCTTCTTTTATATATATAGATATAAAAGGTGTTACGAAAACCCGTAAAGCTCATTAAACTGCTCATTATACTAATCAACTTTTCCCAAGGAGCATTATATTGTAAAACGATTGTTTTTATATACCTCACATGACAAGTGATTTTTTACATCTCTGTGACATGTGCTTTGTTCAGTTAAAATAGGCAACTTACAATCGCAAGCGTTAAATAAAAGAGGGATTCTTTGGCACTAGTCTTCAAGTATAAAATCACTCTTTGAGTTCCTTTTATATTTTCGCCAGTCTTTTCTTCGTTTAAATTGTTCTATTGGCGGTAGTTTTGAAGCTGGTACGTAATCATTTTTTATGTTAAGTCTTTGTAAGTGTTTGAGTCGTAATTGTTCATATATTGCGGGATTATTTAGCTTCAATCTTTCCCTATATTTTCTTTTTCGCTCCACGGCTGTCATTTTCCATTTTCTCGCTTTTACTGCAACATATTAATATGCAACATTATGTCATTAGTTAAGTATTTATTTCTGCGAAATTACTTATTTTATTTATTGAAAAATTACAAAAGAATTTACATAAGGTTTTTTTTTTACAGTGTTTCATAAACCTAGTTAGGTTTTTCCGTACACTGTTAGATACATTCATTGCGCGACAATAGACGGCGATCATACTCGTAACTACAAAACTAACTCAAATATTATACGTAATCTATCTGTTGCGATTTATTAGCTGGCAGTGCTCGAGTATAACGTAGCTAAGTTAAACTGTGCAGTAAACAGGTTATTACACGAACACGACAACAGGGTGTGTCGAAGTAACAGCTAGGAGTTAAATATAAAACTGA
The DNA here is from genome assembly GCA_947532105.1 of Athrips mouffetella. Lineage (NCBI taxonomy): Eukaryota > Metazoa > Arthropoda > Insecta > Lepidoptera > Gelechiidae > Athrips > Athrips mouffetella. The sequence goes on along the minus strand of OX383964.1, from coordinate 22,832,596 downwards.
TGTTTTTAATTTTTGTTTAATGTTTTTATAGTTTATATTATGATTTTTGATTTGATATGGGGGCCGATATTGAACACTAAAATATTTGGATATCTAAATTTATTAATATAAACTGCTTTATTGAAATGTAGAGTTGTAGGTAGTTTTTTATACATTTTTATTTATAAGATAAGTACGCAAAATATCAATGTTAAACAAAGCTTATAAACAACTAGGTCTGAAGTTTTGGTTCGGGAAACTGTTTAAAAACGTTTCTACTTATAAAATTCTATAAATTTCATACGTACGCAGTCGGTTGGAAATTGCTTGTTCTGTTTGGCACCCCCTTTTAATAATCTTTATAGGAAGTGCTAGAATTGAAAGCATTCAGAAGAAGTTTGTTAAAGCCGTTGATTATCATTCGGGGTATACTTACTTTGACTATGTCTTGTCAGCCGAGAGACAAAAAATCACACCCTTGTGTCACCGTCGTAATCTATTTACGCAAACATTCTATATAAAATCATAAATAATTTAATAGATGTGCCTGAATTATTACTTTCGCGTGCCTCGCAAACGGGAACGTGATTGCCGGAGGGAACCTTTGTTTGAGATATAAAGGGTGTAGGAACGGTGTACCGAAAACTGAAAGGGCGTGCTCAGACAACGAAACTGAACAACTTTTCCAAAGAAACATTTTTGGGAAATGTAAAAAAAAAATACCATACAAATTGCGCAATCTGATCGAACAGTTTGTACGGAGATGTCAAAAATTTACTTAACTTACCAGAAATGTTTCTGTGGGAAAGTTGTTCAGTTTCGTTGACTGAGCACGCCCGTTCAGTTTTCGGTACACCGTCCCTTACACCCATGAGGACGGTAACGAGGCTCTATAATGATAAGATCATACACATAATGTTTCTTTGGAAAACTTTAAGAAAATATGTTCAGATTGTATCAATACGACTAGGTCACCATATTTTGGAGTGGACAGCGGCGCAAGGTAGAAATAAAATTTTCCGTGTTACTCGTACTTAGATCTTACCTTTATTTCATCTTAATTAATGTTTTCGTTAATGTGCGGTTGGTTTAAGGTATAACCTATTTGTAACTTTGGTTTACTTATTTTTTTAAAATCTTTAAGCGGGCAGGTCAATAGTTATAATTTTAATGTATTGCACTAAACTTGAGAATCGCCCAAGTTGTTGCTTAAGGGCCGTCAAAGTATTGCTAGGAGTGTCCTAAACCACTTAGGGGCGATTCTTCAGTTTAGTGCAAACGGCGCTATATTTCTTAAGAGAGTGTTTACTTTGTTCCTTAACAATAAAAAAATATAAAGGTCGTTTTGAATCATAAGTTACACATTTCGCTGTATATTACTTCTGTTCAAATGTATCTTACCAAAATTTTATCTTAAGGTCAAATTATGAAAACATTTTTAAATACCGCGCCAGTCCACATTTTATTGTCGATTTGCAACACTTGTTTCTAAGAGAAAGTTGTTCGATTATGGTAAGACAATAATGAGTATATAAGCAAGCAAGCAGAAAATAAGATGTTAACGTGGCAAAACTCAAAGTACATAATAAAAATAAATGGTACAGCAGCACTGCACTTACTTTCTCGCAATACTCAAGGAAAAACTATCAACCGCAAACTTAAATTTGTAACGCCATACACATAGTATGGAAATACAAACATTCATTTACGTTTTTCCAAAAAAATGTTCGAATGAAACATACAGATCAATTCAGAATTCAAATTGTCACACATTAAATTAAACAAACCTCAAACGATTTCGAGTAAATCACATGTTTAACTTTTGGTAGTACTAGAACACCCTTTATATGAATTTTCACAGATCAATGGATACTACCGTAGGATACTTGCATGGAGATTTTTTTTAGTTTCCCAACACATGTTCCTTGCGGATAATTGTTCAGTTTAGTCTACTGAGCAAGCCCTTTCAGTTTTTGGTACACCCTGTGTACTAAATTTCATTAAAAAAATCATAAAGAATATCCAGACAGGTAGACAACCAATCCAGGAGTAATATTATAGAAAATTTTAATAAACTCAATGGAACCAATTTTGGGTAAATCACATATTTACGATTTGGTGGTACAGGAACACCCCTTATATGAAATTACACAGATCATTTGATACTGGCGCAAGATATCTTACATGGAGATGCTTGGTCATGCAAAGTTTCATCAAGATTCTATGAGCCGTTTTTGAGAAAATTACAATTTATCATTTTCGTTGTATGACAGCTACTCTCAAAATGAGAGCCAGCCAGAAACCACTTAGAACCCTTCGATGGATTTGCATAAAACTCCTAAATTCCAAATATGGTGTCAATCGGACCATTCGTTTAGCCGCTAGGCCAAAGCGTGACGGACAGACCGACCGACCGACCGACCCACCGACCGACCCACCGACCGACCCACCGACCGACCGACCGACGGACGGACATTTTTGGGAGACTTGTTTTTTATAATGTATAAGTGATATAGAACACATTTTTGAGAAAATTAGCAAAACTTTTTTTTTTCACGAATACAATACCTTTCTCGCTCCGCTCGAAAGTAATAAGCGCTCCGTACAAAACTAATTAATACTTAGCCAGTATTGGCCCAGAGAGGGCGAATATTTATAACTTACTTTATGTAATTATTCAGTATATATATGGCTGGATCTACTATCAAAACTTGGTAGACTACATTTTATACTTAACAGTACAAGTACTTAGGTTTCTTTTAAACTTTCGCACTTTGTATACATGTTTATTTTATTCCGGGTCTTAGCGCGATAATTATAATTAATTTAAATAATTAAGGCAAAGTAACGTAACGTCGAAAAAAAGTAAAATTATTGCGACGATAACACCTGGAATAAATTAAACTAGAACTTATCCAAAATAAAGTTCTTATATTTTAAAATACAGTCCATTAACAATCTTATACGCAGGCGGGGGGTGAGTGTGTTTGTTGAACAGATGCTTAATATTTCCTTCTTTTGTCCTAAAGAATCTTGCCTTGCACTTTTTGACTGCTTTGTTCAAACACGAGTAGCGTTCTGCGGCATTATAGGTATAATGAAAAGAGAAGGTGTAGCCATTGATCAAAGCAACGTCACGCCCTCTAGATGTAGGCACAAATGTCACTGAAAATAAATTGGTCAGATCATAGAGTAACACGATTTTCGCGCGCAAAGTCCGTGCGCGGTTTGACGCGTTGCTCTAAGGTTCAGATAGACGAAGGCTTACATAAAGCTAAGCAAAAAACAAAGTCATTGCAAAAAAAAATAAGCAGATCAAAACGACTAAGACATGGGAAATATTTGGACAGAAATTGAGACGAAAATTTACTACTTTATGTAAATATTACAGTACATCTAGCCGAATCTACTTAACAACACTTGGTCGAGCACATTTTATACTTAACATTACAAGTACTTGTTCAAAAGAACGTCACAACATGTTAAAAATTTATAAAAATCTGTTCCGTCTGCGATCGTTTTCTCATATTGATCGACTAATTCATATGGAAGGTTTTTGTCTAAAATTTACTATACAACGTGTTAATGGAATAAGCGAAACCCTCATACACCCCAACTGATTTCCCGTAAAAAAAAATTTTTTTTTTTCTAGATATTGTTATTTTAAAGTTTCATGATTGTTCTAGTTTCATCGTTGTTCTAGTCCGCGCACTCCGCGCACGCCACGCCACCGCCAGCGCGCGTATCCACAGAAATATATAGAATAGAAGCGGCCAAAATTTAAATTAAAAAAAATTAACCCTATCAAAAACCCGTGAAATTGATTCTACTCTCGATTCTGAACAAACTATTTTCTCAGTTTCGTTTAATTGACAGATGGTGTTTGCCGATCAAGTGGAAAAAAATATGAGCTTCTTAAGAGCTATTATAACCTACGTGCGAAGCCGGGGCGGGCCTCTAGTATATTTTAAAATACACTCCATTAATGATCTTAAACGCAGGCGGGGGATGCGTGTGCTTGTCATAGAGGCGCTCAATATGTCCTTCTTCTGTCCTATAGAACTTCGCTTTGCAGTTTCTAACCGCTTTGTTAAGACACGCGTAGCGATCTGTGCCTTTATACGTTTGATGGTAGGAGAAAGTGTAGCCATTGATCAAAGCAACGTCTCGCCCGCTAGCTAAAGGCACGAATGTCACTGAAAATCAAATTGTTGAGTTAATATAATCCATTTGTAATAGAACTATGAAACATGGAACAACACGTAAAAGTTACTTCCTATAAATAAACTTAAAACTATATGCCTATATAGGGTGACTTTTAATTAGTTCTTGATAGAAAAAGGTATGAATGTGCTCATGATACTGAACAACTTTCCCCTAGAAACATAGGTCGAAATACGAAAATCAAGTTTTGACCTCCCATATAAACTGCATCAGCTGATAGCACATTTTGTATGGGAGGTCAAATTTGGTTTTTCGTATTTGGACCTATGTTCCTTGGGAAAAGTTGTTCAGTATCATGAGTACATGCGTATCTTTTGCTATCAAGAACGAATTAAAAGTCATCCTATATGATTGAAACTAAAAATAATAACTCCACTTCGACCGCTCTATTTATAAGAAGTAAATTGTTTATACATTTAAAGTAGGCCCTCTGCCGTATTTGCTAGGCCCTAACCCTCACAATTTTTGTAAACATTTTATAACAATTTTTAAGTACCTCATGATTGTGCCACTGCAATAAATTAAAATTTAAATAAAAAAATAATGAAGACTTTGGGTAAGGGACAGGTTTCCGCAAAACTGAATAGGTTAACGTAATTGAACAACTTTCAGTGACTAAAACGGGAAACGAAAAAAAAGTGGCTTCTCCATACAAACTGTCCCATCGGAAACCTGTCCCTTCACACCCTGTATAGAAAGAGGAGGAACAATAAAATTTATTTTATTTTGGCAACATACAGTCATTAAATTTAACATAAGTATTACTAAAAAAAAGTACATAAAAGACAACGAGTGCCCAAACTTATAAAACATTATTTTAATTTGATAGGAGCCACAAAACAGACAACCTAAGATTGTACAAACAAGGATTTTTTTTATTTAACTCTCTAAATAAAAAATACCAGCGCTGTTGGTTGTGTAATGTTACTACCATTCAGCAGCATTGTGCTGAGTGGAGACCTTTTTTGGGAACAATTTTGTTTAATTATTTAAAACCTGTTTGTTATAAGTCGTTGTATGTTTCCAAAATAAACGTTTTTTCTTTCTTTTTCTTTTTCTTAAATCCTAATTAAAATTCCATTCCGGATAGTATATTTTGGTGGGTTGTGGTTGTGTGTTGACATCTCTCGATGTAGCTGTCCATTGAAAAGAGTCACCATTGAGCTCTTGCAGCCCACGCTGTTTCGAGAGCACTTCCAGTGTAATGTATTCTTAAAAAACTTTTTCAAGCAAAAACTATAGTCTTTGTAAATCGCAACTGACTGCCCTCTGATATTTTTCAAAATGGTTACTGAAACAAGGAAATCAATTTCTTATCAACTGTACCAACGTATCGACGGTACTCTGGAGGTCGGGTTCAAATTCGACTCACGACCTGTTTTTCTTTCACTTTCTCTATTTAAAAAAAAAACTTTTAAGTTTTTAACATGGTAACTGTAACGAGGAAATCAGTTTCATATTACCTAACGCACGAGACGCAACTTTTTTCTTCGAGTGCGAGTGAGACACCGAGGGTTCCGTACCACTAACAATCTTAGTCACAGATGCTAAGGTGCGCAGAAGTATTGATTAATTCGCACGAGTCCGACTCGCACTTGACCAGTCTTTATTATTTGTTGTTATATTATAGCTTATTCACTATACTTTTTAGGACAGCAGCTCAACGTTCAGAAAGCCCTTGGTCGTCGTCCCTTCACTTGGCTGGCAAGACGGATTTAGGGTTGGGCCACATTGATCGACGGCCTTTCGCACTTTTCCGATTGAAAAAGAGCACACTAGTACGCATTATGCCGATTCACCGCTTACGGAGGCGTTCGCATCCGTACGCAGCTGTACGGATACGTTCGCATCCGTACGCAGCCGTAATGGACGCATTCGCATCCTTACGCAGCCGTAAGGTGCCGTACAGCTCCGTATGCAGACGAATCGATGGAAATATCTCATACTGTTTTATCGCCGTCGCCAGCCGTCGATCGCCGTCGTTCGCCGTCGATCCCTGACGACGGTCGACCGAGTTTCGTCGTCAGGACGCGTTCGCCACGTCGATGCGAAAGGATTTCCATACTTTGCGCTCGTTTTGTTTAGGCAAACCCTCGATCGCCGTCGATCAGTGTGGCCCGACCCTAAGGATTACCCGCCATTAGAGATGTAAATAGTGATCATCGATAATGTCTAAAAAAGTTATAGAATTAAATCAGATGCTCACTTCTTTCTTCTTGTACGGTCTCTATGAATGGTTATATAGCCGAAGTTATTCTACGAAGTTATAAAAAAAACTGGTAAAGAGCGTGTCGGACTTGGCAAACTTAGGGTTCCATTTCGTATGAGGAAAATTGAGAGAATTAGAGTTACAAAGTAAAATATACGTAATAATAAACAATATCGCCATCTGTCGCCGTGTGCTCGGCGCGACACGGCGACAGACGGCGGTCCGTGAAACTGCCGACCCTGAAGAAGATCTCCTAACAAGATCAAACCTTGTCGGTCCTATGCCGGCAATATAATACGTGAGTTTATCCGTTATATAAATAATTATGTGTAACACTTACGAGTCGTTTAGTGGTAAAATGTCACCAAATTTTAAGTTCATAAGTCCATGTGAAGTTAAAAAATTCTTCCGTGGCTTCCCATTCATTTGTTTTCCGATACTTTTTTAAACAAAAACATTGTATTTATATACTCAACGAGTTCTAAGCGAAAATACACAACTTGCAATTTTGCTTTCGCGTCCCCGTTTAGCTGTACGGGAGTAAACTAAAATATTTTTGAAAATTTGTATAGCTTTGGGTCAACAAGATGCTTCTACTGTAAAAATGGCTTCAACCATTTGGCTGTAAAACCTATGTGACAGACAACGGACACACTGACAGACACGTGAGTGACAACAATTGGGCTCCGTTTGGACCCTTCGGGTACGGAACCCTAAAAATGTTTCAAAATAAAATATATAAGATAGATAAGACATGAATGTTCGGTTACTTATATGGTATAGATAAGAACAGGTCAAGGTGGATACTCGCAGCGCGATTTTAGCTTCTATAGCCTTTGAAATAAGAACGGTACAAAGTCCAATGTGTCAAGCTTGACGTGCTCTTGACTATACAATATCATATTGGCAATCAAAAAGAAATATCCATATTTATTTTCAAGTCCCTTCAAGTTTCAAATAAAAAGTTGAAGTGCGCATTAAAACTATTTAATAAACATCACCTGCAGAGAGACTTGAGCGCAAATGGTAACTGAAATAAAAATTTCATCCCAAATATTAGTAGATTCATAACTTTTGAAATATACGTAACTTTAAGTAATGATATTTTATTTTTTCATTTGAAAGCAAATGAGAGAATAATTAAAACAGCTTAATTTATTTCAGATGATTTTTTTTTTTAATAATAAACTATAAACACAGAAATAAGGAGTAATAGTACTACGTACAGAACGGACATTATCCACACCCCTTGGAATACACTCCCTCACCTCCCGCGACCCGCGCCCGCGCGATTGGCGGGGTCTGTACAGTCTAGTTGTATTGCGTGGATAATTTGTGGTTTCGTGAACTGTCCAAGGTGTGCTATAATAAACATAAAGCAGCTACCAGACAGCTGGTAAAAATGCCAAGTACCTACCTGTCAAGTTTTTTAACATTTTGAAACGTCGAAATTTGGTTCCTTTCATTTGATTTCTATTCAAAGAAGATTATTATGATTAGTATAAAACATTAGAAATCAAGAAGATTTTTAAAAAGTCCGCAAGTTTTGAATTCGTCTAATTATAATGAGCGACTAACATTTGGTCAAAACCTCGTCAATATTTTATGTGTGATTTTTTATACTACCGTTTAAAAATATCAAAATACTAGATTATCGATACACGTTTTGGTTGTACCTGCACATCTCTAGCTGATCAAAAAGCTTTACAGCGACGATTTAAAGTAGATAATCATAAACATGTTTATCTCCTTTTTAGGGTTCCGTACCTCAAAAGAAAAAAACGGAACCCTTATAGGATCACTTTGTTGTCCGTCTGTCTGTCTGTCTGTCAAGACCCTTTATCTCACGAACGGGTAAAGGTATCAGGTTGAAATTAATACCATATATTAGGATCCATGAACCACACAAGATATGAAAATTTAAATTTTTTACAATGACCCAATCAAAAGATATGGCATTTTATGTCCTCATCTCCATACATTTATTCAAAAATGCAAAACCTACAGGGTACTTCCCGTTGACCTAAAATTATGAAATTCGGCAAGAAGCTAGGTCTCACAGTACAAATAATGGGAAAAGTCTGAAATCATTAAATATTACAACTTTTCTCACAACTAATGGTAACCAATTGTGGTGAGCTCCCATTTCAAGAACATTCATATAAGAGAGGGGTCAAGTTGGATGGTCGCTGAGGCGATTTTTGTTTTAGTTTTATTTTAAAAACGGGAACACTTACAAACTTGAAAATTGGTATATTTATAGTGCATAAGCTATAAAATAACAACAAGTAATAAAATTTGGCCAAGCGCGTGTCGGTCTCAAAAAATCTAGCACATTTGTCACGAAGCGGGGCTGCATGCCTCGCATGCTGCCTCCTTTCGTGATCCTGGCTCTATTGTCCTGGCCCAAAATTCCAAATTCCTATTTCAAATGTCTTCTATCTCTGTCTTTCGATGTCATTCGTGTCAAAAATAGTGAGTTTACCCTTGATTCTGGTCGTGCTCGGACGTGCCCGCGCGCAGCACGACCACCGCCTTGTATTTTGTACCTTCTTGGTAATAATAAACTCGTAACTTTATGCTGGCGTTTTGGATTCCCTACCTACACCCTGTAGAGTCTCAACCTTCTCCCTGCCGCTGAGAAGCCTTCGGTGACACATTAACTTACTGAAAGTTCAACTAATACAATTATGATTATGTGGTGGTACGGAACCCTCGGTGCACGAGTCCGACTCGCACTTGGCCGGTTTTTTTATGAGTAAGCAGCCAAGCTATAGCCGATAATTTTCGATTAATTAATTAATTTTTTAGGTGGAGAACTGTGGTCTCTGCCTACCCCGACGGTAACAAGGCGTGATATTATGTATGTATTTCTATGGTTTTGTCCTTTATCTGAGGTAAATTCCATTCCGGATTATGTACTGTGACGGGTCATGGTTGTGTCTTGAGTTGCCTTGTAGAAACATCCCGTCAAGGCTCGTCACGATGGAGCTCTTGCAGCCGCCATTGCTCCGACTGCATTTCCAGTTTAATGTTTTCTTATTAGTTTTGCTCAGACTAAAACTATAGTCTTTGTAAATCGCAACTGACTTCCCTCTAAGTGTTTTCATCACAGTTACTGTAACAAGGCGAAAAAAAATCTATTTGCTCGCGAACTCTGTCATTGTATCTTTAGGGTTCCGTATCCAAAGGGTAAAAAACGGGACCCTATTGATATGCCTCCCATGTCTGTCTGTCTGTCAGCGGGCTGTATCTCATGAACCGTAATAGGTAGAAATTTAAATTTTCACAAATTGTGTATATTTGTTGCCGCTATAACAACAAATACTAAAAATAAAAAAAAGTTTAAAATTAGGAGGGGCACCCAAACAGCTAAAGGGGAGATCGAAAAAAAGTTTGACCTACCCCATCGTTGTTTAGAGCTCGATGAGTAGATAACAGTATGATTGGTTTTAAAGAATACTTAAAAACAAAGCAAAAATATGCCACCAAAGTCAGCTGTTTTTGCAAAATTTTGTTTGGGCTGTATCTCATGAACAGTAATAGCTAGACAGTTAAAATCTTCGCACATTATTTATTACATCTTTTCTTTACACATAAGCAATTCAGGATTACTACCCTCATATCTTTACACTACATGACACCATTTTACTCATAGTTATTCAAGTCTAGAAAAAGTAGATGTAATAGCAACAAATCACCACTTTACGCATAGTTATTCAAGTCTAGAAAAAGTAGATGTAATAACAAATTAATAATTTTCGCGTTAATTCAAGTATAGTTCTTTGCCGACAACTAATTACAAGTAAACAAGTCTTAAATTGTGTTGTTTATGGTTTTATTTATGTAAGAAAAGAAAATGAGACGCGCGCCCTCTTAACGCTTCTGATTAATTTTTGAAATTTATTTATCCACGTGGCTTAATACCGTAAATGAATAATTGAGCAGTTCAATTCTTTTTTATTTTTAACTCATATGTGCAACAACTATCTAGAAGATTGTTTTAGCACCTTCAACTTTTGAAATTCTTAAAGACAGACTTTATTAAAAAGAATTTTGTTGTTGACGCATATTTTTTTTATTTTTACTCTAAAAGCCCCAAGTAAAAAAGTACCAAGACAGCAGCGGCGGCGCTAACGTAGGCCATCATCGTAAGAAGCCTATTTTGACAAGTGTATGAAACATACTGTGTGAAACAAAGAAAAAGCTAAGGAAAAAACAATGTCATTGCACAAAAAAAATAAACAGATAAAAGAAACTATTTTTTACGATAGCCTTACTTTAGTACTGATTTTATTCGTGGACCAACAGTTCCTTGTCGCTCCAAAGTCGAGTTTGACATAACTTTTAACAAAAGTTTATTGAAAAAAAAAACATAAATCTGAATGATAATAAGTAGGTACCTATCTAAATCTTTATATATATTCCATGAAGGATTTTGTACTCTGGCGGCTCGTGGTTGTGATCTGGGGCAACACCTAGTAAAAATCCGTCATGAAGAGTCGTGATCGAGCTCTTGCAGCCTCCGCAATGCCGGCTGCACCTCCAGTTTAATGTAGTCTTATTCGTCTTGCTCAAATAAAAACCAAAGTCATTGTAAATCGCCACTCTTTTCCCTTTCCCATTTTTCAACATTATTACTGCAACAAGGTAATCAATTTTGTAACTCACGCATAATATTCAAAATTTCATGCACCTTTAGTAGCAAATAACTGGGAATCGAATTGTAAATGAAAAAAAAATAAAAATATATTATAACTACTCGTATTATTGTAAAGAGGGCCGAAATAAGAAGCAATTTTTAGGGTTCCGTACTTCAAAAGAAAAAAACGGAACCCTTATAGGATCACTTTGTTGTCCGTCTGTCTGTCTGTCAAGACCCTTTATCTCACGAACCGGTAAAGGTATCAGGTTGAAATTAATACCATACATTAAGATCCATGAACCACACAAGATCTGAAAATTTAATTTTTTTTACAACGACGCAATCAAAAGATATGGCATTTTATGTCCTCATCTCCATACATTTATTCAAAAATGCAAAACCTACAGGGTACTTCCGTTGACCTAAAATTATAAAATTTGTCAAGAAGCTAGGTCTCACAGTACAAATAATGGGAAAAGTCTGAAATCATTAGGTGCAAGCCAGACAGAACGGGCGCGGCGCGCTCCGGGTGCGCCCGGGGCGCGCTTCGAGCGCCCCCGTGGTACACTTTTCGGCTGGACGACGCAATCGATGGCAGCGGACTGTGCTGTGCGGCGGCGTGCCGGCGGTCACGCCGGCGGTGCGCCGGTGGTGCACCGACAGTGCGCCTTAGGCATGCCGTCTCGTCGCCTGTTCAAATCACATGCATACAAAATGTAGGAGAACGACGCGGTGCAAGCCAGACAGAAGAGCGCGAGTCCGACTCGCACTTGGCCGGTTTTTTTGTTTAAAGGGCTTTACTTGTACATTTCAAAATACATTTTCGTATTATTATATGACACTTAATTTTCAAGTTATGATAAAAAAACCGGCCAAGTGCAAGTCGGACTCGCGCACCGAGGGTTCCGTACCACCACATAATCATAATTGTATTAGTTGAAATTTCAGTAAGTTAATGTGCTAGATTTTTTGAGTCCGACACGCGCTTGACCAAATTTTATTATTTGTTGTTATTTTATAGCTTATGCACTATAAACATACCAATTTTCAAGTTTGTTAGTGTTCCCGTTTTTTAAATAGAACTAATACAAAAATCACCTCAGCGACCATCCAACTTGACCCCTCTCTTATACGAGTATGAATGTTCTTGAAACGGGAGCTCACCACAATTGGCTACCATTAGTTGTGAGAAAAGTTGTAATATTTTATGATTTAAGAATTTTCCCATTATTTGTACTGTGAGACCTAGCTTCTTGCCAAATTTCATAATTTTAGGTCAACGGGAAGTACCCTGTAGGTTTTGCATTTTTGAATAAATGTATGGAGATGAGGACATAAAATGTCATATCTTTTGATTGCATCATTGTAAAAAAATTAAATTTTCAGATCTTGTGTGGTTCATGGATCCTAATATATGGTATTGATTTCAACCTGATACCTTTACCCGTTTGTGAGATAAAGGGTCTTGACAGACAGACAGACGGACAACAAAGTGATTATATAAGGGTTCCGTTTTTTTCTTTTGAGATACGAAACCCTAAAAATGACAAAAATATACGATAAAAAAAATAAAAATAACTTATTACAGTTCTTAAAGTCTACTAAAACAGTTATTTGAGAAAATACCTGTGATAGTAGGCTCCGATCTTCCTATATAGGCAGTTGAAACAAATATTTTACAGATTTAAAGAAATTTTGCAAAACTAAATAAACAAGAAATCATCACAAAATAGTTGTGAGACGAAATAATAAACCCTAAGATAGGATCTACAAATAGTTCTGTTGTGTGGATGTTTGTGAGTGGATGAATGAGTGAGTGAAGGTGAGAGTGTGGATATGGGTGAACATGTGGGTGCATGAATATGTGTAGATGAATGAAAGCTTTACCTACTTAACTCCGAAGTTTGCGAAAGGAAAAATCTGAATTAATTACATTCGATAAAAGTTTATGAAAAAATTACAGAAAAAATAAAACGGTGTCTCTAAGTAGCACAGTGTTCTAGATTAGCAAAAAGCTTTTGCAAACAAATTTATTTTTCAGTTCTAAAAATGGACTTTATTGCTTCTAAAAACACTATAGGTATATCGGTACCCTCCGCACTTGAATTTTTTTTGAATGTTTTTTATAATAATTTTTATTATATCTTTAAACCAATAAAAATATTATTAAATCAAAATGTTTAAAATGATTATTTAAAAAAACCGGCCAAAAGCGTGTCGGACCACGCGCAGTATAGGGTTCCGTAGTTTTTTTACGATTTATTTATCGCAAAGAAGGTTTTGATTAAGTATTTCATAACGTTCATGACATACTCTTTACCTCCTTATACTCAGCGAGGTCCTAGCTTCTAATTGCTAGTGCCATTTTTATTATTTCCCGTTTTTCGGCTATAGCTCATTGACCTGTAAAGAGTAAGCTATAATAGTTTAAATTACGCTTTAAAGCTAAATATTTTGCAAACGGGTCCCTTAATTGAAAAACAACTTTCGCATCCTTACATTATTTTTAAAAGACATCTAACAACACCTTACACGATGGGGTAGACGTGATAAAAAAAATCACCCCCACTTTAATTGTACCCTAAAATTTTTTTCTTTCAAGATTTTAAGTTACCACTTTGTCGACATTGACAAAATTTATATCTGTATTACAGCCTTCTAATACTAAGGGTCTCTGGGCTAAGCTGCGGACAAACTCACAGACGTAAATGACAAAACTAAAAAGGTTCCTTGTTGACTGCAGAACCCTTAAAAGTTGATACTTCTATAAAAAAAACAATGCGAGTCAAGACAATTTTCATATACTTATTTATTTTCTATTTCGTAACAATGTTTGTAACTCTTTAGATAACAAAACTAGTACTATCACCTTTTACATCAGATAAGAAAATTTAAAAAATATATATATTTTAAGGCATTGAAAACTACCTACTTAAACCTTGATATAAATTCCATTCTGGATCATGTACTGTAGTGGCTCGTGGTTGTGATCTAAGTTTGTTCGTCGTAAACTTCCATCAAGACCAGTCACCATTGAGCTCTTGCAGCCCAAGCTTTGATGCCGAGTACACTTCCAGTTTAATGATGTCTTGTAAGTCTTACTCAAATAAAAACAATAGTCTTTATAAATCGCGACAGACTTCCCTCTGAGATTTTTCACCATGGTAACTATAACAACAAAATATATTTTATCTACACTCATGTCGTAAACTTTGAAATATGATTCAAAAAGTTGATACGTAAGGCTGTATATTACGCAGAGTATATATAAAAAATTAAAAAGTTACCATTACGTAACGATTTTTGTATGAAAATTTTGCAAAGGTGTTACGTAATTTAATTTTTTAATCATTACATAACACTTGGATACAATTCTCTTTGAATCTAAACTTTTTTTAAGAAGACTGAATAGAAGGTCTTTTAGAGAGCCCGTTAGTAATATATCAGTTTTTCTTAGTAGCTGTCAAATATCAGTAGCATATTACAAAGTGTACCATATAAACAACCTATTATTTTGAAGCAGTTAGAGTAACAGTTACTATAGTTACAATTATTTCATCTGTGGCTCAAAATATGCGCACGCAGCCTGAAATTAGAAAGGACTTGGAAATAGATATTAGATTTGCCGCTATTTTCAAACATTTACCTTTTTCAAGTATGCCCGTGAAAGTAATGCGAAAGTTTATTGAAAAAGTAGATAAAGTGGTGCAGTCAGGATACTGCACTCACACCAGAAGATACTCAGTAACTTATGATCTTCTCTCATATTAGTCTAGGACATTTTACGACATAACCTACAATGAATTGGGAAAGAATGAAAATCTAAAAGAAAACCATGTTAAGAAAATGTTCTGCTTGTATATTTCAAAGAAGACCTAGCGGATATATTAAAGCGGCTTCTATAGACTTATATCAGAACTGTAGTATACATAATATAAGTTGCCTTTGTTGTTTACTTACTTTTGTTTAATTTTTATAAGTAAGTACCTACCTATTGTATGAGTGAAGATAAAGTAGTATACGCAACTGCATATAATATGGTATTAAAACACTCGTTTGATGCTATTATCACACTCGGCTGTGCCTCGTGTGATAAACCCAAACTCGTGTTTTAGTAACCAGTTTTATATGACAGTTGCATAAACTACTATTTTACAACTAAAATATTAAAATAAAAGATACAAATTCCAAAATGAAAAGCAAAAAATAAGAACTATAATGTTATTAGAGCTTATTTGAAACAGGACAATTTCGGAGTTTGTGCGTTTGAATTTTACGACCTGATTCCAGCTTTTCTTTTTTCCTGGCACTGGAGCCGGTTGTCGATTTCAGGCCAGATGCCAGACGAACGCCATATAACGATGCCTCGTTAAACAAATGATACAGCACAAAAATCAACTGTGAATTTGTTCATAATAGCAATTGACAATAAAGTTGATCTCGTCTTTATATCAACTTACTAATAAACTCAAACTCAAATATTAAAATCTCTTAATGACGTCATCTAAACTACATCGCTTCACAAACAAATTGGCACCATATGCAATCATATAGGACACTTAAAATATTTTAAATCATACAAAATCACATCATCACAGCAATTTGACAATGACGTCAACAACAGTGGTGCCACTATAAGTACCCTATCTGTCTATACTTAATTCATTCATTAAATCCCATGAAACGTACACTACAGCTCTCTCCCTCTAAAACGCCAGCAAAAACGCGTGGTACTTAGATGGGATTTACCGTAGTCACCACGCTTGTAAGCGTGCGGTTGGTGACCGCTGTTGTTGGTAACCGCAGTATGTAAGATGGTAATTAATTATTTACTAACATGCAGTCTTGTAGGTTTTTTCAAGCTTATAAGATCAATCGTGGTTGTGATCATCGCAACACTTGACGATGACGTCATCAACAGTGGTGATAGTCGCACGGCATGACGTCCTGTATTTTTTCATGCAGTGCCAAACGACTTGTTGTCCTAAACTGCGGCGACTTTTACGGTTGTATCTAGAGTATCTATACTGTCCGACTTGTAAGATTTGTTTCCCTTGAGAAAACTTCGTGAAGATAGGCTCTGAGGAGACAAAGATATACATTAGATACATAACATAACTAAATAGAGCACGGAGCTAGAAAAACTTAATCGAAATAAGCAAATTAAACAAAATGATCTCATGCAAAATTTCATCTCAATCGGAAATCGAAAAGTGGGTCAAATTTAACTTGCAAGATTTCGTTACAGACAGACAGACCCCGCGACAGGTGAAACTAAATAAAAACTTTTAAAATGAATGTGTCATGTATTTGAAAATAGAGCTGTGTCTTATTGTCAACAAAATTAAAAAATAAGTTGATTTAAGTCGGTACGTTGGAGCACATGGCACAAAATAAACACACTAGAATATTCATTCACATCAATCGGAATTTATTTAATTTATAAAAATTAAAACTTATTATAATAGGGACTTTGCTGTATGTTAGCGACTGTAAACTTTTGTTTACGTATGATTATGGATGTCATTTACATGAATGACGACATCGTCAACAGTTAGGACTGATGCTTTGCATTTTTTACTACAAACTTTATTACAGTTCCAGGTTATTTTTCCGCCAATAGTGCTTTTGTAAGTCTGACAGTATCGATGGTTGCCAATAACAAGCACTGGATTTCCTCGGTGAGAGACGGTGAACACCGGTCCTGTATTAAAAAAAACCTAAAATCATATCTATTAATTTCAGTTATAACTAAGATTAACTAACTAACAACCTACACGTTGTTACACTATAGGGACTACATATTTACATTTATGTTCTACACACAAACATAAGGTGACACATTACACAAACTTAAATAGGTTGACTGTTAAAAGTGCTCGTGGCTGAGTGATAGTTGCTCTTTCTCTCCTATCACGAAAGTAAAGCAACGTAGGCCGTGGTAAGAACCCGGATAGGTGACCGCTAGTGAGACAACCACAAGAGCGTTTCCATGCTTTGGGAGGCACATCAAACCGTTAGTCCAAGTAAAATAGTGAGCACTGTCAATGACAATGACAGTAGTCGTGAAGCCAGGTCAGAGCACTTTTGGCGGCTTGAAATCTCTGACAGCCAAGTTAGCCACTAACCTAGCAAAGGCTTATCTAGGATGGGCTCTGATTTGCCCAATGGGTTGCGGAGGTCAGATGGCAGTCGCTCTGTGTAAAAACGAATGCCATAGTCGAATCTCTTGGTTAAGAAGCCGATTTCGAAAAGCCATTGGTAAAAACGAAATAAAGATTGGGCAATGAGGAATGAAATAGGTTATCTGTTATTTTATGTAAGTAACTATACAGGATGTATAAAAAAGTACGATGATTCTTTTAATGAATTATTCTGCGTCACTAAGTTTGTATTATGTAATTTTAGACTCTATAATATATTAATAATACGAGTATGACAACATAATATTAAGGTTCTTGCTGTCAAAGTTTATTACGAGTAAAACAAAAGACACAATGTAGATATATAGATAGATAGATAGATAAAACCTTTATTCAATAAACATAACACACAAAACAGATCACAGGAGTTTACAAATATTAACATACACAACTCAAAATAAATAGGTAGATTAGGTAGTTTCACATTTTTGTCGCGCGTAACATCAAGAAGACAAAATCTATTCTACAGGCTGCCGACCTTTTGCATGCTGTATGTGGTATGCCTATTGTATAGGCGCTGGCTCAGCATAATGCATACAGCACCGGCAACGGCACTGTAGCGCTGATATTCTGCCAGAACCGTAAACTTCTGTAAACTTCAATGTATTATTTACGTATGATTATGGACATCATTCACACGGGTGATGACATTGTTAACAGTCATGGCCGATGCTCGGCATTTTTGTTTGTCTATTCTCCTATATTTAGTGCAATACCAATATCTTTTCGCGCCAGTACATCTGTTTCCCGGATTGTATCGTTGATTGCCGATAATAAGCACTGGTTTTCCGTAGCGAGAGACGGTAAACATCGGTCCTGTGTTAAAAAAAACTGTTAATATCGTATAAATTACGTTTTAGACTAACTACCTACACGTTAAATTAAAAGTGACAATCTATAAGTACCTTTAAATGTTTACAAACAATAGTACCGAGTGTCGTTTTGATAAAATCCTGTCAAGTGTGAGATTGCTCTCAAGAACCTCTTTTTCTTCCTTCGGTATGCTTCTTGAGAGCAATCTCACACTTGAAAGAACTGCGAGAAATTAAAAGGAAAGGTGCATTCTCGGAATAACCTACTGCGCCGCCTAACTACCACCAAATGGGGCGCAAACCCGCAAGTGCTGCGAACTACTGGCTTGGCGCTTGCGTTCTCTGCCGGCGAATTTGCATGCTCTGTATGGGGTCGTTCATCACATGCAAAGCTAGTGGATACCGCCTTAAATGAAACTTGTCGCACAATTACTGGCTGTCTAAGGCCGACTCCGGTCAAGTTACTGTATCCATTGGCTGGAATAGCGCCTCCAGATGTCCGCAGATCTGTGGCTAGCTCATATGAAAAGGCCAAGATGAAAGACACACGACACCCTCTGCACAGCCACGAACCAGTGCCGCAAAGGCTAAAGAGCCGAAAAAATTTCGTAAAGTGTGTCGATAGCCTGACCTCTGACCCTTCACAGGCGCGCTGCAGACTGTGGCGTGAAAGAGTTTCACTTCCTTCCCCTTTTGTTCCACCTTCAGAGTCTTTCGCCTGGACAGAATTTGCCATGGCTGACCTGGAAGTCTCTAAATAGACTTCGGACTCAGGTTGGCTGCAGTAAAGACAACATGTCCAGGTGGGGTTTCTCAAAGGATCCTAATCTGATCTGCACGTGTGGTGCGATACAAACTATGGCCCACCTAACATCGTGTTCTGCGTCCCCTTCCACCTGCACACAGCAAGAGTTAATGGACGCCACACCAAATGCAGTGCATGTTGCCGAATTTTGGGCTAAACAAATATAAAATTAAAATGACGATGCCATCGACACGCAAAGAAGAAGACTTGAAAGAGATTCATCAATACAATTATTTGGGTGGTAGGGCTTTAGTGGAAGGTCCGTCTGTGGAAGTACCACCCCCTTTTTTTCTGCCGTGAATCAGCAGTGTTTGCACTGCTGTGTTTCGGTTTGATGGGCAAGGGAGCCAGTGAAATTACCGGCACATGAGAAATACCATCTTAGTTCTCAAAGTGAGCAGCGCGCTGTCTTCTTAGTGTCAAAACATGGCATTAATAAGACAGTGGGTGCTATGCAGTGGTGGTGACCACTTACCACCTGATCGTTTGCTCACATATAACATTAAAAAAAATTAAAAATCCATAAATATGTATACTTATTACTTTTAGTTTCTTTGCATAATTCACGGATCAACGTAGGTATTTAATAGAAAAAACACAATGATGATGACATTGTCAAAAGTCACGATGTACTGTTCGGCAATTTCCACTGCGAGCTTTATTGCAGTACCAGAATTTTTTCACGCCAGTGCTTTTGGTGTTCTGGTTGTATCTGTCGTGGGCCAATCGTTGAATTGGGCCGATCGAGATCTGCCTGGGTAGATCGCGATGTGAGGACCTTTCGTGATCTGGCCAAGTATTTCATGATGTGTCCAATATAAAATCGGGCAGATCGATGAGAGCAACCTATTTGTCGATTTGCCCTGCTAGTCACTTGGCCACATCGACATATGGCTGGGCACATCAAATTATGGCTGGGTGCATCGTAATGTAGTTCCAATTCGCGACGCTTCTGTCAGCTGTGTGTTAGGTTAGGTTAATTAGTTTAGGTTATATTATCTACTAAAATAATTACTATCCAAACTTCATTTTATTTCATTGCTTGTGCTTTGGTCACTCTATAGAATCGATTTGCCCAAGCATGGCCGGGCAATTTGTCAAACGTTATACTTTGAACGATATGGCGGGTAATAGATAGGCAAATCAAGAAATGACGACGTATCGTGATGTGCCCAGGCAGATCTCCATCGGCCCAATTCATCGATTAGCCTACGGCATATCGATGTTTGCCCACAAGAAGCACTGGGTTTCCTTGGCGAGAGTCAATAAACAACGGCCCTTTAGTGAAAAAGTATTTTACTAAGAATAAACCTAACCTAACTTTTCGGTGGTTGGGGGAAATTAAAATAAGATTGAATGTCTGATTTTAAAATGAGTACCTAATTTTTTTGGGAGCTATCCATAAAACAACAAACCACAAATGCATAATATTCAAAAAAAGTTTAGTGGCGGATAATAAAGCTGAATATAGACGACCCAAAGTAAGAAATTTTACAATCCACAGTTTAATAAGTTCACAAGGTCCAGTGGACTTGTGACAAATTGAAACTATCAAAGATGTCGTACATAAATGGTTTTTTTTTATCCTTTTATTGATACACTGTATGTAAAATGTGTCTCACAAGGCTCGTCTGGCTGTTCATAGAGGCGTTTTGGTACCAACACTGATGTACGGCAGTGAAAGCTGGGTATGGCAGAAGAAGCATGAAAGTAGAATTAATGCAGTAGAAATGAGAGCGTTGAGGAGTATGATTGGTGTGAAATTGAGTGACAGGATTAGAAATAGTGTGATAAGAGAACGTTGTGGCGTAAAAGAAGACGTAGTGACTAAAATTGAGAAAGGGATGCTAAGATGAATGAAGGAAGATTGACGAAAGAGATCCACAAGGCGAGAGTGAATGGAAACGTTGGAAGGGGAAGGCCTCGGCGAACGTACCAGGACCAAATTCAAGACGTTCTGAATAAAGGCCAGGTTAAAAGTATCCTAAACCGACGAGCATGTATGAAAGGATTGATGAAGGTTCAGGAAGCAAGGAAAGTATGTCAAGATCGTAGCCCAACGGGAACAAGGCGTGATGTTATGTATGTAAAATACAAAATTATTAAATTACAATATTACGTATTGTGTTGACTTGAGGACTTTTTAAATAGAAAGATCAGATTTCCATGGAATGGTTGAGATAACATTTGCCTTTATATATATATATATACGCAACATTGCAATGATACTTTCACAAAACATCATGGATGATTATGAGACGTTTTAACTTCAGGTTTTTTATCTCTAAAAGTAACAACTACAGCTGGACATTTTTTCGAAGTCTTTTTTGAACAGGTCCACCTTAAACTCTTGTGTTTTTTGGATGGCTTGAGGTCTTTTAAATTGTAGCTGTGGTTTTTGTACTGAAGGATCGGATTCCCGTGGCGTGATTTAGTAATTTTCGCTCCTGCAAGGATACGCATACATTTAGCCACCTTTTTGCTTAAATTTAATGCATGTGATCTACTAAGCATCAATTCAACACCTTGAGCAACAATCGCAATAGAGATAATATCTGATGTCGGCATCGGTACACTTATACAGGTGTTAATTTGATTGCGTGCCATAGCTTAGGGGGTGTTTGAGTAACGATAATGGAAAAAAAACAATGATGATGACATTGTCAAAAGTCACGATGACACAAAAACACAAAAAAAATATTTAAAAAAATCCTACAAAAAAAAAACTTAAACTAAATTGAAACTTAACGAACGCGGAGGGCAATGACCCGGACGGAGCATCAGTGGTACGCAGTATCAGTGGATAAGGTAGGCACAAACATAACTGAAACTCTTTCGCGCGCTTTTGATAGCGCGGCGCTCAAGGTCATCGTCCGCCGCGTTAGTTTAGTTTCAATGGAGTAAAAAAAAATAAGTAGGATTTTTTTTTTTGAGTTCCTTTATCGTTACTGAACCAACCCCTTAGCTATAGCACGCAATCAAATTAACACCCTGTAGAGCTGTAAAGCAAAGTTTTAGAAAAGAAATACTTAAAGAATACGTATGTATTCGATAGAACTATTTTATTGATTTCAAACCGTTTTTCGTTCAACAAGACTTAATCATGATTATGTAAATTGACAACATTGCATACAAAATTGTCGATAGTGATAACGGCGACCCTGCAGCCAGCGTACCACTTGTGACAGCGCCACCGCCGCTTCCTGTCCCGATGACCTTCCCAGCACAAGTTGTACCGCCGACCTCTCAACATCATCAAAGCACTGCCACGTGTAGAATATGTAAATAGGGGAAAACCTAGAAAGTTATAACGTTATTATTGGAAGCTCCGAAGGTGAAAAGAAGCCGTGGCCATAAACATATATCTCCACATAAGTAGAAGCTAACAATTGTGAGAGTAAGCGGTCCTGAACAAAAAACCGGCCAAGTGCGAGTCGGACTCGCGCCCTAAGGGTTCCGTACTTATCTACCATATGATATAGTAAAAGGTTTTTCTCTTTGATTTTAAAAACTCCGCGACCATCCAACTTGACTCCTCTTTTATAGAAAATTTCTTGTAACGGGAGCTCACCTTAATTGGTTACTATTAGTTGTGAGAAAAATTTAAATATTTAATGATTTTAGACTTTTACCTTTATTTGTACTGTGAAACCTGGCTTCTTGCCAAATTTCATAATTTTAGGTCAACGGGAAGTTAGCTTTTTCGCATTAGCTTTTTCGCATTTCGCATAAATGTATGGAGATGAGGACATAAAAAGCCATATCTTTTGATTGCGTCGTTGTAAAAAATTGAAATTTTCAGGTCTTGTGTGGTTTATGGACCTTAATATTTGTTATCAATTTCAACCTGATACCTCTTCTCGTTCGGGAGAAAAAGGGTCTTTTTATTTTGAGGTACGGAACCCTAAAAGCATTCAAATTTACCGTATGTTTTTTCACTATATGAGACAAACCTTCTATAAAAAAATCCAAAAAAAAACGGTTCTTTTAATTTTTCCATACAAAAATTATAAAAGATGTATGAAAAGTTTTTTTTTTTGATATTTTGAATTTACATTTAATTCATGATACTTTATCATCTTGTCAAATAAAATCTGCCTGAGAGAATTATTTTGAGGTCAACTGCTTCGTCGCCTACACTAACTCTCGCCAGGTAGATCTCTTCCTTCAATCTTCGTTCATTCATCCTATCTACATGACCTAACCTATGAAGTCACAAATTCTGGGCTAAAACATGTGACGACAAAAGATTACGATGTAAATAACACGCAAAGAAGATAATGGACCAATATTTATGTTCGAAATTTAAATCTCATTTTACCCGCTACGAAAATATCTTACACAAATTACTTAGCTATTTGCTCTCGTTTATAGACGAAATGAAAATTTTAAAATTGGTCGTGACGATTACATATAATTTTTATTTGCGAAATGTCTGGCTGTGGTGTAACTGCGATAAGAAACATTCGTATAAAAAACAATATTTTTTTCATATTTGACGAACAATTCAGTGATTGTGGTTGCCCTGATAGTTAACTATGACGTTATCGATAGTGACGATGAAAGCTTTACAAGCCAGCCGCGACGAGCATGTGCATTGCCAGCGCTTCTTCGGTCCGTTTGTTCTCTTGTTGTTAGAATGCGCGCAAAATTTGTACTTTCCGATTACTATCATAGGAAATCCTTTACTGTTATTTCTAAATACTGGCCCATTGCTACCTAGTATGAAAAGAAACAGGTAGGATCTTTAATACACACACCTATCTATCACACAATATACTTTAAAGATGTTAATACCGAATCTAACGTACAAGTGGAGAATGAAAACGATTTACAAATATTAGTAGAGATAAAATAAAAACATCAATAAAATTATTTTATCAAGAAAAACTTTGTTTAGAAATAGCTTTATTTACAAAATATGAAAATATGATTGGTCCATTGGTTATTTATAAGGACATGGGATGAAAAATTTACTTAATAGAATATTCTATTGACTTGTTTTATTTAAAACTAATACCATACAAATAATAATTTGTAATAAAGTATTATTATTAAAACCAATAATCTTTTGAAGTTTACTAACAATGTTACCAGTGCTGGAGGAGAGGGACGGGGCACCACAACATTCGCTGGCAACATCAGTCAAATCAAATACTGGGGTCTCTACCACAAAGTATGTATCAGAATTCGGTGTTCATGATTTGTAAACAGAACTCCATTGAGAGGCCGGTCTATTAATGATTGTGTTCATTATGACTGTTAACTATAGTGTCATCAATTGTAACAAGAAAAGCTTTACAGTTGCGATACGCGAAGGTGCAGGCCCAACGTTTCTTCGGACCCTTCCTTCTTTTGTTGCTAGAATGTTCGCCAAATTTGTATTTTCCTATTCGGATCATAGGACATCTTTTGGAACTAGTTGTAAATACTGGTACTGAGCTCTCTGCAAAAAATATGTCTTTAAACTTTTTTATACGTATATAAGAATATTGTTAAAGATAAGAAACAAAAAGCTTGCGATATATTCCCCCGTGCTTGTTCTCAAAATTTTTGTTATATAAGGATACGCAAAAGAAAGACTGAAAAAAAGATCGTCTAGCACTTTATTCAATCAGTTTGTAAATAACAGTATCAAATCAAATGGAAAAATCCTCGAGCAAGCTCTTGACTGATTGAGCGACATCAAAAACTTCCTGTTTTTCTGATCTTCTTCCCAGAAAATCCTAACAATGTGATGAACAAAAACTAAGCAAGTTAATTACTTCACTCGGAAACAACTCAAAGAAATAACATTCTAAGGCCGTTTTCTGGCTAGCAAGCCTGTGACGGCTTTCGGGTGACGGGCGCCTGACCAGGGTGTCAATCAGAGAAGTTTCGCTAGCACGAGGCCAGCAAAACCCAGGTTTAACCTTGGTCTAGCTCTGTGACCGGTCATAGTTTCCTGTCACTCAAAATGTGATTTTCCTTATCACGGGCATAGACCAAATATAATTAATGCAGTAATAACTTATTACCGTACTAGCGAAATTAGTTAGAGAGGTGGTTTTGCCGGCCGTACTAGCGGAACGTCTCTGGATGACACCCTTAGTCAGTAGGCAGGCAGCCACAATAAATATATTCATTCTCGGTGACGTCCTGGACATGGTGATAGTAGAACAACGTTCTAAGGATGATAGTAATAATGTTCTTGAATTTCTAGTTTGACAATAATTTTTTTGTGATTGTGGCTGCCCTGATAGTTGACGATGACGTTATCGATAGTGACGATGAAAGCTTTGCAAGCGCCCCGAGACGCGCGTGTGCATACCCAACGTTTCTTCGGTCCAATTGCTCTCTTGTTCCAAGAATGCTCGCCAAATTTGTACTTCCCGATTAATATCATTGGAAATCCCTTGCTGTTATTTGTAAATACTGGCACAGCACTATCTGGTATGAAAATAAACGTGTTCAAAAATGTTAATATCTGAGAATGAAAAATTCTGTTTTTTTTATGTAGCAAGTGAGCAAACGAGCTTGTAGACCACCTGATGGTAAGTGGTCAACACCACCCATAGCGCCCACTGCCTTATTAGTATCATAATTGACACTAATAAGACAGCAAAGCACGTTGCACACCCTGAGAACAAAGATGGCGTGTCTCATGTGCCAGTAATTTCCCTGGATCCTTTGCCCTTCAAACCGAAACCCAGCAGTGCAAACATTGTTGCTTCGTGGCAGAAAAAAGCAAGGGGATGGTACTTCCCCAGCCGGACTTTGCACAAAAGCACCACCTTCGTTGTTGCTAGGTAGAGAAAAAAAAGTCCAATACGTCCACACAACGTTTTACTTAATTTAAAGAATAATAAACGAAAATTGTACTGGAAACATGCTTTTGATTCTTCAGGGTCTTCTATAAAGAGAATTTGGTATATCTCTGCAAACCTCGTTGTTCTCATATAACAATTTTTATCTAGCACTTTTTTAATAAGCGAAAGTTTGTTTTGATTCTTCGTATAATAAAATTTCGAATTCTTAAAAGTCGTTGAACTAAGGTCGTTAAGTTTCATGAGTACTTAGAATAAGAATTCGAGGATTTAACAAACATATACCAAAGACCCTGCAAATACATGGTAAAGTGGTTTTTTCAGTGGGCGGACAATTCATTCAGTAATTCCGGATGAAATAAGAAAATCTTAAAATGTCCTTTTTACAAACTAGTCATATTTCGACCCTAATAAAATTAAAAAGTCTCTTAGTTCAAAAATTCAACCAAACAAATAGCACACATAAGAAAAAACATGTACATGTCACTAAATTTCATACTTTCAAGGCAACCTATAGTAGTCAAAGTTTAATGATTGTGTTCATTATGACATTTTACAATGACGTCATCGATAGTTGTGATAAATGCTCTGCAGCCGCACGCCGTCTGTGTGCAAACCCAGCGCTTCTTGGGCCCTTTGGTTGCTTTGTTGTATGAATGTTCACCGAATTTATACTTTCCGATTTGTATTACAGGATATCCTCTTAAGTTATTTGTAAATACTGGTGCAGCGCTACCTGACAAGAATATACAATAAAGTAGGCAGGTATGAATACATTTAAATAATAAAGACATATCCCACATGCATGCCTCAGGTAAAGGCAAATATAAGGCCACGAATTTGTGCAAAAGGAAAAATGTATGCGTAAAAAATATTTAAAAAATCTGCAAAACTATATTTGTTTGTAAAGGTTTTTTGCAGATTAAAAAACTGTACAACTAAGAGAGATCGTTTTATTTTTACTGTAATATTTACATAAACTTCTATCGACTGTAATTAATTCAGATTTTTCCTTTCATAAACTTTAAAGATAAGGGGCGGGGGAATGGTGTTTTTTTGTAAAAAAATACAAAAATGTAGTTTAGAATATACAAGCAAAGCCCTTTCATATGATACCCCACTCGACCTAGTAACGACAATTTGAAATTTTGCCCCTATTTGGGCCCCCTTTACATCAATAATCATAACTTTTTTTTTATCTTTCATGTGCAATTAAGTTGGATAACGCTATACTAAAACTATTCCAGATTTCAAGTCGATAGCATGAGTGGTTGCTGAGATATACAGGTGTGACAGACAGACAGACTGACAAAGTCGCAACATAAGGGTTCCTTTTTTTACCATTTCGGTATCGGAACCCTAAAAAGTAAGATTCTTTGTGGGTAAGATTTTATTACAACGTGACTGCTGCTACAATTAGACACAGGACAGCTAAGAAAATTAGGAAAAGAAATGTAATCTCTAAAAAGAAAAGAAGGTAGAAAATCGCAAAATTTCACAACAGTCAAGATTTTGCGATTTTTCTACTTTGAAGATTCATCCGAACACAGGAAGTGTTAGAATAAAATCATTTTCAAGAAAAAGAAAATTCTTAATTCGATAATAATTTGACACTTATTAGTACGAGTATTACTTAGTGACTGTGCTCATTTTGACACTTGACGATAACGTTATCAACTGTATAGAGGAAAGCTCTGCAGTGGCGTGAGTTATTGCTTGTGCATTGCCAGCGCATTTTCAGTCCCTTTGAATTTTTCTTGTTGTGCATACAGAATTTGTACTTTCCGATTTGTATCATGGGATTTCCTTTGACATTTTTTGTAAATACTGGTGCAGCGGTACCTGAATTAAAAACAAACGAGTTTTATTAATAGTTAATGATAATGCTACTTATTATTCAGACACTAGAGATGTACTGTTTAATGAACGCCATGTATATTTTAAACCAGCGAATAAATACAAGTGAAAAAACGTTTAATAATGAAATCTGGATGTCAAAGGTTTGTAGTTAGAAGAAAAATTTACTGATTCAAACATGTTCAAAACTAAAAATAAAACATTGGTTCACCAGATCTCTTTGGCTGCTTAGTATGAGTGTCATTTTTGTAAGTTTTTTTGGTTATCCAAAGGCAAAGTAATAAAAAAAAAAAAACCGGCCAAGTGCGAGTCGGACTCGCGCACTGAGGGTTCCGTACCACCACATAAACATAATTGTATTAGTAGAAATTTCAGTAAGTTAATGTGCTAGATTTTTTGAGTCCGACACGCGCTTGACCAAATTTTATTATTTGTTGTTATTTTATAGCCTATGCCCTATAAACGTACCAATTTTCAAGTTTGTAAGTGTTCCCGTTTTTAAATAGAACTAAAACAAAAATCGCCTCAGCAACCATCCAACTTGACCCCTCTCTTATATGAATGTTCTTGAAACGGGAGCTCACCACAATTGGTTACCATTAGTTGTGAGAAAAGTTGTAATATTTAATGATTTCAGACTTTTCCCATTATTTGTACTGTGAGACCTAGCTTCTTGCCAAATTTCATAATTTTAGGTCAACGGGAAGTACCCTGTAGGTTTTTCATTTTTGAATAAATGTATGGAGATGAGGACATAAAATGCTATATCTTTTGATTGCGTCGTTGTAAAAAATTGAAATTTTCAGATCTTGTGTGGTTAATGGATCCTAATATATGGTATTAATTTCAACCTAATACCTTTACCCGTTCGTGAGATAAAGGGTCTTGACAGACAGACAGACAGACAGACAGACAGACAGACAGACAGACGGACAACAAAGTGATCCTATAAGGGTTCCGTTTTTTTCTTTTGAGGTACGGAACCCTAAAAATTAACATGATATGTACATTGTACACTTAGTTATTTAGTGACTGTGCTCGTTTTGAAACTTGACGATAACGTTATCAACTGTATGGAGGTGAGCTTTGCAGCGACGTGAAGTATGGCTTGAACATTGCCAGCGCGTCTTTGGTCCATTTGTATTTCTCGTTTTTCTAATATGCTTACAGAATTTGTACTTTCCGATTTGTATCACAGGATTTCCATTGGAGTTTTTTGTAAATATTGGTGCAGCGCTTCCTGTTTCTAAAACAAATATTAAAGTTAAAAATATACTCGTGAACGCCCTCAACTTCTCGACTCAGGTCGAGCATTTAAGACATGGAAGATAAAGCTCCCCAAGCTATGTTCTTGCGACTTTAAGATGTCTTATGTGACGAAACATACATTTTTAGAAAAATTAAATAAACTGTTTTAATAAAAAATATTAACAGGGGGTTGTAGACTAGACTAGGTATTGAAGTAAAAATATTCTAGAAGCAAAACGAACATCTGGTATTTTTAAGGTGCTTTAAAGCAATACGACCCTGCTGAAATCATATATTACTCAATAAAAACAAATAACAAACGTACTTTTTTTATATCGTTGTATTTTTTAGAATTTCGTTAACAAGTCTCAGGAGGCCAAAAATAAGTCGATTAAAATATTTTTTTGCCTCCATCTTGAATATTATTATTATGTTTTTAGTAACAAGCAAATATGAATTCAGCAGGGTCGTTTTGCTTTCAAAACACCATAAAATACCAGATTTTCGTTTTGCTTCTAAACGCAAAACGGAAGCCTTTTTCTCAAATATTTCCTAGTCTATTGTAAATATTAGTGTTTTATATAAACAGTACTATCGATATGTTAATCACACGTTATTCATAAACATAAAGGTTGTCCCAGAATTAACGCAAGATTTGAATTTGTCGCCATTTGTGCAGTAAAGTGCTGGCAACCCTAAATAAATAATAATTCGACAGCTGAAAGTTTAGGGTTAGTAAAAATGGAGCGTTACACGATAGAACAACGTGTCTTCATTATTGAACAATATTTTTTTTAAAAAACAACAATAATGAAAGCTTGGAGGCCGCAGTTCGAAAATTCAACTGTCTAGGGATTAATTAAAAATTCAGGAAGACTGGATCCGTTGGAGACGCCAAACTCACTGGTCGTCCAAAACAAGCCGTTCAAATGTCAATATCGAAGCAGTGCGTGACAGTGTCGGTGGCAATTCTTGTCCACGACGCCGAATTGATGTTCCTGGATTGTCACCGACACTGTCACGCACTAGATCCAATGATTCTTTCACGTGTAATTAATAAAATTGAAAGTAAGTGGATAAGCGCATTACTATACAAAAGTGGTTATTCTAAAAAATTTTTTGTAAAAATCTTTATAATAGGTGAAATTATGAAATTACCTATGAAATTGCCGTTTTCTATGGCGAATTTTAGGTAAACTCAATTTTCAGTACTAACATTTTTGCATTTTTCTTAGGAATTATAAATACAATTTATTTTATTTTTTTAAGCAATATTAGGAAGACATTAAGGTAACAGAAGCTTAAACTTAATTCTCGAAAAATATTATCTGTAAAAAAATATAACAAATCTAATGATGAAATCGGACGACATATAAGACGAACAATTTTCGAACCTTTAATTTTATATATCAAACTAAAAATAAAAACTTTATTTTATGCGTAAATTGATAACCTTGAAGTCAACTTTCAAATATAAGACAGATGAAAAAAATTGCATGAGAATTATAGGAATTATGATCTCATTAATCTGTAAGAAAATTTCGGCAATTTCATAGGTAAAGACCTATTATTAGACTATACAAGGTAAGGCAAGTAAGACTGTGCAGGCTTTTAACAAAAACGAAACAAGAATATTTAAAGAAGTTTTAACAAGTATTTAGTGATTGTGCTCATTATTACAATTGACTATATCGTATTCTATTGTGACAAGGTAAGCTTTGCAGCCA
Source organism: Athrips mouffetella (assembly GCA_947532105.1). Taxonomy (NCBI): domain Eukaryota; kingdom Metazoa; phylum Arthropoda; class Insecta; order Lepidoptera; family Gelechiidae; genus Athrips; species Athrips mouffetella. The sequence continues at coordinate 22,802,081 of OX383964.1, read as the reverse complement.
CGGGATGAGCAACGCCAACGTTTCTTCGGCCCTTTTGTTTTCTTGTTGTTAGAATGCTCACCAAACTTATACTTTCCGATCAGTATTATAGGATATCCTTTTAAGCTATTCGTAAAAATTGGTAAAATCCTACCTGAGGAAGAAAATAATACGTGATATCAATAAGTTGTTTATACCTTTGCGGGTCGGGTACCAATCCTTTGTGGCTCAGCTCGAGTAATCGAGGCGAATGTCAAACGCGAGCAAGGGAGGTGGGTCAGCGACTAACTATGCCAAAGTGTTCACTGTAAATAAAGGTAAAAAAGTTTGCTTTAAAATAAGTAAAAATGCTTTATAAGTAATTGCAATAAAAAAAATCTATATTTAAACGACGTATTGGAACACTTGTAAAAAGTTTGAATTTGTACACTTTACACAAAAAATAAACAAAGATAGTAAAATAAGTTTTAAGAGTTATTCAGTGAATGTGCTCATTTTGAGATTTTATGATAACGTTATCAATTGTGACAAGGTAAGCGTTACAGCCACTTCTGGCCTGAGTTGTGCAAGTCCAGCGCTTTTTAGGTCCCTTTGCTTTTTTGTTGTAAGAATGCTCGCCGAATTTGTACTTTCCAATGCGTATCATGGGATGACCGTTGAAGTTTTTTGTAAATACTGGAACTTCGCCGTCTGATATGAAAAATATATGTATTATAAATAGGAAATGAAACGATTTTCCAACAAAATGTCTACAATAAATATTTCAAACTACAGAATTGCCCACTGGTTGTTTGTTTACTTATTATAGAGTTTACAATAATACTACATACTTGATAAAATTTTAACTCCAATTTTAAATAACAACGGCATGCATTAACATAGAAATACAATTTGAAGAAATCTAAAAGCAAAATTTCTGAAAAAAAAGAAGAAAAAAGTTTGGCGTTAGACGCTCTTAAAGAGAATATTTCGAGAAGTTTGCATAGTTATTTAGTGATTGTGCTCATTTTGACATGTGATGATAACGTTATCAATTGTCACAAGGTAAGCTTTACAACCACGTGACGCACGACATGTGCAAGCCCAGCGTTTCTTTGGTCCTTTTGTCCTTTTGTTGTTAGAATGCTCGCCAAACTTGTACTTTCCGATGAGTATCATAGGACATCCTTTTAAGCTATTTGTAAACATTGGTGAAATGCTACCTGTTAAAAAAAAGTGAATTAAATTGGTACATATTTAATTTTATTATCATAATTTGTGCGGCTCAACTCGGGCATTCGAGGCAACTGTCAAATGCGAACAAGCGAAAAAAGCACGCTGGCATGGACGTGTCTAAGCGCCTCTCTATGCAAAATTGTGAACTTTAAGTGACGTGTAAATTCTAATGCATTGCATTCTTATGCAGGACATGACATGCTTTTGAAAAACGAGTGTATACTGCTATTTTTAGTTAAAATTTTTGCTGATTAATACAAAGATACGGCTAATGCACCGAAAGTACTATAGTATAGATCGCACACCCACAGTGGTAATATTGAATCAAAAATTGCAAACATAACTAGTACTTTCGGTGCATTAGCTGTATCTTTGTATTAATCTACGAAAAAATTTGAATTTAGTATGGAAAACAGATCGCCTTAAACATTAATAAAAATGCTTCATATTCATTAGTTAAAAACCAAACAAGTAAATAAAAAAGTTTAAACAGGTATTCTAATCATTTTAACACTTGATGATAACGTTATCAACAAGGAAAGCGTGGCGCACCCTTTGCCTTTAGTCGCATGAATGCTCGCCAAATTTGTACTTTGCGATGCAAATTATGGGTAAACCTTAGAATTTTTTCGTAAATTCTGGTACTTCGCCCGCCGATACCAATAAATTAGTGAAGTACCAGTTTTTGAGGGGGCGAGATGTACCGTAAGGCTCTAATTGATAGCGCTTTTATTTAGTACAAATCATTGAAACAAAATTTTGCTTGGCATTGCGCTTATGATTGTTTGTAGACTACAGATTCGTCCACTGGTATTTATTTATTAAATTAACCAGCACAGTTTACAATAATGCTTCAAAATAACTCAGGTTAAGTTTGGGAAATGCACGAATAAGTTAATTATAAATTCATGATAAAATCAACTAATATTTTAATAAGTTTTTTCTACTCCCATTTGTTAAAGTTCGAAATACGAAACCGGAAACAGTATCACAAACATTGCCATTCCGACAACAGTTGCGTAATATTTATAAATGCAACTGTCTACAAAACGGTAATATAATTTTTTCACCTTTATGTTAGGTCTGGCAACAAAATTACGTTAATACTATGTTGTATTGGATGCCATCGGCTAATATGCTAGTTACTAAGCCATAAAGGACAACTTCAAAAAAGAATTCATGCACTAATGAACTGAACCCCCCCATACACAGTATTATATGATGGATGGCCGAGAGGGATGCAGGATGCAGCAGTGAGAAAGAAAGAGAAAGATATACACTGTAATACATGAACATAGTGATTTACGTTCGCGCTTATTTAATCTGTCAAAAAATAACTTTTAATTTATAATTTAACGATCAAAATCTTGATTTCCATTGAAAGTTTGTAAATATGAGTAAAATATTCACGCCGACCGAAATAATTGAGGCAGCGTACGAAACTCAAGAGGACTTTATTGCCAAAAAAGTGGAGGTGTTTGTTTAGTACTCTACTACTATAACAAAAGTAAACAAAATTAATACGTTATTGTTTTAATTATTTTTATGCTCGTAGAAAAAGTAATGTATGCCACTGATTGCAAACTAGTCATTGTAACATTCGTGCTGTCTATTGTGACATTCGGCTTCGCCTCATATCACAAACAAGCACTCATGTTACAATAACTATCTTTACTTGACAGTGGCATAAACTACTATTAAGATTGAGCACATTTTGACAATTGACGACAACGTTATTTTGAGAAAGCTTTACAGCTACGTGACTATACTTTACCTTATGATATCAAATAAGTTTTTGTTACAAATATAGTCAATCTTGTACAAACAATGTAAAGAAAATTACGTTTGACATTGAGTTTATCAAGTTTATTTTAGACTTTGTTTTAGACTACAGATTCGTCCACTGGTCGGTAATAGGTAGCAGTACAAAATAAAGAAATTCGACGCTATGAGGTTTTAAATAGGATAAGATAAAAAAATATATTTCAAATAATATCCATCCACGTAAGCTCTTTTAGCGGCCCGAGCCAAGTGGAATACGACCAGTCGGTCGTCCGAGGTACAGATGGGGTGACGAAGTCCTGAAAGACCTGGATACCCTCCAAAGAGCCGATGGGCAAGAAGCGGCACAGAACAGGGAAGAATGGAAAATTATCGTGTAGGAGGTCAAGATCCTCTTGGGGTCGCTGTGCCAGCATAGTACTAGTAGTAATATTCATCTAATCTATATTTTCTCTATACATATTGTTACAAAAAAAATTAACACTCGTAGGCTGTTAATCTGATCATCAAATAGATCTACTTTTCCTACACTATAAATAACTATAAATATAATTACCATAGAAAGTTTAATGGGCACCCAAACATCCTTTCGGCTTTACTATGTTTTTGAAACACCTTGTATAACAAAATATATTTATTTATCTATATTTTGAGAGTTTGGCATGTAAAAGCATAAGCTGCGGCTCTGTCATTCCGAGTAGTTTTAATTCCAATGAGAATAGATATATTTAATAATGTATCAAATGCTTATGCAAGATCTAAGAATATCACTTTTGTAGCTAGACAGGTTTTAAAAATCAAACAAGAATATTTAATAAAAATAATAAAAATTCTTTATTGTACAAATTTGACAGAATTACTTATAGCCATATTTGAGAATGTATCAAATGCTTATGCAAGATCTAAGAACATAACTTTTGTAGCTAGACAGGTTTTAAAAATCAAACAAGAATATTTAATAAAAATAATAAAAATTCTTTATTGTACAAATTTGACAGCATTATTTATAGCCCTGCCTCCCAAACTAGGAAAATCTGTATCTTGGGAGACAGTATTTTCAAGTTAGTATTTAATAGCAGTTATTTAATGACTGTGCTCGTTTTGACATCTGATGATATCAGTACCAACTGTTACAAGGAAAGCTTTACAGGCGCGCGAGGGGCGACATGTGCAATCCCAGCGTTTTTTCGGTCCCTTTGCTTTTTTGTTGTAACCTTTCTCGCCAAATCTGTACTTCCCGATGTATATCATGGGATAACCGTTGGAGTTTTTGTAAATATCGGTACAACTCCATCTGTAATGCAATAAACAAATAATATAAAAAATAATGTAAAAAAAAATTATGTAAGAAATAACGTTACCCATGTGCCTCAGTTCAAAATATTCTCTCCGGTATTAAGAGCACGCGCAGTCATGACAAGAAAGTTTTGTTCTGCCTTGTCTCCTTTTGACTCCATTTTGTTTTTGTTAAGTCTGATGTCGGAATCTTTTCCAAAGATATATTTTCTATGCGAATGACACAGGGTTGTCAAAAAAAGAATCAACGAGGAAACTATTTTAATTTTTTTTTATGTCACAGGTGGGCAAACGAGCAGGTGGGCAACCTGGTGGTAAGTGGTCACCACCGCCCATGACCCCCACTGTCTTATTAGTGAAATAATTTGACACCCTGAGAACTAAGATGGTATGTCTTGTGTGCCGGTAATTTCACTGGCTCCCTTGCCCTTCAAACCGAAACACAGCAGTGCAAACACTGCTGCTTCACGGCAGAAAAAGGCAAGGGGGTGGTACTTCCCCAGACGGACTTTGCACAAAGCCCTACCAACTTATACAATAAATCTGAATCTGAATCACAGCACTCCACGTCAGAGAAGTATTAGTCAGAGAGGAGGTAAATCACTTACGTTATAGTATTAGTATTCTTTGCGGCAGAACAAAAAGGTTTTTAGAGCCAGCAAAAAAATATAAATTATAATATAAAAGAAGATATTTTTATATGTTTATTGTTATTAAAAAGTTTCACACAAAGTTCAGATTACAATTAAATTTTTATCAAAGATAACAGGAACAAAAGAGTCAGCAGTAATTTGGTTTATTATGCTAACTAAACAGGTCTAGAAGCATGAAATTTTTCAAAAAAGCTACTTAAATGGTGTACAATGAGAAAGGATTTTAGGTAACATATTTCTTATTAATAATGCAAATGTGCTTGGTACACAAGAGTGGAGGCCTTTGCCTAGATGTAGGACACACGACGCCTATAAAAAATGGTATAGCAGAACTGTACTTACTTTCTCGCGATATACGAGAGTCAACATCATCATATCGAGTAGTTTGTAAGTTTGATACTAGAAATAAGCACAAAATTGATCAACCATATACTAGATTAACTAAAGTCAATACATCTTTCGTAGGTCTGTGTATACGATACTACAACAAAATACCTGACAATATAGTGCAATTACCTGAGAGAAAGTTTAAAGAATGTGTAAAGCAAACGTTATTTTATAATATAGAAATATGTAAAATGCCTACAAGTAACAGACAAAATCTTGTGCCTCACTCACTCAAAGAATAATAATTTACTTTAAAATATTGACTAAAGATCATAATGTAATAATGATGTTGTAATAATGTAATGTAATGTGATAATGTAATGTAATATGTTAGTTAATGTAATATTGTTTGGTTGTTTGATATGGGTCCTGTGCCTGAAAATAAAGAGATTTTATTTTATTTATTTATTTATTTATTTAAAAGCTTACTATAGATTAGATGACTATATGAATGACAAAGAGGTATAGTGCTCTGATATTCCAGCGAAACACAAGAAACACATTGTAAAAAGCCGACTCTTAAAGTAGGCCGTGCTGCAGTGGTTTCTTGCCGTTTATTTTACGCTGCCATAGCACGATCCGAAACGGCGTAGACTCGCTCTATTTGCATTGTATTCTGCATGACATTCAATAAGTATTCTGTAAAGAATCTACATTGAATATAATTATCTGAATCTGATGATCGGCCTCATAAACCGTGGTGTAAGAGTTTGTTGAGTCGCTCCAGCCCTCTGATATGACTCATCTAACGACTACTACAGTATAAAGCAGGCGGGACCAACGGCTTAACGCGCCTTCCGAAGCACGGAATCATCTAACATTCAGACAAGCAGATGATTTATGCTGCATTACCTAAACTGGAAAAGTCACTCAAAGTGATATTTGTTTGACAGTGTCCCCACCGGTACAAGAGTCGAATGCTCTAACTAATAGATCACGGAGACCGCAGAGAGTGAAGAGAGTAAATAAGTACCAAAGGCAAACTTAAGTTCGATATTCCATACAAATACTATGGAAATACAAACTTATACCCATACTAGATTTTAGTAAAAAAATTTTTAATGAAATGCTAGGTAACTAACTCGGAATCCAAATCATAGAACTTTAAAATAAGCTCAATACGACACCGATTTTAAGTACGTCACATTTCTATATGATATTAGTAAGCCATCCTTAGTAACCCTTATATGCATTTCCACAGATCTATAGATATTGCCGTAAGATACCTTACATGGAGATTCTAGGTCATGCAAAGTTTCATTATCATCGTTAAAGCCGTTTTTGCGCTAATTTCAATTTAACATTCACGTTGTATGGCGGCTACCCACAGAATCAGAAATCAGGAGATCCGTAAAAGAACTAAAATACCGGCATAGCTCTGACAATCGCTAAACTAAAGTGGCAGTGGGCATTGGCGCTAGAAGAACCGATGGCAAATCGGGCGTCAAGATAGACGACACACACAGGAGGACGTAGCGTAGCGCAGGCAGGCCACCCACAAGATGGACTATAGCTAAACCTAGAGTATTTTAGTTTATGACTATTATGTACCGCAATGAAAACAGTAAAAAGAAAAAGTATTTTGTTCTTCCAAAACCGGAGTCTAGGAAGCTATTCACTTGTCGCAATAAAACTTTGACTCCAGAATTAGAAAAGGATTTGTATCTAGGTAGGAAGAGAGTGTTCATAACTCCGTGGAGAAAAAGAGAAAAAAAGTAAGCAAGATTTGTCATAAGTACCTCTTTGTAATACACATTGTATGCATACATAAATTTACACACATCGTAAGCAATTTGTTTTCAAATAGATGAATGAAAAAATAATACTACTTCTTAAAAAGATATAACCGTATCCGAACAGTAAGGAGAATGGGAAGACACTAGAATTAGGAGTTTTACAAAGGCAAATATCAAGTTATATCCACTGGCATCTGTCAGAAGATGTCAATTGTACGAGTAGCTTTGTACGTATAGTACTTATCTAGTCCCTGTTTGTAGCTAACAGTGTTAGAAGAAAGAAATATAACCATATTGTTTTAGACTTTCGCGGTCACTAACACTATTACGAAGAACCCACCATATTATAACCATATCGTGGTAAGAACCGTCATACTTTTTTCATAATAAGAAATATAAAACTATAAAAACATCGTCGAACTACTAATATATTTTTAATTATAATTTAAAACCCTGTGATGTGATAACTAAACAGATGTGTTATCCGAAGTGCGTTGGTGTTTTATCTGTGTGTATGTATGGTGTGTTTATAAGTCATGTTTGTAAAGATTGTATTTATGTGTACGAATCGCTGCTATTGATTTGGAAATAATATCAACAGATTGATAAATTTAATATTGAAAGGATTGTTGATGCGGTTGGTACTGCATCTGTCTCTGGTCAGGGTTTCGATCCCCATCTAGGCAAATTTTTGTGTAATGTATGAGCATAGGTGTCTGTCTCGTATCTGTTTGTGTGATATTTATAATATTTTTTTAAACGCCTTATAATTTCTTAAGTCCTAAATATATTTACACAACAATAAAACCAAAAATCAATTAATGATTGTGTTTATCTTGAATTTTCACAATTTGGGTGTCTATGGTGTGTATGTAGGCCCTACAGCCGTTGGGTTGGTGCGTAGAGCATTTCCATCGATACTTTTGACCAATTTTTTTGTCGAAGCTGTACGTATAGTTTTCCAAGCTCAACATTGGCTTTCCACGGCGTGACGTCACAAACTCAGCTGAAATAGCAAGATCAGACGTCACACACTCAGCTGAAAGAGCAAGATAACATATTTTAGTAAAAGTGTAAAAATGTTATTATATGGATAATCACACAAAGCACAAGGGACAAGGCTATTTATTTACTCAAAAGGCTACAGAGGAAAGTGATTTTGTATAGAAGACTTTTTTCCGTTGTTGATATAATTAAAAAACCGGCCATGTGCGTGTTGGGCCACTCGCGATATAGGGTTCCGTAGTTTTTTTAGGATTTTCATCGTATGCAGCAGGTTTCATTAACATAAGCTTTTAAACTCCAGAGCTCAGCAAGTCCTAGCGCCTCATTGCTATTGGTATTTTTATTATTTCCAGTTTTTCGTATATACTACTACTATTACTGTGATTTTTTGTTTCGCATTTCCAATAAAAAACGTTTTAACTGGCAGTGGGGGGGGGGGGAGGACACGACTCGAACAAAACATTGCGCTTTCAAGCTAAATATTTCGCAAACGGTTATCTAAATCGAAAAAGAGATTAGCAGAGTCACGTGTCGACAAAAAAAATAATTCACCCCACTGTATTTGTACGGGAGTTACTCTAGAAAAACTATTTTTTTCGAGATTTTAATTTACCACTTCGTCGGAATGGATTTAATGTATAACCATATTTACTAAGAGCCTCTGAGCTAAGCCACGGACAGACAAACAGACATACGGACATGAGGAATCTGTAACTATAAATAGTTTCGACATGTCCGTCTGTCTGTTTGCAGTCTAGCTCAGTGAACCTTAGTTCTAGAAAGCTGAAATTTAATAGGATATACGTATTGGTCACGCAGACAATATTTTTTTTATTGTACCTCCACCACATGTAAAGTGGGGAAATTTTATTATTCTCGTCAGGTCTCGTAAGTTAATGTGTACTAGTTGAAACACAAAAAAAATAATGAAAATATCAATAGCAATCAGACGCTTGTACCTCGTTGGTTGTTAGGAATGAAAAGCTTCATGAAAAAAACAAAACCTGCTAAACAAAAATAATTCCTTAAGTCACTTTACACTACGGAACCATACATTGCCCGTGGCCCGACACGCATATAAACCATAACTTTAATGTTTTGTTCATCACCATCATAAAAAGCTTTTAATATCCCAACTAGATCACAACATATTTATTTTTCTGGATTGGGCACAGAAGGTGAGAAAAATAAAATCTCAAATCGAATTCGTTTCCTCGCAAGTAATCACATATTCTAAGTCGCTAAATTAAGACTACAAAACACATAAAGCGCAATTATATTCACTCTTATAAAAAACATGATTGAAGTTAATTATATTTCTTTATTTTCACATTCATGATCATAACATCTCATTGAAAGTCTACTGCTAGAAAAGGAGCGAGAGATGGGCTCGTACTATTCCTAGCCGACACCACACAAATGATTATTATAAATTACTTTTTAAATTACTATTCAGAAAACCACATATTACACACATATACACATACAAATTCTAAATAAGTAGATAGAAAACAATAATTTAATTTTTGCAATACATATTCTTGTGATTATTAACTGTGACAAAATCCAATACACATTAACATAGTCGTGATTTAATGATTGTGATTGTTTGAAATTTTTACAATTTTGTCTTCGACGGTGTGTATGGTTGCTTTGCAGCCGTGGGGTTGGTGTGTTGAGCATTTCCATCGAGACTTTAGACCCAGCGTCCTTTGACAGTTGAATGTGTAGTGTCCTAACCTCAACAATGGCCTTCCACGGCGTGACGTCATAAAATAGACTGGAATAGACCGAAAATATTTTTTATATAAACGTTCTACTGGAAACAATTCTACGTTTTTCTTTATAGTTGGCGGGACGAAATTTGAATTATATGTTGGTAAGCATGTGCAATAAGATTAGGAATGCAATTTTTTTATATCATTGAGTGATAAAATATCGCTTCGAAGATCTAATTTACCCTGTAAAACTGAAACAGTAAATCATTCATCATAACATCCCATCAAAAAATTAAACGTCCGCTTCAGAATACCAGCAAAAACGCGTTGTATAAGTTAGAGGTGAATACCAAAGTCACAACGCTTACTATAGCGTTGCGGCTCGCACCATGGACCGCGGTTGTTGGTGGCCGCAGTATGTGAGATGGTACGACACACAAAAGGACACAGCTGCCCATCCTCTGTTTTATAATCCATTAGTCGCCTCTTATTCCACCCACGGGTAGAGATGGGTTAGTACTTGGTTCACGGTAAATCATAATATATATATATACGTTAAATTACAATCATAGACCACTTTATATTTAACGATTATTCTATACTTTTGAAAAGAAAAAACTATGATGTTGATTTTTTTTTTGGATGAAATGTTATTACACAGCGATATATTTAAAATTTAAGTCCAGTTGGCAATTTCGTTTGAGATTTTTTATTCTTTTACAAGTAACGTAGAAATAAAAACGTAAAACTTTTGCACGTTTAATTAATGGTTGTGATCATTTACAATTTTTACTATTTGATTTTCGATAGTGTGTATGGTAGCTTTGCAGCCGTGGCGGCGATGGTGTGTGGAGCATCGCCACCGAGACCTCCGACCTGTGTGTTCAGTTCCTGTGGTCATGTGATGGGTGAACGTGTAATGCCCCAACCTCAACATTTGCCTTCCTTGGCGCGACATCACAAAATCCACTAGAGCAGAAAGATTTTGTTACCATTTAGTAAGGGCTATTACTACTGAACTATACTGTTAATGTTTCGTCCATCATCATCATAAATAGCCTAGACAAAAATTTAAACATCACATTAAGATTAGCAAAATGTAAAACTAAACTATAAATAAAATCAATTGACAGTCAAACACTACTTTATATTTACGGAATATCATTCTTTACTTAAATAAAAATGTATTATTTTTTTGGTGGATTTTTAACACCCATCGATATTCTAGAATTGAACTTTAGCTGGAAATTTTGTTTCTTGAGTTCTTTTTCTTTTACAAGTGAAAGATATGAAACATGAAAGAAAAACAGAATACTTTATTGAATATTTTTGTTTAATGGTTGTGATAATTTACAACCTTTTCAATGTCATCATCGATAGTGTGTGTGTAATCTTTGCAGCCGATGTGGCGATGGTGTGTGGAGCATCTCCACCGAGGCTTCAGATCTGTATTCATGTGACCGGTGAACGTATAGTACCCCAACCTCAACATCGGTTTTCTTTGTCGTGATATCTCATAATCAAATACAACAGGGAAATCTTTTAGACAATTTGATAGAATTGCATAGGCTATGCAATGAATGACCTCAAAAATCTTAGTGTCACAGTTGTTCAGCCGCCAAAGACATGGTTCAAATTAAACAGCCGGTACTTCCATAGCCGGAAACAACTTCGAAGGACCGGATAGAGGGCAGAACGTTCTTAGCCACTACCCCACAGTATACGTGTACGTACATGGTACAAAAGTAACACAAACTAAATGTTTTGGTTATCATCATCTTAAATAGCCCATATTGTAGGTATGCGGCGTAGAACATTTTTTCTACCCGTACCACTTTTACTAGAAAGTATGTACCTATATAGGGACTAAAAAAAAGTGATAGTGATATGAAGTATATTTACAGGCTTAATGAAAATCACTGTTAGCAATATTACAAATTAAGGACACACAGCTTATCAGTGATTGTGATTATTTTTATACATTATAACTTCATTATCTATACTTCTCATATACGCTCGGCAACCACTGTAGTGGTTGGTACATTGCCATCTGACCACAGTTCCAGTTTTTCGGTGAAACCCAAACCTGTATCCATCTATTACTAAAAGTGTACTTCCTCGCTTGGTCGTTAAAGCCGTTATACGTGCTGTAAAAACAAATGTGATAATATTCAATTCATAAATTTTAAATAGAAAGGAGACGGAAAATATATAAACAAAGTTACAGTAAAACTCATGCATGTTAGCGTAAATATATGAAACGTTGTTTATATTGAAGACTTTATTGTCTTTTCTGTGAATGTCACTTCTTTTTGTGATAGGAATATTACAAGTAGAAATTGTATTCATCACTGGTATTGATCAACATCCAGGAATCGTTGTAGGTAGATGAAACCAACATAATCGACAGACATCCCTGTTTTTCTTCGTGATTGTTTGGAAGAATATTGTAATAGGTGAGAAAGCAAAATCTTCTCACGATCTATGCCCGTAAGAATGATCGTCTTTGTAATAGATGATGTGTTCATCGATGGTGTGCACGATGGCTTTGCAGGAGAATCTCCGATGTGTTGCGCACCTCCACCGCAACTTGGGACCTAGAGAGCCATTCATGCGGTACTTGATCCCTTTCCAAAAAAGAATTCTACTATTACTACTACCATGAGTTGATAAGCAAAAGATTGGGGCATCTGCAACGAGAAAAAAAAGTAACTTTCAATTTTAAGTAAGTGTTTTGAGAATATTAAGTAACCTAGAGTGTTATTCTTTTTAATACAATATAATGTTTTAAAATTCATCGATACCATGCTGGAAATAAAGTATGTGTTATATTGTTTTATGTTATATTTTTTAATTTACTAGCTTATTTACAATTCAATTACAAATTTAATTGGACAGTTTGTTTGGAGAGGCTGATTTATTTACGAGTACGTTTCCGACGACATTATATATCTTGGTAAAAGTTGTTTAGTTTTATCGACAGATCTTGCCCTGTAATTTTTTGCCGACCTGCCTCTTACTGTCTACTGTTCATCTTGGATATAATATTTGACAGGAGCATATGAGTGCTCATTTGGTCTTGCGAAATAATTATTATGTTGTTTACCATTCCTGAATCTCGGGCAATTAAGTCCCGGACCTTTGGAAAGAGCGCGTGGGCCCAAAGCCAACACGAAGAGGCCCGTTACACATTTTATTATTACAATTAATTATTCATAATTACAACGACATTACATCCCAGTTACAGTAAATACTTAATTATAGTTGTAAAACATTAATTTTAAATTTTATTACCAGTCTTCGCATATTCTAAATATTTCGTCTTCAAATATAGGATGACTTTTAATTAGTTCTTGATAGTAAAAGGTATGAATGTTCTCATGATACTGAACAACTTTCCCCAAGGAACATAGGTCGAAATACGAAAATCAAGTTTTGACCTCCCATAGAAACTACATCAGCTGATAGCGCATTTTGTATGGGAGGTCAAATTTGGTTTTTCGTATTTCGACCTATGTTCCTTGGGAAAAGTTGTACAGCATCATGAGTACATGCATACCTTTAGCTACCAAGAACTAATTAAAAGTCACCCTATACGAGTATATCACAAATAATTATTTTCAGGAGTGCGAGCTTTTATTCATTTTATAAGATTTTATTTTACCACTATGACGGCATGGCTGAATGTATATAAAATACGTACAAAATTACAGTTTTCTAGTACTAAAGGTCTCTGAGCTAAGCCGCGGACAGACAGACAGACAGAAAGATATGACGAAACTGGTTCCTTGTTGACTACGGAACCCCAAAAACAATGCTAATGACAAAATAATATCCACCAATTTTAATGAAGCAGTGAGATATTTTGTTTGATTTATTTTTCTTTTCCTTATTAAAAATTAAATCTTTTATTGAATTTTAATAAAAAACAATCTATGATATTTATAATAAGGAGGGATCAGAATAGACATCAATCATTTCTTCGTTAGCTTATATCTGTTGTACCGCTTACTTTTAATTCTTAAACTTTAATATAAATTCCATTTCTTATAACATATTCTGCTGCAGGATGGGCATGTATTAGGTACGACCTTGTGATGATTCCGTTTTTGTCAACAATGAAGTGCGATTTACAAATCCTTCGCCTACTACACCGCCAGTAATTTCCGTCTGCACTGTTGCGGGAAAACATGTACCCACCAATTAAAGCAATTTTCTTGCCCACTTGATTCATCAACCAAAGTACTGTAAAATAAAAATAAAAACATTATGAGAATTTGAACATAAAATTGAAAGCGATAAATATACAACGTGTTAATCGAATAAGCGAAACCCTCATACACCCTAACTGATTTTTATTAAAATTAATCTATTTCCGTAAAAATAATCTTAAATTTAATTGATCGCGTAGCCACCGAAATATTTAGAAGCGGCCAAAATTTAAATAATAAAAATAAAAACATTACCCCTATCAAAAACCCGTGAAATTTATTCTACTCTCGATTCTAAACAAACTATTTTCTCAGTTACGCTTATTCCGTTACCCGTCACCTCCTTTCTGTTCTGCTTTTTGGTTGGGCAGTTGAAAATGCCACTTGGCATATGATACGTCTTTTGTACCTACTTTAGTGCAATGAAGTTGAAGAAATGAAGCACAATAAAGTGCAAACATAAAGGACAAAGTAACAAGTAGCATTTTGTATGTTACCTTAAGCATGCACTCGCACATGAACAGACAGCGGTATCCCGTTCTATGGACGAATAATCCCGTGCCGACCTGTCAAGTTGCGACAACTAGGCCTTTTACTATTATTTAATCTGTGGCCTTGATGACATTTCCCTTACCACTGCGCACTACTAATTATTAGCCGGTACCTTTGTCCAGACTTACTATCTGGCTGTTTATGTTTTCACCAATCACAACAGAGTGGAAACAGAGTAGCTCATGAAGTAAATACTTTTCATTCTGCGCATGCACAGGTGAGTATAAACAGTTCCGAATATAGTCCTTTTCTTGATGATGAAGTGTACGAAAAAACCTTATTTCTTGAAAAAAAAAAACACATTTTCCCTTTACATTTTAATACACTCTTCAGTTTCATGAATGAACCTTGTGGTTACCATGAAGGGTACTTTTGACCAGAGATTTATGAATGCAGGATTTTTTTGTTAATTGTAGTAGGTAGTCATTAGTTCTAGGAAAGTCCCTCTACTATTCCTTTGAGAAAAACGTTTGCGGAAGAGCAATAAAAAAATTAATGATAATGTTGATTTCTGCTGGTAACGATTTTATCAAAGACAGTGGTGATGGTGGCGCGGCAACCGTAGCACCATTTGTCGCAGATCCATTGGGCTTTAGGGCCTTTGCAGCGTGAGCGCTTATTAAAGCGGTAGTTCCCCATCAATAGCACTGGCCCACCTCTGAGGCTTGTAGTAAATATTGGAGCTGAAATATAATAGAAACCCTCAATTATACAGCATCTAAGATCTATAGTAGTACCGCCTAAATGAGTCCTCGCCCGCGGGGTACAAGGGCAGGTGCGGGAGGCAGATGCGCGTAGAGAATGAGAATGCCCCGCCGCGCCGCCCGCATACGCCCGCACCTCTTTCGTTCCCCCTTTGTCATCTTACCCCCGCGCCCCTGTACCCCGCGGGCGAGGACTCATTTAGGCGGTTTATATAGTCGTTGGAGTTTTCGACTCTCGGTCAACCCGGTGCAGTGGGACACTTTTAAACTAAAATCACTTTGTGAAACTGTCCCCAGTTTTGTTTCTGCTCGACAGTAAGCTACTTATTTCAAAAGTCATTTACCAGTTAGTCCCAGCTACTTTCTGCGGAAGTAATCGCTAGGTGAGCCAGAAATTGATTATTATGATGGTTGGTTACCAAACATTACTTTGCATTAAAAACCGTTTACAGTTTGCCAAGTACTTGGCAAATAAAAAAAACAAATAACAATTATTAAAGCCAAAAGAATACAATTTAATACTATGTTAATAAAAAAAGAAAGAACATCTTTGAAAAATTTTGCAATCACACGTTCTTTATAATGTTATTTTTAGCCTAGTGATGAGTGTGTTCATTCCTAATAAACAAAATTTGACGTCCAATGAAAGTTGCTTGTGCCCGACAACCTTTCATCCACCTGGAGCATCTAAAGAGTGTTTTTCGTGACCATTTGGTTTGCGTTTGTGTCTTCGTTTTCGTTTTTCTATTAAACCGAAATCCGTCTATTATAACCACTGGATTAAGTTTTTTTGTCATACTCCATATTATTTCTGTAAATATAAATAAATGTCTTAGATAAATGATTCGCTGCGCTATAAATGTATTGGATAGTGTCATATGTTAACCATAGCACGTAACTTTGGACTTTGTGACATGGTAATAGTGTTACAAATATTTCCACTGGCATGCGATGTTTGTGAAGTTGGTCATTGACCTTTTAGGAAGCTTTACGTTTTACGGATTCATTTACTTAACGTAGACTAGTAAAGTCAAGCTGATCCACCTGGCTAAAGAATTTATATTATATCTAAAAAAGACTTGTTACAATAATAACAGTTTTTATTTAAGTGTAAACAAACCATATAAAATTTTCTATTTTCTATATTATACAAAAGACACAGGAACTTTACAATTGTTTAAATGAATGTCCTTGAAACACAGATCAGAAATAAGTCTAGATGACTCAAGTGTACCTACTTTGCGTGCCCAAACCCGTGGCCCAAACTAAGCTCAAAACGCTTAGTTTGCTTTTCATGGGCTTGTCATATCATCATATCAGCCGAAAGACGTCCACTTCTGGACATAGGCCTCCCCTTAAGATCTCCATGACGACCGGTCCTGCGCTGCTCGCATCCAGCGGCTTCCCGCGACCTTGACCAGATCGTCGGTCCACCTTGTGTGGGGCCTGCCAACGCTTCGTCTTACGGTACGTGGTCGCCACTCTAGAACCCTCACGCCCCATCGTCCATCGGCTCTTCTTGCGATGTGCCCTGCCCACTGCCACTGCGTCTTTCGGCTGATATGATGATGATGGGCTTGTCATATCACCGAGAACTGTGACAAGCTTCGTTTTCATACAAACGGCGGAATTTGCGTTATCTAGACTTATTTCTGATCTGTGCCTTGAAAGTCGCAGGATTTATTCAAAGCCATTTATCACATTCCCACCAAACACACTTTTAAGTAAATTATGCGTGATTGTGTTCATTATAGCTAAATATAATTTCTTCATCAACAGTGTGAATCTTAGCTTTGCAGCCGTGGGCAACTCGGGTGCAGTACCAATGAGCCTCAGATCCTGAACATTTAGTTACCCTGTTGAATATAAAATGTCCAATCATCAGTACTGGATTGCCGAAGCGAGAAATGGTAATATTTGCCTTAGAATCTGAAATTAAGAATACTTGTTAATTTACATTGTACAAACATACATAAACGTCATCGTCACCCTTCAACTACTTCAATCTACTTTCGTTTTCCTTGCTTATTACTAAGTAAAAATATTCCAAATGATATCTCACACGACAAAATTCTGAAATAAATGATAAGCCATCGTAGCTACATTCTCAAATTACCTATATTGGTATCCCAAAAAAGTTTTATTAATATTGGCATTATTACAGATCAAACATAAACCTAACATAAAAAAGTGCAAACTAATAATTTTGCTCCCACCAAAGAGATCATATATGTTTCGACATGCAACTAGAGGGCTTATGTAAATGAACATTTACGTCCCTGAAAAAAATAATTAAATGAGCCTCCATCCATTTCTAGCAACAGTACGAGCCGTATGCTAAAAAGAGATGTAGGCCCATTTACGCGGAAAGATCTAAGGATATCTAATCTGCGGTCAGGGATGCTTTTTCCATTCGCATGCACTCTCTAAAATCTCTTTGGCTTCCACACACAAGTATCGTGAACTTGACGAAACAAGGATTTTACCAATATCGTTGCTTTTCAAAAAACATACACAAAATGCATCAAAATGCTCATAAAACATGATGCAGTCTTAAACATCTTTAGTGATTGTGCTCGTAATTCATAGAGATGATCTCGTTCCCAGCTGCAGTCGTGACAGAGGCTTTGCATCCTGTGTGTATCCTAGTGCAGTACCACTTGTTCACGCTGTACCTATTAAACCTATAATGGTCTATTATCAGCACTGGTTTACCATTGCGAGAGCTCGCAAATATGGGCTCTGTATTCCGACCTGAAACCAGTTATTTGACATTAATGCCTAGATCAAGTAATGTAATAAATATTTTAAGCGGTATTAGTGAATTTTAGATTTTCAATAAAATACAAGTGGTAGTAATAATCGTTACAAAAATAAGCGCAAATAAACCCAAACTCGATGGCGTTCCGTCGTTTTATTATAGAGTTCTCATGGTCACCATCCAGCTCCATCATGAGACCCTAGATATCTTCAAGGATCATTATCCTTGTCAAGACTAATCAGACGAGCCCAAGCTTGATGGGGTTGCGTCGTTTTATTATAGAGTTCTCATGGTCACCATCCAGCTCCATCATGAGACCCAAGATATCTTCAAGGATCATTATCCTTGTCAAGACTAATCAGACGATCCCAAGCTTGATGGGGTTGCGTCGTTTTATTATAGAGTTCACATGGCCACCTTCTAGCTCCATCATGAGATCAGCTCCATGTTATAACAATAATGCATTGTCATCCGATTTTCATACGTTTTCCAAATTTCTGCTTAATCGTAAACCAGGAAGTGGGTCAAATTTAACTTGCAAGATTTGATTACAGACAGACAGATACCGCGACAGGTGAAACTAAATAAAAGCTTTTAACTTTAAAATAAAAAGAAGCGTTACTTAAGTGTCTTACTACTAAAATAAAGAACCATAGATAAATTACCAACTGAGTAAGTGTGTTGTGATGTACTAAATCATAGACATTTTGTTAGGCAAAAATATCATTTAATTATTTATCACAACAAAATAAACTGTATAAAACACAAACAACAAATAAAATATCAATGATTATGAACATTAAGGCATTTTACAATGACTCCATCAACAGTGGTAAGCGAGGCGCGACACCCTCCGTGGTCCCTGGTACAGACCCAGCGCGCCTTAGGACCCTGACTGCGAGACCACTTGTTGTATCGGTACTGGCCCAGGACAATCACTGGCTTTCCACATCGGGATAAGCAAAACCTTGGCTCTTCGTCGTAATATGCTGGAAAAAATATATTTATTTAGGCTGCCACATTAAAATGGGATTGGGCAGGCCACGTGTGTCGAATGCACCCGGATAGGTGGGCCAAACGCGCCACAGAATGGGTGCCACACAACGGACGCCGGGGCATAGGAAGGTCAAAAAAGCGATGGAGGGATGACCTGGTTGCTTTCGAAGAGGAGTGGCCGACGATGGCGATCGATAGGGAAGAGTGGAAACGTAGGGGAAGGCCTTTGCCCAGTAGTGGGACAGCACAGGCTAAATAAAGAAACAAATATATATATATTTACGTTATTAATTACCTTTTCACCGAACTTTAATACGAAGTTTTGTCCCATAAATATTATTATGTTATAGAGTTAAACAGAAAGTTGTGAAATAAAAACAAATATTTCAAAAATATAGACCTTTCAAACTGTCAAATGCATTACGGTTGAAGAAGACAATTCAAATTTTGTATTCTTACGACATAAAAATGAAATGTACAAATACACGCTTACACGAGCGAAATGAAGATGTGTGTTCAGTGTGTATGCTCATTTTTCACTTGTACAATGACGTCATCGATGGTGATTAAGGCAGCCCGGCAACCATACGGATTCTTTACACAAATCCAGCGCACTCTAGGTCCTTTGCTTTTACTGCACTTGTTGTACCGGTAGCGCTCCAACACGATCACAGGGTTACCACGCATTGTATACTCAAATCGTACCTTAGAACCTAAAACAAATATTTCCGTTAGGAATAAACTTTTACCTATACCATGGTTATAATAGTGTCACGAGCATGACATCAGGTAGCCGGTTGTGAAAAAGAAAAACAAAAAGGCATAACGAGCAACCAAAGAGGAAAGTTTACCATAAATATAATTTTTGTTTGAATATAGTAGACGTTGAGATTCTTACCGAGCAATATAGTCGAAACTTTGTAGATGATAGAGCTATGCGTGATAGTAGTACGGAGCGATACGTTTCTCTGTTGCTCCAATATTTTATGCATCGCTCCGGTACCTGACGCATTTCGACTGTTGAATAATGCCAAAAAAATAAAAAAAATATTGACGTTTATTTCTAAAACTATAAAGAATACCATCTTATACAATGATTTTAGGCACTCAACAGATGAAGGGGCGGACATACGCGGGCAGTCACGGACATTGTCGCCAGTGTGGCCGGTATTGCGAAAATTATAGTTTTTATCAGAATAAAATTCAAATATAACAAGTTTAAAAGTTGCGCTATACAACCTTTTCGAGTGATTAATTCTTTGAATTCAAGCTGTTTTTCTTTCCAAACTAAAGATTTTGGAAAATACGCGCATAGAATCGGAGCGTTTTTTTCATGTCAATGACTATAGTAATACGAAAATAATTGCAGTACCGGATGTAGTACTATTATTAATTCTGTGGTACCGGCCACACTGGCGGACTGTCAGAACAAAAAGTCTGTCGTCTGCTGTGCCACTTAGATGCTAGATGGTTATATACGAGTGGCGCTGGTATTACCACCGTCCTGTCCTTATTTTTAAACAATATTTTAATTAAATTTAGTACAAAATTTGTTTTACAAATTATTTTCCTTAATAAATTCTGCAAACATTCCGAAATTAATAGAGATTTTAAAGTAAGGCATTTATAAATATTTTATTCTGGTAGAATCAGAATTTTTATAAATCTGTCTAGACTTTTACTGACTTTGAACAACACGTCAAATCAGCACAAAGACCAGGCTTTGCGCGGATATGACATTGCTCGAAGTTTACTAAAGATTATCCACCTTTTTTTTAATGCCGCATTTCAATCTAGCCTTGTACTATGTACCATGGGTATCAGAGACCGATATTGATACATAAACAAATAAATAACATCCAGACAGAAAAACACCTGTGTACATCACACAAATGTTTGCCTTGGGCGGGATCGAACCTGCAGCCCACAGCGCAGAAGGCAGAATCACTAGCATAACCACACCAACGGGCCAGTCTTGCCACTGCTATCAATTAATGTTTATGCGTGTATGTTTCAACGCTGGCCATGATTTACATAATCCCTTAAAGTTTAATATAAACTCCATCGCGAATATAATACTTATTTGGCGGATGGTTGTGTTCATCGGAGATGACGTAAAAGACATTTGGGTTAACCACTTTTAACCGCGCTCTGCATTTGGCACAGCTGTATCTGGTGCAATACCACAGACTCGACTTCTTAGTCGATACGTGCTTGTAGAAAGAATGATCTTTGTAGACCGCCAGGCTCTTTCCAGATGTGTTGTTTACCCATATTACTGTAAAAACAAATTGAATTGGTATAACACAAATCCTTATTTTTCGGTATTCATAGATTAAGTAGCTTCTTGAAATGTCGGCCATCGGTTCTTCGATCGATGTCACATCAGTTTTATTTTGGATGTCCATAGTACTTATCTAGTCCCTGGGATTTCCTCATTTCTGATTCGAGCTAGCAAAGACACATATATTTTTATTAATATTTTTTTTTTCTTTATCTACTTGTAACTAAATGTCGTAAATCCAAATGGTAAATCCTCAATAATACGTTCAGAATTTGTAAGCTACCATCTTCATTACGTCAATCGGTACTTGGGAACACTCTTAGCAGCATTTTTTTTATCTGTGGGAGTACATTATGAAGTATTGAATTTTCTAGCAGTCATCGCGGGAGACCCCCAGAACCCTTGCCCGAAACAATGTGACACCTATTTAACTTTTTAATTTCTATAGGCGCGCCATGATAGCGCGCTGTACCTTTATGTAGGCTGTGGCCGCAAGGAGGTTTTATTGCAATAACGGAAAACTCGGCAAGCACAAGTTGTATTACACATAAAATAAGTGACAAAAACGTTCATGATTCGCCTTCGGGTGTTTTTAACGCAGCAGAGCTAGGAACTTCACTTAGCAATTATCACCGGAATAAGAAAAGGTTTGCTTTTAAACACATTATTTTAGGATTCACGATATTAGAATAGATAAATTTGTGTATGCATCTCCAAATAATTAGGTATAAAACACTCGTGTCATCTATTATGGAACTTTTCTCGCTACGCTCGCCTGCGTTCCACAAACCGACACTCGAGCTTTAAACCCCTCATTATGTACCGTTGCATAAACTACTATTATTTTTACTCAACAACATAGACCTTGAAAAATGAAGAATAAAGAAGACCTTGAAATATAAATTTAAACAATCATTAATATAAGTACATGTTAAATATCGCAACGCATAAACTACTGGTTAGTCTCATCCAGTCACACTCCCAGCTAGTCACGCTTTAAAAATACCTAGCAAAAAGTTTCTGCTTTCGAAGTTGGATGGATGGGTTATGTTTGGAATTGACGTGCAGCATCGTACGATCAGCAACAGTAGTGGAGAATGAAGCCTTGGGTTATCTATTTATGTATTTATATCTTTTATACAAGCAGATTAGTGTAACTTTGGGTTAGTAGCAACTACAGCCACTTTCTACAAGGATTAGAATAATGAAGAGGCGGTAATTTCATTTTATTAGGGAAAATTATTACTTACTTACTTAATTTTTGACATACGTAGTTATTTTGCTTGTTCGGTAACGATACCATTATAATTTGACGAAAATTCCATTGCGGATTGTATATCTCGGAGGTGGATGGTTGTGTTCCGAATTGACACGGAGTATTGTGCTACGGTCGGCAACAGCAGCGGTAAACAAAGCGTTGCATTTCCTTTTCAAGCACTTCCACCGGACCGTGGTCCTAGAGCTTACTTGACAGTAAAAAGAAAAACCTTATAAGATCGCGTACTGTGTTCCAGCCATTTTCTTCACCCATTGCATTGAAAAAATAGAACATTGAAATATTGAAACATATGTGGGGTTTTAGGGATAGCTTTCCGAACACTGAAAGGGCATGATAAGTCAACGAAACTGAACAACTTTCAGAGGATGAAACTTTCAGGACATCTAAAATACATCGGCCATCCCATACAAACCTGTCCAATCAAGTTTACAAAAATTCTATTTCTAAGGTATGGAAATGCGGATTTTTTTTGCTTTTCCTTAAGTACTAAGAATCATAACCAGCCCTTAGTGTTTATCTTTTTCCACCAGGATTCTAGACACACTGTCCTGCAAGCAAGTACACAATATAGTTATTTCTATATGTTTAAGTAAGCTGAATATGTATTTTGTCAATGTTATGTCAGTAGGTGCGATTATGGAACGTGCTGCAATTCACTAATACGATGCACCAAACTATCTTATACCTTCTTTATTGGCGTCATTTAAAATCAAGAAATAAAGTAATATACAACTTGTTAATGGAATAAGGGAAACCCTCAATCAATTCAAAATCAAATTTAATTCCTACTCATAGTGAGAGGTGGTGTTCGAGCCTCATTTTTAGCAGTACGTTGTCGATGGTAGTGAAAAGTCGGGAGAGCAAAAAGTGAGCTTTTTCTCACAGCTCCAGCGCACTTTTGCACCCTTACTTTAATGTATTGTGAATTGGTGGCCAGACCATCTACATTTTAATATCGCTGTTCAGGCGTTGTACGCTTGAAAAAGAACTTACTGAATATAAGAACAAACAATAACTAGATAGCACTACAAAGTTTAAAAATATTGAATTAAGTAAAAGTATATAATTCGACACTTAGCTAAATAATTTACACTCAAGAGTACTATAGTAGGTCCAAGCAGTTAAATTGTCCGGCAGGTTAACCTTGAAACAGGACTAAGGCAATATTTCGTGTGTATGAATGCCATTTACTTTGACGATTTGGTTGTTGTGGGTGACGACGGAAGCGCGGCACTTCATGGCACTTCTCTTACTGCACACCCACCACACTTTAGGGTAGTTCGCTTGGTTCTTGGAGTACCGGAACCCATTGTGCCACAAGTACAATCTTGTTCCTTGAACCTCTATTCGTACTAGAAAACAATTTAATTTAGTGTTAGAAAAGTACTTAAAGGAGAGAAGTAAACTGAAGAGTAGTTGAATATAGAGTAATTTAAGTAAAAAAAATAAACAAAGTGATCTATTCATGGTAATGTACGTCATTCTTGTCGAAAAATTTTTTCGTGGTATAAGTAGAGCGAGACTCTGCCGCCAGCGGTCCACCGGTAGCAGCGCCACATTATCTTGGGCCCCTTGTACTTATAGTTGCCCCAGTGGATCACTACACGCCCTCGTTGAGACATCGTGAACTTTGGTCCAGAAAGGTCCAGTATCTTTTGAAAACTCTGAGGTCTCTAAAAAAATGCGACAATAGGAACTCCCGGAGATACAGATACACACTGTATTATATTCATAATATATTATTTGAACACAAACGCTACTGAATTAGTATTGGTAAAAATTTAAAACACTTTCTCGTGCAGAAATATTTCTACAACAACGAAAGGAATGAGGCGGTTAAATAAAAAGAATAAAGTAAAATACAAGCTAACACTAAGTTAAAATTTACGCAAGACACAAATAAAGAGAGCATACTAAATGTCCCTAGAGTCCTTGAATTCCTTGCTTTAGTGGTTGTGCCAGCCATTAAGTTTAACGAGGCGGTCGTTCTTGGTGACGACCATGCACTTGCAGCCGGACTTCCTGCGGGCAGAACAGTCCCACCAGCTCTTCTCCTTCCGACACTGCTTTTTGTTGAAGTGGTACTTGCCCCACACGATGGTCGGGTTGCCGTGGCGGCTTATCTCGAACTTTATTTGTGAAGATGCCTCTTTATTGGTAGATACTTGGCAGAAGGCTGATGCAGCAACTGAAAAAAACTTTGTGTTAATATTAAAAATAAAGATGTAATCTTCTGTCATAAGACAAGACACGTTAAGTAAAATTCGTTTGTCATCTGTTACAGTCTTCTTTATAGTAGTCAATGATGCAGAGTTTTATTTTAAATTAATCACGCGTGCGTGATTAATATTAGAGGTACATAAAGTATGATAGATTTGCGTGAGTAATTTAAAATAAAAGTCTGCATCATTGACTACTTAAAAGAAAACTTACTTAACATGACATTTGTAATTAAACAAAATTTTACGACTCTACAATGAATTTTACCTGAAAGGCCACGAGCACGACTCCTGACTTCAGGGGACTAAAAATTTGTTTCATTACAAAGGAAGTTCTCGTATATTTGTAGGTAACTTGATAAGTCATCATCATAACATCCCATGAAATGTCCACTACGGGAAAGGGAGCTCCCTCCAGAATTCTATCATTTGCTGGAAAAATGTGGAGGGGAAGTACCATAGTCACCTCGCTTGTCAGCGTTACGGCTGGCTCCACGGGCCGCGTTTGTAGGTGACCGCAGTAAGTAGGATGGTATGATACACAGGAGGATGCTGCTGCCCATCCTCCAGTTTATAACCCTTAGTCGCCTCTTACGACACCCACGACTATGAATGGGATGGTACTATTCTTTGCCGGCACAACACTTGATAAGTAGAAGGATCTAACAAACACGGAAGTGTTTAAAAGAATTCGACTAGTTTCCTATTTTAAGTGCCAACAAAGACCAAAAACATTTATTGAAAAGCCATCAAATACAATAATAAAAAAAATTACATTCAAGTTATTACAAAAAAAGACTCAATTACTTTATTATATCGGACGGTAAAATGGTTTGAAGTTTCCATCCTCGGAAGTGATCTCTAGTTTTCTTGTCTTTACTGAATTTCCTGCCTCCCAAGGGTGGTTGTGTTTGTCTTTGTAGCAAACGATGACGTCATCAACTGTGTATACGTAAGCTCTACACGTTTTGTTCGCTTTGACGCAAATCCACCGTACTTTTTCTCTAATCTTGTGATTATACTTGAAGCGGAAACCGTTTATCACCAACATTCTGTTGCCGTACTTGCTGTTTGTGAAGTGGAAATCAAAATCTCCTGTCGGTAGATCTGAGGAGGGAATCGAAAAAGGAGTGGTAAAAAATGGTTACCATTGACCTCAGCCTCTGGAACATCTTTCTAACAATTTAAGAAGTAGGTACCTAGTAGGTTTTTGTTTGTTAACTTAGTGCTGCCAAGTTACTCAGGGCTTTGATGCCCCAAATAAATGGGGAATAATAGTAGTTTACGCAAATATCATATAAAACGGGTTACAAAACACGAGTTTGGGTTTATCACGCGAAGCGTGGCCGAGTGTGATAATAGTATCAAACGAGTGTTATAATACCACATTATATGCAGTTGCGTATACTACTTTATCTTCACTCATGCAATAGGTAGGTAAGTAGGTACTTACTTAAAAATTAAACCAAGATTCCACGTATGGTGCCGGCAAAGAAAAGTAACAACCCATATATACTCGAAAGTGTCGTAATATACAATACACTACAAGTGTACAATAATTTAACAGTCTCCAAGATCAATGTTATCGCACTTCACGTGGCAAATCGAACAATAACCTCAGAAATGACACTGGAAAATATATTTTATTGTTACAAAATGATTTTATTTTAACACTTCCAGTGTTTGGATAAATCTACAAAGTAGAAAATCGCAAAATTTCACAACCACAGGCAGGATTCGAACCTGCGTCTTCTGCGTCAGTACCGCAGACGCTTTACCAACTAGGCTACTGTGGTCCTGCCTGATGTTGTGAAATCTGCGATCTCTATACGCATTCCAACGTTGCGTTAGTGCTGCCACCTAGTAAGCATTACCTGTACTAATGTTGGTGCTGCCACCTAGTAAGCATGAACTGTACAAGCAGAGTTAGTTAGAAGCCTAGTTGGTAAAGCGTCTGCGGTACTGACGCAGAAGACGCAGGTTCGAATCCTGCCTGCGGGTGTGAAATTTTGCGATTTTCTACTTTATTTTTACAGTCCAAAAGTGAAACCCAAAGTGTCTTACTTTATTTTTCTTAAGGAGCCCGTCGGTGGCGACGTCTGATGTGTGCTCAGACGTCGCCTTGGTGAGGAGCGGGAGGAGAGGCAGCCTCTCCAGAGGCTGTCGCAGTGTGGGTTGCGAAAGTAGTGCGAACCTACAGTGCTCGTGCGTGTCCCACCCCAAATGCGAACGGTGGAGTTTTTAGTGGGTGCAAGCCCCATAACCGTACCGTTGCCCCGAACGGTGCGGTTGCGTAGGTTCTCGAGCGAGTATGCCGCAGTAGCGGCCGGCGAGTGCCAGAAGCGACTTACAACTTGCTTGTACTGCTACACAAATAACGATTTTGCTGAAAAAGTAATTATTCTGCGGCACAAATAATTATTTTTCTGGACAAATAAATTTGGACCGGATCAGTCAAGATTTTTGCTGGTCATAATTTGCTGACAAACTTGATTATGATCACCCGGCTCAGCCGTCTCATTCGGGCTAGCTATCGATTAGTCAACTCGCTAATCATTGAGCGATGGTAGTTCAGTCAACAATCGGCCTAGGCATTCAATTGAATGCCGGCAGTCAATCACCCGCCTAGGCATTCAATTATCTGCCTGATTAAACAAGTTGGCGTCGACATACCAGGCCACTCAGAAAGTATTGCGAAAAATAGTTTTTATATATGGGAGACTGGCCGGTCAGAATCTTTTTCGAAAATATGATTACTTGTAAGTAAAAATATGTGTG
This sequence comes from Athrips mouffetella, assembly GCA_947532105.1. Classification (NCBI taxonomy): domain Eukaryota; kingdom Metazoa; phylum Arthropoda; class Insecta; order Lepidoptera; family Gelechiidae; genus Athrips; species Athrips mouffetella. The sequence goes on along the minus strand of OX383964.1, from coordinate 22,774,526 downwards.
TTCCATTTTCAAAATTTCCCTCCACATTTTTTGCGAGCCAATTCAAAGTATCGTGTCTTACTGAAAAATGGATCTGCGCCGGGAACATTTTAGAGCTATGATTTTTTACGATTTCAAGTGTCGCCTGAAACCGGATGAATCGTTCGATAGACTTCAAATGGCATTTATGGATGAAGGCCCCTCCAAGGCAACCGTGTATCGTTGGTATAACGAATTTAGGCGCGGTCGACCAACCTTGGGGGATGAAGAAAGAAGCGGTCGCCCTTTGACGGCTATTACGGAAGAAAACGTGCTAGCAGTGAAAAATTTAATCCAAGATAATAGGCGAATTACATATCAGGAGATTCAGCACATATTAAAGATTGGATCGGGAAGCGTTCACGAGATTCTACACGGGCATCTTCGCGTGAGGAGGATAGTATCGCGCTGGGTGCCGCACTACCTCACCGACGCTCAGAAGCAGGCCCGGGTGGAATGGTGCCGTGATATGCTGAACAAATTTGAAGCAGGCTCGTCTCGGCGTGTTTACGACATCGTAACAGGTGATGAGTCCTGGATTTATCAATACGATCCAGAAACCAAGCGCCAGTCGACAGTTTGGGTGTTTCAAAATGAACCAACGCCTACCAAAGTGAAGCGATCTCGAAGCGGGGGGAAGATTTTGATCGCCAGCTTTTTTAATTTGACTGGCCACTTGGCCTCAATTCCCTTACGAGATCAAAGAAGCATCAACGCCGAATGGTATACTACCAAATGTTTACCAGAAGTTTTTTCTGTTGTGAGCAACAAGCGACCAAACACAGGGCTCCGCGGACTACTGCTCCACCACGACAATGCGCCTGCACACACCGCGCTCAAAACGAGGGACTTCCTGGACAGCACACCAGTCAAACTCCTGGGTCACCCTCCTTACAGCCCTGATCTAGCACCGTGTGACTTCTTTTTATTTCCAAAAATAAAAAATCAGCTCAAGGGGATACAATTTTCGTCGCCGGAAGATGCGCTGGCTGCGTTCGAGCAGGCTGTAAACGAGGTGTCTACGGCGGACTGGAAAAAGTGTTTTGAAAACTGGTTCAGACGCATGAATCTTTGTATAGAGGCTGGTGGAGAGTACTTTGAAAAGATTTAATAAAAATATATGTACCTGTAGAACAATTTTTTTTAGTGTCGCAAATATTTCTGAGTGTCCCACGTATAAGTCAAATTTAGATATGTGTGCTGCTATTTTTTGAGGAGTTACCGGTTTTAGTGTCATACTCCATAATCAGATATTGACAAAATTTATATGGGACCACTTCGAAGGTAAATTCTATTGAATAAAAAAAGAATCCTTAAAATCGATTTTCTACCGGCGGACATATCGTGAAACAAACATACAAAAAACATACATTTTATTGAAGTCGGTTAAAAATTATGCCAAATTAATACAAACAGGTTGTTTATATGTAGTTGTCACAGCAAAGGGGCTATTAATGGTAGTGCTCGTTATTTATTTTAACGATCTCGTTAGAGACAGTGTATACTGAAGCTCTGCAGGTACCGGGATTTTTCGAGCAAATCCATCGAGTCTTTATCCCAAAGGTCGTGTTTTTACTGAAGGTGAAACCTCCCACACTGAGCATCTTGTTACCACGTCTTGATATCACAAAAGTAGCTGTAAAAATGCGTGAGATTACAGTAAACTTAACGCTAACTTAATTTAGGTACTCATTCAGCAAAAATACAAATAAGCTACGCTATAGGTTAAGTGCAAATACAAAAAAAGGCAATCAAATATATTTTTAATTATATAAATACATAATGTAAAATGGCTTTCATCTGATTTTTTGTCGTCACATCAACCCTAGATACTCCATACTCAATATTTATTGCGTTTAATAGTAATACATAGTTAGTTTCATCCTTAAAACTAGAGCAAGCATTTTGGACCCTGTTGGGCATAGCAAAATAAAAAAAAATATAAATCAAAAGTCGAACTTTACAATTTAAGATATATTAAAAGATAGGAAGACAAAGAAACTTCTTATTTAAATGCCAGGTATTCATTTGATGTGTAAAAACACTTTTAGTCAACCATTCTTTTAGTTGTAGAACAATAGATTTGTCACTTGTTGTATAATGTTATATGTTGTTTATTTTAAGTCAATAATTAGTCAGCATTAGTTTGTTTCATGTCGCAGTGAATAATTTATTGGTACGTCAGATCGTTTGGTGTAGTTTGGGATATTTTTGTACAAATTTACTTGTTTCCGTTCGTTATATAAATGCTTCCATTATCGGTACGGTACGAATATTGTTCTCTTTAAAATGTGGTTTGCAAGTTTTAGTTTGTTGTATATTTACCAGGATTCTTAAAAGCCTTTTTTCAAGCCTTTTTTTGTAGTGAAACAGAGTAGATGCGTCCGTGCTATTACCCCAAAGAATTATGCCATAGCTAAACCATGAATACGTATAAGCGTAATATGTAGTCAAAGCTCTGTCTATAATACTAGCTGTTGCCCGCGGCTTCGCTCGCGTGTATTTCGTATTTATTTTGTTACCGGTTTTCCGAAGCAATGAGATATTTTCCCGTCATTTCGGGGTAAATTTAAACTAAGGAAAAACGGGACTAACACAGCGCAAATCAATGAGTATAATTCAAGATCCAGCTGAATTTTATATAATATACAACAGAGGAACTTAGCAGCAGTATCCTAACAAATGTAAAGAGAGAGATGAGAGACACCTTTATGTAATATTTCAAAACAGAGCCAGAACTGAAACCCTCTACCTCTCTCTCCCACTCCCCCCTTCCTCTCCCCCTTCCCGTCCCTCTGTCTCTCCCCCTCCACCCTCTCCCCCTGCCCCTCCCTCTCCCCCTCCCTCTCTCCCTCCCTCCCCCCTTCCCCTCCTTCTCCCTCTCCCTCTCTACCTCTCTACCCCCCTCCCTTTCCCTCTCCCTCACCTCCTCCCCCTCCCTCTCTCCCTCCCTCTCCCCCTTCCCCTTCTTCTCCCTCTCCCCCTTCCCCTCCTTCACCCTCTCCCTCACCTCCTCCCCCTCCCTCTCTCCCTCCCTCTCCCCCTTCCCCTCCTTCTCCCTCTTCCCCTTCACCCTCTCCCTCTACCTCTCTACGTCTCTACCTCTCTACCTCTCTACCTCGCTACCTCGCTACCTCTCTACCTCTACCTCTCCTTATCCCTGCCCCTATCCCTACCCCTAACGCCAATTTAACCGCTATCCCTAACATAGAAACGACACCCATATTTATTGTTAGACATTTCAAACCTATCGCACCCAAACCCCATCCCCAGGGGATGATGGTATTTCACGTCCATCACGTTGGATTTCAAAGTTGTTGTAGCTTTCGTAATCAGCGACCCGATAAACCATACAAACGACACCCATATTGTTTTTTAGACTTTTTCACCCCATTTCCCTTTTTTAGGGGTTGAATATGGGGTGGAATTTCGGTAACAGTGATGAACGTTGCATAGAATTACATCATTAATGCCTAAATAATAAATTATGTGGATTTTACTTTAAAAATAAAGAATTTTCAACTTCATCCCCCTTTTCACCCTTAAGGGTGTCGAATTTTCAAAAACCCTGAGACACGTAAATATTAATTTTTAGTCGTCAGCCTAAATACAAATTTTGAAGATCCTAACTTCAAAACTGACAGACTTTCATACAAAGTTTCATCCCCTATTTTACCCCCTTAGGGGTGGAGTTTTGTAAAACCCTTTCTTAGTGCACCCCTAGGCCTCACAAGGAACCTACATGCCAAATTTGGAATCTCTAGACCCAGCGGTTTGGGCTGTGCGTTGATATGTCAGTCAGTCAGTCAGTCAGTCAGTCACTTTCTTCTTTTATATACATAGAAGATTACGCTAACGCGTCTATAAGTCTGTCGTTTTTTTTTTTAATTTCGCGGAGAGCATATGAGAATCGTGAAAGTTTTGTGTTATTGTACTTGTAATTTCCAGTTTATGTTTGTGTCTATTTCTAAATCGAGCAGAGCAAAACAGTTGAGAACTTCTTCGAACGTAAATTTTATATTTAAAGGACGTTTTTTATATGGATGGAGTGTCATTAAATTTGTTTTTAGTAAAGTTAATTTCTAAATTGTGATAATTCATTCAAGATGATATTTCTTTAAGATTGTGATTAGGTTTTTCGTTAAAGAAATTGATTCATTATCTGCAAACAAAACACAAATTTTCGAGAGGTCGTTCACGTAATTTAAAGATAAAAGGCATCCAATAACATTTCCTTGCGGTATGGATGCATTCATTGGTATGGCATCTGATCTTACTGATGTAGTTTTACGTGTTTTGTAATTATAATGTTCTATATCGACGAATTCCTTCTCTATTTGGTATAATTATTATACAAACCAGTCGTATGCTTTTCTACGTATTCCTTTGAATTTGTTGAGTAGTATTTTGTATTGCACTTTATCATACACTTTCGTCATATCTAGTAGCCACTCACATGGATTGCTGCAGCGAAGCAAACCCCATTATATGCTGATGAATTGATTGATAACCTACCGGCATCGCTTGGAAAACCACCTATCCACGTCCGTGAAGCTTTATCCTGCCAAAACAAAAAACTACTATGGGAAGCTAAGCAAAAATTAAAATCTACCTACAAATACGTCTGGTACAAAGGAGGTGTCATCCGTGCTCGAAAAGAAGAAAAAAGCGAAGTCTTTGTAATCCGTCGAGAGGAAGACATCAACAAACTACTTAATTAAATAAGTAGGTAGTTCGCTATTAATTTTGAAACGTTTATATACTTATGCCTGGTACTACATATTATATTACCCATTTAATATATTTAACCACATGTGTATACCTAAAATACAAAAAAAAAAAAATATTTTATATATACTTATTTACGTATATAAATTAATTACTTTACATAACCCAAAATGTCCTATCCCGAAAACTTAATAGAATTAAAAAACTGTACAAATATTAACAACTTCCTTAATAAAATCCCAAACAACACTAATCTGACGTGCATCCATTTCAACATAAGATCACTTATTCTTAATTTCTCCACTCTTGAACACTACATTACCTCTTGCTCGAAATTAGTTGATCTAGTGATTGTGACAGAAGCTAATATTTCGGAAAATCTTAGTCACCTTTTCCAACTCGAAGGATATAACATGCATCTTAATCTCAGGAAACACAGAAAAGGCGGTGGAGTGATTATTTACGTTCACAAAAAACACAAAGCCAATACCACGATCACTAAATCAACGTATTATGAAGGAATGTTGACAAAAATAACTACATCAACTAATTACACGTGCTACCTTCTCGCGATTTACCGGCCGCCTAACAATAGTAAACACCTGTTTATTCACGAACTACAACAGGAATGCAACAAAATTAGCAAGTCCGACGATCTGTTTATTTTAGGTGACATTAATATCGACACGGCCGTAGAAAGTCCTATAAAGCATAAATTTACAACTATGACTTCTAGTTTTGGACTTGTGAGAGGGATCACGGAATACACACGAATCCAACAAAGAAAAAACGTAATAAGTAAAACATGCATTGATAATATCTTTGCTAGATCCCGCTCACAAGACGTGTTCACTGCGGCTCTTAACACTGTACTGGCAGACCATCGCGGCATAGTGTTCGCTTGTGTCGGCCCGGTGCCACAGCGTATACAGGATGCTCCAAAATTTAAAATACTTATCGACCAAAGCAAAGTAACGTCCATGTTAAGTGACATCAATTGGGATGAAATAAAATATATGGATTGCCCCTTACAAATTTATAAAGAAATTAAAAATAATTTTATGAAATGTTACAGCGAAAGCCAACTCAAAATACGGTTAAAAAACAGGAACTTCACTAAGGCGGACAATACGTGGGTAAATAAATCGACTAAAAAAGCTAGTGAAAATAGAGACTATTGGTTCGGCCGATGGCTAGAAGACACCAGTGATATGATTATAAAACAAAAATATAATAAAGCACGAAACTCAGCTAACAAGTTAATTCAAAAAACAAAAAATAATCATCTTAAAATGGATATCAACAACAATAAACACAATCAGTTAAAACTTTGGCAAATACTTAATAAAATTACTGGTAGAACAAAGTGTTCCATAGACAATATAATAGAGACTGCGTTTGGAAATGATAAAATTAAATCACTTGATATAGCTAATAACTTTGCCCAAACTTTCAAAAAAAGTGTTTCTAATATTATTCCCACTTGCGATAGACCACTTTTGTCTGCGGATACTTATAGATCACCTGCGTCAGTTACGTTACGATACCAAAAAGCGACTCCAAATGCAGTTGCCAAAATAATAAAATGTCTCCATACTGCTAAAGCGCCGGGAATAGATAGTATTAGAGCGGTAGATATTAAATCTATCCTTGAAAAGATAGCCGATCCAATTGCCAAACGTATTAACGAAAGCGTTTTCAAGGGTAGATATCCAACTGAATTAAAAACTAGAATCGTTAGACCCGTTTATAAAAATGGTACTAAATCTAATTATGATAACTATCGCCCTATTACTATATTACCTACCATTGATAAAATCATAGAAAAATACATAAGTAAACAAATACATAACTTTTACAGAAAACATTTGATATTACACAATAGCCAGTATGGGTTTCAACAAAATAAAAGCACCACACAACTACTGTCCGCTTTCACTGAAGACGTAAACAGTCATCTTAACAATAAAAATCATGTTTTGGTCGTATTTATTGATTACAGCAAGGCTTTTGACACCTTATGTCATGACCTACTGATTAAACGACTCGATGATTGTGGACTGCGAGGACCTCTCTTGAAATGGTGTAAGGACTATATGAGAGATCGAGCTTTTAGTGTAAAAGTATCGGATACCATGAGTGAAAAGCAAAGTGTCACCCATGGCACGGCCCAAGGTTCAGTGCTTGGCCCATTGCACTACTTGTGCTACGTCAATAACGTCTCAAATATAATAAAAAAATGCAAAATTTACCAATATGCAGATGACACCTGTTTGTTGGCAGCCGACAAAGATATAAACGTAGCCTTGCAACATTTACAGGAAGACTTTATTAGTCTGACTAAGTGGTCTCATGATGCAGGGCTAGCACTTAACGCCTCCAAAACAAAACTCATGTACATCTCTTCTTGTCACAACCGAGTGTCTCAACCAATTCACCTCATATCACACAGTCACGACTGCCTCCATGATAATAGATTTAAACAGATTTGTAGCTGTAGTCATATTGAATTAGTAGGCAAACAAACGTACCTAGGTCTGGTAATAGACAACCGCTTTAAATGGGTTGACCACATAAATAAAGTTTGTGATAAATTAAGGGCTATTCTAGCAAAATTTTCTATTGTTAGGTACAAAATCCCCTATCCTATACTTCTATCACTCTACAAGGCATTGGGTGAATCAATTATACAATATGGACTAACTAGTTACGGTAGAACTTGTAAATCGCACCTATACGCAATCCATGAACTACAGCTTCGAATCCTCAAAACTATTGTGCCCCAAAAAATAAAGCTACAGTATAAGCTTGAATATATACCTTATTCCCAAATTAATAAATGAAATCCCTAAAGCTCTTAAAGATGACCTAAATGCTAAAAATATAAAATACAAACTTAAACAATACTTTCTACAAAATATAATTTAATAATAATTTACTTATTAACTTACTTTATTTACATTACTATTGCATATTTGATATTAATATACTTACTTATAAAATCAGGGTATAAATAAACATACCCGAATATACATTAATATTAATAATACATATGTATGAACATTATAAACCACACATACAATATCGGTATTTAATAATAATAATATGTAATATAAAAATAAAAAACTAGCAAAGTAAATATAAAAAATTTAAACACTCTGTATCTATACGTGTAGTACACAATCATTCGTAATATCTTTGATGACGCATACGCATGCACCTTGGATATTTGTTGCTAGACTGGTAATATTTATCTGAATCTACCTTCAATGGAACTGATTGTCATAGCAAGCGAACTACCTACATATAATTTCACACTATAGACGAGTGTTTGTTCAAGTTTATTTTATAATAACATATAGACGATGAATACCGGTGTCCGTAAAAACCTGATTAAGGTTTAGGAGGCGCCGTGTCATTAATTATAAGTTCAGAAATTGTAAATGATTTTAATAAAAAAAAAAAAGTAGAATATTTAAAATTTCTTGTATATATTTAAGGACCGCTGTGACTGTGGACATATTTTTTCCTAAGACGTACTGACACAAGCACCATTGATATGTATACATTTGCAGTTTTTCCGAAACTAATGCCAGTGTGACAGAACGGTGGAAGGTCACCCCAAGTGATGTTAGTGGGTTCGTTGAAGCTCTGAAGTTGCAGTTGGAGAACAGTGGTGTTGGTGGATCAAAGAAGGAGATAGTTTTACTTACAGATGTTTATTTGATATATACAAAGGTATTTATAATATAGGGTGTAGACACCTGAAAATAATACAAGGTTTTATAGATCACAGACAATTTCGATAATTTTCCTAAAGATAAACGAAGTGATAAATAAGCACTTACCAATTACTGGTGCCTACAAATAATTATAACACAGATTTTATAAATTAAATGATAGATTTATAGATCCAAAAACGATCGATCGATTTGAAGTGATCAGAAACGTCAAAACATTGCGAGTGCGCAGAATTATTTTGAATTTAGAACGTCAGCTGATTGTGAACCGACACTGGCTGTATGAATTTTGAACAAGGCAAAACGAAACGCAAGCGCTTCGTTGCATAGCTAGGTTTTGAAGGCGCTCCAACTTATTAAGCAGCTCCTCAGTCACATCTAAATAGCACACGTCGGCGTAGTCGAGGATAGGTAACAGGAGAGATTGCGCAAGCATAACTTTGGTGTTAAAATGGAGGAAGTATTGGAGACGTTATTAATCTCGTTGAGATTTAAAGACTGGCTATGTAGTTATGATTATCGTTAATGTAGCTGAAATGATATTTCGCAGTGCTATTCGTGATTGTGTTCGTTATTTGTTTTGATGATCTCGTTGGATATAGTATAAATGGAAGCTTTGCAACTATTGTGGGAATTTTTAGAGCAAATCCATCGTGTCTTCAATCCATATGTCATGTGTCTACTGAAGGTGAAACCTCCCACACTGAGCATCTTGTTTCCCCGTCTTGATAGCACAAAGTGAGCTGTAAATAGCAAGCATTTTAAAAAACTTATTGACATTTCTCCAAAACACATACAAATTAACTTGAAGTAAAAGGCAAAATAATGAAACGGCCACTCCTTAGGTAATTAATAAAACTTATTTTTATTTAAGTACAGCAAATGTCTTAGTTCCATTTTGATTCCTCTCCATTCAACGAAGAACACTATTTAATTTATTCACCCGAATAAAATTAAAGTAAATGTACCAAATAAAATAAATCCAAAAGGTGTTTCAAGAATTTCATACAACACCGTATAATATTTGGTAACAAACATTCTACTCATGGTTATGTGTGTTGTTTATTTGAATAACCTCGTTGGAGACAGAATATACTGCCGCCTTGCAGTTCTTTCTTTTAGAGCACATCCAACGAACCTTCTCGCCATTAGTTCTGTGTTTAGTGTAGGTGAAACTTCCCACTCTAAGCATCTGGTTACCCTTTTTCGAAATCACGAACGTAGCTGTAAAAAAAAGAATTTAAATCATAAAACAAGCACAAATTAAAACTGGTCAGCAGCGCAAGTATGTATATGTGATTATCATGTATACGAGTAAGTATATGTGATTATTGTGTATACTAGTACCTATATGTAATTAAACAAGTGTTTATTCATAACTTTACTACAAATTGTGATTATAAATAAATTATAATAATAAAGTCTGCGCGAAATGGCTTTAAGTACTATAATCAAATCACACCAAGTTTGAAGTTAAGCTTGTAGTATAAGTATGTGACCGTTTTTTCGATTGAGTAAAAAAAAACAAATATTAATACATGTTTTTTGTGCAGAGACATAGGGACCCTGTATCTGTTTAATTTAATAATTTAAAGTATTCACAATCATGACAAACAGCCATATAGAGAGCCCCACATAGATGGATAGCTTAAACTTAGTAATGGGACCTGTTAGTACCATTTGGGTACGGAAAGTTATTAACGATGAGTATGGTATTTTAAATAACACAGTGTATAATGAATCTGCTGGAATACAAACAAGGAACCTAGAAACAGCAGGCAGTTGGAACAGCACTATATTCAAAACGCTCGACTTTATCAATTTAAGGGTTCCGTAGATGCCCAAAGGGTCCCAACGCGACTCTATTGCTAAGCCTACCTCGTCTGAATGTCAGTCGGTCTGTCCGAACTTTAAAGGTCCGTATCTTTTGACCGTTGAAATTTTCACAGAACATATGTTATTATGGCGAATTACCTAACAAATAATTAAAACAATAAAAAATTATAAAAGAAACGTGATCTTTGGTATTTTGTTGTTCTGACGTAAAAACGAGAACCCTTACAAGCGTTAACATTAGAACTTTTGTAGTACAAGTCCTGGAGACTGAAAAATAGTACGACATTGAAAGCTTTTTAGAGCGTTTTTTAAATGATTTTGTCTTTTGAACTTACAATGACCCAGTTTTGAGTTTTATCCAGCGCTGTAATTTAGAACTTTTTATTCCAACTGAGTGCAGCGATCATTGAACTGGACTGAAAATTGTTTACAGTGTCACTAGATTGCACCAAAATCTCGATATACAAACTGGGTCAATGCAAACCCAGTTTTATGTTTTTTTTTCTTGCAAAGGACAATTTGCGCTCACACTTTTTTTTTTCTAAAATGGTCCTTATACTGAAATCGAACAATAAGGCCTTTTAAATATTCTACATAAATTTCATTTTAAAGCCCTCATTATTACAAACACGGCTATCAATGATTATGTTCGTTCACTATTTTAACGATAATATTGGTGATAGTATGTACAGCAGCTCTGCAGCGATTGTTGTGGGAGCAAACCCACCGGGTCTTCACACCTTTAGATTTTCTTTTACTGTAGGTGAAACCTCCCAAACTGATCATTGTGTTGCCTTTTCGTGATACCACGAAGGTAGCTGCAAAAAATATGCATATAACTATATTAAACGTTCCTTAATACATATTTAGAAAATTTAATTGAACAATTAAAAGCAAAATAAAGCATAGGTAATATTAATTTGCGGCAGGTAAGTAATTAGTTGGTTATTTTTGATAAAATAGCGGAGCTACTACTGATGGCTACTGTTCAAGTGGCCGGATGCTATCTTTATCAGACGTGAAATTTAGGGATATATGAAAAAATGTATTAATATCTAAATTAAAAACCTCACCACAATTACTCAAAACAACTGAAGGCTAAAGATAAAAAAAATATCCTATTCTTTATTTAATTATCTTGATTTGATTTCAAATTACCAAAATGCTCACTTTTTGATCATCTTTTCTTTAGCTTGAGGTATCTTTCTACTATTTTGTAGTCAATAGGGTGATTCATATAAAACAAAAAAAATATTTTGGTTAAATTTTAGGTCTCAACGGTTTAAAGTCGTCTACTTCCCCAAAAACAAGCCAAAAATAAATTAAATTAGCCTTACTGCTATTGGGGTCGTCCTATCTATAATTCTTATCGTGTTCTTAACCACAGTTCTTAACTTACAACACTGCTTCCGCTCCTTATTGCTCGTGAGTAATATATTCTCCTCATCCATCAATAAAGCACCTCTTTTACCCAATTTTCGGAAAGTAATTGCCTTAGATTCTTTGACTGTGATCTTTAGCTGGTGTATGACCAGATACATGGGTATCGCTACTGCCATCCAATGTTCGTGATACTTCAAGCAGGAGCCTTGAACGAGATACCTTTTCCAGGATAGTCTCCTAAAAATATGTTGATAAAATAAAGAAGCTCCATCATAAAATTGATTCAAAATTTATTTAAAAAGCCATCATCATCATAATTTCGTGTGGGTTGCAACATTGAAAGCTTGCATTTAGATCTCTGATGTTGGCAGTTACTGTGCCGTTTGTTAGCTCGAGTGGTGGTATCAGGACGAGCTAGGTGGGGAGCACTGTAAGTGAGTTTTGTGTAGTTGATGTAAGATTATATCGTCATTAAAGTGACTTACAGTTTGTAAAGTTGTCTAACTTCATAATATAGGCGTATTGTACGGAAACTCGTAAATTTCTAACATACATAATTTCAATAGAAACATGATGACAAAAAGCTTTTTGTTTATATGCGTCTAGGTATGAAGCATATGTAGTCCGTTCAGTTCAATGCGAATCCATCCGCTCCGGATCCACTCCGCAACGCACTGAATGGACTGTATAGAATTCATACATTTTACAGTCCATCGCGGAAATCCACGTCGCACTAATCCAGGCCTAAAGCTATCCGGCTGACAAAGTAATTTCGCACTGTTTTGGAACGCGTACCTTATGTCCGAGCTTTATACATTATTTTAAACTACTAACAACGTAAAAAAAAATATCGTAAATTCCACAGAATTTTCTCTTAAATGAAAACAGTATTTATTTTTATTTTAAATGCAGTAAACTCGACTATTTCAGTAAGGTACGCACGGCAGCAAGCAAGTGGAAACAAAACCAGGGAAACATGATCCAGCGCTGCGCTACAAACGCTAGTAACCAGAGACCCATTAAAGCTCGAAGTGTTTTCACCGACGTGCGGATTAACCATAATAAAAGGCACCGCTAGTAATTCAAACTTGGCTTTTCATGATTATGCTCGTTTTTTATCTTGACTATTTCGTTGTTAAATATATGTAAAAGAGCCTTGCAGCCTCTGCCACTAAACGTAGAGCATTTCCACCGCGTCTTCAGCCCCATCTGGTAATGTTTACAGAAGGTGAACCCTCCCACACTGAGAAGGGGTTTACCAGTTCTTGACTGCATGAAGGTAACTGTAAACAAATCAATACCTAAGCTTTTTGAATTCTATTTGTAAATTTGTACAAACTAAACAATTAAGTTTAACACTAAAACACGACTGCCAACATAAAAGTAGTAAATAAACGGAAGAATGACTCTACCAAACAAAATTTTTGTCGCATAGTCGGAGACCAGTGAACGATATAACTTGACCTTGAAAGAGGTTAAAGGGGATATCGATTGCTAAAATTTTAATTGACCTTCCACTGCGACAAAAATACTGTTTGGTAAGGTCATTTCTTCCGTTTATTTAGAACTTTTTGTCGGCAGTCGTGTTTAAGTTTTTTACTTAATTTTTTATTTTCATATTTTTTGTGATATTAGGGTTATTAGTTAAAGATTGAATTGCGTGTTATTAGTTTATTACTGTTTTGTATTATAATATCTAAAATTAAAAAATGAATCTAAAAGGGGGCGCGAAAAATAAATTTTTGGTCTTCCCCATCGAGTGGGGTACCGTTGTATAAAGCTCGTTGAGTAGATAAATATTGTATTTTTGTTTAAAATATTTAAAAACAAAGTAATACTCGTAATATGCCACCAAAGTCAGCTATTCTTTTTTACAAAATTTTGTTGAAATTTAAAGAGATTATTCTGTTGCCGCTATAACAACAAATACAAAAAAATAAAAAAATTAAGGGAAGTTTTCCTACTATAAACGTGTTTTTTTAGGCGATTTTTGCTCGATTTTTTGTTTTAGCTCTATCTTAAAAACGGGAACATTTACAAGCGTGAAAATTTGTATATTATTAGTGCATAAGCTATAAAATAACAACAAATAGTAAAATCTAGCAGAGTATGTTACTGAAATTTCAACTAATACAATAAATATTATGTGGTGGTACGGAACCCTCGGTGCGCGAGTCCAACTCGCAATTGGACAGTGTTTTTGGGTCCATGTAAAAATATTTATGATTTTTTTATTTGAATATGATCAATGATGAATTAATAGACATGAACCTGAAGGCGTACGTCAACAACTAGCTATCATAAAACACAGGGTCTTATGCACCCTGCGCTGCACTGAGTAAGGGAAGTTTTGTGCATATTTTACAGATGAGAAATAAAAGTATCGACAGTTTTAATCAAGTTTTAATGTAAAAGAAAACGTGAGACACGAGAAATAACTACATTTATTAATGTTTTTCATTGAAGCAGTCCAAACAAAAGTTTCTTTTACATTCTACACATTCAGTAATAATTTTCTTGACTTTTCTGTCAGCTTGGCGACTTGTTAAAAACGTTCGGAGTTTTTCATAGCATCCGACACAATTTCTCTTCTTTACGCCTTTTACTAAATGATGTTTATCTGGTTTTGGTGCGGTTTCTGAAAAGATAAAATAATTATGAACGATTTTGCTTGTTTGTTTCTGATGTGTAGTGTGCGTGCGTTTGCGTCAAAATTACCTGTATCATTGTGTAAGTCCTTTTCTTCGACACTCAATTCGGGAAAATTTACAGGGTTAGTTAGTACGGAACCCTCGATGCGCGAGTCCGACTCTCACTTCACCGTTTTTTGTGTACGTTTGACTGCAGACTAAGCGTAACATTTTAGGGTTCCGTACTCATAGGGTTAAAAACGGGACCCTAATATTCCTCCGATGTCTGTCTGTCTGCCAGCGGGCTGTATCTCATAAACCGTAATAGCGGTTGAAATTTTTGTAAATAGTGCATAAACTATAAATTTATACCACATATTAGATACCACTTTCGCTTTTAGATTGATTGGCCATATACGTTTTCACGGCATTCACCGTTGTGTCTGACTTGAAGAAGCATGCGTGTATCTTCTTTAATCTGATGGCTGTCTGGATTATACTGTCTACAGGGCCAGTGCCAGTAATAGTAATGCCGTTTAATAGTAGTGCCGTGTAATAGTAATAGTAGTGCCGTTTCGATCGACGCATATTTTTCCGTTTGTGGCGTCCTACAACCTCCCATTGTCCTTCCTCGTCCTTTTTATTTTATGTTCATTGTCCTTTACATTTGCCTTGGTGGGAAGATGGTGCGCGGTTGTTGTCGCGGCAGAGCTAACGGCTGTGGAGGTGTGGGAAGGCGGCGGCGGCGGCGGCGGGGGGAAGGATGGCGCGGCGGGTGCGGGCACGGGCTTCCCTGCGCTTGCGCCGACTGGTAGCGATCCCCTTCTCAAGCTCAGTAACGCAGCTGATGAAGTCGGCTTTGTTGGAAGATGTGCAGAATTTTTTCCTTGTGTCTTCGATGACATCGATCCATTGGGGCGAGAATCGCCTGGCGTTTGTACCTTTTTGCTGTCGCATGACAGACACATCGTTAGTGGTGATTTATTTTCTAATAACAAATTATTTCTTCTATCTTCTTCATTTGGTCCAATACTGCAGTAATTTTAGTCTCAATCGGTCCGAGGATCTTCTTTAACACTTTTTCCAGCGCATCCACAGTGGACTTCGCCATTTTTATGAAGATATTCGCACGGAATCACACACTACTTAGGACCGCAACGAAACACACGTCCGACCGCTCCTGTGTCCGGACGGCATTCTATAGAATAACAGCAAATAATAAAAACTGGTCAAGTGCGATTCGGACTCAAAAAATCAAGCACAGTAACTTACAAGAGTTCAAACTAATATAATAATATGTGGTGGTACGGAGTCTTACGTGCACGAGTCTGACTCGCACTTGGCCAGCTGTTGTAATAAATGAGAGAACAAAAACCTACATTTCTACAGGAAACGTTATTAGTTAATTAAAATAAATTGTATTGATTACTCACCTGTCTTTGATAAATCCATCTATAAGTATTCGATTTAATATTAACATTACTGTCTTCACGAAGATCGTAATTTATTTTTTACGGCACCTTTCGCTTCGGCTTGATGACTTGTCGACGCGTGCGTTTCTCTCGAATGCGGTTCAACACTGGCCGCTGGAAGCTAGCGCAGGGTGCGGTACAAGGTGCGCGGGGTGCGGTACAAGGTGCGCGGGGTGCGGTACAAGGTGCGCGGGGTGCGGTACAAGGTGCGCGGGGTGCGGTACAAGGTGCGCGGGGAGCGGTACAAAGTGCGCGGGGTGCGGTACAAGGTGCGCGGGGTGTTGTACAAGGTGCGCGGGGTGCGGTACAAGGTGCGCGGGGTACCAGAAGCATTCGACCTGGTTTCGCACTGTGATGAAATTTTATTTCATCCGTGCGGTACCAGGCCTAAGAAATCTTGTTTAAGGTAGGCACACAACTGGACTCTATTTTAATAACACGTCTTAGATAAGTATTCATCTCTTTCGTTTTATAAATTGAACTTAAGGTAAAAATACCGAAATCTGAATCTTTGTTGGTCTCGCATAAGTGTATTAAATATGCGCGAGTCCAACACGCACTTGACCAGTTTTTATTATTTGTTGTTATTCTATAGCTTATGCACTATAAACTAGACATATCAGTTTTCACGTTTTTTAAGTGTTCCCGTTTTTACGATACAGCTAAAAAAAATAGAGCAAATATCGACAAAACAACACGTTGTTAGGAGGGATTTTTATATTTTTATTATTTGTTGCTATAGCAGCGGCAACAGAAAAACATAATCTGTCCCGCTCAACTGTCCCGCTCAACTGTCCCGCTGAGAGACATACATCATCGGAGGCATATTACTAGGGTCGGGTTTTCATCCTTTGGGTACGGAACCCTAACCTGCATTTCCTTTCACGATTCTTACTTTGGTTCCGATTACATAAAATGTTAGTTAGATTTTGCATTGCAGTACATTTTAGATAGTTGTGCGAGAAGGGCTTTTGAGCATAATTCGTTTTACTATTATCTTATGTGGTCTGGGGAAGTACAGACTAGAGAAGGTCAAGCTTGACATTCGCATCACAACTTCTGCAGCTATTGAAGTAAGAACGGTACAAAGTCAGATATGTCATGCTCGAAGTGCTCTTGTCTGACTACCCCCTTGGGGTAAGGAAGTTATTTAACCTAGAACAGCTTTTATAATTTTATGTACACACCGTTTCTTATAATAAAATGTGATGGTGGATGGTTGTGTGTGCTCTTTGAACGCATTATGTTTTTATCGACTGTTGTGATGACGTTAGCTTTGCAATGTGATGTGCCTCTTGTGCAGGACCACGTCACAGTCGATTTTGTCTTCAATCGCTCGTAGAATGGGTAACCTTCGTATACCAGCAAGGATTTTCCTGAACTGTTTTTCACCCAACTGACTGAAAGAATAAGAAAGTATCTATATAGATTTTGTTAAAATCGTTAGAGCTGTTTCGAAAAACCGATAACACATTATATTCATTAATGTAGAAATATTTCTTAAAATAATTAAAATATCACGTAAACATCATCTCTTATGATAAAATCTGTGTTTGGATGACCGTGTGTGATACATAATTTGTAAATGTATTAATTTAGTCTTCTATATTCAGGAAGGTGTAATAAATAGATAAGTAGATACGTTTTTTTTATTAATTTATTAGGTGACGACGCGCGACGCCTACACGGCGAACTGTGGCACATATTTTGGCAAATAATGTACATACATAACATCACGCCTTGTTCCCGTCGGGGTAGGCAGAGACCACAGTTCTCCACCTGCTACGATCTTGACATACTTCCCTTGCTTCCTGAACCTTCATCAATCCTTTCATACATGCTCTTCGGTTTAGGGTACTTTTAACCTGGCCTTTATTCAGAACGTCCTGAATTTGGTCCTGGTACGTTCGCCGAGGCCTTCCCCTTCCAACGTTTCCATTCACTTTCGCTTTGTGGATCTCTTTCGTCAATCTTCCTTCATTCATCCTCTCTACATGACCAAACCATCTCAGCATCCCTTTCTCAATTTTAGTCACTACGTCTTCTTTCACGCCACAACGTTCTCTTATCAAACTATTTCTAATCCTGTCACTCAATTTCACACCAATCATACTCCTCAACGCTCTCATTTCTACTGCATTAATTCTACTTTCATGCTTTTTCTGCCATGCCCAGCTTTCACTGCCGTACATCAGTGTTGGTACTAAAACGCCTCTATGAACAGCCAGACGAGGCTTGTGAGACACCTTCTGACTCCTCATAAAAGCATGCAGAGCACCATTCACCATGTTTCCAGCATTCACTCTTCTTTCGATATCACTTTCACACTTTCCATCTCTCGAAAACTTAGAACCCAGATACACAAACTCCTATTAATATAGTACACTCTGTCATACACTCTTCTCTTTCAAGTACCATTACTTTCGTCTTGCTTACATTAACTTTCATTCTTTTCCTATCAAAAGCCACATTCATCATTGTTACCATCTCCTGTAACTCGTCAGCAGATGACGCAAGTATAACTTGGTCATCAGCGTAGAGAAGACATTTGATGAGTTACTCATTCATTCTCAGACCACACATACTCTCTTTCAGATCAGTCAAACAATTATCCATGAATAGGTTAAACAGCCAAGGTGACGCTACACATCCCTGCCTAACACCTTTTTCGATGCTAAACCATTCACTGTACGCCCCGTTTATTCTGACGCAAGTACTGGAATCCTCATAGAGAGATTTCAGTGCTTGAATCAGATGACCGTTCACCCCATACATAGACAATGCCGACCACAATTCATTCCTCACCACTCGGTCATAGGCCTTTTCCAAATCCACGAACGCGCAGTAGACTTTTTGGTTTTTGGCCAAAAACTTTTCAGCTATGCACCGCAAGGAAAAGACCTGATCCGTACATCCCATTCCCTTTCTAAATCCCGCTTGTACGTCCCATATTTTTTCGTCAGTGTCTTTCATCACTCTTTCAATCAAAACCTTTGCATACAGTTTGCCGACGACACTGAGAAGACTTATCCCGCGGTAATTTTTGCAGTCCTGTTGTGACCCTTTTCCCTTGTACAGCGGCACAATCACAGCCTTGCAACAGTCACCTGGTACTTGGCCGTTCGTCCAACACAGGTTGAAAAGGCGGTACAGCTGACTAGCCACAATGCCTCGCCCAGCCTTCAACATTTCGACCGACACTCTATCATACCCACCTGCTTTACCTGATTTCATACTTTTCATTGCTTTCATGATCTCATCCATACTTATCTCACTTGCATCACTCTCATATTCATTCTCATGCATTTCCACAGAAGACCTCGGTACGCTAGCCTCTGCTTCTCTCTCAAACAAACTTTCAAAATATTCCTTCCATCTCTTCAGCACACATTCTTCACCTTTTACAATACTTCCATCCTGGCTTCTGATTTAACTCAGCTCAATGTCAAACCACTAATACCTATTTTTCATTCATCCCAGGGTGAGTGTGATCGTTGATGGACTTGACGATAACGTCGTCTACGGTGACGATCCTAGCACGGCATCCAGAAGTTTGCTTGACGCAGACCCAGTGTGTTTTCGGGCCCTTGCTGCGCCAATACTTGTTGAACCGGTATGGACCGATTTGAAGGACTGGTTTTCCGAACCTGGAAGTGGTGAACATGAGCCCTGGAAGAATTATACAAAAATGTATGGGCTTTTTTTAGGCATCCATTCAACTCACTGAAAATGACCTCTTTCGAATTTTAATAATATGTGTATGTCTTCAATCAAATGATTCGGTAATAAGTTTTCAACTGAAGATCAAAGTTTGTCAGTTTTTATTTTATTACAGTAGCCAACAATGAGTTGTGTGTTGTTACTCTTAACTTCTTAAATTAAATTATTCAAACAGAAAGGGTTCCTCTCTAAAGGATGTGAATCTACCCATGAAACTGAAAAACTAACTGAACTAACTGAATAACAAAAAGACACAGGTACGAAAAAAAAATTCAACTTCCTTTAGATACTGCGTTGCATTTTCTATGTAATTTTATTTTTGTATTTCAACCTATGTTCCTTAAGAAAATTGTTTAGTTCAAGGGTAGATACACACCCTTCACAGTTGAGTTGGTCAATGGAAAAAACAGGGTTTACCAGGATAGCGATACTGTAACATTGTGGCTGCTATCTAACGGTAGTGTGACATCAGTCAAACAATATCTAATAGTGTTCCTACTTATCAAGTTTTTTAACTTTTTTACGTGACAAAATGTTCCGTTCGTCAAAACACATCTGACAACTGATGGCACCGCTATTACTTACGTTTATAAACCGATTAAAAGTTTCTCCTGGTCTGAGCATGTTGATTTTATTTACAACTAGCTGTTACCCGCGGCTTCGCTCGCGTGGATTTCGTATTTAGGTTGTTACCGGTTTTTCGAAGCAATGAGATATTTTCCCGTCATTTCGGGGTAATTTTAAACTAAGGAAAAACAGGACTAACCCTGCGCAAATCAATGACTATAATTCAAGATCCAGCTGAATTTTATATAATATACAGACGTTACTCATAAGTTACTCAGAACAAAGGAACTTAGCAGCAGTATCCTAATAAATGTGAAGAGAGAGATGAGAGACACCTTTATGTAATATTTCAAAACAGAGCCAACTCGCAGAAGAAGTTGAGAAAAACTAAAACCCTCTCCCTCTCTCTCCCCCTTCCTCTCCCCCTCCCTCTGTCTCTCCCTCTCCCCCTCCTCCCTCTCCCCCTGCCCCTCCCTCTCGCCCTCCCCCTACCTCTCTCCCTCACTCTCCCCCTTCTCCCTCTCCCTCTACTTTACCTGTACCTCTACCTCTCTAACTCTCTACCTCCTCTCTACCTCTCTAGCTCTCTACCTCTCTACCTCTCCCTATCCCTGCCCCTATCCCTACCCCTAACGCCAATTTAACCGCTATCCCTAACATAGAAACGAAACCCATATTTATTTTTAGACATTTCAAACCTATCGCACCCCAACCCCATCCCCAGGGGATGATGGTATTTCACGTCCACCACGTTGGATTTCAAAGTTGTTGTAGCTTTCGTAATCAGCGACCCGATAAACCATACAAACGACACCCATATTGATTTTTAGACATTTCAAACCTATCGCACCCCAACTCCATCCCCAGGGGGATGATGGTATTTCACGTCCACCACGTTGGATTTCAAAATTGTTGTAGTTGTAGTAATCAGCGACCCGATAAACCATACAAACGACACCCATATTGGTTTTTAGACGTTTTCACCCCATTTCCCTTTTTTAGGGGTTGAATTTGGGGTGGAATTTCAATAACAGTGATGAACGTTGCATAGAATTACATCATTAATGCCTAAATAATAAATTATGTGGATTTTACTTTAAAAATAAAGAATTTTCAACTTCATCCCCCTTTTCACCCTTAAGGGTGTCGAATTTTCAAAAACCCTGAGACACATAAATATTAATTTTTAGTCGTCAGCCTAAATACAAATTTTGAAGATCCTAACTTCAAAACTGACGGACTTTCATACAAACTTTCATCCCCTATTTTACCACCTTAGGGGTGGAATTTTGTAAAACCCTTTGTTAATGCACCCCTAGGCCTCATAAGGAACCTACATGCCAAATTTGGAATCTCTAGACCCAGCGGTTTGGGCTGTGCGTTGATATGTCTGTCACCTTCTTCTTTTATATATATAGATAAACTTAAAGTATTATTAGGTAAGTTTTATCATTTAAGTTACAAAGTCCCCACTAGCACGCTAAGATGTTTATATATGTCACTAATAGACTCAATATTAAGTTATGCCTTGGATTCATATGGTCTTACAACGAAAACAAATTTGGATAAACTTGAAAAGATTAAACTGGGATTTTTAAAATTACTAGTCAACAGAAAAACTAAAACTAAATGTGAAGGCAATTATAGGATTTTATTCAAAATTTGTAAAATTCTACCGATTAGCTTAAAGCACAAATTTCTTCTCGCTGTAAATAACCATGGTCGAAACGATTCTTCTATGTCACTTGTATCGATTAATAATCAGTATGGCACTAAGTCGATGACCTCAGGTAAATTTGTTGTACCGAGAGTAACAAATTATTACGGCGACCGAACGCTACAGAAACTAATTCCATACTTTTTAAACAGTTTACCTGAGGACATTCGATTAGAATAAAAAAAAGGAAAATTTATAACAAAATTGAAAACCTACCTTTTAAGTATTAGCACCTAATTTAAATTATACTTGGGAATAAGTTCTAATGCTGTAATTTGAGACTCATAGATCCCATAGACAAACTGCTGGATTTTGCAGTTTTGTGGGGCAATGTTTAGTTTTTAAGTTTACTGTACTTTTTAAATCTTAATAAAAATAAATTTAAAAAAAACCTCTTTGCTGCTGGTTACAGCGCCAGTGTTTTTTTGGAGTATTTTACTTACGGCTCTATTCTCTGCCTTTAATGCTTATATTGTAGCGATATTTTCCCATCAGCAATACACGCGTTTCCTCATTGCCAGTAATAAAGTTTACTGAAAATTTAAACTAAATCTTAATTTAAATAATAAGTAGTTTGTTCCGAAAAATAAAACAGCTGGTGTTAAGATCATATAGGTATACGGCCTAATGTTAAACTACTCACATCACAAATGTCTTGCCGGTAAATAATAGCCTCAACTATAAATCTGGAAAATGATACTCCGGTCGGAACATGAATTTTATGGGAAGCGAGGATTTCTTAAGATAGGTACAAAAAATTAAAATACGGGCACAAATGACGCGTAAGTATTTTATTACCCAGTTAATTTTTGAGGACGCGAACATATTTTTTTAGTGGTTATGCTGATTTTTGGTACCAACGATCTCGTCATGAAGTGTGAACAGGGAGGCGCGGCAACCAGCACTGGACGATTTGACGCAGAGCCACTGTACCCTCGGCCCACTCGCTCCGGGCCGCATGTTGAACCGGTGCTCTCCAATTTGTATCACAGGTCGCCCGCGCAGGCTAGTTGAAAATATTGGATCTGGTTGACCTGAATGATAATTCCGAAAAATAAAGACGACTAGATTAAACAACATGGAATAATAACTAATACTTATAGCTGCAACAAAGCCTATATGAATGCGGTGCTTTCCTAGAAACGATGGAGCATGTACGCGTGATGATCTTTTAAAAGCTAAGTTCTGGGCTACAACAATTAAGATGTTTGAAATAATTCATCAGACGGAAAAGAAAATGAATAGCACCACCAGAGTCGTGCCAGCTATAATAATATTAGTAACCCCCAATTCTTTCGTAACACCGCACCGTGGACACAAGCAACAGCACAAACGCTAACAAGTCTGGTGAATACAAAATTTAAAACTCACATCACATTTGATCTTAGATAAAAATTTTATTTAGAGGCTCATATTTGGTGGTGACAATAATGGATATCAGGAGGACCAGTTTTTTTAATATCGACATCAAATTCATCTATTACTAGGACCACATCTTCTTCAATTGTCTTCAAGTTTCCTTTTTTCTTTTTGTCTTTTATAGTATGCTCTGAAATTATCTCTATTCCTTTTTTGAATCTTCTTCCTATTTTTCATTGACATTTCACTGACAGGTAGTAATTTCCTGTCCCTTTTTCTTTTGTAATACCTTTCTTTCTCTTTTAATTTTGATTGTTCGTGCAAAACAGGATCATTTCTTATTCGTTCTCGACGTTGTCGTGCTGCAAACTTTTGCATTTCTTTTATTTCCTCCTTAGTTCTTTTTTTATTTTTCCGTCTGAAAATCAATCCTGAAAATAAGAAATTGTCAGTGTATTTATAGCATCATACTCTAAATCAAATAAGTAAATTCCTAATACTTTACTTACAAGCATATAAAAAAAAATAACATTTAGCGCTTGTGTTTTATGTTAAAAAATAAGTATTGCCAATTTCATACAAATTATGGTTTATGTCAGATTTACCCAAAACATGTTGTATAATTCTTATTAAAAAAATTATGAGTGTATTACACAGGTTTAAGGTAAACAGGAATTGGGATACATTAAGGTAGGTTACATATCCGAATGATAAAATAAACTCAGTTAATTGGTACAAAGAGAAAATTAATTCATCACTAATTGTATGTATGTGCTCATTCGTGCATCTGATGATTTCTCCAAAGAAGGTGACGATGAACGCTCTGCAACCAGACCTAGTCTGAGTGCAGATCCAGCGTTATTTTAGCCCTTTCCTTACTTTATTGTCGTAATGTTCGCCGAATCTGGGTCCAATATTTTGTTTACTAGTTTTGAACTCTTGCACATAGGCCATAGCGTATAAAATTGATTACGGAGTAGGTATATCTCAGTATTTATCATTAAGTATTTAGGTACTTATTAGATATTTAGGTAGCGAGGTGACTATGGTACTTCCCCTCCACAAATTTTTCAGCAAGTGTTAGAATTCTGGAGGTACTTCCCCTCCACAAATTTTTCAGCAAGTGTTAGAATTCTGGAGGGAGCTCCCTGTCCTGTAGTGGACGTTTCGTGGCATGTTATGATGTGATGTGATTTAGGTACTCCCGTACTAAGAATAAGGCTACCACTTTTGTACAACCTACACTCCCGCGGACTTTGCGGAAGCCCGAATTGCTTTAAGGCTTCTGTCGTAAGAAGTGACCAAAAGGGAACCTTTGGAGTCCTGGTTTTTCAGAGCAGGAGGCTCCGAGACGGCGCAGCAGCTATTTCGGGGAAGTTTTCCTCCTACCATTGGCTCGGGGCGAGGGGTAATATTAGGTCCGCAGGTAAGCCGTGGGAATGTAATAGACAGACAAGCGGACAGGTAGAGTTACTCTCATAATATATATTGTAGATAACATTCCATAAGCGTATCTGTCATGGACAAAGTTATACGGATACGACCACAGACCTAGCAAAAGCGCGCTAACGCGAAACGACGGAGATTCAATGAAATGCTTGATATAAATTAGCCTAAAAATAGATTCTTGAAGTAATTGGTAACTAAATAAAACATAAATAATAATAAATAAATTTTGGGAAATTTCACACAGGGTCACCTGATACCAACCTAGGAAAAGCCTGTACTATGAGTAATAGAGACTGATATACATACATAAATAGACAAACAACACCCAGACACAGAACAAACATTCGTGTTCATCACACAATGGTTTGCCCTGGGATGGGATCAAACCACATGCCCACAGAAGAGAAGGTAGGCTCACTACCAACCACACCAACGGGAGAGTCAATAAAATAATCATAAGTTTAAACACGAGTATAAAATCCATCATTGCAATACTTGAAGTTTCCTTGCGGATGGTTATGTTCGTTTGCTACAGTAATCACCCTGGTTTTGTGCTTATCAGTTACTATGTGCGCTTTGCATCCTCTATCACTGTGAGTCGAGCACCGCCACATGATGACTCTCTTTAATTGTTTGAAATATTTCAAACTGTAGGTGTAGTTATTCACCAGGACGAGAATTGAGTTGCGTTGACCTCGAACGAATTTCAAACCTAAAAAATTGTTTGGATTACTCATTGAAATCGTATTGTTAAAAACATTGCAATCGTAGAAAAAAATATTAAAAATAGAAAATGATTATGTTTTAAAAAAAATCTTGATAACTAGCTGTATTAAAACAATAGGCCCAGACGTAAAGCTATATTAAAACCAAATCAAAATTTCTTTATTCATAGGATAAACTTAAAACAAAAATTACGTAGCTAAACCAAGGAGGTTTAAGTAACGCTTATGGCTACTTAAACCAAGGATGTTTAAGTAGCCATAAGCGTATCCATTTCTCGCGAGGGACTTCCATACTAAAATGAATAAATTTTGATCAAATCCCGAAAACGTTAAATTTAAATCTTCCTTTTTGAGAAATATCTAATAAATGTAATAATATAGTTTTTCAAGTAAAAATATAAACAATTTAAGATAAAAATGGCACAATACAGATACACATACAATCAGTTGCAGAAAGCTTTATTAAAGAAGCATAACCTTTAATGAAGCTATCTGCAGCTGCTTGTTAGTGTAAAATACTTTTTTCGATTAATAAATTGAGAAAATGAAAAACAAAATTAGCTTAATCTAACCCTCGATTATCAACAATAAAAGGTATTCCATGATTTTTTCTTCTATGAAAATTTTTCAAGCATACAATCGATTTAAAACCAAGACCACAATAGACAAACACACAGACATTGGTGTTAAACGTACAAAAAGACTCTCGTTTACAAAGTCAGGGCTAAAAGAAACGATAAAAAAAATATAATCCTCTTAGATCTTAATATAAATTCCATTTCTTACAACATATTTTGGAGGACTGTGGTTATGATCTTTTTTTAGGGTGATGACGTCATATTTTTTTGTGGTGAACAAACGTGATCTGCAAGAACTTCTAGTACAGCGCCACTCGTCTGTTTTGCTCTGCTGTCTGAATAAGTAGAAAGAAAATCCGTTTACCAAAACTATCTGCTTCCCCGCTGTGTTTTTAACCCACTGTACTGCAATAAGAAGAAATCAATATGAAATAGTGTTTCACACTTAACAGTTTTCGTTGACAAAATAAAAAAAATATTGATCGACTTATATAACTAAATAAAATAAGCCTAACCTAACCCTCGATTATCTAACAATAATAGTTATTTGTTATGCAAGGCAGCAAAAGGGTTATTTGGCGCAAGTGCCTTGATTGAAATTGAATCCTGAGCAAGCGAAGGTTTTTAGGATTGAACCACAAGCGAAGCGACACACGGCAGCAAGCAAGTGGAAACAAAACCAGTATAAGCTGAACCACCGCTACGCTACAAAACCCCCGAAACCAGAGACCCGCTCAAAGTCAAAGAGTTTCTACCAACTAGCGGCCGTGTGTAGATTAAGAATACTAGAAAAAGCAAATTACTACAATTGGTAACATAAAATTATTGTGACTCTACCTATGAACTACTTCATAAATTTGCAGAACAAGACTCATTTTCATTGGATTCCAATGTGGAGACAGAGGATAAGCAGTGGCAGACGATTATATTTTGTATTGCGCTGATTTGAAAGTTAAAGGGCGTGTCCATTAATCTGGGCAAAAGAACAAAAAAAAACAAAAGGCGATAAAATTTTGAATTTACTTTTATTATCAGCCAGTACCTTATCCACCAGGCACACACTATTCATACCACTATTTCTTTCTTTCCTATAGCTGCATTACATCCTTCTTTGCTCATTATGCAAACGATAGTGCGTAGCTGCTTTTACTAGTGGCCAGTACTGACATTAAATACCATGCGTTTGCAGCATGGAGTTTTGGATACTACAAAATATGTATTAAATACATCACGTTCGAACTTCAACAACCTTTTGCCCGCTTGCAGTCAAAAATCGCTTTTGGCCGCAGAATTTAACCGACAAACCAAATATTTCCGAGCTTTGGAGGTGAAAAATATATTCTACAATTTATTCTTCGATGAAAAATTTTCATTGATTTCACAGACATTGGCGTTAAACGTACGTTTACAAAGTCAGGGTTAAATAAAAGAAACGACAAGAGAAAAGAATTTTTGTATTCCACTTAGATCTTTATATAAATTCCATTTCTTACAACATATTTTGGAGAACTGTGGTTATGATCTTTTTTGAGGGTGATGGCGTCATGTTTTTTTGTGGTGAACAAGCGAGCTTTGCAAGTACTTCTAGTACACCGCCACTCCTCAGTTTTGCTCTGCTGCCTTGACAAGAAGAAAGAAAAACCGTTCACCAAAACTATCTGCTTCCCTGCTATGTTTTTAACCCACTGTACTGCAATAAGAAGAAATCAATATGAAATCTTCTTTACCAATATTTTAAGACACATCAGTTTTCGTTGACATACTAAAAAAATACTTTTTGATCGACTTACATAACTAAATACAATTAGCTTAGCCACTCGATTATCTAACAACAAAAGATATTCCACAAATGACTCTTCTATGAAAATGTTTGATAAAAGAACTCATGACTTTTGCACCAATAAGCATTAACGGTTTTGGAGCCAGGGCCCAAAGTCAGGGTTAAAAGAAACGACAAAAAAAACTACATTTAATTCACTTAGAACTTAATATAAATTAACTGATCTTAAAATACAAGAATGTCAATTAAACTTTCAGTTGTTAGAAATAAAACCAACATATTATTATTTTAGTACTTGTTATTGGAACGTCACATACTCGTACGAGTATGTAATGCTATTTTACATTTAAAATTAATGAAAATTTTGATAAGTGCGTCTTAATAAGCCCGTTATTTTTTTCTCATACAGGGAGATGAAAGTAGAGTGTATCACGCGGTTGCAAAATTAATTTTAAATTCGGGTAACCAATTGAATCCCTCGCTACGTTCTGGATTCTACTTAAGCATCCCTCGCCATGCTCGAGATTCTACTCTAGAATCCTTCACTTTGCTGTGGATTCAAGGTTGCCCTCTCGCCTTAAAAATGCACTGAACAGGTCAGTTGTTTTTCCGCCATGCATTTTCATGAAATGATGGGCTCAAAGTTATCGTCGATATCTTATCCAAATCGAAAAAAAATACGAATCTGATTAGTAAGATCTTTATACAAAATAAAAAATGTTTATTAATACTTTTACACAGTTTGGTATTAAACTAGAGGATGAAACTTCCTATTAAGCAAACAGGTTGCCTGTGTCATGAGGCTCCGCTCTTCCTTAAAATAAATATTTGGCTGGTACCAAAGTATCTTGTCAATAATTCTCAAACATTCATAGTACAAATCTAAAATGTTCAGAAAACCCGTGCGTCACTTCAAAAAATTTATCACGGAAAATGTATGAGAAATCTGACGGAAAGACCCATTTCTTCTTTTAAGGGATGTAATGACTTTCCTGGATACTGTAGAAAGGTGTTATTTTCGAGAGATTTGTTGACAAGAGTTCCTTTTAAAAACCTGACTAATCAGTTTCGAATTTTTATTCGATTTGGATAAGATATTTTAGGTTAGTTTGAGCCCAACATTGCATAAAAACGTATGGCGGAAAAACTACCGCCCCGTTTGCTTTGCTTTTCAGTGTATTATTTTCTCTACTATCATTTAGCTAATAACAAAACACATTAGTGTTCTCAACAAATCTTACAATTTTTTTTATATGTCATATATTTAATCAAGTTAATAAAAAAGTAGTACAAATTTTTAGTTCATAAAACTACATGTCCTAAAAGTTACACCATTTATTTATATAAAATCCATTTTTGTTTCGTGTAATAAACATTCACATTGCTTTCGACTAATCATCTGTTTAGTTTGTATTTTCCATTTTATATAACAAACATATATGTACTTTAATCACACTCTAGCCTGTTCAAGGACAATCTCCTTTATGCGTAGAAAGTTAATTTATAACTCTTAGATACATACATACATAACATCACGCCTCTTTCCCGTCGGGGTAGGCAGAGACCACAGTCCTCCACCTGCTACGATCTTGACATACTTCCCTTGCTTCCTGTACTTTCATCAATCCTTTCATACATGCTCAAAGGTCTCTTAGATCTTAATATAAATCCCATTTTTTACTACGTAGTTTGGAGGACAGTGGTTATGTTCTGCTTTTTTAAGGGTGATGATCTCAAAATCTTTGGTGGTGAAAAAGCGAGCCCTACAGAATTTTTTAGTACAGCGCCACTCGTCCGTTTTGTTCTGCTGCCTCAACAAGTAGAAGGAAAAGCCATTCACCAAAACTATGTGCTTCCCTGCTGTGTTTTTAACCAACTGAACTGCAATAAAAAGAAATCGGTGAGAAAATTATTTGGTGCGAAATATAAAAAAGGATAAAATCTAGACCCAGTGACATCCAGCGTACCGATTGCCAACTCTTCAATCACTCCATAGAAACTGAGCAATCGCGTCTTTCTCTTTTCAAAATACTTTATTTTCGTGTTGTTTATACAGAAGGATAATATGCAAGGTACCATGGTTTATATGTAAGGTACCTTGAAATTTGGCTCATAAACAGGAATAGGATAATTAAAGATAAATAAATAATACCAAATTTTTTGGCCATAAATGACCAGGTTTTAAAAAAAATCGTTTTCGTTCAATATCGATAGGTCGTATGGCAGAATTTGATGAGTAGTCATCGCCTATCATAAAAAAAAACTAACAGAAACCGACCACAGACTACTTAGAACAGTTGTCAGTTTTTTTTAAGACTGGCCATGGCTATTTTTCATACTGCCATACGACCTATCGATATTTGACAAAAACTAAATTATTTTTTAACTTTATTATTTGCAACCGAATAAAATTCGTATTTTTTATTTTTACTTATTGACCTTATCCGTGTCTATGAGCCAAGTTTCGAGGTACCTTACACATACGTTTCCTATGCGAATTTTAAATAAACAAAACATCTCGGGTGGTAGTTCTAGTCATGTAACTGAACAACTTTTGTTCTGCAACTTTTGAAAATTCAAATAAAATAAATAACATTTGATTCTTCATACAAACTGACCAGATCAGATTTTCACTTTGTATGGAGAATCAATTTAAAAAAAAAGTTTACTACCACTACCACTCTGGAGGTTTTGAGTGTTTAGGATGTATAGATGGAGCAAAAACAATTTATAAAATAATAACAATTTCCTATTCGATGATAAGATGTCATAATCCTATATTTTGGTCAAAAACTACATGTGAAAAACCCGGAGAAGAAAGTTAAGATTTTTTACATCTAAAATCATCAGGAATAATTATACATTTACATCTAAAATCGTCCAAAAGCATCAGGAATAAGTCAGAACACAATACTTATTAGCCTAACTATCGATACTGGGCATAGATAACAACGTCGGCATACACTAGGACTTAGATCATGACACTACGCTTAAATTACGATCGATCATCAACAAACTGACATTCACCTTATCGGCCTATACTATGACTGCTCGTCCTCATGCTTCTTCGGTCAGTTACTTGGTACCCAGAGGTTCAAAGGTTTGCTTCCTATTGTTTTAATGCAAAATTAACTAGTGTGGCCACAAGATTGTCAGTCTCTTGGAGAAGTTCATACTATCGTTCTCTCTACCTGTCAAACTATTCAGCCAAACACATAGTGCACTGCGATTCAACTATCACAAAGTATAGATAGTAAACCTGAAGGTATTCTAACCAAACCTCATATTTCTTTCCTTATCTTTTATTTCATCATAAAATCCCATGAAAACGTCCACTACTAGACAGGGAGCTCCCTCCATAATTCTAGCTTTTGCTGGAATATCTTCTTCATCATATCTTTTATTTCAAATTCTATAAAATATTCCTTTACGAATTATAAAATTTGGTGGTGGATGATTATGTTCGGCTGTCGCACGGACTATTGTGTTCCCGTCCTTGAGAACAGTACGTCGGGCTTTGCAATGCCGCCCTTTGCCCGAGGAAGAGCAAATCCAAACATCGGTACTTTGTTGTTGTTTTTGAAAGTTGAATGTATATCCTTGATGTAAGGCGATTGATTTACCACATCTGTCAAGTACGAAGGTAACTGAAACCAAAGCACATTGGATGAATTCAAGTTTCGGCACTTAATAATCTTATCTTATCGATATCATTCAAAAGAAAAGTTTAAAGAATATTTTTCGAATCGTGAGTTCGTAGAAGATTTTAAAATTAAAAGAGCCTAAGTTTAAGTGATAGGACTTTCTTAGATATATCTGATTTCCTCGTAGATGCGTTAAGTTTTTACTTCAGGCTGTGTTGTAGGTTGTGCGTAGCTGCGAGCTACGGCGTAGGTTCCAAGTGATAATGTACCTAAGTGAGGCGTAGAGCGGTATCGTAGTATGGTATAATGTGTCATATGATAACTCATCGATATGCATGCATTGATGCTTGCACGTTGCATGACTACCTTATGCTGGACGTCGTGCAGGGTCTTCAGGTTAATGGCGTTAAAATGACAAGGCATGTGACTGGCTCTTTTTCCTTGAACTTGAACGAGAGGTTATTATTTATGGTATTCATGACCTATGACCACAAAATACAGAATAGTAAACAAGTTTACTAATGACAGATTGGTGAGAAATTAACTGTGTTCCGCATTATTAGCTTATAAGGTAAACAGACATGATTCGAGCACTGAAATATTTTTATGAGGATCCAGTGCTTGTGCCCAGGATAGACAGACCGTAAACGTGTCTTGCATATAAAAAAATATTTGGCAAGGATGTGGTGCGTCACCATGGTTTTAATATTTGCGATCAATCCTTTGTACAAAATCAAAAACGACTTTGTGAGTACGTTTCATCAGTTAATAAATTGTTATATAAACTCTATTACGAATGACGAAGTTATTAGGCGCCTGGTTGTGCTGTTCGTTGATGCGGATCAGGTGGCCGTCCAATGCGGTGAGCAGAAAGGTTCTCCACTGGAAAGTCTTCATATGTATGTTATCAAAACTATGTAGATTTATTTCCTAGGTATTATTTGCTACTGAAATTTTAAAACTATTAGAGCGTTAATGTAATCAAATTATATTTTCCCAAATATCTAAATCTAGACTTATAGGTTCAAGGCTTTATGTATTTTCTAATAAAGGTTACAAACTTCTAATTATGTTAGTTTCTAAATAGATAGCTTGTACAAAACATTAGTTAAATGTTCGCACTTATTCATGATTGTGGTCATGTTTCATCTTGACTATAATATCGTCTAGGGTGATAATGAAGGCGTTACAACCGACTCGTTTCAGTTCACACCGCCAGCGCAGCTTAATGCCCTCTTTTTGATGGATCCTGTACTGATGATTCCCCACCATCAGGAACCGTCTACCGCTTGCTGTCACACCATACGTTACACCTGGGGACAAATTCCTCATATGTTTTAATGTTCTCGAATTGTCTACAAAAATACATCAGCTCTACATTTAATAGTAGATCGAGTTTATTAAAAATAAAAATTTTCAACTCAAACAGCCTACAATTTTTTTTAATCATTTTTAAATTAATTGAGAATGGGTATCGGTGAATACGTCAATAATACATAATACTTTTTTCAAGAAGAACTTTCCTTATCTCAGAACATACGAGTAACTGGATGGCCATACCCCAAGATCAATACGAATTTCTACCGTAATGCTTCAGAAGATGATATTAAACCAGTCGAAGACAAAATCAAAGGTGGTGTGTTCACATCCGTGTGGTGCCGGCAAAAAATAGTACCAACTCATCTCTATCCGTGGGTGTCGTGAGAGGCGACTAAGGGATTATGAACCTGAAGATGGGCAGCAGCATCTTTATGTGTATCATCGTACCACCTTACATACTGCGTTCACCAACAACAGTGGTTGCCGCAGCCGCAACGCTAACAAGCGAGGTGATTGTGGTAAATCCTCTCCAAAGTACCTACTATGCGTTTTTACTGAAGTTCTGTAGGAAGTTTCCTGTCCTGCAGTGGACGATTTCACAATTGGTTTTGTTAATCTAGATGCCGAAGATAGCGGGCGGTAAAATTCTAATACCTAAGCAAGAAAGAAAAAAGAAAGAGCGAAAATGTTGATTTTAGTAAACTTATACTAATAATTGGTACATCGACACTGCACTTACTTTCTCGCGATATTCAAGTAAAAATCATCTTCAAATTATCTTGAAAAAATCTCTTGACATTATACAATTTTTACTAAAACCGTATCAAAAACCTCAGTCAGTGGCAATGATTTTTCTGTGTACGGATAATTTGATCATCAACAGTGATCACGAAAGCCTTGCATCTCGGATATCTGGTGCAGTTCCACCTGGCCCGAGGACCCTTGCTCAGGTAGAATTTGTTGTATCGGTAGTTGTCAAACAACAACACAGGTTTTCCATAACGAGACGTCGAGAATATAGCTCCATCTGAGAACAAACAGTATTTTTAATAATAGCCACTGTTACAGGTACAAACAGGTATTCAACAACTACGATTGTTTATAAGGCAGTATTTATTAAGGCAGTCTTCATTTATATGCGATCGAAAACCATTTACCGATATGACGTAGACACTATCCCACAATCTGTGGCACCTGACATTGGTTGCATTTGACCACTCCTCGCAAAGCGCCACGCCTCAACATAGGTAAATATGTTCCGGTAAGTGATGAATCAAATTTTTTAACAATTAGGTACCGATTATTATTAGTAATAACCAAGATTTGGTAAATGTAATTAATTAGTAATGTTATGTTATTTACCATTTTGATCATTATTTATAATATCCAGTAATTATTATCAATTTTCAATTAATCACATTTAACAAACAAACCAATGCACATTCAGTGCTTACTGTGCGATGTGGTTCTGTTTATAGCGGAATCCTTATAAAAAAAAATACCTTCTTACGTCGAGTTTATTGGTACAAAAAGCAGCACATTATTCTGGAAAGATAACAACAATTTAATTCTTTATTTTCTTTTTTATCAACTAAGATACACAATGTTGAACATGATGCCATAAAAGAAAGTATATGCAGAACCCTGTAATGCGTACCCAAAAAATTTGTTCGAGGATCGAAATGAATCCGAGGATAAATCGTAAAATATAATTAGTGC
The DNA here is from genome assembly GCA_947532105.1 of Athrips mouffetella. Classification (NCBI taxonomy): domain Eukaryota; kingdom Metazoa; phylum Arthropoda; class Insecta; order Lepidoptera; family Gelechiidae; genus Athrips; species Athrips mouffetella. The sequence goes on along the minus strand of OX383964.1, from coordinate 22,740,141 downwards.
CAGTAGATTTGTCGATATATTTAAGGTGGTTGCTGAGCAGAGGTTCTGCCACTTTGTGTAAATAAATTTATTGCGTCATAAATACAAAACATTTAATAATTATTGTTTGTTTGGCGGCAATTTGGGGTAGTTCTATATTTTATTATACATCATCTCACACCTTAGCTTATCGTTAATAGCTTTGTATTCCAAACGTGCCAAAAACGGCCACTTTTAGCACTTTACCAATACAAAGCTATAAATGATAAGCTAAGCTATGATGTAATGGGTTATAACATGTATAGCTACCCCGTATTGCCGCCAAACGAACAATACTAATGAAAAGTTTTGTATTTGCGACGCAATAAATTTATTTCTAAAAGTAAGGTGCTGCCACTCATCAACCCCCTTAACGGAGCTATGCATAAGAGCAGGAGGGAGATATACCTGTCTCTGTTAATCTACGCTTCACTGTTTCGCATCGCATTAGAGCTACATTATTTTGACATTAAGAAAAAGGGTTTATCTTTTGGAATTGTTTTATTGCATGCATGCTAGTTCTAAGTAAGTACGTACTTAATTAGGTATACTCTTGTTTCTTAAGTAAATGCTTAAAAATTTAAATGTTAGTAAATTCTGTAACTCATTCTTCAACATATTGATCTGAGGCAAAAACCTAGGGCCTACTACATAATATATGGGGTGTAATCAGTTAGTTGAATGAGTCAACATAACTGAACATATTTCTGTGGATAAAACTTTCAAGAAATGAAAAGAAAATCGGCCTCTCCATACAAAATCGCAAACTGATTGGACGAGCCGATTTTTTTACATTCTAAAAGTTTTGTCCGCTGAAAGTTGTTTAATTACGTGAACTGATCTTGCCCTTTCAGTATTCGACAGGCTGTATTCTGACAATATAGAAAATTTTAGTTAAGTTTATTAAATTATTTGGTTATGGTTGTGGGACATCTTCACAATTCTTAAAGTATCATAGACAATAAGCTTGCATTTCTACCATCCTGATTGTAATGTCGTATTAATGTAATGCCGTTGCACAGACGCTTATAAAGAACTTAATTTTTCAAATTTATTGTTATTTTTCATCTTAACACATATCAGTGATTATGAATATTATTTATTCTTATAATTTCATCTTCGACAGTGTGTATGACGGCGCGACAACCCTGGTTGTTCTTCGTAGAGCAGATCCATCGCGTCTTCAAGCCACTTTTCGACTGCGTACAGAAAGTGTACTGCCCGATCTTTAGCAAGCATTTACCACGCTTTGACTGGATACACTCAACTTAAAAAAAAAAAAAAACAGAAATTTGTTAATATAACTTCGAATACTCTGAAGAATTACTCTGAACTCTCCAAGCGCTTCACTTCTTCAGTCAACACTACTTTTAAGTATTTTTTTATACAATATATTAGTGATGTAGAATCACCCCTTAGAAGGATCGTCGTATTTTTTGTACCCTGTATATAATTAATATATATAAATAAATTGCGTACTAACGTAAGGCACTAAAACTCGCCTCCGCAGCTAGGCCGATATTTCACTGGGATACCACGGTGGCGCGACTGGTTGCGCCACTGGTGTCCGTAACTAGACACCAGTAAAGACACCAGAGTCGCTACACCCTGCGTTCACAATATTGAGGGCTATATTTCACTGGGAGTGGGAGTGCGACCAGCATCCGAGCTGGTTGCGCAACCAAACGGACACCAGGTGAGTAACTCTCTATAGAGCTGTATACATTTTGTTGGTAGCGGCGACTGGTTGCGCTGCCATGGTGTCCCAGTGAAATACCGGCCTTAGTCTTTTTGCTTGGTTGCCTTAGGATCCAGCCTCAACCACTGCGGCTAACATAGTAAAAAAAAAAAAAACAAAAATAGTTTATTCATTGCTGGATATGAAAATCTCCTAATGACGTCACTAATGACGTATACAACATCGCTTCACAAACAAAGTGGCGCCATGGTGAAAAAAAAAGAAGCGACAATAAAAACTCACGCGCTCTTTTAATACGAGTAGTAGATTGTATCACAAGGCTGTAAAATAATATTTTTAAAGCGAGGGCGCTATTTTGAATCCAGAGTTTTAAAGTAGAATCCTGAACGTAGCGCGGGATTCAATTGGTCGACCAAGGTAAAAATATATTTGCAGCCGCGTAATACACTCTACTTTTCATCTCCCTGTATGAGAAAAAAATAACAGGCTCATTGAGACACACACTTGTCATTGATCTAAATATATAAAAGAGCATGTCCTGACTGACTGATTCGTAACCGCTATAGATACAGATCTGAAATTTTGTACACAGGTTCTACGCACGTCAAAACCACCCACTAAGAAAGGATTTTGGAAAATTCGTCTCCCAAGGGGTGAAATAAGGGATGAAAGTTTGTATGAAAGTCCTTCGTTTCTTGAGCTAAATTTACACAAATTTGAATTTAAGCTTTTGGTAAAAAATAAAGAAACACGTGTTTAAGCATTTCTTAAAAATCACCTTTCAGGGGGGTGAAAAAGGGATGATTTTTTTTTCGTACGTTGGTCTATAAGTCTTTCATTTTTAAAGTTAGAATTATAGAAATTTGTCTTTGAGTATCTGGTACAAAATGAAAAAGTACATATTTAAGAATTTTTCAAAATTCATCCCCTAAGGGGGTGAAATAAGGGATGAAAGTTTGTATGAAAGTCCGTCAGTTTTGAAGTTAGGATCTTCAAAATTTGTATTTAGACTGACGACTAAAAATTAAGTTTAACGTGTCCTCGGGGTTTTCAAAAATTCTACACCCTAAGGGGTGAAAAGGGGTTGAACTTGAAACTCCTTAATTTCAAAGTAATATCCACTAAATTTATTATTTAGGCATTAGGGTTAAAATTCTGTGGAACATACATCATTGTTATTGAAATTCCACCCCAAATTCATCCCCTCAAAGAGATAAATGGGGTGAAAAAGTCTAAAAACCAATATGGGTATCGTTTGTATGGTTTATCGGGTCGCTGATTACGAAAACTACAACAATTTTGAAATCCAATGTGGTGGACGTGAAACACCATCATCCCCTGGGGATGGAGTTGGGGTGCGATAGCGTTGAAATGTCTAAAAATAAATATGGGTGTCGTTTGTATGGTTTATCGGGTCGCTGATTACGAAAACTACAACAATTTTGAAATCCAACTTGATGGACGTGAAAGACCGTCATCCCCTGGGGATGGGGTTGGGGTGCGATAGGGTTGAAATTTCTAAAAATCAATATGGGTGTCGTCACTAGGGATAGTGATTAAGATGGCGTTAGGAGTAGGGATAGGGGAAGGGATAGGGAGAGGTAGAGACTGCACAATACTGCACATTGTCTGTATTCCACGCGGGCGAAGCCGCGGGCACAGCTAGTTTTAAATATAAAATACCATAACAATATCCTATACTATTAAACGAGCAACATTTGTATATATATATTTGTAATCGGTTTCTCGAAGACGGCTCTAACGATATTGATGAAATTTAGTATCCGGGGGTTTCTGGGGACGAAAAATCGATCTAGCTACTCGTAAGCATTTAAAAAAAATACCGCGTTGTACACAGAAACCTACAGCGCCATCTGTTCGCGAGTAGCATAGCTTGCTCACCCGATGATATTTTAATGTTGAGGCTATTAAATTATAGAGCGAAGCTCGGTCGACCAGGTACTTATTACTTGATGAAACAATCCTAAAAATCATATTAAGTATTATTTGTAACAACTGAAAATGTTATTGACATTTTTGTATCAATTAGGAACAGAACCTTGTTGGTTGGTAGTCTTGTTTACATTACAAGTATATTTCTATTTAAAAAATTCATAATAATTTTAGTAGTACAACCGGCCAGTATCATTTTTCATACAATATTTTGGTGCGACCTCTATGGTTGACCTAAAATATCCCTATGGTGGACCTAAATTCAAATTCAAATTTTAAATCCCATTTTTACCCGCTACGAAAGTCTCTTGGAGAAAACAGCTATTTTGTTCGTCTTTATTGACGAACCGTTCAGCGATTTTCGAATAGATGGGATGAAAATATATTTGAATGTACAGGGTTGATACAATAAACATAAGTCAATTTGAATTAGCCTGTTCGAACCGTAGCCTAATTCCATGGATTTTTCTCTTCTATCTGCGCCTTATTTCTATTGATAGATAAATCAGTCCTTTGTTCATGGTTGTGCTTATTTACTATTTTGACGATTTCATCGTTGACAGTGTAAAGATAAGCCTTGCAGGCCTTGCTGCCTTTTTGGGTACGAGTAGAACACGCCCATCGAGTCTTCCGGCCACTTATCCTCTGGGCTCCAAATGTGTACCCTTTCACCTTGATCAATTTTTTACCACGGCGACGTGAAGTTACAAACGTGACTGGAAGGAGAAGATAAATCTTATTATGGTGCTCGAACGATTAAATGAAAGACACTTCTGTCAGTTATCATGAAAGTTTAGTTGCTAAAGAGTACCTTTTTTTTTTCGAGTGGAAATCCATTATGGATACCCGGTCGCTGGGGGAAAGCGATCGGGTTATGTCAGACTCCACTGACTAAAACCCCCCGGTGACCAACCTCAGCGCATGACGGGTAGCTCTGGGATCTCCTTGGGAACGCGACCAGTGCCACCCTCGCGCGATGCACATGCAATTTAATATACCATATGAAAAAGATTTGTCGTACTTTATATAAAAACACAAGACCTTTTTTTTCAAAGTTTAATTACATTTAAATACAATATATATACATATATAGACGACCAAATTCAGGGCCTTCAGAAAAAACTATACTTGTGTCGGTCTTTTCAGAATTCTTTAGGCAGTGTCAGGTTAAAATCAAGAGAGGACTGTCAAAATGGCACATATAAATATATATATATATATATAGTTAACCTGACCCTGCCTAAATAATTCTGAAGAGACCGACACAAGTGGCCTTTTTTCTGAACGCCCTTAATTTGGTCTTGGAACGTTTGTCGTGGCCTTCCCCTTCCAATGTTTCGGTATATTATTACCTTTTTAGTGGTGGTGATTATCTTTTATGCTAACAATTTGGTCTTCCACCATACAGACCTTAGCTCTGCAGCCTTTATGATCATAGTGTGTCGAACAAACCCACGTACTCTTTATGCCGGTGAAGTATTTCTTAAAATAGGTGTATTGGCCTATTTTTAGCAACGACTTGCCTCTCTTTGATGTTAACATACGACATTCTAAAAATAAACAAAAATGTACTTGCAATTTATACAATTTTAAATTAAATTTAAATATACAGAATGCCAAGCTAACACGCCTTATTACGTAGGTGGTAAACTACAAGAGAGGCCAACTACGTAACAGACTTTCACAGCATTCAAAACGTTACCGTATCGTACTATTTGGCTACCTAAATAAAACAGGTTTTGTTTTGCAGCCTGTCAAGTAAAACACAATATAATAGAAAAATACCTCTTTAAAATGAAATCATTGTATATAAAAAAATAATACAGGTTTTGATTTTTCCAAACAACATTGCTGATACTTTTAAACATCTAAATTATGTAGTTTAACAAAAACTCTCTTATGGATTCAACACAAAAAGTTTATATGAATCTAGGATCAGTGTGGTAAATTCTAAAACAATCTACTACACATAAAGGAGGTTTTCTAGGACAAATAGCACATACAAAAGACGACTCTCTGCGCTTTTTATTTCTAGCGCAAACACGACAAGGTCTACATGGAACGGCTTTCTTAGCAGTAGGTGGTAGCTTTTCTAAGTAATGAAAGTTATCTAATGGGTCAGGAGTACTTCTGGATACAGATAAGCTACTCGTTACTATAGTTGGCGGTGAACGTGATGCAGAATGCCTGTGTGACAATATAGGTGCGTCTTTGTGGGCTTCTTGTGACAGTACAGGCGGGGCGTGCAATCCTCCGGGTAGCGCTGCAAGAAAATGATACTTAAGGTCAGAAACAAAATGTGACGATGATAATGAACTGTCTTCGTTATAAAATACGCAAAGAGGACTTCATGGTCCAGACTATGGTTGTGGTTTTTTGTCTTTTTATTGTATACTAGCGGTCTGCCCCGGCTTCGCACGGGCAGAAATAGGCAAATATTAGATAAAATAGGTTCTTGTTGCGTCGGAGGTTACTGAAAAACCGGCCAAGTGCGAGTCGGACCCGCGCACCGAGGATTCCGTACCACTAAGGTACACATACTGTCTTTTTTTATGGACGCGCAGTCACACAGATATGTATATAAAATGCGCGAGTCTGACACGCACTTGACCATTTTTTATTATTTGTTGTTATTCTATAGCTTACGCACTTAAAACATACCAATTTTCACGCTTGTATGTAAGTGTTATTTTTTTTTTTTTTTTATTTATTTAGGAAAAAACGGTTACATATTTAATATTGATAAAAGCTCCCTCAGTTTATAACTATTACAGTAGTGTCACGTTTTTACAATAGAGCTATAACAAAAATCGTCTAAAAACACGTTTTCAGTAGCCCCCCTTAATATATATATTTTTTAGTATTTGTTGATAAAGCGGCTGATAAAAATTTCAACTGCCTACCTATATTACGGTACAGACAGCGGAGGCATATTAATAGGGTCCCGTTTATCACCCTTTTGGTACGGAACCCTAAACGGAGTAAATTATAAAGTAAATTTGTATATTCTTTTTAGTTAAATGTTCAGCAGGTTTTAAGTAATATAAGACAAAGCTAGAAACCATTTGCCACTTAGAGCTCAGTTTCTTAAATTTCATATTTGATAATTATTTCACTCATGATAACTTTTGAATGGTACGTCCGATTTGAATAATTCAAAAAGTAATTTACAGGTACTGATATAGCCATGAATACGAAGTCATATATTTGGATAAGGATTAATACCAAGATATGAATAATGTGGCCTATAAGTTTGTACTTGCGTTTTAACATGAAAAAGTAGTTATTATGACATAAGTGTAATAATTAGACATATGCTATTCCAGACTTTTTTGTAGAGATTGATGTCCTCTATAAGATTATAGAACTTTACTTTGCTCTATTGTCAACGGTTTTGGCAGCGTCCGCGATATAAGGATACTATTTGGTATTTTTTTCACACCTTGGGTTACATTATCGAAGTTTTCATACGGAACCCTAACTTTTTAGAAAATACTTTATAGCCTATGTTCATCACGAATAATGTAGGATTCTAATGGTGAAAGAATTTTTCAAATCGGTTTAGTAGTTTCGGAGCCTATTCGATGCAAACAAACAATCATACAATCAAATCTTTCCTCTTTATAATATTAATAATATAATATAATATAACAGGGTGGCCGGGGAGTTGACGTCCAAAGCTAAAATTTGGATGCCTCATGATGGGGAGTATCCATATCACCCCCATGTATGTTCCGCGATTTTGCGTGGTTTAGGATATAGAATTTTTGTTTATATTTTTTTTTGAAAAATTCTCCTAACACTAGTTTTCATTTTTTTACTGAATCTGTAGGACAGTTGTAGTTATTTTTTTTATGAAAATTACTAGTCATAAAGACAGCTACCACATAAAAAATTACCGTTTGTCTAGACAGTCGGGAACTTATTTAAAATTTAGTCAAAAGTTTGTAATTTCTGTTCAAGCTAAGCAGTCACAAATTTTCAATGTTAAAAAAAAAATATTTATCGTTGACTTATTGGATTCTAAGTGGTTTTAAAAACTTGCTAGGACATTAAACAGTAAAACAAGACAAAAAAAAGTTGTTGTTAATTGGCCTGTTTTTCCGTAAATGGCCTTCAAAGTTAAATTGTGTAATTTTCAAAGAAAAAAAAATAAGTTGAATTTCGTTATTTTTTTATTTAAATTAAAAGAGTATCAGTAAAACAAATGTTATTAATGAGAAAATTCATTGTTCTTATGATATTTTTTAATTTTTAGGTTTTCTTAAAATTGTTAGAAACGGTTCTAGTTTTTAACCTTGAACAAAAAGGTTCAAACAATTTTATTTTAATAGTTTTTTTTAAGGATGAGTATCAATAAAACACAATAATTTTCAATAGGTTATTTATTTTTACATAAGATGTTCAAAATTCCTTCCCCCCACAGAAATGCATAACCTACATCTGCGTAAAAAATTGTATTTTAACCGTCGAAATGCTTGACTATTGTTTCGTATAACGTCCGTTGCTTCCCGAATTTTTCTTCTGAGCTCATCTTCGCTCGCACAGTCTCTGGCGTAGGATATTTCTTTGAAGTAACCCCAGATAAAAAAATCTATGGGATTGAGGTCTGGCGAGCGGGGCGGCCAGTTAATTGGCCCTCATCGTCCGATCCACCGGTTAGGATATGTGCTGTTTAAAAAGTTTCGCACTTGCGTCGCATAGTGACACGGGGCACCGTCGTTTTGAAAAATCATTGTTCTCCGTAACTCCAGGTTAACGTCTTCCAGCAAGATTGGCAAATCTTCTTCTAAAAAACTTTTGTAAATGTCTCCATCCAGCCTGGAGGGCAATTCAAACGGCCCAACCATTTCTCCATTCAAAATTCCCGACCACATGTTCACGCTAAAGCGATGTTGGAATGATGACGGTCTCATCGCATGGGGATTTTCTACCGCCCAAATATGGTAGTTATGCATGTTAAACATACCGGTTCGTTCAAATCTTGATTCATCAGTCCATAAAATCTTATTAAAAAAACCTGGGTCTTCTTGTTCTCTTCTTAACATTGTTTGACAAAACTCAACTCTTAATGCGAAGTCTGTAGGAAGTAAGGCTTGCAGTTTTTGCACATGGTAAGGGTGATAAGATTCTTCACGCAAAATGTCTTGAATTGACGATCTGGGGATGTCAAGGTTACGAGCCATTGTTCTCGTGCTTGTAGATGGATCGCGATTAACTTCTTCTAATACGATTTCTCTGCGTTCCGGATCAACTCTGACAACACCTTCTCCACCATGTGTACCAGGTATGCAGCCTGACATCAACGTATTGTGCGTGTTAACAAATACACGATGGTCAGGATAGTGATCAGGTTGCGGTCCCCCTCGGCGTTGTAGTTGTTCTCTGTAGAGTCTTGCTGCTTCACGGCCGTTGCCCTGTGCAACACCGTAGAAGTAATGCATTTCTGCATATTCACTCAAAGTGTAGGCCATCACGACACTTCCAAGCAGCTGCAGTCCAAATCGATAGGCAAAATGGAGTCCAATAAGCAAGCGAGGGTCAAACAAGTAGGCAGCGGCGGTATCAGTGAGGAAAATAGTGGTCGAGACGAGACAAAATGGCGAACGAAACAAGACGAGTAGCGGTAAACACAGAGTGAGTACACTGACTTGACTTGCTTTGCTAGATAAAGGATGCGTCATCGCCGTGCCGCCCCGGTTGCTGGCCGGCTGTCTCACTCATATCCATTACTGTCCTGCTTTATCACGCTTACAACAATGATGATTGTAAGAGAGATAGCATAATTTTTTACCTGAGGCCAAACATTTGTTTCCAAGGTTAAAAACTAGAACCGTTTCTAACAATTTTAAGAAAACCTAAAAATTAAAAAATATCATAAGAACAATGAATTTTCTCATTAATAACATTTGTTTTACTGATACTCTTCTAATTTAAATAAAAAAATAACGAAATTCAACTTATTTTTTTTTTCTTTGAAAATTACACAATTTAACTTTGAAGGCCATTTACGGAAAAACAGGCCAATTAACAACAACTTTTTTTTGTCTTGTTTTACTGTTTAATGTCCTAGCAAGTTTTTAAAACCACTTAGAATCCAATAAGTCAACGAAAATATTTTTTTTTTTAACATTGAAAATTTGTGACTGCTTAGCTTGAACAGAAATTACAAACTTTTGACTAAATTTTAAATAAGTTCCCGACTGTCTAGACAAACGGTATTTTTTTATGTGGTAGCTGTCTTTATGACTAGTAATTTTCATAAAAAAATAACTACAACTGTCCTACAGATTCAGTAAAAAAATGAAAACTAGTGTTAGGTAAATTTTTCAAAAAAAATTATAAAAAAAATTCTATCTCCTAAACCACGCAAAATCGCGGAACATACATGGGGGTGATATGGATACTCCCCATCATGAGGCATCCAAATTTTAGCTTTGGACGTCAACTCCCCGGCCACCCAGTGTAGATAGTGTAGATGAAGACCTCTACTTGAATAAGTGTCAAAAAACATAAAAATACGGTTTAGCTAGCTGCAACTAGCAATTTATATGCAAATGTTTATTTGAACAGAATTCAAATGAAAATACACTGCTGTACCTATGTATTCAAATACGATCATAAAACTTATGAAACAATTTAAAAATTCAGTAGGTACATTAAATTACATTTTCTCAAACATACTTGCAAATTCAATCATTATTTTGACAACCTTCTTAGAGCAAAATCGAAGTATCAGTACTGCTAAAAAACATGCGAGCAGCGGCCAAGTTAGTATGAAAATCCATTTCTTCCGTGCCAAACGGTCGGGAAAACTACTATGAAAACTCATTTCTGTCATCTAATTTCAAAATGGAACCAGCTTTTTCTCCAAAGCATGGTAACCAAGAAGATAATGCAACCAATGAAAGAGTTCTGAACAAGGAGGTCACACATCTTTTATTTCGCGCAAGACCGTAGTAACTAGTATATAATCTATGGCGCAGGGTCTAATCTATGGCGAACTCACCTAATGACAAAAATAATTTCCCTAATTTGAAATGCCTTGATCAACTCTAAAAAGTAATTTATAATTATTTGTGTTATTAGGAATCAAATATTATTTCATAATTAACAAATTTTATTCTATAATTTTATAGATTTGATTAAGATTTTGTATTTATTCTATATCTATTAATCACTAGAATAGGTTCAGGAATAGGTGCCCCGAACATAATTCTTTATTAAAAGTTATTAGCGGGAACATCATAATTAACTTATTGTATTATATTAGTGCAATTTAGGTTGCAATTGCCTAGCGTTTGTGGACTATGAGAAGGCCTTCGATTCGATCGAGACGTGGGCTGTGCTACGATCTCTCCAGAGGTGCCAAGTCGACTATCGGTACATTGAAGTGTTAAAGGATCTGTACAAAAACGCCACTATGTCAGTCCGTCTTCAGGACCAGGACTCGAAACCTATCCAATTGCATCGTGGAGTGAGACAGGGAGACGTCATATCTCCTAAACTGTTCACCGCTGCATTGGAAGACGTCTTCAAACTCCTGGACTGGAAAGGACTTGGCATCAACATCAATGGCGAGTACATGACCCACCTTCGATTTGCCGACGATATTGTCGTAATGGCTGAGACCCTGGAAGATCTCGGCACGATGCTCAATAACCTCAGTAGAGTTTCACAACAAGTGGGTCTTAAAATGAACATGGATAAGACGAAAATTATGTCTAACGCCCTTGTTGTACCCACTCCACTCAAAGTTGGAGACTCTACGCTCGAAGTTGTCGATGAATACGTATACCTGGGACAAACAGTCCAGCTGGGTAAATACAACTTAGAGAAAGAGGTTACTCGTCGAATCCGACTCGGATGGGCAGCGTTCGGGAAGCTCCGCAACATCTTCACGTCCAAAATACCGCAGTGTCTCAAGACGAAAGTCTTTGACCAGTGTGTGTTGCCAGTGATGACATATGGAACCGAGACGTGGCCGCTCACGATGGGCCTTATCAGGAAGCTCAAGGTCACCCAAAGAGCTATGGAAAGGGCTATGCTCGGAGTCTCTCTGCGAGATCGAATCAGAAATGAGGAGATCCGCAGAAGAACAAAAGTAACTGACATAGCTCTGAGAGTCGCTAAACTAAAGTGGCAGTGGGCAGGGCACATCGCAAGAAGAACCGATGGCCGATGGGGCGTAAGGGTTCTAGAATGGCGACCACGTACCGGAAGACGAAGCGTTGGCAGGCCCCCCACAAGGTGGACCGACGATCTTGTCAAGGTCGCGGGAAGCCGCTGGATGCGAGCAGCGCAGGACCGGTCGTCATGGGGATCTTTAGGGGAGGCCTATGTCCAGCAGTGGACGTCTTTCGGCTGATATGATGATGATGATGATGAGGTTGCAATTGTGAATAAAATAATAAGTCAATGGAATTTAGACATAGTGCCTCAAATATCATGTATTTCATGACTATTTAAAATCTTATGGGAACTTTTTCAGTGGCAAAATGTGAAGAGACTGAAAATGTAAGTAATTTATGTAAGAATTTGAATAACCGCGCATTGTTTCAGAAAAGCACTATACAAGCCTTGGCCGAAACCAGGTATTGATGGACTCACGTATGTGGGCCTCGACTAACACCTCTGCCCACATTATCACGTTCGTACCTCAATACCCGTTTTTTCGGCCGCTGCAGTAATGTACTATTACACAATGCAATTACACGTTCCATTTCTTGTACTGCAGTTGGAGTCTAAGATTTTCTGGTGGTCGGAATAATACTACAAAAAACAAAAATCCGTACTCTCAATCTTTTCTACATACATCTACTCGTAAGTACAAAGTAGAAAATCGCAAAATTTCACAACCACAGGCAGGATTCGAACCTGCGTCTTATGCGTAAGTACCGCAGACGCTTTACCAACTAGGCTACTGTGGTTGTGAAATTTTGCGATTTTCTACTTTGTAGATTTATACAAACACAGGAAGTGTTAAAATAAAAATAATTTTTATGTACATACATGATGCTCTGTGCATTAAAGTTATATAAATTAACCCTTTGATACTACTTCTGTAATATATTTCTAATCTAGATGAGTTTCCTTTAATATATTTCTAACCTAAGCAGGTATCTATTTACTTTTTAATATTTAAATTTTTCTTGGCTCATAATATATGGAGAATGTTGTGTATGCTATCATTGGCAAACATATAAGAACACTTACGAGTAGATGGAGATAATTATTGTAAACGTAATTATATGTATTGCTGTTAGCCTACCTACATAAATAAATAAATAAATTACCTTCTTTAAATTTTCTGAAATACTCCATTGCAAATTACGTACTTTGGGGCTGGGTGATTGTGACAAAGGTTTTCTCTAATTATTGTTTGCTGGTCCATAGAAGTGGTGAAGCATGCTTTGCAGTTGATTCCATTGCCGGCCGACTGCGAGCATTCCCAGCGGACTACCTTCGTTCTCCCTAGACGACGGAAAAAAGAATACCCGTTGAGGACGGCAATCGCTTTGCCTCGGGTAGTTTGTGCGTAGAGGACTAAAAATAAACGTTAATTTTAAGTAATTTTATTATATATCGTTTTATTAAGCGTTTGTAGTGCAAAAACGCGCTATAAGAACAATAGTGCGTATACCACAATGGGTATCGTGCAGGGAATATTAACAGTTCCCTGTTTCTACATTTTGGTCCTATTGACCGGTCTTATTAAACACTTGGATAAGTTTGAAACACATGAGCAGACACTTTCTCGCCTTGACACATGTAGAAAGGATATGAAGGGTATTATCTCTCCTAAACTGCGGATTGTAACTTACAGTACAAGATATCAGGCGGTTAGGTTGTACAACTGTCTTCCTATTGAGCTAAAAATGATAACCGATTATAAAATGTTTAAAACACACAAAGGTGTGTGTGCGACTACTGTTACAGAAATGCTACTACAGTGTTCAGGAATTTGAAAACGATACTCAGGTAGATGTTGATAAACTGATTTTTATCATAAATTTTTTGTTTTATTATTCAACTAGCTGTGCCCGTGGCTTCGCCCGCGTGATATTAAGACAATGTGCAGTCGTATTTCGTACTGTACTTTGACATTTCTTATTGTGATTTTGTGTTTATTATTTTTATTGACATAAGATATATTGACTTTTGTTATAGTAGAATGGTGAATTTTATTATTGTTATAATCCTTTAATTCAAAATCTATTAATTTCTGTAAATTTCTTAAATAGTATGTGTAAATTGTCTAGATATAAGTTAAGTAATTTCCAACACAAATGTATTTGTTAAGAAATAAATGAATATGAAAAATATGGTGCGTGTTTTGGAGAAAAAATTGGGGTAAGTGCAAGTCGGACTCAACTATGATACAACAAGCTTTTGTCCTTTGATTTAAAAAAGAACTCCGTGCCCACTCTACTCTTTGATATGACTGTACTTAAAACGGGAGCTCACCATAATTGGTTTTAAATACAAAAAATAAAAATACAAAATAATTTATTCAAAAATTCCAGCTAACAAATAAACCGCTTTTACTCTGATAACCACACTAGGCTAGGCCTGTGTCGTGGTTATCCCGACCAATTGAGTAACATCGGGACTAAACAAGGTAACATAATGGACATTACAGAGTTATAACTTAACTTTAAATACATTATACTACAAGAAAGATAAATGCAGAGATTTAGTTATGAGAAAAGTTGTAATATTTTATGATTAAAACTTTTACGTTTAGGTATTTGTGCTATAAGACCTAGCTTTTTGTCAAAACATAAAATAAAAAATATAACGAGATGGAAAATTTGTATATCCTTAAGTACGTGGAGCCAGACTGGAAAATTGTGCGCTTCATTTAAGTATTCTGTTTATTAGCCATATGTGTATGACATCCTCTAATGTTGATAATAAATCCATTGATTGTGTTGATTTTGGCACGGCAACCTTTTGACACACTGCTGCATACCCACAGAGTCTTTAGGCCTTCCTTATACCTCGCATGTCTGTTGTACCGGTACCCGCCGAACATCAACACCGGTTCTCCGAAACGGGACGTGGTGAAGTATGCCGCTGCAAGTAAAAAAAACGCTATAACTTTGAATTTACAGGGTAAGGAGTGTGTTTCTTCGAGATGACTCGGTGTTTTTAATAAACCACTTTCCCAATGGAAACCATGCTATAATCGACCCAAGCACAAAATTGCTTCATAAGAGACGTTAAAACAGAAATATGTTGAAATTGGTTCTTTACTTAGCTTAAGTTTAATAATAAATGACACGGAGTAAGCTCCTTGAAGAAAGGAGTGTCATACATAACATCCCATGAAATATCCACTGCAGGATAGGGAGCTCTTACCAGAATACCAACTGGAACAATGTGGAGGGGAAGTGCCATAGTCACCATGCTTGTTAGGACCATGGACCGCGGTTGTTGACGATACACAGAAGGTCGCCGCTGCCCATCATCCATAGTTCACAATCCCCAAGTCGCCTCTTACAACACCCACGGGTAAAGATGGGTTGGTCTACCACTCGGGATACTCTGGGTTCTTTGTAATAAAACCACACAATCCCGTCGAGTTTGCGCTTGTCTTATTTGTCTTGACAATAACAATGATCTCATGATGGAGCTGCAAGGTGACCATTAGAGCTCTGTAATAAAACGACCCTACGACTTTTGGCCCGCCTGATTTGTCTTGACAAATACAGTAATCATAGACGATCCACTCAATGACCTAGTTTAAAAGTTACAGATCAAACATAACAAAAATTCCGTAATTTTTTGGCAAATTTCGAATATTTTTTATTATTATTAAGTTTCTGCATGATATAGTTGGTCAAGGTCGCGGGAAGCAGCTGGATGCGAGCAGCGCAGGACCGGTCGTCATGGGGATCTTTAGGGGAGGCCTATGGTCCAGCAGTGGACGTCTTTCGGCTGATATGATTATGATGATGATTATGATGATATTGTTACTTTTTGTTGTTTTTTTAGCTAGGCTTACTTTCTACTTTGAAGAAAATGAACCGTTTGCTTAAAAAGAAACAAAGAAAAAAAAACAAAAAGAAGGCGTTGTCTTTTTATTTTTAAATTAAAGAGCCTTTAATATCTAAATAGCAAACTTTTCAAAAGAAGAAGCGATTGCTAAGTTGGAAGAGCGTCGGCACGGGACGCCGAAAGTCGCAAGTGCAGATTCGGCTCGACTCAAATTTTTCTTTATCTATTTGAAACAATAAGGTAAGGTCCCACAAAATATTTGTGACTGAACCTACGCAGTTGGTTTTCGCACAAAAAATAAGATAAGAAATAAGATGGCAGATCAGGTTCGTTTTGTTATTTTTTTCGACCCTCTAGCATCCCTTCTTGAGACTGAAGAGGTTACAGCCATCTGCAGCATCCGAAATCCTCGTTTGGTTGTTATAAATTGATTCTTTTCTGGAAATATTTATATCTTTAAGCTTTTTAAAAAATGTATTATATGATTTATTGAACATGCTATTTAAATTACGAAGTGAAAATTCTACACATATATTGATTTTAGTCAGAAATAAGCATATAGGTATAATAAAAGACAGTAAATTTTAAAGTAAGTGATATGTATTTATCGTAGAGCGACTCTCATTTCGAATTTCCCACGGTATTTTCAAAGACAAACGTTAGTGCCAGCAGCACCCATGCAGTGGCCCAAGCACGGCCAAGCTTCGCCAAACGTCAAATTAGTACTGAATTTCCGTACCAGTGTAGATTGTCGATGTTGGACGATGATGTTGGCAATGATGGCTTTATTTAGATCGTGAGGTTGGTACTACTACAACGAATGGCGCGTAAAGGGGCGTGGTTTGTGTCAGTTTAGCCAACACGTAGCAACGTGAAGACGAGGCCGCCATTTTCAACAGCTCATTCTTGTTCGAGATTTTACCACGTTTAGTTCTAAAGTGATAGTTGGCCGCGAGATGAAGCCTGCAGCCGCTGGCGGGTGAGCCGTGGCAATTCTACGATGACAGGAGCGACCCTTTAATGACAGCTAAGTGTTTATGATCTTTTCTGCTCTAGACTGTGAGATTTTAGGTTATGATACGCGAATACCTTTTGTGATAGTAAAACACGGTGCACTGTGAGTTTGCTGCAGTAGAATATGTGGATAGAATCTTATGAAAGCCCCTACCGTTTGGGGTTGACAGGATTGTGGCATTTAGTTAATCTTCTTAAAATAAAACAACAGGTGGCACAAGCAGTCCTGCACACCGCTGTGTTTACCGACGACGTGATAGAAGAGAATACCGTATGAGAGGTCAATGGCAAGTCAGGATGAATGATCGTTATGCAAGTAAGTTATACTCGATTGAATTAGGCGATTGTCAAAGATGTTATCGATGTCTACTACAAATAGTTCAGCAAATATCGTGTTCTCTGCTATTCCTGATGTCTATCCCTTGCCCACATAGTGCCATCCCTCTTCCGCTCCCGAGTTCGTGTCTTCGACATATTTATACCAAACACTATACAAAATGGTACGTGAACTGACAGTGCTTTAAATCAATGATTGTGTTCATCATTGTGTTTAACGATTTCATCCTTGATGAGTAGGACACAAGCTTTGCAACCACGTGCCGTCCTGCTGCAGATCCATCGCTGCTTTATGGCCGAGTGCGAGCCTTTTCTCTTGAAAAGGAAGTATCTGTACTCGCCAATCTGCAAGATACGCCCTCCTTTAGCACTCACAGTGAAAAATGGTGCTGAAAATGGCAACTTTTATTAGATTTATTCACTGAGTCAACAAATCCGCATGAGGTCTAAGCATTAAATGTAGGTAGGTACAGTTGTTTTACGAATGATTGCTTTATCCAACAAAAGCGGTTGGTTTAACCTAAGAACTAAAGAATGTATTGTGTACTGGTAATTTTACTGGCTCCAAAATACTGCTGCGGTACAAGCACAAAGCTGTAAAACCATCTCCATGATGCGGTTTTTGTTTTTCGTCTATCACTTCCCCTAACCAACACTCATAAGTGCTAAAATTGTTGGAGCTTCTGATTAGTTCTACAACGTGCAACCAAAAGGGCATAGCAACCCTGAAGGTTGTGAATCTGACCATAAAATTGTACAAGTTTTTCCATCGAAAGTTAGCTGAAATAGAAAATATAGAAAATTTCACATATAAATCTTATCAAATGATAGCACATTGGTCTCGAAATCAAAAAGAAATAGTTTTGTATTTGACCTGTTTTTAAAAAAGTTTCATGGCCAAATTCAACACGTACCGCAGATTTTTTTATGCGAAGTAGGTCAGTCAGCATTTGACCCCGATCTCACCAGGTGGTAAGTGACGATGGGGTCGAAGATGTAGCAATTCCCTTGCAACGATACATATTATATTTTGATACCTACAATGCCTTGTAGTGCCGGCAAAGAATAGTACCAACCCATACATACCCGTGGGTGTCGTAAGAGACGACTACGGGTTAACTGGAGGATGGGCAGCAGCATCCTCCTTTATATCTTACATCTTACTTACTGTGGTCACTTACAACCGCGGTCCATGGTACCAGCCGTAACGCTAACAAGCGAGGTGACTATGGTACTTCCCCTCCACATTTTTTCCAGCAAAAGCTAGAATTCTGGAGGGAGCTCCCTGTCCTGTAGTGGACGTTTCATGGGATGTTATGATATGATGACCTACAATGCTGACAAATGGCAAATCATTTCAACGGTTATGATCAGTAAATTTGAAAATGATGTTCGAGAAGCCGAAGGTGATGATGAAGGCCCAGCACTTGCAATTTTAGAATAGATGGGATGGAAACAAATTTCTGGAGTCACAAATACAAAACAACGACTTTACCAAAACAAATTATTTATGAAAAGCTAAGCTGTGATAATTGTCGCGAAACAAACAATACAAATGAAATGTTTTGAGGTAGGGTTGCAATATTATTTTGTATTTTTTGCCACTGTAAAAGCCCGCTCAGAGGCAAATCGTAGGTACAACTAGTAAATCTTAAGATAACTATACGTAATCTTATCTAGGACATCGGGATCCTTAAGCAGATTCCATTGCTGATGACGTAGCGCTGCGGAGGATGCGTGTGGTCAGTCTTCATACGGATGATCTCGCGGTTCTTGGTAGCGGTGATCGTAGCTCGGCACTTCTTTGTTTTGTTACTACTACAACACCATCGGTCCGTGCTCATATTCCGCCCGTCGCACCAAAACGTATAGCCTTGATAGTAAATAATTGGTTTCCCCGCAGGATTTGTTGTCCATATAACGGAGTCTAAATCTATAAAACACAAAAGAATAAACTAAGAAACCATGTTGAGTAAAATAATTAAAGCTCTATTCAATGCCTTTCACTTTTCTATCCTTTGCTAACCTTAGTTTCTACCACGAACGCAAATACAATTTTTAAGATGATAAACATTATATTAAAAATAATTATAACAACAGCAGAATAAAGGCTCAGGCCATCCAGAAAGCGCCATCCTCCATCCTGATATACCTAAATAACTATGGAAAATCAAGAAATACTTATTAAATTCATAATTTAAACGTACAAGGTCGTTAAATAGGTTGTTAAATAATAATAATTTCATAAATCAAAACATGTTTTAGTATATATACAATTATGGATTGTATCTTATCATTGACACTCATAATTTCATACAAATCATTTAAATTTAGTGTATATGCAAATTCAATTATAAAGTCAATGTAAAAAAACAATAATTATTACATAGGATCTACTTTTGAAAACTTTAATAAATAGATCTCTGGTTCATAGCATGCCATGGCAATGTAATCCCCTCATTTCAATCACGTTTCCATTGATGGTGTGTAATTTAGCTTTGCAGCCGGCCGAACTCCGGGAACATATCCAAACCTTTTTGACTTTACCGTCGGTTTTGTAAGCAGGGTGGAGGTTAAATCGAGACCCTTGGAACAAGACCACAGGGTTACCATATCTCGATAACATGTACAAAGGGGCAGCTGACCCTGAAAATAAATTTGTATTAATGGAAAAAGGAAAACCAAAATTATAATCATCAGGAATTAAAATTTCATGCAGTTGTAATTTGAACTTGGGAATGGTTTCAACATCTTGATTAGTGTTACAAATACAAAAATAATTATTATGAGTACTTTTATGATTAAATGGACAGTAGCATTCTGAATAATTCAGAATCCTATAGAATGCCTGAACTGAAACTAGCAAAGAGACGTAAGATTTACTTTCAAGTATGCAAATCAAATGAAAAATTTACGAGTCTGAGGGTATTAACCAATTTATTATAATTGGGCCTTTTTAGGGTTCCGTACCTCAAAAGAAAAAAACGGAACCCTTATAGGATCACTTTGTTGTCCGTCTGTCTGTCTGTCTGTCTGTCTGTCTGTCTGTCAAGACCCTTTATCTTACGAACGGGTAAAGGTATCAGGTTGAAATTAATACCATATATTAGGATCCATGAGCCACTCACGATCTGAAAATTTCAATTTTTTACAACGACGCAATCAAAAGATATGGCATTTTATGTCCTCATCTCCATACATTTATTCAAAAATGAAAAACCTACAGGGTACTTCTCGTTGACCTAAAATTATGAAATTTTGGCAAGAAGCTAGGTCTCACAGTACAAATAATGGGAAAAGTCTGAAATCATTAAATATTACAACCTTTCTCACAACTAATGGTAACCAATTGTGGTGAGCTCCCGTTTCAAGAACATTCATATAGGAGAGGGGTCAAGTTGGATGGTTACTGAGGCGATTTTTGTTTTAGTTCTATTTAAAAACGGGAACACTTACAAACTTGAAAATTGGTATGTTTATAGGGAATAGGCAATAAAATAACAACAAATAATAAAATTTGGTCAAGCGCGTGTCGGACTCAAAAAATCTAGCACATTAACTTACTGAAATTTCAACTAATACAATTATGTTTATGTGGTGGTACGGAACCCTCAGTGCGCGAGTCCGACTCGCACTTGGCCGGTTTTTTTTGTTTTTATGTATTTAACCTGCATGCTTTCACAGATTTTTTAATGGTTATGTTCATTATTTGTAAAGACAATGGCATCTTCTTGTGTGGTGATGGAAGCCGTGCATCCCGAGTAGGTCCATTTGCTACACATCCAGAGGACTTTGGATCCTCTATACTTTCCGTGAGTGTATGCGCCGTGACGAGTGTACCGGTATCCACCTATCTCGATCAATGGTTTTCCACTTCGAAATGTCTTAAACTTGACGCCAGGACTAAAGAAGTTATTGCCTGAAACATTATTGAAGTCAACTCTTCAATTTAAATTTGACTCCTAGTTTTAAAATCAATTTGCAGCTAAGACACGTAAACATACGTAGTGAAACCTTCAAAAATATACAGATATGAATACTAAAGAAATACTTCGTAGGTGCTTGGTACTTACGTTTATTATTCCCACAAATACTAAAGGAACTTAAACATGACTTAGAACTGAAATCACATGTGTGTGACGTAAGACTAGTGATTGTGCACCTTCTTGAGACCGATGACCATCTGGTTGAGGGTGATAGCGGAGGCCCTGCAGCCGCCGGTGCCGATCCACTTCTCGCAGAGCCACTGCACCTCGCGGTCACACCGCCGGCTCGCGCGCTGCCTGTGGTACCGGTACCTCCCCACGTGGAGCACCGGGTTGCCACGCTTCGACAGTGAGTACCACGCTTTAGCTGTAAAATTGAAAACCCTATACATACTTATAAATTTTTAAAGGTATTAAGTACCATCTACGTGCAAAGGCTGAACTACCAAGCCATGCTCAAAGCCAACTTCGGAACAAACTTATTGTTAGGTGCCTTTGAATGAACTATTTTAGAACTTAAAAGACTATATCTAAGTGTTATAGTAACACGAAAGTTATTTTTATAGGATAGTAGGTAGGTTCCTTGAAAAAGATTTAAACGTAGAAAGGACAAAATTATTGCTATCAAAATTCTAGACAAGTAAAAGGAAGTCGGTCAGGTCAGATTTAATGGAAGTAGAGCTTTGTGCAAAGTCTAAATGGGGCAGTACTAACCCCTAGGCTGTTTCTACCGCATAGCAGAAGTGTTTGCACAAATGTGTTCCAGTTCGAAGGGGAAGGAAGCCGAGTAAAATAACATGCACATGCGTGAGGGATTGCATCTAAGCGACTGCAGCAACTCCAACAGCACGCTATAAGTAGCAACTACTTTTAATTTAAATCGAAAAGATTGTGCTAGTTATAGGCAAAGTAGCAAACGTGACTATTTACCATCAGGTATAACCACTCGTCGGCTAATTCCTTTAACATACATTAATATAGTTTGATTTATCAATATGCTCTTCCTAATATCAGATAGATTCCACAGTAAAAAATTACTATAAAACTGGATGAAGATAAATGTTATATTTATCATAACTGTTGGATATAACCATATGAATAATTGTAGAAGTTTATTAAAACACTAATTACAAATGGACATTACCTTATATTTTTAATTCTAAACACACATTTACAGTTTCAAATTATTACTAACTTAAGCAACGAATAATTTGTGGATGGAAAAGTCGAAAGCAGAAAGTTTGACTAAGGAACTTTCTTTGGACCAGTTAGGAGATAAACATACTAAAAGTCCTTGCCCCTCCGAGGTCCGCTCGAGAGGGGGGGGGGGCAAAAAAGGTCGTATTTTTAGTTTTTTGCTTACATCTCGAAAACGGTGCGTCGTACGAAATTTTGTTGTATTACGTAATGAAAGCTGATAAAATTTTCTACAACTTTGCCTGTCACATTTTTAATCTATCTCCAATCGTTGCCTAGTTATGAGCCCCGAAAAACGGCCAGGATTATGAGACCGGACATACAGTCAACATTTTTTCCTGAAATTTACGGTAGCACTTGAGAAAAGTTATGAAGCAATTTTAGTATGTTCATCTCCTAACTAGCCCCAACAAAGTTCTTAAGTCAAACTTTCTGCTTTCGACTTTTCCATCCACATACCCCTTGAGATCACTCATTGGCCATACTATACTTAGAGTTAAAGATAAATAAGTAAAGAATGTCATTGTTACACTTGTAACATTAAAAAAACAAAAAATATTGACGGCTATAAAAATGTAATATTTAAGAAGTTCTGATTTAATATCTTTAACATTTGGTTCCTTATCATTTAGCAACTTTGACAACTATGGAAGTGGCAGACGAGTACTGATTTAGGTAGTTAAGCAAAAATCCAGTGCACTTTCATTTCACTTTCATTTCTATCAAAATTCAAGTTATTGATTACATTGACATTTTACGTGAAGGTAAATTAAAACTCAACTTGAAATTCTTATTTACAATGTCACGATATTGTCTCTCTGTTTCAGCTTTATTTTTATGAATATTAGGATCAAACCACTCATTGTACAATTTGAACATACGACTGATGTTTAAGTCTTCATGTAAATACAATTCATTATTTTGTGACTTCACAGGCTTAAGGCTTTTTATATGATCATATACGGTTTTCTTTACATCCTCTTTTATTTTGTGTGGACGATTTGCATGTTTTCCTCTTAGATCTTGCGCTAGGCATCCTGTCAACGGGTCAACTTTATTCAGAGCCGTGCGAACAAACTTATCGCCGATTGATAGAGTGGCAAGGAATTGTTTCATACATACTTGGACATAATCTAAGGTATCTCCATTATTCACAGGTAATTTATACAGCAAAGTGCACTTACGTCGTGTTTTCGCAACCGTACAAATCCGCTGTGGATTTTGTTTTGTAACTAATGTTGTTATATAGCTCCATTGTTTACATTTGTCACCTAATTTCCAAAATTTATCAAAAATAAGCCGTCTTTGATCTTCGTCAACTTTTTCATAGCATTTACGCGGACAATTACAATGCGATCGCAATTCCTTACCAGATATAAATATGCCTTTTTGTGACACATAAGATTTCCCCATGTTTGCTTGAATCTTCCTCTTTACGTTTTTCCATTCGCTTGGATTTCTTTTTCTAATGTTACTTTTATTTTTGATTTGATTTTGTTGTCTTAATAATTGTGCTTTGTTACTACAACTAGAAATTTCAGATGGGGGGCTATTGCATCGCGGAGTAGAAGATTGAAAAGAGAGGCTGCAGCACTGATCTGAAATAAGAAATTAATAAAGTAATATATTTTTTTTCTAGTGCGTGTTTGGTATTCCTAATTATAAAATCTAAAAGCCAGTAAAAAAAGTCACTCACGCACCACAGTAATTTGTAATTATTAAGCGTTATCAGACTAAATACAAATAAAGATTAATTTGTTACTGACGCACCAAATTTTTATTTGGAACAAACCAACTTAACGAACATTTGGAATTGGAAATTCCTATTTCCGAACTTAAAATCGTCAAATATTTTTAAAACTACACACAAATCGAAAAACAATACACTTAATACGGTCAATCTGTCATAAATGTTACATGAGTAAACAAAGCTTATTTTTAAAACATAGTTTCAACACAGTGAGTATCTAAAAATAAAAAACCGACCAAGTGCGTGTCGGACTTCGCACGTTTAGGTTTCCTTGAAAATGAGGGAATTTCAAAGAAACGGTCACATTTATCAATATGTTGTTGGTAATTGTTAGTAGAATATACGTATTCATAAACATTAAATATTACTCAAAATCATAGATCAAAAATTAAAAAAAAATACAAAAAAACATATACCTATAATTTGACAATTTATATGGCTTGGGGTCAACTTCTTATACTGTCATAATTTGAAGACTGTAGCCCCAACTGCTTGGCTGTAAGACCTGAGTGACAGAGGACGGACAGACGTGAGTGACTGCAATAGGATCTGTTTGAACCAATCGGGTACGGAACCTAAAAGGACAGTAAATTAACAGCATTGCAGATTATTTTTTCGGTTACGTAGTCAAAAAGGAACCCTTATAGTTTCGTCATGTCCGTCTGTCTGTCCCCGGTTTAGCTCAGAGACCGTTACAACTAGAAAAATGAAAATATGTACATTTTATCCACGCCGACAGTGGTAATTAAGATCTTAAAAAAATATTTTTTAGGGTACCTCCTCTATGAGTAAAGTGGGTGTGCAAAAAAATCACATTACATAGTATTACATATGATGAAATTAAAACGAAAACTATCACAGCTAAGAAGGCTTCACAGGTTAATAACCTATAGCCGAAAAACTGCAATAATCAAAATAGCAGTAGCACTCATGCGCTAGGAACTCGCTGAGCATTAAAAAGTAGAGAGTTTATGTTATGATCGTCATGAAATACTCTATCAAAACGTGCTTCGCAATAAAAAGTCGTAAATAATCTACGGAGCCCTATACTGCACGTAGCCCGACACGCACTGGGTCGGATTTTATAATTGTTACACATAAGTTGTTGTCTAGATATTGTTGTTGTGTCGAGTGGTTGTGCAAACAAGTAGTCAGCAAAGTTTATTTACTGAACAAACATAATACTATGATCCACTAACTAACAAAATGTGAAATCAGAGATACCATGTCTGCCCGGTAACACTAGCAACTTAAAAGTTTAATAACAAATTTATTTCATTGCCGCCGATAAGTGAATTTATGATTATGTTGGTTTTTATTTTTAACAATTGTTTTACCGATTGTATGTAAGATCGCATTGCATCCCTTGCGGTTGTGAGTAGAGCATTTCCAAATAATTTTTGGTCCCCGAATAACTTTTTTACAAAATGTATACTTGCCATACTCGATCAATGGCTTTCCTCTTATGGATGTTAACACAGTAAATCCTGTAAACGCAAAGAAAATGCAATTGAATAAAAGATTATTTACTAAAAATGTAATACAGTTTGAAGAGGAGAATTTTATGAATATGGTGGTTTTATGCTCAGCCTATATTAAATATCTTTACCGGAGAGATTGCCATTTAAATGAAAGAAAAGTTGCTTTTTCAACTAATGGTTATGTAGATCTTTCATTTTAACAATTGTATTATCGATTGTATGTAAAATCGCATTGCATCCCTTGTGGTTGTGAGTAGAGCACTTCCATATAATTTTTGGTCCTCGAGCTGCATTTTTGCAGTATGTGTAGTTCCCATACTTTATTAGTGGCTTACCTTTTTGGGATGTAACCACATCAAAATCTGTAAACCAAAAGAAAATGCAAAAAAAGAAAGTGTTTATAAACGCAACCCGACGAGCGTGTTAAACGGTAGGTGAAATTAAAAAGCGAAGGAACTATATCAAGATCGTAACAGGATTTTTGCCTACCTGAAGTAAAGGAAAGAGGCGTAATGCTTGTGTGTATATGTTACCTCATGAAATCAGGTAATCTGCAGATTACCTAGTTAATCTGCAGTATACCTGGCCGATTCCGTTAAAATACGAAGATTTGTTTCAGTTCGCACATTAACTAGGTAATCTGCAGATTAATGACCTAGCATATGGTAAAGTGCATAATTAGGTTTTGAATCGGTTAGGTTAGGTGTGGTTTGGTTTGGTTATGTTAAGGGGTCGGGTTTAGAAAGCTGTCGCAACATTTTGAATAATTTGTGTTTGTGCTTCAAATTACTGATATGGTAAGATTAAAAAAAACTAGAAACTGTCTGGCAATTTTTTTTTCCTGTCTTATCTTTTATATACCAGATTGCCCAGTTAAGTGGCTAAAAAATAAAGATATTTTCACAGCTTTGCACAAATTACCAACAGTCAAACCAATTAATAATTTACAAGGAGACGATCATCCATCTCATGAAACAACTACTGCAGGACAGCGAGTTTTGTGTATTTACAGGATATTTTCAACAAATTCTGCAAAAATAAAACATATAATACAAAAGATTTAGGCATACCTTTTGCTCTTACATGTTTTGGTCTAGATTTGTTTAGGTAGCTTTTGACAAAGCAGCTGACTGCATTTACTACAAAATTTTGAAGGATTAAAGTGGTTACATTATTTTATAATAACAAATAAGAAAGTTTTTATTATAACTAGTGATTATGCCAATCCGTAATTTTAGTAAGTTCATTATTAAATGTATGTAAAATCATGGTGCATCCATTGTGGTTGTTAGTGGAGCATTTCTATATATTGATCCCTGAATTAGTTTTCTACAAAATGTGTAGTTCCCGTACCGAATCAATGGATTTGCTCTTTGAGGTGTGACCACACGAAAATCTTTAAAGCACAAAAAAAAAATTGATGATAATGATAAGATAAAGTCAAAAGTAGAACTTTGACTTTGACCAAAGAAAATATTTATACCCAAACTTGATGGACATGACGCAAGATAACAATGAAATCAGGAATACAATAAAACGATTACCTATACAAACATAATTAAAATCACATTCTATAATCATAATAACAGAGTTAAATACATACAAGGTCATATCTAGTATTACAAAACTTGGTGGCAGGTTGTCATGTATGAAATGTGAAACGACGATGTCAGTCCTTAACGACTGACAAACATAATTAAAATCACATTCTATAATCATAATAACAGAGTTAAATACATACAAGGTCATATCTAGTATTACAAAACTTGGTGGCAGGTTGTCATGTACGAAATATGAAACGACGATGTCGTCAGTCCTTAACGACTGACAAACATAATTAAAATCACATTCTATAATCATAATAACAGAGTTAAATACATACAAGGTCATATCTAGTATTACAAAACTTGGTGGCAGGTTGTTATGTATGAAATGTGAAACGACGATGTCGTCAGTCCTTAACGACTGACAAACATAATTAAAATCACATTCTATAATCATAATAACAGAGTTAAATACATACAAGGTCATATCTAGTATTACAAAACTTGGTGGCAGGTTGTCATGTACGAAATATGAAACGACGATGTCGTCAGTCCTTAACGACTGACAAACATAATTAAAATCACATTCTATAATCATAATAACAGAGTTAAATACATACAAGGTCATATTTAGTATTACAAAACTTGGTGGCAGGATGTCATGTATGAAATGTGAAACGACGATGTCGTCAGTCCTTAACGACTGACAAACGAGTCTTGCAGCTTCTACCACAGAATATATAATAGTAAACAAGTTTCTTCTACGTCCATATCTAAGTAATTTGTATTATAAATTGTCGTTTAACCTTTATTGCCACATAATCGAGGCATTGCAACCGATTTCGAACTTCAATGGCTGATGATTATGAGTTTGTCCGTTAAATTTTAGTTCATCTTTCGTAGCAACTGCGTTGTTCCAGTCGTAGTTTTTTTCTAGCAACTTGAAGCCAGCAGGACAGTTCTTGCCTTTAACCCGTCGGCCAACAGGGCACATGAACAAAGCCCTTTTTTGTTTATTTTCGTCCAAAAGGCCTCGCCCTTCGAAGCAGTAAGAATTACCATCAATAATGGCCACAATCTTGCGTTGTTTGTCTAACGCCCATTTGATTTCATAACCTGTAATAATACAGAGTGGACGCTGTTGCTGTGTATGTAAAATACATTTGGCAGTAATCTATATTACTATGCAATGTTACAGTTAAAAAAAGCTATTTACGATTTTTTTTTAAATAAGAACGTATTTTGTATTTGTATGTTTTAAATTGTGCTAGACCTTAAAGCAAGGAGTTCCGAAATATTTGTGCTAGACCGTAGATCATTCATTTTATACAAATTACTTCTTATTTTTATTAAATAGCATAACAATTTGTACGAGATTTATATATATGCCACCAAGCTTTGTCAGAAGATATATTTTTCTCGTACTAATTGTTATGTTTTTTTTTTATTTTGACCTATATTTCTGGCCGCTACAACAAAACAGAACCTGTTATTTATAAATTTCATTTATACATATAGGTACAAAGCAAAACTAACTAACATCTTCTTACTTGGTTCTTTGTGTGACTATCCCAAAGTTCCATAAAGTGTCTTTACAGGTAAAGCTCCATTAATTCTATCGCTAACACTTTCAGTTTGACAAACAAAGAAAGTTTGTGACAATAGATTAAAGGGAACTTTATCTTTAAAGCAGATTTGTGCAATAGGCTATAAGTACAAACTATTCAAAACCAAAAAGGTACAAACTTGTTTGTTTTTGATTATTCATTATAGCACTAATTTTAACACGTATTTGATAAAATATTTCTTATATCTAATAGAAGTGACGATTTTTTCACCGTATTATTTAGAAATATCTAGACAGAAAACTAAAGATAATCAAATGAAAAACTAATCTAAGTTATATTCTAATGTAAATTCCATTTCGAACAATAAATCTTGCCGGTGGATGATTGTGTTTGTCGTTGACTTTAATAATACTTCCGTCTGTCGCGGTCGTCGTCAGTGCGGCTTTACACTTAGACGACGACCTACTAACGCAGGGCCAATAATGAGTGCTCTTGGACTGAATATTCAGATAAAACGGATAGCCTTTGAAGACTATTATATTTTTTCCAGAACGATTTTGCAACCAGGTTACTGTAATGAAACAAATGTACAAAAATCAAAGATTACGTCTTTTTGTAGTCGACTATCCATTAGTTGCAGAAAGCGTGTTCCAAATGGAACTTTCCTTTAATTTATCACTGGCACTTTTTGTATTATTGACGATGAAAGTGGCAGCAATACATTTAAATGAGCTTTACATCTCTCATATTCGGTAAGTAGGTCCTTATTACCCCCAAATGGGGCTTG
This sequence comes from Athrips mouffetella, assembly GCA_947532105.1. NCBI lineage: Eukaryota > Metazoa > Arthropoda > Insecta > Lepidoptera > Gelechiidae > Athrips > Athrips mouffetella. The sequence goes on along the minus strand of OX383964.1, from coordinate 22,710,805 downwards.
TAGGTAACCAATTAGCGCTCTAGGGTAATAATGTAGCTAGAAAAGCCCCAGGGCGGTAAGTGATTGTAACGCCCCCGCCCGGTAGCACCTCCACCTCCACGCGCGGCTCGGCCGCCTCCAGCAGCGGGGCGACGGGCGTTTTAATTACTTACCGCCCTAGGGCTTTTCTAGCTACTTTATTACCCTATAGCGCTAATTGGTCACCTACAATTTGGTGGTAATAAGGACCTACTTACCTCACAATCGAAATGTAAAGCAGAGTAGTTAGCTCGGGTGTAAGCATCAATTGCACCCTCGAACTATAGGCGCCCTCGCTGCGCTCGTGCGCCTAAATATCTCGGGCTGCAATTGATGCCTTACAGCACTTGGCTACTAATCTACTATTATTTTTAAAGCAGCTTTGTTTATTAGGCTGTAAGAATTAGTAAATATAGGAAATTAGACAATCTTGCTTATTTCTGATACTTTATTATAGTACCGCCAAATCAGAACAATTATAGGTTTAGGGTCTTTATAATCTAAGAAGAGACGTAACGACATATTGCACCATATTTAAAACATATATCTGGACTGATAGTCCGGTCCCTTATAGTCTTATATCGCCAAATTCACCAAATTGCACCAATTTCTTTCCAGGTACTAGTTAGGTACATAGCTCTCAATTTTTGATAGGAGCCCATTCTTGAATTTTCTATGGATTTTTTTTTATATTCAAGAATTGGCTCCTATCAAAAATTGAGAGCTATGCACCTAACTAGTACCTGGAAAAAATTTGGTGAAATTGTAAATCGTGTCTACGTGAAACAGGTAACTGACCGCACTATGATAAAACAAAAGATGGTAAAAAACTAATCCAATAAACTAAGATCGGACAGCTGGCAACCCTACTGGTGCCGTAGGTAGTCATGAGTGTTTTAAACAAATATGTATGTATGTATATATTCTTTATTGCATCACAAATAAAAGGAGACAAATTACAAACGAGAATAGTACCTATGCAAAGGCGGACTTATCCCTAAATGGAATTTCTTCCAGCCAACCTTAGAGAGGCTAAAGGAGTTGACAATATTTTTGCAGAATACCTACATAAAAAGAATTGTTAATATTATTTACTAAGTACAACGGATAAATAAATTCATGCAAACTAAACTAAAACTAAATAAACACAAGAAACAAAATAACCTACCTACTTATGATGATAATAATAGTAATACATATATATATAATACCTATAAATATATAATATATATAATAATAAATAAGTCTTTATTTTATCTCACAAACGAAACGTTAATTAAGTAGGTACATATCTTATATATATCAAACATGGTTTGTGTTTCCTTTGTGAGAATCTGGTGTCCATACTAGGATAAACCTGTGTCACAGAGCACCAGACCCCCACCCTACAGTCTCTGAATCAGACATTTGATACATATACTTAGTGCAGTATACCATTATAAAATACAATAATCAATGTTAGACTAATCGAAGAAGATAAAGAAAGAAAAAAAAAAACAACAGGAATAAATAAATTAGGTTAATAAGTAAGTAAGTAATTTAGTAGTAGTACATTCAAGTAGGCGTAGGTAGTACATTCAAGTGAGTGTGTATGTGTGGGCGTGTGTATATGTGTGCCTGTGTATGTGTGTGCGTGTGTAGATGTCAGCGTATGTGTATGCGTTTTAAATATGTGTGTGTGAGAGTAAGAGTGAATATGTGTGTATGCATATGCGTATGTATCTCTGTGTGTTATGTTGTGATCTGTAATAAGTTTTCTGTGGCTTCATAATCGAATGCCTCCAAAGAAATTCGGATTTTATTCTTAAACTGATACGAGGTCAATTTTCTAATATTGTTTACTTTTTTATTAAATGTGTTATAAATACGTGGTGCCAGGAAGTTAAAGTGCCTTTGAGCAAACGTGCTCTTGGTGATGGGAACTGGGCATGGGTTTCGTCTCTTATTACTGTGCGGTAAAAAGGGTATCACTTTTTTATGATAGCGATGCAAGCACTGGAATAAATATAATTTCCTGACACTAAGCACATTAGAATTTGAGTATAATTGTCTCGTAGGAAATCTATATGGGAGTTTTAGAAGGACCTTCAGAACCGCTCTCTGTGATATTTCTGCTTCCTTTAAGCGAGTTTTGGCAGCGCCTCCCCAAGAGCAAATGCAATACGTGGTAATAGATTCACACAACGCTTTATAAACTTGCTTGAGTAAATTGACATCAGCTACTTGTCTGAGATTTTTAAAGATGTATATAAGCTTTCGAATACGAGTGGATACTAGTGATATATGTGCATCCCAGCGCAAGTGTTGATCGACTTGAATTCCCAGATACCTGATTGTACCAGCTCTATGAAGATGTGTACATGAACATACAGTGAGGTTAGGATTTTGAAGTCTATTACAGGGGTACACGTGGATCTTCACATTTCTATTACTATCGAGACTAGATGCGGCAGATTTGCTGAAGCACATGTATTTTGTCTTTGAGGTGTTTAATGATAACAAATTATTTTCAAGCCAACAAGTTACTTTTCCCATACCGATCTCTGCCAGACTACATGTTTCCTCCATAGTTCTGCCGTGAAACAAGATAACAGTATCATCAGCAAACATAATGAGTTCAGCGTCACCGAGTTCTAGTTTACAAAGCTCATTTATGTAGAGCAAGAACAGGGTAGGACCGAGCGTACTACCTTGTGGTACACCGTACAAGCTAGGCCTATCATCACTAACATACATGCCAAGTCGCACGCATTGCCGGCGATTGGATAAATAATCTTTAAACCATTCTAATTGATTACCTCTGATACCTACATTTTCAAGGCGGGCCAAAAGGATAGGTATTGAGACGGTGTCGAATGCTTTTTGTAAATCAAGGAATACTCCGATACATTTATCACCGTTATCAAGATACGACGTGATGCACGATGTTAGTTTTAATACAGCATCTTCAGTAGAACGATTTGCTCGAAAGCCAAACTGATTATCTGCAATTATCCTATTAGTTTCAAGATAGTTGGTCAGTCTTTTATTAACAGATTTTTCTAGTACCTTAGATATCGTAGGTAAAATTGATATAGGTCGATAATTTGTCGATAATTTTTTATCCCCAGATTTAAATATCGGTGTAACGAGCCCCTTTTTTAGAGCATCAGGAAAAACGCCGGTTTCATAACTGAGATTGCATAGGTACGAGAGAGGTGCAGCAAGAATATTTTTAAATTTCTTTAGGAAAAGTGTTGATATACCGTCGTCTCCCACTGAATTGCTCATTTTTAGCTCAAGTATAATTTTTAAAATTTCATTTTCGTCTGTTGGTAACATACTCATAGATGTAAGAGGGGTGTTAGTTGACCGAACTTTTTGTGCTAATTGAAAGTCAGTAGTACTCATTTTAGTTAAAATTTTATCAGCCAAATCGTATCCTACATTAGCAAAGAACGAATTTACTGCATTTAAGGAGTCTTCTGGCGTGTCTTTAATGGTCATTAGTTCTTTATTTTGTGTATTTGATTTCTTTGATTGTATGTTACAAACTTCTTTAATGGTATTCCATGTTTCTTTAGGGTTCCTAGCATGTTTAGTAAATTGAGTCTTATAATAGTCTTTCTTGAGAGTCTTCACTATTTTACTGCACCAGTTTCTATAGCTTGTATATTGTTTACGGTATTGCCCATCATCAGGTGTCGACTTCTGTCTCATATGCATTTGGTCTCGTTTTCTTAAGATTCTAACAACGCCAGGGGTAATCCAGGGCTTTAATGGGGTAAACCTATTAGGGAGTATTCTCGTTATTGAATTGACGCTAATCATATTTTGCAGATGACTAGTGAGCCAATTAACAGCTAGGTTAACATCTGGAATAGCAAAATATTCACCCCATGGGAGGGCAAGCAATTCTTCAGTAATAGCAGTGTAATTTAGAATAGTCTTCTTTCGAATTGGATGGACAGACCTTGTCACATTACTACCTTCAGTTAGGAGTAGTATGGGACAGTGATCAGTTAGTCTATTGAATACGAACGTTTGCCATTTATAACTACTTTTGATCATGAAATGATCTAAACAGGCTGTCCCTCTAGTTGGTTTATTTACACCCTGCAAAAGGCCATGAGAAGCTACGATGCACAAGCATTCTACGGAATGACTACTTTGATTATCTGGCATTATATCGAAATTCATATCACCTGTAAGAATAACGTTTTTAGAGTTAATATTTTTGAGAACTTCATCCAAGGATTCCAGGTATTTGCTAGGATTTTTATTGTATTGTGGGGGACGGTAAGTACAGACTATACTTAAATCGTTATTATTGATATTTAGAATCAGAAAATTTCCATCTTCTTGTCCTGGTTCTGATGCTCTTACGTTAATTTCAGATTTAACATACGTTACAACTCCGTCATTCTGATTTATATATTTTTTAGTTAAAAACATTTTATAATTTGCAATTTCAGGCGGGGTAAAACTGCTGTGGGTCCAACATTCTGTCAAAACTAATATATCAACCTCAATTTTTAACAAAGAGCAGAATGCTAGGAATAAGTCAAAGTTTGAATTGATACTACAAATGTTTACTGTCAATATAGATAGATGTTTTCTTTTTTCAGATTGTGTTGGAAGACTGCGAGGAAATTGTGCAAGATCTCTAATTATAGTACATGGGATATTATTATTGGCAGAATCAATATCATTATTAATATCATTATTATGACAGTTGAATTTTATAGATTATTTTATACATGAACTCAGTAAAAAGACAAAAATAGTTCAACTTTAATTTATATTTAGGATGCTGATATAAGTCGGCCGTATTTTTATTATACCACAACACAGAAAATTTATTGAGAGTTTGTGTGTATACCAGGCCACTCAGAAAGTATTGCGAAAAATAGTTTTTATATATGGGAGACTGGCCGGTCAGAATCTTTTTCGAAAATATGATTACTTGTAAGTAAAAATATGTGTGTTCCATTTTCAAAATTTCCCTCCACATTTTTTGCGAGCCAATTCAAAGTATCGTGTCTTACTGAAAAATGGATCTGCGCCGGGAACATTTTAGAGCTAGAATTTTTTACGATTTCAAGTGTCGCCTGAAACCGGATGAATCGTTCGATAGACTTCAAATGGCATTTATGGATGAAGGCCCCTCCAAGGCAACCGTGTATCGTTGGTATAACGAATTTAGGCGCGGTCGACCAACCTTGGGGTATGAAGAAAGAAGCGGTCGCCCTTTGACGGCTATTACGGAAGAAAACGTGCTAGCAGTGAAAAATTTAATCCAAGATAATAGGCGAATTACATATCAGGAGATTCAGCACATATTAAAGATTGGATCGGGAAGCGTTCACGAGATTCTACACGGGCATCTTCGCGTGAGGAGGATAGTATCGCGCTGGGTGCCGCACTACCTCACCGACGCTCAGAAGCAGGCCCGGGTGGAATGGTGCCGTGATATGCTGAACAAATTTGAAGCAGGCTCGTCTCGGCGTGTTTACGACATCGTAACAGGTGATGAGTCCTGGATTTATCAATACGATCCAGAAACCAAGCGCCAGTCGACAGTTTGGGTGTTTCAAAATGAACCAACGCCTACCAAAGTGAAGCGATCTCGAAGCGGGGGGAAGATTTTGATCGCCAGCTTTTTTAATTTGACTGGCCACTTGGCCTCAATTCCCTTACGAGATCAAAGAAGCATCAACGCCGAATGGTATACTACCAAATGTTTACCAGAAGTTTTTTCTGTTGTGAGCAACAAGCGACCAAACACAGGGCTCCGCGGACTACTGCTCCACCACGACAATGCGCCTGCACACACCGCGCTCAAAACGAGGGACTTCCTGGACAGCACACCAGTCAAACTCCTGGGTCACCCTCCTTACAGCCCTGATCTAGCACCGTGTGACTTCTTTTTATTTCCAAAAATAAAAAATCAGCTCAAGGGGATACAATTTTCGTCGCCGGAAGATGCGCTGGCTGCGTTCGAGCAGGCTGTAAACGAGGTGTCTACGGCGGACTGGAAAAAGTGTTTTGAAAACTGGTTCAGACGCATGAATCTTTGTATAGAGGCTGGTGGAGAGTACTTTGAAAAGATTTAATAAAAATATATGTACCTGTAGAACAATTTTTTTTAGTGTCGCAAATATTTCTGAGTGTCCCACGTATGTATGTGTGCGTGTTTGTGTAAGTGTGTTTGAAAGAACAATATGAAATTGTTAATGTTGTGTATGTTAGTAGTTTAAGAAGTGAAATTAACATCAGGATAAAATGAACCGTGACTAGTCAGTCTCTTCGGTTCAGTGTTTCAATTTCGTTCTCATTATCGATTCTGATTTTTGGGGATCCGTCTTTCTGGCGAAGAAATACTCTTCCGTACGATGTCCAGCAGTACTTATAATTATGTTGTTCAGCGAAGATCCGAGCCAAGTAGAAGATTCTCTTCATCTTTGAAGTAAGACTTTCAGATATGAAAATTATTGCCTTAGGTCCTTCAATGCTCAGGTGTGTCGTATTGAGCTTCTCAGGTTGAGTTTTGTTGAAGGTTTTCAGAGCACCTACCAGATTCTCTTTAGTGGCCACTGTTGTAAGTTCTGCAATTATAGGCTTACTGGAGTTATTAGTAGTGTTGACGCGGAACACATCTTTTATCTCGGAGTGAGTGATCGGTGCACCTATAACCTGGCTCATGTCGATTACAATTTTCGACAAGTCTTTCTTAGTTTCGCCAATTTTTGTAGGAATGTTTCTGACCTCTAAGCTTGTTGAACGTGTTTGACGCTCAAGTTGATCAATGCGATCATCCAACTTCTGTGCAGCTTTGATTCCCTCTTTTCTGTCATTTTTCAGATGCATAATATCAGATTGTATTTCGTCATACTTTGCCGAAAGAAAAGCAATACTTCTTTTAATCTCTTCATTTTTTTCATCAATAGTTGCTTTCATTTCATTGAATCGCTCTTCTTGCTGGCTCGATAAAGTGCTAAATAGACTCCGCATCTCAACCATAAAGTTCTCCATATTTGCAGCCGAGTGCATGTTCGGTGGTGAAGTGCGAACGGCACGTCTTTTATTTGCTCTTGCCTGTTTTCCTGATAGACTTATCTCAGGTTCTGATTCGTAGTTTTGCACATCAGGATTCGCAAAATTGTGGGAACCGTCAGGTACTACAAATTCCGGTAGTGTTAGAGGAGTACTGAATTCGCGTGTTGGTGATCTTTTATTTGGTGGTGTACGTTTTAGCGACATATTTAGTATGATAGAGAAGCGTCAAGAGAAACGGTGTTAGAAAATCAGCAAAGGCCAAGATGTGGTTGTTGTATATGGCGCGCTTCCGTTCCGATTATGAGCTAAGTTCCAGGACCGCAAGCAAGCAACTACTGTAGCAGTAGTTTGGTCGGTCGACCGATGTTGTCACTGAGGTTCGTAAAGTGACGGTGTGTGTACCTTCATCTGAAACTCCCGCTTGCAATATAAAACTCCAACACAGCGATCAGTGCAGCAATGAGTATGGGGCGACGCAATGTCAGATAGCCGTGTCAGCTAACCGTGTCAGGTGACAGTATCAGGTGAATAAATCTATTACTATCAGATTACTCCACGCACCTACGGCGTATGCTAGCTTAGGCCGATGTTACTCTTCTTGATTTATGCCCTCCTATTTTCTTCCACAGTATAACACTTCAAATTAGCGTATTAGTTTTTAAAGTGTTTATAATGATTCGTTGAGATTCGCATAGACACTTACGCGCACGAAGCGTAGCGGTCGCGGTCACTGACCCGTCTCGACTCGATCGAGTTCACTTTGTCCGCTGCATACGTTGAAATAATAAGTTTTTTTGTTAATTATTTCTATACGATCACTTTAATCACAGAACTGATTGCGGCACTTTTTGGGATTTGTAACAGACTTCAATTTAATACTAATTTTAGCCTTAGATCTTTGGATTTAGTAATTATTTGATGTGGTTTTTTACGGAGCGATCAATAACACGTCTGCTTCAGAGCACAGTCCGCGGGGGGGAAAGACAAACATATTATAATAAAATATATAAAGTAATGAGATAAATACCAAAATATATAAATCAACTTGCAGCTCAAGTGTCAGTATTGTGACCCCAGAGTTTACTCAGTGAACATTTGAACGCGGCTATGTTGGGTGACCTTCTCACATTCTCAGGAAGCAGGTTCCACAGTCAAATATCTAGACTGATAAAACAAAAGATGATCAAACAAATAAAAACCGAATCCAGTTGGCAACCCTAGGCACCAGTTCTAAATGTTTACTTAATAAATGTCTGTCACCCGTTGTATTTAGCTAACACAGCTTGTAACGGAAAGTGTAATAATACTAAAGGGTGTGAATCTGCCCATAAAACTGAACAACTTTTCCCAAGGCTCAAAGGTCATAGAACAATAGTAGATTTACAACAAGTGCACAAAACGATCCATTTCCCGAGGGCTGATAGTAATGTCGAGGATAAAATGGTTTTGTGGACGAGTTATAAACTCCGCTTTTCACTTTGATTGCGAGGAAATAAAACGTAAAAGTACCTACTCTCTAAATGTAACTGAAGAATGAGATCACAGACTGAATGAGATGTGCTTTAGTGAAGAATATGCGCGTGGGGGCAGCAGGCCCGCGCGCAGGGCGTACACCACCGCGATTATCAATTTTGACCTCATAGAAACTGCATCAGCTGATTACGCATTTTGTATGAGAGGTCAAAGTTGATTTTTCGTATTTCGACCTGTGTTCCTTGGGAAAAGTTGCTCAGTTTCATGGGCTGATTCAGACCCTTCACTTTTCACACACCTTTCCGTTACACGTTGTAAATAAGTCAAAAATAAATAAATCTAATCTATATTTTTGTGTAAACTCCATTACGAATAATAAATCTTGGTGGTAGGTGATTGTGATTGTCGTTAACTTTAACAATATCTCCTCCAAAAGTTGTCGTTAGCGCGGCTCTACACTTGACCGTGCTATTCGATCGTAGGCAAGGAAAATAGCAAGTGCTCTTAAACTGTCTATTCAGATAAAACGGGTAGTCTTTGTAGATTATAATATTTTTTCCATTCGTATTTCGCACCCAGATTGCTGCAATAAAATAAAACTTGATATAAATTATACTTATACAAAAATTTTCACTTACGTCCCCCATACCTATAAAGAACATCAATTACACATGTCATTTTTGTAAGGTAATAGTATCTCACTAATTGAAATCCATTTATCGTCTATATTAACTAATATCTGGTCTCTACCCTAAGCACAGAGCAGGGAACATGACGCGGTGACCGCTACGTAGCGACGCGCGACGCGCGACTATTTTTTTCTGTAACTCAGAACTTCTTGTTTCCAGTCTCTACAGAATACGTCAATTTTTTTTAGCCTTGGCCATTTTAACCATATTAGCCACTGTCCCACTACTGAGCAAAAGCCCTACCTCTCCTTCACTGGCCTCTACTCTATGTACAGAGCAGGGAACATGACACGGTGACCGCTACGTAGCAGGGCGCGACGCGCGACTATTTTCTGCTCTGTGTCTCAGAACGTTTTATTTCCAGTGTCTACTCTACAGAATGGTTCGAGTTCATCGCGCCATCTGTGTCGAGGTCAGCCTCTACGTCATCTTTTTTTTAATGTTTTCTAGGCTGAAGCCGCCGTCTGTCTCTCGGCGTTTGTCAGAAGTTTGCGGGTGGTCTTAGTTTAGTAGACTTGTAATGATTATAAAATTGGCGCCTAGAATAATTTGTCGTTTGTAAGCCCTCTCAGTTCCAAGAGAGAGTATTAACCCTCCTTGAGGGTTATAGATAACAATTATATGTGACTACAATATTCTTAACATTAATTTATTATCTCTCTTAAATTTACAATTTGTGGTACATCCCTTTGACAATCATAAACAAAGGTGGCGAATGATTATGTATATTGTTGAGATGTACAATTATTTGCTTATTTTCTTTATCACAGATGAAACTTGCTTTGCAGTTGAATTTCCTCGCTTTAACACATGCCCAGCGCTCTGTGGAACATCTCGAGTAGTGAAATGAGAACGAGTAGTCGTTGATCAAGGCAATCTCACGTCCATTGCTCGTTAACAAGAAATTCACTGAAATATTTAATTTAAATGTGTACGTTTTGATTATTTATAGTTTACGGAAAATGAGAATTCTGTAAACAATTCTATGTTTTACTATACTATATACAAAAAGTTCAATAAATAACAACCACAAGCCGGAATCTTCTTCATTTACTAATTATAGATCGCTTTATTTACGCTTAAACGGACGGTATTTACTGCCCTCTGTAAATAATAATAATAATAATTCTTTATTTTCAGGTGTACAACCCATAGCTAAAATAAAATACAATGCGACATCGAGTGAAATAACATTCCAAAAATATAACGTTGACAATTTTGAACTTTAACTAAAACCTAAACTAAAACTTCCCATTCTCACACCGGTGAATCGCTGACCAATACTTCGCAAACGGGTTTGCGAAATCGTCAGCTAATCTAACTGTGGTTAAAATTTTGAGATATTTTCATAGTTTAAAAAACAACGGGACATAATATTTCAGTTCTTTTATTAAATTGAAAACCGATATTTTAATTTAAAATAAAAAAAATTTATACATAGGTAAATCAAACCGGAATGTTTAAAAATAAATAAATTAAACCAAGGTTTTCTTTCATAAAAGCTTGTTTCAAAGTCCCCTTTTTTAAATTAAAGCGAAAATTACAGTTTAATGGTTTTTACTTATAGTCGAGTAAAGCTACTTAAGCGCATGTTACATTGCGTTTAACCTCTATAGCTCCGCCAAATATAACAAAACACTCCACTAAGCACCGCAGAATAACCGTCTAGCTCTGCCATACAAAAATTCGCAACAACCGTGCAAAAACAAAGTGACATTGCGAATTTGCAATTTTTTCCCGCCAATAGACCAACTTACATTGGTCGGGTGTTCAGTGCGCGGCAAGTAATCGCTGATATTTCCGAACGTAGCCACTGTACCTCTATGGTTTATATGTCATTCGAAAGGTAATTTTATAAGGTCTAAAGTCATCATACATGTCAAACCAAAATAAACTGTATTTTTTCTGCAATAAGGCAAAATTCGAAAATCTGTTTCCGGGTTCACATGTGAACCCGCGGTGCTTGACGGAAGGAAGCGATCTGGGTTCACATGTGAACCCACGGTGCTTCAGAGGTATCAAATAAATGTTTCTGTAATTAAGACACAAAATAATCCCAGGTTCGACGCTACAACCGTCGTTTATATTTGCGATTTCGTTGGGTGATTATTAGTAGATACATGAATGGGTCAGTTTTCAGTTGACAGTATTAAGGTACTTTTGAAAGGTGTAAACGTAATGCGAACAGTAGTAAGTTTATCATAAGTAGTTAACTTATTTGACAAGCCCGTTGGTGTGGTTGGTAGTGAGCCTGCCTCACACGCTGTGGGCCGCGGGTTCGATCTCCGCCCAGGGCAAACATTTGTGTGATGAACACAAGTGTTTGTTCTGTGTTTGGGTGTTACTTATCTATTTATGTATGTACTTATATCAGTCTCTGGTACCCATATTACAGGCTTTGCCTAGTTTGGGATCAGATGACCTTGTGTGAAATGTCCCCCAATATTATATTATCTTTATCTATATATATAAAAGAAGAAGGTGACTGACTGACTGACTGACAGACATATCAACGCACAGCCCAAACCACTGGGTCTAGAGATTCCAAATTTGGCATTTAGGTTCCTTATGAGGCCTAGGGGTGCACTAAGAAAGGGTTTTACAAAACTCCACCCCTAAGGGGGTAAAATAGGGGATGAAAGTTTGTATGAAAGTCCGTCAGTTTTGAAGTTAGGATCTTTAAAATAAGTATTCAGGCTGACGACTAAAAATTAATATTTACGTGTCTCAAGGTTTTTGAAAATTCGACACCCTTAAGGGTGAAAAGGGGGCTGAAGTTGAAAATTCTTTATTTTTAAAGTAAAATCCACATAATTTATTATTTAGGCATAAATGATGTAATTCTATGCAACATTCATCACTGTTATTGAGATTCCACCTCAAATTCAACCCCTCAAAAAGGGAAATGGGGTGAAAAAGTCTAAAAACCAATATGGGCATCGTTTGTATGGTTTATCGGGTCGCTGATTACGAAAACTACAACAATTTTGAAATCCAACGTGGTGGACGTTAAATACAATCATTCCCTTGGGATGGGGTTGGGGAGCGATAGGGTTGAAATGTGAATATGGGTGTCGTTTGTATGGTTTATCGGGTCGCTGATTACGGAAGATACAACAACTTTGAAATCCAACGTGGTGGACGTGAAATACCATCATCCCCTGGGGATGATGGGTTGGGGTGCGAAAGGTTTGAAATGTCTAACAATAAATTTGGGTGTCGTTTCTATGTTAGGGATAGCGGTTAAATTGGCGTTAGGGGTAGGGATAGGGGCAGGGATAGGGAGGGGTAGAGGTAGAGAGGTAGAGAGATAGAGAGGTAGAGAGGTAGAGAGGTAGAGAGGTAGAGACGTAGAGACGTAGAGAGGTAGAGGGAGAGGGAGAAGGAGGGGAAGGGGAGAGGGAGGGAGAGAGGGAGGGGGAGGGGGTGAGGGAGAGGGAAAGGGAGGGGGAGGTAGAGAGGTAGAGGTAGAGAGGTAGAGAGGTAGAGACGTAGAGAGGTAGAGGGAGAGGAAGAAGGAGGGGAAGGGGGAGAGGGAGGGAGAGAGGGAGGGGGAGAGGGAGGGGCAGGGGGAGAGGGAGGAGGTGGAGGGGGAGAGACAGCGGGACGGGAAGGGGGAGAGTAAGGGGGGAGTGGGAGAGAGAGGGAGAGGGTTTCAGTTTTGGCTCTGTTTTGAAATATTACATAAAGGTGTCTCTCGTCTCTCTCTTTACATTTGTTAGGATACTGCTGCTAAGTTCCTCTGTTCTGAGTAATTTATAAGTAACGTCTGTATATTATATAATATTCAGCTGGATCTTGAATTATACTCATTGATTTGCGCTGGGTTAGTCCTGTTTTTCCTTAGTTTAAAATTACCCCGAATTGACGGGAAAATATCTCATTGCTTCGGAAAACCGGTAACAACATAAATACGAAATCCACGCGAGCGAAGCCGCGGGCAACAGCTAGTATTATTATATTTGACTTAAGTTACTTAAGTACTAGCAAAGCTACTCAAAAGTATGTTGAAAATAAGGTCAAATAAAAGCTCCTTTAAGACGTTGATACACTTTCGAGCTTTTGTGCTCGTCGTCTCGTTGTGCAAAATATTCCGTTAATTATTGTATACCCAGTCGGTGGATGATTATGCGTATTATTTAAGCGGATTATTTTACGTGTGTCCTTGTGGAGAGAGAAGTAAGCCTTGCAATTTTTTGTGTGAACGTCGAAGCAGCGCCATCGAATCCTCGAGAATTGTGAGGTGTGGTGGACGAATGCATAATCCTTGATCAAAGCAACTTGGCGATCTTTCTTTTGTGACGGCAAGTATATAACTGAAAAAAAGATGATAGAAACTTAATAACAATAAGGAGATTATTACATGTTTAGATACTTCCATTAATACGAACTCATAATCTGCGTTTTCTTCGCCAGTACCGGTGACGCTTTATAACTTTTCATGTTTGTAAATATTACGATTTCAATTTTTTATAATTTTTTATTATGTTTGTGCCTGGGCCCACGCCCGGATTGCCTTGCAAGCTTTCATCCATTATTTGAACCACCACAAATACCCATTTTTAAATAGGTAAAACGTTTAAATACAGGGTTATTTTTGACCCTAGCCAATGTTGCTCAGAAGATGAAACTGAACAACTTTCCCAAAGAAACACGAGTCGAAAAATGAGAAAAGATTTTGGTTGACCCATACGTATTTTACTGTTGCTGGTACAAACTAAATTCGTTTATCGATACATGTTTCTTTAGAAATGTTGTTCAGATTTGTCTGCTGAGTATAACATACTAAAATTTGGCCAAGGGCCCAATAATAATCCTGTATATAGAAAAAGTAAAATTTTAAACTTAATTTTTTTTTCTTTAGGCTGGACTGTCCCACTGCAGGGCAAAGGCCTCCCCTTTTTCTTTCCAATTGTCACGGTCATAATAATAAAATAAAACAAATTAATAATTTAATCATTAAAATTAATAATTTAATTTAATAATTAATAACTTAATAATTAAAATAAATGGATCGGTTTGTTCAGTACATCGATAAAATTTAATTTCAACGAAAAACACAACTGACGTTTGGCAAATTGTAAAACGGCGTCGGTAAATTATAAATAGGTTTAGACTACTACTGGTACATTTTAGGTTAGTTAGTTAGGCAAACACATCCCAGCCGATCCCAAATTGGATCAGTTAGGTTGGGCTAGGTTATCTTGCGACCAGAAATTATGATTATTTCCATAAACGATTTGAAAATACCGAGGTACGAGTATTATGTAAAATGACAAATTTAAAAAAAAACTCGGTATTTATCCAATCTAGTCATTCGTAATCGCAAATAAATTATTAATCTAATTTATGAATTCCTTATTATCAATTTTATTATTTACACAATGATATTTACAATGTTTCTATTTAATTTTGATGTTTTATTATGTTGACAATTTAATTTCCTCTGACAATTTGACAATTTAATTGACAATTAGATATAAAAAAAATTTAATGTCTCTCACTGCATGCCTCACAATACGATGCCCTAATATAGGGTTCATGTACTAACTGCTACAATTAATTTTAGAACTTTAAGCTTAAGTTTGTATAATGTAAGCATGAATAAATGAAATGAAATTTACTAAAATGCCAGGGCTCTATGTGAAGTGGCGAATTATAAAATTTGCCTGCAACATATACACTGAGCCATGAGTAAGAAAACAAGCGGTTGAGCTGCACTGTCTATTTGTGACGTACACTCGGCAGCAAGTAAGTAGTAACAAAACCAGTTTAAGCTGAACCAGCGCTATGCTACAAAAGCCCAAACAATAGTTAATAATTAACTATAATTCATTCATTCATTACTTTTTGGTTTTTTCAAGGTCAGGGCTAGAGTGCTCTAGCAAAAATGATCTGGCGTTGGTGGTCAAACGCGGGTGGCTGCGATAGTATGGTCAACCGCACCTCTAAACATTTGCAACCTGATTACCATACCATAAAGACCAAATTGTTACTACTGACTTGGTTTTCATACATTAGCATTCAATTTTTTGTACACTCCATCAACTATTTCGTAGTTTGGTGGATAGTGGGAGTGAATATTATTTAAACGGATCACCGTTTGAGTTATTTTATCGATAGAAAAGTTGGCCCTGCATTTTTTGGTGTTAACGTTAATGCACTTCCAGCGATCTGTGCTTTTATAGGACTCGTGGAAGGAAAACGTGTAGCCGTCGATAAGAGCTAGTTGGCGTCCTTTGTGGTTACGTAGGAACATTGCTAGAAATAAAAAAAACATAGTTTTAATGTCTGGGCCAAAGTCGCCACCAAACTTGACAACCACTGAAGGACGAACCTCGAAGCTTTAAAAAAATATTTGCGTCAAGAAATTCAGACTAAAGACCATCAGAGGATAAAGAAATATGAGAGTATTTTATTTTATTTTTTAAGAATGAGAACAAGAAAACAGTGTAGGATCACCGTTTTCTTTTTAGTCACTTTATAACTTGTAACATTAGGTATTACAACTTATAAAGTTATTAAAAAGAAAACATATCTTAGATAATATGTATAATGTGAGCATTTTATTACAATTAGGGTCCACCCGAAACTTTTTCTGCAGATTTTCGGCTAATATACTTCGAGTTATTCCACATGTGTAAATGAGAGTGATGAGTATTTTTTTTTTGTGGTAAATATTAATTATGTTATGCAAAGATTAAATTAAAACCGTCTTTTAAGAACACCAAGTCAATATTAAATGACAAACACCAACAGGAACATATGCAAAGAGGCTGAAGTATACCTTAGCTCTTTTAATGCGTATGTGCGTTCAAACGTTTGATGATATCGTCATCGACAGTGATTATTGTTGCTCTACAGTAGCTGGAGTTCCACTTGTTACAAACCCATCTGATCTTGGGTCCTTTACTCCTGGTGAACTTACTGAACCGATATTGGCCAAGTTGAATCAGTGGCTTACCATTTCGAGATGTTGTAAAAATTGGTTTAGTGGGATCTGAAAGAAATAATAAAGTTCAAGCGACAGACATTTAAAAAATATACAATTGATTGCATAAGTAAAACTTTTTGTAATTGTTATTTGACGTTTAATAATTAACTATTTAATTTACGTTACTAGATTTGAGAAGCGGGAAGCCGCTGGATGCGAGCAGCGCAGGACCGGTCGTCATGGAGTTCTTTAGGGGAGGCCTATGTCCAGCAGTGGACGTCTTTCGGCTGATATGATGACTAGATTTGAGAAATGTTACCCTGTACTAATCACTTATATAAGGACTTTTATCCAACACCTACATAGGTATCAACAGAGAGTCTATTTAAATGTAAGATCATAGCATACAATTTTAATGCAAAAAAAATAAATATACATACAATGGGTACGTTCTGGAAGTGTAAATGAAATCATACCAGGTTAGCGCAAATTGTTCCTAGCCTGATAATACTCGAACTAGGTTGAGAGCGACTAGATATTACTCGCAGGTTATTCACAGACGCAGTTGACGAGTTCATAACGTGTTTTTTTTGTCAAAGAGGAATAACAAACAAGTTGACTGAAAGAAGGTTTAAGTGGCAGCACTTTTTGCTAAGGAGGGAGCCATAAGCGTATCCATTTCTTACAGGGGACCTCCATACTAATATGTATGGATTTGTTTCAATTCCCAAGAACGTGAAAGTTTTGTCTTGCTCTCGGAGAAATGACAATTGACCAACACCAACAGAAATATACACAAAGAGGTTGAAACAAGGCTTGGCTCTTTAATGCGTATGTGCGTTTAAATATTTGACGATGACGTTATCGAAAGTGGTTATTGTTGCTCTACAGGAGTTGGAGTTCCACTTGCTACAAACCCATCTGATCTTAGGTCCTTTACTCCCAGAATACTTACTGAACCGATATTGGCCAATTTGAATCAGTGGCTTACCATTCCGAGATGTGGTAAAAATTGGTTTAGTGGGATCTGAAAGAAATAAAAAAGTTCAAATGACAGAAATTTAAAAAATAAACAATTTATTGCATAAATTAATTATAAACTAAAATAAGTAGAACTATTTAAAATTGTAATTTTGACGTTTAATAATAAACTTTTTTAATTTACGTTATTACAATGGTTATGGTTGTTTCCGAACTTCTTAGAAAACTGGCCATCAGAGGCTCAGAACAGAGACAAATGGCGAAATAGAGGGGAGGCCTTTGCCCTGCAGTGGGACATCCTACAGGCTACATAAATATATATATATATGTGTCAAATTGATTCTTATTTCAAATATTCCCGCGGTATTTACAAAGACAAACGTTCGTGCCAGCAGCACCAATGCAGTGGCCCAAGCATGGCGAATGCTAATTAGTACTGAATGTGGATTGTCGATGTTGGACATTGAAATTGGCAATGATGGCTTTATTTAGTTCGTGAGGTTGGTACTACTATTACGAATGGCGCGTAAAGGGGCGTGGTTTGTGTCAGTTTAGCCAACACGTAGCAACGTGAAGACGAGGCCGCCATTTTCAACAGCTCATTCTTGTTCGCGATTCACCACGTTAAGTTCTAAAATCGATAGTTGGCCGCGAGATGAAGCCTGCACTCGCTGGCGGATGAGCCGTGGCAATTCTACGATGACAGGAGCGGCCCTTTAATGACAGCTAAGTGTTTATAGTCTTTTCTGCCCTAGACTGTTAGATTTTAGGTTATGATACGCGAATACCTTTTGTGATAGTAAAACACGGTGCACTGTGAGTTTGCTGTAATTGGCCACGTAGATAGAGTCATAGGATTGAAAGCCTCTAACGTTTGGGGTTGACAGGATTGTGGCACTTAGTTAATCTTCAATTATAACAACAGGTGGTACAACCAGTCCTGCACACCGTGGTGGTTACAAGGATGTGATAGAAGAGAATGGGTACGACCGGTCAATGGCAAGAGAGGATGAATGGTCGTTATGCAAGTAAGTCACACTCGAATGATGTAGGCGATTGTCGAAGATGTTATCGATGTCCACTACCTATAGTTCGGCCAATATTCTTTTCTCTGTTATTCCTGATGTTTATCACTTGCCCACATAGTGCTGTCTCACTTCCTCCCCAGCCCATCTTTTACATATTTAATAGAAAAAGGTTAACCTTATACTATGTACTATACAGCGTGAATTTGTGTTGGTCTTGCTGCCGAAGCCCAGTGATTCTACTCATGAAAACAAGCAACTTTCCCAAAGAAAAAGAAATTTTACTCGAAAAAAATTTTTCGCCTTCCCATACAAAATGAGTCGATCGCGTGACCACTTTACTATGGAGAGGCGAAAAAATTTTTACAAGTAAAACATTTTTTCCTTACGAAAGTTGCCCAGTGATTCTACTCGTGATAACAATATCACGAGTAGAATCACTGGGCTTCGGGAGCAAAACCAAAGAAAATTCACGCTGTATAACACCTACAAAGGATTCAAAAGAGAGAGTATTTAGATGTAAGATGAGATAAAAATGCAAAAAAATAAATATACATACAATTGGTAATTACGTTCAGGAAGTGTAAATGATATCATACTAGGGGAACGCCAAAAGTTAATAGCCAGATATATTTGAACACAGCAATAAGCTTTTGTAATAACTATTATAGTACGTGTAAAGTTATAAAATCATATTCATAACATAAAATTTGTTTACAAAAAAATTATGCTATTACTTCATCTTTATTAATATTATTTATTATTAACAGTAATAACATTGTAGGTACACAAGAGAATACAAAAAGAAAATAAATAGATTGTTGCTAAACATTTGTTCAAATACTTATAAACACTGCCTAATTATCAATCTACTAATTTTTATAGGTAGGTGTACTATGTAGCACAATTTTTTATTAAAGTCAAAACATATGCTTTGCCCTGTCTCAGCCAACACAGGAATGACAAGAGTGTTCTAAAATATTCACTTAATACACTCCTCCCCATGGCTTGTGAACTGGGAACCACATTTAGTACCCTAGACTATAGTGTTAAAATATTTAGTGATTGTGTTCATTACGCCAGCTAACGATGACATTATCAATAGTGATGACAGATGCTCGACATCCGTTGGCAGACCACGTCTTGTTACAAACCCACCGTCTCCTAGGACCCATACTTCTTTTGCAGTCTGAATGTAAGTAGAAGTAATACTCGTCTATCTGCAGGACGGGGTTGCCTCGAGAGTTCGTAGTGAAAATTGGCATAGGAACTGCAAGGAAAATATATTTTGAATAGTTAAGTACAGAAAGTTTTCGATACTATTCGATACCTTTTTCAGCTAGGATTCAACAGAAAGAAAACGGTTATGAATCATGTTCTAACATAAAAAAAGCGAGATAAGGTTTTGTGACGTTGAATGGAAATAGAAACAAAAAAAGATTAGGTACTTTAAAAAAAAATAACAAAGGTACGTTAACATGTTTATTTATATCCTTTTTAATTTACATCTTTATTTATGCTGGTCCTTAATTATATCGTTACAATAGCTGATGATGTCGTCGTCAATGGTTTTACTAAAATGCTCGTCAGCCAAATCCAATGTTTCTTTTGCAGTTTGAATGTAAACACAAGTGGTAAGTATTCGTCTTAGCGCACTTCCAGTTTTCCTTGAGCATTTGTATAGAAGTCGGTTTTAAACCTTTACGTTTCTGTATTTCTATCTCGCTGAACAGATCACAAGCAAACAATTTCTTGCTGAAGGAATAATAGAGATTAGTCATAACTTGGAAAATAGTGACGTAATCGGTGCATAAATTCGGTGGGCTTACGAATTTATTACGTGTGAAGATTGATTGGTACGTACATTTTTTAATTATATTTTTGATGATGGCTGTGTTTTGTTGACAATTTTAAAATTTCTTCGCCGATAGTGAGGACAAACGCTTTGCAAGATGGATAACTCGTACAGTACCATCTGACACGGAGACCTCTACTACGATGGTACTTATTGTATCTGTAATTGCCAAGTATCATTACAGGCTTTCCGTTGCGGGATGAAGTATATATTGGCTGAAGCAATCTTTCTGGAAACAAATTATTTTATCAATGAAATTTTATAATAAAAACTTAATTTTAGTTCATTAAGCAGCTAAAGTTTACAGGATTAATTTTAAAGAAGCAATATGGGTGAAAATAAAAGTGAATTTTGTGGTAAAACGCTCTGCACGTATGGGAAGGCCAAAAATCTATATTTTCGGTAATCGCTTAGACCAACTTAATGGCACAAGCACTGAAAAACATTACCACTGTTTTTTCTTTAATTTTTAGGTGTGATTTACATACGAGCGTCAAAGGTTAAGGCAAGGCACGGGCATAGGGCACAGGCATGGCAAGGACGCAAAATTACGTAAGAAATACATAGAAAAGGTGTAAAATGCGGCGCAGACGGCGAAGAGGCATGGCTACACCGCGTCGCACGTAGTCGGTTTCATACTAGTTTCATACTTGCGCGGAAATCGTGTCGTTGAACAAGATTAGAAGCGGAAATGCACCATTGCCTCGCCTTCCCCTTGTTGATTTCCTAACTCTAACAAACACGTGTAATTGGCGGTATTTTCTTTTAAACACTAGGAATAAAAGTATTTTTTGATGATACATATACACTATACTAATTTACTAAAATTTTTTGTAGAAAAAGAATACCGTTTAGTGAGGTATTCATTCTTCTTCTTATTTATATTATAGAGTCCACAGCTGGGCAAGGCTTCTCTTTCTTCCCCCATTAAGGTATAAAAAACAAACAGTTTATTTTTTATTAAAGGAATTAATTTTACTACCTACTTATATAGTATTAGCTAAACTACGTCATCAAGAAAATAAAGTATATACTTAGGTTACTTCCGAATCGCATCGCGGTATATGATATGTTTTTATTTCAATGTTACAGGTACATAATAACTAAGCAACTTCATATGCTTAGTAATATCAATACTAGATTATTTTTGGACTAGAAAAATGAACAAGTACTAGTAAGCACCTTATGCCAGCGCAAGGTTTTATTGTATGGTAAAGCAATATAAGATCTCATTTTTTGACCCAGATTACTTTGGGAGATTTGTTAATATTTGTGATTTGACTAATATTTGGATAGGTACTAAAATTTGGAAACGTTCTAAATATAACCTGGTATAATAATAATAATAATATAATAATGATATCTTTATTTAAAGGCAATAAACCTTAAAATAAATTTTACATTAAAATTATAAAATTAAATAAAAATAATTTTTTATAATGATAAAATAAAATTACTTAACTACTAAATTTACTAAATATTAATAAATAAGAAAACGTACAAACGAGTACTTATGATATGTATGATTTATTTGGGTGTTTAAAAAAACGGAGCAAAAATTTAGTGATTGTGCTCATAAAAAATATTTATAACATCATCGTCAATTGTAAGAACCCTCGCTTTGCAACCTTGTGCGACTCTAGTGCAAAGCCAACGTGCCCGGCGTCCCTTGCTAGCCGACCATTTATTAAAACGATACTTCCCTATCATTATTACTGGCTTGCCAAAACGTGACGTCGAGTAAGTTATTTCGTTGACATTGGCTGAAAAAAAAATTACAAGAATATTTTTAGAATTTTTGCAAGATGTACAATATCCAACTGTTTTTAGAACCCCAGTTAAACCTAGTATGTTTTATTGAGAAAACACATACATCCAAACAACTTTCCAAAGAAAACATGACTTGTTTCCGAACATAGGTTAATCCAGGAATGTAAGTAAAATCAAACATAACTATAATTATAAACAAATATCGTGATTTATAAGTAAATACCTACACGATTTTAAGTGAAGGAACTTTCTTCTAATTTAAGTAAAAACCAAATTTAAACGTTACAACTTGTTTTGCAAAATACTGACAATACAAAATTTGTTGCGCTACTCAGGAAAGTATTACAAAATTAAATGAAAGGTGTAGGAGCGAACGCAAGGCAAAGGCACAATGCCGCTTTAAATCCTGTCAATACGAGTATACAGTGTGCAGGCGTGCGGCGTGCAGCTTCGCCGATTACGCGGCCCCTTACACCTTTTCAATTTTACTTAGTGTTGCGTCCAATCCGTACCTTATACGTTCCACGCCCGTGCCTCTACCTTACGCCGTTTAAATTTCATCTACGTCTTACGTTTCAAATTAATTTCATACTAATACCTAAATAACGGTATAATAGATTTGACATAAGGTGTTATTGATAATTTACCACTGATATTCCATATATGGATAACATTCAATTCTTAAATCTATCACCATACCGTAACTACCTTATTAATGAAATTAATTTTATTAAAGTAAGAAAATCTTATTAAGTATAAAAAGATGTAACTATATTAAACCATAATTTTGAAAACAAACGCACATTTAGCCGCACGTAAATATTAAAACTTGCACAATAAGAATTAAAAGCGGTCTCAAGTTTCCAGTGTTTCCACCGAGTTTTAAATAAGTGTATCATTGTTACCCATAGGAATGTAAAAAAGATTTTTTTAGTGAGAATAATTTCAAATAACCCTTTAAGATATATAAAGGCTTATTATTGTGAGCTTCACAGTTCTTGCTTCTAAAAGATTGGATTAAACTCTGTTGGCCGTCATATGCGCTATAGGGTCGTGCAATCCCCACACTCGAATGATGGCATTATCCATAGTTGTGAGAGAGGCTTTACATCCAGTTTTAGTTTTCACACAGACCCAGCGTGCTCTGGGCCCAGTTTGCTTGACACGGTTGAACCTGTAGTGCCCGATCTTAATCACAGGGTTTCCACGTTGAGATATTGCAAATACTGGGCTTATTTCTGTAAGAAAGATAAATTGTTTTTGTATTTGTATATTGAAGCCAGAGTACCATTACAGATAAAATAAGAAGCAAACAATACGCGCGGAAAATGGCATCAATAAGTTTATCAAACAAAATAAAATGAAGCCACTGCAACAAAAGGTACTCCACAAGTGAAAATTTCAATCACAGTCAGTTTTGACTGTCGAATCGAGATTGGCCGTGCTCTATCCGCTCTTGCATCAAATTTCATCACAATTTCATGTCGAAAAAACTAGTCCAAATTTCAAAAAACTGTGACTTGCGCTTTTATCGCTCCATCAACAAGTGCAAGAAAAATACATGAAGTGAAAAAGTGGTTCAAACTATTCTCCTTGCAACATGATATGGTTATTCTATGTTTTTAGTCAAACAAATTAAAATCTTTAGAAACTTCTGTGATATGATACCTCCGGATAATTATGATGTTCAAGATTCACAACTCCTACTCCCCTGCGAGCTTCAACCCCCTCACCGTGATATTTGTCCTTGTTAACAGTTTTTTAACTTCTTTGCGAAAACTATAATAGTTACAAAAAAGTACTAAATACTAAAATAATCCTCATTATGTTTGGACATACACATACCATGTTTTAGTTAAGTAGGCTTGGCAGTTATCAAACTGTGACTAGTAAAAAAATAAATCAATGTTTTATGTTCGAGTTGAATATAATTTATCATTACATAAACGACAATATGATTGTTAGTATTGGACTGTTTTGAATAAAACGAGCCAACTGTATGACATACTACAATCGTACTAAGTTTCACACTTGTATCTGTTTTAGTTTTTACGATAAAGCTAAGATAAAAAATGTATTAAAAACACTTTTTTGTATGAGGACTTGAGGACAATCCTTATTTTTTACTACTTTTCATTGCTTTTATTATTTGTTAGAAAATTAAAACGATAGACTACGTGTTTTCCTGTATGCATTTTGGTTACAAAAGTGCACCTCGTGTAGTTGAACATAAAACTTTACCAATATAAAGAAAAATTAATCATCATCATAACATCCCATGAAACGTCCACTACAGGACACGGAGCTCCCTCCAGGATTCTAGCTTTTGCTGGAAAAATGTAGAGGGGAAGTACCATAGTCACCTCGCTTGTTAGCGTTACGGCTGGCACCGTGGGCCGCGGTTGTAGGTGACCGCAGTAAGTAAGATGTAAGATACAAAGAAGGATGCTGCTGCCCATCCTCCAGTTTATAACCCTTAGTCGCCTCTTACGTCAACCACGGGTATGTATGGGTTGGTACTATTCTTTGCCGGCACCACACGGGACCACCAAGAAAAATTACATACAGCAAACAAATCAAATTTTAATGAAGATTCCATTCCTTATTACATGGTTTGGTGGTTGATGGTCATGTTCGGTTTGTGATGTGAGCTAAGTATAGTTTTTCTTTGTCCATGATGAATCTGGCTTTGCACCTGCTGCGTGCGCCTGACGGTGAGCACAACCAACGTTCTGTAGTTTTGCTTTTGTGCTGAAGGAAGAACGAATATTTTTCGTATAACGCCACTGCTTTACCGAAAGAGTTGCGAGCAAAAGTCACTGTAAGAAAAAAAATTGTGAGATTTTAAACGAATTAGTATAGCAATATCAGTTTACTTGCTAAACCAGATGGTACAGTCAAGAGCATATCAAGTTCGACACATTGGACTTTGTACCGTTCTTATTTTAATAGACATACGGGCTAGAGTCTTACTGCGAGTGTCAAGCTTGACCTGTCGTTGACTGTACCCTCCATAAATTTTAGCAAATTAACGTCACTGATTACAAAAAAGTCGTTTAGATTTAGGCGAGTGATCATAAATACAGGGCGTCTGTTACGGCTTGACAAATGTCTGAAAAACATTATGAAGAGAAGAAGAGGGGTAAGGGTAAACCTTGGCGAAGCTTCTGTAACAAAATAAATGTAATTTTTATCGTTTCAGTAATTTGAACAGCTGGAGTTAATACATCATGACTAGAAATTAGTGAGGCAAGAGCCAGGCTCTTAAACTAATTGATAATGATAAAGTTCTTTAAATAAAATAGAATATTAACTTTCATAGCACAATAAACGCGATCCCTGCAGTTTAACCAGACGACATATTCCTTTGCTAATAGGTATTAAAAGTTACACTAAAACTGTAAGCGTCATTCAAGACCAAAGCAAAATTATAAAAAAGCTGACAATTCAAATTTTAACTATGATTCCATTGCGAAATACACGACATGACTGTTTTGTTAGTAGATAATTATGTTCTGTTTGTGTGCTTATTTTAATTTTTCTATCTTTGTTCATGATGATTCGAGATTTTCGCCTATTTCGTCTGCCTGAATACGAACACGCCCAACGCTCTGTGACTTTGCTTTTCGGCTAGAGAAAATAAGAATTAACTAACTTTTGTATAACGCGAGTAGCTGAAAGAAACAATCAAAGTTCACTCGCTGAAAATGATACTTTTCTTTTCATAAATTTAGACAAATTGACGTCATTTAAAAAAATCTATATATATAAAAGAAGAAGGTGACCGACTGACTGACATATCAACGCACAGCCCAAACCGCTGAGTCTAGAGATTCCAAATTTGGCATGTAGGTTCCTTATGTGGCCTAGGGGTGCACTAAGAAAGGGTTTTATGAAATCCCACCCCTAAGGGGGTAAAATAGGGGATGAAAGTTTGTATGAAAGTCCGTCAGTTTTGAAGTTAGGATCTTCAAAATTTGTATTTAGGCTGACGACTAAAAATTAAGTTTTACGTGTCTCAGGGTTTTTGAAAATTCTACACCCTAAGGGGTGAAAAGGGAAGTGATGTTGAAAATCCTTCATTTTCATAGTAAAATCCACTAAATTTATAGTTTAAGCATTAGGATTGTAATTCTGTGGAACGTAAATCACAGTTATTGAAATTCCACCCCAAATTCAACCCCTAAAAGAGGGAAATGGGGTGAAAAAGTCTAAACACCAATATGGTATCGTTGAAATGGTTTTTTGGGTCGCTGATTACGAGAAATACAACAATTTTGAAATGCAACGTGGTAGACGTGAAATACCATCATCCCCTCGGGATAGGGTTCGGGTGCGATTGGGGTGAAATGCCTAAAAATAAATATGGGTGTCGTTTGAATGGTTTATCGGGTCGCTGATTACGAAAACTACAACAATTTTTTAAATCCAACGTGGTGGACGTGAAATACCATCATCCCCTGGGGATGAGTTTCGGGTGCGATAGGTTTGAAATGTGTAAAAGTCAATATGAGTCGTTTCTATGTTTGTATATGGATAGGGATAGTGGGTAAGATGGCGTTTAACTTTGGGTTAGGGATAGGAATACGGATAGGGGTTGGGGTTGGGGGCATGGTTAGGGGTAGGGTTAGGGGCAGGGATAGGGAGGGGGGAGAGGGAGAGGGACGGTGAGGGGGAAGAGAGAGGGGTGAGGGAGAGGGAGAGGAAGAGAGAGAAGGAGGGGAGGGGGAGGGGAAGAGGGAGGGGGAGGAGAAGAGGGAGGGGAGGAGAAGAGGGAAAGGGAGGGGCAGAGGGAGGGGGAGGGGAAGAGGGAGGGGAAGGGGAAGAGGGAGGGGTAAGAGGGGGATGTGGAGGGGGGGAGGGATAGAAAAGGATAGATAGGGAGGAATAAGGACTTTTTTGCCATCTTTTTTATGTTCGCCTGTAACGATTGACAATGAAAATTCCGCAGTACCTACCAGTTGAATAAAATAAAAAAAATTATATAATAATATAATATAATAATAATCTTTATTACAAAAAGCCATACAAAACATTTACAAAGTTGTAATTTGTAGTAAGCTTACGTAGGGATCAAGAAGGAAAATCGTTCCGCAAAATATGTTTCAGTTAAGTTCGAGTTCTGTTCTTTTACAAAATCCACGCGGACGAAGTCGCGGGTAACCGCTAGTATTAAATACAAATAAAGATTTATTGCGATTTACACACAGGTACACTGTGAGTATATTAGCAGTTTAGTGGATATAATTCAAGTATCATGTTATAACGTTTACAATTTTATGAAAATTCCATCACGAATCACGAAATTAGGAGGAGCGTGACTGTGTTCCTTCAGTGCTTTAATAATCTTCGTTTCGTCTTTAACCATGATGATGCGGGCTTTGCACTTGCCTTGACCTCCTGAAGCAGTGCAAATCCAACGATCAGTTGTCAATGATCTCCTCTGTAGATAGAAGGTATATCCTTCGCTCAAAGCAATTATTTTACCGGCTTGATTGCGCACCTTGCTTACTGAAATAAGATTTTGTAGTTCATCATTATTG
Organism: Athrips mouffetella; assembly: GCA_947532105.1. Taxonomy (NCBI): domain Eukaryota; kingdom Metazoa; phylum Arthropoda; class Insecta; order Lepidoptera; family Gelechiidae; genus Athrips; species Athrips mouffetella. The sequence continues at coordinate 22,683,479 of OX383964.1, read as the reverse complement.
GCCTCGACCATCTATTACAGATGAATAAGCAGTGGTGATTTGGAGGCATTTTTTTGGAGCTGTATTGCATAGACCGTTTCGGGAACGACAGAATAAAATATAGTAGTGTCGCTTCAAGAAGATTCAATTATTAATCCAACTTTCATATAGGTTTTTTTTGTTTTTCGAAAAGTAAGGAAAACATTGAGATGATAGGCCCCTATGTCTGTAGTCTTGCGTGTGTTTCCGCCAGTGGTACTTGAAACATACGTCTATTGAAATAAGAACGGTAGGGTGTAAAGCTTGATGTACTCTTGACTGTACATCAAATAATTAAGAGTAAAACCGATAAAGAAAACGGGGTCGTTAATGATCTTCTTTGACACAATAGAGAACTTGTGGTCAATCTACAATCTAATGAACTAGCCACGACGGATCTGAAACTTTGATGGGGTTATGTTCAGTAAGTCCGTTGATTCTATTTTCATTGTCTTTAGCCATAATGGTTTGCACTGACTGCTTCCTGAACCAGACGAAAAATATACCCATCGAACAGTTGATTTATGTTTTGAATTTATATGATAGAGCATTCAGAGACTAATCTGTAAAAAAAAACAATATTAAACAATACAAGAACAACAACAAGTCCTACTTATAACACATATTTAACACAATTCGGAATCATATTATTACATACCTACACAAATCTGGAAAAACCACATCGACAAGACCAATTCTTAATTAGCATAATTATTAAATTAAATTTTAGTTAGTTTATTTATTCGTGAATGTGCGCTATCCACATACCTGCTATAGTTGCAGTGGCGCTAATGACCTCTTGATTGTACCTAGCAAGTAAAATCAAAGAATAGAAAATATAAAAATATTAATGGTTATTATTGCTGATACTATTTTCCCGCCCCGCCACTTACCTCTATATTTATAAGTGTCTTGGTGTCAGTGTGGGATCCTCTGTATAATAAATACGAGTATGCTGATGCTATCGAGTCGGTGCAAAAGAAATACCTACGGACTATGTACTACCAATGTTATCGTAGTCGCTTATCTTATGTGAATCTTTTGGATAAATTTAATTTGTTAAAGCTTCAATCTAGACGTCTACAGCTTCAAGCAATGTTACTTTATGATATACTAGCGGCCCGCCCCGGCTTCGCACGGGTACTAATCTACGGGTAGAGGTGGTGTCTTTTATTGCGATATATGACGTAGCCTTCAACTTCCTACACAATTTATAAAACATTCTATAATATTTCGTTGTACCTCAGGACGACAAACACAAAAGAATATACCTAAAATTTAAAAAATCAGGCTTCGGACGATCAGTCGCAACGACGTGTGCCCTCTGTGTGGGCCCCGTGGGGTTCCTGGCTCGCTGATATTAACTTCGGAAACTCTGGGCTACGTTCGGCTATCAACGGAAATACGCATCGAGTTTGAAGCTCATTCTAGGACTTTAATATGAGTGATTTTGATATTGTGATATCTTCCAAGATATTCATTTAAATAACATGGTGTAAACGACAATTTTGATCTATGTTCATTGATTATTATTACTAACCTTTTAAATTAGATAAGGATCCATACCTTGAGGGCAAAAATACGTTCTATAATACCTTATGTTGAAAATCTACTTTTTTGCTATAAATAGTTGGTTAGAGTGGGTTTTCCTTAAAAGATAGACAAATACTATCGCGGACTTTTCTTTAGAACTCTTAGAGAACAACAATTCTTTCATACATAACTTTCATATAAATGAAACCATTTACGCAGCGCACGCCCAGAAAGCTCTCTAGAGGCACGTTTTTTTCCGACTCGATCAACAAACATCTTCACAGTTCAGTTAATTTGCACTCAATATTTATAAATTATAGCTTCAAACCTTCCTATTGAATTAATCTATCTATTAGTCAAAACCGGATCGAAATCGATATAGTACTTGCTGAGTTTAGCGATCACAGACAGACATGATGGATGACGACAGAAAAACGTTTCGGGGGACTTTCTTTTATAATACGAGTATGTAGTGATGAAGTCATAATAAGTATGACTGTATTCCGCTCAACAATAAACTGAGCTATCGAATTCCGCTTAGAAATACATCGGCTTTTTGCCACTGCTCCATGTCGTACTAATGCCGGTAAACGTTCCCCGATGAACCGTATTGTAGAAAATTTCAATATCCATTTTAACGCTATAGATATTACGAATGTGCGTGTCAGTACTTTTATAAAATCACTTCCGCAAGTGGTGCATGGTAGAGACTAAGGCAACGTTGTGTAGTTAACAAAAAAAAAAATATTGTTGTAATTTAATTTAAGTATAAGTAACTTTTCATTATTATTGTTGTCAGAAACAAAGATAACCTGTTAGGCATAGTTTTAAAAAAAAAGTTTTTCTTATTAGTAACATAGGGTCAATGTTGTGGGTTTCACGATTTTTTTTTATATCTACTTTATAAGTAATAACTAAATGAAAATAAAATACTTTCACGATTTTCATTTAGTTTTTAATGGTACTTATACTTACTTATTTAATTTTATTGATGTTTTGTGTTAATGTAAATATTGTAATTTTAAATCGAAAATAAATGAATTTGTAATTGTATTCTTTTTTTTACTTAGTTCATGCAATTGTACTACATACGTCAGGAGCCGTTTGCTAGCGAAAGCGGTGTGCGTGTGCGAACGCTTCGAGGGTGTTTGGAGAGCCTGGGTGTCTACTCTCAAAGTCCGATATATCGAAACGATACTACTCGAAACATGCAAATGCAAGTAGACACCCTGGTGCGCTGCCGCCGAACAAGTAATTTTAATTATAATAAAGAATCGCTCTACACCTCATACTCGATACAACGACATTGTAAGTGAAGTGAAGTAAACAGAAGCTTAGGATAAAAGGTGCACACTGCTGCTTTGACAACAATGTGAATCTTTGCTTGTATTAGCATATCTTATTATAATTGTATCTAAATAAATGAATTTTTACACAAAACACACATGCGTAAACTAGTGTTAGGCGACAGGACCGTGATAATTGTTATTATTAATTTTAATAATATGATTGTTCAATGTGTTGATGGCACCGTTGCAGCCTCTGTTGGTGTGAGTGGAACACTGCCATTATCTCCTTCTTGTGTCTGTCTCTTCAATGAATATCTATACCCGGAGTATAGGATTAGCATTCTACCGCGTTTCGATTTCACAAAACACGGGGTTCCTGAAGTTTTAATGCATTTGCAGTAGGGATCAGAAAAGAAAGGTAGGTCAGGATAACTATACAACTACAATACAAATACAACTTGCTATCATGTTAAAACTCACAACAGCTCCATCTCGATCTTGTCGTGATGAATGTTAACAAGACATTTTCTAAGTTTTCACTAAGTTGAATTAATCCGTTTGTAAGGTTAAAAAAACCTGCAGAATAGAAAACACGATAATAAATTTTTAATATTACGTTTTTCTAACAATACCGCTAAACACATAAAGCGATATTGGAATTTCAAAACTAGCTTCTTGAAACTAATTCCATGTCTTCAGTTTTAAGTATTCAGCCATAAATCAGTGTCATTGATAGTTTCAAGAAATAAAATTTGTAACAGGTGTGAAGAAGTAAAATTTGTAACGTTAAGTCTTGGATGGCTTCTATTTCTTTTATTTCTTTCTCTGTCTCTTCTTGCGCTCCCTCTTCGACGGGTGGTTGTGGACCGTGTTGTATGATACTATTTGATCCCCAACAGTCAATAGCTTGGCCTTACACTGCAGTCGCTCACATGTTGAACAGACCCATCGAAATCGGCCCTTGTCTATAACCCTTGAGTCTCGCTTCTGTCTGTACCTGTATCCATTGAGTATCAACATTCGGTTGCCCTTTGCCGACGTCATAAATGTAGGTGTCAAGTCTAAAAAAAATAATTAAAGAAGTCTAAAGGAGTCTAACCATAAATAAAATACTTCAACAGTTTTTACTTGAACAAGATATTTTACCGCGGCACCACATCGGAAAATAGCTCAAGAATGTTATGTAGGTTTTGTTTAGTAGAAACCAAATATCCATTCATGTATACCAGTGCCTTTGTCTCATAAACTCGTAAAAATCATTGATAATACAAGATAAAGCTAGGGCAAGGATGATACAGTCATGCATAAAAAATGGTTTTATTTAACACTGTTATCGTTATATTAATAATACCTATCACTACTATTTAGCACCGATAACATACTATTAATAATATTATCAATACTGTAGATCAAAAACTTAACTGAACTCGCCACTGCAATAAGCAGAGCATTTTAATTAGATGATTTCCAGTTTTAAAATACAATTTTGATTACGATAAATGCAAGGGTATATTAGTAAGTTGTGAACATAAATGAAAGTACAGCTGCTGTAAGATTAACAATCAACTTTCTGATGTTCGAGTTTCTAGTTTTTTTTTAACTGAAAATTTTAATAAAGGAGGTTTTTGAAATATTGTATTAAGTAAAATATTTAATACATTAATTTTCAATTTCCAAAGATCACGCTTAACAATACAGTGCCCCAGTAATTACAGTTGTTTTTCACGTACACGGCATCCATTGAAGTCAATATAGTGTGAAACACACCCACCACATACGAGTACGCGGTCCGTTTCGGGCCTTTACATTGAAAGTATAGTCTCAAATTTTTGATATAACCTTCCTACGCCGAGATCTTACGTACCGTACGTGTAAAACAAAAATAAATTAAATAATATACGAAAACCTGTTACATAGGCATTACAAATAATCATAAGCAATATTTAAAATGGTTTAGTCAATATTAACATGATACTTATATATATTTAATTAAGATTATCGACGAAGTTCATAAAGCGCGCAAAAATAGATGTGTGATTGCTCCTTGTTTACGATCTCGAAAGCTGACCAACTTTGATCGTGGTCAGCTAGAACTCGTATGGGTGACCGCTTATGACATAAGAAATGAATAAAGCAGAGGGAGGCAGACGAGCAGGCGGGACACATGATGGTAAGTGATCACCGACGCCCAGAGACACTCGCAACATCAGGGGGATCACAGGTGCGCTGCCGGCCTTTAATATATTTGTAGGCTCGTTTCTTAAAGGCTGCCTTGTCGTACTCTTCCGGAAATACCTGCGCGGGAAGCTGATTCCACAGTGCGGTCTTACGTGGTAAGAAGTTTCTTGTAAAACGTACGGTGGAAGCCACCCACCAGTTACCTAGGTGGTATGGATGAAATTTTAACTTCTGGCGAATGGTGCGGTGGTGAAATTCTGCAGCAGGTATTAGCTCAAACAATTCCTCAGAGCTCTCCCCATGATATATGCAATAAAAGCTGCATAGAGATGCAATATCTCTCCGCAGTGCTGGATGGTCAACTCAGCCGGTGAGGACATCGTCGCCAATGACTCGGATCGCTCGACGTTGAACGCGGTCAAGAGGAAGGAGCTGATACTGAGGAGCCTCGGCCCAAAGGTGGTAACAGTATTCCATATGTGGCCTAACTTGAGCCTAATAAAGTTAAAGTGGATGTGCCGGAGTGAGGTACCGACTTGCTCTACCAAGGGCACCTAGTTTTTTGGAGGCCATATTGGCCTTGTCCTCCAAATGACCGCGAAATTGGCCAGAGCTCGATATATCGACGCCGAGAATCCCAATACTCGGCTTTGCAACAAGGGAGGTGCTCTGAAACAGAGGAGATAAAACGAAGGGGTTTTTCTTTGCGTTATACGCGCAAACTTGCGTCTTTTTGGGGTTGAATTGTACCAAGTTGCGAAGACCCCAATTCGAAACAAGATCTAATATTTATTAGTTAGTTAATCAAGTGATTTAATGATTATGTTGATTGTTATATGTGATAACTTCATCATTGACAGTAATTACAAAAGCATGGCATCCTTTGTTTGAGTGCGTGGAACACCGCCAATTTATCTTCAAACCGCTCTTTTTGCGTTTACAGAATGTGTATTCTGCTATCTTTAGCAGGTTAGTTCCTCGTTGGGATAAAACATATTCCACTAAAATAGACAAAAAAGAAACACTTAAGCATTATCACTTAACTAGGTGACTATCAACAGAGATATTAAAAAAAACAACACGTATAAATAATTAAAATAACAAACACTTTAAAAGGCAACAACAAACTTTGTTTTAATATAATTTAATAATTGGTAGCCAAACTGTGAAATAGATGAAGTGTATGAGAAAGATTCTTTAAAAGATCACATCTGTATACAGGTGACCCTAAAATCAACGTTATGCCGCAATGGGGCGATAGGATTTGTAATCACAGTCAAAAATAATAACACAACTGCCCCTCCAGGTTTTTAATTTTTTCCTCTGTTTTTTAGTAATTAAACCAGCAAGTGTTGTACCATTTTCGAATCTTGATTAAAGGCGACAACTTTTTATGTCGCTTGCCAAAGTGCTCTTGTACATTTTTTTCAAAGGAGGCCCTGTCAAATTCGAGAAATTTTAAAATGATGAAGTCATCGTTAGTAAAATCGATGGAAGCCAATAACTAAAAAGAAGAAGAAGTCATGTTCGGCATTAAAGTGTTATTTTTCGAAAACTTGGGGCAGTTGTGTTATTATTTTTGACTGTGATTATAGATAATGTTATTCAGTATTATGGACACATAATTTTAAATAACGAACATGAGCGACAGCGTCCGTTAAATGGTTAATGTATTAAGATTTTTTCGTTTTTTTTCTAAACGCTGTTAATTTTTAGAGTACAAGGTATGGATTTTTTTTTAATTTTTGGTCATGATTACCATCTATCTATCCTATCACCCTATTGCGGCTTGACGTTGATTTTTGGGACACCCTGTATAATACCCAGGAAAATCAGTACAAATACGAAGAAATAAAAACACGACCTTTTGTCAGATTACGTTTACGTTTCCAGTCTTAATTTTTTTTTAAAGACGCACAAGTTGTTAGATAAGTGTAACCTTCGACAAAATTGTTAATATGGTTCATATCAAAAGCCGTACCTCGGAAGCCGCATATCGAGTTGTTAATCGTGCTCAAAAAATTACATCACAAGCCAAAAAAAAATCTGCATCTGGAAGTCAAGATTTCGTCAACAACTTATAGTAAGGGTGATAAAGGACAAATTTCTATATGATTTGCTCATGTCTGCCTCTTTGACTGATGATAAGGAGCATCCTCTAGAAGATACAAAAAAATATTGGCGGACATCCACACCCCTGCGTTTTTGAGGAATTAAGTTTTAACTATTTTGAAATTTGATAATGAAACGTACACCTGGTAGACTATGAGTATCTGATTAAAAACAATGTATAAAACCCCAGAAAAATGGTCTGCCACCATAACAGCCCTGCGTCGTAAAGTAACAGCGCTTCAAAATGCTAAAATTCACTTTTTCGTCCCGTGATAATACAGAGCCCTGCATGTCTGCCTCTTCGATTTTCTACATCTTCAGAAGTATTTTAAACAGGAGCCACAAAGGCTGACAAAAAAAACATTATTTAGTATCTTATTTTAATTTTTTTTGCTTTAACTCAAAAACGCAGCGACGCACAGAAAAACTTGTAAGGACCAAATCGATTCTTAGGTATTGAGCTGATCTATCATCCCTATTAATATGAATCATGAGCAAATCATATACCCAAATTGCAGCCAGCACCCTAACTATTACTGAAATGTGATGTTTCAACTACTCGGCGTATGGGTTGTAAACAAGACAACAAACATGAGCTTATTGTATTACTTAACAGAAAAAAAGACAAAGGTAGTATTAAGAGAAAAAAAGACAAAGATAGTTGGTTACACTTTAAAAATTGTATAACTGATTTAATATAATTATTTAGTATAACTTAGTTATTATGACTATAATATTATTTAGTTGATTTAGAATAACTTTTATGATCTGGGGGGCGCGGCAGTGTCCAGCCAAGTCATTCATTCCGCTATAAAAATTTGTAAATCTCATGTCGAACCAAGTCAGTTATTTTAGTTAGTATGGAAGTCCGCAACTTTATCTTAATTTGTATTCCTAGTTAGTTACGTTAGCATATTTTACAGTGACTGTATTAATATTAGACGTATTAATATCTATAAAACGATGTCCATCAGTGTACTGTTTAGGTTTCCACCGAAGCAGAACTGGGCGGAGCGAAGCGGAGCAGAGCAGTGGAAAGTGGTGAGTGTTCCCTCTACACTGACGCGGAGCGGAGTAGGGCGGAGCAGAGTGCAGAGGACCGTTGCAGTTAAACACACTCAAAAAAGATAGCACATAATTCAGTCCAGTCCAGTCCAGTCCGGTCTGGTTAGGTCCGGTCCTTACTGGTCCGGTCCGGTCAGGTCTGGTCCAGTCTGGTCTGGTTCGTTCCCTTACGATTCGTTTTGTTCCTGAAGCTCATTGATTTAAAGCAATGATGGTGAGACGAAGTAAAATGTCTGATAATTATAACTTCATACATTTTTTTTAAAGCGTTCGCTTGCAATATGTATTCGTACGATATCGGTAACACGATCTGATTGATTAAAGTCATAAGAAGAAATAGTCATCGATGATAAAATATTATTCATTCATACTATCATCGACTGTACTCGATGATCGGATGATTTACCTACGGACTTTTTTTCTACAATACTAAAGTTTAAAGTTTAAAATACTTCCCATTAATAATCTTATACGCTGACGGCAAGTGATTATGCAAATTATTAACTCGAAAAATTTTTCTGTCTGTCTTTCTTATGTAAAAAACAGCTTTGCAATTTTTGGCTTTGGCATTCAAGCATCTATAACGTTCTGTGCTCTGATGCGATACATGGAAGGAGAACGTGTAGCCCTCAATTATCGCTAATTCACGCCCTCTGGTTGCAGGCACGAACATCACTGAAAATTATTTTTAATATTATTGTCAAGCTAAAAGGATAGGTACTTTATGTAAAGCAGCTGTCGTTAAAACGTAAAGATGACTAGTTGTTACTTCATGGACAAACCCAAACTAAAAAAAAAATAGGAAAGATAAATAGATGCACATACCTGGAAACATACATTTAAATTACCTTACTGGTCTTTTAAAAAAATACTAAATGCTGAAATTATTAACATTATGAAACATGACTCGAGATACGACTGGGCATGGGCATCGCGTCTGCAATTCGATACCTACAAAGTTTTGCTACAATTCCCCTTGTTTCCTTAAGTCTACCCAATCCCTGTAACAGACTAATTATCGAAGTGGTTTGCATAAATGCACCTCTCTGGGCACATTAGATTTCATTGTAAAATACGCTCTATCAATAGTTTAAATGCAGGTAGCGGATCATTATGCGTATCAATAAGATGAAACAATTTTCTATCATTTGTTCTGCTGAAAAGATGCTTTCCAGTTTTTGGCCTTTATAGACTGAGATGAAATTCAGAATTTAGTTCTCAGACCTTAAACAGATGCAGTTTTGAGAACAAAGATTTTATGGGGTTTTGGACATCGCAGTACTTAGTTGTCTATTCGAAATCCGAAATTCACTTGGACTACTATTATCAGCTCAGTACCAGCAGCTTGCATAGAGTAAATCAGTGGTAACTGCAAACTTAACTCTATATTTCAGATCGAAATGAAACAGTTGTTGACGAGTTTGTAATTTTATAGTCATATTTGCTTAGCCTTTTTACTTTCGAGCGGAGCGAGAAAATTGTATTCGTGAAATAAAAAGTTTTTCTAATTTTCTCAAAAATGTGTTATATATCACTTATACATCATAAAAAACAAGTCTCTCAAAAATGTCCGTCCGTCGGTCGGTCGGTCGGTCGGTCCTTAGCGGCTTAGCGGCTAAACGAATGGTCCGATTGACACCATATTTGGAATTTAAGAGTTTTATGCAAATCCATCGAAGGGTTTTGAGTGGTTTCCTGCTGGCTTTCATTTTGAGGGTAGCTGTCATACAACGAAAATGAAAAATTGTAATTTTCGCAAAAACGGCTCATAAAATCTCGATGAAACTTTGCATGACCAAGCATCTCTATTTAAGGTATTTGTGGCAGTATCAATTGGTCTCTAGAAATTCATATAAGGGGTGTTCCCTTACTACTAAAATTTAAAAATGTGATTTACTCAAAATCGGTTTGTTGAGCTTATTTTGATGTTCTTCAATTTGGATTCTAAATTGTTTTTCTACCTGACTGCATATTTCATTAAACCATTTTTACATAAATCTAGTTCGTATAGGTAAGTTTGTATTTTCATATTATTTGTATGGAATTACAAACTTAAGTTTGCAGTTGGTACTTATTTACTAATTACTATCCGCAGCCTATAAAATATAGTAGTTAGAGCATTCGGCTCTTGATCCGGAGGTTCTGGGTTAGACTCCCGGCGGGGACACTGTTGAATGATGACTCTCGTATATCGCGAGAAAGTAAGTGCAGTGCTGCTGTACCATTAATTTATGTCACGATCACCGACCACTAAACAAGTATCATCTGCGTATTGGTACATGGTGCAATATTTTATGACATTTGCTACATAGTTGATAAACGTTAGATCAGTCTGACTTTGGTGGCATCTTATTCCTTTGTTTTTTGAAACGTAAAATACAGTATTTATCTAATCAACAAGCTCTAAACAACGATACCCCACTCGATGGGGTGGGTGATATTTTTTTTTGCCTCGCTTTACATATTTTTTTTATTTTTATTGTTTGTTGTTGTAGTGGCAAAAGACATAAACATTTGTTAAAATTTATTATTTTTACCTATTACGGTTCATGAGATACAGCCCGCTGACAGACGGACAGACAGACATCGGAGGCATATTAAAAGGGTCCCGTTTTTCACCCTTTGGGTATGGAACCGGAAGAATGGGGCATTGTTGTTTAGAGTTGATTGAGTAGATTAATATAGTACCTATTTTTTTTAAATATTCGAAAAGAGAGGAATGAGAAGCCACCAAATTTAGCTTTTACTAGCTGTGCCCGCGACTCCGTACGCGTGGGGTTCAAAATAACGTAGCTACTGACTTCCCCATGGTTCAAACCATCTTCGTGCCTAGTTTTATTAAAATCATAACATACAGACCAATTTTCGCTTTTAAAACGTTATATGCTTAATTGAGATGAATAGTACACATTGTATAGATTTTTTTTGTGTATTAAACACTTGTTCACGTATGGACTGTTAGGTGGCCCACTATCCTCGTCCTCGAATGTGTAAAACGCGGACAAAGTGTGATACGGGTTTCTTCATTTCTTACACAAAACAAAACCTGAAACTAAATCTGAGGTGCAGTCACTTTAGCTTCTGGAGCTACTGAAAAAGGAGCGGTACAAAGTCCACCGTATTAAGCTACACATGCTTTTGACTGTAGGTACATGTACCTCAACACAAAACTGTAGGATTTCTATACAATCTTTGAACACTTATAAATTTCCCTCCTTTAAGAGACGATTTCCACAACACAAAGATTCACATGATCACACCTCTTTTTATTTCTTAAAGTATTTTATTTATCTATTTCACCTACGTTTTCAAAACTCTAGTTTCATATATTTTTTTTTACATATATTGCCCTGTCATGCCAAAACTATTTGGATTTTTAAACTATTATTTTTATTTACCAGGACGGCTGAGCTTCGCTCTGTGTTATCTTAATTAAAGCTCACTTAAAATCGTTAGGGCCGTTTTTGAAAAACCGATCACAAATATAAAACTACCTATATATAAATATTGCTCGTGTGATAGTATAGGATAACTATAAATCTAAATTCGTAATTGAAAAACTCTGTTCGAATCGGTTCAACAGTTTGTGAGCTATTGGCGCCGCGGCTTGAAACTTCGCGTACCTTCTGTCTGAGTGAACTGTTTACAATAAAACTAAGCAAATGTGTTGCACGAAAGTAAGTCAAACACGTTATTGAAAACCCCGATTGAATCCGTTCAGTAGTTTGTGTGTAAGTCATTGGAGCCGGCGCTTGAAACTTCACGTTGAATTTTCTGTCTGAGTGAACCGTTTGCAATGAAATTAAGCGCATATGTTGCACGGAAGTAAGCCAAACGCGTCATTCAAAACCCCGTATGACGGTTCAGTACTTAGTTATTGGCCGCCGCTTAAAACTTCACGTACCTTCTGTCGAAGTGAACCGATTGCAATAAAACATAGCTTGTATGTTGCACGAAAGTAAGCCAAATACATTATTGAAAACCCCATTCGAATCGCTTCAGTTTTTTTTAGTTATTGGTGCATAGACCGCTTGATAATTTGCATTCGTGTAGCTTCTGTTTGTGTGAACCAATTGCAATGATCTAAAGCTAAAATGTTGCCCGAAAATAAGCCAAACGCATCATAAAAAAACCCATTCGAATCGGTTCAGTAGTTTGTGAGATATTGGCGCCGCCACTTGAACCATATCATCTGTTTGAATGAACCGATTTCAATGAAACGTATCTTATATGTTGCAGAAAAGTAATCAAAATACATTTCTGAAAGTATCGTTTGAATCAGTTCAGTTTGTGAGTTATTGATGCACATGCCATCTGATTCTTTGCATGGGTGTAGTTTCTGTTCGAGTGAACCGATTGCAATGAAACTGACCCAATATGTTGCACGAAAATAAGCTTAATACATTGTTGAAAACCCCATTTCAATCGGTTAAGCTGTTTGCGAGTTTATCGCGAACATATAAACAGACAAACAGACAAAAATTCCAAAAATGACTCGAATGGGTTCTATTACCGTTTTTGTGACCCCCCAGATCATATTTTCGCGAAAATTTTTAATGTACAGAATCGGCGAGTTTACGATTTTATTATATGTATAGATAGAGTATAGATTACAATATTTTGTCCTATTATCAACTAAAGACATTGAGGACTATTCTGTACAAAAGCTTAAAGTTTAAAATATTTTCCATTAACAATCTTATAAACAGGCGGCGGGTGATTATGCGAATTATTAAGACGAATAATTTTTCTATCTTTTTTTCTTACGGAAGCCATTGCGCTGCAGCGTTTGGAATATGCTTTTAAGCATCTATAGCGTTCTGTGCTCTGACGAGATACGTGGAAGAAGAACGTGTAGCCATCGATTATCGTTACATCACGTCCTCTTGTCGTAGGCACGAACAATGCTGAAAATGAAATAAAATTTTAATAATAAAGCATCTTTAAAGTTAAAGCTCCTTTAAATCTAGGTATTCCTGTCTTTTTCATTGTTAACAAAACAGAAAGTCAGCAATAGACTTAAAGGAGCTTTAACTTAAAAGACGCTTTATGGAATTGGCAGAAAGGGTCTAATGGACAGGTTGGTAAAAACTGAATGAGCATGATCAGTCAACGTAACTAAACAATTTCTAGCGAATAACAGTTCAAGTAATGAAAAAAATCAGTATTTACATACAAAACTGGAAACTCTATTAGACAGATTATATGGAATTGCTGTCTTTTTCATTGTTAACAAAACAGAAAGAGTCAGCAATAGACTTAAAGGAGCTTTAACTTAAAAGACGCTTTGTGGAACTGGCAGAAAGGGTCTAGGGGACAGGTTGGTAAAAACTGAATGAGCATGATCAGTCAACGTAACTAAACAATTTCTAACGAATAACAGTTCAGGTAATGAAAAAAAAATCGGTCTCTACATACAAAACTGGAAACTCGATTAGACAGATTATATGGAAAGGCTGATTTTTTTACATCTTGAAAGTTTATTTTCTTATAAAAAAGACTTCTTTGGACTTTGGACTTTAGCATTTATATTGTTTCGTGTTGAACATGGCTTGATAAAAGGAGAACGTGAAGCAGTCAATTAGCGTTACCTTATGCCTTCGCGTCTGCTTGAAGTTCAATGGAAAAAAAAAACATAACTTGTAAAACCAATAGCAGAAAACTTTTAAGTATGATAGACATTTGAATGTCTCGGTCTGAAGATTATGAATAACTTCATTTTTATTTACATTTACTCTGCCCTGCATGTTTATATTTTTAAACAAATTGCGTTTGAGTAAAAAAAATTGCACACAATCTGCTGAATAAAATAAGAAAGGATAATTATTCGATCGAAATTAACATGAATTTATTGATAAATTCAGTAGACTACTTGACGATCATTTTTATACACACAGTGAAGAATACTATGCACATAAAATTTTCATGACTTTTCTGTAAAATAACCCAAAATATTTTCAAATACTTAAACGTTTTAAAATACTTTAAAATATTTTCCATTAACAATCTTATATGCAGGCGGTAAGTGATTATGCGAATTATTAAGACGAAAAATTGTTCTGCATTTTTTTCTCATCAAATAGATTGCTTTGCAGTTTCTGGCCTGTGCGTTGGAGCATCTGTAGCGTTCTGTTTTCTGACGCGATACATGGAAGGAGAACGTGTAGCCATCGATTATCGCAACTTCACGCCCTCTAATTGTGGGCACGAATATCACTGAAAACAAATTGAAATTATACTACATAAAGCAGACTAAGACAGCTATCGTCTGTAAAACATTCTGTTAGTGCAAAACTAAAGGACTGGTAGTCAATAACGAGGTTCTGGAATAAAATATTATTTAGTAAACAAATTACCACTCTGTGTTGTGATTTTACAGGGTTAAAACGGAAAACGGAATAAGGGTAAAAACGGAATCATAGTGCGACTTTATTTGTCTGTCGGTCTATCACACCTATCTATCTCAGCAACCACTTTCTCACGCTATTTACATGAATATGTAAAATAGAAAATGTGAAATTTAAATTGTCGTTACTAGATGAAATGGTTTTACTTGTACATTTCAAAATAGGTTTTTGTATTTTTCTCCCTCTCTTTTTTATATTTTGTACTTTTAGTTTTCAAGTTGTGATGAAAAATGACTAGGAAAATGCCATTTTTCCCTTATCTCTGAAGTTTGCAAAACGAAAAATACGAATTTATCATAGTCGATCAAGGTCTATGTGAATAAAGGGTGCAACGGACGGTGTACCGAACTGAAAGGGCGTGCTCGAGGTAATTTTTTTTATCATTTCCCAACATTTGTTTCTTTGGGAAAGTTGTTCAGTTTCGTTGACTGAGCACGCCCTAATTCAGTTTTCGGTACACCATCCCTTACACCCTGTATTAAAGAAAAACTAAAACAACATCTGTAAGTAGCTTAGTTTTAATAATATGCACAAAAACTTAACAAATAAACATTTGCGATGCGATCCTAAAAATGGACCTTATTGCTTCTTAAAATACTACACGTGTATCGGAACTCTAGGCGCGCGAGTCTGACTCGCACTTGACCGGTTTATTTCCTTAGATGTTTCTTTATTTTTCTATACTTTACATCTGAACTGCCCGCCGGCCGGCGATAAGAACTCCTTTGTCCGTCCACCCTAGTTTTAAGAGTCTCCTGTGTATTGTTTAGTTTTTGTGTGACAATAAAGAATTTATCTATCTATCTGTCTGAACCACTGTAGTAGGTAACACGTTATCCTACCTCATTAAAAACACAACAACTAATTATCAAATCTGTCAAGTTTGAGTCGAACTAGCGAAAAGAAAAAATTAACTACGTACCTATTCTTTGAGCTTACAATCTAAAATACACTCCATTTATAATTTTATATCCAGGCCGCAGATGATTGTGTGCATTATTAAGACGAACAATACTTCCGTCTTTTTTTCCAATAAAAATGGATGCTTTGCAGTTTTTGCCCTTTGAGTTTAAGCATCTATAATGTGTTGTGCTTAAAGACGATCGATGGAAGGAGAACGTGAAGCCATCGAATAACGCTACGTCACGCCCTCTGGATGTAGGCACCAACTCCACTGAAAATTTGATTTAACTTTTAATAGCGAAAAACCGTAAACTGCACATCGTTAAACCACAATGCCGTCACACCAACTACCGCGGTATTCTACTAGCTTAAACGCTAACAAGCGGGTGAAGATCCCCCTCAAAATTTATCACGTAGTTTTGCTATGACATATTGAGGAGCTTCTGCTACCAGCAGTGGACGTATTTATGGAATGTTACATGATGATGATATCTTAGCCTTGAACTAGTCAGGGCTAAGGCAAAGAATATATATTACGCTAACGCATAGCTAAGGATAGGTTAAGATCTAACTAAATAAGTCATGATTTTTAATTACAAGTTATAAATTGTTATATCTTCATAAACATTTATTTATCTACGGCTCAACTGAAACACCGTTATTATTAATAATGTGTCTGTGCATTCGATGTGTGGGTTTAATATTGATTCTAATGACTTAAATGAAAAGTTGTCCAGTTACATGGGTGGTTCTTGCGTATTTAGAATTACACGTTGTATATATTTATTTTATTTGTGTGCAATAAAGAATATACATATATTTAAGAAAATAGGTTACTTTTCATTGCACGAAAATATGGCATCCCCACGGGAAATTGCGCATATATTAGCGGGGAACAGAAAGTTACATGAACATGAAAATAATACCAAATAATAATGTCATATCGTAACTTTATTTGTACGACTGTTTTAAAAAGATACGACCACACATAAACAGATGAGATGCAGTTGAAAAACACAAAAAAGCTTTTTAGAGAGACACGTTGGAACTGTTGTTTTAGTAGGTTACTATTTGAATTATTTTTCTTCGAATGGTTACACAAAAAAATAACTACTTGTGAAACGAACGACAGCGATAAGATGAATTAAATGCGTAAATGCGTAAAAAGTGTATTTTTTTTGTTAATCATGTGGTCAGTGGTTGTGTTTTTGACCGCGTTTGATGATATTTTCAAACAAAGTGAAAATAGTAGCGCGGCATCCTTTACTAGAATGCATACAGCAGACCCATCGAATCTTCTCTCTCTTCGTCGATCGCTTGTCTTGAAAGTACCGATATTGACCCAGTTGAATCACCGGCTGCCCTCGTTTTGAAGTCGTGTAGAATGCTACTGAAAGCAAATTAAATTAATAAAGGTATGTATTCTATGCTCAAGACGTACGCACGGCACCAAGTACGTAGAAACAAAACCAGTGTAAGCTGAACCAGCGTAACGCTACAAAAGCCCGGAACCAGAGACCCGCTCCAGGTCAAAGTCTTTCCACCGACGAGCGGCTGTGTGTACACAATAAGATACCAGTGTCCCTCAAGACGAAAGTCTGACCAGCTTGTGTTGCCAGCAGAACAAAGGTAAACCAAGGACAATCATCCATTTTCATCCCTTGGATTACAAATAATATGAACGTATACTGAGGACGAGTGATTTGTAATCCAAAGGATGCCCATATAAAAGAGTGTTATATATAACTACTAGCTGGTGCCAGTGACTTCATCTGCGCAGAATCTGCAGATTCACCCACATTAAATGCGTTTTCCCGTGGGAATGAAGTGTTTTCCCGCGGTCAAAAGTAGCCTATGTGTTATTCCAGGATCTAACCTATATGTGTGCCAAGTTTCATTAAAATCCATTCAGTAGATTTTACGTGAAAGAGTAACAAACATACATCCATCCATCCATAAATACATACTTACAAACTTTCGCGTTTATAATCTTAATCTAAATATATAAAAGAGCTTGTCCTGACTGACTGACTGATTCATCAACGCCGAGCTGTAATCGCTATAGATACAGATCTGAAATTTTGTACACATGTTCTATGCACGTCAAAACAACCCACTAAGAAAGGATTTCGGAAAATTCATCTCCCAAGGGGGTGAAATAACAGATGAAAGTTTGTATGAAAGTCTTCCAACCAATGATACGATGATGATATGATGTGACCAATTATATGTGGCTCTTTCAAGAACCTCTATAGAAAACGTGTTTGTATTTTCTAATGACAAAAGAGCTGTGACCGTTGTAAATTAAGACATTCTGTAGTGTATTTAGTATCAGCATTGCACCCGTGCGAAGCCGGGGCGGGTCGCTAGTACATTATAAAACGGAAAGAAAGAAATAAAAAAGAGGGTTTAACACGCTTTTATTTGAAAACCTGAGACTGTGATAACGTTTTAGTTCTTTTTCTACATCTAATAAAAGCTTGTTTTAAAAATTGAAAAAAGAATAAATTTACAATTTAATGAAAGTAGAGTTTATAGACATGGTAGGCTTATTTTACATGCAGTAAAGCAGTCTCAAGGGTCACATTTAGGTCCTCTATTCTATAACGCGTACTTATTTGACATGACTAAATGCATTGTTAACTCCAAACACCTTTTATATGCGGACGATAAAAAAATCTACATTCGTGTCCGCTCGGTAGCTGATTGCGAACTACTGCAACAAGACCTCAACTCTCTATATGCTTACTACTAAATGCCAATTCATCAGTTTTACGCGGAAGCGGAATCCCATCTTATTCGCTTACCATTTCAATAATACTGTTATACAAAGGGCAAGTGTCGTACGTGATCTCGGCATCTATTTAGATTGTAAAATAAGCTATTCCAACCACATTGATATTATAACCGATAGAGCCTATCGTAATCTCGGGTTTGTTATACGTACCTGTAAACCATTTAAATGTGCCTTGAGTTTAAAAGTTGTTTATTATGCCTATGTGCGTAGCATTTTAGAATATGCTAGTCCTGTCTGGTCACCTTTTTATGAGAAGTACAAAAATCTAATTGAACGAATACAGAAGAAATTTGTAAAGTATTTTTAAGAAAAATGTATCAGCCCCCACCTACGAAGAAAACTGTCATAATCAGAACATTCTTACTTTAGAAGAGCGTAGATTAATGCTTGATATGGGCCTACTTCATGATATATTACATGGAAGGCTGGACTGCCCTGATATGCTGGAACTTATAATATTCAATGTTCCCAGACGTCGCACTAGGCATACTACACTCTTTTGTGTTCCAGCTCACTCCACCAATTACGGTCAGAACGCTGTATTCACCAGAATCGTAAAAACTTTCGTCTCAAAATTTCACAAAATTGATCCTTTTATTCTTAACAAGGACTCGTTTAAAAAAGAAGTCAGGTCAATAATGACTGAAGATAGTTATTATTAATTTCTTCTTCAACAACCTATTCCAAAAACCCAAAATATCAATTATTCACTTATGTAAGTTTGTTTTATACATCCTCCCTTAAAAAGCTCGGTTTATTTAATTTAATATTTCTATACAATATACATACATAACATCACGCCTCTTTCCCGTCGGGGTAGGCAGAGACCACAGTCCTCCACCTGCTACGATCTTGACATACTTCCCTTGCTTCCTGTACTTTCATCAATCCTTCCATACGTATACATATGTTCATATGAATACATATGTTCATATTAAAACTGTTTAGTATATATTTTTATTGCAATCAACACACAATCATACTCACTCACCCACACAACACACAAAACATACACACACACATACGCACACATTATCATTGTTTTTAACTTAATTGCTAATTGTTTTTCGAACTTCTCGACATTGTACGCTCTTGCGAGTATCATTAGGACCTCACATAAGTTTTTAAATGATATATGTGGATAGCTGTAATTGGCCTTTCTATCTTAAGTTTTGATTTGTTATTCTAAATACTATACCGAAGGCTGTTGTTATCCCAAATAAAATAAAATAAAAAAAATAAAATAAATAAGTAGAGTAGCGAGTCAAATGTATCATAGCGGGAATTAAAATCTCCATGGACAATTTGTTTGACACATCGCTTGACATGTTTTAGTGACGCATATGAGTCTGGTATTTTCCAAAAAAATAACTTAATAGTATTGATATATTTACTTCACACGTCAGCCATAAATAAATAGTCATATGAACTTTAGTGGTTGTGCTTGTTTTCGTAGCGGATGACGACGTTATCATCAGTGTATATGAAAGCTCGGCAACCGCGGGCATTTTTGCTGCATTTCCACCGCTTTCTGGCATTATCAGTTTTTTTACTATAATGCAGACAAAATCTGTGATGTCCTATCAGTATGTTTGGATTCCCTCGATAACTCGTTGTGAATACTGGATCAATGGTCTCGCCTGCGAAACAAAAAAACATTTAAATAGGTCTTAAGCAAGAAAATATAATTTAAAACAAAAATACAGTTGAATATCGAAGATCGTCTTTAAAATTAAAACATATTTTATATTAATAAAACGTAATTTTAAACTTGCGAAGCCTCTCGGGTGGTAATTCCACACATGTTACTAATCAACTTTTATTCTACAACTTTTGGTTATTAAAATAAAAAAATTGCTACGCCATACACATTGACAGAACCACATTTTCATTTTGTATGCATAGAGGATCAGTTTATTTATTTTTCTAAAAGTCGTAGACCCAATTATAAAACTATGATAAAATGCGTGTGTGATACTGTGAAAAGCATGACGGCACGCACAATGTCTTGCCGGCACACCCTGCACAGTATGCGGTGGTACGTTTTGAGCATTGAGCGCACTTGCGCCTAAGCCGTCGTCGGGGCATTCCTGCATTGCTACGCTCATAACCAAAAAAATGCGGTATGTGCAGCTGGGCTGTCTGTGGTGTTCCCTTTTGATTCCCTCGACTACTCGTTGTGGATATTGGATTGATCGTCTCGTCTGCTAAAAAACAAGAGGAAAAGTGTGTGCAAAAAATTATTAAAAACCAAAATACAGTTGACTATCGAACATTGTGTATTGAAAAATATATTTTTTATATTTATATATGTCGTAGAGCGACTCTGATTTCGAATTTCCCGCGGTATTTTTAAAGACAAACGTTCGTGCCAGCAGCACCCATGCAGTGGCCCAAGCACGGCGAAGCTACGCCAAACGTCAAATTAGTACTGAATTTCCGTACCAGTGTAGATTGTCGATGTTGGACGATGATGTTGGCAATAATGGCTTTATTTAGATCGTGAGGTTGGTACTACTATTACGAATGGCGCGTAAAGGGGCGTGGTTTGTGTTAGTTTAGCCAACACGTAGCAATGTGAAGACGAGGCCGCCATTTTCAACAGCTCATTCTTGTTCGAGATTTTACCACGTAAAGTTCTAAAGTGATAGTTGGTCGCGAGATGAAGCCTGCAGCCGCTGGCGGATGAGCCGTGGCAATTCTGCGATGACAGGAGCGACCCTTTAACGACAGCTAAGTGTTTATGATCTTTTCTGCCTTAAACTGTGAGATTATAGGTTATAATACGTGAATACCTTTTGGGATAGTAAAACACGGTGCACTGTGAGTTTGCTGTAGCTGAACATGTGGATAGATTCTTAGAATAAGCCTCCAACGTTTGGGGTTGACAGGATTGTGCCACTTAGTTAATTTTACATTAAAACATCAGGTGGCACAAGCAGTCCTGCACACCGCTGTGTTTACCGACGACGTGATTGAGGAGAATACCGTATGAGAGGTCAATGGCAAGTCAGGATGAATGATCGTTATGCAAGTAAGTTACACTCGATTGAATTAGGCGATTGTCAAAGATGTTATCGATGTCTGCTACAAATAGTTCGGCCAATATCGTGTTATCTGCTATTCCTGTTGTCTATCCCTTGCCCACATAGTGCCATCCCTTTCCGCCCCGAGTCGAGTCTTCGACATCAGAAGTAGGATGTAATCCAACACCCACGAATTCTGATGATACGAGTAGTGTAGTGTGACCTTTACGGTTTTGTTGGAATAGTAGTGAAGTGTAACAGGTTTATTAGCATAGTGGTAAAGCGTGTATGATATTTTTTTTGGATAGTGTAGGTAAGTAACCTACAGTCATGCACAATAGTCTGAAAAAAAAAAAGTTCAAAGTTGACGGTGGGAAAATAATTAGTTTGTTTATAGTTGACTCGGGACAGTTCTGAACCGCGTTAGTGTACCTACAATAGTTTAAATGTTTTGCTCGACGATTGGCAACGTCTACCTACATGAGACGTGACGTTTAGTTGCCTAAAATAGTTATGATATTGCGGTTAACTGTTACGATAAGTAAAATGTAGTGCTGAAACCAGGCTGAAACGAAAAAAGCATTGTAAATGTTGCTTTTGTAATAGTGCTACGATTTTCATAGTGTTTTTGATGTGATTTCTTGTTTACTTAACACGATATTTGACATTGCGCCCACGTAAGTACAAACCATAGGAAGTGACTCGTAAATCTTGATCGTGCCATGACATTTACAATATTTTTAGGTTCCGGAATAATAATTTTAGTTATTAGGCAGTGCTAAAACGTTCGTTATAGCGTTAAGATTGCGTTCACAACATTACTTTCGTAAGGTTGTTTCGAGATAAAGTTCAAAATGTTTTACAATAACGTGATAAAAGAAAAACACAAGTGCTTTAGTGATTTTTGTCAAGTGATTACCAAACCATAATGATTGTTTAAAAAAAAGAAACGGTAACTTTCAAGTGCTTGTAGTAGGTTTGTAGTCTCAAGTGAGAACGTAAGTAAATTTCGCGATTATTTTGGAATACCATTTTGACATACCTAGTAGGATGACCGTAACTAGACTAATTCAATAGCCCAGTGAAATTTTATAGCGTTGATCCTGTGACATGTTGAACAAACCCATTATTGTGATAATTTTTATTCGATTTGAGATCAAGAGAACTTGAGATTGTTTTTGTGTTTTACAAAGCTCAAAAGTAACCGGATGGAGGTTACTGGTTTTCATAATCGAATAAGTGGTTGAGTTATGTTTGTGGCCGGATGGACATCGCCGTTGTGGTGATGTGCCCGGATGGCGGATATGTTTGTGGCCGGACGGGCGTCGCCGTTGTGGTGATGTGCCCGGATGGCGGATATGCGTGTGTGTGTGTGTGACTAAATCAGTTGCAACTCTGAGTCGTAAGCCGTTTGTTATTGACTTGCTCGCGGGCGGTCCAAAGCTGCGCGGCGTTGAAAGTGTTCGCTCTGGTTTAGTTACGTGTGAAAGACCGGATAGAGGTCGATTGAGGTGACTGGATAGAGGTTGCCAGTTGTGTTCGTGACCGGATGGAGGTCACGTGTGGAAGACCGGATGGAGGTCGATTGTTGTGATGACCATTGTAAAATTTTACCTAGTTATTGTTGTTTGAATGAGTATGGGCGTTATTCAGCATTACAGCTGCTGTTTCTAAATTGATAATATTTGCAACTGAAATTGATGTTACGTTTAAATAACCTAAAGTTGTGATTGGTTTTGAAAGTAAATTTGAAAATTTTAGATGATAATTTGTGCCAAGACGTGATAAACCAGAATCGCATAGCAACAGTGAGTATATAGACAGAGTAGCTCTGGTGCGAGCAGACAGTGACGTGACCTACCTTTACCGATACCTGGACTAGAAGATTTGGTGCCATACTGAGATAGATAACTAGTATGTTGATATGACAACTGATAATGAAGTCCGTACATCGACAGTCGATCAATGATTAAATTTTATGTTTTGTTTCATACAGTTGTTAACTGAATTATTTTGGAGTTCTGTGAGCAAATTATTTTAAAGGTACTAGCCTGATGGAAGCGATGTACCCGCCGGATAGAGGCGTTCGTTTTATTTGTGTACTAGCCGGAAGGAGGCGATGTACTTGCCGGACAGAGGCAACGATTTAGCGAGTGTATGGTGAATTATTTTGATTACAGAACTTGATTTAAGACCTAATTTAAGAATTATTGATCGATGGTCTAAATTAACTTTGACGTTTACATAACGACGTGATACTGACTTATTAGAGAGTTAGAGTGACTTTTTTATTTGGTATCAGAAAGATGCGATAATTTTACGTGATTTTAGTACCTACTAGTTAAAATAAGTTTTGATTTAGCTCTTTTAGATTTGACCCGTAGACTACAGTCATGGAGTTTGGAAGTTCTTTGAAGTTTTAAACATTCTTGGTCAGGAGCGGATGAGTGATTTTAATGAAAGATTCTTGCAGTTAGTTTTGGTCAGGTTTGGCCGAGCGGTTTAGAAGACTGATTCTTGCAGTTACTTGAACTCGCACGAGGACGTGCGACCCGTCAGGACGGCCGTGTCGTAGAGCGACTCTCATTTCGAATTTCCCGCGGTATTTTTAAAGACAAACGTTCGTGCCAGCAGCGCCAAACGTCAAATTAGTACTGAATTTCCGTACCAGTGTAGATTGTCGATGTTGGACGATGATGTTGGCAATGATGGCTTTATTTAGATCGTGAGGTTGGTACTACTATTACGAATGGCGCATAAAGGGGCGTGGTTTGTGTTAGTTTAGCCAACACGTAGCAATGTAAAGACGAGGCCGCCATTTTCAACAGCTCATTCTTGTTCGAGATTTTACCACGTAAAGTTCTAAAGTGATAGCTGGTCGCGAGATGAAGCCTGCAGCCGCTGGCGGATGAGCCGTGGCAATTCTGCGATGACAGGAGCGACCCTTTAACGACAGCTAAGTGTTTATGATCTTTTCTGCCTTAAACTGTGAGATTCTAGGTTATGATACGTAAATACCTTTTGGGATAGTAAAACACGGTGCACTGTGAGTTTGCTGTAGCTGACCATGTGGATAGATTCTTAGAATAAGCCTCCAACGTTTGGTGTTGACAGGATTGTGCCACTTAGTTAATTTTACATTAAAACAACAGGTGGCACAAGCAGTCATGCACACCGCTGTGTTTACCGACGACGTGATTGAGGAGAATACCGTATGAGAGGTCAATGGCAAGTCAGGATGAATGATCGTTATGCAAGTAAGTTACACTCGATTGAATTAGGCGATTGTCAAAGATGTTATCGATGTCTGCTACATGTATGATGTGTTCTCTGCTATTCCTGTTGTCTATCCCTTGCCCATATAGTGCCATCCCTCTTCGCCCGAGTTCGTGTCTTCGACATATATATATTTTTTAAACATTTATCCATACGACCATTTTTATTTAGTTCTTGATAGCAAAATATATGCATGTACTTACTCGTAATTACAAACAACTTTTCCCAAGAAACATGGGTTGACAAACAAGATATGACAAAGGCAAAAAATCGATCTAGACAGGTCTCATATCTGGGAAAATCCGATTTCTCCGTTGTTTTGAGCATTTTTAGAAAACACCGCTTTTTAGAAACCCTACAGCGCCATCTGTTAAGATTATACAGAGCGAAGCTCGGTCATCAGGTTCATCATCATAACATCCCATAAAACACCCACTGCACGACAGGGAGCTCACCCCAGAACTCCAGCAAAAACGCTTGGTACTTTGTAAGAGAAGTACCATAGTCACCACGCTTGACGCATCGTGCCTGGCAACCGCTGTTGTTGGTGACCGCAGTATTTAAGATGTGTAAGATACACAGAAAGATGCTGCTGCCCATCTTCTAGTTCATAAGCCCTTAGTAGCCTCTTACGACACCCACGGGCACAGATGAGTTGTACGTGAAATAAGGTTACAAGAAGGCTTTTAAAAAACTAGATTCTCATTAGTTTAGGTTTAATAGATTTTATGTGATGATGTCATGCATTGTGAATATGGTACTTACTTACTTTTGGAGGGCCGATGATGATACATACATAAGTACATATATAACATCACGCCCCTTTCCCGTCGGTGTAGGCAGAGACCACAGTCCTCCACCTGCTACGATCTTGACATACTTCCCTTGTTTCCTGTACTTTCATCAATCCTTTCATAAGATGATGATGACATTTTATGTGAGAGATAAACAAAAAAGATGTTTGTTTTTTCATAAAAATTACAACCTATTTAATTATCGAAGCTACAACATATTTTTTCCAGAGACGTTTAATTTTCATATGATTTTAATTAAAAAATAATAGAGTAAAACAATGAAAATTACATAGAAACATGTAGAATAAAACAAGCAAAAATAACCAATTTAGAGAAAAGTGATCAATTGGTTTAGATACTGTGTACAATTTTATGCCTTTTTGCCGCGGCAAAACACGTGGAAATTGTTAGCAAGTTGAATTTTGATTAAACATGCGTAAAAACAAAACGGCCAACTGCGAGTAGAACTCGCGAAATAAGGGAACCACACCAGTCTACAATACGATATAGGTATATACTACAAGTTTTTGGCCTTTGATTGTTACAAAACCTTAAATTGTTTATCTTATATATTATCTACTTGGTTGTTAAATAAACTGTAATATTTTATATACTTCACTTTTTCCGTTATTTGTGCTGTTAAACATAGCTTTTTGCCAATTTTAATCATTCTAGGTCAACCGTAACTACCCTATACTATAGGTTAGGTTCACAAATTTACAAAAATTGTGTGATGCCCGCATCTCGTGATTGTGTTAGAATCAGTTTTTTATTTTTCTAAAAGTCGTAGACCTAAAATATAAAATTATGATAACATGCGTGTGTGAAACTGTGAAAAGCATGACGGCACGCACAATGAATTGCCGGCACACCCTGCACAGCATAAGGCGTTGGCCAGACAGCAGCGGTGCGCCGCACGGCACGCCTTCAGCGCACCTCTTCTGTCTGGCTTGCACCGCGTCGTTCTCCTACATTTTGTATGCATGTGATTTGAACAGGCGACGAGACGGCATGCCTAAGGCGCACTGTCGGTGCACCACCGTCGCACCGCCGGCGTGACCGCCGGCACGCCGCCGCACAGCACAGTCCGCTGCGAGTGACGCGCCGTTTCGGACGTAGCATACAAAGTGTACTACGGGGGCGCTCGAAGCGCGCCATGGGCGCAAACTATGTGCGCTCGTAGCGTGCCACAGACACACCCGATGCGCGCCGCGCCCGTTCTGTCTGGCTTGCGCCTTAGGTGGTTCCTTTTGAGCAGTAAACGCACTTGCGTCGAATACGACTTCTTCCTTTACCGGCACGCTCTAAACCGAAAAAAAGAGCTGGGCTGTCTGTGGTGGTTCCTTTGGTTTCCCTCGACTGCTTGTTGTGAATACTGGATTGATTGTCTCGTCTGTTCAAAAGCAAAATCATAACAAAAAGTGAGAAAGAGTGTGACAAAAAATAAAAAAAAACCAAAATACAGTTGAATATCGAAAATGGTGTAGTAAATAGTAATATGCAATTAGTGAACAAAAGACGGATTTAAAGTGAAGGTATGAATCACGAGCAAGTGAAGGATTGAGCGACGCGAATGATTCATGGCCCTCGATTTAATAGTAGATTGTATCACAAGGCTTTAAAATAATATTTTTAAGGCGAGGGCGCTATTTTGAATCCAGAGCGAAGTGAAGGATTCTTGAGTAGAATCCCGAGCATGGCAAGGGTTTCTAAAGTAGAATCCTGAACGTAGCGAGGGATTCAATAGGTCGCCCAAGGTAAAAATATTTTTTGCAGCCGCGTAATACACTCTACTTTTCATCTCCCTCTATGAGAAAAGAATAAGAGGCTCATTGAGACACACACTCGTCATTAATTTTAAATATAAAATACGATTACAATATTATTACTTGATGAAACAATACTAAAAACCATATTAAGTATTATTTGTAACAACTTAAAATTTTATTGATATTTTTGTATCAATTAGGAACAGAACCTCTTTGGTTAGTAGTCTTGTTTACATTTCAAGCATATTTCTTTTTTTATATTCATAATAATTTTAATAGTACAACCGGCCAGTATCATTTTTCATACAATATTTTGGTTCGACCTCTAATAGTTGACCTAAAATATCCCTATAGTAGACCTAAATTCAAATTCTAATTTTAAATCCCATTTTTACCCGCTACGGAAGTCTCTTGTATAAAACAGCTATTTTGTTCGCTTTTATTAACGAACCGTTCAGCGATTTTCGAATAGATGGGATGAAAATATTTTTTATTCAAGACTTGCAGACTTGCATACTTTATACCATGACTACGAGAAAAACAAAGATTTATGCGAAAATATACATTTAATAAAGAAAAAAGGAGGTTGTATATCATTGAGATGGAGGTCGAATATATTGGTGTGTTCTAAATTCAAACATCAAAATAGTGATTAAAAGTGCTTTTTATTTACTGTTTTCAGTGAATAAAGGAACTTCTTAGAGGGGGAATGGTATAAAATATATATTTTTTATATTTATACAATATTATTTTTAAACACGTTTCCATACGACAAATTTATTTAGTTCTTCATAGCAAAAGATATACATGTACTCTTGATTAGAAACAACTTTTCCGAAGAAACATGGGTAAACGAACAAGATTTTTTATAGTTTTCCTTTAGGGGGTCAAAATAGTAAATTCTGCCCTTTTGTGAACCCCCTATATTATATTATTACATAACCTTGCATAAACACTGAAGTAGGATCATAGGGTGTTATATCAGGCAGCTCACTGCAGAAATCCAGCGAAACCGCGTGGTACTTTAGAAGGGAAGTACCATAGGCACCACGCTTGAAGCGTCGAGGCTGGCGACCGCTGTTGTTGGTGACTGCCGTATGTAAAATATTTAAGATACACAGAAAGATGCTGCTGCCCATCCTCTGGTTCATAAGCCCTTATTTAGACACCCACGGGTAGACATGGGTTATGGGTGAAATAAGGTTAGAAGGCTTTTACTAGAATATCATTAGTTAAGGTTTAAAAGATTTTCAGCCAGTTGCACAAAGCGTCTGTAAATTTAAAGCTTCTTTTAATCTATATGCTGTCTATTTATTTGTCAACAAAACAGAAAGAGTCAGCAATAGACTTAAAGCAGCTTTAACTTTTAAGACGCTTTGTGCAACTGGCGGTTTATGTGATGATTTCATGCGTTGTGACTATGGTAATTACGTACCTTTAGAGGGCTGATGATGATGTAACATTTTATGTGAGAGATATACAAAAAAGATGTTTTTTCATAAAAAAATACTACCTATTTAATTATCGAAGCTACTAGAGAAGTTTAATTTTCATGTAAATTCCATTAACAAATCAAGTAACACAAAAAAAAATAGCATAAATTCCACTAAAATAACATGGAAACATGATGAATAAACAAGCAAAAAGGACCACTTTAGAAAAAAAGTGCCTTTTTGCCGCAGCAAAACATGTCGAAATTGTTGGCAGGTTGAATTTTGATTAAATATGCGTAAAAAAAACCGGCCAAGTGCGAGTCGGACTCGCGCCCTAAGGGTTCCGTACCTATCTACCATATGATATACTAAAAGCTTTTGCTCTTTGATTTTAAAAACTCCACGACCATCCAACTTGACCCCTCTTTTATAGAAAAGTTCTTGAAACGGGAGCTCACCTTAATTGGTTACTATTAGTTGTGAGAAAAATTGAAATATTTAATGATTTAAGACATTTCCCTTTATTTGTACTGTGAGACCTAGCTTCTTGCCAAATTTCATAATTTTAGGACAACGGGAAGTACCCTGTAGGTTTTGCTTTTTTGCATAAATGTATGAAGATGAGGACATAAAAAGCAATATCTTTTCATTGCGTCGTTGTAAAAAATTGAAATTTTTAGGACTTGTGTTGTTTATGGACCTTAATATTTGTTATCAATTTCAACTTGATACCTCTTCTTGTTCGTGAGAAAAAAAAAGGGTCTTGACAGACAGACAGGGTTACAAGGGTTCCGTTTTTTTATTTTGCGGTACGGAACCCTTAAAAGTGCCTTTTTGCCGCGGCAAAACACGTCGAAATTGTTGGCAGGTTGAAAAAAACGGCCAAGGGAATGCCTTTGATTGTTTAAAAACCTTAAATTGTTTATATCTACTTGGTTGTGAAATAAGTTGCAATATTTTATATACTTCACTTTTCCCGTTACTTGTGCGGGTAAACATAGCTTTTTGCTAATTTTAATCATTCATAATTTTAATCATAAACTTTCATAAATGTACAATGATATTTTTTTTTCTTTCATAGTCCTTAATATTTGGTATTAATTTAAACAGTAAAATTTATCCGCTTGTGAGAAGACCAACGGACAAATTTATCTAAAGGTTTCCGTTTTATCCCCTTTTCAGGTACGGAACCATAAAAATAAAAAAAGGTAGAAAGCTCATCAACAATGATTTATGTACCACAGAACCAAAGCCGTGCTAAATTGCTAATCCATCTGGTCACACAGTTAAACGAAAGCTAATATGTACCAGTCAAACAGGCATCCTATCTAATATACAGGGTGTTGGTATATGTTTGCAAACCTTTCAGGTGGTTGCTCAGCCCATGAAACTGAACAACCATCTCTGAGGAAAAATACGAAATGAAAAATTATAGTCCCATAGAAACTGCATCACCTGATAGCGTATTTGGTATGGGAGGTCAATTTTTTCTTGTATTTCGTCTTATATTCGTTAGGGAAAGTTGACGGTGACTTTTTATTAGTTCTTGATAGAAGAGGTATGAATGTACTCATGATACTGAACAACTTTTCCCGAGGAACATAGGTCGAAATACGAAAATCAAGTTTTGACCTCCCATAGAATCTGCATCAGCTGATAGCGCACTTTGTATGGGTGGTCAAATTTGGTTTTTTGTATGACTTATGTTCCTTAGGAAAAGTTGTTCAGTATCACGAGTACATGCATATCTTTTGCTATCAAGAACTAATTACAAGTCACCCTACAATGGAAGTTTTCAAACTTGTCTTGGAAATGAGCATATTATCCGCGTATAATTGTCGTGAGGTGTGTCAATAAATAAACAAATCATCAAATGAGTAAGCATCATAATAATATCAAATAATTTATATAAAATAGGGTGTCCCAGAAGTAAAGAGACTTTTCGCAAAATCAAACTGGCCACAGAAAAAGTTTTCAATGATAAATAAATGGTTGTCATGGTTACCAAAGATAACATATATGTCAAAATATTTTTCAAAATGAAGCGAGCCGAACAAGTATTGTTTTCAAAGAGAGTTATTCAATACTATTTGTGTCATGGGAAATCTGAGACAGTAAGTCATTTTATTCAAGAGGGAGCAAGAAGTACTAGTCTGTAATAGTACATTAAGATGCACATGCGCTATTTTGGAAGTTACGACCGAGGCTCTTTCTGAACTTGCAGCCCGAGCCGCGGGCGAGGGCGTAATGGAGCCGAGGGTGTAATCACCAAAGCGCACAAGCTTCTTACGACGTTTTTCAACACATTTGTAAATAAAAACGAATCAAATTCGCTTACCTGCAATTCCTGAGCCTCCATTTTTCGTTCTCACAATACTTATCAACATGGAAATGACATGGAATAAAGAGCTAGGTTTATACTTATTCGCCAGCTCATTGAAATAAGCCAAAAAGACATTCTCTGAAAACGAATTAACATTTTTGCTGTTCTTCCATTCAATGAACTTTTCGTAGGAAAGAATGTACCTATTTTTCCTTTGATTTTGCTGGAAGGAGACTCACTTGCATTTTGTGCCCCAGTAGTTATTTCCTGTGGGGTTAAATTAAGTTCTTCTTCATTGCTTGAAACCGACGAACGACGTTGTTAGTTAGTCACAAAAATCAAAGCAAATGAAAATACTTCTGAAAAGTGGCGCGCGGAATTCTTGTTGCGCGCGCACTTCTTTTTTCAAATGAGGAGCTGTGACGAAGCAGTGGCAATGCTTCCAGCGTAGTCATTGAAAAAGTACAAAAACTTTAAATTTATTGCTTACAAAATCAATGAACTGTTTATATATTATATTTTCATCAACATTAGGCTCAGAGTAAAAAACTATAGAGTCCGCCATATACATATGTATGAGCTAGTGAAGTGTAAAGCGTCTCACTGTCGCCCATACCAGTCCGTCAAAAAACTCAGTTAAGTTTTACAAAAATCAAGATATCTTTAAAAATCTAATGTTTTAGTATAAACTTTGTTTGCGAAAGTGAAAATATATCGTTTTTTACTTGTAAATTGATCATTAATACTTTGAACGGAAGCGTAAATAGTCCGTAATAGCCATTTTATGTGTGATTTTTAACACCGTTTTTTTCCTGAATGGTAAGTGTTGTCACCAGAAAAACTGTGGTAGTAGCATTTATTAGTCCCATGTCACATATTTCTCAGAGAGAAAGATAAAAAAATTACGTTTTTAGGATTTTGATAAAATTCCATACATTTTAGTATGGAGGTCCCTCGCAAGAAAGTGGTATCTACATCTAGAAATATAAACCAAGTAAAAAAGATTTTTGAACAGGCAACTTCAACATCGGTGAGAGTTGCGGCCGATAAATTAAAAATTTCTAAGTCCAGTCTATTTAGAATAAAATATAATGATATAGGCTTGATAGCTTTTGTAAAAGTAGCTGCCCTCAAATATGTCAAAGACCAGGAGGCGCGTGCCAAGCGAGGGTGCTGTAAAATTTATGAAAAAACTAAAAAAAAACTTATAATTGATAACGAGACATACGTACCGGATGACCCGAGCAATGTTCCTGGAAAACAATATTTCCACGCAACCAGTCGTGACGTTGTTGATTATAGCCAAAAATCGTACCAAAGGCTAAGTTTAAAAAAAAATACCTTGCTTGGTAAGCTATTGATGAAAACGATAATGTTTCCGAACCCTATTATCGTACAAGGTCTATCAACTCCCAGATTTATCTTAGAGAGTGCATTTTCAAACGTCTAATATCTTTTATAGAGAAGCATTATCAGAGAGAAGATGTTTTGTTTTGGCCGAATTTGGCTTCCTGCCATTATGAGTTTAAAGTTACTCAGTATTTACAGACTGCGGGTGTCGAGTTCATAACTAAACAAAACAATGCCCCGAATGTTCCTCAAGCTCGAGGTATCGAAATGTTTTGGGCCCTGTGTAAAAAAGAGTATAAAAAGTACACAGATGTACCACAAACGTTCACATCTTTCAAACACCGATGGACTAGATTGGCTAAAAGAGTAACAGCTACATCCGGAAAAGCGGTCATGAAGCGTACTGCTATTAATATGAGAAAAATTGGATACAAAGGTAGACATTAAAAATAAATTAGGTTTACATTCATTTGCATACCATTGGTATCGCATTCTTTTTAATTAAATATTGTTAAGATTGTTTTGTCTCTTTACTTCCCAGTATGCGTGTGTGATACTGTGGAAAGCATGGCGACACGCACAAAGGCTTGCCGGCACACCCTCCACAGTATGAGGTGGTCCGTTTTGAGCAGTGAACGCACTTGCGTCTAAGACGGCTTCTTCCTTTACCGGAACGCTCTAAATTGAAAAAAAGCGGTACGTGTAGCAGGGATGTCGGGGGTTGTGTTAGTTTTCGTTGATATGTATTGTGATGCTCCAATAACTGAACTACCAAAGACCTGCGAAAGTTTCGATGTTTGATTTTTCGGTTTGAAGCCAGGAGGATATACGCGTTTAATACACTCGCATTCAAGAGGCGTCGGAAAAACTTCTTGTACCAGACTTGTGTCCGTTTTCTTTCGATAGGGTACATGGCTAGCATTTGGTCCTTTTTGTCGACTCCTCCCATACAAATGTTATAGTCATGTATGAGAGCAGGCTTGGTGATGTCACGGCACGTTGTTGTTGTTAACCCATGGTACGTCGAGATAAGAGCAATGCGCTTCTTATCGCGCCATACGATGATGTCAACATCACCAGATGTAAAGCCGCATACCTGACCAACTGCCATGTCATTGTCGTTCAAATTCGTCAGTTCAGCGGGAACTAACTGACGATCGGTTCTGAGTGTTCCTGCGCAGTCAAACCCTAGAAGTTTTAACTGTCGCGCAAGGGCAGGAGAGTTATAATAATTGTCCATCCAGACAGTATAGCCTTTGTGCTCCAGGCCGTGGAGCAGCCTGAGCACAAAGGAAGGAATTTTCTCAGATAAAGGCCCAGTTTCCTGTGTGTTCGCGGCGGACTGCCGTGCATCCACCTCGAAGCGCCACAGGTACCCTGTCTCAGACTCACATATTTCGTAGGTCTTGATGCCTACTGTAGCTGCCTTGTTTGGAATGTATTGCTTAATATTTAGGCAACCAGTCCACTGCGTCAAACTTTCATCTAACGCAATGTTGCGTCCTAACACATACAACGAAGCGAATTTGTTGTTAAGATGCTGCACAATAGGCAGCACTTTAAATAATTTAGCTTCACTGTTTGTCATTTTTTGACGGGTACATAAATTATTGTCGTTGAAATGTAAGCACCTGCTCAACAGGTAGAAGCGGTCATACGGCATGGCAGCGGAAAATTCAGGAGTACTGAAAATATCTTTCGACGAATTCCAGTACTCCTCCAAACGTGATTTTACTACAATTCCGATAGCCAAGATTATGGCAAAATACGTATATAACTCGTCGGCTGACGTGTCTACCCATTTTGTTATTCTGCTGCTTGGAGTAATTCCCTTCAGCATCATATCCGCTGCTACCTGTTGAGCATACTTATTAGTCTCCCCAGCAATGTGCTCCATAATCGGGCGATCCCATATAGCAATAAATGCTTCATACGGGTCGGCGTATGATGCAGTAGGACCTCTTTTCTGGAAGAAAGGTTCCCTTCTTAACTCGGGTTGAATTGGTGATTTTGGGAATTGTCGCCATTGGAAATCAAACTTCTCTGAAAAACACGCGCCCAGCGGGGGGGTGGATCCTGCATGCTGCGCGGATGCTGCAGGCTCGGCAGACGCTGCAAACTCAGTTGATGCCGCAGGCTCGGGAGATGCTGCAGACTCCGCGACGTCCATTAGCCGCGGTTGAGGATCGGGTAGCCACAAGTGCTCGAACACAAGTGGCGGTGCATCTTCTTCATCCTCATCGATATCTAAGTACGGCCGCAGCACCCTCGGCACTTTCATAGGCTGCAAGACTCCGTCATCGTCACTATCATAGCCATCAGACTCTTCATCGCTGCCTGTTGAACAAACATAATTTATACTAAGCGTAACTGGAAGGGTAATATGACCAAGACGTTTATGAAGGAACGAGGGTCGAACCAATTAGGAAACTTGTTTGTATATTTTAATACATATATATTTATTGCCCGTAAATTATCTATTAAATACCAAGTTATCGAGCGTTTATTCTACCGACAATGGCACTTGACAACTTTAAAAAGCAATGTCACAAAATTAAAAAGTAAAAATCATAGCCATATTGTTAAAATAAAGTTAAGATTGAAAAATTGGCTTCTCGAGAAGCAGTTTTATGATTTTCAAGATTTTAGAAATATACAATGAATGTAATTTAATTATATACAAATCGACTTGTAACAACTGTTATCAATAAAATTTTAATTTTTCATAAAAGCTTGTCCTGACTTAATAACTCACTTATCAACGCTGAGCCGTAACCGTTAGGTATAGCTACAGATGTGAAATTTTATAGAGGTTTGTTGCACGTCAAAACCACCCAATAAGAAAGGATTTTTCGAAATTCCACGCAAGAGGGTGAAAAAAGGGTTGAAAAGTTTATTTCTATGTTTAACATCAAATTCGATTACGAAAATTGTTTTATGCATTAATAAATACCAACTAAACCTTATTATCAATTTAAATTTAATCAATCTCAAACAATCATAGAATGTTCTTTGTGTGTTTGAGATCGATATCAAAACTTACATAAAATTGCGTTATTAAAATACAAATATTATTGCCTGTGGTATTATCTTTGTCAAAAATCACTTATTAATATTTTATTACCAAGTTAAATATGTCAAAGAAGCTTTTAAATTTTTTTACAAATTATTATTATTATTTATGTTTAGTATTTCTACTTCACTCCGAAGAGGTATTTTATGGCACGGGCCGGCCAAGTGCAATTAATTATGACAAAAACTTTCTCACTAATCTACAAGTGTTTAGCAACACTGCTTTCTGCATAAGTGTATAAATGAGTGGATGGATGTTGAGGGTTTCGAGGCTGGTATGGAGGGTTTTCGGGATAACGCCGGTTGTGGAAAGGACGATCGGGACAGTTTTGACTGTGTGAACTTGCCATTGAGTTGATTTCAACGGCGAGATCGGTATATTTGGTTATCTTTTGTGTATGCGTGCTAAGAAGGTTGTGGGTATTACATACTGCGATATCTATTAAATACACTATCTTGTCGGTTTTGTCTAATAATGTTATGTCCGCGGTCTATTGAAATGAACTGTCTTGTCTGTCATAATCGTCCTGTCCCATTACATTTTGTTTCTATTGCTTTCTAGGATGGTTTCGGGAGTTTCTTTAATTTTTTTTTTATGGGACTTTTTGTGGAATGAGTTTGTACTTATTTATATTATCCTTGAGCAGGCAGGCAGTCGGTATACAACTGGTAATGCCTGTATCCAGTTAACTAGTGTGAATAAATTGCAGTGAAAGAAGTCTATGTTCTCGGAAATTTCATTTAATGTGCGTAGTGCGGTGATAATTGGAGCGTTCTGCAACTGAGATGAGTCCTACAGTTTTTACACGAGATACTTATAAAATTTGGATTTAGGCTAATAAAAAGAAAAGAAGAAATACAAGTTTCAGCATTGTCTTAAAATCATCCCCCAATGGGTTGAATTGAGGCATGTAAGTTTGTATGAAAATCTTACAGCTTTGACATGAGATGCATAACAATCTGGGTTAAAGCTAATCCTAAATAACGGCTAGATTAAAAGTACCAGAAATCGACAAGCATGTATGAAAGGACTGTTGAAAGTACAGGAAGCGAGGGAAGTATGTCAGGATCGTAGCAGGTGGAGGACTGTGGTCTCTGCCAACCCCGACGGGAAAGAGGCGTGATGTTATGTATCTATGAGCTAATGGTAATAAAAACAAAAATACAAGTTACAGCATTTTTGTGAAATCGTGCCGCAAGAGGCTGAATTGAGGGATGAAAGTCAGTATGAAAATCCTACAGTTTTGGCATGAAATGCATAGTAATTTTAATTTGAAGTAGTTAAAATAAAAGTACCTGGGCGACCGAGC
Source organism: Athrips mouffetella (assembly GCA_947532105.1). NCBI lineage: Eukaryota > Metazoa > Arthropoda > Insecta > Lepidoptera > Gelechiidae > Athrips > Athrips mouffetella. The sequence continues at coordinate 22,646,824 of OX383964.1, read as the reverse complement.
TTCGCTCTATAACAGCCGCCTCAACATTAAAGTATCATCGGGTGAGAAAGCTATGCTACCCACCAACAGATGGCGCTGTAGGTTTTTGTCTAAAACGCAAATGCTTTAAAATTTTTGTGAAATCGTGCCGCAAGAGGCTGAATTGAGGGATGAAAGTCAGTATGAAAATCCTACAGTTTTGGCATGAAATGCATAGTAATTTTAATTTGAAGTAGTTAAAATAAAAGTACCTGGGCGACCGAGCTTCGCTCTATAACAGCCGCCTCAACATTAAAGTATCATCGGGTGAGAAAGCTATGCTACCCACCAACAGATGGCGCTGTAGGTTTTTGTCTAAAACGCAAATGCTTTAAAACACGGGGAAAACGAATTTTCTCAGACATGAGACCTAGCTAGATCAATTTTTCGCCCCCGAAAACCCCCGTATGGTAAATTTCATCGAAATTGTTAGAGCCGTTTTCGAGAAACCGATTACAAATATATATTGTCCACACAATATATATATATATATATATATATATATATATATATATATATATATATATATATAAATACATATATACATATACACAAATATTGCTCGTTTAATAGGATATGATAATACACACGAGTTTCAGAGTTTTTGCAAAATCATGCCCCTATCGCAATGGGGTGAAAATAAAGAAGAATTTATTTATAGTAAGATTATCACTTTGAAGCAAGACGCTTGAAAATTTGTGTTAAAGGAAAGTACTTACAAAAAAATTGAGAAGCATTTTAGGAAAATCGTGTCCCAAGGAAGTGAAATGAAGGATAAAAATATTGTATGAAATTCTTAAAGTTTTGACGTGAGATGCATAAAAATTTTGATTCTAGCCAAATAAAAGAAAAGAACCGGCCAAGTGCGTGTTCGGCGCGCAAAGTAGGTTCTATAGTAAAGGTGCTTTAGGAATTATTATTGTTAAGCAGAGTTTGACTTTTCCATTATTTTTTTTCTTTTCTGCCAGCGATGTTCAGCGGCTGATTGCTTTTGATATTTCTATTATTTTATGTTTTTCGACTATAACTTAGTTGTGGTAAAATCAATATGGGTGTCGTTTCTATGTTTATATGAGGATAGAGATAGAGGTTAAGACGGATAGGGACAGGAGTAGCGGTAGGGTTAGGGGCAGGGATAGGGAGAAGGAGAGGGAGTGAGATGGAGGTAGAGAGAGAGGGAGTGGGAGAGGGTGAGGGAGGGGGAGAGGAAGAGACTGCACATTGTCTGAATATCACGCGGGCGAAACCGCGGGCACAGCTAGTAAATTATATTCGTAAAAGTATTTGACCTTCCTATTAAAAATCTGTCGGCGACGTAACCACTACGTGATAGTAGTTAAGACAAAAATAAAAAAAATCTGGTGTTTCGGATTTTATTTTAAACTAGCGACACGCCCCGGCTTCGCACGGGTGAAATGCTGATACCAAATACACTATTTATATAGGCACGCGCTGCCGGGCCCCCGGTCGGCCAGTACCGCCGGAACCGCTATGTCCCTGCATTTTAAATCTGTAATATCATCGAAAATATTCATTTAAATTACATGCTGTAAAGAGCCATATTGATATATATTAAATTCACAATGTATTTAAGATACTTAATTGGATAAGGATTAATGTTGTACTGCTTAAAATCACTTCGTAAAAAAATAAAGTAAAAAAAATTGTTATTGTGGGTTATCCCTAAGAGATAGATATATACTATCGGAAACTTTTTTGTAGATCTTTTTAAGGTGTACAATACTGTAATACATTATTTTCATCTATCTCTTACGGTTCAGCCAGCGTTTGCAATGTAAGTGCAAAAAAATGTGTTTATTTACGACATCACATTAGAAACCTCTAAAATTATCAGTGTTTCTCTACTATATTATGCATGTATCTATATATATATAAAAGAAGAAGGTGACTGACTGACTGACTGACTGACTGACTGACTGACTGACTGACTGACTGACTGACTGACATATCAACGCACAGCCCAAACCACTGGGTCTAGAGATTCCAAATTTGGCATGTATATTCCTTATGAGGCCTAGGGGTGCACTAAGAAAGGGTTTTACAAAATTCCACCCCTAAGGGGGTAAAATAGGGGATGAAAGTTTGTATGAAAGTCCGTCAGTTTTGAAGTTAGGATCTTCAAAATTGGTATTTAGGCTGACGACTAAAAATTAATAATTACGTGTCTCAGGGTTTTTGAAAATTCGACACCCTTAAGGGTGAAAAGGGGGATGAGGTTGAAAATTCTTTATTCTTAAAGTAAAATTCACATAATTTATTATTTAGGCATTGATGATGTAATTATATGCAACGTTCATCACTGTTATTGAAATTCCACCCCAAATTCAACCCCTTTAAAAGGGAAATCGGGTGAAAACGTCTAAAAACCAATATGGGTATCGTTTGTATGGTTTATCGGGTCGCTGATTACGAAAACTACAACAATTTTGAAATCAAACGTGGTGGACGTGAAATAGCATCATCCCCCTGGGGATGGAGTTGGGGTGCGATAGGTTTGAAATGTCTAAAAATCAATATGGGTGTCGTTTGTATGGTTTATCGGGTCGCTGATTACGAAAACTACAACAATTTTGAAATGCAACGTGGTGGACGTGAAATACCATCATGCCCCTGGGGATGGAGTTAGGGTGCGATAGGTTTGAAATGTCTAAAAATCAATATGGGTGTCGTTTGTATGGTTTATCGGGTCGCTGATTACGAAAACTACAACAATTTTGAAATCCAACGTGGTGGACGTGAAATACCATCATCCCCCTGGGGATGGAGTTGGGGTGCGATAGGTTTGAAATGTCTAAAAATCAATATGGGTGTCGTTTGTATGGTTTATCGGGTCGCTGATTACGAAAGCTACAACAACTTTGAAATCCAACGTGGTGGACGTGAAATACCATCGTCCCCTGGGGATGGGGTTGGGGTGCGATAGATTTGAAATGTCTAACAATAAATATGGGTGTCATTTCTATGTTAGGGATAGCGGTTAAATTGGCGTAAGGGGTAGAGAGGTAGAGAGGTAGAGAGGTAGAGTGGTAGAGAGGTAGAGAGGTAGAGAGGTAGAGAGGTAGAGAGGTAGAGAGGTAGAGAGGTAGAGAGGTAGAGAGGTAGAGAGGTAGAGAGGTAGAGAGGTAGAGAGGTAGAGAGGTAGAGAGGTCGAGAGGTCGAGAGGTAGAGAGGTAGAGACGTAGAGACGTAGAGACGTAGAGACGTAGAGACGTAGAGACGTAGAGACGTAGAGAGGTAGAGAGGTAGAGAGGTAGAGAGGTAGAGGGGTACAGGTACAGGTAGAGGGAGAGGGAGAAGGAGGGGAAGGGGGAGAGGGAGGGAGTGAGGGAGGGGGAGGGGGTGATGAAAAGGGAGGGGGAGAGGGAGGGGCAGGGGAGAGGGGAAGGTGGAGGGGGAGAGACAGGGGGAGGGGGAGAGACAGAGGGAGGGGGAGAGGAAGGGGGGAGAGGAAGGGGGGAGAGAGAGAGAGAGAGGGTTTTAGTTTTTCTCAATTACTTCTGCAAATTGGCTCTGTTTTAAAATATTACATAAAGGTGTCTCTCATCTCTCTCTTTACATTTGTTAGGATACTGCTGCTAAGTTCCTCTGTTCTGAGTAATTTATGAGTAACGTCTGTATATTATATAAAATTCAGCTGGATCTTGAATTATACTCATTGATTTGCGCAGGGTTAGTCCTGTTTTTCCTTAGTTTAAAATTACCCAAAATGAAAATATCTCATTGCTTCGGAAAACCGGTAACAACATAAATACGAAATCCACGCGAGCGAAGCCGCGGGCAACAGCTAGTTATACATATAAACCTTTCTCTTGAATCACTCTATCTATTAAAAAAACCGCATCAAAATCCATTGCGTAGTTTTAAAGATCTAAGCATACATACAGACAGACAGACAGCGGGAAGCGACTTTGTTTTATACTATATAGTGATAAAATTCACGTTGAAATATAAACAAAATGTCAACGCAATTTATTTTTATTGAATGAGCAAAATTTTTGAGTAGGTACATACATACTTATGCACGAAAATAAAACTAAATTACTGATTCCACATAATGATACTTTACTCAAGACACAAATTGGGTCGAATTGTACTCGCAAATAATATAAGAAAAAAAAACCGGCCAAGTGCGAGTCGGAGATAAAGGGTCTTGACAGACAGACAGACAGACAGACAGACGGACAACAAAGTGATCCTATAAGGGTTCCGTTTTTTTCTTTTGAGGTACGGAACCCTAAAAACCGGCCAAGTGCGAGTCGGACTCGCGCCCTAAGGGTTCCGTACCTACGAGTATCTACCATATGATATACTAAAAGCTTTTGCTCTTTGATTTTAAAAACTCCGCGTCCATCCAACTTGACCCCTCTTTTATAGAATAGTTCTTGAAACGGGAGCTCACCTTAATTGGTTACTATTAGTTGTGAGGAAAATTTAAATATTTAGTTATTTGAGACTTTTCCCTTTATTTGTACTGTGAGCAGTGCAGTCTTTACCATTAGGGCACACGGCGCCCGTACCCAGGGCCTCCGTCCTCACGAGGGCCCCGAAAGACCGATATACTTACACTTTTCTTTTTCCTAAAAAGTACTTAGTACCGCATTTTCCGCCGACTTAACTTTTTATTAGGATGAACAAAAATATTTCCGAGTATATTTTAACTAACTACAGCACCGTCAGCGATACCGTTTAGAATCCACAGTCGACTTCACACATCAAATACATAGATAGACTGGGATGAATTTCATAATTTGGCTCTCCTTCTTAGGGTCAGAATTTAAATGGGACCAAATCGGAGTCAAGTTTTTCTGGGGTTTTGAATACCGCAGCGCAGAATTCAAAAATCAATGTTGTCTGTCAAGCCGAAATCCTACTAGTTAAAAAAAGTCAAACAATAACCTAGACTAAATTACTGTAAGAGTCCCCCTGAACATATCTGGAAAATTCTCCGTTGATCCCATGTACGCTCCCCCCTCCACACCCTCAAACAGGTCCCTGATTTTAGTTTTTGTCATTTATCTCAGAAACGGTTAAAGATAGATGAAAACCGTTAACGTTAATTTAAACTTTAAAAAACTACTAACCCGTTGACACCTGTTTTATTTCAATGTGACCTATAGTAGCTGAAATATAGGGTTAAGTTTGCACTTACAACTAAATACCTATTAGCAAGCTTCTGGTAGTACTCGTAGTTGTCTCAATGAGTAAGATTTCAAACATTTTGGTGCAAACTTAACCCTATATTTCAGCTACTATAGGTCACATTGAAATAAAACAGGTGTAAACGGGTTGGTAATTTTATAACGATTAAAGTAACGTTAACGATTTACATCTATCTTTAACCATTTCTGAGATAAATAAACAAAACTAAAATCAGGGACCTGTTTGAGGGTGGGGAGCATAAATGGGATCAACGGAGAGTTTTCCAGTTATGTTCAGTTCAGGGAGACCTAAGGAACAGTTTTATAACAAAAAACCTCACACCGTAAATTAGCGTAGGTTATTTTTTGACTTTTCTGAACTAGAGAGATTTCGGCTTGACAACATTGATTTCTGGATTCTGTGATGTCCAAATCCCCATATAACCTTTGTTGTAAAAAATGGTCCCGTTTTAGTTCTGAGAAAATTTAATTATCATTTATTTCCTACTCTATAGATGTCGGCACGGCATTTGTCTGTGGCCTGCACCCAAAGGTCCAGGGCAACCCCCGAGAGTTATGTTAAACAGGCTAAAACAGTTCCCGAAAGGAACCATTATCTTAATCGCAACCAATTAATGCAGCACAGGCATGCTTATCTAATTGTTATTATTCCTATGGGTACCTACTAGATTTAAGATTCAGAGATAACTATCATAAATAGGTATTAGATAACTGCAGTTAAATCTTTGTATCATTATTTTTCTTTACTTCCCAAAAGGGGCCCAAATCTTGTGTGCCCAAGGGCCTCAACATGGCTTAAGACGGCCCTGACTGTGAGACCTAGCTTCTTGCCAAATTTCATAATTTTAGGTCAACGGGAAGTACCCTGTAGGTTTTGCTTTTTTGCAAAAATGTATGGAGATGAGGACATAAAAAGCCATTTTAAAATAAAATAATAATAAATATTAAATTTATAAATATTAAAATATAAAAATTAAAATTTTCAGATCTTGTGTGGTTTATGGACCTTAATATTCGTTATCAATTTCAACCTGATATCTCTTCTCGTTCGTGAGAAAAAGGGTCTTGACAGACAGACAGACTGACGGACAACAAAGTGATCCTGTAAGGGTTCCGTTTTTTTATTTTGAGGTACGGAACCCTAAAAATAATCGTCATAGAAAAAATATAAAATGTAATACAAATGAATGATGTATGAGAATATGGATAACCTGATGTCAGGTTGTCTAGTTACTGATGTTTTCATTCAATGGCTGTGCATATTATGACATTTTATAATGTCGTCCTGGAATGTGACGATAAAGGCCCGGCATCTATGGCGCCGGCTATTGGTGCAAACCCAACGCTTCTTCAATCCTTTCCTTATTTTGTTGCTAGTATGCTCACCAAATTTGTATTTTCCTAACTGAATCACGGGAAATCCTCGAGCGTTTGTCGTAAATATTGGTACCAACTCTAAGCTTCCTGAAAAAAAAACGTGTTATCAAACTGAAGTATTGTCAAACATATTTCATTCAATTTATAGACAAGTTCGTGAATCTGTATTTAAAGATTGCGATGACATTTTCTTACGATTTTATCTCATCCAGGGATTATTTGTGTTCATGAAAGCGTTTTCTCGTAGACAATAAGTACTAGAAACTAGATTTTGGCCTTCTCGTAAAAGTGGTCGGTCCATTTCAAACCATTTAAAGTAAAAAATTAACAATAGGAAACAATCATAAGTAGTGCAGCCCGCGCGACGAGTTAGGAGCGCCGGGAGAAAGTGGTTGGAGGTGGTATGTGCTGTAACGGGACGATTGCCCGACACACGATTACATGAAAAGTATAATAGAGGATATTCTATTTTAGGACACTTAAAATGAGTAATAGTAAATAAGGAATTTTTATTATAAATAAGCATAGGTTTATGTTCAATTCGCGAATAAAATGAAGGTCTGATTTTACATTATTACTTAAAATAATTGCTTGGAAAAACTCGTCTAAAGCCGCGAATCAACGCGTATTAAAACCTCCAAGATTAGAATCTACTTCGTCAAATAGGAAATAGAAAAATGTGTGAATGGAAGTGGGTAGAATTGGTGATTGCTGTCCTGTGATTGGTCGGTATGGGGCGGTTTTAGTGGAACATGGAAGCTACGTCGCGCTTTTCCTGCTGCGACCACGTGGAAAGCGCAAGATGGACTCCGACTATGAGAAAAAAATTCTTCAAAAATGTAATAATGTGGATATACGCCGAGTTTCAACACTGCCAATGATTGCAAGCTAAGTCCCTAGGGCTTTTCGTCTCCCTAATAGTTAATTAGGCTATCCGTCATATCTATTTCGCGATACTATTCAAAATTGCCCACAGATGGCAATCCTTACCCATTAAGAGAAAATTTATTTTACTAAATATTTTTTGTGTTATACTGACCTCGGAGCTCTGAACGTCAAAACGTGTGTTGAGTAAGGAAATAAACCAATATTTAAAGAATAGTCTTTATATCCAGGGGGAGACTAAGTGTGCTAGGGCTTAGTTCATCTTTCTGTAAACTTTACAGGAGGTCGTATAGAAACCTACTTCCACATTCGTCGAGGTACTTCGCCCAACCAGGGCTATATGGAGCAAAGTAGTAACCTCTCCAAGGCAGCCGACGAGACTTCAACAGTCGACGAGGCTGTATGCAGGCCAAAAGCAGCTCCAGGCAAACCAGTCCCCAAATCAGTAAGCCAGTCGCAGACAGGTAAGAAAATTTAATATATACTCTTCCTCTTAATCGACCAATCTACTCTGATCGGCTTTTCGTTCCAGTGAAATGTGAATTATTTGAACATATCCATCCTTCTCTGAGATTCTATTAAATACAATCAATTTTACTAACATTAAATTATATAGCTACAACTGACTACCCTCATCAATATAAAATACAATTCTAAGGCTGTTACAAGGAAGGTCTTTTTGGTTCAAGATGTCTCCATTGTATGAAGCAAATATACCTATCATTTAGATAAACTAATCTACTTATTAACCATGTCTACAAACGAAAATACAAGGCCTGATGACCGTCGAATTTGTTGGAAAAAATAAAACCAATGTAGACTTGATGCACCGAATGGGGTCATGCTATACATAAAGCAAGTTCGAAGTCCCATCTGATCATGGAAAACATTGAAATATTTTAACAATATCTTTAATATAAGCAGATTGAACTAAAAGGACTGGAAGTTTAGCAACCCTTCCCACTATTAAAATAAACTAAAACTTTCTCAGAAAAAGTTAAATATCAGTCTTGGAGAAGTTTAGACATACTATTTTTATGTTTGTTTTCTGATTTTTCACCATCGGATCTATCTTCTTCCTATTACACAACGGGTTGTTAGTTTCTCGTATTAATCTATGCTCTTACTCTAGGAAATTAATTATTTATTTAACATTTATCACAGTCCGCACTCAAACGGATTAAGGGTTACACGCTGATCACTTTACCGGGACCTATGAGCTGCTAGACACCATACAGACCAAGCGTTAGGTAGTGTTAGGACTTTAGATTTCCCTTCAGGTTCAGCTAGGATGGTTAGAAATTTTGATAATACAACATACAGAATTACATTACAGGTTCATAAACCTTTAACCTTACACACACTTACATCTCTTGATAGGATAGCTTTAGGTTAGGCTAGGTAGGGTCGTTACAGTGCGTGGTATTTATCTTGAAAATAATGTATATATACAGGGTGTTAATTTGATTGCGTGCCATAGCTCAGGGGCGGGATCAGTATCAGTAACTGAACAACTTTTCCCAAGGAACATAGGTTGAAATATGAAAAACCAAATTTGAACTTCCATACAAAATGCGCTATCATCTGATGCAGTGTCTATGGGAGGTTAAAAAATAATTTTCGTATTTCGACATATGTTCCTTGGGAAAAGTTGTTCAGTTACTGATACTGAACCCGCCCCTGAGCACGCACGCACGCAGCACGCAATCAAATTAACACCCTGTATATAATACTGCGCATACCCCCTCCACTCCGCCCAGAGCTTATTATAGTAACAAGTATAATAAGCTATGGGTGGAGTGGAGGCACAGGGTCAGCGTTGTTTTGTGGCCAAAGCAATAAAAAATTACGTTGAAAATTGTCAACTAATATAATTCGTTTTCTTGAAATCACACAAGTTTTGATTAGGTACATACTAACATGTAAACTAAACTTTATCATACATTTTACATATGATAATCTATTATAGACACAAAAAAGGTCAAATTTTATCAAATAGAATAGTTAGTACCTAAACTAAAAACTAAAACTTGATACAAAAGTATTAAGTGAGACATGGCAGAATTTATAATCAAACTATGCAGAATAACCTGATTATGAAATATTGGTACACCTATCAGCACGTCAAAAGGAACACTTTGCACTAAATTAATAGCATGGTAATAGGAATACAAAAGTTTTCACCATGCAGCTGATCGTATACATTCACGCAATAATGTGTATAAATAAATTTTGTCAGCGATTTTATTGTTTTTATGTTTGAAGTATAGGTACAAGGTATAAAAAATTGTTAGCAATATCATAACGTGTTACTCAGACCGTTAACAGAACAACTTTTCCCAAGGAACACAGGTCGAAATACGAAAAAAAAACTAACTTCCCATAAGAACTACAGCTGAAAGCGTATTTTGTATGGGAGGTCAGTTAATTTTATTTTGGAAACTTTGTCCAGTTGGTCTGGTCTCAGTACAGACAAAAACACATTTTTTACACCGGATATATTAACGCAGTTCTTATATTTTACATAAAATGCGCAATGCGTGAAATAAGAGATATGTTGCTTTCAGGTTGCCTGGAAATTGTTGTTTCAATTCAATGGTTGTGCTTATTGTGACATATGATAATCTCATCTTCGATAGTGACGATAAAAGCTCGACAACTTCGGCGGCTTTGGGAGCAAATCCAACGCTTCTTCAATCCCTTCCTCGCTTTGTTGTTAGAATGCTGACCAAATTTGTACTTTCCTACCTGAATCATTGGGAATCCTCGAGCGTTTGTCAAAAATATTGGTTCTAACTCACTTCCTGCAAAATATTTTAAGGTAATATTGTACATGAGTACATTTATCAGATAACCAAGTAAATCAGTGCCTTTATTGTGTGGGTATTATATAAAGAGGAATTAAACTTTTAATGACAATAATGAAAAATAAAACACTTTTCCTTTGATACTATAATTTTGAGAACATCCTCACTTTTTTACAAAAAAAAAACTTCAAGTACGAGTCGGACTTGCGCGCTGATGGTTTTTAGATACATTTAGAAGCACAGTCGATAGCGGTTTATGTAAATATTACAGAAAAAATAAAACGATATCTCAGTAGCACAATTATTTTGAAATCTGCAAAATACCTCAACGAACACTCGCACTTGTTTTATGTTCATAATGTTACTTCAGTGATTATGTTTGTTATTTTGACTAATAATTGCAGTTTCAAAAGTGATAACGTTGGCTCGACATCCGCGAAAATTAGTGCAAACCCAACGCTTCTTAGGCGCGTTCCTGTATTTGTTGTTAGAATGCTCGCAAAATTTGTAATTTCCTATGACGATCTGGGAATACCCTCGTGAGTTCTTTGTAAATATTGGTATTGGCTCGAGATGACCTGCCAAAAATATATTTTAATTTTATAATTTTTTTTCAACCAGAGTACTTAATCAAATAAAAAAAAATATGCAAGGAAAGCGTTTAAGCAACAACTAATCAAAAATTTTAAGCAACAACTAAACATTACAAGTAATAATCAAGGTTGATTTAGTTAAGTATAAGATTGTTTAATTGTAAAAATGTAAAATCACATAAGAAACACTATAAAACTAACTTATTAATCTTAAAAATTTAAGTTATTTTTAATCACTTATTCATAAACATAATAATTAAAATTATAAAAATAAAATTTGTATTCTAAAACAAGATCTCATTAAAAAATTACAAAAATTGATCTAGTAGTTTCTGCGAGATAATTACACATACCAACCAACAAACAAACAGACAACAAGATGGGTTATTGCCCCTAACATATTATATCATTAAGTGTTTTTTAAGTATCATCAATGAACAGACACAATTTTTTTAAATTAAATAACAGGTAAAAAACCTAGAACTAAGCTAAAATTACGCGGCCGGAGTGGTAAAAGGGCGCGTCAATTCAGCTGGGACCAGCTTTAAGATAAGATTAGAATAATAGTTTTAAAACCAGTAAATTAAGCTTAATGTGTAGGTTTTCATCTAGACCAAATATTAGTTTAGTGATTGTGCTCATTTTGAAAGTTGACGATGACGTTCCCAACGGAGGAAACGAAAGCCCTGCACCCGCGGTACGCCATACTGCACACCCAACGTTTTTTCGGTCCCTTCGCTGTCTTGTTGCTGGAATGCTCCCCAAATTTGTACTTTCCTATCTTGATCATGAGATATCCACGAGCATTTCTTGTAAATTCTGGTACTAGACCGGTTTTTTCTACAAAGATTAAAATGTTTTAGAGTCGGTAGAATCAGGCCTTGAAGTAAAAGTTAGTACGAGTACTGCTAACCTTTTAAATGGCAGATCTTCAAATTAATTGAAGTTTATTATTAAATCATGTTTTATTTTTCATGCCTTTAGCCCTTCGCTAAACGAGCGATCGCCAGAGCGTGCTCACGCTGCGAGCATATAAATGTGTATACGTTTATTGCCTCCTCACGTTTAAGTGGTAGACCTACAAGGCTCATAATGTATGGTTGGGTGGGTATACTTATCCAGAGATTTTTCGATAAGTTTATAATAAATAAAATGAAAAATCTTTTATTTCATATTTGAAATATCACATAGAAATTTTTTATCCATATTTTGTTAGTAACAAGAAGTTATAACATATACGAGTATGTTCGTAGGATAATCTATATTTGTTGAACATTTTGGCTTAAAATTATAAAAGAATAGGTAAGGGGCAGCCACCCAGTGTTTAAGAAAGGGACTGTCCCTCACAACCTTCATCGAGCTGTTGGTGCTGCCAAGAACCTGACTCATCAGGGATGCTACTTTCTGGCGCACGATGCCGTAAAAATCCGCCTCTGCGAACATCCCCGACGCGCTACAGTATCGAGGCAGCCCCAACAGCATCCTAAGTCCATTGCTGTAGGCTTTCTCCGTGTAGTTGACCCACAGGCCGCACGTGTAGAATGACTGACAATATGCCTTAAACAACGTTAATTTAACTTCCTTTGTAAAACGTGCGTACCTGCGAGCCAACAAATTACACCTGACAGAAAATTGCCCTACGCTCCCTTTCATTATCTATCTCATCTTTTAAATACTCGTTCACAATGTGACCCAGGTATTTAAAATTAGTAACTCTCTTGAGAGGCACACCCCTTGCGAGCCGCCTGGAACACTAACCTTTTGCTCTTCTTCACATTGTAAACGGAGTTTATGTGACTCCGCATACTTCTCACACAATAGCAATAGTTTCCTGCGTGCACTGTTAGACGGGCTCAGCAGCTCCATATCGACTGCATAGCTTATATTGTTGACCGTGGTACGGTCAACCGCTTGTCGGTAGAAACTTTTTCAACTCTATTACCACGCCATAAGGACTAAAAGTATTTCTACTGATGTGCGGCCGTGTGTACCTTCATTAGAACATCCTACAATGGTACTGCTAAGCTCGTCTATCAGCTGATCAACCTAAATATTAGAGTGTGGGTGAGGTTGACCCCCCCCCCCCCCCCTATCTCACTCATAGATAATGACCATCTAATTGTAAGAAATAAAACATGCATATGTTTAGCACAATGTATTTACGTAATCTAGTGATTGAGAACATTATGACAGGCACTATGACATTCTCAATACTAATAGTGAATGCTTTGCAACATCCAGATAAAATAACAAGTTAGAATAAAGTGTATTATGAAACAAAGATTAGCCTAATCTTTGTCAATTTCATCATAAACATTGTTTATACATAGTGAAATTGTAAAAACATATATTTTAAACTATAACAAACCAAAAAATATGAATCAAGTTTTACTTATGTTACAATAATAACTTTTTAAATATTCATAGATATTAATTAATTAACCTTACCTTCATGGAATGACCTTAATTAATTTTTGTTCACTGTATTGCTGCTCTATCTCTTTGAGAAGGAAATTATGTCGAATGTCTTTGAATATTTTCACGAGTTGTTGTGCATGTTTTATAATTTATCTTTTCCTGTAATTAGAGTCAATGTGTCTTATTGTTTTAAAAGTAACATAGCTTTCAAAAGGTATTAAGAAATCGAGTAAGAAAAAATAATACTTTACTAAAATTACCGAAATAAACATCTCAACAGACACAACAACAAACATTAATATAAAATACTATTCCATTAAAAAAAAGGTTGAACAAAAAAAAATTAAAAACTTTACTTTTTAAAAATTTATCCGGATTTTTTCAAAATGTGTTCTATCGTCTGGACAAGACAAATAAAAAAAAAATAATGGGATCTTTTTATATCAGCCGCTATGTAAAACAGCAACGTAAGTAAGTGTATAAATATGTGTATAGATATTGTTTATAAAAGTTATGTTAAATAAAATATTTAGGAAAACTTAACAAAAACTGACACTAACAACTACCTCAACAACAACTTACAAATCAAAAACAAAAAAAATCTTATTTTAGTAACAATCTTACAAAAAACGACTGTAACAATTTTAACGAAACTATGGCAACTATAACTTTCTCAATAAAAAATCACTTTTGTGGTTAAATATATTAAATTTTCAACCTTTCCGATAGACATTTTTTTTTAAACCTCCTCCATGTATGTTCTGCGATTATTTGTTATTTTAGAGTTATAACCCCTTAGCATGAGGCATAGAAAGAGGTAGACCAGAAAAACATTGAACAAAAATTATTTAAGTTCATTCCATGAGAGTTATCATACATCGAATATATTTATAAATATACAAAACGTTATTACAGTAACATAAGTAAAATTTGTATGACATTTTTTGGTTTGTTATAGTTTAACAATACATATTTTTACAATTCACTATGTATAGACAATGTTTATGGCAAAAATGTCAAAGGTTAGGCTAAATAATAATAATAATATACTTTATTGTAAATTGTTATTTTTGGCTGGATGTTTTTTACCAGTTTTACAAGAATCTCGCGAGGATATCCAAATAGGAAAGTATAGAAAACATTCTAACAACACAAGAACAAAACGGCCGCAAATGCGTTGGGTATGTAGTATGACGACGCATCGAGGTTGCAAAGCATTCATTACAAGTGTTGAGAATGTTATAGTGCCCGTCCTAATGTTCACAATTACTAGAATACCTAAAAAAAATATAAGTACAAAAATACACAAGTTTTTTTTTCATACATTTAGATGGCAATAAAATTGTTGTTATGTGTTTTATCTGATCAATATGTATGGGTGAAACAGGGGGGGTTAACTTCACCCACATTCTTTAATACTGGGGGTGAATCTACATCACTAAAAGATTGTATAAATAATAAAGAAAAAAACTTTTTCCTAAAAAGTAGTTTTAGCTGAAGAAGAAGTGAAGCGCCTGGAGGGTTCAATGACCTCTATGATCAGCTGGTGATACAGACAAAGATGTTTTTTGTCTGTATCACCAGCACCACCACTGCATGCAAGCAGGAAACTGTTGCGAGTATTTGAGGAGTATACGGAGTCATATGGACTTGTTTACAAAGTGAAGAAGAGCAAAATGACGGTGTTCCAGGCGGGTCACAAGATTCCATCTGCAAGACCTTGTATCACTAATGTCTTTGCATTCATTCAAAAACAGGAACAAAGGCAGATATAATCAAAAATAGGTCAATGATTGTGTTCATTACAGCTGTTGACGATGATATTATTAATAGTAGTTATAAAAGCATTGCAGCCGCGATTTCTATTAGTACTACAAACCCAACGCTTCTTCGGTCCTTTGGATATTTTGTTGTAAGAGTGCTCGCCAAACTTGTACCTGCCTACACGGATCGTAGGATTTCCTAGAGGACTCGTTGTAAACACTGGTACTTCTAACTCGATGTTACCTATCGAACAACAAACAAACCGCTGTCAGAAGCCTGATCAATGATAAATAGCCTTGCGCTTTTTTGTTTATCTTGTACTTGTTATAAATTCCGCTATCGCTCGTTTCACATCCGAAGTCTCTAGACTTATCACCATTGTTAATATTCAGAAAAATAAAAATTACATTCACAATTTAGTGATTGTGTTTATTTAGAGAGCAAACGACGTCTTCATTAGTGATGATGGAGGTTCTCCAACCGCTACTGATCCGTTACATATCACAGATCCAACGCATTTCGGGCCCTTGAAATAGTTTGCTTCTATAACTGAAACCGTATTTTGTGCGTATCTATTTTTTCGCAGGTATACGGCTCATTACAAACATTTGTTTCATAAATATTTCATCTGAAAAAAAAAACTAAATTTATTAAATAATTTGATTTTTTTAACATGGTTTCAATAATATGATCTTTTCTTCATAGTTTCAATAATTTGATCTTTTCTTCATAGTTTCAAGAATTTGATCTTAAGTTTCACTTTTCATTAATTTGAGCTTTTTAACAAACCACAATCACTTACAGCTTGAGAAATGACCGCTCCAATGAGGAGAGTGAATGGAAAATTCGAAAGCAAAAATTTTACTTCGGAACTTTTATTGTACTAGTTAGGAGGTTACATACTTAAAGTCCTGGACCCTGGGAGACGCAACCGGAGGAGGGAGGGGACAGAAAGTCCCGTTTTTAGTTTATCATGAATATCACGAAAACTGCGTCCAATAGCAAGAGCCGTCCTAAAACTAAATTAAACTTCATAAAATTATCTACAGAAAAAAATACTAGTTTTTAAAATTCTTTAAAGTAGAAAAGGAAAACAGGAATTTCATACAAACTTTCATACCTCATCTTGCCGCCCTGGGGGATGATTTTGCAAAAATGCTTAAACACGTGTTTTTGGCTTTTTATTAGCTCAAACACAAATTTATATGCATCCCATGTCAAAACTGTAGGATTATCGTACGAATCTTCATCATGTATTTCACCCCCTTGGGAGACAAATTTTGCATAATAATTTCTCAGTAGATGGTTCCTGAGTGCAGAAAATCTGTGTACAAAATTTCACATCCATAGCTTTTGCAATTACAGCTCAGCGTCATGTTCTTAGATTTTTCATTAATGCCCACTTTCCCTTCTCAAGATCTTCCAAAGTATTGATTTCATGGAAAACTTGCAAGATCTTTTTTGTAGAGAATTTTATGTATATAGGTAGATTTAATTAGACAGACGCAGTTTTCGAGATATTCAAGAAAAATAAAGGCCGGTAACTTCTTTGTGGGGGGTTACCCACAAGCAAAGAATATTGGGTGACGTAAGAGGCGATTAAATGCTTGTGAACTGGAGGGTGGGCAGCAGCATCTTTCTGTGTATCGTCTTATTTACTGCAGTCAACAACAACAGCAGCCGCCAGCTTCAACGCTTACAAGCGTGGTGACTATGGTAAATCCAATGTACCACGCGTTTTCGCCGGAGTTCTAGAGGGAGCTCCCTGTCCTGCAGTGGACGTTTCGTGGGAGTCCTTCTCCTAGGCCGCGCCTAGGGAACGATCGATGGAAGTGGTCAGCGACTTATCTGATCAGAGGGCTATCGATTTCGGAATTTTTCAAGATTCAGTTTTGTCTGCAATTCTATACGTACTGCGTGTCAACGACATGCTAATACCCGGAACCTTTGGATATACAGATGAGAGTTCAGCTACGGATAGATGCATATCCAATGCTTGCATTAACATTTAAATAAATAGTTACTTGACAGGCTGCAGCAACCGTGGGAATATTAATCCAAACTAGAAGGAGTCTGTTACACTCTTTCTTTCCACATATTGACATGGATCTGGTGGTTCTATTTCAGCCGTGTGCGCGGAAGCCCAGGTAACTGCTTGGTTATTGATCGCCTACAGTGATGTAAAAGGGCGTTCTTTGTAGAAAGCAGTCTTCCCAGGTTTTTACTTTTAGCTTGAGGTTAGTGTTGTATTTAAACTGTGATAAATAGGTACAACACACCCAAATACTCAAAAGAACGGAAAACAGGAGAAGATAATAATATCAAAATTTATCATGTATTTTTATAATCAGAGACGATTTTCTAGTAACCTTTGATTTTATCAATAATCGTCATAAAAGTTGTCCTACGTTTTCGACCCTAACAAATTTTCTATCCCTTTTAGTTATTTGTTTATGTTTATTCTTTGGCCCCGCTCATTTTCAACCTAATATGTTTCTTGTGGAAAATTGTTCAGTTTCATGTCCTAAGTACCATACTCAAGTATAGTCAGACATTTCAAAATCACGCTGTATAATATGGAGATTCAAAGTAACTAACCAAAAATTCTAGCATGTTGTTTTTTACTAGTCATAAAATTCCATAGTAAAATTTTCTGCTTTCGAACTTTCAATCCACAATAATTCGTTTACAATAATACTAAACAAAGCAATATCACAAACATAAAAGATAAAGCCGACTTTAAATTACAACTCACCGCGATTCCAAATCTAATCAGCCGTCTACCTGAAAATAAAAATGCAAATCTCAAATAATTGAAATCTCACCGAGAAAATTATTGAACCATGATGCCAAAAGTTGTAGATGTAATAATAATAAAATGTCGATATTCATACAATGCCAAAAAAAAATATTTTAATCCAACATTAAAAAATAAAATAAAGTGATTCATAATAATAAACAAATAATTTTAAAAGAAACTTTTAAATTGAATTTCTATAGTTGAATCAAAATAATAATTTCAGAACAATAAGTTATTTGAAACGAATACGAGGATGAAGCGGCGGATGGTTGTGGTCGTTGATAACGCGTACTATTTTGTCAAATACTGTCGTGATCATAACCTTACACTTGTATTTAATGGTAGAAGTGCATCTCCATCTCTTTCTCTCTTGAGTAGCTCCACTCAATGCGTGAAAGCGGTGTAGGTATCCGTTGTATCTCAGTAAAGGATTACCACGACCACTCATTATAAACTCAGCTGAAAAATAAAACAAAAATCGAGTCTGTAAAGAAGAAATAAAACATTATTGTTGTGATTAATTTGTAGTACCTGAGCGACCGAGCTTTTCTCTATAATAGCCTTCTCCGCCTGAAAATATCATCGGGTGAGCAAGCTGTTCTACACGACAACAGATGGCGCTGTAAGTTTCTGTCTTAAAAGCGGTATTTAAAAAAATGCTTAAAATCACGCGAAAAACGAATTTTCCCAGACATGAGACCTAGCAAGATCGATTTTTCGCCTCCGAAAACTCCAGAGCATCGCCATCGGATCTCTTGCCGGCGTGGCAGAGTAAGATATCAATTAAACATAATCAATTTGGTGGCCCATTTTACCATTAAACTTGCCTTAAACTTTTCATATACGGCAATTTAGTCGCGCGGCTTAGCAGTCCGGCACCCAGGATGCTTAGTCATGTGACTAGGGACCACACGAACCTGCGAAACTACCGTATCGCGAGCACCTAACTCTCAGCAGCGCTACCTATCTGGAGTCTGCGGTTGCAGCGCTGCTGAGATACTCCGCCTATAAAACTGGATATTACCATGTATTACTGAACAACTTTCCCCGCGAAACAAAGGTTGAAAACGACGAAAATCGCGCCATCTATTGACCAAAAACTATTCTTGTTTTTCGAGATTTTGAGTTTCATGGTGGTAGTGTATCATATTTTTTGTGATATAATAATGCCCCATTAAAAAGGCAAAACACGAAAGACACGTAAACACAGAATCAAATTAACACAAGAAATAACCATAGGTCCTTATTGATATCAGCGTTGTTGTTGTTGTATAGGCAAGATCAATCAAAAATTAAAGCAGCAAAATATACTTCTCATCAAAAAAATCGGAACAGTACTGCCAGTACTTATCAAGCGGCATTTAAATAAAATGGAAGATTGATATCTTAAAAAATACTCCAATAAATAGCTGGCAATTTAGTCTACAATTTATACATTCATCTACTGGATTAAAATTCAAAAATATAAATACAAATTTGGAATTGTGGTACTCCATTGTAAAGATTAAACTACCAGCTATTTATTGGAGTATTTTTATATAATATCAAACCTCTTTTTAGGGTTCCGATACCAAAATGGTAAAAAAAAGGAACCCTTATGGTGCCGCTCTGTCTGTCTGTCTGTCTGTCCGTCTGTCTGTCACACCTCTATATCTCAGCAACCACTTATGCTATCAACCTGAAATTTGGAATAGTTTTAGAATATAGTTGCCCAACTTAATTGCACACGAAAAAAATTTGAAAAAAGTATGATTATTAATATAAAGGGGGCCAAAATAGGGGGGGCCAAATTTCAAATTGTCGCTACTAGGTCGAGTGGGGTATCATATGAAAGGGCTTTACTTGTACATTTTAAAATATATTTTTGTATTTTTTTAAATTTCTTAGTTTTAAAGTTATGATGAAAAATGTCAAGAAAAATACCATTCCCCCCCCCCTTATCTCCGAAGTTTGAGTAAGGAAAAATCTGAATTAATTACAGTTGACAGAAGTTTATATAAACTTTACAGCAAAAATAAAACGATCTTTCTAAGTTGCACAGTTTTTCAGAAATCTGCAAAAAACCTTTACAAACAAATTTAGTTTTGCGGTCCTGAAAATGGACTTTATTGCTTCCAAAAATACTATAGGTATATCGGAACCCTCGGCGCGCGAGTCCGACTCGCACTTGACCGGTTTTTTATTTAAATGCCGCTTGATGTGTTCCGATTTTTTGATGAGAAGTGTATTTTGTCGTCCTGTATTGAGGTATAAATATGATTTAATTAATACAGGCATAAAAATCCACAGTCATGATAACTTATAATTAGTTTTGACTCACTGTTTGTAAAGGATAGGTTTTCAAAAATTTTCAATAATAATTATTTATAAAACTTGTACCAAGAATGTTATTTAGGATTTATCATAAATGAGTTAATATACGGCATGTTCTACGATTGGTATGAGCATATCAAGAGAAAACCAATCTCCGTATTCTTTCTTTTTCGGCGCCGCCTTCCCTCGGCACCAATTGCTACCCCTCTTTTTGCCTTTTCTGCGTCGTTTTGGATAAAAGTTCTTCCCGTTAAATGTTTCAAAGTCAGTTTCAGTAATAGCTTCGGCTTTAATTATTTTGGGAAGTGCTGAGGCGTGGTGATTGTGAACATTGTTGATTCTTAGAATATTGTTATCCAGAGTGTGTACCACAGCTCGACACAGTTTGTTATTGTGAGACGAACATACCCATCTCTTTCTTTGGCCTTTAGAAGATTGTAGACAGAATTTAAAATCACCAACTTTCAATTGATCGTTTCCTCGACAGCTTTTCACAAAAACAGCTACTGAAAAGAAAAAAAGACAAGTACACAAAAGTAAACACAAAAGAAAAACAATAAGTTAGTTATTAGATTACAATGCTACATTAGTGTCATATCTAACCTTACACCGCTCGTATGAAACTTAGCACAATTACTTAATAAGAAGTGGATGACCAGGAAGGCTTACAGCTATCTACGATGCATAAGCTAGAAAAGAATGTCTATCCACATCTTTGCCAAAGCGAGAAAGGCCAGGTCTATGCATATTCTTGTGGTTTGCTAGTAACTACAACGATTAACAATAAATAAATTCAATAATTATACAGGGTGTTAATTTAATTGCGTGCCATAGCTTAGGGGCGGGATCAGTATCAGTAACTGAACAACTTTTCCCAAGAAACATAGGACTCTATGACGAAAAACCAAAATTGACCTTCCATACAAAATGCGCTATCAGCTGATGCAGTTTCTATGGGAGGTCAAACATTGATATTCGTATTTCAACCTACGTTTCTTGGTAAAAGTTGTTCAGTTACTGATACTGATCATGCCCCTGAGCTATGGCACGCAATCAAATTAACAGCCTGTATTTGTGGGATAATATAAATAGAGCGGGATCTGAAGGATTTTGCGTTTGCGAAAATTGCGGACCGCGAAATGTTTTGTGATTTGTCATATTACTCCAGTAAAATTACGAGAGATTGTATGGCGAAACGATAATAATTGATAATAGCCGTTTTTCTTTTTTAGATCGATAGATTGTATTTCTGTGTCAAGCTTTTTAATGGAATCCACCTAAATTTACTCCATTTATTTATTTATTTTGCCGTCCAAATATGGAATTTCTGAAAAAAAATTTAATAGATATTTTTTACGGCTTGCTATATATTCATAATTTCATATTAAACATGAATCCACCTAAAAATATTAGCTTTTTTGTATTGTTTAACTTTTATAGCACGAAATTTAAATAATGCTTATCCCCTCAACCAAAAATACTTAGTAATAGATCCGTTTTGCTTTCTAATAGCTTTTAAATTTTTGGCAAATCCAACATAAATGTTTACAAAATCATTGTAAACCAGCGATTACAAAAAACTTTTTTTTTATTTAGTATGGCATTTTTGTGAATATACAGGGTGTTAATTTAATTGCGTGCCATAGCTTAAGGGGTGCTTCAGTTACGATAAAGGAACACAAAAAAATTTTTTAAAAAAATCCTACTGAAAAAAACTTAAAACTCCATTGAAACTTAACTAACGCGGAGCACCGCGCTATTACCGAGCCAGCGCGCGGGAATCAGTTGATAAGGTAGGCACATACATAACTGAAACTCTTTCGCGCGCTTTTGATAGCGCGGTGCTCCGGGACATTGCCCTCCGCGATAGTTTAGTTTCAATGGGGTTTAAATTATTTTTAAGTAGGATTTTTTTAAATATTTTTTTTGAGTTCCTTTATCGTTACTGAACCACCCCCTAAGCTATGGCACGCAATCAAATTAACACCCTGTATATAGGAATCACTTACATTTAAAAAGGTTGAGTTTAGCTCAGTTTATTTATATTATTTTACCTCGACTTTATTTTACCTTATATGTAAAATATATAATATCTACACTTAAGATTTTATATTTTGAAAGAAATTTATATTTTTAAATATATTTATGGTGGATTTTGATGCCTATATGTAAAGTATACGTTTATCTATAATATAAAGTATATAATTGCCTATTACTATTTTTGCCTTAGCTGTTATTCAAAAAAAATATTTCGCTTTAAATTTTAGGTGGATTCGTAAATCATATTTAAATACGATATACACAAAAAAGTAGCTATTAACATTTAAGCCCACGTCACACAGAGCGGTGCAAGCGGTAAAGCGGTCCGGGGGCGGACCTGCGGGAAGCGAAAGCGTTCCGGGACCGGTCACACAGAGGTACCGCGCGGAAACCGCGGCGGGACAGCGGGGCGGTAGTGGTCGGTGTGACATTATTTATTTGTGATTATTCAAAAGACGTAAATCCTTTGCTCTAAACAAAAAACCAAACTGATAACCTAAAAAAAAGTCTGCGCAAATCCGCAAAATTCTTGTAAAAAAAAATACAACGTCAAAGTCCGCGCCCGGACCGCACCGCACCGCACCGCGCCGCGCCGCGCCGCTGCCGCTCTGTGTAACGGGTTGCATTGAACGCAATGGAATACAGCGCCCGCTCCCGCCGAAAGTTCGGCCCCGCGCCGCGCCCGGTCCGCGGGGTTGTATTAGCGGCCCGGCCGCCCCCGCGCCGCACCGCGCCGCGCCGCGACCGCTTTCAATGTGACAGGGTGCATAAGAACTCATACTTTACAAAAAATACCGGCCCCGGAACGCGTCCGCTACCGCCTCAGTGTGACTTGGGCTTTAATGTTTTGCAAAACCGAATTTTTACTGGAGTATATTTCACACAAGTTCATCAGATCCCAAACTAGGCAGAACCTATAATATGGGTATCAGAGACTGATATACATACACAAACAGATGAATAACACCGAGACATAACAAACACTGTGTTCATCGCACAAAAGTTTGCTCCGGGCGGGAATCGAACCGGCGGCCCATGGCGTGAAAGGCAGGTTCACTACCAACCACACCAACGGGTTTATCATTATTAAATAAATATACACTATTGATAAAAACTTATTTCTAAAAACAAAATTTGTTTTTTTAAAGAAGTTTTATTTCGTTTTTTCCATAACAACCGCAACCTTCTTGCAACAATATTTTACTTAAAATGTAAAGCTCACACACATGCACTCTCATGTATTTTGCTTTACATCAACTTCACACAAGGTGCGCCATCTTGAAATTACTTTCAATGAATTTTTATTTTATATCTGTAATATTAGTTCATTTTCATGGTCATAGATAAAGTTTTGTATGCGAACGTAATTAGGCTTTCTAACACTCGAACTATATATTTTGATGTTTGGCTTCGCCTCATATGAAGAAAAAACTTTTTTTTTTTTATAGAAGAGGGAGGCAGACGAGCAGGCGGGTCACCTGATGGTAAGTGATCACCGACGCCCATAGACACCTGCAACACCAGGGGGATCACAGGTGCGCTGCCGGCCTTTAAGATATTTGTAGGCTCGTTTCTTGAAGGCTGCCTTGTTGTACCCGTCCGGAAATACCTGCGCAGGAAGCTGATTCCACAGTGCGGTGGTACGTGGTAAGAAGTTTCTTGTAAAACGTACGGTGGAAGATTGCCAGTTATCTAAGTGGTAAGGATGAAATGTTAACTTCTGGCGAGCTAGAAACTAGAAACTAGCTCTCATGTTAAAAAACACCTTTATTTACCGTTTAGTTACTTAAATTACTATACTTATTTTATTAAATGAATACTTTTCGTTCGTAAAAAAACCTGCCGAACAAAAATTCCCATTATATCCTTCAAAGAAACTGTCAAAAGAGGTACTAGGAATAAACGACGTAAATTAGGTTAGATAAGTACTGGCACCGTCTAATGTGGTCATCATCATATCAGCCGAAAGAAGTCTTCTACTGGACTTAGGCAGTCCATGTGAAGGAGGCAAATAATGATTGTACCAACCCATGTCTACCCGAGGGTGTCGTAAATTATCTTCGTGCATATCTCTGTCTGTCTTTTTCTAAGAATTGAGTGTATTTTTTTCTATTTACGTTTATTTTTACTTTTTTTTGCATCATAGGTTGTTTAAAAATTTAAATTTATTTTGTATGTATAAATATTTAACTTAGATTTATAGCTTAGTAGTCAAAATATTAACCAAGTGCTATTCACAATAAAGGGTGTAAGGGACATTTTTGGGAAATGTAAAAAAATTAAGACCTCTCCATACAAATTGCTCACTGGTCGAACAGTTTGTATGATGACGTTAAAATTTTATTTTATTTCCCAGAAATGCTTCTTTGGGAAAGTTGACTTCGTTGACTGAGCACACCCTCTCAGTTTTCGGAACACACCCTGTATCAACCAACATGATGTTTACAATATTATACAGGGTGAAAGAGACGAGTTGGCAAAAACATAAAGGGCACGATCAGTCGACAAAACTGAACAACTTATGCCAAGAAACGTATCACCGGAAACTTAAAAGAAAATCGGTCTCTCAATAAAAACCATTCAATAAAATTTTAAACCAACACACAAGACTGACCTGGCTATTATTAATATTCATCATGTTTAGTGACATAAATAACTTTACCAACGGGTGATTTACTAAGTTGCTCTTTTTTCTTTTTCAAACTATATTTTTTTGAGCTTTCTCGACTTTTTTGTCGTAAAATTTCTTGTATTACAGGAGGGTTTTCAAGTAAACTTTTAATTTTGCCTTCAGATTTTCTACGTTCATATTTCTGTCTGTCTTTTTCTTTGAATTGCGCGTATTTTAATGGGTCGTTTTTTATTTTTGCGTATCGGCGACGTGCTGCTAGTCTTTTTGTTTCCAACAATTCTACTCTGGTGGCTTTTGTCTTCTTTTTCTTTCCTGATAAATAATAATAAAGTAATGAAGACTAAATCTATAGCTTGATAAGACTAACTGCCGCACTCAGAGATGTCACTTAAAGTTAATCGTTGATTAAGTCTCACTTTCTTATTCAATGAAATTGAAAAGGACAGCATGAGACTTAACGAATGATCAACTTTAAGTGACGTCTCTGAGAATGGCAGTAAGAACATTAATCGGTACAATTAATAGAGTAAATTAGCCTACGAGTATAACAGATTTTATTACGTAATTGAAGTAGATCAAAAAGTTTAGTCAGGGTAGGAAGCAAGAAATGACTAAATGAGACTATAATTATGTAAATTAATGCTTATGATAAAATTAAATAATAAAATCCCATGTACTTAAGTAAAAATCGTCCGTGTAGTGCCGGCAAAAATAGTACCAATCCATATCTAACCATGGGTGTCGTAAGAGGCGACTAAGGGATCGGACTGGCGGATGGGTAGCAGCGTCTTTCTGCATACAGCGATCATCAACAACCGCGGTCCATGGTGCCAGCTGCAACGCTAACAAGCGTGGTGATTATGGTAGGTACCTCCCCTTCACATTGTTCCAGCAATAGCTGAAATACTGGAAGGAGCTTCCTGTTCTGCAGTGAACCTTTTGTGGGATGTTATTCTATACTTTTAAACAAGCAATATTTGTAAATTTATTTGTATATATATTTGTAATCGGTTTCTCGAAATCGGTTCTATCGATTTCGATGAAATCTACCATACGGGGTTTTTGGGGGCAAAAATCGGTCTAGGTGGGTCTCATGTCTGGGAAAATAGTTTTGCCTGTGTCCTAAGACGGTACGGACGGACGGAAGATAGAAAACTACAGCGCTAACTGTTGGCGAGAAGCATAGCTTGCTCACCCGATGATATTTTAATGTTGAGGCGACTATTTATTATAGAGCGGGTTTTATAAAAGAAGACTGTGATTATGAAATGGAGGATGGGCAGCAGTGTCCTCGTCTCATATCACATACTGCAGTCAAAGAATATATAATATCTGCAGTCACCTAAAACCTCGGTCCATGGTGCAAGTTGCAACATCAACAAGCGAAGTGACTATGATAATCACTAATCACCCTCCACATTGTACCATGTGCATGTGCAAACGGATCACGAAATGAACAATCCTTTAGATTCATTTTATTAGGATAAATAAAAACAAAAAGTTTATATTTTTTGGCTTAGTATTTAAAAGCAACGCTGATAAGCTACATAAATGCTACATAAGTTATCAAAGAAAATGTAAGAGTTCTATTTCTACAGCACAGCCCAAATCTTTTAGTCTAGAAACTAAAAATTTTCAGAGGTTTAAATAGTACTCACTTTTGTGTCCTTTTTAAATATTAAGTAGATCAAACAAAAAAATATGACACAATAACAAGTAATATAACAAAAGAAACTTTGACTCTTGAACTTTGACTTTGAAGTAGAAAATCGCAATATTTGGAATGCGTCAAAGATTTCGGACCTCCTTGCTTCGCTCGGAATAGATACCTTGCTAATTTATTTTACTATGGGATGACATCTGCCAACATGTCCCAATTTTTTATGTCAAATTATCAATGATCACTAGGAAATATTCAAAATAACCTGTCAAATCCATAGAACGACGCCTTCGCTACCTTGTGACGAATTATTTCTTTAATCCTCCTTCTAAGTACCCTTATTTTTCTGTGGAATGCGTATAGAGATCGCAAATTTCACGACATCAGGCAGGACCACGACAGGACAAGACGCAGGTTCGAATCCTGCCTGTGGTTGTGAAATTTTGCGATTTTCTACTTTGTACATCCTTTTACTAAGCCTACGTCTTTTTGCCGGTCCAAGCTAAGGGATCATTTGACCGCAATAGCAATCCATTTGTAATTTTCACAGAATGTGTTATTCGCAAATAATAAAGACAGTAAGTTAAGAATTAGGAGGTCCTTATCACAGAATTCCCCATTTAATGTTTTAACTCTATCGTATCGTAAAAACTATAATGCATGCAAGCGAGAAACTTTATATTTAACCAAATATAGATATTATAAAAAAAGCCTTATACAGATGAGATGAGACATCACACTGTTCCCCGTTTATAATTTTTTCGATACACACTCATACACAATATCACGCCTCAATTATCCGATGATTTACGTAAAGTATCTGGAATCAGGAATGAAATTCCTTGAAACAATTTCTGCTCCTCGTTAGGCACAATCTAATATTGCAGTAAGAGCATTTCACCGTGGTTTTCATCGTGTGACAATTCCTGCATCTGTTTTGTTTGTGGGTCATCTCAGGCATATGAATTGCTTCTTCTTTTTTTATTTCTCTTAAAATAACTTTCGGTCGCCTGCCTCTTTTGTTGTTTGTTTGAAGTATCCAATTTTGTCCATATTTATGTTTTATGTCTGCTCCTGTGAATGAATCAAGTAAAAATTTGAACGAAGCGTGCTTTCATTCTTCTTCTTTTTTCGAGTCGATTTTGTGTTTATACTTTATTGGACCGATTCTCCGCCACATAGACACAAATCATCATCGGTGACATTGTAAAGGTCCTGGCGTGAGCAGATTGAGGGGCATGGGAAAATGGACCGATCGCACCGGAGGTTACGCTGGGCAGGTCAAAAGGTGTGCCAAAACAACCAAGATCGCGCCATAGACCCAATTACACATGTTTTTACCTACTCCAACAGACTTGGTTCCGGAGTCCGTTTAATTTAATTGATTTCACACAACTCTGTTTAGAAAGTTACGTAACATTCTAAACTGCCAAGGAATTCAAGTAAAATATTCTAAAGGCTTCTAAAAAATGCAGTTATTATCTTCTTTATTATCCTTATTTTATTTGTTTGATTAAGTAAGTTGTGAATCTAACTTTCTATAAATTACTTTATGAATTCGACGATACAAAAGATGTCGTAATTAAAAACTGCTTTATAGCTTAGAAGTTTATACTACATATTGAAAATTCATATGCGATTGTATTTAGTTTAAAAATTCTAAGGTCATGTCACAATTTAGGTTTTTTATATCTATCAGTAGAAAGTAGGTAAATTATACAAGTTACAACACACTACTATCTTTGATACTAGCTACTGACGAGCTTTGTTTATGACCTTGTATGTACATTTTTGAGCGAGTAAGTACATATATTTAAAATCCTATTTACGAATGAAATTCTCTGAAGCAATTTCTGGCCTTCGTGAAGCACAAATGAACAGTGCACAACGAGCATTTCACTTGGGTTTTCATTGTATGGCAATTCCTGCATTTGTGTTGAGTATTGCTTTTCTCGGGCATGTGCATAGCTCTTTCTTTCCTTATTCTTTCTAAAAGTGTCTTCGCTGATAGCCTGCCTCCTTTGCTGTTTGTTTTTAGTATCTGATCTATTACGTAACTCGTATGCGTGTCTGCAATAGAATACAAGAATTAGTTTAATTCCAGTAATAACACTATTTATTTTGATTTCTAGATATTTTATTTATTTCCAGCTCCTAGCACGATAGTTCAAATAAACGATTTATTTTCATTTTTGCGAAACGTTAATTTCATGTTTGCTATGTAAACTAAATATCGAGAGATATTGCATCTTAGACAACACTTTACTTTCCCCAACGTGCTAAAATAAAACTTTTGATAAAAACATCTCTTAACACTTTTATTAGAGTAAATATTTCATAATGCAGCTTTAACTAAAAGAAACATTAACAACAACACTGTGGTAATTATTAACATCTTCAATTTTTTGACATTTGAATCTTTCTGCTTGTTATTTTAGCTGCAATACATAACAATAAAATAATAAGCTTATAATACAAGTAAACTAAAAATATATTACAGTCAAGTTTTCAAATAAAATCGTATTTCACTCTCTTTAATATTTCTCTTTCTTTCTTTATTCTTCTTCTTTTTAGGGTTCCGTACCTCAAAAGGAAAAAACGGAACCCTTATAGGATCACTTTGTTGTCCGTCTGTCTGTCTGTCACGACCCTGTCTCTCAGGAATGCGTGGAGGTATCAAGCTGAAATCTATATCAAATATTTAAGTCTACTGTCCCTTGAAAAAATTTAACTTCTAAGCCGACGCAATCAAAAGATACAGCCGTTTATGCCGCAAATTTTCGAGTTTTCCGACACTCGCAAGGGAATCAAAACCTACAGGTACTTCCCGTGAACTCAGAGTCTTGAAATTTGGTACGAAGCAACGTCTTATAGCACAGATAAAGGAATAATTGCGAAAAGCATAAATATTTAGTTACATCATATAATAAAAATATTTTAGAAAATTTTAAACTTACGTACTACCCTTTTCCTCATCAATGCATTAAAGGAATTAAAATCAAACCTTTAAGCTGTAACAAAATCAACCCTTTAAGCTGTAACAAAATCAACCTTCTACGTCAACCCAATCAAAAGAAACAACAATTTAAGCCGCATATTTTGAAACTCTCAACAAGGTACTCGCAAGGAAATCAAAACCTAAAGGGTACTTCCAGTCGACCTAGGATCTTGAAATTTGGCACGAAGCAACGTTTTATGGCACACATAAAGGGATAATTCCGAAAACTACATCGTATAAAATTGATTTTTTTTTTACTTACTTTTTGTATTTTATGATGTCAAATACTAAAAAACAATTAATCGTAGAAGACTGGTCCAGATGAATCAAACGAGACCAAAATCTGACTGAAAACAGCGCCTCTAGTATGGAGTAGAAAAAACTACAATATCATAAAAAAAAACATTGTTGCATCATGCGTGGGAAATTAAAACGTTGCTTTGTATGTAAAAACCTATAGAAATATCCTCAAAAGGCCTAGTTAAACCCAAATATTTTACATAAAAAAACACTAAGAGTCGCTTTAACCAGATGGCGCTGTAGGTTTTCTAAAACACGCTAATTCCTCTTAATTTCCTATGGACACCTTCCGTCTCCATCGTCAGACCAGCTTCAAGTCATAATAACATTACATTGTCATCCGATTTACACACGCGTGGAATATTTTACCATAATCGGAAAACATAGTGGATCAAATTTATCTTACAAGATTTGGTTGCAGACAGACAGACAGACACCGTGACAGGTGAAACTAAATAAAAGTTTTTAATAAGATTTTTTTTTTGTTTTGAAAGAAATTTCTAAACTCAAAAATGCACAATAAATACTTGACATCCTCCCTTTATACTCTTCATGTCACAATGCAATTTCAGGCTTATATTGCCGTTATAACGTAGATATCATATGAATATTGATTCATAAATGTATAGAGATCTGACATATCTGGCCGTATCTTTTTGATTATGTAGTTTTAGAAGCCTGAAATTTCCACTGCATAAAATATTTATAGACCTTAATAGTTAGGGTGCTGGCTGCAATTTGGGTATATGATTTGCTCATGATTCATATTAATAGGGATGATAGATCAGCTCAATACCAATCGATTTCGTCCTTACAAGTTTTTCTGTGCGTCGCTGCGTTTTTGAGTTAAAGCAAAAAAAAATAAAATAAGATACTAAATAATGTTTTTTTGCTCTGCCTTTGTGGCTCCTGTTTAAAATACTTCTGAAGATGTAGAAAATCGAAGAGGCAGACATGCAGGGCTCTGGCATTATCACGGGACGAAGTAGTGAATTTTTGCATTTTGAAAAGCTGTAACTTTACGACGCGGGGCTATTATGGTGGCAGACTATTTTTCTGGGGTTTTATACATTGTATTTAATCAGAGAGTCATAGTCTGCCAGGTGTACGTTTCATTTTCAAATTTCAAAATAGTTAAAACTTAATTCCTCAAAAACGCAGGGGTGTGGATGTCCGCCAATATTTTTTGTATTTTCTAGAGGATGCTCCTAATCATCAGTCAAAGAGTCAGACATGAGCAAATCATATAGAAATTTGTCCTTCATCACCCTTACTATAATGTGTTTTATAAATTTTAACTTGATATCTCTAGCCATTCGTGAAAAAAGGGTCTTGAAAGACAGACAGACGGACAACAAATTCATCCTATAAGGGTTCCGTATTTTTCCAGTTGAGGTACGGCCTGAAAACATAAAATAACGATATGTTTACTTTTGTATTTTAAGGGGCTGATTAGAGCTAAATACGCTTCACTTGAGCAGGTCTTTAACGAAAAGTGATGAATATATCTCCGTGAAATAAAATTATGTGATAATTAAGCATATTTCCAAGAATATGGCTGACTCTGAAACACGATTAAATATATTTTGTACGCCATAAAAATACAAATTTACCTCTGCTTTTTGCTTTTAAACCGTTTTTCTTAAGTACCTAATAATCTATGATGCCAAAACTTTTACACATTATTCAATACATTATGCATAATAATATAGCTATTTGATAACTAATATTATGGGTACAGATAATGAGAAAAATGCAAAAATGAGCGAAAAACGTAAAACAGCGCGAATCCGCTCCGTTCTAGCAAGCGCATTCTGCCCTTTGTTAGAAAGGGAGGTAATTCAGCTCTTATCGGCCCCTTAATGTTTAATATTGCAAGTTAAAAACATTTGTTCTAGGCATATGACTGTGTGTCTGACTGATTTTAATGATGACGTCATCGTACGTAGTGACAAAGGCTTTGCATTTGGGATTACTGCAGAACCACTGCTTCTTAAGACCTTTGTATTTGTTGTTTAAATTAAATCGATACCCACCAAGGGTCAATACAGGCTTTCCGAAACGAGAAATCGTATATATAGGTGCTAAAACAAAAAAATACGTCAAACAAATATAATAAATAATTCAAAAATAAAAGCATACAATATTTAGCAGTTTGAAATACTTTCTAGGTTCAGATTACAAAAAACCACATAGAATACATATATAATACATATAAACCCCATAAAAAACCAATAATAGTTTTAAAATAATCTTTATTTTAGTAATATTATTTCTTTTCATGATTGTGTTCGTTGTAAATGGCAATAATTTGGTCATTTACAACATGCAAACAGGCTTTGCAGTATCTGTTCTGAGTACAGCACCACCTCTTCTTTACTGTTTTGGAGTTACCAGGTTTCAGGTAGAACGAATATCCTCCCACTTTTATACGTGTTTTACCGTTCTTAGTTTTCATTAATGTTACTGAAAAAAAAAAGAAAATACCACATATCTTTTTTTATCTTTGCTCACATTTACTACATCGACACTTTGGGGCTCATTATAGTCGTAAACGCCATTTCATCAGTGTGGAATGGAAATTCAGTTTAAATAATTATCAATCATATTATATTTAATTTAGTTTGAAGAAATTAAAGTAACAAGATCTGATTTTTCATAACAGATCGACCATTTTTCTCTAACAAAATATTTTCCTAAAACTAGTAAATAATCAAAATATTAGACATACACAACAAAACACAAATATTTAAGGTCCTAATGAATTAGTGATCATAAGTCAAACTTTCCCAAGGAATATAAGTCAAAATATGAAAAAAAAAATACCTCCCGAAGAAACATTACATTTTGTATCTGTAGTCAAATTAGTTTTTTCGTATTTTGACCTATGTTCCTTTGGAAAAAATGTTAAGTTTCTTATTTCAGTAGGATCCTAAATTGTATCCTCGCGTCGAGTGATAAAATTTTCTAAACGTAAAAATAGTAGCTAAAGACTTAAATGAAAGGCACCAATAGATTTGCAAATCCACGGCAACTTTGGGTATGGTACCCTTTACGATCAAGGGATAGTCATCCTAGAACTTGCCACAAATTTCGACATGCAAATCGTTAGCGTACCTTAATCACCTAGAGGAAATTCCTCCTCGCAAATAGACTTCTTTCTGTATGATTCTATGATGTGCGTGTACACGTTTTAAAAATCGTGAGGTAAACCAGATAAACCAGAAGGGTGATGGCAATAGAATAAGGCAAAAGAGGCAGAGAGGCAGATCCTGACTACCTGGATGCGAACTTTTTCGAAAAACATTTTGACGTTAGGCATAAAGCCTGAAATTACCCAAAATCGCCAAGAGGGGCCAAAATGTATCAGGATGGCTGAAGAAGCCAGGAAAATTTTGTTGATTTTTATGATGATTTACAATAAATGCCACCTTTGACGGTGAATGCGGGTGGGTCATGGTTGTGCTGGATGTTGGCTCTGAGCATTTTCATATCCTTGCTGAGGATGAAGCGAGCCTTGCATTTAGACCACCTGCTGCAGCGCCACGCGTACGTGGTGGTGGTCACGATTCCGCAGTAGAACGAGTACCCGTTGATCACAGCTATCTGCTTGCCTGTGCGGCTCTTAAACCATCGTACTGTGTTGTCTGAAAAAATATACATAATAATATGTTAACATCGTACGCCCGACGGGTCACGTTCAACGCTATGTTGCAAAAGGTGGTAGGGTAGTTTTTATTGTTTTTAGGAGTCGACTGAAGAACTTTTTATTGAATAAAGCATTATACTCTTCGAAAGAGTATCATATTTTTATACATTAACTATTACTATTTGACATATTATTTATCATTTTATTATTTTTGTTTACAGACTGACGATCATATTGTGAAGGCATATAATTTGACATGATGTAATTTGCATAATTTTACAATATGAAAATACATAAACTAAACTAATGAGAAATATAAATTTGAATATAATAAAGGCAGTATTAGGTAGGTGCACTTAATAAAAAATGCATTTAGTGATCACGTTATTGTAAGTCTTATGAAGAATAAAAAATAAAAATAATAGAAGAATTACAAAATTTTTATGTAAACTCCGTTTCGTATGAAGAACTTAGGAGCTGGATGATCATGTTCTGTATTAACGCGGATTATTTCATCGGAGATAGTCATGGTGAGGCGAGCTTTACACTTGCGTTTACTGCAGGGCCAGTTCTTGGTAGATTTGCTTTTACCGTTTAGATAGAATGTGACCTTGATACAGAGCAAGTCGATTTCCATTCGAGTTTTTCACCCAAGTAATTGCAAGTTACAAAGTATTTAAAACACTGAACTCATTTTAGTATATTTTTATTGTCTTTTTAAAGTACATCGAATTAATATTAGGTTTGGACTAGTTATTTGGAGGCTGATCACTGACGCAGGTAGTATAAAAAAAGAACCAATTAATAATTTTTTTAAAACGTTATTTAACGTATTTTGTTTAACTTTTGCGACGTGTAAAATTATTTCATGAATAAAATGATGATAATGATACCATCAACTAAATTAAATAATATAAAAACATATAATTATAGTTGTATTGTTTATGATTCAACGACTTCTTTATTTTGGAGTTGATTATAAAAGTATTTAAGAATAATAATTTTTACACTCTCCACAACTAGCATGAATTATATCACTTTTTTTGAATTATAAAACTTTTATAATAATATTTATTTATTGAAAAGATAATAAACAGCAAATTATTTAAAAGGTAATCGCAACTAAATGCCCAATCGTCTCGATTCGACCTTCCCGGCGCATAATGTCACGTTCGCACAATGTCACACCTAATCTTGACATTTTGATATCTTGATATACAGAAAACTTGGTTCTTGATATACAGAAAACTTGAAGTTACTTATACTTGCAGAAATAGACGGTTGTAAGTCGGTAGAAACACTGAAAATTCTAAGTCCCAAATCCATACAAAAGAAAAAACAAAAATTAACGAGAACAGAAATTTTCGTTTACTCTTTGCACAGATTAAATAATAGTAAACTGACGTTTACTCTTCGGCAAATAGACCGAGACACAAGCTAGTTGCACATCCCCTGTGCGCGCATCTCAACGTATGACTTTGCCAGAGAAAGAAAAAACTGTTAATATCTGTTGGCTGGCAGGTAAGGAATTCAAAGTCTGTAGAAAATATTATTACGAACTGTAAACGCAGGGGGTGGATGGCAATGTTCCGCGTTATTATCTTCAATCAATTTTCCATCTGCAGAGATGGTAATGCGTGCTTTGCATTTTGCGGATCTTATTGCACTACACTGCCAGGAACTCCTAAACCTGCCGCGGTTGTGTAAATGAAAACTGTGACCTTTGAACAGTATCAATGGGCTGCCTTGATGACTCTTCAGCATTTCAACTAAAACCAGAAACAAATCCTTTAAAATAAAAAGAAGTAAACAAAACACAAGATAATCTAATTAATACATTTACTCTTGTACTTAGTTTTGTATTTATGACACGTTCTTACACTCAGATATACATTTTAAAAAAGCATAATGACAACAATACGAGTATAATAATAAGTTATATTAATTTATAAAGATACAATAAAATTCTAGAAACATTACAATTGTATTAAAGTTAATTTGAAAAAAACATTAGGAGGCGCTACCTTTTCTTTGGTTCGAATCACCTTATATTACATTCAAGCACATTTAAGTTCATATAGCTGTAGGAAGATAGGTAGAGGTACACAGG
Organism: Athrips mouffetella; assembly: GCA_947532105.1. Classification (NCBI taxonomy): domain Eukaryota; kingdom Metazoa; phylum Arthropoda; class Insecta; order Lepidoptera; family Gelechiidae; genus Athrips; species Athrips mouffetella. The sequence goes on along the minus strand of OX383964.1, from coordinate 22,611,280 downwards.
TAGGTTCGCTGTCTATAGTACAAACTACTGACTGGCTGACTCACAGACAAGCCGGTGGGTCTTGAAGCATGTAACTTTGCCAAGTAGGTGTTAACTCAACGTTGTATGGATGTTCGTGCGTACGGCTTGTTTTTACATAAATCCCTTCGCTAATGATAAAGGACTGCGGATAATGGTTGTGTTCGTCATTCGAGCGAATCAGCTGTCCATCGATCGTAGTTATAAGAAACGCCCTGCATTTACCACTAGACCGAGTGCAAGGCCACCGTTGAGTAGACTTGAACGTCTTGTTCAAAAAGAATGTATAGTATTTGTAGATAGCCAAGCGCTTACCCTCTACGTTCAAGACGTAATTTACTGGAAAAAAATATACTATCCATTAGTAAAATCATAAAATACTTCCATTTATGCGTCTTAAATCCATAAATCAACAAACACCACATTACAAATAAGAATTATTAGTTGATCAAGAAAAAATATACGAATATCACGGAGAAATAGAAACTGAAATGTAAATTAGAATAACACAGAATTAGTTTCGAATTTTGTCTCCAAGAACACTTTAAATACTTCACTAGTACAGAATTTTATGTTCCTCAACATATTTCAAAATAGTAATAATTATATATGTGCTGCGGCCCAGAATTATCAACCCATCTCTACCCGTGGGGGTGGTAAGATGCGACAAAGGGCTTATGAACAGGAGGATGGGCAGCAGCATCTTTCTGTATGTCGTACGATCTAACTTACTGCGGTCACCTGCAACCGCGGTCCATGGTGCCAGCCGTAACGCTGACAAGCGAGGTGACTAAGGTACTTTTCCTCTACATATTTCCAGCAAAAGCTAGAATTCTGGAGGGAGCTCCCTGTCCTGTAGTGGACATTTCATGGGATTTCATGATAACCATCTAACTTATTGCGATCATCAGCCTTATATACATTATATAAAAAATACTGTTTCAATAAATAAATAAATGTTTTGGTGATCATTTGAAATTTAGTAATTTATTGAAATGAAAAGGTACTTGTTTGTTAGTGACTAGATATAATAACAAAAAAACATCGTTGTCTGCATCACCAGCTGATCTTAAAGGTCATTGATCCTCAACGCGCTTCTCTTCTTCTTGAGCTAAAACTACTTTTTTTAGGAAAAACTATTTCTTTATATTTTTTATACAATCTATTAGTGATGAAGAAGCCCCCAAGTAGAAAAGCCCCTTACCCCGATACCTCTTAGAAGGATCATCCTACTTTTTATTACAAATGTTAGGAATTAATATTTTGACATGCACGTTTTTAATTTTAATTTGATCAAATTATTACTATTTAAAAATATTATTTCACATAATTTGAATTTGATGAAAATAAATATGTTTTAGTATAAATTGTAAAAGTTAGGTATTCTTATTTTGATAGGCACGTTTTTAATTTTAATTTGTATTACTTGATCCTATTGTTATACTTCTTTTTTTGTAATTAATGGACATAATTTGAATTTAATCTAATTTATAAGCATGGCCTTGACATTGCTATGCCCTAACAGGGCACTGATCCTTTCTATTACTAATAAGACCTATGTAACTACATGTAATGCAATGAATAAATGAAATAAATAACTACAGGCTGTTAGGGGCGGGTTCAGTATCAGTAACTGAACGACTATCCCAAAGAAACATAACATCATCGATAAAGGACAAAAAAATTTTACTTCCCATTGTGTTGGTCACTTAGTATGGGAAGTCCAAATTTATTTTTCGTTTTTGGACCTATGTTCAGTGGGGAAAAATGTTCAGTTACGGATGCTGAACCCGAATTAAATTAACACCCTGTATATTTTTGTCTATGTGAGTCACTTGCTTTTACTTTAGAAAATTATTCATATTTTTACATAGACACCATTGCGTATAACATATTTATGTGGGGGGTGGTTGTGTTTAGTATTAACTCGGATTACTTCCTTCTTTTCATTTTTGTCGGTGAAAATGAAGGCTTTACACTTGGTCATGGTTGAGGAGCATTTCCATCTTATTGTGGTACGACGCCGACTGTCACCACTGAATGTGTAGCCATTGAGCAATGCCAACGTTATTCCACGAGGAGTTACAACCCATTGCACTGTAAGCAAAATATTAGGTATAGTACAAAAGCTTGTAAGGAAACTTTGTTTTTTCTGTGTATTTTTTTTAAATCTATCTAATCATCTCTCTATTTATCTATCCATATGTATTTATCGATTATCTATTCTAATTAGACAATAGTAATTGCTGACATTGAAAGGTTATATATATTTACAAATTAACTGTAATCAACACGCTTATTGAAATTTCATAGCATTGAATGACGAACTGATTATTTTGATATTGTTTTAATAAATAATTGTATACGAGTACTTTAGTAACCATGGTACCTACCTGATTTGCTCAAGGTAACCGTCAATGTCTTATCAAAATCGAATGAAAACACGAATCTGATTACTCACTACTTTAGATAAGAACTTTGTCAACTTTCTCAAACACTGTACACATCCTAAATGTTGAGCAAAATCCGTGGGTCACCACAGATTAAATAATAATAAACTGCGTCACTCAAAAAAATTACCACTGAAAATATAAGGTCCTAATGAAATTGTGAACATAATTTTAGTATGTTACTCAGACCATGAAACTGAACAACTTTCCCCGAGGAACATAGGTCGAAATACGAAAATAAATTTTTGACCTCCCATAGAAACTACAACACCTGACAGCGCAATTTGTGTGGGAGGTCAAATTTGGTTTTTCGTATTTCGACCTATGTTCCTTGGGGAAAGTTGTTCAGTTTCATACTAAAATTATGTTCACAATTTCATTAGGACCTTATATATATATATATATATGGGAAATCTGTCAAAAAGTAGTATTTTTCTTCTAAGTGATGTAGGTACTGACAGGCGTGATGTTCAAGACATTTGTAGACAAGGTTCTTATCGAATATCTGACTTTTTTGATATTTTTTATATAGACTTGGATAAGATATTGACGATTGTTTTGAATCCATCATTGTATGAAAATGTGTCAGAAATACTACCGACCCGTTTTTTTTTTCTCTTCAGTGTATCACGACCATTCAGCTAGTGGTGAAACAAATTTTAATTGCAAACTTTCTAAAGTGGTAGAGCGATTTGTTGACCAAGAATGTTCTATGACTAAAATAAGTTTTTAATTATTCTAGATCAAATATAAAAACGACAAAATTTATGACACTATTGTGTATTATTGTCGACGAATTAAGCCTCCAGAAAAATATCTTAAAGATAAACTGATTTATTTAAATATTTTGAACCCTGTAGACAGCAGGTAAACGTTAAAAAGAACTGGATTATATTATTCATACAGCTCCAGTTTGCAATGGTACGCAGCATTTTATGTCTGCATTTGCTGCACGCATACCAAACTTTAGGGAGGTTTGCCTGTTACTTAAAGTATCGGATTATACCACAGGAAATACAACATATTTAAAAATAACTATGTACTTACCTAAAATTTTAAGAAACTGACTGCAGAGTCAACTAAATCAGATTTCACCAACACACCCTCTTAAGGGCAATAATTGCTGCAATTAATTAAGTTTTTTATTTATATACAACACACAAATACTTTACACACAAAACATACAAACCACATCAATCCATTACGACTTAGATCTGTTAAATCAAAACAAAGTTGACTCGTTTTTATCATAGAGTAAAAAACGAAAATATCAGTAAGACTAATTAACACACAAGCTAAATAAGTTATTGATTATATGTAATAATTTATATATTTATTTATTACTAGCCTATGTAGTGTCCCACTGCTGGGCAAAGGCCTCCCTTCTATCATGCCATTCTTATTCTAATAATTAACTGACACAATAAAATAAGTATGAAGTGTGATCGAATAAAAAAGATAATTTCATGTTCTAGCCAAAAATATAATGTAACGTTAATAAAGTCATGTTGTAAAGTTAAAAAATAAAAAGAACTATCGTTTTCCTTGAAAAACAAAATATTAAGACACTTCATTCTTTGGCTAAGTTTCCAGTCAAAATCGACCAGGCTGTTGGATAGACTTTTACACTATACTCAAATTAAAACTGACATGACATGTTTTAGTTTAAGGGTAATCCTTCCTGTACTTCCTAGACTAAATAAATTCGTAACCACTTTTTAAATTAAATATGGCATTCATCTTAACAGAAAAAACGTAGTAACGAACTAGATATAAGAAGTGATGTGGTCGAGATAGAATTTCAATTTAATTTGTATAACTGAAGAAAAATATTCTAACTTGACCCTGATTTTGTCAATTTTTTCCCATTTATAACAATTTTACTTTAACATTTTTTATCAAAAATATATGAAAATTTACAATAATTTAGAAAAAAGCAATACTTAATAATGCGATGATGTGATAAAAATACTCTTCTCACATTTTTGTGAATTTCGGAGTAACCTTTGGTCGTCCTAGCCACGTAGCAAGCAAGGGACGCTTATGTGAACGTTATTGACGTGTAAATAAGGTCGAAATTAACATTGGCGAGCGTGTAGCTGCAAATTTTAGGGAAGGTAAGGCCTTAAGAGTGATTGTGTTCATTGTTGATTTTAACGACGACGTCTTCAATGGTGACAATGCTGACGCGACACCCTCTATAGGCTTGATTGCACGACCAATAACTCTTGGACCCTATTATCCGCTTACAGTTGAATTTGAACTCATTCATTTGCAAGAGAGGTTTCCCAAACCGTGTCTGCACTATCACAGCTTTATTGTCATCTGTAACGAAAAAAAGATTGTATTAGTACTTACTCTGCTGGCTGCATTTGCAACTAGTATATAACATGTCTGTTCATAAAACATCTAAATTTACACTATATTGAGGTCTACATTTCAGCTTATTAAACACCCGTGCTTTTATTATACAGGGTGTTTGACACATTGTGTGCCAATAGGCATTCGGCATTACAAGAGGTCATTTGCTACCCTTTTAGCCTCAATAATCCCTTTTATGCCCTACGGTTATTTTTAAATTCAACTTTCTAACAAAATATTGAATTAAAACTCAAATAAAAAAACCGGCCAAGTGCGAGTCGGACTAAAATTATCAGTGTTTCTCTACTATATTATGCATGTATTATACAAAAAAGCCTTCCTCATGAATCACTCTATCTATTAAAAAAACCGCATTTAAATCCGTTGCGTAGTTTTGAAGATCTAAGTATACATAGGGACAGACAGACAGACAGCGGGCGCCTTTGTTTTATACTATGAAGTGATGATGATAGTGATAGTGATGATGATACAGCTCCAGTATGATTCTAGCAATGGTACGCAGCATTTTATGACAGAACATTCGCTGCACTCGAACAAAATTTTAGGGAGGTTTGCCTGTTACTTGAAGTTTCGGATTATACCACAGGAAATACAATACAACATTTTAAAAATATCTACCTTAAAATTTAAGAAACTTGCAAAGTCCACTAAATCAGATTTTACTAAAACAAAAGAAAAATTATTGCAGCAATAAATATATTTTTTATTTTAATACAACACACAAATACTTCACACAAAAAAACATCCAAACCACATAAATAAATCCTTTACGACTTAGATCTTATAAATCAAAACAAAGATGACTAGACAAAATTACATCGATCATTTATCATAAAATAGAAATAGAAAATGTCATTAAGGTTCAACATTCCCTAAAATTAGCAGCTATATACACACTCGTCAATGCAAATATAGACTTCATTTACACGTTCACATAAGCGTGCCTTGCAACGTGGCTGTTACGACCAACGGTGATCCCGAAATTCACAAAAAAAGATATTTTTTAAGTATTAGCTCTTTACCTATGAAATTGCCGAAATTTTCTTACAGATTAATGAGATCATAATTCCTATAATTCTAATGCTTTTTTTTTCATTTGTCTTATATTTGAAAGTTGACTTCAAGGTTATCAATTTACGCATAAAATAAAGTTTTTATTTTTAGTTTGATATATGAAATTAAAGGTTCGAAAATTGTTCGTCGTAAATATCGTCCGATTTCATCATTAGATTTGTTATATTTTTTTACAGATAATATTTTTCGAAAATTAAATTTAAGCTTCTGTTAGCTTAATGTCTTCCGAATAATGCCTTAAAAAAAATTAAAAATTGGATTTATAATTCTTAAGAAAAATGCAAAAATCTTAGTACTGAAAATTTAGTTTACCTAAAATTCGCCATACAAAACGGCAATTTCATAGGTAAACACCTATTATTATTTTACAATTATCAAAAAAAGTAAGACGACCACATCCTTAAATATTGTTTTGTCTAACATATTGTGAATTTTCATCTATTTTTGATAAAAAATGTAGCAGTAAAGTGGTTACAAATGGGAAAAACTGGACAAAATAATGGTTATTATAAAAAAAAATCTACAGTTATACAAAATAAATTAAAATTCTATCTCAACCACATCACTTCTAACATTTCGTTTAATACTACTTTTTTATGCTAAGATAAAAAGAGGTTACAAAGTTATTCAGTCTCAAGGTCAATCAGGGAGTATTAGCCTTAAGACGACACACACACAAGCTAAAATTGTATAATATTATAATGATTATCTTACGAAATAAAATAAGTATGAAGTGTGATCGAATTCAATAGATAACCTCATGTCCTAGCCAAAGTACAAAATACATAAAGTAATAAAATAAAATAATGTTGTAAAGTTAAAAAATACAAATAACTATCATTTTCCTTGAAAAACAAAATATTAAAATACTTGTAACTGAACCTATAACCTTACTTAATAGAATAAGTATTTTCTATTCAGACAAATACCGAGATATTTGTTAGAAGGTTTTAATTTAGCCAAAACACAAGTGTTTCAGCAGCGCAGTCCCTTGAACTGACACAATAAGATCATAGCGAGTTTCTTTCACAAGATCTTTTCTCAAATTTCTATATCATTATCTATTCCGCACGGAATTAGAGAGATATCCACCGACTATGACAGTTTTATGTCCGAAGACAAAGCAAATTCGTTAAGCTTGGGCACACCAATACAATTGATGTGCTTACACTTAATTTTTAAATGATCTATTTACTTGGTCCTTTGATCCCGACAAATCCGCTTTTAAACGTAATCAATCTGGGTGTCCAAGTAGATCAACATCGTTACAACTCCGGAGAAAGCTGAAAATTAAAATACATTAAATGTTTTATTTAGGCCTCTAAACATTAAATTTTTGATCGACTTGTGGTAGGACTTACTACATGTGAATAGTAGCCCAAACTCTTTTTGAGGATCATGTTGTTGCCATCAAAAGGATTCAACCTAGTAACTCTTTAATTATCTATCGCTTCACTTTTTAAGTGCTTATCACTGCCCCTTCAGTGTAACCTATTCATGTTTTAGGTAAAGCTATAAACGGCACACCCCATTCCCTTTTCATCTTAAGCCCTGCCTATGCGAGGCCTAAGATGATAGCTCTCCCGTTTTCTATTCTTTATCTTAAAATAAAATAAAAAATAAAAAAAGGTGGGAGAGATGGTCCGCTCCACCACTCGCGGCCCACGATGAGCACCTACCAACACACCAACGTGCGCAATGTGCTCCCCCCAACGGGGAAAGGGTATGCCGGCTTAGCCAGTCTTTTGATTTGGGCCGAAGCCCGTGCCGAAGCACCGTTGGAGCCGAAGCCCATTGTTGGAGCCGAAGCCCATTGTTGGAGCCGAAGCCCATTGTTGGAGCCGAAGCCCATTGTTGGTGAAAGGCCGAAGCCAGGGTTAGGCAAAAGCCTAATGTGATTCCAGCGGTGGACGAGGATTTCTCCAAGTCGGAACCAACAGCCGACCGAAATCGAGGCTGCGGCCCCAAAGTGACAATTTAATGAATTAAAAAGGTGGCCGAAGCCAAATATTGACCTCCATGGCGAAAACAGAAACATAAGAAGATCTATCGAAACAACTTACGTCTGTGTCGTCTTTTATTTTGAGTCCCGTAGGACAGACGAGGATTTCTCCAAGTCAGGACCAACAGCCGACCGAAATCGAGGCTGCGGCCCAAAAGTGTCAGTTTAATAAATAAAAAGGTGGCCGAAGCCAAATATTGTCCGAGTTCTGTAGAACAATCATGTCCCTCAGAGAGTCTCCATAATCTGCATGAACTTTTATAGCATAACTGCTATTACTCCTCATTTATTTCTGCTCTACACGTCTAGCGCGTATTTGTATGATAGAATGATTTATTCAGTATAGTCTTGGCAACCCACTTTTGCCATAAGACATATGAGGCGTTATTCCCATCGTTTATTTGGGGTTTTCATTCGTGGTTTTATAACTGTCATATTTGTGCTCTGCAGAAATATGAAAACTCTCTGTCCAACATAAGAAGTTCCAGACTCTTAGTACATGCTAGTACGTTTACTAACATGGCTTTGGGTACAACTCCGAAAAGCCATCACCAAAGGCTTTAATAGCGTTCGCAAACTTGTCTTCAACGATCATCAAAGATAACTTGTATGAATTCATTTCACCTCTCGCAAGAAGCGCAATTTAGCATTTTGTTGCTGTTCATATTTCTATGAGCGACGTATACAACCAAGATCTACATCCATCGACGTGACTTTAGCCAATATTGAAAACGCCAACCAAAGTCCTTATCTATAAATGTAGGCCCTAGTCAATATCCATCTGCTCTGCACTACTTAGCACATTTGCTCAATGCACGAATCGCAAGATTGTTATTTTAAATCACAAGGTAGCGCCTAGACAAATATTGAAGGCAAATTCAAGCTACTTGCTTTTATGTGTCATTTAAAAATAGTGATTGATACATCGGAGACATACTTTTAGACATTTCCAATGACGAAACCAACATATCATCACCGTAGCCGTACTGTTCATAGCACTCAGGACACGGACTTTTATCATTCTACGCGCTATTAGCTGAACAGTGTTAGGCAAGATAGTTGTGTAATTCAGACAAGCAGCTCATGATAGCGAACCCCAAGCGCGTCGCTTCAAGAAGCTCTCGTCGTATAAAACACAAAGAGACTGTAAGCTCGTCATCGTCGAAAGTGTCGCCACCACCAAGCAAACATCGATTCGTGTACCGGATTTTCACGTCTCGATTACACAATCTCTGCTTTACTCAGAACAGTACCACATTCCTTCAATAACATCGCAAACAGCTCCCAACTTGCCCCGATCATTTTGTATTTTTCGTCAGAAATATAAGAAAACCCAAACTTTTTGGGTTTTCCATCATGCCATGCACTACCAATCACCAAACAGACGGGTTCGATAAGTATTTGTTTCATGTTATGCTTTTCAGTTTATCGAACAGGGGCCTAAGCGTCTGCCTACATATTATACGAAATGCCTTTCGTATTAATTAAGTCTCATATTATCACATTTCATGTGATTAATCCATTTGCCAATATTTCTTGGATTCGGTCCGCCGCCTGCTCGGCGACCGTCTTCCCCATAAGTATACTTCGTAATATAAAACGACAGATCGCGCAGTTGTACACGGATTCTACCGCGTAGTTTCCCGCCAAAACGGCTTCGATAGCCCGTTTTCGTATGAATATTTCAATACAGGCAGATTTTTGTTCTAAATTGACGCTTGATGGAAAGATATTCCTATAAACCATTGCAAATACTACTTTTAACTGCTTTAAGTAATGTTTTTATATAATAACATATCCCTAAACCTATCTTAATATCCATTTTCAATAACTTTGTAGTATTTCTTAATTTTTATGCGTTTCTAAGATATTTTTCAGCTCCCAGCCAGCTGTTTAATGTTTTTTAAGTATCTTAATTTGTACCTTGGGTCATAGAGTTACATACTTAGTTCTTTGGCAAAGTTTCCAGTAAAAATCAACCAGGCTGTTGGCTGGACCTTTTCTCAAAAGTCTATGAGTGATTATGTTCATTGCTGACTTTAACGATGACGTCATCATCGGTGATAATGCTGACCCGACATCCTCTTGGAGCACGATTGCACATCCAATAAGTCCTGGAGCCCATTGTCCGCTTGCAGTTGAACCTGAACTCATTTATTTGCAGCAGAGGCTTCCCCAACCGTGTTTGCATTACCACAGCTTTAGGCATGTTGTCATCTGTAATGAGAAAACATATTACTACTTGTCTGCTGGCTGTATTTGCAACTCGTGAATAACCACACATCAGTTTCGTCATCATCATCATATCAGCCGAAAGACATCCACTGCTGGACATAGGCCTCCCCTAAAGAACTCCATGACGACCGGTCCTGCGCTGCTCGCATCCAGCGGCTTCCCGCGACCTTGACCAGATCGTCGGTCCACCTCGTGGGGGGCCTGCCAACGCTTCGTCTTCCGGTACGTGGTCGCCACTCTAGAACCCTCACGCCCCATCGGCCATCGGTTCTTCTTGCGATGTGCCCTGCCCACTGCCACTTCAGTTTAGCGATTCTCAGGGCTATGTCAGTTACTTTAGTTCTTCTGCGGATCTCCTCATTTCTGATTCGATCGCGCAGAGAGACTCCGAGCATAGCCCTTTCCATAGCCCTTTGGGTGACTTTGAGCTTTCTGATAAGGCCCATCGTGAGCGGCCACGTCTCGGTGCCATATGTCATCACTGGCAACACACACTGGTCAAAGACTTTCGTCTTGAGACACTGCGGTATTTTGGACGTGAAGATATTGCGGAGCTTCCCGAACGCTGCCCATCCGAGTCGGATTCGACGAGTAACCTCTTTCTCTAAGTTGGATTTACCCAGCTGGACTGTTTGTCCCAGGTATACGTACTCATCAACAACTTCGAGCGTAGAGTCTCCAACTTTGAGTGGAGTGGGTACAACAAGGGCGTTAGACATAATTTTCGTCTTATCCATGTTCATTTTAAGACCCACTTGTTGTGAAACTCTACTGAGGTTATTGAGCATCGTGCCGAGATCTTCCAGGGTCTCAGCCATTACGACAATATCGTCGGCAAATCGAAGGTGGGTCATGTACTCGCCATTGATGTTGATGCCAAGTCCTTTCCAGTCCAGGAGTTTGAAGACGTCTTCCAATGCAGCGGTGAACAGTTTAGGAGATATGACGTCTCCCTGTCTCACTCCTCGCTGCAATTGGATAGGTTCCGAGTCCTGGTCCTGAAGACGAACTGACATAGTGGCGTTTTTGTACAGATCCTTCAACACTTCAATGTACCGATAGTCGACTTGGCACCTCTGGAGAGATCGTAGCACGGCCCACGTCTCGATCGAATCGAAGGCCTTCTCATAGTCCACAAACGCTAGGCAAAGTGGCTGGTTATACTCTTCGGTCTTCTGTATAACTTGCCGTAGCGTATGTATGTGGTCTATGGTACTGAAGCCTTTACGAAAACCGGCTTGTTCGGGAGACTGGAAGTCGTCGAGCCTGCGCGCGAGACGGTTCGTAATGACTCTCGAGAACAGCTTATAGACATGGCTCAGAAGTGAGATGGGTCTGTAATTCTTCAGCAGGGTCTTATCACCCTTTTTGAAGAAGAGTACCACCACACCTCTGTGCCATGCCTGTGGCGTTTTCCCTTCGAGTATGACAGAATTAAACAGCTTCTGAAGAGCTTTAAGCACTGGCCTTCCACCTGCTTTCAGAAGCTCAGCCGTAATTCCATCGTGCCCGGGTGCCTTGTTGTTTCTAAGCTGTCTGAGAGCCATTCTAATCTCGTACAAGCTGACGTCCGGGATATCTTCGGTATGGTGTCGGGTAAGTCTAGCTCTTGGATCGTTGGCCAGACTGCTAACGGGTGGGCCTGTTGACGTGTATAACTGCCCATAGAACTTCTCGACTTCCCTCAGTAGCTCAGGCTTGGACGATACGGTTCCGCCATCCTCGGTCTTCAGCCTCGTCAACTGGCTCTGTCCTATAGACAGATCTCTTGCGAACACTTTGGAGCCTTTGTTCCGCTCAATCGCTTCTTTAATATGGTTAGTATTAAATAGCCGAAGGTCGCGAGTCAGAGACTTAGAGATCTGTTTATTGAGCCGCCGATATTGAGAAGCATCTTCCGGAGACTGCAGAACCATTTCGCGTCTTTCTTCCATTAGCTTGAGGGTATGGTCAGAGATCTTTTTGGTTCTTTTAGTACGGTGGGGTCTAAAGTACTTTGACCCAATTGTATGGACAGTTTCCACGAACCCGTTATTGTAATCGTCCACATCTACGCATTCACCAAGGCATTCAAAGCGGTTTTGCAGTTCGAGCTGAAAGCCGTCGGGGTTTTGGATATTGGTGGGTACTGGTCGGAGCGTAGACTTCATCAGTCGAGTTCTTTCCAGCTTTACGTTGATATTCAATGTGCCTCTTACCAACCGGTGATCGCTTCCGGTTTTAACCGCATTGATCACAGAGACATCATTGAATATTTGCTTCTTAGTCGACATGATAAAGTCAATCTCATTTTTTGTAGCACCATCGGGACTGATCCAGGTCCATTTTCGGTTTTCCGACTTTTTGAAGAAGGAATTCATCATAAAGAGTCCTTCTTTCTCCAAAAAGTCGGCTAACATGTGGCCTCTGGAATTCCGATATCCAACACCAAATTGCCCCACCCTCAGCTCACCATCGCCTCGCTTGCCTAATTTCGCGTTGAAGTCCCCCATGACAACGGTATAGTGGGTCTTAGACGTATGTATGGCTTTAGATATATCCTCATACATAGCCTCGACTTCATCATCAGAGTGTGTCGATGTGGGGGCGTATACCTGTATGACCTTCAGCGAATACCTTTTGGTGATTCTGAGTATAAGGTACGCTACCCGCGACGACACACTCTCGATCATGACCACGTTGTTCACGAGAGACTTGTGGACCATAAACCCGACACCTCCCTGGGACAGTTGGTCGCCTTCCCGGAAATAGAGCAAGTTACCTGATTTTAGGACTATCGAGTCCTCCCCCTCTCTTCGGACTTCAGATAGACCCAAGATGTCCCAGTGTAACCTGCTCAATTCTTCTTCGAGTTCTGCAACCTTCTCGTCGGTCCGCAATGTGCGCGTGTTATAAGTTGCCAGGGCCAGAGGTCGTCGTTGTTGGTAGCTCGACACCTGCCGGGGATTCTTCGCACCCCCTGCCCCACCGTTACCATGGCCGCTACCGGAGCCAGGAATAGCGGGGCCGCCGGGGACTAGGGGCCGGAGCTTATTGTTGTGAATCATTTTGATTTCTTAGGGGGTTTTACCATAGTCGCCACGCTTGGCAAACGGGTTGGCGCCCGCAGTAAGATGAAATAATACACAGAAGGACGCTGCTGCCCATCCTCTGGATTTCATTTCCCTTAGTCGCCTCTTACGACACCCACGGGAAGAGATGGGTCGGTACTATTCTTTTTAGGCCGGCACCGCACAGCTTACACACATCAGTTTATTTCAGTGAAATAATGGGAACCAGTGGTATAAAAATTTTTAGGGTTCCGTACCCAAAAATTTTTTTTTTAAGTGCAATAATGGGAACCAGTGGTATAACAATTTTTAGGGTTCCTTACTCAAAAGGACCCTATTAAAAATTTAAAAATAGTTTATTTTTTATTTTAAATGATTTTTAAGTACATACATGCATACGAAGTCGCGGGCAAAAGCTAGTTATTTTTAAACGTGCTTATCACTTATTTTTTTTTTTTTTTTTTTTTTATTTATTTAGGTCACCAAACAGTAGCACAATATAATATTACAAAAAGAATATTATTATAACATAAGGTACCTAATTGTGCAACCAGCACCGATAACCACTATTTACTAACTAAATTACAATATTATTGTCCAGATGGTAGATAGGTAAGAACAGTTGTTCTACGTAAGTACAGTTTTTTCTAAATTAAGAAAATAATTAAGTTAGCATAAAGAAGGTTTAGACACATATCTAAGTGAGTTAGTGTTCGTGTTTTATTTTGTTACAGTATTTTGTGCTAATATGTGTTAACGAGAGTGATTGTATGTTGTGAGTGTGAGGTGTAAGAGTTAAAAAATAAAAAAGGAAAAAAGAAAAACAATTGAAATGCTTCTTAAAAATCTAAATAAACTTAACATTACGTAGCGTAGCCAACAACTTTGTCTTAAAATCACCCACTCGAGAAGCAAACATATCTATGTCATTGAAAAGGTTGTTATATGATAGAACTATTCTGTGCATGGGTGAACGCTTACCGGCATTACTACGACAGAAACGGGTGGCAAACAGACAATGGCCCTTACGGCTATGAGATCTAAAAGGTACTGTACAGATCTGAAGTCCCTTCCAATAGGATCCTCAAATCAGATACGTGAAAGTTTTGGCCAAGGTTGATCGTCTAGAATAATACCCTTTAAGAATATTATATTTTTACTGAATCCTACGTCATTCCGTTTTATATCCTTATAATAATTTGTAATTTACAGATTCTGCTCGGTGGAGAGTGGCAATAGAAGAATGAAAAAGAAACACACTTGTTACTTTAATACTTATATTTGAATATAAACCTATTCTTTACATGTCTAATTTGTGTTATTTATTTTATATTGGATCACTATTTATTTATATTTAGTCTCATATTGACGGGAGTAGTTCATCTGAATTCATGTAGTTTCATCAATTTAGGAAAGGTTTCATCTCATTTACAATGCAATGTTAGAGCCGATAAGTTTCTGAAAAGAAACCTATGTTAATATAAACGAAGTAATAAAAATAATGTGGGGACAATCCCCAGGTTTGGGGCACCGCCAACGCCCCAAGCAGCTCGTCCTAGGCCTCCTCTACCCTAAGTCCTAGGTCCGAGGCATATCATCACCCAGCTCACGATGACATGACGCTAAACTACCCTAACAATCCAACTGGATCGTCAGGATTCTGATCATCCTCGCGGAGCTGGATATCCCATCGAAAACTTAAACTACAGTAAAGACTAGGGTTAATGTATGTGGAGAGCGGAACTAACTAACCACAGTACAACCCAGACGGTGATGATGTCTCCCCCCGGTATGTTCATGCCCCGCGTCAAACCCGACTTCCACGTGGCCCACCTTTAAGGGACGATCACTGACTCATCCAGGGTTCACAGGGTATTGACTATTTCTTTTAGTCACCCATACCAGAGCTGGTCACCGAGCCCGCCAGGCACACGAAGCATACGGTCTTCCTTTAGGAAAACAGGGCACTCTCCATCATGAGCTATAAGAGCTCTTCCTGTAATCCCTCCGGGCAGACAATGATCGACATCATCGAATCCCTTAGTTTGTTTTGAAATAAGTTAAACTGAAAATAATTAGCCAGCTCCACACGTCCAAGTGTGAAGTCTGTACTAGACACGGGTATAGTATTATTGCTTGCATGGCCAGCCTAGATCAATAACGGTTTTATAACGAGAGACATAAAGAGTTTGAAGGGCAATTTCCCTCCCCCCAGTCACTGAGTGACTTTATTGCACCAACAAGGTCTCCGTATATCCTTCATAGCTCTCACTTGTGATGCGTAGCTAAATCTCTTTTCCGTTACCAACCCACGCAGGACAAGGATTATGTAGAGTAACCCCAGTCTAAACACTCATTTAAATAAAATGAAAAGCATCTAAACTATAATGGGATTACCCAGCATATTTCGAAGAAGAACATATAAGAAGTAAGTATGACAAAGGATTACTGAAGGTAATCCTTAAATAAAAGTGAAGTATGATGACCAGAACCGAGAAGATACGGGATAGTGGTATCTAAGCTAGGTTGGGCCAAACATTTATGATTTAAGATCTTAAGGGAAAATCAAAAGCATCGAGTATTCAAAACCAAGAACACTGGGAGAATTTAGCGTAAACAACACTAGCTAAAACTCGATGTTCTTTTAAGAGGACTCAAAAGAAGTATAAAAATGGGGTTATTGTATATACTTAAATATTCGGAACTTATCTACAATGAAAAGAAACTAAACATTATAATTTCTGTTCCATTATTGTTTTCAAGAATCTATTTAGTAAAGTTAAGGTGGTTTCACACTGAGTCAAAGTATAATTTTAAGTATGATAATTTATGACAAGTTTTATTAAGGGAAAATAAAACTTAGAATCTTATAAAGTTTAGATTCCTGTATGATTCAATGAAGATTAAATAAACTAGTTAACTACTTTAGGATGACACACATAAAGTTCAGAGGTCCCCCAAGGTCAGAGTGTCGTACAGCCGTCGCAGCCTTGCGGGCGAACGTCGTCAACACACTTTACAAGAAGCAACCCACGAACGAACGTATTGTCTCCATCAAGAATATTCTTCCTATTGATTCAGGACAATTCTAATTTATTCCTTATAAACAATTTAATGTCATTAGACTAAACTAGAATGTCCCTTCACATAAGAAGAAAGTTTTATGTTGTCTAACTACTCTACATTTGGTAATCTAACGCTAAGATCAGGAGGTCCTCCCGCGGTATATGCCACTCAAACGACGCATCCAATAATGGGCGAGCGTTGTCAGCACATAACACAAGAAACACTATTTCCAGAATCCAACGTTAAAACACCTTGCTAATATCCCTCCATTTGTACCGGAATAACACCAATTCATCCCACACATACAGAAGAGGGAAATCAGGATGAATCAGCGAAACCCCACACAAATAGAACGAGAAGAACTTTAGAATCAGCCCCTTCTAGGCTTGAAGGCTCCGGCCCAAGAATGATTAAAATAAATAAATCCGAAGGTTGATATTATCAGATAGACTTAGACAGATACTCCAGTGACACGCGACTTACATTAGCCACAACCAATATAGTGGACATCGGGGACACATGTCACGAGGGCATCCATCCATGCTTGGTTGAACTAAATAAACCTGAGAGCAGGCATTTCTTAATCTCAAAATCTGGGACTCCTATAGTATGAAAGTAAAAGGAAAGATAAGCACCTCCTATGAGCTTGAGTACAGAGATGTAGCAATGCTCTCAGCATGTTCCAATTTTGGGAAATTGAGGCAGAAGATTCAAAATCACTATCAAAGCAATTTATTATTACTTGAAATATTATTATTTATAATATTCACTCTACTTAAACTTACCCTTTATTTCACAATAAAATATCACAATCTATATCCAAGTTTTAGTTTTCAGATATATTATTTTAAGATTTTGAATTGACGTTCTAATTCTTTTGATCTGACGGAATATTTTTAAATTTTATCATATGATGACACTAGTATATCAAAACTGGAATTTTGATTTAGGGCCAAAGATTTTATATTATTTTCTAAAAAAGGTAATTATTTAATGTATTAATATTTTCTTCCATTTTGATTTTGGGTTTTGATTTATTTTTAGTTAAAGAGATAAAAAATTTATAAAGATTTCAAAATAGCGTCTAGCTTTGAGTAAAACTAAATCAAAAATGATTTATTTGTTGACTATTTGACAATAATGTCAAATAGACAATTCTACCTAAAAAAAGTATAAAAAATATACATTGACTAAAGTCTCCTTGAATTGATGATAATAATATACATCGTCCAAAGTCTCTTTGATATGTTGACAAAATATACAACATCTAAAGCCACCCCTAATCGATGACAATATATATACATCAGAGTCCAATTTCCATGATTTCACCAAGGACTATTTTAATCAATTTCTCTGTAAAGGAAAGAATTAAACACAATGAAATTTACATTACCTTTACAATCCAAGCAATACCTTTTTTTAGCCTTCACGTTTTATCATTTGTGGTTTGCTTTTCCATGTCTATAATGTTCCTTGTAATTCCTGTACCTGTTTAGAAATAGAATATTATCCTGCCTAGCTATACGCGAACAAAGACACTTGTAGAACTAGTTTATACTTAATTATGGGAAAAGAAAATCTTTATTACTATCTACAAATAACGACTCAGATTAGAAACACAGTATGTTATAATTTCCGCAGAGTTATTAATGTTTACAAACGAAAATCATTAAGTGGGAATATCAATTTACTTAAAGTATCACACAGTACAAGCCTCTTATGACCTCGCAGGTAGATCTGTAAAGCTGCAAATATTCTCCAATCAACTCTTCCTCTTTTGACATTGAAATCTGATTTTCTCAACGTTATTTAGCTCACATAACCTGGAAGAAACTATAAATTTCATTAAGTCACATTTCACCTTAACTCAAATACACACAACAACTTTGAACCGAAAATAAATAAAAGATGGAAAACCACAAAATGAATACTTACATAACATTAGTTTCACTCCACTTATTCTTTACACTTTGGAATCAAACCCTGAATGTTAGCATCTTGAATTTATGCGCAAATAAACCTTCCTATACTATATCCTACACGAAGCAATCCCTATCTTTATCTCAATTGAAGGAATCCACAATCCAGGATCATAGCCTCCTTCAAAAGATTCGTCTCATCAGCTGTATGAATTCTATTTTCCGCGAGCTACAAAAATAAAAAAAAAAATATAACTCACATAAATCCAGCTTACTAACGACTTTTCTTTCACAGACGTCTCAAAGTAACAACAAGGATATTTGGAACGTTTACCGATTCCTTTCTTCCATTTTTCTCCGTTTTTTCCAAATTTTCCTTGTTTGACGGCCCAAAATCTCTCTCACCTGAAACCTTTAAACATGTTAAAATTCTATTTCAGCTTCATTGCCCTCACTATTCAACAAAACCTGATTCATAGTTTTCTTCTGTTGCTTTCGTTTATCAAAATTTTAGCAACTATTCCTTTTATTCGGTTAAAAAGCTTTTTTCTTTCATTTCCTTTTCTTGACTCTCTCCCGACCCTGTCTCGACTGTCACTCCTTGTCATATTTTTCTACTCCCCGTCCATCGTTACACTTCTTGACACTTCCTCTAAATAGTATTTTATGCATTTAAAATTTTTTTAGGGTTCCGCAAGTGCACAGCCTCCCCCAAAATTTTATTATTTCGAAAAATCTAAGAAAACATTTTTTTTTTTTTTCGAGAATTCTAAAATTTTCAATTTTAAATTAATTTTTTTTTTAATTATTATTATTATTTTATTAAAATAAAACCACCTATATTGGCCCTTAAATTTTTTTATTCACAAATACAATAAACAAAACAAATAACTAAACTACTAATATTATAAATCATTAAACTAAATTAATTTTTTATTCAAAATTATTAAAATTATTTAACATGTTTATCTAAATTTAGATTTATTTCAGTTCAACCCTGATTATATAACCAAATTAAATTTGCATTAAATTATAAATTATTATAATTCATTATATTTTTTAAAACGAAGTCGATTTAATAATGCCAGTCAATTCACTAACAAATTGACTCACTATATACTATAATCAAAATAGTCTTCTAATATTAATTATTAAATTAAAACTAATAAAATTATATTAATTAGGTTGTGACCAGGAATATCTCAATTCCTCTAAAGTTAAAATTTATGATATAGTCCCGTGAAAATCTCAATAGCTAACATCCTAAGTATAATATTTAGCCAAATGGACTGCATTATAAACTCCTTTGACACTTTGAGTTTCAGGATCAACGAGAATATACACATTAGCATATTTTATTCCTCCAATTCGATATGGTCCATCATATAATAAATCAAATTTCTTAGTTTTATTTCGACTAGAATCCGATTTATTAAGCCTCCTTAATTTTACCAAATCACCAACTTGAAAATCTATCAACTTATGAGTTCTATTGAATCTATCCTGCCGCTTCTGACTCGAAAGTCTAAGGTTTTCTCTAACTTCCTCTCTAATTTGGTCTAACGTTTTATTCGTGAGTGCCCGTGGTAGAAAACAGTCTACTTTAAGTTTCTCTGAATTTCCAAATAATATTTCATTAGGAGAAAATTTCGTACTCTCGTGGAACGTATTATTATACAATTCCTCAATCTCCAACAAGTAATGATCCCATCTAGTATGGTCATCATGACAATAAATTCTAAAGAATTTGTTTAATTCTTTATTCACTCGTTCTGTAGTGTTAGGTCGAGGATTACGAATAGTAGTATACAAAGTCTTAATTCTCAAGGCTCTGAGTCCATTTTTCCACTTGTGACTAATAAATTGTTTTCCGTTATCTGTCATAACAGCCTTAGGTTGTATTATTTCAGTGAACACTCTCATACAATAAAGCACTGAGTCTGCTGAAGCTCCACGAAGTCCGAAAAGTTTAATAAATTTACTAAAAGAATCCTGTATTACAAAAATGTAAATATAACCAGCCTCAGTTTTAGGTAGTGGTCCGAAGATATCAGCCATTACTAATTCACCCGGGTTTTCAGTTAAAATCGATTTACATTTCCCTACCCCTTTTATATAGTCAGGTCTAGAAAGCTGACAAACATGACACTTCTGAATACAAGACTTCACTGTCTTACCCATATTTATCCAATAACACCTTAATTGTAAATATTTCAAAGTTTTATATGCGCCAAGATGACCCATCTCTATATGTACCTGTTTACAAATCTCTTCTTGTAGAACCTTGGGCATAAACAAAACGTAATCTCCACGTACAGTTTTAAAATAAAGTAGATCATTATTGACAATACAACGCAAAGTTATACGCGTAAATCTATCTGTTCTTTCGGGAACTCTAGAACCATTTATTCTCTCCTTAATCCCACATATGACGTTATCAAGCTGTTGATATTCCATCATACGTTGTAATTTATTTTTCAAGTCACGGTCAGTAGAAACACCTACATACATAACAGTTGGATACCACACCTTCTCTTCTTGCAAAACTCCCCCTGGCGGATATCTAGATAAAATATCTACCCCAATATTTTCTACACCTTTTACATGTTCGACTTCGAAGTCAAATTGTTCAAGAAATAAAATCCAACGTGTGACTCTACTATTGTATAATTTCATTTGTTTCATGAAAGTTAATGCCTTATGATCTGTACGAACAACAAATTTCGCTCCTCTTAAATAAGTCTCAAACTTTTTCACAGAATAAATAATAGCCCACAACTCTTGTTCAGTTACAGTCCAACGTAATTCAGAACCCCGTAGTGCACGACTACAGAATCCCAAAATTTTAACCTCACCATTATTTCCAATCTGAAACAATGATCCGGCTATTCCGATCCCTGAACTGTCGGTCTGTAAATAATATAATTTATCCTGATCTGGATGGCTCAATAGAATCGTTGTAATAAATTCTTCCTTTATATTATTGAAAGCTCGATCTAATTCTTCATCCCAAAACCATGTTTGGTTTTTCTTTAATAACCTAGTTAACGGAGCAGTCAAAATACTATAGTTCTTAATGAAACGTCTATAATAATTACAAAGTCCCAAAAATCCTCTTAACTGTTTTTGTTTCTTTGGAATAGGGAATTCCTTTATAGCTTTTATTTTATCCGGGTTAGGTTTAATTCCCGAAGTTGTAACTATATGCCCTAACATTTTTACTTCACTGCAGAAAAAGTTGCACTTTGCAAAATTACAAGTCATTCCAGCTGATTCTAAACGATCCAAAACTATATCAATATGATCCAAATGGTCTTGCCAAGTCCCACTCGTTAGGATTGCAAGATCATCCAAATAATTGACACAAAACTCTCTAACACCAGGACCCAATATAATGTCCATTGCGCGACAAAAGGACCCTACTGACGTTTTAAGTCCTTGCGGAAGCACGTTGTATACGTAAGATTTTCCATTAACTGTAAATCCAGTATATTTTTTACTGTCCTCAGTCAACGGTATTTGAAAATAAGCGTTATTTAAATCAATCAATGTTATAAATTTTACACCAAGAAAAGCATTAAGTATGTCAATCTGTAAAGGCGGTGCTTCTACTTCTGGAACCATATATTTATTGATTTCCCTAGCATCAAGTAATATTCTAACAGATCCATCGGGTTTTCCAGTGAAAGTTAGAGGACTACAAAAATTTGTAGTTTTCCTCGATATAATCCCTAATTCTTCCAACTCCCTCAACTTTTCTTCTACTTTTGCCCTATGTGCATATGGTATAGGATAGGTTCGTTGTATCCTTGGAGTACCCTCAATCATTTTAATGTCATGAGTATAACAGTTTGCCCTTCCAAGTTTCTTTGTAAAAACTTGCATATGGGATCTCAAAACATTAAAAATTTGTTCCTTCTCTACATCAGACAAATCCATTCCCAACCGAATACTTTTAAACAAATCTAATAATTGCTTTTCTTCACCGCCTTCTTTTTCGTTTTGTTCCACTACTCCAGATATTAGATTTATTCGATTCTCTTCTAAAATCCCACTAGAAAGATTTCGAAACGGAATAGTAATTTCTCCTTGTCCAACGATACCCAATTCTAATGTTTGTGGTTCTTTTAAATGCAAAACAGCGTTGTGCGCAACTAACCAATCTACCCCAAGGATAGCAGAACAAGTTAATCTAGCAATCACTAAAAATCCCGTATCTATATCAAATGAACCACACGTCAAAGGTATAGAGACTAGTTTTTTAATTTGGAGACTCTTTTGTCCAACGGCTCCCCTCACACATATTGGTCTAACTGGTAACGCAGGGAATTCTAACTTTAATTCTCCTTGTAAACACTCTAAGAATTCTTCCGAAATACAAGTTACTTCACTTCCAGTGTCTACCAAGAGAACTATAGATTGCCCCAAAATTTGTAACTCTATTTCTGATTTAAATTTGGGCCCCTCATTCTCAAAGCAAACCTCTTCATCATATAAAGAGTTACCTTCATATTCTTTAATGAACTGGTTATATATTGGTTGATTTTGTTTAATCACGGAAACGTCAAAAACTTTAATTAAATCTAAGACTGTTTGTTTATTATTATATTCTTCTGAAGAATATCCTAAACCTTCTCTATTATATTTCGTTCTAGTATTATTCGGGAAACAGGATATAAGATCCCTTCTTGGTCACAACCCAATCCTACCCCTGGCTTCCAACCTTGTTTTATTAAATATTTTACAGGGAAAAGATAATTTTGTTTTTTGTTAATTGCGGCCACCTCCTGCTTATTGGAAATGGCCCCAACTAGTTTAAATCTTCTTCTTGAATTATTTCATCAGTGATCCTTCCCCTTGAAGTCTCCCCCTCGATGTGAGCCACCACTTTTGGTTTTTTATAAAATGGCTTGTCTTTATTTGAAACGAATGGACTTTGACGCTTTGTTCCCCTATCAGCTCCAGTAGAGGAGTCAAAGGAAGAAGATCCACATTGTTTATTCACGTCATCCAACTCACGAAGAAACTCTGTTGCCTCAATCAAAGTATTTCCTTTCTTCATCCGCCAAGCATATTGTACATCCTTCGGAAAGTGTCTCATCAAATCCTCCACTATTTGCCATTCAGGAATTGGCCTAGACATCATCTTTGCTTGCCCTGCTAAACTAACGAAATGTTCTAGCATTGTTCCATTTTCCTTAGACCAAGTGCCATTTACAATCATTCTTCTCAAGGTGTTTTGTTCGGCTTCTCCCCAATAAGCATCCAAAAAATCTCTTTTGAAATCCGACTGTGTAAACCATCTCTGTCTATAAATTCTGGCCCATTTACGAACATCACCTTCTAAACAACTGATTATAGTTTCAATTGTAGCATCTTCATTAGGCATCCTCCGTAAATAATTCTGAAGATCCTCCAAAAACGACACTGGATGTACCCCAAATCTTCCAGGAAAACGTGGTTTTTCGACTCTTGTATCAATCACCGGGCATATATTAATCGGTGCTTCATGCCTTTCAGACGAAGCTGATGCAGCGTTAGTTTCCCGAGCTTGCGACAGCTGATTCTCTAAATTCGACACCTTCTGTGTCAGAATTCCCATGTTTCTTCGAAGTTGGCGAAACATAGTGGAGTTGCGTAAAGAAGGTCGTGGACGTTCTTCTTGCTGACCTGTCCTTTCTAATTCATCTTGTCCCTGAGATGATCTAAGATTATAACGAGGAGGCATTTTTTCCTTTTCTTTGGATACTGAAAGTTTATTACAAATTATAGGTTGGAATTTTGTTTAAATTAAAGAATAGAAAGCTTATCTAATATTCTTTCCTTAACTTCCCAAAACTGTTGCTTTATGGAGCTAATATTTTGATCTCCATCGATAATCTCTATCCTGTCAAAATCTTCCTTTATATTAGGGTTCAATAACCATTCCTCATGAATGTTGTGAATCCTCTCTATATAATCTAACGTTATCCCTGTCTCTTCAGGTCGACCACGACTTAGGGCTCTCTGATAAGAAACCATAGGGGAAGTCCTAAGATAAACCACTAAATTAATTCGAGTAACCAATTGTTCTTTGAAATAAGAATAGGTTTCATCTAAAACTGCAAACTCAGCCGGGTGCAACAATTCACTCTCTTGCAATTCCCTAATAAAACAGTTTTTGGCTGAATAGATGGAACGTTCCATAACTTTAATCTTAGCGCTAGATTCTTTCGTATGATTCTCTAACATTGTTAGAAGAACATAATTTTGAAAACAGAAACCCCACTTCTTAGGATTTTCCTTAAATAACTGGAAGAGATTAACGCCAGATAAATTAGTCCATTTATCAATTGGTTCTGGTATTATCTCAAAATCAGAGTTGCCTCCCAAAGCTGCCAACAAAGTAGACTTCCCTGACCCTATGTTTCCTTCTATTGAGACTGTAAAATTTCCCATCTTTATTCTGAAACAAGGAATGCATCATATTTTCTATGGTTTCCAAAACAAATAACCCTAAGCTAAAACCAATTCTAACGTCCCGCTTAACAACTTTAACTTAGATAAACTTTACTCTCAAGTTTCTTCAGTTCAAAAAAACTCGAAATTAGTGTATTTTTCATTTTGTTTCTTTTTTTCACTCTTCAATACCTCTCTCGCTTGAAACCAGCATATCCTGGTCACGGCACCAGCTGTACAGATCTGAAGTCCCTTCCAATAGGATCCTCAAATCAGATACGTGAAAGTTTTGGCCAAGGTTGATCGTCTAGAATAATACCCTTTAAGAATATTATATTTTTACTGAATCCTACGTCATTCCGTTTTATATCCTTATAATAATTTGTAATTTACAGATTCTGCTCGGTGGAGAGTGGCAATAGAAGAATGAAAAAGAAACACACTTGTTACTTTAATACTTATATTTGAATATAAACCTATTCTTTACATGTCTAATTTGTGTTATTTATTTTATATTGGATCACTATTTATTTATATTTAGTCTCATATTGACGGGAGTAGTTCATCTGAATTCATGTAGTTTCATCAATTTAGGAAAGGTTTCATCTCATTTACAATGCAATGTTAGAGCCGATAAGTTTCTGAAAAGAAACCTATGTTAATATAAACGAAGTAATAAAAATAATGTGGGGACAATCCCCAGGTTTGGGGCACCGCCAACGCCCCAAGCAGCTCGTCCTAGGCCTCCTCTACCCTAAGTCCTAGGTCCGAGGCATATCATCACCCAGCTCACGATGACATGACGCTAAACTACCCTAACAATCCAACTGGATCGTCAGGATTCTGATCATCCTCGCGGAGCTGGATATCCCATCGAAAACTTAAACTACAGTAAAGACTAGGGTTAATGTATGTGGAGAGCGGAACTAACTAACCACAGTACAACCCAGACGGTGATGATGTCTCCCCCCGGTATGTTCATGCCCCGCGTCAAACCCGACTTCCACGTGGCCCACCTTTAAGGGACGATCACTGACTCATCCAGGGTTCACAGGGTATTGACTATTTCTTTTAGTCACCCATACCAGAGCTGGTCACCGAGCCCGCCAGGCACACGAAGCATACGGTCTTCCTTTAGGAAAACAGGGCACTCTCCATCATGAGCTATAAGAGCTCTTCCTGTAATCCCTCCGGGCAGACAATGATCGACATCATCGAATCCCTTAGTTTGTTTTGAAATAAGTTAAACTGAAAATAATTAGCCAGCTCCACACGTCCAAGTGTGAAGTCTGTACTAGACACGGGTATAGTATTATTGCTTGCATGGCCAGCCTAGATCAATAACGGTTTTATAACGAGAGACATAAAGAGTTTGAAGGGCAATTTCCCTCCCCCCAGTCACTGAGTGACTTTATTGCACCAACAAGGTCTCCGTATATCCTTCATAGCTCTCACTTGTGATGCGTAGCTAAATCTCTTTTCCGTTACCAACCCACGCAGGACAAGGATTATGTAGAGTAACCCCAGTCTAAACACTCATTTAAATAAAATGAAAAGCATCTAAACTATAATGGGATTACCCAGCATATTTCGAAGAAGAACATATAAGAAGTAAGTATGACAAAGGATTACTGAAGGTAATCCTTAAATAAAAGTGAAGTATGATGACCAGAACCGAGAAGATACGGGATAGTGGTATCTAAGCTAGGTTGGGCCAAACATTTATGATTTAAGATCTTAAGGGAAAATCAAAAGCATCGAGTATTCAAAACCAAGAACACTGGGAGAATTTAGCGTAAACAACACTAGCTAAAACTCGATGTTCTTTTAAGAGGACTCAAAAGAAGTATAAAAATGGGGTTATTGTATATACTTAAATATTCGGAACTTATCTACAATGAAAAGAAACTAAACATTATAATTTCTGTTCCATTATTGTTTTCAAGAATCTATTTAGTAAAGTTAAGGTGGTTTCACACTGAGTCAAAGTATAATTTTAAGTATGATAATTTATGACAAGTTTTATTAAGGGAAAATAAAACTTAGAATCTTATAAAGTTTAGATTCCTGTATGATTCAATGAAGATTAAATAAACTAGTTAACTACTTTAGGATGACACACATAAAGTTCAGAGGTCCCCCAAGGTCAGAGTGTCGTACAGCCGTCGCAGCCTTGCGGGCGAACGTCGTCAACACACTTTACAAGAAGCAACCCACGAACGAACGTATTGTCTCCATCAAGAATATTCTTCCTATTGATTCAGGACAATTCTAATTTATTCCTTATAAACAATTTAATGTCATTAGACTAAACTAGAATGTCCCTTCACATAAGAAGAAAGTTTTATGTTGTCTAACTACTCTACATTTGGTAATCTAACGCTAAGATCAGGAGGTCCTCCCGCGGTATATGCCACTCAAACGACGCATCCAATAATGGGCGAGCGTTGTCAGCACATAACACAAGAAACACTATTTCCAGAATCCAACGTTAAAACACCTTGCTAATATCCCTCCATTTGTACCGGAATAACACCAATTCATCCCACACATACAGAAGAGGGAAATCAGGATGAATCAGCGAAACCCCACACAAATAGAACGAGAAGAACTTTAGAATCAGCCCCTTCTAGGCTTGAAGGCTCCGGCCCAAGAATGATTAAAATAAATAAATCCGAAGGTTGATATTATCAGATAGACTTAGACAGATACTCCAGTGACACGCGACTTACATTAGCCACAACCAATATAGTGGACATCGGGGACACATGTCACGAGGGCATCCATCCATGCTTGGTTGAACTAAATAAACCTGAGAGCAGGCATTTCTTAATCTCAAAATCTGGGACTCCTATAGTATGAAAGTAAAAGGAAAGATAAGCACCTCCTATGAGCTTGAGTACAGAGATGTAGCAATGCTCTCAGCATGTTCCAATTTTGGGAAATTGAGGCAGAAGATTCAAAATCACTATCAAAGCAATTTATTATTACTTGAAATATTATTATTTATAATATTCACTCTACTTAAACTTACCCTTTATTTCACAATAAAATATCACAATCTATATCCAAGTTTTAGTTTTCAGATATATTATTTTAAGATTTTGAATTGACGTTCTAATTCTTTTGATCTGACGGAATATTTTTAAATTTTATCATATGATGACACTAGTATATCAAAACTGGAATTTTGATTTAGGGCCAAAGATTTTATATTATTTTCTAAAAAAGGTAATTATTTAATGTATTAATATTTTCTTCCATTTTGATTTTGGGTTTTGATTTATTTTTAGTTAAAGAGATAAAAAATTTATAAAGATTTCAAAATAGCGTCTAGCTTTGAGTAAAACTAAATCAAAAATGATTTATTTGTTGACTATTTGACAATAATGTCAAATAGACAATTCTACCTAAAAAAAGTATAAAAAATATACATTGACTAAAGTCTCCTTGAATTGATGATAATAATATACATCGTCCAAAGTCTCTTTGATATGTTGACAAAATATACAACATCTAAAGCCACCCCTAATCGATGACAATATATATACATCAGAGTCCAATTTCCATGATTTCACCAAGGACTATTTTAATCAATTTCTCTGTAAAGGAAAGAATTAAACACAATGAAATTTACATTACCTTTACAATCCAAGCAATACCTTTTTTTAGCCTTCACGTTTTATCATTTGTGGTTTGCTTTTCCATGTCTATAATGTTCCTTGTAATTCCTGTACCTGTTTAGAAATAGAATATTATCCTGCCTAGCTATACGCGAACAAAGACACTTGTAGAACTAGTTTATACTTAATTATGGGAAAAGAAAATCTTTATTACTATCTACAAATAACGACTCAGATTAGAAACACAGTATGTTATAATTTCCGCAGAGTTATTAATGTTTACAAACGAAAATCATTAAGTGGGAATATCAATTTACTTAAAGTATCACACAGTACAAGCCTCTTATGACCTCGCAGGTAGATCTGTAAAGCTGCAAATATTCTCCAATCAACTCTTCCTCTTTTGACATTGAAATCTGATTTTCTCAACGTTATTTAGCTCACATAACCTGGAAGAAACTATAAATTTCATTAAGTCACATTTCACCTTAACTCAAATACACACAACAACTTTGAACCGAAAATAAATAAAAGATGGAAAACCACAAAATGAATACTTACATAACATTAGTTTCACTCCACTTATTCTTTACACTTTGGAATCAAACCCTGAATGTTAGCATCTTGAATTTATGCGCAAATAAACCTTCCTATACTATATCCTACACGAAGCAATCCCTATCTTTATCTCAATTGAAGGAATCCACAATCCAGGATCATAGCCTCCTTCAAAAGATTCGTCTCATCAGCTGTATGAATTCTATTTTCCGCGAGCTACAAAAATAAAAAAAAAAATATAACTCACATAAATCCAGCTTACTAACGACTTTTCTTTCACAGACGTCTCAAAGTAACAACAAGGATATTTGGAACGTTTACCGATTCCTTTCTTCCATTTTTCTCCGTTTTTTCCAAATTTTCCTTGTTTGACGGCCCAAAATCTCTCTCACCTGAAACCTTTAAACATGTTAAAATTCTATTTCAGCTTCATTGCCCTCACTATTCAACAAAACCTGATTCATAGTTTTCTTCTGTTGCTTTCGTTTATCAAAATTTTAGCAACTATTCCTTTTATTCGGTTAAAAAGCTTTTTTCTTTCATTTCCTTTTCTTGACTCTCTCCCGACCCTGTCTCGACTGTCACTCCTTGTCATATTTTTCTACTCCCCGTCCATCGTTACACTTCTTGACACTTCCTCTAAATAGTATTTTATGCATTTAAAATTTTTTTAGGGTTCCGCAAGTGCACAGTACTATATAACTTAACTTATTATTGAGAGCGATACAATCGTACTTATTGTTACAGATATCGAAAAGGAACATAGTTTGCAACAGAAGACGTCTTGACTTGAGGTCCATAATTTCATATTTATGTAAAAGGTGTACATACGATAAACGTCGTTTAGCACATTTGTAATTCATGCAACGTAAGAACTTTTTCTGTACTGTTTCAAGAGCATCAGTGTACTTATTATAAAAAGGATTCCATATAGATACTGCATATTCTAATTGGGAACGAATGAGGCTTTTATATATATAAATATAAGTCGATGGTCGGGCAAATTTAGAGCATGTTCGCATAACGAATCCATACATTCTATACGCTTTATTAATAATACTATCAACATGCTCATCTAAGTGCAGCTTGGCATCTAGTATGACCCCCAGATCCCTAATTGATTCAACTTTATCAAGCACAGAGCCACAGAGTTTATATGGGACATATAAAGGTTTTTTTTTCTTGGTGAATGTAATGACTTTACATTTACTTAAATTAAGACTTAATTTATTTTGAATACAATAAAGGGAGAAACGGTCTAAATCTTGCTGAACTTTACTATGGTCATCTACATTATCAATAATGTGAAAAATTTTGAGATCATCCGCATACAGGAGATAATCACAAAATTCAAAGCACCTATGAATATCATTTATAAACAATATAAATAACAGGGGGCCTAAGATCGAGCCTTGTGGCACGCCTGAGGTAACGGGGACGAAAGCAGATTCAAAACCGTTGATGACGACTTTTTGAGTGCGATTTGATATGTATGACTTGAACCAACGCCATAAATTACCTCTTATCCCATTAAATGCCAGTTTTGTCAAAAGAATTTTATGGTCCACTCTGTCGAAAGCTTTTCGAAAGTCTGTATAAATACTGTCGGTTTGTTTATTAGCGTCCATGCTTTCGAAGAGATACGTAGTGTAAATCATTAAGTTTGTTGTGGTAGAGCGCCTTTGGACGAAACCATGTTGCTGATCGATGATGGTGCGATGTAGTGAGGGATATATGTTGTTGTGTATTAGCCTTTCGAAAAGCTTTGACAGAGCGGGTAAAATGGAGATTGGACGATAGTTTTCGACATCATTTTTTGGTCCACCTTTGTGCACTGGTACTATTCGAGCAGATTTCCATATAGTTGGAAAGACTCCTTCCCTTAAGCAGCGGTTGAAGATATAGTGAAGGGGTTCAAAAAGTATGTCCGCGGTTTTTTTTAAAAATACAGGGGGGATATTATCCACTCCTGGCCCCTTATTAGGATCTAACTTACGGAGCTCTTTACGAACTTCTTCTTTAGTTAAAGTTATATCATTAATGATGAGGTCAGAATTTGTATTTGGGTCAGGAATATTACTGACATCAAAGTCATCATTTACATCGGACGGTACAAAAACTGACGTAAAGAAATCTGAGAACATATTACATATTCCTTCAGGAGTGTTACAAGTATTGTTATTATATGTCATGGTATCTGGTATTTCGCCACAATTTTTGTTATTATGTATATATGTCCAGAAGTATTTTATGTTGTTCTGTATACTGTCCTCAACAGAAGCTATATATTTATTATAACAGATATGCGACTCGGTCTTGAATCTCTCCCGTAACAAAGAGAAAACACTATAATCGGATTTGTTGCCATACATTTTCCATTTAATCCATGCATTATTTTTGTTAGTGAAAATATGTACAAGAGGACGTGAAAACCAAATGGGATAGTGGGAGCTTCTAATTTGTTTTAAAGGAACACGTTTTTTTATAATGCAATAGAGAATTTCATATAAAGTTGACACTAATAATTCAACATTATTACAGTTATACAATTCATTCCAATTTATATCACATAGCTCCATATTAATACTTTCGTAATCTGCCATTTTGAAGTTAAATTGAATTCGCGGTCTAAATTGAAGTGGTATATAGTTATTATTAATGGTAACAGTTACGTAGAACGCAGGATGATGTGCATCAAGTGGTACCAGTGTAACTGGCGGTAAGGAGGATGAAGAGTTGCCAATGTTCGTGATGAATAAATCGAGTAATCTACCATTATAATTTTTGTGCCTATTAATCTGAAAACTATTAAGCAAAGACATAAAATTAATTAAATGTTTATTAGATGGAGAATAATTGCTATGCAGGACCGGCTTAAGAAACGTATTACAGTCAGTCCATTCTAATGTAGGTAAATTATAATCTCCTACCGCAATGTAATCATTAACTTCAGGCAATTGTATTATGTAGGATAAGTAGTCAAAGAAAGAGGCATATGTATCAGAATTTAAATTAGGTGGGATATAAAATGCGCTGATAACACAACAATAGTTACGAGTACGTAATTCTAGTATAAGAAAGTCTACAAGCGGTGAGGGTGCCGGCGGGGCTAGTAGGCCTGGAGGCGGGGAGGCGCGGAGTGTGACAGGTAGCTCGCGTCTCACCGCCACCAGCACGCCGCCTCCGTCCCTCCGCCCCGCGGCCTCCAGATCCCTATCACAGCGAAATACGCGATATCGAGAATCAATGTATTCATTATCAGAAATGTTACTCTGTAGCCATGTCTCACATAAAATAATCAAGTCATAATTATGTTGTAAAATGTTCATATAAAGTGTATGTAATTTAGTTCTTAAACCCCGACAATTTTGGTAATAGATTGATAATATGTGTTTATCCATTTTGTATACAGAAGGTAATCAGATTTTAATTAAGCAGTAAATATGCAGATAAATTAAATATAGGTGTATATATATATATTTATTAATACTATAAAATTTTTGAATTTCGAAACAGGACAGAAAAAGGCATAAATTAATAAAGAACGCTCATCAATATTCGTGTTACTTGTAAACATCTGTGCTACCCTCAACATTAGGATTATATTTAAAAAAACAAATATTTTCTTATCTAGTGTAAGCTTATTAGAAGCCGCATGACCCGAATGATAAAAATAAAAACATAGGTGGTAATTGTTAGTGCACCGGTAATCACTTAATTTTAGATAGATAGATAGATAGATAGATAGATAAAACCTTTATTCAATAAACATAACACATAAAACAGATCACAGGAGTTTACAAATATTAACATACACAACTCAAAATAAATAGGTAGATTAGGTAGTTTCACATTTTAGTCGCGCGTAACATCAAGGAGACAGCCGACCTTTTGCATGCTGTATGTGGTATGCCTATTGTATAGGCGCTGGCTCAGCATAATGCATACAGCACCGGCAACGGCACTGCAGCGCTGATATTCTGCCAGAACCGTAAACTTCTCTCTCGTCACAGAGCAAACAGGGTAAATTTTAAAAATAAATTCAAAAATAAAATAAGAAAAACCGTAAAACTAAATACTAATTAAAAACAATTTATAACAAATATTATCAAAAAATGGAAGAAATAAAGAAATAACGTTATAGTAATTTATTTTTAGGTACGCGTCGCTCGTAGCATTTGTGCTTCCATGAGCCATTTACGGTAATGATGTTTAAAGGTGACTTTGGAATTTTAGCAATGTCCTGAGGGAATCTGATCGCAATGACAGCGGAAGTGTCTGATTTGCGTGCAAGGATGGTTCCGTGTTTAACCCACACATATTTATATTCTTGTTTTGCAGCAGCTTCGCGGCAGTTCCGAAACAAGATCTTATTCACTAGGGTTAGATGTTCGTTGCAATAAATTTTGTGCTCCGTTCCAGATATAGCGAGCTGACTCGAATTTAAACCTTTTTTCGCACGGTAGGCAGCTATAAAGTTGTCCCGCAATACTCTGGTCGTCAATCGCACAATGATATTTTTTGGGCGGGAGTTTTTTTGGTCGGCATGGGGTACACGATGGATGGATACAATATCACACTTGTTTATAGCACAGCCTATTTCACGACCCATATTCTCCAGGATGGCTAGAAGATTCTCCGATTTTCTTTCAGGTAGGTTAGATATTTCTAAGTTGCACTGCCTAGCCTGCTGCTCTAGTGAGGAAATTTTGTTCTCGAGAGTAGTTATCTGCATTGGCAGATCGGGAAAATTCGATTGCCTTTTTTCGACAACTCCAAGACGCTCCTCGAAGGTGTCCTGACGTCCTGACGCATAGTTGATGGATTCTTCCATAGCATTAAGCTTTGAATTAGCTTCATGCAGGGATTTTTTAATGCTAGCGTTATCCTCGTTCAACTTTGTCATTTTGGAGTTCAAAGTTGTAATAGCTGTAGTTATTTTATTCAACTCGCTGACTATTGTTTGACGCACGACGCCCTCGAGTTTTTCGTTCCATACTAAAACTTGTTGATTAAATTTCATGTTTAGGTACTCCATTTCAGATACCTGTCTAGTTTTTTGCTTAGGATCACGTTCCGAGGTCGATAATTCGGGATTTGGTGAAGAATTAGACATTTTACTTTGATGATGTAGCACGTCGCGTCGTAATCTCTCAGTAGGTTGTGGGAGCAGGACGTAAAATATATAATACCGACTCTTATCGCAGGGAGTGTGAAGGCGGTCGCCCCGCAGTCACGGACTGGTCAAGCGAGCGATTCACTTTGGATGATCTCGAAACACTCACTCAATGCACACAAGAATGCCACTAATTGTTAGACAGTAGGAGTTATTATGGATTTAATATTTTAAACGGAAAAAAAAACTGTAACACTACCACCTCGGACAACAGTGCGGAGCGAAAAAAATGACTTATAAACTTATAAACTACTGGGAAAAAATCCTACTCTATACTACAGTCAACGTAACGGTTATCTAGTTAAATAAACCTGCTGTCGATATTGTTACTACATAACATGTTTAAACATGGTTATGGTCATTCTTTTTGTCGATGATTTTGTCGTTGTATGAGTAGAGCGCGGCTCTGCAGCCAGCGGTCCACCTGCAGCAGCGCCACAGTACTTTGGACTTTTTGTACTTAGAGTGGCGGTTGTACCGGTAGTTGCCCCAGTGGATCACAACATTGCCTCGTTGGGATACCGCAAACTTGGGCCCATATAGCTCTGTTACGTTTGGAAGGTCCACTGTCTCTGATAAAGCTGGCGCGACTAAAGTTCCTGGGGCCTCTGTAACTCCCACAAATCCTGTAAAACTTGGCGTCTCGGGTAATTCTGTAAAAAAAAAACTTGTTAATCAAGTGGTTCAATTAAGCTAAGCATGCATCAGCTGTAGATAATATCAAAGTAATATTTAGACCCATACACGCGGCGTTGCTGCGCTGATTGGCTATGGCCCATTTCTGCACCAAGAACGACCCAGCGCGGGGATCAACAGTCTTTTCCCTAAACCGACGCCCGAAATGAATTTTCTAGCCTCCGCTCCCAAGAATCGAAATCGTAGGCCTCCAGTAGTCCAGAATATTTCCCGCGCTTTTAAGGACCGCAAATTTAGCCGCCGCATCAGACACCTGAACGGCTTGATATTTACTACGGATCTAAAAATTTGCTACAGACAATTTTATTGCAACAAGAAAATACGGTAAATAAACCAGAGTCAATGATTCTCTTAAAGTTTTATTAAGCTACAAAAATTGTCCATACACCTCGTCGATCAGACATGTATTATTAGGTTTAAGTCCCCGAAGTCAAATATAATAGTAGTTAGATGGCTATAAATAATAATGCAGTCAAATATGATTATGGTTCGGATTGATTTAGATCATATCACCAGCGTAGGTTTTGATCAATGCACAACAGCCGCGAGACCATTTGATGCACATCCAGAAACACCTATGATATTTTTTTTCGTTTATTCCAACGCTTACCAACACATTTTGCAGCTATATAAAAGCAATCGGCTTAAGCTGTCAGAAAAAACAAGTTTGTAAAACAATGTTATTTTCTCCGTCATATATACTCTCATCTTAGTGTCAAGTCTGAAAAATGTGTTGGTAAGCGTTGGAAAAAAAGAAAAAAATGGATTACATACTGCCCTTCTCTGAAATCTCTGTGACAGGAGTATCTATATCGCCTATGACGCACCATAAGTCTGCCTTTTTGAGACACGATCATTTCTACTGCAATAAGATAACCTTAATTTTTTGCATTAAAATTATCCGAATTTCCCAATTACATACAGGGTTTACAAAGGCACGTATTTCCGTCATAAAGGGATCACAAATTTTACACCATTAGTTACTGACGGAGAAGATGCAGGTTTGAATCCCATCTGTTGTAGTGATTTTGCTATTTCTAATTTATTTGAGTTTGTCCCTTTGAGCACAATACTCACTGGTTACATTGTAACATCACGTGTAACATTGCATACGTTATATTTGACACTGGATACTGAACGAGTAATAGTTTGTAGGAAGAACGTTCGTTTCATATCTATAAATTCATAAAAAAAAAATAGCCTTCTTGTTGTTGTCTAAATAAATAAAGATAACTTGATATCTAACATTAAAGTTGATGATGAACATTATTACAAAAAATAAATTTGTAAATTAACATTATCTTTAAAGATTTGCTTTCTTGAATCGTAAAGAACCTGTATGTAACATCGCTGCAAAAGTTTCAAGAAAGAAGGCAAAGAAGCAAATAAAAATGACACCATCCGCTGTGGAACTTAAAATTAATAAAAATAAATCCACTAACTGACAACACCTCAGGTTGCATGGGCTGCATACATCATTTCAATGGTTGTGTTCAACTCTGCAATTGAGGATAACATCGTCTTGCGCAGTGATCGTCGCTGAGCATCCACTACTTGCCTTTTTCACGCAAACCCAGCGCTTCTTGTTTCCTTTATATCTATCCAGCACGAAGAAGTGATTATCAACCTCAATCATTTGCCTGCCTATAAAAATCAACATTATGTTAGGAATTAAAACTAAAATAATAGTAGTCTACTCTTATGCAACGGTACATAATGAGGAGTATAAAATTCGAGTGTCGGTTTATGGGATGCAGGCAATCGTAGCGAGCCATGTTCCATAATAGATACACGAGTGTTTTATACCTACTTATGTGGAGTTGTATACACAACTTTATCTACTCTCATATCGTGAATCCTAAAATAATGTGTTCTAGAACAAACCTTTCCGTAATATTTTTATATTTTCCCAGCGTACTACTAAGCGATGTTTCTAGTTGATTTAAAGACACCTGAAGGCGAATCATAAACATTTTTTATCAATCATGAACGCATTACAAAATCAATAAAAATATGTGTGAATACAAAATCTGTTTTCGAGTTATCCACCATTGCAGATATTGCAATGGAACCTCCTTGTAGCATACTGCTCGCTGTCATGGCACGCCTACAAAAAATTTAAAGTTGTTTTATCCCGCGACGACTCCCGCGGGAAATTCAATACTTCAAAATCAATTCAAAATACACTTCAACAGATAAAAAATTTTCAGCAAGAATGTTTCTAGGCACATTCATTCATTTATTGACTTAATTGCATGTACATGTACATGATTGACATTATGTAGGTAACCTACAATTTTTGAACGCATTATGAGGATTTACGATATGAGAGTAGATAAAAATATTTAATATACTGTATTGTGAACTGAGAATCTAAAACTACTATAAGTCAAAGAATGAAACAGAAACATATAGTTAGTTTTTAATTAAAACGATAATATTTAACTAAAGGAATGGTGAAAATCGAAAATAAAAACATATGTATCGGAGTCATGAATAAGAAACGAATTACTTTCAAATGATTGGGTATTAATAAAAAAATATATACTATAATCTAAAAACAAACTTAAGATTTATCATTTCATATTTTTTTTATTGCTAGCTCTATGATTGTGCTGATTGTTGACTTGAACAATACACTCATCGATCATGATGACATAGGCTTTGCACCCTGCGATGACTTTAGAACAACGCCATCTGGATCTAGACCCTTGACTCCAAGAACATCTATAAAACTTAAAATTGTCAAGCAATATCACCCGTGAGCCAGACTTAGATTTACTAAAAACTGGTTGTGGACCTGTAATAAAACGGTGATTTCAAGTTTTTGTTTCATTTCATTATCATGTATACAGGGTACCTCATAGCATTTCTTCTATTATAACTTTTATAAGACATCATTTTTTAAAAAACTGTACTCACCACGTGTCAACTCAGATGCCCCAAATCTTAATGTTGCCTAATCCCACAACTGCGACAAAGTATCTATTTGATATTGAATCAATTATTTGAGTATATATTCGAGTGTATACAGCGTGAATTTGTAGTGGTTTCGCACCCGAAGCCCAGTGATTCTACTCATGATAACAAGCAACTTTCCCGAAGAAAAAAATTTTTTACTCGAAACAATTTTTTCGCCTCTCCATAGTAAAGTGGTCACGTAATCGACTCATTTTGTATGGGGAGGCAAAAACTTTTTTTCGAGTAAAAAATTTTTTTTTTCGGGAAAGTTATTTATTTTTATGAGCAGAATCACTGGGCTTCGGGTGCGAAACCACTACAAATTCACGCTGTATCTGAGTTTTCCTTGTGTTATTGGCAACAAAGAATTTTTTAATTTAATTTATATAAATAGAGTAGTTAATAGAATCAGGCGTTACTTTGCGGAAGTCCATCTCAAAGAAATATGTTAAGTACAATATTGTTTTATTTCAGCCATAAAAACAAAAAGAAACAATAAGACTTCACCCAATACAATTACAAAAGATAGATGACTATAAAATAATAATAGGTCTTTACCTATGAAATTGCCGAAATTTTCTTACAGATTAATGAGATCATAATTCCTATAATTCTAATGCTATTTTTTTCATTTGATTTATATTTAAAAGTTGACTTTAAGGTTATTAATTTACGCATAAAATTAAGTTTTTATTTTAAGTTTGATATATAAAATTAAGGGTTTAAAAATTGTTCGTCTTAAATGTCTTCCGATTTCATCATTAGATTTGTTATATTTTTTTACAGATAATATTTTTCGAAAATTAAATTAAAGCTTCTCTTAGCTTAATGTCTTCCCAATAATGCTTAAAAAAATAAAAGAAATTGGATTTATAATTCCTAAGAAAAATGCAAAAATTTTAGTACTGAAAATTGAGTTTATCTAAAATTCGCCATACAAAACGGCAATTTCATAGGTAAAGACCTAATAGGTCTTTACCTATGAAATTGCCGATATTTTCTTACAGATTAATGAAATCATAATTCCTATAATTCTCATGCAATTTTTTTCATTTGTCTTATATTTGAAAGTTGACTTCAAGTTTATCAATTTACGCATAAAATAAAGTTTTTATTTTTAGTTTGATTTATAAAATTAAAGGTTCGAAAATTGTTCGTCTTAAATGTCGTCCGATTTCATCATTAGATTTGTTATATTTTTTTACAGATAATATTTTTCGAGAATTAAGTTTAAGCTTCTGTTACCTTAATGTCTTCCCAATAATGCCTAAAAAAATAAAATAAATTGTATTTATAATTCCTAAGAAAAATGCAAAAATGTTAGTACTGAAAATTGAGTTTACCTAAAATTCGCCATAGAAAACGGCAATTTCATATGTAAAGACCTATTAATAAATCGATTATAAATGTAATGCTCACATTGATTTTCTTTATTGATCATCATCAGTCTACCTATACCTCTTTTGGCCTCTCTTTCGGTCTAAATGTAAACATTTGAGATAACCCTAGAAATATTTTCGAATTGCATATAGAAAAGTTTATAGGAGATTCTTAATGATTGTGATCATTATTAGCTTTAACGATGACATCTTCAATAGTAGTAAGAGTGGCTCTGCATCCAAGAGACCTTTGCTTGACGCAAACCCAGACAGATTTCGGTCCCGAGCTCCGATGGTACTTATTGAACCGATATTCTCCAATCTGAATAACCGGCTTACCATACCTCGAGACTGCGAAAATTGGGTCTGAAAATTCTTTATTTTTATCTACGGTACGAGTACGTACAGTCCAGACCAGCTAAAGCTTGATGCAATGCGCGTTAAGGTCTGGTATGTACGCTGATAGGTAAATACAAAGTAAAGTCGAGCTTTAGTTGACTAGTTACTTAGTTAGTTATAACCCTTAATTCACTTCCTGAGTCCCTGGGACTCACATCAAAATTTTAAACCTACTCATTTCGTAAATTTTTGACGTCAGTTTCCCGCCCGTTTCAGTAGCTTCGTACATGGTGAATAATTAGAATAATTAGACCCTTGTGAGTCCCAAAGACGTATACTAGTAATTTGTGTTATAATTTCCATCAATTAATAGGATTTCCAATTGGGAGTGACAATGAACTTGTCCCGTGTGGTGCCGGCAAAGAATAGTACCAACCCTTACATACCCGTGGGTGTCGTAAGAGGCGACTAAGGGTTATAAGCTGGAGGATGGGCAGCAGCATCCTCCTTTGTATCTAACATCTTACTTACTGCGGTCATCTACAACCGCGGTCCATGGTGCTAGCCGTAACGCTAACAAGCGAGGTGACTATGGTACTTCCCCTCTACATTTTTCCAGCATATGCTAGAATTCTAGAGGGAGCTCCCTGTCCTGTAGTGGACGTTTTATGGGATGTTATGATGAATGAACTAGTCAGCCTGAAATCGAAGTAAATATTCCCAGGACTGAAAAAAGTGTTCCTTTAAAATTATAATTACAAAAGGGACCATACTGCTTACTTTTGTGTAAAATATCTGAAACTGATAATGTCTGGCTTGCTCAAAAATGATATGCCGACTCTGCTTATAGTGGTCGAGACCCCTTGCAGGTTTTTTTATTTTTATATTAAGAACTTACTAACTTTAAGTTTTTTATTTTATTTACCTTTAGTATCTAAGGTTTAATAACTATATGATTTCATTATTTTAATTTTTTTTGAGACGTTTTGTGTTGAGACCGCTAAGTTATTTTTTAATTTTTAAGAGCAACCTTCAAGTTTTTATTACTTAATATTTTTCACTTACCAGTAATAAAAAAATACAGAAGATGATAGACAAAAATATTAAAATAATATTAGTTTCAGCCCAAAAAATAAATAACCAAAATAAAATGAGTCCCAGAGACTCATAGACAGTGTTTACGTAAGTGTAATTCACCTTGTGAATTGAGGGTTAAATCACTAGATACGTATTACTATCATCATTATCAAACAAGCCCTAACCAGAATTCATGCGATAAAAGAGTAGAGTAAATTTTTATTATGGATCATATCACACTGTAATTTCTATAATTAATATTCAAAATATAGTTTTACTTAATTTAATCTTTAAAATCTTATTCTAGCAATACCACAGATTAAATAATAGTAAACTAACGCAATACCAACATAATAAATAAAAAAAAAACAATTCTTATTTTTATCTTGGCTTTTATTTTTATCGAACTAACACTTTGAAAAATAGAATTCACGCAAGTTTAAAAGCTAAGGTTTTTTTTGATAAATCTATTTCCTGTCGCAGTCGTAGCGTACAAAATTTTTGTATGCCGCAATGTCCATCACCTGTGCTCACACGCATTATTTTGCATATTACACCTATTGATTATACCTCAGATTTAACACACAATTAGTGATCCCTCCAAGACGAGCCGCGGAAGTTTGCCCTTTTTCTAAGCGTTTTGATGTCGGTCGAATCAGTTCGGATAATACTTAATGCCCAAATTAGGAAAAACATAAACTTACTACAAGTCTTGCTTTTATATTTTATTAATATCTAAAATACGTCAATTTAACCACTGACTCATTCATTCATGAACAAAAGTAAGTGTGAGTGATTCTAAGAAAAATTGAAACAGTTTAAAAAATAACAAACATTTTCTTTATACCAAAATTTATTGCTAGGTACTTTGGAGGAGTTGAGTTGAGAAATGCGAAATCCAAGTTCAAAAGTGAGAAATATACCTACTAATTTTGTATATACAAAATAAATTACTGTAACAATAAAATGCTAATCTTGAATTTAGTTAAGCATGATTGTGCTCATTTTTCAGGGCCCAAATATCGTTTTTCAGTGTGATAATGCGGGCAATGCAGTGTGACTTGTTGCACTTCCAAGAAATGCGTTCCTTGTTCTGATAGTTCTTAGAAAACCGATGTCCATGAAACATTAATAACGTCGTGCCTTTGTGCGACGTTATGAACATAGGCTGCTTTTCTGTGAATAACAATTTTCAGTTTTGTTAAATTATTATTTGTAAAATCCAAAGGACCCTAGTGGTCTGAAAATAAGGTGTTTAAAAACAAACATACAATTCACACACAAAGTAGATACATAAACATTTTAAGGAAATTATGCAAATACATCCAAATGTCTTTATTATACTTAAGCCACGATCACACCTCGGCATACATTGCTGGAAGCCTTGGTTATGTTAATTGCAATATCATT
This sequence comes from Athrips mouffetella, assembly GCA_947532105.1. Taxonomy (NCBI): domain Eukaryota; kingdom Metazoa; phylum Arthropoda; class Insecta; order Lepidoptera; family Gelechiidae; genus Athrips; species Athrips mouffetella. The sequence continues at coordinate 22,569,427 of OX383964.1, read as the reverse complement.
ACTTCAATGAGCAATGTATGCCGAATTAGTCTATGAATTCAGCTAGGTGTTATCGTGGCTGGTAGATATAATAATGATGGTACGAATTCGATTATCAATAATATTTTTTTCTATTTAAAACTAATCTTATATTACAAACTAAATACGTAAATAATAGTAAATAACCCTATAGGGCATAGCAAAATTTTTATATAAGATTAAGATAAATAACATTTAGAAAATATATATTTAAAATTATCGCCATAAATCTCAGTCCAAATAACAAAACATTTAAAAAAAATATTCATATAGGATGATCAGAAATATTTTATTCTCTGTTATTTAATGTTAAAATAATGAATTTATTAATCACTAATATAATTAGTCAATAATGTTATAATGCTTAAATACTGGTATGCTGTGGTTATGCTCGTTCTTAATTTTGACGATCTGATTTTCGATGGTGTGTAGTAAAGCGTTGCAACCCCTGCCGCTATTTGTGGAGCATGCCCAACGAACTTTCAGACCTGACTGAGTTTTTTTACAAAACGTGAAGCCACCGACACTTATCAGCCTTTTGCCACTTCTAGATCGCATGACGATGGCTGTGCGAAAAACAACAAATTACCATAGTAAAAATAAAAAAACACTCGTATCCTACTATCCTACTTCCTATCCTACTTACGAGTAATATTATAAACGCGAAAGTTTGTAAGTATTGATGGATGGAAGGATGTTTGTTACTCTTTCACGCAAAAACCACTAAGTGGACTTTAATGAAACTTGGCACACATATAGGTTAGGTCCTGGAATAGCACATAGGCTACCTTTTACCGCGAGAAAACACTTCATTCCCATGGGAAAACGCATTTAATGCGGGTGAAACCGCAGGCGGAAAGCTAGTCACTCATATTTTCCAAAAAAAAAAACAGCCTTTAAAGAAGTATAATTTTTATAGGTGTTTTTTTAAATAAATATGAGTTAGGTTAGATATATATGTGATAGAAAAACCCGTCAATAGCGATCCGGACTCGCACCCCGAGGTTTCCGATATACTCGTTCTGTTATACCTATAGTATTTTTAGAAGCAAAAAAATTCATTTGAAGGACCGCAAAACTAAACTTATTTGTAAAGGTTGATTACAGATTTAAAAAGAATTGTGCTATTTAGAAAGATCGTTTGATTTTTCCTGTAATATCTATTAGAAACTTTTTCAACTCTATTACCACGCCATAAGGTCCAAAAGTGTTTCTACTGACGACGAGCTGTTACATTAACAAGCAAGTGCACTATATTGTGACTTACACTACACTTGAGGTTCAGTAAATGCAGCCCAACAACACCAACAAAATTTGGAGCCGAAGGCATAATGGAGCCGAGAGTGTAACACGCACGTGAACCTTACCTCCACCGGAACATTTTAAGGCTGCAAATTTAGTTGTTTTACTTTATTTTTACAACCTCCAAACGTGTATTTCATGTTTATGTATTTTAAACAGTTAAGGAACGACATTAATTACAGTTATTTAGGTGTAAAAGTCGACATTTTGGAAATAATTACTATAATGAACACCACAAAAATATTTGTAAATATGGCGCGCATCGCATTATTTCTTTTTCCACCACAGATTATACGCGTACTAGCTGGTGCCCGCGACTTCGTCTACGAAGGTTTATAAATTGTAGCCTATGGGTTATTCTGATGTATAAGCTACAATATTGTACGACTAAAGTTTCATTAAAATCCATTCATACCCCAAGATAATTAGATTTTGACCTAGACAAAAATCGGAACCAAGATTTTCTTTTTGTGGTTTATGAAGTCTTGGAAGTAATTACATAATTACTTAAAATTAAGCATATCACCAAATGGGACAAGGCGGCAGATTAAAAAAACACTATTATATAAATAGTTACTGTGGCAAAAATGCCAACTAAACGAAATGTTTTCTGGGCTCGTTCAATGATAAACTTTTAGTATTTTACAAACTAATTAAGCACCTAAGTTCTTAGGTAAAGCCTGAAATTAAAAAAATCCCACTAAAAGTTTTATTTCTTTTTGTCTGCTCGGGCAAAATACATAACTATCTCGTGACTTTTTGTACTTCAAAATTTTGTTGTACTTGATCAAAAAGTCATAAAAGTGAACACAATATGTTAAAGCTTTACAGTGGTATAATTATTGAGGGATTTCTCTTTGGCCAAAATAGTTAACTGAATGAAAAGTGTTTAATTATACTCTAAAACTGTACTTACGTTGATTACTTTGAAAATTAAACATTTCAGGCAATAGCGTATCTTTTTATATAAAAATTACATTATGTAGCGCTTTATATCGACCCTAAAGAAGTTGAAATAAAGTTCATAATTGACATTAACATAGTACACGGCTCGTGATTGCACGGTACGGCAACGTCGCATTGCTTCGCTGTTTTTTTCGGTACGCGCTTCGGAATTTAAAGTTAAACATGAAAGATGAAAATTTACATCGGTTGTAGTAAGCTGAAAATACTTTTGATCTTCTGATCTAAATCTAAATATATAAAACAGCATGCCCTGACCGACTGACTGACTGACTGATTCATCAACGCCGAGCCGTAACCGATAAAGCTACAGATGTGAAATTTTGTAAGTAGTTTTTTGTACGTCAAGACTACAATTAAGAAAGGATTTTCTGAAATTCATCCCCTGAGGGGTTGAAAAATGGGGCGAAAGTTTGTATGAATATTCTACAGGTATGACATGAGACTCAAAATAATTGTGGATTTGATCTAATGAAAGGAAAAAACCAGCCAAGTGCGAGTCGGACTCGCGCACCGAGGGTTCCGTACCACCACATGATATAAATTGTATTAGTTGAAATGTCAGTAACTTACTGTGGTCGATTTTTGAAGTGGAAACTTCTTCAGCGGCGCTTGGCACTTTTTCAGATGGGGAAAAAATTATTAACTCGCATCAGAAGTCGCGTCAGATCTCGGATGAAGTATAGAAATGGATTTGAAAATAAGCATTCCAAGTTAGAGCAGGCTCAATATATACAAAACTTCTAGTGTGATAAAGACCAAAACATCTTTTTTGTCTTTGTCATAGCAGGCCTGTCTGTGAAATAGGCAGCTTTTTCCAAGATCAAAGGAATGCGACTCCTGTAAACTTGTTTACTATTATATATTCTGTGGTCATAGTCTCGGCTTTTTTTGTTGTGCACAACGTGATATGTGCACGACAGACTTGACGTACTGGTTTTGATCGTTATTTAATAGCGAATCCTAAATGTATGAGATCTACATTTCAGATGACAGCTGTCAAACTAAAAATCGCTATAACTCGAAAACTACTGACCCTAGACTACTCGTGTGCTGAGACAAATGATAGGTCTCGATGAGATCTTCATTTCGGATGACAGCTGTCAAACTAAAAATCGCTATAACTCAAAAACTACTGAGCCTAGAATACTAGTGTGCTGAGACAAATGATAGGTCTCGATGAGATCTTCATTTCGGATGACAATTGTCAAACAAAAATCGCTATACCTCGAAAACTACTGACCCTAGACTACTCGTGTGCTGAGACAAATGATAGGTCTCGATGAGATCTACATTTCGGATGACATCTGTCAAAGTAAAATACGCTATAACTTGAAAACTACTGACCCTAGACTACTCATTTGCTGAGACAAATGATAGGTCTCGATGAGATCTACATTTCGGATGACAGCTGTCAAAGTAAAAATCGCTATGACATGAAAACTACTGACCCTAGACTACTCATGTGCTAAGACAAATGATAGGTCTCAATGAGATCTACATTTCGGATGACAGCTGTCAAACTGAAAAACCCCATAACTTGGAAACTACTGACTCTAGAGTACTCGTATGCTGAGTCAAATAATTGGTCTCGATGAGATACACATTTCGGATGACATCTGTCAAAGTAAAAATCGCTATAACTTGAAAACTACTGACCCTAGACTACTCATTTGCTGAGACAAATGATAGGTCTCGATGAGATCTACATTTCGGATGACAGCTGTCAAAGTAAAAATCGCTGTAACTTGAAAACTACTGACCCTAGACTACTCATGTGCTGAGATAAATGATAGGTCTTGATGAGATCTACATTTCAGATGACAGCTGTCAAAGTAAAAATCGCTATAACTTGAAAACTACTGACTCTAGACTACTCATGTACTTAGACAAATTTTAGGTCTCGATGAAGAAGTACGCGAGCAATGACGCGATTGACCCTTACAAAAACATCATATTCATAAATTCAAGTTTTCACTTCTGCCGGCACTCTCGGAGTGCGACCCGTCCTTTTTTGAGTCCGACTCGCACTTGATCAGTTTTTATATTTTATAGCTTATGCAGCATGAGATACAGCCCACTGACAGACAGTCAGACAGACATCGGAGGCATATTAGTATGATCCCGTTTTTCACCCTATGGGTAGGGAACCATAAAGTCTGAAATAATTAAAGTTTACAACCTTTCTCACAACCAATTAACGCTAGCTAGCTTTCTTTTCAAGTAAATTCTTATTAAAGAGGGTTCAAGATCGGGGGGTCAAGAGCAAAAGCTTACCACGCTAGTCCGACTCGCACTTGCCCGGTTTTTTGTAACACTGTATCCCACAATGATATTTTCTCCTTTCAATGGACTGTTTGAAGTGTTGTTGTTTGTACAAGCAGGCAGCCAGACACTTGCAGCCCACTCTAGCTACTTGTACTGTTGAAATAAGAACACTAAAAAGTCTAATATTATGTCAGGCTTGACGTACTCTTGACATTACGTAGAAGAAAAAAGTCTCGGGGCGCACGGCACGCCATACCGGTTCCAAAGAACATAAAAATATTTCGCCGGTTCTCGCTCGCTTGACGCGATCTATTGAATTAAAAATCAACTTTTTTATCTTTTTATAATTATGCTTAATTTTATAAATAAAGGAAAGAACACACGATGAAACCTGTAATTAAACAAAAGTTTTTCAGTTGGTATTTTTGCTTCAACATTAAATACGAAAATATTTAACTTTAGATTAATATGCTTAATTTTAGGTAATTTGCTCAAAAACTGTCCTGGAAAGTCTATCAAATTTAAAATAATTTGGTTGCCATTTTTGCCTGGACTTTTATGTAACTTGCATACAAATTTGCTAATAAAAAAATATGCGCAAATATTTTTTGCTTAGTTTTAATTGAAGTAGGTACCTTGGAACCCACATCAAAAGTTTACCCCATCAGATATTAGTTACAATTTTTGGCTTGACTTCACATGCATAAACAAACAAAAAAATATATTTTCTGGAGAATCTAAAAGCCAGCCAATTCATTAAAAATTATTTTTTACATAAGTGTTCCACCACCTATTATATTACATAGCAACTTTATAGTAAATTGACGGTTTCGATTTATGTCCAGCCAATTAAAAATTACAGCTTCAGGACTCTGCCTATCAGTAGTTTTACGTGAAAGAGTAACAAACATCCGTCCAATCTTACAAAATTATCAAAAATTCAATATATTGTAACTAAAATGACAAATTTATTGTTGATTATTTAATTAATACTAATAATTTCATAAAATAATATTTATTAATCATATTTTCTCAAACACAGCAAAATTATTATTTTCTTGCCACAAGGAAGCAAACGAGCAGGTGGCCCACCTGGTGGTATCTAAGTGGACACCACCGCCCATAGCACCCATCATCTTGTTGGTGGCATAATTTGACCCTAATAAGAAAGAAAAGCGCGCTGCTCACTTTGAGAACTAAGATGGTATGGCTCATATGCCAGTAATTTCATAAAAATGTTACTAACGTTATAAACATAAAAACTCCTTGCTCAATAAAAAAAAAGGTCAAGTGCGATTCGAACTCGCTTACTGACGGTTTCGATATACCTATAGTATTTTAGGAAGCAATAGGCAGACCGCAAAACTAAATTTGTTTGTAAAGGTTTCTTGCAGATTCCTTACAAACTATGCTACTAAGACAGATCGTTTTATTTTACCTGTAATATTTAGATTAGATTCATTTATTTCACTTTAACATAATTATATAAATTAAACGTCATTTGATGTCAATATAACATGGTAAAGTGATCGTCATTAAAAAATAAAACAAAATTGATTTAATTACAATTACAATATTACCCCTTAATTATATCTATAACCCTTTTTCGACATCACTTTTATTGTAGGTGTGGAATAAATGTCTCAGCCACGGATGTTTTTGATGATGGATACTCTTTTTCATAATGACAAAAATACACTCCATTTTGTATAGAAAATTTAAGAGGCGGGTGAGTGTGTTGAGTGGACATCCTAATGATGGTGCGGTCAGCGGTAGTAATGATCACGGCGCGGCAATTCCGTGACGACTGCTGTCTGCAAGGCCAACGGAACGTTGAAGGGTTCTTCAGACGGTTGTCGAAGTGACAAAAATACGCGTAGTCATTGAAGAGCGCCAAAGGTTTCCCTGAACGGCTGGTCAACCACTGAACTAGGAAAATATTAAACTATGTTAGTGAAAATAAAGTAGTAAAAATCAAAAGAACTTCGCTTTAAATAAAAATCATTAATCTATTCTGTTGTCAGAAGAAAATAAACAAAGGTCAGCTGCAATGTTTTATATTGGATATAGTCCTAGCGGTACGCCAAAAAACGCTGCAAATGGTGTTAAAAGCATGAAAATCGGAATGATTGATCTTTAGGCCATAAGAATCAATTTGACCCTTATCACCAAAAAATTAATTAAAAAGGAGAGGAGTTATGACGTCCAAAATTATAAAGTGTTGATTCATCCGTCTTTTAAACACGAATGAGAAAAAAAATATTTAAAACTGAAAATTCTTTATTTGTATAGAAATATATTTCATTGTTATAGCATAATGAAGCTTTCTTTCTGGGGTCTCTACCTATTCATGTGGTGTCGTTCAAAAGAACTTCTTTGATAACAGTGTCCTATTCCGTCCATTGTCCTGGTTTAATAGGTTTTACTGATTTTTTAGTTCCATGATTGTGAACATCGTAAAAGCTCAGAAGCCTAGATCCGGCCATCGATAACATACACAATAAAAAGAACTTAAGTTGGAGAGTACTGGCCTAAAGTACCCCCTTCTCTTAGTGATTGTGTTCATTACGACAACTGATGACAACATTGTCAATGCTCGGCAGCCGCGGAAAGTCTGACCACTGATCCATCGTTTCTTTATACAATTATTTCTTTTCGAGTCAGAATGCAAACTAAAGTTTTGCCAGTCCAACTGCAAGATGGGGTTTCCACGAAAACTTTTTACAAATACAGCCGCAGTTCCTGCGAAGGACATAATTCGGACTATAAATAACTGGCTGACGTTGTTAAAACAAAAAAGTTTCAAATAAAATCATGTGTGATCAGCGAAGAAAGTGGTCTAATCAACTTTGGCAAACTTGCCGTGTAACCTAAATATCGCTAACCTTAAAAATGTATTACAACCTTTCTGGCCTATACTAACAGGAAGTGCAAAAAGCTTATTCAAAGATAAAGCTCAGTTGTATCAGTTGCCGTCACTTTTTTAAAGGAGGAGAGAGGGAGAAAATTAAAATTTTAAAGATGATTTGTGCGACTAGCTGTAAAACAATGATTAAGTACTTGGTCTCTGCCTACCCCGACGGGAAAGAGGCGTGATGTTATGTATGTATGTAAGTATTTCACCAACAGTGATAACGACAGTTCGGCAGCCACTACGAGTATCTAGGTGAGTGCTAATCAACCGTTTTCTAAGCCATTTAGCTTCTGAAATGGTCTCAGAATTACTGATCAAAATACTGAAGAATGCCGCAGGTGCGCACGTGGATTGCTGCAAACAGTGGCCGCACGCGCCGCCGCTGCAGTGTCACTCCGCAGCCGCACATGTGAGTTCTCGGTACGCACAGGCCCATCCGAGACAATGCTGCCATGTTATCAACCACCATTTAGTATAGCGTGATAATGAGATATCACAGACAATTTACGCCTTAGTACTAGGCTGTCCAAATTAACCATACCGTAAACAAATATGGTCGGATAATGAAGTTTATGATACAACTCCGACAAAACAAAATCAGCGAAATTAACATATCTCGTTGTGATTGATCTTGAACTATGAAATCCCAACAAAACTCAACGTGAGTTTATCCGTTGAAGCTTACGTTTTTTCATATCATCAGATCAACCGCATCCTTCCCTGTACGACACACGCGACAAAAATTATAAAAACTGTCACACCGACCGCCTCCGCGCCGCTGTTCCGGCGCGGTTTCCATGGGGACCCTCAGTGTGACAAGTCCCGCAACGCAATCGCTTCTCGCGCAGAACTAGTCCAGTAAAAATACGGTTTTGCAAAACATTAAATGCTAATAGCTACTTTTTTGTGTATATCGTATTTAAATATGATGTTAAGACGCAATATTTACGAATCCACCTAAAATTTAAAGCGGAATATTTTTTTCGAATAACAGCTAAGGCAAAAATAGTAATAAACAATTATATACTTTATATCATAGATAAACGTATACTTTACATATAGGCATCAAAATCCACCATAAATATATTTGAAAATATCAATTTATTTCAAAATATAAAATCTCCACTTATTTTCACATATAAGGGCCAATAAAGTCGAGGTAAAATAATAACAATAAACTGAGCTAAACTCAACCTTTTTAAATGTAAGTGATTCTTATATATATTCACAAAAATGCCATACTAAATTTTAAAAAAGATTTTTGTAATCGCTGGTTTACAATGATTTTGTAAACATTTATGTTGGATTTGCCAAAAATGTGATTATATAGCACTATTTAAATTATTAGAAAGCAAAACGGATCTATTACTATTTTTGGTTGCGAAGATAAGCTGTATTTAAATTTCGTGCTATAAAAGTTAAACAATACAAAAAAGCTAATATTTTTAGGTGGATTCATGTATAATATGAAATTCTGAATATATAGCAAGCCGCAAATAAAAAAAATAATCTATTAACATTTTTTTCCGAAATTCCATATTTTTTTAATGTTTGGACGGCAAAATAAATAAATAAATGAAGTAAATTTAGGTGGATTCCATAAAAAAGCTTTACACAGAAATATAATCTATCGATCTGAAAAAGAATCACGGCTATTATCAATTATTTCCGTTTCGCCATACATTCTCTCGTAATTTTACTGGAGTAAACCGCCTCCGGAGTGTGGCGATAACTAGCTATTTGTTTCTTATTTGCCATTTTATAACGTATTCATTAGGTTCTTTAATTTTCTGGTTTCGATATAAATAAAACAATTATTATATGTTGGTTCAGAGTGACTCTTATCTATTGCGTCAAGTTTTCTGTGCTCGAATGTATCTCGAATGATCAATAACGTAATTTTTAATGATTATGTATGTTGAGGTATGTTGTAATTTCATTATCTATAGTAAAAATTCTAGCTTTACAGCCATCAGCAACTTTGACGCAAGTCCATCTCCCTTTGTTTCCTTTACTGCCCGACACCTTATTAAATCGACAGTGTCCCATCTGAATCACAGGTTTGCCCCATCGAGACGTAGTGAATATCGGCTTATCAAAGCAGTCTAAAAAATATTAACTTTTGTAAATGTTGATATTCATTTAACATAGTTGGTAAAATAAGCAGAAAGAAATTAAACATAGACTTGGAAGGTACAAACAAATTATTAAAGAAAGTTCAGATAACTGTCACTTAAATTTTATAAATTCAAATACAAATTTCGATGTGTGATGGTTGCATTACATGACTGTCCTTTTATCATAAAAAAAATCTTTCATTAGCAACATTTTTATAATAGTCACAAAAACTTAAGTTAGTTAGATTACAGAATAGTCATAAGGTGAAAGAGTCGTAATTACTTATTAAACAAGTAAGAAACAGAACTGAACCTATTTTCTTTAAAATGTGTAACGGAGCCACACCAAAATTTTACATTTTCACTGTTCTCATAGGCATTATCTATTTATATTTATCCTAAACTTAAACTTAGGGGGTCTTACTACAAAAAAGTTAGACAATCTGTTGAACACTTGATCAAAATAATCACACCAAAATAAGTGGCTATAGAAGTCGAGTCATAAGAAAATAAGTTATTTTTTACTTCTGCGCATCAATGACATAGCCAGAGTTATTTTGTACGATTTTTTTGTTCAAGCGTTTAACAGACGTCTAACTTTTTTGTAGTAAGACGGAGGTTCTTTTAAATCCACTGTTTCTATCTAGCTTTTGTTTCTTATCTGCCAATTTATTACGTATTCATGATGTGTTTTAATTTCATTATAATAAGTTTTTCCTGTGTGAATAGGAATATTGCAAAAATGGTCAGTAGGTAAGTGCAGTTCCAGAGAAATACACTTTTATGGCGTCCCTAGCCCCTACAGTAGTTGAAAGATATACGGTACTTAATCCTATTTGCAAGCTTGATTTTCTTTTAACCAACTAGTATCTCGCACGATCGTTAATGTAATTTTTAATGATTATGTTCGTGTGCGAATGTTATTATTTCATTGTCTATAGTAATAATAGTAGCTTTACAGCCGTTGACGACTTTGACACAAGTCCACCTCGCTCTAGGTCCTCTACAGCTCGAAGCCTTATTAAACCGGTACTCGCCCATCTGAATTACCGGCTTGCCCCGTCGAGAAGTAGTGAATATTGGCTTATTGCAGCAGTCTAAACATAAACATTTACATTTATAAAATATGCTCACGTTGATATTCATTGAACATGGACGGTAGAAATAAGCAGCAAAAATAAGACGAGTTGAATGAATAAATCTCGTAATTTATTACGTCAAGTAAACTAAACCAACATTTTATTATCATAATGTACCATATTAACCACTTAACTACATTTTTACCTTATTTTAATTCATTAACATCCGTAGTGCCCCTGGGATATTCAAGCAGTTCCATAAAGCTTATTTAATGTTAATGGCATGTTAAATCTATTTCTGGCATTTTCTGTTTGAAGACAATGAAAGTGACAGCACTAAATTTAAGAAGCTTTAAGTTTACAGATGCTTTGTGCAACTGGCAGAGTGTCTGGTACAAAAATAAAGACACTGAACAAAATAAAAAAACAGTTTAAAGAGCAAAACAATTCATCATAACATCCCATGAAAACGTCCACTACAGGACAGGGAGCTCCCTCTAGAATTCTAGCTTTTGCTTGGAAAAATGTAGAGGGGAAGTACCATAGTCACCTCGCTTGTTAGCGTTACGGCTGGCACCATGGACCGCGGTTGTAGGTGACCGCAGTAAGTAAGATGTTAGATACAAAGGAGGATGCTGCTGCCCATCCTCCAGTTTATAACCCTTAGTCGCCTCTTACGACACCCACGGGTTTGTAAGGGTTGGTACTATTATAAAAACAGTTTGACGGGTTCTTACCACGATATGGATTTTTGATGAGTTTCCGATATTTCGGCGCTGTTGCAAGCACCATGATCACGGATGAACTGGAGTCTGTGGGTAGTTAAACTTATTGGCAGACATATCTGTCTACCTTCCTTCTAGTTCTTTTATTTTGGTGACTGCCGGAACTGTTGAAACTCGATCGAAACTCACTTCGACAATATACACTCACTACGTCACTGCCAATTTGCCGTACGTTTATCGCGCACATTGTTCCTACATAGGTCCACTACTGGATTCCACATGTTAGATAGTTTGTACCCATCTTCCCGATTGAAGTTTTTGTACTTAGGTATCTCAATCGCTTCTCTGACTAACCTGGGCACGTGATGACGTTCTACCGATAACACCTGTGGATTGTGTAGTTCGATCCAGTGGTTTGTCCCTTCTTCCAACAAGTGCTGCGCGACGGCAGACCTGACGTCATTGTTTGACGTCACGGGGCCAAAACGATTAAGACATTTAAATGTTAGCAATTCAATAACCAAAATACTTTAAAATAACTAAGTCAAAAGATAATATTTAGATGATACCTTATTCAAGAAAAAAAATTATAAATTACACAGTGTTTAAGTCTAGAATCTAGACTTTGTGGTGTGTTCGTCCTTGTAGTAGACAATTTCATTCTCGATGGTGTGCACGATGGCTCTGCAGGAGTAACGCTCGTGGGTCGCGCACCTCCACCGCACCTTGCCACTGTTGCTGCTGTTGCGGCAATTCACCCGGTACTTGATGCCATTCCAAAGCAACATATGTCGCCCTCGGTTCGACACGTAGAAAAATGGCCCTTCATCCGACCCTGAAATATAAATTTCTTATCAGTTCAATTAAGCTCAGGACAGGTCTATATTTTTTATTTAATTTTTATTATATTCAAAGTATGTACCTATGTGACGGGTTATGTCAACGATTGATTGATTGACTCTTGATTGACCTTATCTATGCGAATTGCGGACGAACACAAAACTTGGAAAAATAACAGAAAAGAAGGTTGGAAATTTATTTAATATTTTGTAATCTAGGACTTACTAAAGTAATGTTGCATACAAATCAGGATTCTCAGGTTGACTTCAGGATTCTAGAAAATATACCATTACGTATCAAAAATTTGGGAGGTAAGTGCGTATGTTTAACATTTTTTCGAGTGATTGCATCTTCTTCGTCGGTGGTCAATCGCGCTCGGCACTTATTACTGGTTTTCCTAGAACAACACCAGTTTTTAGTGTGTTTATTTGTTGACTCCAAACTGAAGTTGTAGCCTTGGTAGACGGCAACTAGATTTCCAGCCAAGTTCTTCACTACTATCACTAGAATAAAATAAATCATTCTAAGGATCGTAGTGATAAATATCACTCGAGTGTGAGTTTGCTCTTAAGAGAGACACTTCAGATAGCTTTAGATAAATTTACCAATACGACTCTTAGAAAGGTCGAGGTTAGTACTTCGTCACAAATCACAAACAATGAGTGAGAAGACTAATTAAGCTACATATTACAAATGTACAAAGTTTATATAAATAACTAAAAGTTCTGATAACAAAATTTTTATGCAGAAAAACAGGTAATACCGTCGCTTGAATCTTTTAGAAGGCTGTCAAAGAGCTCGGCGCCTAGGAAAATTAAAAAAAAGTAAATTCGTCAAAAAAACTCTAGTTGGCTGTGCTCTGTGTTGGCTCCTTGATACGGTCGTAGGTTTTATGTGGATATGTCTTTGTAGGTAGGTACAGTCAAAAGCACGACATGCTCCCACCCACGTCCACTCACCCCCACCCCTCATCCTACCTATCCTTACCCCCTTTCCCCCGGCCCTTTACCACCCTCCCCTCACCCTCTGACTCATCCAAAGGTCGACTTAGTACCAATTATTGCCACAAGAGGGTTTATATCCATTTTGCATGAAATTACCCCAAACAAAAGCACAGATGTATCTTGGGAAAAAAATCTAATCCTGAAAAAGAAAATCCGAGGAGAAGAGATTCCTGAGAGAGAGAAAAATCGTGTATACATACTAGGTACTTATAAAAGATAATCAGGTATCTTTCTTGAATAATACAAAATTTAAATATTAATGAGAATGTCTATTGTTGGCTTTGATGATGATGCCGTCAATGGTAGTAAGTCTTGCAGGGCACTTGCTGCTACCATGGCTGCATATCCAGGTGGCCTTGGGTCCTCTGCTGCGATAATTCTTATTGAAACGGTACCTGCCGATCAGCAGGACTGGTTTGCCAAACCTCGATAAAGTAAATCTTGGAAAACCTTTGAACAAAAAAAACTCGGTTACGAATGCATGTTTGTCAACGTTTCTGGATTAATAATAATTATAACAGCGATACATAACCAAACGTCTAGTAGAATTTGGAGGTTCCAAATAACGTATCCCATCAAAATGTCAAGTCTCGCAACGCAATTTTTCCGCCATACGAGTAGAAAGTTGTGAGATCTAATGCCAAATTTCAGCTCTCTAGGTATAGTGGAAGTACGAGATCTTTTTGATGATCGGTGAGTGAGTCATTGGGAATTCAGGCATCTAACTTTATCCAAAAGGAAGAATTTTATATATTTTTATATAGGTTCCATTTTTTTTCGTTATTCCAATGCTTACCAACACATTTTTCAGCTTGAGTATATTTGACGGAAAAATAACATTGTTTTACAAACTTGTTTTTACTTTCGAGCGGAGCGAGAAAGGTATTGTATTCGTGAAAAAAAAAAAGTTTTTCTAATTTTCTCAAAAATGTGTTCTATATCACTTATACATCATAAAAAACAAGTCTCCCAAAAATGTCCGTCCGTCGGTCGGTCGGTCGGTCGGTCGGTCGATCCGTCGGTCGGTCGGTCTGTCCGTCACGCTTTGGCCTAGCGGCTAAACGAGTGGTCCGATTGACACCATATTTTGGAATTTAGGAGTTTTATGCAAATCCATCGAAGGGTTTTAAGTGGTTTCTGGCTGGCTCTCATTTTGAGGGTAGCTGTCATACAACGAAAATGATAAATTGTAATTTTCTCAAAAACGGCTCATAGAATCTTGATAAAACTTTGCATGACCAAGCATCTCCATGTAAGATATCTTGCGCCAGTATCAATTGATCTGTGTAATTTCATATAAGGGGTGTTCCTGTATGACCAAATCTTAAATATGTGATTTACCCAAAATTGGTTCCATTGAGTGTATTAAAATTTTCTATAATATTAATCCTGGATTGATTGAATACCTGACTGGATATTCTTTATGATTTTTTAAAATAAAATTTAGTACACAGGGTGTACCAAAAACTGAAAGGGCTTGCTCAGTAGACTAAACTGAACAATAACCCATAAGGAACATGTGTTGGGAAATTAAAAAAATATCCATGCAAGTATCCTACTGTAGTATCTATTGATCTTTGAAAATTCATGTAAAGGGTGTTCCAGTACTACCAAAAGTTAAACATGTGATTTACTCGAAATCGTTTGATGTTTGTTTGTTTTAATGTTTGACAATTTGAATTCTGAATTGATCTATTTCATTCGAAAAATGTTTTTTTTGGAAAAACGTAAATAAAAGTTTGTATTTCCATACTATGTGTATGGCGTTACAAATTTAAGTTTGCGGTTGATAGTTTTTCCTTGAGTATTGCGAGAAAGTAAGTGCAGTGCTGCTGTACCATTTATTTTCTGTTAGCTTTAGCCGATTGCTTTTGACATGGCTGCAAAATATGTTGGTAAGAGAGGAAAAACAAGATTGTCAAACAATGTTATTCTTACCGGAAAATATACTCTGATTTAATGTCATGGTTGCATAATAGATCGGTAATCTTTGGAATAAACGAAAAAAAGGGATCGTAGATGCTTTTTAACGTTCCGTATTTCAAAAAGAAAAAAACTGAGCCCTTATACGATCATTTAATTGTCCGTCTATCTGTCTAGACAAACAGACAAAAGGGTCTTGACATCTGTTAAGACCCTTTTTCTCACGAACGGGTAAAGGTATTAAAATGAAATGAATACCAAATATAAAACTCTGTGTATCCTTGAAGATGTGAAAATTTCAAGCTTCTACAACAAAACAATCAAAAGATGCGGCCATGTATGTCCCCATCTTCACACATTTATGAACCAAACCAAAACCTAAAGGTAGACCTAGAATCATGAAATTTAGCAAGATGCTAGGTCTTATACCATAACTAAAGGAAAAACTAAAAAACTCAGAAAAAAACTTCGATTCAGATGAACTCATGTGTCAAGTACATTCATATTAAAGAGTTCACTTACGTGACCCACTTTTGAGTGGACCTGGAGTTTTTTTTATTCAATGGGCCATAGACAGGTACAGAACCCTTAGCACGTCAGTCCGACTTGTTTTTGACCGGTTTTTTTTTACAGTAGAGCCTAAATGTGCTAGTTCTACGGGAAAATATGAAAGACGAATGAAATCGTGGGCAACAGTTAACAATGTAAATGAAAGAATAAGCTGACATTAATTGTATTTTTGAAATAAAGGAAAGGTGAACAATCTAAACTTAGAAAGATGTTAACTTAAACTAGGAGTGGTTGTGAGCTCCATAAGTTTTTGTAATAACGGAGTCAGATGTGGTAATGGTTGCGTTGCACTTGTTCTGTTGTTTCTTTGAACAAATCCATCGGACAATACCGTTTATTTCAGTGTTTTTGTGGAACCGATACGGACCCACCATAAGAACCGGATTCTTCCCTCTTTTCGACTTTCCGAATCGGATGTCTGAACCTCCTAAAAGAATAAATAAAATAAGTGCAAAGAAATAAGCTAACAAAACAAGAAGTGATAAGATAAGCTCAAAGATAGAAACTAATGAAACAAGAAGAATTTATTTCCACAAAATCTTGACATCATATTTATTGATCATATACATATATCTTGACAGGAAAATAACCCACTTTTTCTTCAAGGAAATTAATGTTTTAATAACTTTATGTAATTAAATTATACCTAGATTTAATTTGAAACGTTGATTTATTTTTATTTTATTTAAAATAAAATTGTAGTTTAGAAAATGTTTATTTTACACACTAAACTTTTTCGCATTTTATTCTAAATTACTCATTAGACTTAGACGTATTTGATATTTTGACTTATTTAATGTAATTTTTTTTAAATGAAACAATTTTTGAAGAGAAGTGTATTTTATTTATTCTACATTAACACCTTATTCACACATGCAAATCAAATTTGACTGTCAATTTTACTCCTAGCGCCAAAAAATATTGCTACTTTTTAGGGTTCCGTAGCCAAATGGCAAAAAACGGAACCCTTATGGATTCGTCATGTCTGTCTGTCTGTCCGTCCGTATGTCACAGCCACTTTTTTCCGAAACTATAAGAGCTATACTGTTGAAACTTGGTAAGTAGATGTATTCTGTGAACCGCATTAAGATTTTCACAAAAAAATAGAAAAAAAAAACAATAAATTTTAGGGTTCCCCATGCTTAGAACTGAAACTCAAAAATCTTTTTTTCATCAAACCTATACGTGTGGGGTATCTTTGGATAGGTCTTCAAAAATTATATTGAGGTTTCTAATAAAATTTTTTTCTAAACTGAATAGTTTGCGCGAGAGACACTTCCAAAGTGGTAAAATGTGTGTCCCCCCCCCTGTAACTTCTAAAATATATTGATGTACATTACCAAGCAAACTTCCAACGAAAATTGGTTTGAACGAGATCTAGTAAGTAGTTTTTTTTTATACGTCATAAATCGTAAACCGCAATTTACCTTTCATTCAATCAACTCAAATATAAATTTTAGTTACTTAACATCACATAATAAAGTTTTTTAGCAATAAAAATACCATTTGTACGGAACCCTCAGTGCGCGAGTCCGACTCGCACTTGGCCGTTTTTTTTTAAAGCTTAACTGACAAGGTACTTGGTAAAACGGATTGTTGATTCCGTAATTCATGGGTTGCACAATTACCTTCTTTCGTGAATACGTTGAATAAACAGATGATGAATAGACACAAAATATAAAATAAATATAAAAATGAACATGTTCCAAAAAAAATTACTTTAAAAGTTTTTTTTACAGTGATTTTACTATCTTTGACCATCTTTACTTCTAAAATAAATTTATATAAATAGAGTGCATAGTAGAATCTATGTCTGCTTAATCATCTTAATTTTTTTTATCGTAGGAAATAGCAATTATTTTCATAATTTACCGCGCTTAATCGATGTGGTTATGATTTTCTTTGACGTCGATAATTTTGCCTTTATTAGTATAGACTACGGCATGGCAGCCTGTGTTCCGTTTATTGCAACGCCACATAACCCTCGGACCAGTACCTTTGCCTTGCTTGTTAAATCGATGACCTCCATATAGCAACGATTGGTTTCCCCTGCAATTCTTGGTCAATAGTGCTGGTGCTTCTAAAAACATTTGTTGGTATAATAAAAAATGTAAAAAAAAATAAACAAATAAGTAAAAACTAAAAGTAAATGCCTAATAATTGTGATGGATGCCCACTGAAATGTTTCACTTCTTCCTGACCTACTTCCATGACAGTGACTTTAGGTGTATACGTCCATAATGCAGGTCTTATTTCAGCAAGCATGCTGTTGATATTGAGCGTCCTCACTGCTGACACCATGCAGGGCTTGATATCTTTATTCAAATGAAAAGTATTCCAGTACAACCAACCAGGTACAACTGTTTACCGAACACATCAAAACTAATCAGTATCACAAACACGAAGGTGAAGAAAAAAGATCATCATGACCAATGACGTAACAATCTATCGCGGGTCAGTTGTAGAGATATAGAACTGTATGAATAGAAAATCGCTGATCGGTTTGTCAATACTCAATACATTTATTGCCTTCATATGGTACATAACAAGATGGTATTATAAATAAGGTATCTCATATGAGCCCATTTTCAGAGGCATTGCAATCATTGAGATAGACCGAGATTTTAAATAGTTATCAACAATATTTAATTATGTATTTATATAATGTAGGTATATTTGTTTAGTTTATTTATTTTTATCATTGAAATATTCGTTTAAATTATAGTAAGTTTTAGTTATTAGGTATTCCTTTAATAGTTTTATCATCTTATTAAAAGAATTTTCTATTCTTATATTTAGCGGTAGATGATTATATATTTTTATTGATACACTTAAAGGCAAATACAGGCGAACAATATAGCTGTTTTCTCCAAGAGACTTTTATAAAAATGTGATTTAGAATTCGAACATAAATATTCGTCCAGTGATACACGACCATAGAGGTTGAACTAAAATATTGTATGAAAAACCAGCCAAGTGCGAGTCGGTCTCGCGCACCTAGGGTTCCGTACCACCACATAATATTAATTGTATTAGTTGAAATTTTAGTAACTTACTGTGCTAGATTTTTCAAGTCCAACTCGCACTTGACCTGTTTTTATATTTTTTTCATTATTTTAGAGCTTATGCACTATAAATATACAAATTTTCACGTTTGTAAATGTTCCTGTTTTTACAATAGAGCTAAAACAAAAAAAATTGCAAAAATCTATTAAAAAACACGTTTGTAGTAGAGAAACCTCCCTTATTTTTTATTTTTAGTATAGCAGCAACAAAAATACATAATCTGTGAAAATTTCAACTGTCTACCTATTACTGTTCATGAGAGTACAGCTTAAACAAAATTTTGTAAAAACAGCTGACTTTGGTGGCATCTTATTCCTTTTTTTAAAATTATTTTAAAATAAAAAATATTATATTTATCTACTCAACAAGCTCTAAACAACGATACCCCATTCGATGAAGCGAACTCGAACCCCATACATTTTTTTTTAAGTTTTATTTGTTGTTCTAGCGGCAACATATATAAACAATTTGTGAAAATTTTAATTTTCAACCTATTACGGTTCATGAGATACAGCCCGCTGTCAGACAGACAGACATCGGAGGCATATCAATAGGGTCCCGTTTTTCACTCTTTGGGAACGGAACCCTAAAAAGAAATACGCTCGAAGTGCAAACAAGTCTACCAACCAAAGTAAAGAGGTTTTGTTCAAAATGTCAATAACATTTTCAGTTGCCACAAATAATAATATAATCCTATGATCTTTAGTATTGTTTCTTCATGTAATTACAATAAAGTGGTATTTTAACGATGAATGTGTGTCTTATTGAGCCTTTTATTAGTTTCTCATAGAGAGAGATGAAAAGTACAGTGTAGTACGCGGCTGCAAAAATATTTTTTACCTCTGGCGACCTATGATTGAATCTTAAAATATTTACACTTTCAAGGGTATAGACCTTAATATATTTCAACTTGATACCTTAACACGTTCGTGAGGGTTCGTGAAGGGTCTTGACAGACAAACATAATAAAAGGGCTCTGTTTTTTTTTCTTTTGAGGTACGGATCCCTAAAAACAATTAAAATACACATTTCTTTTTTTCTCACGCATTATTCACCAAACATCCATCACTAGTGATTATAAAGATCTTGCAGAGTATAGGGTTGTTTTTGTGCATCTCAGGATATTTTTTTGGCTGTCTTCTTTTTAAAGTTGTTACAAATTCAATTAGTCCATAAGCCATACCAAGATATCGGTATAATTTACGGGTAAATGAAATCGGACGTTAGATCTTGAGATAAAGTTGACCTTAAAGAATTCTGAATTTGCCATCTTGGATTGGCTGCCATTTCATCAAGGTACCACTTTGGGATAACAAAATAGATTTTTTAAAATTCTTATAATGCTATCTAATAGTCTAGGCAACGTTGCGGATCGCTGTATGAAGATCCCCGCATTAAATCCTCAGTCGATGAAACTTTGCTGGGGTATTACACCATATGAGACAAACTTTCTATAAAAAACAAAATCGGTACTTTTAATTTTTCCATACAAAAATTACAAAAAATGTTTTTTTTGGATATTTTGAATTTTCATTTAATTCATGATTCTTTATCATCCTGTCAAATAAAATCTGCCTGAGAGAATTATGTAGGGGTCAACTGCTTCGTTGCCTACACTATAACTTCGGTGAAAAGGAAAATTAGACTCCTTAAATTATACCTATATTGGGTTACATCTGAACTCTTGGATTGGCTGCTGTTTCGGTCAGCTACCACTTTGAGACCGCAATAATTGTCCATTAACATCCTAAAAAACCTGTCTAACAGTGGTAAAAGGGAAAATAGTTCCCCATAAATTATACCGTTTCCTCAATTTTGGCTAATTAAGGTCCAATAATAAAAAAATGCTTTTCTTTTGTTGATCTCAATGAATTACAGATTTTTCCTGCTTATTGTTCAATTAAAAAAAGACTATTTCAAAAAACGAAATACCCGACTGTGTAGAAAAATATGAAATGAGGGAGAAAGAAGAAGTTCTAAACATTTCATGACGTAATGCAGGCGAGGGGGACATTCGAAACATTTTATGAAAAGCCGGGCGGACTAAAATTACGTATTTGGAGGTGGTTTTTAACATCAAATATATTTTGTAGTTTTTCTTTGTGGGTATTTTGTTTTTTGAAATATGTTTTTGTATGTAGTCCTTTTTTATTTTATTTTTTATCATATTTTTTTTATACCCTATGACACTCTCACATTAAATACAAATCTAACGAGACCTTATATTTAGAAATCTATCAAGCCGTTTAGGCAGCAGAGTGCGACAAAGAAATCGACATACATTTATACATACTTACATACATACAATCGAAAAACATAACCCTCCTGTTTTGGGGCAGTCAGGTAAAACATAAAATGTAAGCTGAAATTATTTATCTGTATTATTAAAGTACTTCAGTTAAATATAATTAATATCAATTATAACACCGATTACAAAGAAGTGACAATTTTTCTGCCTTTAAATCTCTGCCTGCATCTGTATTCCTGAGTTCATATAACCCGAATCAATTCAAGTCGCGAGTGAATAGGCTTCTTCTGGGCAAGCACGTCCTATCGTCGACTTCATCTCTGTCCTCAAACCTAGATCGAGGTCAAGAGTAAGCCCATTGACAATAAAAAAAAAACCCATGAGTTAACTGAATTCACTAGCCATTCAATGGGGTAACGCAACCAGCAGCGTAATGGGTATATTTTGACCAGATGCAGGCAAGGTTGGGGTTAAGACTAAGGTTTGCTTAATGGTTTTATTTCTCACAAACAATATTGTAATCATTTAGTGGTTATGTGCATGACTGGCTTTCACGATTATATTATCAATGGTTGTAACAGTGGCCTTGCAGCGACCGGTGCTGTTTTTGACGCATCTCCAAAGGACCTTTGGTCCTTTGCTTCGACAATATTTGTTGTATCTATGCTCTCCTAGTAGCATAATAGGATTGCCGCGACTCGTGAAGAAGAATGTTGGATCTGGAAATAAAATCATACCAAGAAAATAACTATTGCGCAAAAGATAGTCGTATCTCCAATAGTAGATTAGTAGCCAAGGGCTGTAAGGCATCAATTGCAGCCCGAGATATTTAGGCGCACGAGCGCAGCGAGGGCGCCTATAGTTCGAGGGTGCAATTGATGCTTACACCCGAGCTAACTACTCTGCTTTACATCTCGATTGTGAGGTAAGTCCTTAGTACCACCAAATTGTAGGTGACCAATTAGCGATCTAGGGTAATAATGTAGCTCTAGGGTAATAAAGTCACTACGTCTTTCTTATGCCATAACATTCTCTTATCACATTATTTCCTATCCTGTAACTCAATTTCACACCAATCATACTCAACGCTCTCATTTCTACTGCATTAATTCTAGTTTCATGCTTCTTCAAAATTTATAATAAAAAAAATATTCTAGAAAAAAGAAGACAAACTTGACAATTTTACAGTTTTTCAAACGAAAACGGATCTGACTTACACTGGAAATAAAAATCTGAAATTACTTAATAAAATCAATGATAATAAAAATAAAAATTAAATGCGATGGTAATATCCAAAACTATCGCATTTAAATATTCCAGGAGGATGATTATGATTGTTGAAGATTTTTAAAATTCTAGTCCTATCAACATCAGTCTCGAGGCGCGCTTTGCAGCCGCAAGAGTTGTGAGTGGAGCAATTCCATACGGCCGTCTGCTTTGACTTGCAGATGTAAACAAAGCCGAAAGTGTAGTTGTCTACAAGGGCCAGCTTTGTTTTGTTTCGTTGTCCGAGTACGAACTTAAGACCTGAAACAACAATGTCACAAAAACTTTTGCTATAAAATAATATTTCGTGTCACGTAGTTAACAAGATAACCAAATAATAACGTACACGTAACCATTGGTATTAAGCTACTCGTACATAAATAAATATAACGTACTTTCCCGAACTCCGATACCACATCATTCCAAATTAAGAACCTACCACTTAATTTACTCATATACAACTTTTTACACTACGATACTAAAAGTACTTTTCTCAAACATGCTTGAATATTCGATCACTATTTTGTCAACCTTCTTCGAGATAAATCAAAATAGCTGTACTGATCAAATATTCGCGAGCAGCTGCCGGCAATGTTAGTATGAAAATCCATTTCTATCGAGTTTTTCGACCGAGTAAATTACTATGAAAACACACATCTATCTAGATATTTAAAATAATATATCAAATAAAATATGAAAAACTGCGATGTAAACAAAGGAATATATTGTAAAGTAGAAAGTTCTTAGGGTTCCGTACCCAAAAGCTAAAAAACCGGATCCTATTATGTATTTCTGTTACCGCTTTATCGAAAAATACAAAAAAAAAAAAAAAAGTAAGAAATTAGAGTAATTAATTAAAATAAACCTGTATTTTAGGCGATTTCTGCTCGATTTTTGTTTTAGCTCGTGTACATACTATAATTGTGTGTGGAGCAGTACCAGTCGCAGAGTTATCTCTTCTTGCATTGTTTTTGCAGTAGTATGTGTACTCGTTGTACATTTTGATGTACCTGCCGGTATACCACGACTTGGCTAACAAAATCACTATAATAAAAATCTAGTTACTTTGTTTCTTTAATTAAAATCTATGTAAAAACGAATAATAAATCAAAGACATATTATGCATGTATGAAAGGATTGATGAAAGTACAGGAAGCAAGGGAAGTAAGTCAAGATCGTAGGAGGTGGAGGACTGTGGTCTCTGCCTACCCCGACGGGAAAGAGGCGTGATGTTATGTATGTATGTATGTACATATTATTAGAATTTGCGTTACAAAAATTTATGTATTTTAAACCACCACACAGCTTTTGATTTTTAATTATCTATCAGCTTCAACCTTAACCTAATTCCGAACCAAAGCCTATTGAAAATAGTGCTAACATAAGTATGAACTATTAATGCTGTCTGCCACAGTTAATTGCAGCGGATTATAGCGGATTATAGTTTCGCTGGATGTTGGCTTTGATCATTTGTTATTTACCACTTGCTGTTTTGTTGACATACAATTAAATGATTACGAAAAACCGGTGTAAAATAACCGGTGTGCATGAAACTCGATCTTTGTGTGAACCGTAATGGTATAAGTTCGTAGCTGGCAAAGAGACAGCAGCAGCAGATGGCGCTGTGGTCATGATTCCGAACCCGACTGCAGACCGCAACTGCATATGGTAGTGTTTTGTTAAAGGTACGGGCAAACTAGGCTTATGATAAATTTTCACAGAGTAGTGCCTTTATTCAATTTTTATATAGTTACGCTTTTCTGTTGTCGGCCTCCTGGCTTTACACGGACGGACTGATGAACCAATATCCTAGTAGAATGTGATTTAAGTACGTTAGAGAGGTCACATAAGATAAATGTGTTTATAAATTACGATTTTTCTTTATTTACTATGAAAACCGATATCCTCTCACGGACGATGTAACATTACGTACGTAGCATCACATAAGACTAAATTTCCCGCACCTCAAATCATCGAAGTCTTTTCGCTCCAGCGCAGCGTCGGCGGCACTACTGATTTGCAGTCGGGCGAGAGTGTCGTCTGCTGCCCGACTACACGTATGTGTCGCTAGCTACGGAAGGAATTTCATAGAAACACATAGAAAACAATAGTGTCGCCGCGACACTTCGTCTACTGTTGCTATCTGCAGTCGGCTACGAACCTCATACTTAAAACTATTTATTTACTCAGCAAAACAGATGTCCTAGCTGGTTAACTAAACAAACATAAGGTACCTATATTATATTTTTATGTAGATTCCATTCCGTACGATAAACTTAGGTGGTTGATGTGTGTGTTCTTCGGCGGAACGGATCAGTTCGCCATAATTTGTGAGGTTGAGGGAGGCTCGACACCCCCTGCCTTGCATTGTGCACGGCCATCGAGCCGAGTTCTTATTCTTCTTGTGTAGATAAAACGTGTGTCCTTTATAGATGCTTAAGAGTCGTCCGTTTACATTTTTCACAAATGTGACTGTAAAGAATAAAATTTTATTTTTCCTTTATTTGATTCAAATTCAATTAAACTCTTTCAAATAACTATATCAAAGGTTAACAATAGGGTGGTCAATGTGTATATTTTTATAAACAAGTATAAATAGAACTATGAAGAATTTTATTCCAGAAAATATTTTTTTCTTAGCTTCACACAAAAGTTTTAATTAAAAGCATTCATCATCATGTCGTGTGGGTTGCAAGGTCGATGATCGACCTCACAAACCCTAGTGTCAGAATTGTCGAGCCGCCAAAAGCCTCTAACATGGCTTATTAACGACTACATCCGTAGATAGTAGACGGGACCAACAGCTTAACGTGCTTTCCGAAGCACGGAATAATCTTACTTTTCGGACAATCAGGTGATTTTTTCCTGCAATGTCCTAACCAAACTGGGAAGGTCGCACAAAGGGATTTTTGTTTGACAGAGACCCCACCCGGTATCGAAGAACCTCCGCATCGAGAGCCGAGCCCTCTAACCACAACACCACGGAGGCTGTTAAATGTATAGGTTTGGGGTAATCTGATCCCAAACTAGAGCTTATTAATTTAATATTAATTAATAATTTAATTTAATATTAATTAATAATATTAATTAATGCAGTGGAAATGAGAGCGCTAAGGAGTATGATTGGTGTTAAATTGAGTGACAGGATTAGAAATAGTGTGATAAGAGAACGGTGTGGCGTAAAAGAAAACGTAGTGACCAAAATCGAGAAAGGGATGCTGAGATGGTTTGGTCATGTAGAGAGGATGAATGAACGAAGACTGACCAGGCGAGAGTGAATGGAAACGTTGGAAGGGGAAGGCCTAGGCGAACGTACCTGGACCAAATTCAGGACGTTCTGAATAAAGGCCAGGTTAAAAGTACCCTAAACCGACGAGCATGTATGAAAGGATTGATGAAAGTACAGGAAGCAAGGGAAGTATGTCAAGATCGTAGCAGGTGGAGGACTGTGGTCTCTGCCTACCCCGACGGGAAAGAGGCGTGATGTTATGTATGTATGTATGTAATTAGAGCTTGTACTACGGATATGGGTAGCCAGTACCAACTATGGGTATACTTTTGTGATGTCAACGTAATGAATTACCCTTCGCTGTGGAAACGGGTGTACCATAGTGTAAAGAAGCATAATCTTTTGCGCACGCGATTGAGCGACGCCTAGCGCTTGCGGGGTCGAGTGCGAGTGCGAGAGCCCCGCTCCGTAGCGTGCCGCTGGTTCAGCACATCTTGCGGGCCATTAGTAGGCGGCCAACCTTATAGGAACCTTCGAGCCTGGTGCGCTCCGTGGCGGTCTTTTTGACTATGTGTTTGTTTAAGTTTAATTTCTGACTTTGTATTTTGACTTTGAGTTCGTTTGACATGCAAATTAAATAAACGAATAAAAATTTTCAACAAATGCTTGCAACATTTATGTAATAAAACAATATTTTGTAATTAATTATGCATTAGAACATTAAAAAGTAACCTACATCTGCAGAACACACACTACTATATATGTCAGTACAGGAAAATACATTGCTATATAGAGTAATAAATATTATGGGCACAAAACAAGGCTTTACGTAGTACCTAAAGCTTACAATCAATTTTCTATGGAAGAGAATAGTGTCTCAAAATATTAGTTTAAGAAAAAAGTAAAGGAAGTGTTGATGTCTGCTCGTGAAGAATGAAGGAAATAATTGAACAATAGTTTACTCAATCACTGTGTATAATACCTAAGTAAATAGGCGTATAGGTAAGCACAAACGAGAGCTATATCTCCGCCAACAAACTGCCATGCAGTTTGGCGGGTTCATAGGAGTTGCCATATTCTAATCTTAAGAAATAAATAATTTATTTATGGCTTTAATAATCGACAAATATAACTAAATATAACGATTCATGACACTGAGTACTTAAAACGCCTATAATTTATATTAATATGCGGTTTTTTCTTTATTTATTTATTTATTGAAGTAACATATTAAAACAATGACAACAACTTTTTAAAACAATGTAACAAAAACTAAGGCGTTTATCCGTACATTGCATTGTCTTGTCTTTTCTTATTAGGGTTCTGTACCCAGAGAGTGAAAAATGGGACGTTATGCCTCCGATGTCTGTCTGTTTGTCTGTCAGTGGTCTGTATATCATGAACCGTAACCGGTATTTCTATTGCCGCTATAACAACAAATAGTAAAAATTAAAAAAAAACCGGTCAAGTTCGAGTCGGACTCGCGCGCCGAGCGTTCCGATACACCTATAGTATTTTTGGAAGCAATAAAGTCCATTTTTAGGACCGCAAAACTAAATTTGTTTGTTTTTTGCATATTTCAAAAAAAACTGCGAATGTTAGAAAAATCGTTTTATTTTTGCTGTAATATTTAATAAAATTCTATCGACTGTAATTAACTCAGATTTTTTCTCTTACAAACTTCGGAAATAAGGGGGGGGGGGGGGGAATGGTATTTTTTTTTTTTCATCTTAACTTCATAACTCAGTGTTGTAAAACAATACAAAAATATATTTTAGAATGCGCAAGTAAAGCCCTTTCATACGATACCCCACTCGACCTAGTCAAATTTTGCCCCCCTATTTGGGCCCCCTTTACTTTAATAGTCATAATTTTTTTCTAATTCTTTTATGTGCATAAAGTTGGGCAAACATATCCTAAAACTATTCCAAATTTCAAGTCAATAACATGAGTGGTTGCTGAGATGTACTGGTGTGACAGACAGACGGACAGACAGACAGACAAATTCGCACCATAAGGGTTCCTTTATTTTATCATTTTGGTATCGGAACCCTAAAAAATAGTAAGTTAAGGGGTCTCGTACTAAAAACCTGCTTTTTAGGCAATTTTTGCTGGATTTTTGTTTTAGCTCTATCTTAAAAACGGGAACATTTTCAAGCGTGAAAATTTGTATGATTACCCATAATGCATAAGCTGTAAAATAACAAAGTACCTGGGCGACCGAGCTTCGCTCTATAGCCGCCTCAACCTGAAAATATCATCGGGTGAGCAAGTTATGCTACTCGCCAACAGGTGGCGCTGTAAGTTTCTTCAACGCACTAAAACGCGCTAAGAAATATTAAAAAAGACGGTGAAAACGAATTTTCCCAGACATGAGACCTAGCTAGATCGATTTTTTGCCCCCGAAAACCCCTGTATACTAAATTTCATCGAAATCGTTAGAGCCGTTTTTGAGAAACCGATTACAAATATGTATACAAATATTGCTTGTTTAATAGTATAGGATAATAAAAACTGTTCAAGTGCGTGTGGGACTCGCGCATTTTCAATACACTTCTGCATTACTGCACGACCATAACTAAGACGGTATTCTTTACCTTAGTGGTACAAAACCCTCGGTGCGCGAGTCCAACTCCAAGTCAACTTGGCCGGTTTAGGGTTCCGTAGCTAAATGGCAAAAAATGGAACCCTTATGGATTCGTCATGTCTGTCTGTCCGTCCGTATGTCACAGCCACTTTTTTCCGAAACTACAAGAACAATACTGTTGAAACTTGGTAAATAGATGTATTCTGTGAACCGCATTAAGCTTTTCACACAAAAATAGAAAAAAAAAACAATAAATTTTAGAGTTCCCCATACATAGAACAGAAACACAAAAAAAAAATTTTTCATCGAACCCATACGTGTGGGGTATTTATGGATAGGTCTTCAAAAATGATATTGAGGTTTCTAATAAAAAAAAATTCTAAACTGAATAGTTTGCGCGAGAGACACTTCCAAAGTGGTAAAATGTGTCCCCCCCCCCCCCCCCCCTGTAACTTCTAAAATAAGAGAATGATAAAACTATAAAAAAACATATGATGTACATTACCATGCAAACTTCCACCGAAAATTGGTTTGAACGAGATCTAGAAAGTAGTTTTTTTTTATACGTCATAAATCGTAAACCGCAATTTACCTTTCATTCAATCAACTCAAATCAGGTAATTTAATCAATATAATGTGGTGGTACGGAACCCTCAGTGCGCGAGGCCGACTCGCTCTTGGCCGGTTTATTTTGTGAAGCGGTATATAACGAAATTTGTCTCATTTTCTACAGTGATATTAAAATATCCTAGCTCATGCTAAATAAACAGTTAATAAACAGTTAAAATCTCACTTTTTTATTAGACAAATATATACGATTATCTATTATATCCATATTTCGACGAAGGATTATGATTATGATAATTTTTGAAGTTGACAATTTCGCCATCAGCAATTCTAACAGAAGCGTAGCACCCTGCGCGGTTGCAGAACCAGGTTGCCGCCGAGCTTCTATTATTTCTGTTCTTATAATAGCGGTAGGGTCCCACTACAACCACTTCAGAACCCTTCCATGTCGTTTCATATCTTGGAGTTTCATACAATAAACCTGGAAAAGAATAAACGTTGAAGATAGTGACAGATTGCCAATTAGTATGATAAATGTCACACACATTTATTTGAGTGGAGAGCATAATAAGATTACTTAACAGCAGCATAGTTCCTTTTATGGCCGCGAGTTCAGAAAAGGAATTAAGACTGCGGCTGAACTACGAAAACGAAACAAAGCGAAAGCTCATACAGTTTACAGTGAGGCATAAGACATAAAAATACATGTTTAATGTGATTAGTCGTGTTAATTTTTAACAGTAATAGAGGCGCGGCAGCCATAAGACCATTTGTTGCAGACCCACTGAACCTTGGGTTCATTATATTATTGTGTTAGTGACTTGGGTTAGTGATATTTTTTTTAGACTTGGGTTAGCGATAAGGTAAGGTTAGAAATAATAACACTAATTAAAAAACTTTTTATTTTTTATTACTATAGAAAAATACTAATCCAACACCAAACTTTTTTTGGTCAGTTCTTTTACTTGGGCAGGCGTCGTAATCAGCTAGTTGCTTTCTCTCAATTTTTTTCAATAATCCTACGTTAACGAGTATACTTTGAAACCGACTTATGTGATGCTTTAATCTACATCGCCATTGAAACTGTCGACAAAAGGTGCCCTAAAAATTCGAACTGTTTTACTCTTTTTAACTGAACTCCATTAAGGAATAAAGGTGGAATAACGGCAGGAGCCTTTTTGCCGACGGCTCCAAAGACCATAAACTTGGACTTCTTTTCGTTAAAATGGATACCACGAGAAGATGCGCAATCCTCACAAACTTTCAGTAAGCTATGGATAGCGCTAATCGAGGGGCCTAATAGCACCATTTCGTTGGCACACGTAATATGATTAAAACATTCTCCTTTGACAAAACATCCAGCGTAGGTGCTGCTAAGCTTCTCGATTAGCGCATTCTTCCATGAAATATCCGATAGATCCACAAAGCATGCATATATCGCTGTCTCCCTGAGTCTGTAATAGTTGACGGCATACTGCAAGCTAAGAATGGCCTTCTCAACATGATATCTTGAGCGAATGCCTGCTGGAAGAAGTTTGTAAATCTTAGTGTATCTGATGCGGGTGATATTAAAAACGTGAGTTTCTTGAAAAGACCTTCGTTTACCCGGGAAATGGTGAAAATCAATATACTTTATATGTCTAGTAGTAAAAAAAATAAAAGTATCAGTAGTTATTTTACATATCGTCGTATTAATAAATATATACATATATATACACATCCTAACTGCCGAAAAGCTGCCATCAGGACACGGTCTTCCTTGGTCCATATGGAAGTCACTGAACAGACTGCGGTCGGGCGTTGACAGGTGCGGGGAACTTATGAAGAGGTGGGGCTTCTCTGATAACGACAAGTGTGAGTGCGGTATTTTGTAAACCATGACACACTTGCTGTCGTGCCCTACTTCTCCAGTTTCCTACACTCGGAAGTACCTTTTTGTAGGCAACCAAAAGACTATTGATGTGGCTACTTTTTGAGCTAAGTTTTCATAGTAAATTTTGCCATTGACTCGAAAAGAAGAAGAAGAAGATTAATAAATAACTCCTGAGATTAGTATGTTTATTTTTACTAGTTTTCGGTCGAATTTACGAGCCATTGCACTTGTCATTCGTTCCCAACATTGGTGTAAAATTACGTCGGTTCGACGTAATTTCGTGGTCGCCAATTTTGGTTGCCGTAAAAATGTTGACTATATCAATTGCTAATGATTTGTATTATACCCTTGGCACCTAACGGGAACAGGTCAAATTTCCATTTACCCTGTAAATTGACTAAAGCAAGTTGAACCAAATTGGATATTGTAACACATTAAGTACAATCTTTTACAATATATATTTTCACGTAAAAAAAAGACACACACAATAAATATAAATATTAAATTTATGATA
The DNA here is from genome assembly GCA_947532105.1 of Athrips mouffetella. Lineage (NCBI taxonomy): Eukaryota > Metazoa > Arthropoda > Insecta > Lepidoptera > Gelechiidae > Athrips > Athrips mouffetella. The sequence goes on along the minus strand of OX383964.1, from coordinate 22,538,354 downwards.
TTTTAGTTGTGACACTCCATAGTTCAATGATTGTGGCAATTTTTAAGACACAGTATTTGATTATCTACAGTGTAGAGTGAAGCACGACAGCCATGAGACCAGCGGTTGCAGAGCCACTGGGTTTTAGGGCCCTTTATTACACCACTTCGTTTTTTGAACCTATAAATACCGAATTGTATCATTGGCCATCCGTTTTTGCTTGATGTGAAAACAGGAAAACCTTAAAATATATAAAAATATATGTTAACAGTTAAAAGTTATGAAGGGCAGGAAAGTTGATATTTGGCGCTAGTTCCTTGTCACCTTGTATTGATTGAAGCTCGAGCAAGCGAAGGATTCTAGGACCACGAGTGAAGCGAGTGGTTCAAAAGAAAAATCCTCAGCGTTGCGAGGGTTTTAAGGCACGAGACGCGAAATAACTTTGCTGCCGAGCGAAACATAAAATTTTTAACCTCATTAATGCGAAGAAAGTGCTAACGATAGCGCCATTACTTTATACCATAACTAGCTGTGCCCACGACGTACTTCGCATGGAATTTTTCATATATGCACATAAAAATTTAATAACTTTCTTCATGTTTCTCGCAGCAACGAGGATAAATAAACAAACAAACAAAGAAATGAGGGTTTCATATTTCAAAATATTTGGCGATGAGTTCCATTATGATCTAAAATGCTGCTAGTTCTTATAAGTTTAGTAAAGATATGCCGTGTGTAAAATACAAAAACCCGACTGTGTAACAGAAAAGAGGAAAACAAGGTCTAGGATCTTAGTGAACTTAAATTTTATAAGAGCGGGCGGGGACGAAAATACTTTTTGTGGTGGTTTTAAACAAAAAATCATGTACATAGGTAAGCATTTGACTCCTATCTCACCTGATGGTTACTGAGAAGGAGTCGAAGATGTAGCATGCCTACCTAGACGATTCCTCTTCACTCTTGCCTCGAATAAATCCAGATTGTATTATTCAGGGTGGTTCACATAACTATAATTTTGTTCGTTCCCCGCCTGCAGTATCTTATAAAATTTAAGTTTACTAGGATCCTAGACCTTGTTTTCCTTTTTTCTGTTACGCAGTCAGGTTATTGTTTATTAATATTTTTTTATTTCCATCTTTTTGTTTCAGATCTGTTACGTCAAATTATTCATAAAAATTTATTGAAACATAAAAGTTTTGTGTATTTTTGTGATGGCCTCTTAAAACCCTTGATTTTGATGCCCTACATTTGGATGTGGGGTATTAAAATAATATCATAGGTTAAGGAGAAAAAAACATTTTCACCTCCAAAGCTCGGAAACGTTTGTTTTGTCGGTTAAATTCTGCGGCCAATAGCGATTTTTGGCCCCTAGCGGGCAAAAGGTTTTTCTGCGGCCAAAAGCGATTTTTGGCCGCTAGCGGGCAAAAGGTTTTTGAAATTCGAACGTGATGCAGTATGGCAGACCTCCACGCTGCGGTACTGGCTGCTTCCTCGCTATAGTGAGGTGAAAAATTTTGTGTTTCGCTCGGCAGCAAAGTTATTTTGCGTTTCGTGCCTTGAAACCTTCGCTACGCTCAGGATTCTTCTTTTGAACCACTCGCTTCGCTCGTGGTTCAATTCTAGAATCCTTCGCTTGCTCAGGTTTCAATACAAGGCACTCACGCCAAATAACGCTTTTGCTGCCTTGCATAACAAATAACTATTTCATGATGCTTAATTTCGCCCCAAAAAACCACTATATTGATTATAATTTGAATATAGGTACCCAGTGTCACTTGCACTATTAATGCAAATTTAATGACGACGTCCGGCGTATGATTCATCAAAAGCGGTCCAGTCGTTTAGTAGATACGAGGGAGCAAAGAAAACGGACGGAAGAAGGCATCAATCGATTTGATTTCCTAAAATGGACTGATCGGTCTATAATACTACAAGCTAAGGATGGTTAAATTATACTACTTGTCCAATTCTACATTTAAAACAGAAATTATTTAATATTATAAATATGTTATTAATATTTTTACACATCCACTACATATATTTGATTTATATTAATAATAAATGAAATTTATTACAAATTGCATGAAACTGGCTTGTCGTAAATTATAAAAAATTGAGTAAAAATAAATTATTTATAGTCTTATGATTACTTAGCTAACTACAACTAAGACACTCCCTTTATGTTAAATTGATCCCAATAAAAACATAAATGCATAATCCGTTGCGTCGCGAAACATCACGCCTCTTTCCCGTCGGGGTAGGCAGAGACCACAGTCCTCCACCTGCTACGATCTTGACATACTGCCCTTCCTTCCTGTACTTTCATCAATCCTTTCATACATGCTCGTCGGTTTAGGGTACTTTTAACCTGAACTTTATTCAGAACGTCCTGAATTTGGTCCTGGTACGTACGCCAAGGCTTTCCCCTTCCAACGTTTCCATTCACTCTCGCCTGGTAGATCTCTTTCGTCAATCTTCGTTCATTCATCCTCTCTACATGACCAAACCATCTCAGCATCCCTTTCTCGATTTTGGTCACTACGTCTTCTTTTACGCCACACCGTTCTCTTACCAAACTATTTCTAATCCTGTCACTCAATTTAACGCCAATCATACTCCTTAGCGCTCTCATTTCCACTGCATTAATTCTACTTTCATGCTTCTTCTGCCATATCCAGCTTTCACTGCCATACATCAGTGTTGGTACCAAAACACCCCTATGAACAGCCAAACGAGCCTTGTGAGACACCTTCTGACTCCTCATAAAGGCGTGCAGTGCACCATTCACAATGTTTCCAGCATTCACTCTTCTTTCAATATCACTTTCACATTTTCCATCTCTCGTAAACTTTGAGCCCAGATAGACAAACTCCTTCACTTGTTCGACTTGTTCACCACCTATTAATATAGTACATATGGCAAGTAATATGCCAAAATTCCAGATTTTTATCTTAAGTAAGTAAACTATCGTTTACACACGTGCGTGTGTGAATCAACAACTTTAACTAGGACGCTGTCGATGGTGGTGAGGCATGCTTTGCATCCATCGCTCCATTTGACGCAGCGCCACACGGTCTTGGGCCCTTTGGTGGAGTGGTGGTTGAACCTACCCGGCCCTAGCAGTATCACCGGCCGGCCGTACTTAGAGACGGTGTACACAGGCTCATTTACTGAGACTGCCTCGTCGGCATCCATTACTAGTTGACCTGAAAATATAAAGATTGCAAAATCTAAAGGACACTTAATTGAACTTCGTTTTCTATCGTTAATTTCCTAATATATCTTCTAGTGCATTATCAAGTTGCCCTCTGAAGACGCTTTAAATAAATTCTTAAACTTTTTTTAAAGGTAGCCTTATAATACGTACTGCAAGTTATTTACGCTTAATTGTTAATCAATTTACCTCACTTGAAATACAAATATTTAGTTTTAGATACTCTTACTGACTATAGGATTCCAGGCACATAATTTATTTAATGAATTCTCTTTCTTTACAGTATTTAAATAAACAAATATGAAGTTAAAAGTACTTATTACTTACTTACTTATTGAGACACGTTGTCGAATAATAGCTTGCAAAACTTTAACGTTCGACTCATGCATTCAATCGATTTAAAAATTGTAAGCTTCGAAAAGAAAGGAAACATATCGCTGATTTGCGGCGAGAAAAATAAGAATCAAACTCTAAGGCCATACGTCAGACTTTTGACTAACCTATATAACGTAGATGCATTAATTTTATCCCCTAGATAAAAGAAAAAAGTGTATTTGGGAATCCAGATACTTCACCTAGGCACAGACTAGAATAAATTATTTTTTTCCAAAATAGGCAGCTAAAACCAATTTCTAATGATTATGCTCGTGCACAAATTTGATGATTTCGTCATCGAGCGTGATGATGGTCGCCTTGCACCCGTAGCAGTTCTTGACGCAGACCCACCGCGCCCTGGGGCCCTTACTGCCCGACCATTTGTTGAACCGGTAACGCCCCATCTGAATCACTGGCTTGCCGAAACGAGACGTTGCGAACACCGGCACATTTTCATAAGCTGTTGATAACATGGACTATTATGACACGAGATCGTTTAGCACCTACTTACTTACAACATAACTAGATATATTGTATTAGATATTTATTATTTACAATATTAGAATACATAATCAATGATTAGTAAGAATAACAGATTTATTTCATGAAATGAAGCGAAATTTAATGAAATATAAATAAATATGTGTGTGGTGCCGACAAAGAATAGTACCAACCCATACATACCCGTGGGTTTCGTAAGAGGCGACTAAGGGTTAACTGGAGGATGGGCAGCAGTATCCTCCTTTGTATTTTACATCTTACTTACTGGGGTCACCTACAACCGCGGACCATTGTGCCAGCCGTAACGCTAACAAGCGAGGTGACTATGGTACTTCCCCTTCACATTTTTTCCAGCAAAAGCTAGAATTCTGGAGGGAGCTCCCTGTCCTGTAGTGGACGTTTCATGGGATGTTATGATGATGATGAGATGAGAAATAAATAAATGAAGTTCATATAAAAAAAAGATCAATTAATTTTATTGATACCTACTAATTCTTTCTTTGGCAAGCCTGGCAGACTCAAGGAACAAAAGTAATATCATAAACTGTCTACGTAACTACGATTTAATTTAATATCGGTGGGTGTGTGTGTGCGATGCTGCAGCCGATGGTGGTGACGAGGGCGTGGCAGTCCCTCAACCTGCTGTCGGCGCAGAGCCACTTCACCCTGGAGGAGCACACCGAGTGCCGAGTGTAGCAGTACCCTCGCAGCCGCATCACCCGCCCGCCAATTGACGACGTGAAGAACTTCGGACGGTGATTGCGCTCCTCTGAAACAAACCGTCTTCGTAGACAGATACCAGTATATAAATTGATTAGTATATTTTAATATAACCTCTGCTTGTTAATAAAGTTTACTATAACGTAGCTTAATTTCTCGCAACGATTGTGATTATCATTTTAGCTTATCGTGACCTACCTGTAGTGGTATAAAATCTGTCAAAGATTGTGTTATTTGCTGATGATACTTCAATAATATTGAATGTAAGTAGAAATTCACAGAAACATAACGAGATGGATGACGCACATGGACAGATTCATGCATGTTTTACTGTCAGCAATTTAGTCCTAAACACCAAAATAATGATTAAATTTGCACAAATAAATGTAAGGTCTCCTTCACATAACGTAGTATTGAATAATGAAACATTAGACTTTGTTAATAGTACAGTTTTCTTAGGGTTAACACAAGACTCTAGAGGTGAACTTCAATGGGGCCCTTTACTTATATAACGTCTCTTTCTGGTCGATTGAGCTCGGCTTCATATGCCGTTAGAAAAATCAGACAACTTACTCATGTTGCTACCGCAAGGCTGGTTTACTTTAGCTACTTCCATAGCATTATATCTTATGGCATACTTCTTTGGGGTCGGGCAGCTGATATCCATTATTCATTTTACAAAAGAGGGCTATAAGAACAATTTATTGCCTAAAGACTCGTGATATGAAAATATTATGTATGCTGGAAAGAACATTCATCAATTACTTAAAAATTGTGACAAGCATTATTTTAATACTAGAAATAAGTACAAACTTGGTCAACCATGTACTAGATTAGCAAAAGTTAATACATCTTTCGTTGGTCTGTGCGTAAAAAAAATACCTACCGATGTCGTGCAATTACCTGAGAGAAATGTTATAGAATGTGTAAAGCAAAAATTATGTAAAAAGGTTACAAGAGACAACTTAAACTAAACTGTATTTATTACTTAAATCTTATTAAATTTGCGGTAAAACAGACATATCCGCAAGTTTGATAAGATTTAAATAATAAAAAGAGTGCAAAGTACACTGCTACAATATAACATTTATTCAATAAAAACACTCTGTCAAATAACATTATTTAAGATGGAAAATAAATTAAAACTCATGTGCTATAATGACATTAAACTTATATTTTCCTCTATTTCATAATACTAGCCTTCATATTGCAGATTTTTGTTGATTGTTTCCTATCTAGTAAGAAGTTTATCCAGACTAGGGGGATGATTATGATTATTATTTATTTTAATGACTTCACCCTGCACGGTGTGCAATGCTGCGCGGCACTGCCTGCCATTATGGGTAGAACACGACCATCTCACCTTAGGTCCGCTAACTCTTTGGACGCCGAAGGTGTAACCATTGATAAGAATTAACCTTTTACCAGATACTTGTGACGTTATATATTGTACTGAAATAAAAGAAATTGACAAAACTAAGTAAGTAATATAAAAATAATCCATGTCAGAGGCCTTGGGCGGCTCAACAACTCCAACACCAGGGATTGTGAGGTCGGTCATCGACCTTGCAACCCACACGATATGATGGTGATGAGTAAATAATCTGGTAAGCATCTTAGAAAAATTAAGGTCTTAAGTGTGGATCTTATACAGGGTATTTGTGTAAATACTAATAATTTCGACTTATGTTCCTTAGGGAAAGTTCTTCAGTTTCATGGTCTCAATGCACAATTTCAAGGATCACAGTGTTTACACTAACACCCGGTATAAGTAAGCCAACCAAAATACATTTTTAAATAATGACAAATAATCCTAACTCTAAGATGTCACATTGGCCTTCATTTTTTTGCCTGTGGCAGTAGAGATAAAGAGCTAAGAAAAAAGTTAATATTAGTGTTATATTATATAAGATTTATTTCCATAGGTATATACAACAGTTAAAAGGAAGCAAGACTTTCCAGTACTAAGGGTCATTGAGCTAAGCTGCGGACAGACAGAAAGACAGACGGACATGATGAAAGTACAAGGGTTCCTTGTTGACTACGGAACCCTAAAAACCCTATTATATTACAAGAGTATAGTCGCAAACTATTTACTGCCATAAACATTTCTCATACCCACTGCCAAAAACAAGAATATAGATAGATAGATTCAGATTCAGATAATTTATTCAATGTAGATTCTTTACAGAATACTTATTGAATGTCATGCAGAATACAATGCAAATAGAGCGAGTCTACGCCGTTTCGATAGATAGATAGAAACTCTTTATTGCACACAAATTAAGAGTAATTGCGTAAGAAACTTTATATCTAATTCCGCGCAAAGGCGGCCTTATTGCTTAGAGCAATCTCTTCCAGGCAACCTTAGGACTGGGAATCGCTGAGATGGACACGAGTAGTGCAGAGTTTGCTTAACTAAGTTAGACTAATTAAATAAAAAAAAATAGAAATTATAATATAATATGTTATGATTTCTTTTTCTGATGTACTTTATTAAGTTTGATGATCCTTCTAAGGGGCGAATCTGCACCACTAAAAGATTGTATAAAAATATAAAAAAATATGCTTTTTCCTAAAAAAACAAGTGTTAGCTCAAGAAAAAGTAAAGTGCCTGGAGGGTTTAATGATCTCTTTGATCAGCCGGTGATGCAGACAAAGATGTTTTTTGTTAAAATATCCAGTCACCGCCAAGTACCTATTCATTTCAATAAATTACTGAAATATAGATGGAACGAAAATCAAATTACATGATCATCCAAAATTAAGAAAAATAAAATAAAAAAAGGATATTTTGATGTTCTTTTACAATCTATTAGTGATGTAGAATCACCCCTTAGAAGGATCAATGTACTTTTTTACACCCTGTATAACAAGCTCAATATACATGCTTATAAAATGACTATACAAAATTATAATGTCCGGAAAGCTATCAAGATATTATGAGTGATTCCCATTACGTCCCAATACCTACGCACCAAGTTGGTGCGTTCGTGGACATTCCAGTTTTGTATTCCCAGTACGGTCCAACGCTTTTTTTTATAGAAAATTTAGTACATTCGGAAACAAAACTATCACAATATTTTTATTAATTATTTAGTTATCATAATAAAAGGCAGATAGTATATTTTTCTAGTATATATTGGGGGACATGTCACACAAGGTCACCTGATCCCAAACTAGGCAAAGCCTGTACTATGGGTACCCTATGGGGTGGTTAGTATATTTTTTACAGTAAAATCACAGCATCATCAATCAGTTTTCATTCAAAGTTGGCATAATATTCATGTTTTGAACTTAATTATACTCTTATTTAAAATAAAAATTTACAGTTTAAATAATTTAAAAATCAACAATACAAAATAATAAAAATCAGTCTTATTGTTATAATATTACCCTAATTTAACACTAAAAACCACCATAAAATAAACTGTAGGTATTGTTAACTGATTGGTTTTCTCTAATTTATGAACAATTATGAAAACCCGATTGATTAGTTATAACTAAAGTTCTATCTTCTTAGTACATAATGTTACATTGAAATATTTGAGGTAGAGTCGACTACCATAAGTCGACTATCAGATAGGCCTTTAGTCTGATGACTGACAGGAACAATTACACAATATTTGTATACAAAGTGTTAATTAAATAACGCAAAACCTCTCGGGTGGTGGCTCTAGATATGAAACTGAACAACTTTTGTACTACTACTTTTGAAAATTCGAAAAAAAAAATTGCTCCTTCATACAAATCGATAAGCTGACCAAGCCAATTTGTATAAAAAAGCAAAAATATTTTTTGCGAATTTTCAAAAGTCGTAGAACAAAAGTTGTTCAGTTTTATGTCCAGAGCCACCACCCGATAGGTTTTGCGTTATTTAATTTACACGTTGTATTCTGTGTTTCCCTATCTTGCAAACATCAAAAACACTTTTGTTGTTAGCATTACTTTCCTTATAAAACGTCATAAAAAACGAAGTGGGACGTAATAGGAATAAAAATAAAATAAAATATTCAATTCCCATTACGCACCAAAATGGTGCGTTGGGACATGTGACGTAATGGCGAGTAAGCCCATTTTTAATTTAAAAAAAATGGGAATCACTCGATCTTATAACTTTACTCTAGAACTAGCGTAAATAATTTAAATTTTGACGTATATTCCATTTTTTACGAGGTATCTTGGTGGAGGATGAGTGTGGTGTATATTTCCAGCGACGATCTCTCCTTCAAACGTAGTTGTAGCCCTCGCTTTACATTTGTGGTGTGATGTGCACCGCCAAGAGTCGGATGTTGGAGAATGTTTCAAAAGGTAAAATGAAAATCCATTTATAATTGCCAATCTTTTGCCAGTGTGACTCATCACCCAGGATACTGTAAAAATATAAATAATAAGTACAAGAAATTTTTTGACCAGATAAACGAAATCCAAGAACCTGAAGAATGTCTTAAAATCAAGGACAAGTAGCTAGCTAACCAGTTCATAGAATTTATTTATATGGGGAATTGGGAGACAAAAAAGAGGACTAAAATTAAATTATAATTTACTTCATGTTTTAAAAATAATTAATATGTACGTGTTAAGTTAAAGACCATGTATGTGAATCCTATACTATTAAACGAGCAATATTTGTATATATATTGATCGGGTTCTTGAAAACGGCTCTAACGATTTCGATGAAATTTACCATACGGGGGTTTTTGGGGCGAAAAATCGATCTAGCTAGGTTTCATGCCTGGAAGAATTCGTTTTCCTCGAGTTGATAGGCATTTTTAAAAACATAACACATTTTAGACAGAAACCTACAGCGCCACCTGTTGGCGGGTAGCATAGCTTACTCGCCCAATGAAATTTTAATGTTGAAGCGGCTATTATAGAGCGAAACTTGCCCAGGTACTAAAAGTAAAAAGGGGTTAAGAGTTTCAACGCCACCAAAACACAAGCGTATCTGTTCACCGCCATGAAGAGTCCATTGAATCTTAAGCCCAAGTCACACTGAGGCGGTAGCGGAAGCGTCCCGGGACCGGTATTTTTTGTAAAGTATGAGTTCTTATGCACCCTGTCACATTGACAGCGGTTGCGGCGCGACGCGGTGCGGCGCGGGGGCGGCCGGGTCGCTAGTACAACCCCGCGGACCGGGCGCGGCACGGGGCAGAACTTTCGGCGAGAGCGGGCGCTGTATTCCATTGCGTTCAATGCAACCCGTCACACAGAGCGGCAGCGGCGCGGCGCGGTGCGGTGCGGTCCCGGCGCGGACTTTGACGTTGTATTTTTTTACAAGAATTTTGCGGCTTTGCTCAGACTTTTTTTAGGTTATCAGTTTGGTTTTTTGTTTAGAGCAAAGGATTTACGTCTTTTAAATAATCACAGATAAATAATGTCACACCGACAGCTACCGCGCCGCTGTCCCGCCTCGGTTTCCGCGCGGTAACGGAACGTTTTCGCTTCCCGCAGGTCCGCCCCCGGACCGCTTTACCGCTTATACCGCTCTGTGTGACTTGGGCTTTAATCCTACTTTTCGAAGAGCTTCTTGGCAAGAAGTTGTGTGAAAACCTGAACTTTGGCACCAACATCGAGTCTAAAGCAAAAACTGAGCACGTGAGCCGCATGCATCTGCGACGGTGGGCGAAAGTCGTCACACAATGGAAACCCCACGATGGCCAACGCCGTCAGGGTAGACCACGAAAAAGATGGCGTGACGACTTGGACTCTTACCGGCACGGTTGGTGGGAATTTGCTCAGGACCACGATGGTTAGAGAAACGAGGGGGAGGCCTTTGCCCAGCAGTGGGACAGTACAGGCTAGGAAGAAAAATGTTGACAGGTACATGCATAACACAGGTGCACTGACATAATCCTGAGCTAAAAATAACGCTTAGAGCCTGTGCACACCGCGACTTTTTATCGCGCTGTCGTCACGCGTTTGTAGCGATACAAACGCGAAACGTACACAAGTCAAACGCAACTTTGTAGACCTTTGCACACCTGTACGCGATGCTGACGCGCGTCATACGCGCTGTCTACGCGCGTCATTCGCGATGTTGAGGCGCGTCATACGCGCTGCTGACGCGCGTTTATATCGCTGCAAACGCGCTGGATAGTTGTGTTTGAGCAGAATATAAGGTCCTAATGAAATAGTGAACTCGATTTTAGTATGTTTCTCAGACCATTAAACAGAACAACTTTCCCCAATATCGGTATACAAAAAACCAAATTTGACTTTGAATTTGAATTGATACAAAATGCGCTATCAGCTAATGCAGTTTCTATGGCAGGCCAAAGAAATATTTTCGTATTTCGACTTATTTTCCTTGGGAAAAGTTGTTCAGTTTCATGGTTTGAGTAACATACTGTTCACTATTTCATGAGGACCTATTAGATTTGCCGCCATTTCCAATCTTTACCATTTTCAATTAAGTATTTCGTACCTGTACAAGTTTATTGAAAACAGATAGAAAGTAGAGATAGAGAATACATGCAATGACACCAGAAGATAATCTTGAATAATTTATTCTTCTCCCATATAAGTCTAGGAAATATACGACAAAGCAAAACCTACAATGAATTAGCAAAGAATGAAAATCGAAAGGAAAACCATGTCATGTTGAGAAACTGTTTGTTTGCAGCTTGTTTTAACCAAAGATTTTGGAAACTAGGCCAGGGGGTTTTAACACACAATAGAACTGTAATATACAATTATACATATTATATAAATTGCCCTTCTTGTTTACTTACTTTTATTTAATTTATAAGTAAGTGCCTACCTATCGTATGAGTGAAGATGAAGTAGTATAAACAACTGCTTGTAATATTATGGTATTCAAACACTCGTTAGACACTATTATCACACGAGAATAAACTACTATTCTTCACGAGCGTATCGGAAACGCGCGACGACGGCGCGAAAAAAATCGCGATGTGCACGGGCCCTTATACAATATTAGGAAGCAGATGGAACTTTTTTGTCAGGTCCATTACTTATCAGATGGAATATTAACTGTAGGTCTGCGACGAGATCGCTTAGGAATAAATATTCCGTTGTCATTTATAACATATTCTGGTGGTGGATGGTTGTGCTCAATAGCTTCCCGTTTTATCGTCGTCCTGTCTTTGCTGATGACGAGTCGCGCTTTACACGCCTCTCTGTTTCCTCTAGAGGTGCAGACCCAGTAGTCGGTCTTTTTACTCCGGTAACTGACCGAGTATGAATATCCACTATACAAGGCCACATCTGTGTCATGTTTGCTGCGAACCCATTGTACTGAAACATTATAAGTAAGAGTGTTGATGTATGATTGGTACTTTTTTTTGTATCCATTAACTTATTGTATAATACATTTTGTCGTAGTCTGATCTAAACAGTACCAAAATTCTCTTAGTCTTTTTTTACTCTAAAATTATCAATCCAACATCTAACGACAAAAGTCATTTATTGATTGGAACATGATAGGTTATATGGAATTATATACATATAACACATCGGCACTGGGTTGCCTTGCAAAACCTGGCCGCAAATATTTTTACCATGTTCATTATTAATAAAAAAAAAAAAAAAAACTGTTAAAAATGTAACCATTGAATAATTGAATCGCCATCGAAAAGAAACCAATTTATGTAACTAAAAAACTTTCTTTATTCAAAGAAATGGCCTAGAGAGGGCATACCCTAATAATTAAATATTGCAGACAGCAAAAACTAAATGGAAACATTCGTTTATTTTCCAATATGGTGATCAGCCCATCAGTCAGCTGTTTATTGCGATATAAAGTACTGAAAACACCATATACAAAATCATCCCAATTTTATGCAAATTCCATTTCGTATGATAAAATTATGAGCTGAATGACTGTATTCTAGATTGACGCGAGTCAAGCTGCCGTCGATGGTGCTGGTGAGACAAGCTTTACACTGACGGGAGGTGTGTCTAGTGCAGCACCAGTGCTTTCTTTGCTTGTTTGCCACTCTTAGACAAATCGTATGACCATTGCAAACTGCTAAAGGCTTTTCTGACACATTCTTCAAACAGGTTACGTTTTTTAGCTTATAGCTTAATGAAACACACACAATAGAAAAATTACAACTATCTGTGACGGGTTATAAACGGCTATTTTAGGTTGTTTGGCAAAGTTAAAATTATTAATTACTACAATTGAATACATATTTTTTTATCCTTAAGAACAAACAAACGAAAAAAAATATAATTAAATAAAAAGTAAAATATTAAAGAAAATTCGAAATTGGTTTGAAATCAAACATATTCCGAGAGCTTAGTTACATAGAAACAGTATACTAGCTATATTAACTAAAGTAAAGAAAAATACATACTGTTCCTAATGAACTGAACCGGTGACACACCCCGACCATTACAGGGTCAGTTGCAACTCCCCCCGGTATCAACTCCCCCCTGTTCAACTGCACCCGGTTTCAACTGCACCCGCAAATGGTGATTACTACAATCAATTAGTTCGAATTTGAAATTTAAAATTAGACTGTCGCGTAGGCCCGCGTATTCAGTACAAAATACCCTCAGGAGCACCACGCAAATCGTGCGGACGGGTGCGTGCGGTTGTGCAGAGTGGCTTGCAAGGAGGCGGAGAGTATCCGTACTGTATGATACGAGTAGTACTATTAGGTCTTTACCTATGAAATTGCCGTTTTGTATGGAGAATTTTAGGTAAACTCCATTTTCAGTACTAACATTTTTGCATTTTTCTTAGGAATTATAAATATTTTTTTATTTTTTTTTTCTTATTTTTTTAATAATCATTGTGAAGACATTAAGCTAACATAAGGTTAAATTTAATTTTCGAAAAATATTATCTGTAAAAAAATATAACAAATCTAATTATGAAATCGGATGACATTTAAGACGAACAATTTTCGAACCTTTAATTTTATATATCAAACTAAAAATAAAAACTTTATTTTATGCGTAAATTGATAACCTTGAAGTCAACTTTCAAATATAAGACAAATGAAAAAATTGCGTTAGAATTATAGGAATATGATCTTATTAATCTAAGAAAATTTCGGCAATTTCATAGGTAAAGACCTATTAGTACTTTATTCTGTGCCGGTGATCTAACTAGGTGTGTTTCAACTAGATTTAGATGTTTATTGAAGCAACTTAAAGATACAAAAATTACTACGACTAAGTTAGATTTAAATATTTCTAAATTAACCGCGACCGGTCTTAATATAAATTCCATTACGTATTAAATAAGTCGGCGCAGGGTGGTGGTGCTCTGAATTGATATGCGCGATTCGGCCCTCTAGGTTGGTATTTATGTGGGCTTTACACTTGTAGTTGCCCCTGGTGCAAGTCCAGCGCTGCGTAGACTTGTTGCGATGATGCTGGTAAAAAGTGTAGCCTCTATAGATAGCCAGGGGTTTCCCATTAATGTTTTTTACCCATTGAACTGTTAGGAAACGGAAACAAATATTTTTTATTTAGAAAAGTTACAACAGTAGCCGGAACCAAAAACTTAACTAACTATCTGAAGCACAAAATATTCTTGAGATATTTTATCACTACTAACCCATCAGATTCAGATTAAGATCTCGGCCAACGTTGTCCAAGTTTCGTGATCGAAAAGAAAGAAAAATTACTAGCCACGAGCGTTTATTTTGAAAAAAATTGCATATTCAATTTATTTCGTTGAATATCTGGAATATTTACTTCATTACTATTTAATAGTAACGTGAAATTTTATTTTGCTCTATGATAAGAATATCTGATTTATAAAATACAATGCTAAATTAAATACAATATCTTTTTAGGGTTCTGATACCTAAATGGTAAAAAAAAGGAACCCTTATGGTGCCGCTCTCTCTGTCTGTCTGTCTGTCCGTCTGTCTGTCACACCTGTATATCTCAGCAACCACTCATGCTATCGACTTGAAATTTAGAATAGTTTTAGAATATGGTTGTCCAACTTAATTGAACGTAAAAAAAATTAGAAAAAATTATGATTATTAATGTAAAGGGGGCCTAAATAGGGGGGGCAAATTTCAAATTATCGGTACTAGGTCGAGTGGGGTATTATATGAAAGGGCTTTACTTGTGTATTCTAAAATATATTTTTGTATTTTTTTACAACTCTTAGTCTTCAAGTTATGATGAAAAATGACAAAAAAAATGCCGTTCCCCCCCTTATCTCCGAAGTTTGTGAATGGAAAAATCTGAATTAATTACAGTCGATAGAAGTTTATATAAATATTACAGCAAAAATAAAACGATCTCTCTAAGTAACACAGTTTTTAAGATATCTGCAAAAAACCTTTACAAACAAATTTAGTTTTGCGGTTCTAAAAATGGACTTTATTGCTTCCAAAATTACTAAAGTTATATCGGAACCCTCGGCGCGCGAGTCCAACTCGCACTTGACGCGATACGCAATATAATTATCTCTTACACGACTTAGACTGAGCGATTACTGGCAGATAACATCTAGAAATACAAGATAATAAATAATTTTCGTAAATTGATTCCCTGAATCAAATAAGAAATTAAAGTTTCTATGAGAATCCGGACACACGAAGGCAGGCACACAGCTAGTAAAAGTTTAAAGAGCAAACTTTGCGGTACTCACAAATGGGTAGGGTACCTGTTTCGTAGCTGGCTGTAGCAAAGGCTGTATTATTTTGAGTAATAAGCTAAACGACTGTAAAATTACCGCGGCATAAATCTTCTCAGGGTCGTGAGAGTGATGAAAGATACTGATAGAAAAATATGGAATGTACAAGCGGGATTTTGAATCTGAAACTGGCAAGAAACCAAAAAGTCAACTGTACGTTCGTGGATTTCGAAAAGGCCAATGACGGAGTGGTGACGAATTAATAGTGGTCGGCATTGTCTGTGTATGGGGTTAACAGTCTTCTGATTCAAGCAGTGAAATATTTCTATGAGGATTCCATTGCTTGCGTCAGGATAAAGAGGCGTACATTAAATGATTTAGCACCGAGAAAGGTGTTAGTTAGGCAAGGATGTATAGCGTCACCTTGGCTATTTAAACTATTCATGGATAATTCTTTGAATGATCTGAAAGAGAGTATGTGTGGACTAAAGATAAATAAGTTGCTTATCAAATGACTTCTGGCTAATGACCAAGTTATACTTGCATCATCTACTGACGAGTTACAGGAGATGGTAACTATAATGAAGGTGGTTTTGGACAAGAAAGGAATAAAAGTAAATGTAAGCAAGACAAAAGTAATACTTGAGTGATACTTGAAAGAGAAGAATGTACGAAAGAGTGTTAATATAGTATTAATAGGTGGTGAACAAGTCGAACAAGTGATAAAGTTTGTGTATCTGGTTTCAAAGTTTACGATTTTAAAAGTGATATTGAGAGAAGAGTGAATACTGGAATGGTGATCTGCACGCTCTTATGAGTCAGAAGGCGTCTCACAAGGCTCGTCTGGCTGTTCATAGGGGCGTATTGGTACAAACACTGAAGTGCGACAGTGAAAGCTCGATATGGCGAAAGAAGCTGGGTGTGAAAATGAGTAACAGGATTAGAAATAGTGTGATAAGAGAACGTTGTGGTATAAAAGAAGACGTAGTGACTAAAATTGAGAATGGTATGGTCTTGTGGAGAGAATGAATGAACGATATTAACGAAAGATATTTTATTTTACTTTTATTGGAAAACCAACAGCCTTATATCAAAATTAGGCGCAGAGTTTAAAAACAAAAGCTAATTACAGTTTTTCACAAATAAAAAAAACCTACCGAGATCTACCAGGTGAGAGTGAATGGAAACGTTGGAAGAAAAAGGCCTCGGCAAACGTAACAGGACCAAATTCAATCCGTTTTAAATCTGGTCAGTTAAAAAGTACTCTAAATCGACGAGGATGCATGAAAGGATTGATGAATGTACAGTAAAATTAGGGAAGTATGTCAAGATCGCAGCAGGTAGAGGACTGAGGTCTTTGTCTACCCCGAAGGGAAAGAGGCGTGATGTTATGTATAAGCTACAGCATGCTTCGAAACTTCGAGAGCTTCGGATCTAGTGGCAAGCAATCCTCTATAAACCAATTAAGACTTAAAACCTTTGTTAATTGTTTAGACATTAAATTTTAACGTAAAGTCCTCTTTGGATAATATAAGTAGGCGGTGAATGTGCGTGGTAGTCGTTCTTGATGCGGATGATACTTTGATCGTCAAGACTGGTGACGATCGAAGCTCTACACTTCGGGTTAGTGCACACCCATCGCTGCGTGAATGAGCACGTCCTTTGTAGACAGAAAGTGAAGCCCTTGAAGATGGCTACTGTCCGCCCAGCAACGTTCTTTATCCATTTCACTGGAATATTTTATTCATTACTAAATTTAAAATTAAATACAAATTAGTCAATCTATGTCAATAAAAATATGGAATTTTGTCAAGTATGTTATAAAAAAAAGGACGGGTTGCACTCCGGGAGTGCCGGCAGAAGTGAAAACTTGCATTTATGAATATTATGCTTTTTGTAAGGGTCAATCGCGCCATTGCTCGCGTACTTCTTTGATGTCACTGAATAAAAACCCGTATTGTAATAACAATGCAGTTGTTAGTTGACGCTTTTTCGATCAGGCTACGGATCTGACGCGACATCTGACGCGAGTTTTAAATTTTTTACCCATCTAAAAAAGTTCCAAGTGCCGCTAAAGAAGATTTCACTTCAAAAAGTGGCAAAGCTCGGTGGAAGTTCTACCAATGTTATAAAAGTTAACAAAATACCTATAATTATATTCAATGGGTGCGCATCACTTTATATAAATATTTTTCGTACATCAACGTTTCAATAACATTCAATTGATATAATGAACGTTTCAAATAACAACTATTAGCATAATTTTGTTTGACATACTCGTAACGTACCTTTCCTATAACGAACGTTTTCTATACTAACATTTGGCATAACTATCATTTCACCTAAATATCTTTCATATAAAATTTTATTCATATAAAATTCATTTGATGTATTATTTTTTTATTAATTTACTTATTATTTATTTAATTTATAATAATAAAACAAAAAATGAAAAAAGGGTATGGCGGAATTGAGCTGAGGCGAGCGGAGCGAGCTCCGCTTCATTCCACCATACCCTTCAGGTTAGGTTGACATGAACGTATGCGCATGTCTGCTTGCCTGCATGCATGCATACCTGCTTGTTTCATGCATGCCTGCTTGCCTTTGCTTGCTTTTTTTGCATAATGCTTGCTTGTTCATTTACTTAATAATTAATGTGGATACTATAACTAACCAATGAAAATAACGAACTGATATTATATGAAATGGGTATTATACGAATTGATGATTATATGAAACATTTTTATAGGAAATGTTTATAATACGTTTTGAAATTATATGAAATGGAAATATGTGAAATGTCGATTATGTGAAATAATTATTATATGAGACAAAATTATATGAAACGTTGTTATATCAGTTAAATTTTATATTAAAAGTTGTAATATAATCTATTACACACCCATATTCAATACAAAATGAAAATCTGATCCGGAATTTTTTTATGGAGAATCAAATGTTTTATTTTTATTTCCAAAAGTTATAGAAAAAAAAAAAAAAAATACCGTCTAAGTTATAAAAGCGCACTCTTGCAGAAGTGTACTAAAAACGTGCGAGTCCGAGTTGAAATTTTCACAGACTATATAGCAGCAACAGAAATACATAGTCTGTGAAAATTTCAACTATCTATTACGGTTCATGAGAAACAGCCCGCTGACAGACAGACTTCGGAGACATATTAGTGGGGTCCCGGTTTTTACCCTCTGAGTACGGAACCCTAAATATATTAATTTACTAGTGGTCCGCCCCGGCTTAGCACGGGTTGTTAAAGGTTCTTGTTGCGTCGGGGTTACTAAAAAAGAGTGCATTATAAAGAAAACTTGGATATTATGTTTGGGTCCTTAAGCAATAGACAAAGCTAGATTTCTCATCATCACATACACTCTTTGATGCTGTGCCTACGCCGTGAGGGATATAGGCGTGACGATACTCATTTAGACATACAGGCACCATTAGCCAAATTTTATTTAATTTAATAGATAATAATTAAGTAGATAAAACCATTAAAATCACTTAGAGCGCCGTTTCTTAAATTTCAATTTTGATAATTATTACACTTATGATAAATTTTGAATGGTACGTCCGATTTGAATAATTAAAAAAGCAATTTACAGGTATTGATAGAGCCTTAAATACTAAGTCTTTTATTTGGATAAGGATTAATTCAAAGGTACGTATAATGTGGCCTATATAGTTTGTACCGGCGTTTTAACATGAAAAAGTAGTTATTGTGACATAACTGTCATTGTTAGACATATGGTATCGCGGACTTTTTTGTAGATATTAATGTCTTCTATAAGACTGTAATACATTATTTTGCTCTATTGTCAATAGTTTCGGCAGCGTATGCGATATAAGGATGATATTTGGTATTTTTTTCACACCTTGGGTTACATTATCTAAGTTTTCACACGGAACCCTACTTTTTGAGAATACTTTATAGCCTATGTTCATCAGGGATAATGTAGGTTTCTAATGGTGAAAGAATTTTTCAAATCGGTCCAGTAGTTTCGGAGCCTATTCGATGCAAACAAACAAACAAACAATCAAATGTTTCCTCTTTATAATATTAGTGTAGATGTATGATTGTGGACATCATTCACATTGATGATGACATCATCAACAGTCACGACTGATGCTTGGCATTTTTTACTGCTACTGCCAAATTTATTACAGTATCAGGTCTTTTTTGCCCCAATGCATTTATAAGTCCGATAGTATCGATGGTTGCCAAGCACAAGCACTTGATTTCCTCGGCGAGACACTATAAATACCGGTCCTGTACTCGTATAAAAAAAAAGCTTTTACAATCACATCAATTACAACTAACTCCTGGTCACCCTCACGTAACATTATAGGTCCGAATGAATATCTCCTCCATGCTAACGAGATGTGCAATATAAGTGCTGATCCTTTTACGCATTGCGCGACAGATGCAGAACAATGAAATATAATAGTAAGACAAATAAAGTTTCTTTTTACAAGGTATTTTAATCCGTTATAAAACTTATATTCTGATACAGATTCCGTTTCTTATTACGAATCGGGGTGGTGGATGGCTGTGTTTGGTGTTCATGCGAATGATCTCCCTGGGTGTGATTTTGGTGGTGGTGATGACTGCTTTGCATTTGCAAGAAGAGGAGCATGTCCATCGGTCCGTGGAGTAATTCCGACCGTTGCAGTGGAACGTGTACCCATTGTGGATTAACAACTCCTTCCCAAGATGGCTTTTAGCGAATATCACTGCAACAGGTCGGAAACATCAATAGATAATTCAGATTCAGATAATTTTATTCAATGTAGATTCTTTACAGAATACTTATTGAATGTCATGCAGAATACAATGCAAATAGAGCGAGTCTACGCCGTTTCGGATCGTGCTATGGCAGCGTAAAAGAAACGGCAAGAAACCACTGCAGCACGGCCTACTTTAAGAGTCGGCTTTTTACAATGTGTTTCTTGTGTTTCGCTGGAATATCAGAGCACCATACCTCTTTGTCATTCATATAGTCATCCAATCTATAGTAAGCTTTTTTACATAACGTTTGCTTTACACATTCTTTAAACTTTCTCTCAGGTAATTGCACTATATTGTCAGGTATTTTGTTGTAGTATCGTATACACAGACCAACGAAAGATGTATTGACTTTAGTTAATCTAGTATATGGTTGATCAATTTTATGCTTATTTCTAGTATTAAAATTATGCCTGTCACAAATTTTTGGTAATTGATGAATGTTCTTTTTAGCATACATTATATTTTCATAGATATACTGGCATGGCACTGTCATAATGTTGATTTCCTTGAACAGTTCTCTCAGGGAATCACGAGTCTTCAGGCAATAAATTGCTCTTATAGCCCTCTTTTGTAAAACGAATATTGAATGTATATCAGCTGCTCGGCCCCAAAGCAGTATGCCATAAGACATAATGCTATGGAAGTAGCTAAAGTAAACCAGCCTTGCAGTAGCTACATCAGTAAGTTGTCTGATTTTTCTAACAGCATATGCAGCCGAGCTCAATCGACCAGAAAGAGCCGTTATATGAGGGCCCCATTGAAGTTTAGAGTCTAGTGTTAACCCTAAGAAAACTGTACTATTTACAAAATCTAATGGCTCATTATTCAATACTACGTTATGTGAAGTAGACCTTACATTTGGTAGTGCAAATTTAATACATTTAGTTTTTTTGGCGTTTAGGACTAGATTGTTAACAGTAAACCATGCATGAATCTGTCCAAGTGCATCGTTGACTTCGTTATAATTTTGTGATTTCCTACTTACATTGAATATTAATGAAGTATCATCAGCAAATAACACAATCTTTGACAGATTCTTCACCACAGAAGGAAGGTCATTAATATAAATAAGGAATAAAAATGGCCCTAATATGGACCCTTGAGGTACGCCAATTTTGACAACAGATCCCAGTGATTTCGTCCTGTTTACTTGTACCTTTTGAATCCTGTTTTCCAAATATGACCTAAGTAGTTTAAGTGAATTATTCTTAACACCGTAATGTTCAAGTTTTAGCAACAATGTGCCATGATCTACGCAATCAAATGCCTTGGATAGATCACAGAAGATACCAATAGCATCTTCAGATTTTTCCCACGCGCAAAAGATGTATTTTAAAAGTGCAGTCCCGGCATCCGTTGTACTGCGCCCTTTCGTGAAACCAAATTGATGGTCATGTAGTAAGTTATTTCTATTGAAGTGTGAAAGCATTTGATTGAGTATGACCTTCTCAAAAATTTTACTAAGTACAGGTAAGACTGATATTGGTCTAAAATTACTGGGATCCTTTTTGTCACCAGCTTTGAATAATGGAACTACTTTACTTTTTTTCATTAAGTCAGGAAATGTACCATGATCGACACAATCATTGAATATAACAGCTAAATATGGAGATATAGTATCAATGATCGCACTACAGACTTTTACTGACATTCCCCATAGGTCCTCAGTAGTTTTCATTTTAATACTTTTAAAGGCTTTAATAATTTCGTTAGGGGTGACATGATTGAACCCAAATTCAGTTTCGCAGGCGTCCACATTCTTTTGAAGTAAATCGCTAGCAAGTGAAGATGAAGAATTGAGTGACTCTGTTGTTTTCAAAGGAATATTAGTAAAAAAGGTTTCGAATTCTTGAGCCACTTCTACGTTTGAACTAATAGTTCCGCGATTTGTATGAAGTGTGATTTGATTGTCACGCGGTTTCACTTTTCCAGTTTCACTGTTTATAACATTCCATACAGCCTTAATTTTGTTATCAGCAGACTGTATTTTTTTCCGAAGAAAAAATGACTTTGCTTTTGAACAAACTAATTTAAACAATTTTGAATATTTTTTGACATATTCAATGAAATTGTCGTCATTTGAATAATTTCTTAGCTCATATAATTCAAAAAGTCTCTCTCTACTTTTGCGAATACCAGCGGTAGCCCAGTCACTGAATTTGAATTTTACAATAATTTGCTTTTTTCTAATAGTGAAAATTTTACTGAATTCAGTATTAATCAATGTGAATAAATCTTCATATGAGTTATTAGGGTTGTTAGTATTATAATTGTGACAGGCCAGTTTTTCTAGTAACGTGTTTTTGTACTTTTCTAACCTACCGCTCGTTAGGCTCCTGGTTTCTATATCTATCTTCTGGGTTACTCGAGAATAATTAAAAGTAACACTTTGACCAGAGTGGTCAGACTGAATCGAGTTTATGATACTTTTCTCAAAATAATCGCAATTACAAAAGACGTTATCAATACAGGTAGCCGAGGATGACGTCACCCTTGTAGGTTCAAAAAATACATGCTCTAAATTAAAACATTTGAAAAGACTTATAAGTTTGTTACTATAGGTATTATTTTCTAAGATATTGACGTTAAAGTCACCACACACTATCACAAACTTATTTTCTTTTGTCACTATTTTTAAAACATCTTCCATTACTAACTCGAACATTGAAAATTTTTGAAAAGCGGGAGGTCTGTATACGCACACTACAACATGCTCGTCCAGCTCAACACAAGATATTTCAATACATCTTTCAACCGAAAGTCGAACAATATCTTTACGGTTCTTTATCTTAAAACTGTTACGAACTAAAATCAGTGATCCACCGTGTAAAGCAGACTTTCGATTGAAAGCACTGGCTATACAATAATTTACATAATTTATCAACATTTGATAGTCTTTTTGCCAGTGTTCTGTCAGACAAATAATGTCAAATTTTGTTCTTTCTAAGAATAATTCTAATTCTAAAATTTTTCCAGAAAAACCTTGAATATTTTGATGTAAAATTTTCAAAATATTAGATTTTTCCTTTGTCTTTGCTATAGGAAGTTTTTTGCCAGAAGGTTTTTTTTCATTTACTTCAGTAAAATTTTGTTTAGAAAAACCCTCTTTTGTCGTATGAACTAGTTTAAAGAATTGGTGTTAGTAATGTTACTAACTAAAGAAGTTTTTTGTGTATAACTTCCTATAACAGAGTCAGATATGTTATATGCTATCAATGTAGCCAGCTCTTTCTTAAACTTAAGAAGCAGATACATAGTATCCTTTGTCAATTTGAAATAATTTATAAAAGTATTCATGTCAAGATATAAAATGTCACTATGACGACTTGTCAAATTTTGTAAATGTAAATTCATTCTGTGTATACATTTGTTGTGTTGCTCAGTAACATTTGAACAGTATGGGAAGTTACACAGAATAAACCTACACTTAGTTTCAACCTGTATTTTGTTTAACAATGTCACAAAATTGTTTAATTTTAATCTACTTATGTCAGAATGATTGCCTACCACGATAACAACAGTGGTGTTTATGTCAAACTTGCCTACAGCAATCTTTCTTACAAGACCGTCGAAAGTAATATCGGGACAGCAAATATTGGTCACCTGCTGATTATGGCAGTAGTTAAAAATAGACCCTAGACCTACTCCTATCCTGTCTGAATATACAAAGGTCTTCTTTTTATTGGAAGTCGACGAAAAGTCCTCGCCATCCGTGGTCTCTGTGCTGTTATCGACAGGTGGCTGCTGTTCCACCGTGGCGCCACCAGCGGCGGCATCATGTGTTGGCAACACTGGCGACGCGGTGATGTCTTCACTCCCAGTCACCACGCTCTCAACGATGTGCTGACGTGGTGCCACCACGATGACGTCACTCACAGCGGTCTGCTCACGCGCGGCGGCATCATGTGTTGGCAACACTGGCGACGTGGTGATGTCGTCACTCGCAGTCACCATGCTCTCATCGATGTGCTGCCGTGGTGCCACCACGATGACGTCACTCACAGCGGTCTGGTCATGCTGGTCTCCGCGCTGCTGGCGTCGATCGTACGCGTGTCGCTTTTGGCGGCGTTGTTTCTTCGTAAGGCGAGCTGAAAATCGCCAGTTGAAAAATGTTGACGTTGAACCGCAGGTGGCAGGCGTACAGCTAGAAGACATACTGATATTTGATGTCCGCGGTGGTTCTGGAGCACAAGCGACCTCTTTGTCATTGGTGAGGGTGGCTATCAGTTGCTGCTGAGTGGTATAAAGCTGCTTGAGCTCAGCTGTGGATGACAACATTTCATTCATGCACTGCTCAGTTTCTACATATTTATTTGTCAAGAGTTGAAGCGAAGATTGACTTTTAACATAAGCCGTTGTAATCTCGCTCAGTCTAGAATGAAGCGCATCAAGACATTGTTGTGCCTTTGTTAACTCAACATCCTTGTCTTTTATTATTTTCTCAAGCTCCTCAAGTTCCTCCTTGTGCTCTTCTACAGTTGATAGTTCATGGTGTAAGGATACAGCATGCTTATTTTCTTCATCCTCCTTTTCCTTGTATAAATCTGCTAGTTGTACATGTGCTTCTTGCAGTTGTACTTGCAATAAACTATTTCTATCAAGGGTGGACTGATGCAGATCTTGCAGGGACGTTAATGACTCGACATGATTTTGTAGTCGAGTAACTTCAGTTTGTGCTTCCTTGAAACTGTCTTGCAGTGCGTCAAATTTATTTATTTGTGTTTGGAGTTTGACCTTCAGTTGCCTTATTTCAAACTCATTTACGTCCCTGCCTGCAAGGAGGCGATCATTGAGTTCCTCTGCTTCTCTTAGGTTGTTCTGAAGCTGCTGTGTTTTGGTTACACGGGGCATGGTGACCTGAAATGTATACAGGAGGAACTGTAGAATAAGCTATTACAGTAATAGACAAAATAATTATACTAGAATTAATTAAAATAAAATAACCTAACCGAATAAACAGATAAAGTATAATTAGTAAAGGACCTATGCAACCGTCAACTAAATTATTAATTTAAAATTTTATAATTCTATAATGAATATTAGGTGTATCTTAAACCAAACTAAGTAAACACTAAATAGTAAAGAATGAGTATAGTATGAAACTAGATATTGGAAAATACAGCAAAGTGTAGAAAATAAGGTTAGTAGATACTCAGAAAAGAAAATGTTTGTAAGAACAATAAGAAATGAAACTGTAACAAAGAAAGAAAGTAATGATAGCAACAATAAAATAGTGAACGGATAACAATTAATGTTTACTAGCTATCCCCAATAATTATCATTATAATATTATTTCCATATTATATTTAACTAATTGGTACCTACCTAACAATAATATGCCAAAAAACCAGGTAATTGGCTGGTTAAAAAGTACTGTCTAAGTACATATAAAGTATCTAATGTGTCAACCTACTCGTAGGTATTAGAGTAAAATATAAGCACTAAAATGGTTGCCTGTATTAAAGTGAAGTGTAAATAGTTTATCTGAGGTGTCCGGCTACGTTCAATCATCAATTTCACTTCCACATACTAATTAGTCAAGTGAAAAAAGACTCAACAAGGCGCCGCTGGTATGAGGATGGACGTTTCTCACGGAGGAGAATTTTGTAGAATAGTGAATTTGTTTACACGATCTAACCTTAAAGTGCACTTGATTAGGTAAAAAATATCAAAACTTTAGTGTTATTAATTAGGTATCATAAAACAAAATACTCCCCGGGATCCGTTGATGTTTCAATTCAAACTCGTCCGGTAATGGTTTGCCGTTTACCGCATTCCACTGGTTCACAATGATTAAAACCTTTTTTGATGTTTGTTATATGATATTAAATCATAATATATGTACAAATTATGCAGAATAACAACTAAAAATATTAAAATACGTAAAATATAATGAACAGCTGATATTTGACGTCTAAGTCGCTCGGTGTTGCCAGTACAATATAATAATATGCCTAAATACTTGTGATGGCCAAAGTAAAATTAAATACTAATTACAATTATCATTTGTAATAATAATTGTCAACTGAATTTGTCTCTTTCTTTCAAATATACAAATACATAAAGTTGTGAAGAAAAAAACTCAATGATGACTACGAAGACGAAGCAGTGATTAATGAAAAAAATGCTCTTTTGCTTTTTCTCTAAAAGAGAGGAATGCTTTTTTCGCTCTGTATCAGCCATTCGCATCTCCCTCAGGATCTAATGCGAATCATTGTTGTTACCATCACAAAAAACAATGCGGCTGACAAGAGCAACTATCGGCCCATCTCATTGGCCTCCATCTTGGCCAAAATACTTGACAGCCTACTGGACAGTGTGCTTGAGAATTATTTACACACACAAGCACACAAGGGGCAAAAGCTTGTACAGGACAGGGGATAAGTACGGAACCTTTAGTGCTCGAGTCCGACTCGCACTTGACCGTTTTTTGCAGATGTTTCAAGAAATATGAAGAATAAATAATTAATATTTTATTCACACAAATATTTGTTTGACTAGTTCCATTTCCGGTTACCACTACACGTAACACGACTAGTAAAAATTCTTTTGGAGCATACTACACTTATCCTGCCTCTTCGGTTCACACGTGAACCAAAACTCTAGATTTAAATTAGATCTTACATTTATTATTATAGCGTGAAATTATGTTTGAATTGTCAAACGATATGTGATAATATCATTAAAGGTTACAATTATTTTGTTGGCAATCATATTGATAGATCATAATTGAAACTAGTGGTTGTGCACATTCTTGAGGCCGATGACCATCTGGTTGAGGGTGATGGCGGAGGCCCTGCAGCCGCCGGTGCCGGTCCACTTCTCGCAGAGCCACTGCACCTCGCGGTCACACCGCCGGCTCGCGCGCTGCCTGTGGTACCGGTACCTCCCCACGTGGAGGACCGGGTTGCCACGCTTTGACAGTGAGTACCACGCTTTGGCTGAAAAACAAATAGTTACCGTTAGCTCTGGATGCAAGGCTCGAATACAATGATTCCTACAATCAGATGGTTATAAGTACCAATAGTATTACTTAGGTTACTAAGTAACCAAATTAAATTAAAATTTTACAATAAATATAAATCAAACACTTACTTACTTGCACATTTTAATATTCAGAAAGCAAAATGTTTAGGAAAATTGTACTGAGTAGGGGAGGGAGGTGGTCAGGTCACCTATCGCTTCTTCGGCCCCTTACTTTCATTACAGCTGGGATCTGCTAAAACTGTACCATACGATTCCCAACAGTTCAAGAACTTTGGTTGGTACGAGTACTTACGGACTGATCTGATACCTTTATTTGTTGGGGAGCGAAACGGTCTTGACAGACAGACAGATGGACAGCAAAGTGATCCTATAAGGGTTCCGTTTTTTTTTCTTTTGAATCACAGACCTCTAAAATACAAGTTTATGACCTAAAACCATTATTTATAAAAGTAATTAAAATTAAATAAAAAATATCGATAAAGTTTATGATTTAACACATTATTATAATGTTATCTTAAAAATATTTAAGTTTAAATATATTTTAATGATGACGTTTTGACAATATAGGTACCTATTTATTCTCCTAAGTTTAACCACGAACATTGTAAATAAATAATTTATGCGTACACTAGACTTAGTTTTTTATGCAATAATTATATAATTTCAAAGGTTTATAAACACAAAGAAACATTAATACTTGATAATTTTATGTAGATTGTGGTCTAACGAATGGAAGATGGTTATGATCATTCCTAGACTGTATAATTTTTTCATTGCATGTATACACCATAGCACGACAGCCAAGTCTCTTTTTGTAGCAGTTCCACGAGGTTTTCGAACCCATGTGACGTTTTAAGTAGAACTTATTGCCCCATGCAAGAAGAATTTTCCCTCCATTCCGAGATGGGTAAAACGTTGCTGCAAGAGAAAAACATATTTAAAAAATGTTTTTATGTTAAAACTTCCTGTGCTCGGATATTTTTAATTTAAACCTGGCTATAAGGCCTTTTGCACCGATCTCATGCAATACAAGCTGTGCCTTCGACTTCGTTAGCGTGGTATAAACTGTCGACAAATAGGAGACTCGTAGGAAACTTGTTGATCCATAGGTAGGTCTGTTTGGTAAGACAAATGCCGTTAGATTGTGGTCCTGTAGACCCGGGCTTAGAACAGGGCAAAAGTATCCCCTGCCTGTCGTAAGAGGCGACTAAAAGGGAACCTTTGAGTCGTGTCTATTCAGAGCGGAAGCTCGGAATAACCAAGGAACGACAGCACAGTGGCCGAAAAAAAAAATTAATTTGTATTTCGACCTGTGTTCCTTCGGGAAAGTTGTTCAGTTTCATGGCCAGAATGACATCCTTCACGGTTGGTAGCCTTTCTGTTCCACCTTGTATACTGTTACTGAAAATAACTTGCGGACAAACAAAAGCAGCAAGAAAACCTCCAGAACAAAAAAAAATGCATTGAACTGTACAATTAATCGACGTTAATGAAAGTCAAGGTACAAATTTTTCCCGCAAATTGAGCCCAATTTGGTCTCGTTACCATCAATTTCCTTTACGTCTACAAAGAACAATCGAACGTTTGTTATTTAGGTATATTTATACATCTGCGGAAAACGTGTGCAAAATGATAAATAAAACCTGATAGACTGGGATGAATTTCTTAATTTGGCTTTCCTTCTTAGGGTCAGAAATTAAATGGGATCTGACAGTCAAGTTTTTCTGGGGTTGTCCCCCTTATTTGGGTCCCATTCACAATAATTACAATAAATTCGCATATAGATTTGTAAAAGCCTCTCATAGAAGAGAGGCTGTGTAGTTTTGCCATACTGTTGCTACAAATTACAAGGTGGTTCTCAATAATTTTTTTGAGGAGTTTTTCTTCAAATTTGTAAGTATTTTTTGTCCATACAATTTATTTGTTGCTTAGGTTTCCCCTTTCTTATTTTATTCGAGCAGTTAAAGCTGCCCGATTACGGGCAGCAGGCAGGTACCGGCTAGTACCAGCTTCACTATCAAACCGTGACTCCAGTGAGTCTCATTGACAGCTGCAGCTTGCGCCGTGCAGTCCACCGCAACTGCTCAACATCTACGGGTTTTTCTACACCACTGGAAGTCACCACGAACTGCGCATAACGACTGGATATAGATTCAGATAATTTTTAAGCTTTAAATTACTCCTACTTGTATAATTTTTTCCAATATTCAAAAAGCGCCTCCGGTCGCGCCACGATATTTTTAGGTTGAGATTCTTTGGCTATAAATTAATTTTTTTGGAAACAAATCCGTGACTTTTTTAGTTGAGGGACTACGTATTCGGCAAGATTTAGTAGTCGCCGAGTTATAGTTTAGGTGGCCACATAAACATATCTTCTTTTTTAAAAAGCGATTAAATTATAAGCAATAGACGCGGCGGTTATCCTGAAGCACGTGTCACGGTTTATACATCAAAATTGATCAAAATTCATTAAATTTTTAATGCGAATCTATAAAATTTAGAAAACCTTTTTCTTCTAATGAAATACTAATCTACAGAATCAAATTTATTTAAACTTTTTTGTTAAAAATTTGTATTATCAGCACCAAAAAAATCAGAATTCAGTGTTTATGTTATTTTAATTAAAATATGTGTGTTTGTATATTTTGGTTTCTTTCATGGTAAGTTAGCTTTTACATTAATTGCAGTACTTTCGAACATAATTATTTTTATTTTCACTGCACTACCTAATAAAAATATTTTTTAATTTTGTGTTTGCAATCAAGTTGGGCAAGCATACTCTAAAACTTTACCAAATTTCAAGTCGATAGCGTGAGTAGTTGCTGAGATAAACAGGAGTGACAGACAGACAAAGTCGCATCGTTCTTCGTCCGAGAAGTCTCACCATATGTGTTCCGTTTTTTCCATTTCGGTTCGGAACCCTAAAAATACAAAATGTATCTACTTAATGAGAGTGCTAAATAACAATACCCCACTCGATGAGTTAGGTTTTTTTTTCGCGCCCTCTTTAGCTGTATGGAAGCCCCTTTAAAACGTTTAAAAACCTATATAACTTTGGATCAACGACGAACCTTATACCGTGAAAAACCTCGACAGACGAACAGACACGTGAGTGACAGCAATAGGCCCGATTTTATCTTTCGGGTACGGAACCCTAAAAAATATTTTTTTGTTAAGTACGAATAACAGCTGCGAAAAAAAATTTGCCCATCAACTTAACATTTAAATTTTAATAAAAACTCCGTTCCGGACAACATATTTTGGCGGTTCATGATTATGGTCAGCGTTTGCTCGAACCAGATAACCGTTGCTGTCAGACTCGTCAGTATTAGTAACCAGGGATGCTTTGCATTTGTATTTCGTGCCTTGTTGAGTGCAGGACCAATTTTGAGTTTTCTTATTATTTCGCTTCAGGCAAAAGGTGTGTCCTTTATACACTGCCATTTGTTTACCATTTTTGTTGTACAACCACATAACTGAAAAAAAAATGGAGGTTGCTGAAAATATCTACGTGCCTGCATAAGAAAAGCAAGAACTTTCTAGATGCTACGCGGAGTTAAGCAACTGCGTTCTGGCCTCGTAAAATCGTATACGCACGCACGTAGGCAAAAAGCTACAAGAAAATTCTATAGTCTACTACTACTTTTACAAAATAAAAAAAAATATATAACAATATTTTATATTATTTATGTGAATTAACAACAACATCAGTTACATCATTCCGGGCCCAACGACACAGAAAACCATATAAACACCACAAAAGTTAAACATCCTCGAATAGTCCGATATTACACGGCCTCTCTGTCGTTTTAATATAGCTTACTAACCTACTGTCCTGGCGTTATACATGACGCACTACTTTTTCTTTTGGTAGTTTCTAACCAAGCATCAGAAGGAGAAGCAATAGTTGTTTTTCATGCAAGGCAGCAAAAATAGTTTTTTGGCTCAATGCCTTGTATTGAAACTCGAGCAAGTGCAGAATTCTAGGATTAAGCCAAGAACGAAGCGAGCAGTTCAAAGAAAAATCCTGAGCGTAGCGAGGGTTTCAAGGCACGAGACGCGAAATTACTTTGCTGCCGAGCGAAACACATAAATTTTCACCTTACTACATCGAGGAAAATGCTAAAGCGCCAGTACCTTACAATATAATTCATTATCAGGTTCTAATGTCAAAAATATTTTCCACTCTAGCGGCCAGAAATTAGTTTTGCACGCAGACTTCAACCGATTAAAATTTCATAACCCTTTTCCACCCTAGCGGCTAAAAATGACTTTTGTACGCGGATTTCAACTGATAAAGGAAAGGTTTTCTGAGCTTGTGAGGTGAAAATTATACTATTTCAGACGTGTCTTCTCAAACATATTGTCCTTTTTATAGTATCATCTTTGGATACAGAGTATGTTGGTCTTCCCAGACAAGACTGTAGCAGTGGTAAATAACAACTAGAAGATAACAGTAAGGGTCGTATTGATAGATCCCTATCGAGTGTGAAATTGCTCTCAAGATGTACTTTGCTGGAAGAAGTGGGCTTGGTAGTTAACAGCAGTAAATGCGAATTATTCCCATGCAGTGACACGACACCCACCAGTGAATTGCAAAGTCTTATACCGGGTATTAGATTGGTAGAACGAAAAGATCTCGCTTTACTAGGTGCACCAATTTTCGAAGAAGCTGTGCCAGATGCGCTAAGAAGTAAAAGGAGAGTGCTTTCCCAAGCCAAGGAGTATCTTATGAAATTACCTGCCCATGTCGCCTTGACTCTCTTCAGAAGCTGTCTTACACTACCGAAGCTAGTGTACCTCATGAGAACTTCTCCTACATGGCTTTTTCCTGATGAGGTATCTCTTCTGGATGATGAATTCAGGGAGACGTTGGGAAGTCTTCTCAATGTCAACATAAGTGACTCGCAGTGGTTGCAAGCTTCGTTGCCCGTACGTCACGGGGGCCTAGGAATTCGAAGAATGCAAGATGTGGGAGTGCCAGCATTCTTGGCTTCCTCTCACGGGGTGAGTGATCTAGTCATTAGCATACTAGATTTACATGGTGACAACATTGCCATCCCGTTTATAGAGGGAGCACTGAGCGCATGGGCTCTTAAGTGTCCCGCTTGTTCCGTCCCACATGACCCGACTGTCCAACGTCTCTGGGATGACCCAATATGTAAAGCCACTTTTGCAGGATTACTGGACACAGCTTCAGTAGTGGATGTGGCTCGAATTAACGCAGCAGCCCGTCCTGAGTCTGGAGCTTGGCTTTACGCACTTCCTAATCCACATTTAGGTACCATCTTAGATGATGGCTCTTTAAGGGTGGCTGTGGCTCTAAGACTAGGCTGTGACGTTTGTGAGCCGCACAACTGTAGATGTGGCACTATAGTTGACTCAAGGGCCTATCATGGGCTGAGCTGCAGTAAGAGTGCGGGTAGATTTCCCCGTCATCATGCCCTAAACGAAATCATTCGTCGGGCATTGGTGTCCGCAAGTATTCCTTGCATCCTTGAACCACCGGGTCTTAGCCGGGATGACGGTAAGCGCCCAGATGGGCTAACGTTGGTGCCTTGGGAAAGGGGGCGATGTCTTGTCTGGGACGCGACATGTGTCAGCACTTTTGCTGCTACCCACCTCCCTCGCGCCTCTAAGGAAGCCGGGTCTGCAGCCGAATGGGCGGCATCTAAAAAAAAAATAAAGTACGGCAACCTGATAGAGTCTTACTTTTTTGTCCCTTTCGCAGTTGAGGTGGCTGGGCCTTGGTGTGCGGAGGCAAAAGCGTTCGTACGCGATCTTGGGCGGCGTCTCATGCAGAGTGGGGCTGACCCCCGCGCCGAATCGTACCTGATTCAACACATTTCGCTGGCGATCCAACGGGGAAATGCTGCCAGTGTAATGGGAACTTTCCCTTCAGGTACGATTCGGGGTGGTCTATTTGAATAAGTGTTACCTATTTTTATATATTTTGTTATGTTTCCTTGTTATTATTACAGTCGATAGAAGTTTATGTAATTCATTATTTTGACTTTACACATACACATTATACATCTGAGAGCCATCTCACAATTGAAAGTTAGTTTTATTTACAGCATGTTCAAAGTGCTAATTCTTTTTCTAAATTAATAAGTAAATAAAATATATTGAGTTTCTACAATTCAAATGTTTAAAAGAAAGATATTAAATCAGTGCGACAAAAGTATAACTTTTAAATTTCAATATAAATTCCTCCCCGAACAACAAAGTTTGGTGGTTCATGATTATGCTCATTGCTGACTCGAAGCAAGACACCGTCACCAGAAGAAGTAACAAGGGCCGCTCTGCATTTGTATTTCGGACCACGTTTAGTACAGTACCAATTCTGAGTCGCCTTATTATTTTGCTTCAGATAGAATGAGTGTCCTTTGTAAACTGCCATCAGTTTTCTATGTGTGTTATGCAATCTCACAACTGAAATAAAGATTGTAATGCAAACGTATAAATATAATTTGATGTGGCAAATCTGTTACTGTAAAGTTTTTAATAAATACCTTTCTCGCTCCGCTCGAAAGTAAAAATTATGAAAAAAGAACAACTTTTGCAACTTTGAACCTAGATAAATTGTTTTAATTTTTTCTGTTGCGTAGTTGGTTTTTCTATTATTTGTTACATAATCTAGGTGACAGGGTAAAGTTTTTTTTGCAAAAAGACAGCAGTAATATAAAAAAAAACCGGCCAAGTGCGAGTCGGACTCGCGCCCTAAGGGTTCCGTACCTATCTACCATATGATATACTAAAAGCTTTTGCTCTTTGATTTTAAAAACTCCACGACCATCCAACTTGACCCCTGTTTTATAGAAAAGTTCTCGAAACGGGAGCTCACCTTAATTGGTTACTATTACTTGTGAGAAAAATTGAAATATTTAATGATTTTAGACTTTTCCCTTCATTTGTACTGTGAGACCTAGCTTCTTCTTCAACGGGAAGTACCCTGTAGGTTTTGCTTTTTTACATAAATGTATGGAGATGAAGACATTAAAAGCCATATCTTTTGATTGCGTCGTTGTAAAAAAAATATATTTTCAGATCTTGTGTGGTTTATGGACCTTAATATTCGTTATCAATTTAAACCTGATACCTCTTCTCGTTCGTGAGAAAAAGGGTCTTGACAGACAGACAGACGGACAACAAAGTGATCCTATAAGGGTTCCGTTTTTTATGTTGAGGTACGGAACCTTAAAAACTACTTGTTTTGATGAAAGGATAATAAATCTTTTGATAAAAGATAACTAGTTTCCCAAACACATAAGTAAAACTCAACTACAAAAATGTTTTATTACCAATCTCTTGATGACATCGGTTACATTAAATTCAAGTCTATTAAACAGGCAAAAATCATATAAGGAAGGTTAATAATAGCAAAGAAAAATGAAGGTCTTAAAAAGTCTTTTGCTACGACGAATTAAATAAATACAATCGAACTTCGAATCCCAAATGTTGTATCTATATCAGGTGTTACAGAAAGGGTATATCAACTCTTAAGGATGTGATTCTGCCCATGAAACTGAACATTTTTTCCTAAGGAACATACGTCGAAAGACGAAAAAGAATGTTAATATTTTGACCTCCCGAACAAATGCGTTATCAGCTGATTCAGTTTCATGAGCAGAATCACATCTAGTGACTTGGCCGCAAAACATTTCCGCAAAAGCAACAATCACATTAACCAAATTTAGTCTCATCACAAGAATTATTCGCCTAAAGGCGTAATACATTCTTTCTTAAAGAAAGAAGTAAAAAAAGCTTTTAAAAATTAAAATCGGACCACTGGGTACGGAGACACACTAAAACAAAAATTGTGAGACTTGGCAGAAAAACACCCATGATATTCTGTACCACGTGATCAAATCTTATTAATACTCCTATCCTATAGGAGTCTAACAAAGCCCCGGAACCAAACTTCGGGTACCTAAAGAAGTGCACACGTGACAGTGCCAGCGCCTAGACATTAGTGATTATGCTCATGTTTAAGTAATATGGCAAGGTGTTTAGAAAATCAAAAATCTTAAGTTAACTCTTGTTTAAATCAAGTTACAATAAAAACGCAACTAACATACAATCACACCTATACTTTGAAATCTAGTGATTATGTTCATGTTTCAACGAGACAATAACACCATCAAGGACCCTGACCGAAGACCGGCACTTGTATCTGCTGTGTCGACTGCAGAAGAAAGTGGCTATCGTCCCTCCAGATCTGTTGTTCTTGTAGTAACTATACCCACCTAGCTTTAGAGCTGGCCGACCACCGCGAGTCGTGAAAAAGTGAAAGTCTGGAAATAATTTTAATTTAGATTAAGTGGTACTAATAACATTATGATAAGTATAGAATTAGTATAACAATCACTAGGATCTGGGTTTACAGTCAAATGGATGTTAGTTGGTTTTAGGAAATGGATGAACTTAATGGCTTTCTTTTTCTTGGTAACTTTTATTTGTCGTATTACTTGATTTGGTAGGCTGCTAAATACCTCCGGAAGTTTTACAGAAGAGTTTTGATGAGGTCAATCGGGATATTTTAGTCTAATGCAACTATAAGTGGCATCTGGTCTAAGTGTACACTTTTAATGATTATGATCATTATTACAACTAGCAATTTCATCTAGCACGGTGATAATAAAGGCTCGACAACCTTGTCCTCGGGTGCATACCCATCTCTTTCTAGGGCCCTTAGTTTTTTTATTGTTGGAATGTTCGCCAAACTTGTAATTGCCAATGTTTATAGTAGTATAACCTCGAGCATTGGTTGTGATCACTGGTAAGCTGGAGACACCTGTTGAAGCATGATATAATCGAAACCGTAAGTTGTAAAGCAACGAAAAATTACCATACTACAAGTAAAATAATAGATGTTTACCTATGAAATTGCCGAAATTTTCTTACAGATTAATGAGAACATAATTCCTATAATTCTATTGCTTTTTTTTCAGTTTTCTTATATTTGAAAGTTGACTTCAAGGTTTTCAATTTACGTATAAAATAAAGTTTTTATTTTTAGTTTGATATATAAAATTAAAGGTTCGAAAATTGTTCGTCTTAAATATCGTCCGATTTCATCATTATATAACATTTTTCGAAAATTAAATTTAAGCTTCTGTTAGCTTAATGTCTTCCCAATAATGCTTAAAAAAAATTGGATTTATAATTCCTAAGAAAAATTCAAAAATGTTAGTACTGAAAATTGAGTTTACCTAAAATTCGCCATACAAAACGGCAATTTCATAGGTAAAGACCTATTTATTATACGCTACTAGAAAATACTTAAGAAATTAAATTTTAAAAATATCTACACGAATAAAAAAAGGCTGAAATTTAGCGTATAAAACAAATGATAATGTTGTTTTTGTTGTTTGCAATGTTTATTTGATTCTATTAATGGACCTACTAGAACAATTTGAAAAAGTGTTTTATAAATAGAAAGCTATAACATCTCGATTGATATATATACCTACTTAATTTTTTTTTCACTATGAGAAAGCGTTATCATTGCCACGGGAAATATGATTACTCTGGAACCTGTTGAGCCGAAGGAAACTTAAACTCTCCTTGAACAACACAGGCTAAGTAATTTTTCTCATCCAAATGAGAATAAAATTGAGGGCGAATGAAGTCGCGGGTAACAGGTAGTTTGTAATAAAAACTTAATAAGCTACTATTTCATATCACTCTTACAATAAATATAGGTGCACGGCTATATAAAAGCGAATGCACATGGCAGTCTTTTGCACAGCATGTTCTAAGTTTGCGCAAATATAATGTCTGGCTAATAAGTTTGTGATGAACATAACTTCACGGCCAAAGGTCCACTTACGCGAACTAAGGTCTACACACAATATGCTGCGCCAATAAGTATAGCCGTAACTAACCCGCTCAAACGCGCATCTGAAATTTCAAGAAATAGGCAATTATTTGATTAATGATTATGTTGATTTTTGAAAGACCTAACAATATCATGTATTGTCGAGATGGAGGCACGACAACCCCTGGACCAATGACTGCACCTCCATTGCTTCTTTACTGTGTCTCTGACTCTACATTCAGTACGCAGACCATAAGTATACCCCCTCACTTGGATGATGAGGTTTCCTCGCGCGCTAGTACTAAACACTGCTTCATCTGAAAACATTAAAGGGTTTTTAGCAAAGCAGGATTTGATATCAAATCAACAGGGTTACTGAAACTTGCCAACTGACTTGAAAGATCTGTCAGATCAGACTAAGATGACTAACAAAACAATTTTAGTCCGACATTTCGTTCGCCACTTTCGTGCGGGGTCACATGAAGCGGGGAAAGGAGTCACCTGCAACTGGCGGCACGTCTCCATACATTAGTTTACCTGGGACAAAAGGACACTGATAATAATTTATAAAATATCAAGATTACCTACCTCGAGAATAAGTGAACGTAGGAATTTCGAAAAATATGAAGTCACGGCAACTTTTCAGTTTACTTTATAACACAGGCTGGTTAATTGTTCTGTCCGTTTTTAAAAGGGACAATTGTATCCTCCACAGAGTTGAGTGAAGACCGGCAGCTTCTGGACCATTGGTTGCACATCCAGCTCTTGACCTTACTATGTATAGGTACGCAGGCTGTACGTACACATAGTTGTTTATTTTAGGAAAGCTATTGTCTCGACTGTTCGTGAAATAAATAATAAAGTTAATTAATTTAATTTTTACTTTACTTATTATTTTTACTAATGAAGTGTCAGCTAAAAACCAGCGCCCTGCGACATTAAAAATAGTCAGGGAGGGTTTATGCTGAGCTAGTTTTCTTTGTGGTAGATATTTTATATATCTTTACTTTAGAGATCTTGTTTACAATAAATTATATTCTATTATAATCTATTATACTGTTTAATAGCTAAAACACACTTAACTAAAAAATAAAACTTATGTAGGGTACGGCTGCCACCATTGGAGAAACACTTTAAAGTGACCATCATGATTTTTCGGAAACGGACTGTTTAAAATATTATAACAACAGTCAGTAGCACCTGATTCCTCGGCTGATGTCTAACTACCTCGCCGCTGCCGATGAACGTCTGCCAAAAGGCGTTCATAAAGCTCTCGGATTATAAACAATAATAATAATATAGACTCTGTTACTTAATGTGACGGCTTTATGAGCCGGTTGTAAAAATATACTTACACCATGACCTTTCGGTCACTGATTTATAAATATCTAAGAAATATTTTCAAAAATTATGAAGTTTTTAGTAAATTTTTGTAAAACATACTCCAAATGTCTTTTAATATCAAATCTTACGTCAAAAAGGAGATTGAAAAAATATTTATATTATGTAATTTTTGAATACAAAAAAATGTCATACAAAAAATGTCATGTCAAAAAATAAACAATGTCCAAACTGGACGGACATCTAGTCGAACAGTCCGCCCCGAATCGTGCCAGTCGCAAAGGTGCCCATGACACTAGCCGCGTTGCCGCGTTGGATGGCAATGGACAACCTTTGCGCCAGGTAGGATCCGGAGCGAGCATCGTACCCTCTCTCTCGAAGCCGACGACCGCCAGGTAGGATCCGGAGCGAGCAATTTTTGAATTGTTTTTCTTTATTAAAAAAAGATCTTTCACATTCACAATTTTCACAAATCGTAACCTTAAACAAGGCTTCGTTAAGACTAAGTAATGTTATTAATTATGTAGGCATATTTTCACGACTACTGACTAGATTTATAAATTTGATAATAAATAAACTAAAAAAATACGAGATCTTTACGACAAGCTCATTAAATTATGATAATTTTCATACACCTTAACGGAACGCACAGAAAGATACAATACATCAAATGAATAAGAAATTTTACTACTGTTCAAAGCAATATAAGTTTGTAACCTCACAAGACATGTCAAAGATCGTTGAAGTTTAAGTTGTCTAGGAAAGAATTCTTTACTTCGAGGAATTGTAATTCGACGTTGTGTTTCAACTTACAGTTAAGAACTAAACAATAAGTGGCTAAATAGAGATACTATTAATTACTACTATGCTTAATGTATGTGCTCATTTTTATATCTAACGATTTCGTTATTTACCGTGTACACAATCGCTCGGCAGCCATGGTGAGTACGTGAGCAAATCCAGCGCTTCCTATAACATGTATTGTTCTTGCTATCGGAGTGCATCCTAAATTCGTATCCATCGAACTTTAAAATGCGGGTACCACGACTGTTTGATACAAACATTGCTGCTCCCAATGCCAAATCACCTGTGGGCAATAAAAAAGTAAATAACTTATTATTACTTACTATCTACCCTTAACTTAGTCCATAAGTTCAATTATATTAGAAACAGCAATTATATTTGCTAGGTTTTAGGTAGGTAGTATAAATAAATGACGTCGAGTAAAAAAGCCTAAAGGGACTAAAACCAACACGTAGAAGCCATTTTCATTTGTAGTGTGAGACCTAGCTTCTTGCCAAATTTCATAATTTTAGGTCAACGGGAAGTACCCTGTAGGTTTTGCTTTACTGCATAAATGTATGGAGATGAGGATTTAAAAAGCCATAATCTTTTGATTGCGCCGTTGTAAAAAAATTAAATTTTTAGATCTTGTGTGGTTTATGGACCTTAATATTCATTATCAATTTCAACCTGATACCTTTACCCGTCCGTGAGAAAAAGGGTCTTGACGAAGGGTTCCGTTTTTTTTATTTTGAGGTACGGAACCCTAAAAAGAGGAAATAATGAAAATTGAAGAGGCAACTTTGGATTTTTATTTTGTCGAGCCGATTTTCACTAATCGTGTTTTGGTCTTAGCGATATTATCACTTGAATGGACCACCAATACATACCTGAAAATCAAGGCAAGATACTGAGTAAATAATAAGATATTTTTCTTCAAAATACCCAAAAAAAAAATACATATCGTCTGTGTACACCGTCAACTATACTTGGTCGGTATGCATCCAAGATGTTGTAAAGTAAGGCATTTAATGGTTGTGCTGTGTTGGCTCTCCTATAAACTTTTCGGCGACAGTAATCACATAGGACTTGCAAGCTGGGTATCTCGAACAGTACCATCTAGCACGACGATCTTTGCTACCGTAGTGCTTATTGTACCTATAATCGCCCAGTATCATTAAAGGCTTTCCGTTCCGCGTCTATGAGTAGATTAGTTCCAGAGGCACTTCTGAAAAATTATTAGGTATTTTATGAACTGGACAAAGATCGAAAATCAGTATGCAGGAAAATTTTACGCAGTGTTCCAAAACGGAAAGGTGATCAAATCTGTTTCATATTGTATACAGGGTATTACAGGGTGCAAGGGAACGAGCTATAAAAAAACTCTAATGTAATACTGCATGATAGTATAGGATGATGGTGAAGAGAATGTCTCTGTAACCAATATTGAATGAAAGCGAATCACATAGCGGCACTCGAAAACCAGCTCTGCAGTTTTTTACTTTTATTTGAGTTATAATGGCTGGTGCAAGGCTGTGATTGTGCCACTGTACGCATGGAAGCAAGCAAGTGGAAACAAAACCAATAAAAACAACCAATGCTACGCTACAAACGCCCGATACCAGCGTCCCACTCAAGGTCAAAGTGTGTCCACAAACGTGCGGCTGCATGCACAAAGAGAAATGGGTCATAACAAGTCTGCAAAAATTTTCGCGTGAATGTCGTCGATGATTGAAAAACTGACGAAAGATACAGATGACAAAAAAATTTGATGTATGTAAAAGCGGGATTTAGAAAGGGAATTGGATAGTAACACGGATTCCTTGCGGTGAATAGCTGAAAAGTTTTTGGCCAAAAACCAAAGTCTACTGCACTTTCGTGGATTTGGAAAAGGCCTATGACCGAGTGGTGAGGAATGAATTGTGTTCGGCATTGTCTATAGGTTTGTATGGGGTCAACGGTTTTCTGATTCAAGCACTGGAATCCTCATCGGTGCGTACACTGAATGGTTTAGCATCGAAAAAGGTGTTAGGCAGGGATGTGTTTAGCGTCACCTTGGATGTTTAACTTATTCAAGAATAATTGTTTGACTGATCTGAAAGAGAGTACGAGTATGTATGGACTGAGAATGAATGAGTTATTCATCAAATGTCTTCTCTACACTGATGACCAAGTTATCCTTGCGTCATCTCCTGAAGAGTTACAGGAGATAGTAACAATGATGAATGTGGCTTTGGTCAGAAAAGGAATGAAAGTAAATATAAGCAAGACGAAAGTAATGTTAATTGAAAAATAAGAATGTATGACAAAGTGTTATACAGGGTGTAAGGGACAGCCTTCCGAATACTGAAAGGGCATGATCAGTCTATGTAACTGAACAACTTTCAGCAAATAAAACTTTCAGGAAATGAAAAAAAAAATCGGCCTCTCCATACAAACTGTCCAATCAAGTTTGCAATTTTGATAGGTCGTGAATAAGCCGTACAATTGAAAGAGTTGTGTATCTAGGTTCAAAGTTTACGAGAGATGTAAAGTGTGAATGTGATATTCAAAGAAGAGTGAATGCTTGAAATATGGTAAACAATACTCTGCACGCTTTTATGAGGAATCAGAAAGGGTTTCACACTCAAGGCTCATGTGGTTCATAGAGACGTTTCGGTACCAACAATGATGTACAGCAGTGAAAGCTGGGTATGGCAGAATAATCATGAAAGTAAAATAGATGCAGTAGAAATGAGAGCGTTAAGGAGTATGATTGGTGTGAAATTGAGTGACAGGATCAGAAATAATGTGATAAGGGAACGTTGTGACATAAAAGATGACGTAGATACGAAAGGTATGCTAAATGTTTTGGTCATGTAGAGAGGAGATTGACGAATTAAATCTACCAGGCGAGAGTGAATGATAAAGTTGGAAAAGAAAAGCCCCGGCGAACGTTTCAGAACCAGATTAAGGACTTTCTTAGTAAAGGTCAGGTCAAAAATACCTTAAACTGACGAGCATGTATGAAAGCACTAGCTGGTGCCCGCGGCTTCGCCCGCGTGGAATTCAGACAATCCCTACCCCTACCTCTACCCCTACATCCTACATCCGTCTCCTGGTTCTTAGCTGCCTCCTCACCAATTTTCAACAAAATCGGTTCAGCCGTTCTTGAGTTATAAATAGTGTAACTAACACGACTTTCTTTTATATATATAGATGTCATGAGTGTCAAACATACGATCTGTGTTTTGTGTGAATTCGGCAATTTTTTGCATAATATGAGTGACTGGTTAGCGAGGAAGAAATTAGTATAAACTTTAACCTTTATTAATTATGTCATGAGTGTTAGACGTATGATCAGTATTGTGCATGGAGTTGGAAAAGGATATCAATAGAACTGACGTGTGGCTATATTATTACTTGTTTTCCCACGGGAATGAGATGAATTCCCGAGGTAAAAAGTAGCCTATGGAGTCGATCTGTCTGAGGAGTCATGAATCTGAGGAGTCACGTTCAGGAGTTTGAAAACCATATCAATAGAAGTGACGTAAGGCTATGATAAAGAGTGTTTTCCCATGGGAATGTGATGATTTCCCGAAATAAAAAGTACCTTGGGCCCTTCAACTATCACCATGCAAAAAATCAGGTCACATATGGCTATAATAAAACGTGTTTTCCCATGGGAATGAGATGTTTTCCCGCCCTAAAAAGTAGCTTATAGCACTCTCGGGACGTTCAGCTATTAACATGCAAAAAATCACGTCAATCCGTGGCTCCGTTTTGACGTTACAGAAGGACAAACAAACAAACACACTTTCGCATTTATAATATTATATATATAGTATAGTATCGTATAGTATAGTATAGTATAGTATAGTATAGTATAGTATAGTATAGTATAGTATAGTATAGTATAGTATAGTATAGTATAGTATAGTATAGTATAGTATAGTATAGTATAGTATAGTATAGTATAGTATAGTATAGTATAGTATAGTATAGTATAGTATAGTATAGTATAGTCATGTCCTGTGCACGCCATACATTGCACTTTTCATGACTCTTGAATTCTAACAGGTGGCGCAACCAACGTCATTCCAGTATTATAAATATTTTTCGTAATATTATAAAGTTTTTAAAGCTAGCACAGCATATTCAACTCATAAGAAGATTATAAGTTATGTTTTCATGATTAAATTTTCGTTTTTACCTATAAAATTTTTAGTTTCAATTTTGTTTCCTTATTAACGCCATCTATTGAACTCCTGCAAAAGCTTTGCTGTGTGATGCAACATTCTCAAGTGCTCTCACGTAGTTCATTTTATAAGTCTAGATGGCGCAATTTTTATGTGCAATATTGTAACTGCACAAAAACGGAATTCTTTGCTTAAATTATAGGTAAAGCGGATTCCACGAAATAATTATGACATAGTTAAGATAAATAAAAAAAAACGTCGATAATTAATTTAGTGTTGAAAATCTGAATGATATTGAATGACAAGAGGATTCCACGAAAGAATATGACTCAGTAAACCAATATTTAGTAGTCAAGAAAAGATTTCTTTTTAATAACATGAGGCACAACTTTGTTACAAAAAAATTGAGAATATTTGTTTTTTATTAATTTCATGAAATATGACCGGAAGTTCTTAAGAAGTTTCTTTGCTTAAATTATAGGTAAAGCGGATTCCACGAAATAATTATGACATAGTTAAGATAAATAAACAAAAACGTCGATAATTAATTTAGTGTTGAAAATCTGAATGATATTGAATGACAAGAGGATTCCACGAAAGAATATGACTTTGAGTAAACAAATATTTAGTAGTCAAGAAAAGATTTCTTTTTAATAACATGAGGCACAACTTTGTTTCAAAAAAATTTAGAATATTTGTTTTTTATTAATTTCATGAAATAATGCGGAGTTTTGTAAGGAAGCATTTTGCAGTAAACATTGGTTTGCAACCTTTGAACTAAAAAAATCATGACTGACTACCTACTCGTATCGTTTGACGTATCGTTATCAGGTATGTCCACATTTTTATCACTTTACACGTAGGTATACCTATCCAATTTATAAAACGTCGTCGCATTCTTTGGTGGAATGGATATTACTTAAACGTCATATTCTATAGAGGAATCTTAAAATAGTACCAGTAGGTATGTTTTATATCACAGTTCAAAGGCTTCAAGTAGGTAGGTATTGTAGTAATGAGGGCGTCGAGTAATTGAACGGCTTCCGTGCCTTCTGAAGTACGAAATCATCTTACTTTTCCGACAATTAGGTGATTCATCCTGCAATACCTATCCTAACCAAACTGGAGAAGTCGCATTATCTCATTAAGTGATTTTTGTTTTGCCGTAAGTGTCCCCAACGGGAA
Source organism: Athrips mouffetella (assembly GCA_947532105.1). Taxonomy (NCBI): domain Eukaryota; kingdom Metazoa; phylum Arthropoda; class Insecta; order Lepidoptera; family Gelechiidae; genus Athrips; species Athrips mouffetella. Next base: position 22,493,894 of record OX383964.1, on the reverse strand, counting down.
TGGAACCCAAAACCTGCGACCGAGAGCCGAAAGCTGTAACCACTTTATCGCAGAGGCTGAAAATTTAAAATTTGGAACACCTATTTTGTTTGTAATCTAAGTATTCCACGACAGAACGCGGAGCGGTAAACATACATTTTTCATTTTAGAAGAAATACCACCTACCAGGAGGCACAGGTTGGTAACCACAATATACCTACTTACCTTCACAGAAAAATGCATACTCGTAAAATGTCATATTTTGACATACCTACAGCTAGTAAAATATTATCCTTTTACTTTGAAAATTGAGGTTATTTTGTTTTAAAACGTCGCGTTCTTTTGTGGAATGGAGTAGGCATTTTCGTGGAATCGCGTGGAATGAATAGTCGTTATATCGCGTTCTGAGGACCAATTCTTGAATATCACCGGGTGATAGAATATCACTCAAAAAATTCAAATTCACAGATTTTTCTTTTCAAAAGTTAAGATTGATCTTCGTAAAATATAAAGCAGTCCTTAATTGTTAATTTAAATGTATTCTGATTTACGTTTCAACAGCTTATCAGGGCAAATGTGAATTCATAAAGTCTCAAAAGTGATATTTTATCACACGGTGATTTTCAATCATTGATTCCCAGGGTCTGTCTATGACTGGTATTTTCTCTCATCGTTATATCGCGTTCATGGTCTGTCTAGATGACGGGTATTTTCATGGGTGACAGGTGGAGAGCCAATGAACGATTCGCTCGCCTTCCCCCACATGCCGCGCTCACCCCCGCGACTCATTTGGTCACAGCCAGACTTATTTTGCACGCCGCATACTAGGTCTAGTGGGGTATATATGAAAGGACTTTACTTGTACAGTCAAAAGCACGTAAAGCTTGACACATTGGACTTTGTGCCACGCTTATTCCAGTGAGCTTAGAAGCAGAAGTTGCACTGCGAGAGTCAAGCTTAACCTGCTCTTGACTGTACATTTCAGGGTTCCGATACCAAAATAGTAAAAAAAGGAACCCATATGTTGTGACTTTGTCTTTCTGTCTGTCTGTCACATCTGTATATCTCAGCAACCACTTATGCTATCGACTTGAAATTTGGAATAGTTTTAGAATTTGGCTGTCCAACCTAAGTGCATATTGAAAAATTTATAAAAAAATATGATTATTAATGTAAAGGGAGCCCAAATAGCAGGGGTAAAATTTCAAATTGTCGTTACTAGGTCGTCGGGTGGGGTATCATATGAAAGGGCTTTGCTTGTACATTTCAAAATATGTTTTTGTATTTTTCTACGACTTAGTTTTCAAGTTATGATGAAAAATGACAAAAATAATACCATTCCCCCCTTTATCTCCGGAGTTTGTAAAAGGAAAAATCTGAATTAATTACAGTCGATAGAAGTTTATGTAAATATTACAGCAAAAATAAAACGATATTTCTCAGTTGCACAGTTTTTTAGACATTTGCAAATAAACCTTTACAAACAAATTTAGTTTTGCGGTCCTAAAAATATTTATTTTATTGCTTCCAAAAATACAATAGGTATATCCACAATCGGAACCCTCGGCGCGTGAGTTCGACTCGCACTTGACCGGTTTTTTATATTTTTTTAAATATCAAGTTATATTTAACATGGCTAAAAATACCTTTACCCCCCATATCTTCGAAGTTTGCAAACAAAAAATCAGAATTAAATAAAGTTGATAGAGGATTATGCAAACATTACAGGAAAAATAACTTAAAATAACAAACTTCGTTTTGCAGTTCTGAAAATGGACTTAATTGCTTCTAAAAATACTATAAGTAGGTATATAGGAACCATCTGTGCTCGAGTCTAATTTGCACTTGACCGGTTTTTATTTTTCTAACCATAAAAACTTTTTCGTAACGAATATGTACGCTATTACTACGTATTAAAGACCATTTTCTAACGTCGAGTCGTTCGGTCAGCACAAAAGTTTGCGTGAGTTTTTCGTGTTTTATCGTACATTGCTTAATCGTTTACAATTTGATTATTTGTACGGCTAAACAAAGCGGCATTGTACGTAAAATCGCACAAAAAAATTGCCTCAACAGGGCCTAAAGTTGGCTTGCTTGGGTGACAAAAACTGCACGCGACGTTGCCAATTCGTGCATCTTGCGATCTTGCTTGTCACTTTACCTACAAACATGCGATCGCAGATTATTTGCACTATTAAATCACCATCAATTGTTCTTATACTTGGTCAAGTCGATCTAGTATGATACCTACAATAAATTAGTTGACATGTATAGTGAGTCTGTCAAACATACCTACCTACCTACCTAACTACTGAAGAGCGTCGATTTAGTAGGGCTGATTTCACCATACTCTGTTTCTTAACTAATCGACTGTTAGCTATTTTACTTAGGTAGGTCTATGTACTTTGTACCTTAAACTTAAGGTATTTTTGTAAAAATCGATAAAGTTTCATCAACAAACCATCATGAAGGTATTTAGTACCTACTGACTGATGGTTAGTGCATGTTGAGTTGCCTAATAAAAGTTTGTACGTATTTTTGATACTTTTTGTAATATAATATGCTTGCCGACTCGCTTAACTACCTACATACTTTTTCATAGGAACGAATGTAGCAGAAGTGATTGATGTAATAATAAACAACCTTGTCTACCCGTGCGGTATGTACTCTTAAATTTAAGATTTTTGTTGCAATTTTCTGAGGACTCAGTGGTCTGAAATAAAAAAAAATATTTACTTTTACTTATTTTTTTTTTACACTGAGAATCTGCCCCATGGACCGTCAATTCACCGTCGAATTTCAAATGGATCACTTAATGCCGAACAAAGTATTAGAGAAATTTTAAAAAGGTCTACTGACATGGATTTTCATGTATGTGACTCTCTCTCGATAAATTTTTGAAGCTTTTTCAATTTACTCCAAATAGGTATTAATTTTTAAAAACTCAAACCGTTATCAATAACACAGGTGTACCAGAGCAGTTAGGATTACTTAGAATTGCATTGTGTTTATGACTTGAACAAGAATATGTCTTGTTGCAACGGGGGGGTCTTTTTACCTTACTAATTACGCAAAACAGGTAGACCTTTTTAAAATGTTATCGTGATTTATTGCCTTTAATTGCCTTTATCTACACTCATGTCGTAATCTTTGAATTATGATTCAAAAAGTTGGTACATAAGGCTGAATATTACGCAGAGTATGCATAAAAAATTAAAAACTTACCATTACGTAACGATTTTTGTATGAAAATTTTGCAAAGGTGTTACGCAATTTAACTTTTTAATCATAACATAACACTTGGATAAAATTCTTCTTGAACCTAAACCTTTTTAAAGAAGACTGAATATAAGGTATTTTAGAGAGACGGTTATAAATGTAACAGTTTTTCTTAGTAGCTGTCAAATATTTGTAGCATATTTACAAAGTGTGCCTTATAAACAACCTATTATTTTGGAGCAGTTACAGTAGCAGTTACTATAGTTACAATTATTTTATCTGTAATTTAAAAAAATGCGCGCGCAGCCTGAAATTAGAAGGAAATAGATATTAGATTTGCCGCCATGTTCAAATATTTACCTTTTTCAAGTTTTTTGTGCCCGTGAAAGTAATGTGAAAGTTTATTGAAAAAGAAGATAAAGTGGTGCAGTCAGGATACTGCAGTTACACCAGAAGATACTCAATAACTTATGATCTTCTCCCATATTAGTCTAGGACATTTTATGACATAACCTACAATGAATTGGGAAAGAATGAAAATCGAAAAGAAAACCATGTCTTGTTAAGAAAATGTTCTGCTTGTATATTTCAAAGAAGACCTAGCGGATATATTAAGGCGGCTTCTTCAGACTTATCAGAACTGTAATATACATAATATAAGTTACCATTGTTGTTTACTTACTTTTATTTAATTTTTATCATTTTTATAAGTAAAGAAACCTATTGCATGAGTGAAGTACCTTCAGTATTCGGAAGGATGTCCCTAACATCCTGTATATTCAACTCTAGAAAAATTCAAAAAGGAATGCAATGATTTGTAGCCGAGACTTTTTTCATTACGACGAAAAAAAGTTACGGGCGCGGTAAGTAAAATAACTAGGTAACGGTCAATTAATTAACCAACATAGTATGGTGAAATCAACCCTTAAACGTGCTTAAACTAAGTCGAGTCGTTTCGTCGCAAACACAGAATGAATGCTAAAAGGCCTATACTAGAGACAAGTGACTATAATCTGTATCTTAAACCCTAATAGAATATAATAAAGATGTATGGGATTGACAATAGCTGTCACGCAACATTTCGTTAGCTAATGTCAATCCTATACATTTTTTGTTTAACTCTAATAATGATACGCGCGCCATGTTGCCGCTTCGTGCACAGCGCTCTCGCTCGCTATCTACCTACCTATAGCGCGTTCAGGGACTCAATTCTTGAAAATCACCGGGTGATAAAATATCACTTTTGAGACTTTGAAAATCACATTTGCCCTGATAAACTGTTGAAAGGTAAATCAGAATGCATGACAATAAACAATCAAGGACTGCTTTATATTTTACTAATATCAATCATCACTTTTAAAAAGAAAAATCTGTGATTTTGAATTTTTTGAGTGATATTTTATCACCCGGTGATATTCAAGAATTGGCTCCCAGGATAAATCGGGCTATGACAGTTATTTTTTATAACAGCAAATTTTGTATGATCGTATTTCGCGCTATGCTTCTTGGGAAGTTGTTCAGTTTGATGGGCAGAGTTACCTCTTCCAGTTCCCGAGATGATAAAAATCAACAACATCAACATTCATCAATAGTAAAGACTTTTTTGAGCATAAGAATCTCTAAAAGGTCAGCGCCTACATTTTTTGAAATAAGAACGGTATCGTGTCAGGCTTGATGTGCTCTTGACTGTACCCACCTGCTTATACCACGTGAATCATGACATTTTCTGTAAAGACAAGGTGGCCTTATGTACAGTTAGTGACAGGTCAAGCTTGACACTCGTAGTCGTACGTAGTGCGACTCTAGCCCGTATGCCTATTGAAAAAAGAACGATACAAAGTCCAATGTGTCAAGCTTGATCTGTCGTTGACTGTACCTAAGTACTTAAGTAGGCAATTTCTAGGTTCACACGGCCGCTTGTCGGTGGAAACACTTTGACCTTGGGGTCTATGGTTTCAGGCGTTTCTAGCGTAGCGCTGGTTCAGCTTATACTTGTTTTGTTTCTACGTGCTTGCTGCCGTACGTACGAAATATTTGTTAGGTGGGTAGGTAGAAACAGTTGAGAGCACTTCGAGGTTGACACACTGGACTTTCAATACCATTCTTATTCTTTCAGCCGCAGGAACTAAAGTTAAGCTGTGAGTCTCAACTTCTCAAGGTTGACCAGCTTTGACTGTACCTACCTTCACAGCAAAGCATTAGACGTCCCTCACTTGACCTAATAAATAACGATAGTTTAAAGTATTACCCCTCCATATTTGGGACCCATTTGCAGTCATAAATAACAAATATATTTTTTTATTTCATAATAATAATAGTTGGGCTAGCATATTTTAAAAGTAGTTAGAACGTGATTAGTGATTTGATTACGTGAGTAGTTACTGAGTTAAATGGGTGTGACAGAACATTTTGGTTCGGAACCCTAATAACACATAATTTTAAATTTACAGCAATTATGTAATCCATATTTATAAGAACGCCATCTATGGTAGTGTGAGCATAACGCCATCTAGTTGACACGAACGAAAGAATGATAGCGATTTTGTCAGTCCTCATTGATGTCTTGTTAGTTCCTAATACCACCAATACTAATTATGGCGCTCTAATAGTTAGTATTAGGCGGGTTCCAAGTTTAGTATGGCGATGAGCTCTCTGTTACGCCAGTATTATATTACTCTATGGTATAGTATAGTATAGTATATAGAATATAGTATAGTATGGATATGGATGGAAGTATCGATGGATTGATGAAAGTACAAGAAGCAAGGGTAGTATAGTATGTCAACATCGTAGCAGGTGGAGGACTGTGGTGTTTGCCTGCCTATCCCGACGTGAAAGAGGCGTGATGTTGTAATACAAGGCAGCAAATATAAATAAGTAGATACCTATTTATATTTGCTGCCTTGTATTACAAACAAAGCTCAACTATGATGATGAATACTTAAACATTCGAATGATTACTTCTTAAACAGTCTCCTTCAATTATCTGCTAATAATAAAATAAACACGAACGCTTAAATGTAAAATCTGTATAGTTTTACCAAAGAGATTTTTACCTCGCTGCGCTCGCATAGCGAAGTTAAAATCTCTTTGAGTTTTACTATCAAAGTCTCTAATAAAACAGTACAAGAAAGACAGAGGAAAAAGTGTGACTGAAATGTGACCGAAAAAGTGTGAGTTTTCATACTAAACTCGTAGTTAAAATAAGACTTCATAACTTTCTTTTAATATTGTGCAGATTCCATTGCCATTAAAATTCAGATTTTATTGCGAAATTAAGAACGATCTACTTATTAATAATCTAATATAATCTTGTGTAGATTCCATTGCGAACGTGAAAGTTTGGTGGAGGGTAATCAGAAGTTCTGACCATCGTCCCTTTGTCTTTAGTCATAGTGATACGGGATTTGCATCGACGTCCTGAACCTCCTGAGGTGCATACCCAATGGTCTGTATTTTTGTACTTTTTGTGCTGGTAGTAAGAATTTATTGTAGAGCATAAGTTCTTTGCCAGATGAAGTTTTAATAAACGTCACTGAAAAGATTATTAGCTTAATTAGATTTTGCGTTTAAAGCTTTTTTAATTGGTTTCGCTAGTTCGTAACGCAACCAATCATCTTAAGCCCAAGTCGCACAGAGGCGGTATGGCTGCGGAAGCGGTCCGGGGGCGGATCTGCGGAAAAAAAATACCGCCCCGCGACCGGTATTCAATGTGACAGGGTGCATAAGAACCCATACTTTACAAAAAATACCGCCCCCGGTACGCTTCCGCTACCGCCTCTGACTGGGGCTTTAATTAAGTCAAAACATAAAAAAAAAATTGTGATATCACTTTTCTTGCAGTTATTATGTAAAATCATAAAAACACAAACAAACATCTGCTGGTAAGGTAAAATTTTAATAAAAAAAAAAGTATTTAAACAATTACAGAGATTTAATGATTTTAATAAATTATTGTCGCTTTAGAGTTTTGCTGTTGTATAACGGTATGGTATTTGAGTTCCTGATACTTCGGCGCCGGTTCAAATTCCTTATCCTGGTAAGAACCTGGCATGCTGATTTCATAAACAAAACTAAACGCGTGCTAACTAAACTTTAATGAGAATTCCATCACGAATGAAAAATTTTGGTGGGGGATGATTGTGTTCGGTTGGTCCGCTGACTACTTTATCTCTGTCCGTAGTTGTGATGATACGGGCTTTGCATTTGACTCCACAGCCACCTCCAGAGGTGCACGCCCAGCGTTCTGTTGTTATACCCTTAGTCTGGACATAATAAGAATATCCCGCGCAGATGGCTAGTACTTTATGGGAAGTGTTACGAACGAAGCACACTGAAATTACAATATTAATTAGTTAAATGAACATCTGAAAAAAGATATTTTATTCAACACTAAAAAAACATCAATTTTGTTGCCATTTTCAGGCTTCCGTACCTGAAAAGAAAATAAAGGAACACTATTAGGATCACTTTGTTGTCCATCAGTCTGTCAAGACTCTTTTTCTCATGAACGGGTAAAGGTATTCAAGTTGAAATTAATATCAAATATTAAAGTTCATAGACCTTAGAATTATGTAATTAGTTTGTTAGTTTTATGTAAACGCCATCTTTTATAACATATGAAAACGCAGCGTGATTCTGATGACAGAGGTTTGCTTTGACTATCTCGCCGTGTTTGTCGATGACCAAGCGCGCCTTGCAGGCACGAGAGGACCGACTGGTGCATCGCCAGTAGCCACAGCCGTTTCCATCCTGGCTGAATGTGTAGCCGTTGATCAGAACCAGCTGCCTACCATGTGTGCTCTTCACCCATTTCGCTGTAATAAAATAATATAATCATATGGTGGTTCAGTCAGACACTAGAGCCGTGTAAAGAAAAATCGTTTTTACATTTTATGCGTACGTTATTAAAAGGATCTATAATAAGACTCGGCTTCGTCTCTGCCCACATTACCACGTTCGTCGTTCAATACTTTTTTTGTCGGCCATGGCAGTAAGAAACTACAACGCGGTTACATTAACTTGACGCTCGGCTTGATGACGTCATTTTGGCGTTTACCGGGCGAGTTAAGGGAATGCGGGCGAGTTAAGAGAATGCGGGGGGAAGCGGGCGGGGGTTTCGCATTCCAGCGAAGCGTCAAGTTAATTTGACCGTGTTGTATTTTGAGAATTAATTTCGTAGAACAATTAATAGCTGTGTTCACTGTTCGCGCCAATAATACGTTACGTTAAGGATGGACCTTAGTCACGCTTTGCATCCTCGCCCTGAATAACAAACCCAGCGGTCACACACACCGTGATAAAAAGCTTTTTGCCTGAAGCTTGGCGAAAAAATATTTGGGTTAGTTAACGTAAGTACAATGTCAGATAAGAATTACGTTCATCACCAAAACTAAAAAACACACAAAAATATACAAACTTAAAAGCAGCTAGGTGCTTTCGATCGATCCTTTTAGCTGCTTTGGTAGGTAAAATAAAAATACCGTAATTTTTTTTTTATTTTTTTTTTAAATTAAAATTTAAATTAAATTAGTTAAAAAAATAACTTAAATAAATACAAGACTAGATTCATATGTAGACGTAAATTAATATCCTAATAAAAACTACACTTTTTATAACGAATCAAGGAGAGCGATGTTCGTCTTTAGTGTTCGCGGCAATTATAATATTGATGATGACTATAAGTGATTGGGAATCGCCCCTAAGACTTAAAAGGATCGCCTCACATTTGTATACCCTGTATAAAAGAGACAGGGCTTAGCAGATATTTTCCACGAGAGGTAAAAAAAATTATATACTGGGTGTAAGGGGCAGGTTGGCAAATACTGAAAGGGCATGACCTGTCAACGTATCTGAACAACTATCACTAAATAAAACTATCCGGAAATGAAGAAAAAAATCGGGCTCTCTATACAAACTGTCCAATTGACTTCGCAATTTTGTATGGAGAGGCCGATTTTTTTTTTCATTACCGGAAAGTTTTATTTACTGAAAGTTGTTCAGTCACGTTGACTGATCATGCCCTTTCAGTATTTGCCAACCTGCCCTTACACCCTGTATATATTACAAGTTTTATTAAGGCTTGTGTAAGTACTTGAAACAAAAGTTATATTTTAATATACACTCCATTAACAATTTTATACGCAGGCGGAGGATGAGTGTGCGTATCAAAGAGACGGTAAATAGTACTTTCTTCTGTCCAATAGAATCTTGCTCTGCAGTTTTTCGTTTGTCTGTTATAACACGTATACAGTACCTTGCCTGGGTACTGTTTATCGTAGGAGAACGTGTAGCCATTGATCAAAGCAACTTCACGCCCTCTAATGGTAGGCACGAACGTTACTGAAAAGAAATTAATTGCATTTTAGTTCATATAACATGATACTAAATATAAGCTTTTACAGGGTGTAATCTTAAGCTTATACAGAGTGTAACAAAATGGGTATACTAACTCTGATGGATATAAATCTGCCCATGAAAGTGAACACCTTTATAAACAAATTACCTCCCATAGCAGGTGAATCAGCTGATATCGCATTTTGTGTGGAAGGTCAATTTTTTTTTCGTATTACACCCTATGTTCCTTGGGGAAAGTTGTATGTAGAATCACATTTCTACATACAACTTTCCCCAAAGAACATTCAGGGTTGATATACCCTATCTGTTACACCTTAAGCTTAGGCTGTCCCGTAATATGCACGATAAACCACTATTACGTGTATACAGGAACAAACAACGATTTTTCTCAGACTAGCTAGAATTTCTATTTACTCTCCATACAAATTGTCATGACCAATAAACAATTTTGTATAAGAAGCCCAAAAATTTTGACTTTCCAAAAGTCGAAAAGGAGTAAATTTGTGGATTTGCTCTTGTAAACATACCCTACGGGACTACCTTTATTATAATATCCTAATACCCAGAGAATAGAGGTTAGTTTTGATTCTGTACACCTACTAACAGGTATCTTTGTAGTTTAGTTTGCCTTAACCTTTGACAAAATCATCCACAACCAAAAGTTTTGTCTCTCGCCTTGCATAAAAATTTGTTTTATTGGTTTGTAATAACAAAGTTTTTTTATTAGACCGTGGCTAAACAGTACATTACCATCTTTTCTAGATTCTGAACTTTAGTGGCTTGTGTTTTTGTTTTGGAGTTCTGTCGTTGTAAACATCCATCGTAAAGAGTCATCGAGCTCTTGCAGCGAACGTTTTTGTGCCGAGAGCTCTTCCAGTTTAATTTATTATTATTATTGTAGTCTCTGGCTGGAGTTCACGGGCCGAAACCCGGGCCTTAGGCTTGCGTGGGGACATGGGTCCAACACGTAGAGGCCGTTTGAGACACTAATCTAAATTGTGAGATGGAACTGACCTTTCGGGTCTTACCTCTAAGTACACCCACCCATAAAATGCATCAGAGGTAATACCCGATGGGTGCAGTAAACTATTGCAATAAAAAGGAAACTAACGTTACTAGGGTTATGGAGGAGGGGCTATGGATTGGAGTACTGGGCTATGGGATGAGATAACGGACGCCTGCTGTATCAATATCTCACAAATTGAAAGCTAAGCAGACGGTGACTTGCCGGTAACTAAATGGGCCCCCAAAATAGTGGCGCATGCCTTGGGCGCAACATTGGTGGTACCAGCTGTGGAGTGTCGAGAGGTGCGGCCCCGATTTCACCATCACGGGCGGTTCACCTTCCTTCCTCGCGGGCTTCCTCGTTATTACGCCATTAGACACTTCCACTCCCGAGCATATTGCTCTTGCGACTCCACTCTAGCCGGCCGGTGAAGGCAAGCTAGAGGCGGGTGCCTTGTACTCGGGAGTACTCAGGTCCGTGGTGTCGCCACTCACCAACAGCTCGCCACAAGCTGCCCTGCGGGTAGCTAAGGGTGTATTGAGAGGTGTGCACCGGTTTCACCATCGCGGGTGACTAAACGCCCCCCGGAGCGGGTTTCCCCGTTATTACGCAGATTGAGCACTTCCACCCTTCGAGTTAAAACTCTTGCGCCTCCACTCTGGCCAGCCGGCGAAGGCAAGCCAGAGGCGGGCTCCCATAAAGGGCCACCCAGGAGTACTCGGGTCCGTGGTGTCGCCACACACCAACAGCTTGCCAAAGCTGCCCTGCGGTTTATTATTATTATTATTACATTATTATTATTTTAGAGGAGACTAATAAATGAAACGGCGACTGACTATATGCATCTAATAAATCTGGCAGAGATATATTTCGGCGTTAGATAATTTAATAAGGCCACTAAAATTGCGCTTCATAAAAACGTTTCACAAGAAATCTTAGGTAAGAAACTACACTCACCGGCAGAAATAACCGGCCGGTCTGTTTTCTTTCATATATTTTCATACAAATATGGGGGCAAACGAAGCGTCAATATCTTACCTAAATTGAATAAAAATACAAATCTGATTGATGAAGTCTTTAGATAAGAACCTTATTAACAATATTGTCAAAGATTAGGTATATCTAAAATGTTGAAGATAACCCGTGCAACTCTTAAAACATTTTAATTCGCTAAATGTAAGAGATTTCTGACAAAATGACGTATATTTTTTCCGAGCGATGCACGGAATTTTGTGCACAGGTCTAGTCTTCAAGAATCGGTAGTCAGACACCTTATTTAATGATCTCACTGTTTATTCACGGATATTTATTTCGTTTAGGACATATATTGACGCTTCATTTGATCCCTTACTTGTATGAAAATGTACGACAGAAAATAGAACGGCCGGTTATTTCTGCCGGTGAGTGTATTAACAATTTAAATTTGTTTTAAACGTAAAATCTTATTAACATAAATATTATTAAAGTTTTTATACATTTCTAGACATCCCATTTGTAAATAGAAAGGAATAATCTGTACATGAAATTTACTGAGAACTAAATCTTGACGTAAATTCCATTACTGATTTTGTATCGTGGTGGCTCGTGGTTGTGTTCGGACTTATCTCGTAACACAAGCCCATCAAGAGTTGTCACGATCGAGCCTCTACAACCAGAGCCGTGTAAGGTGCAAAGCCAATTCATCGTTATCTTATAACTCTTACTCAGATAAAAACAATAGCCTTTATGAATCGCAACGTGTTTCCCTCGGAGATTCTTCAGCAAAGTTACTGTAACAAGAAAATTATTTGTGCTATTTATGGTTATGTTGATAAGGCAACAATGTTTTCTTCCACTAAAATATAAGCATTGTCACTATTATGTGATACCATAAAAATTACATCTATACCTAAGAAATATATCAGTTATAAAATTAATCAAAACGGTCCCTAAGTATAAATCACCAAATTAATAGATCTGTCCTTAAAAATTGATCTGTACCAAAATGATACATTTGTCACTAAATCACAGCTCCTTAATTCTTGGACAAAATGAAATGAAATAAGTTGAGATGAGGTCGAGGTTAGGTTGATATACAATCAAGAGCAGGTCTACAATTATAGGTCCATTAGCTAAGTCAAATCTAACCTAAGCGATCCAGCAACGAGTTTTCGGGGCATAAATTATAAGTGAATTATGCTTACGTAACCATTTTTGAATACGTTGATGATTAAGTTTTAGAGACAAACCTACTTTTTTAGGGACAGATCTACTATTTTAGAGAAATATCTACTATTTAGGGACAAATCTATTAATTAGGTAATTGAAAAATCATACCATTTTGTTAATGTTGTCAAAGTATTAAATTAAAATTAATTTCTAGCAAGCAAATCAGTAGCTCATAGAATGGGTTAGTTCAATAAATCTTAATCGTACGTCTTAGTGATTCTTAACTAAGTATCTGCGGTATCATGAACAGGATGGTGTTGGAGCTAGCCCGCACCCGGCGCACTAGCGACATAGCGCGCTTGCGCGCAGTGGTGTAGAAGCAAACATCTACGCCTGCCGCAGCAAACATTCCCGGCACTGCAGTAGCGGGGCTGCCCCATCAGCACCCTGAACGCGTTTTTATATTGGATATATAAGGGCTCCATACAATTTTTGAGTATATTTTTCCCTCAGGCTGCACGTGTAAAACGATGAACAATAAGGCTTAAAACAGAGTCGTTTTGGCCTGTATTGAATAACTTGCAAACCTGCGGGCAATCATGTTTGCTCTTACCAATAAAACCCTCCGTTCTCGTTCAATGTCCGTGTTGTCTTCGAGAACAGCAGTTACTAGGAGAAGTAGGTATTTAAATTCTTGCAACCTTTCCAGACGAACGCCATTTAGCCTAACTTGAGGTATGAGTTGGCTCTTGTCACTGCTGCTCTCAAAGACCATGAACTGGCTCTTCTGTACTTTATATTTTAGACCGTGTTCGTCAGCGTAGGATTCATGACAAACTCAACAGTGTTTGCAGGCCATAGATCGTGCCTCGACACTCAGCAGCACCATATCGTCAACGTGACTAATATTATTGACGCTAACTCCATCGATATGACAACCAGCATGGCGACTGCTGAGTGCCTTACCCCGCATTCCAGCCTATAGGGCCTATAGGGCTCATAGCTTCCGCCCACCTTACGCCATTGACTTGGTTTCTGTACCAGTACCAGAAAATATTGACAATGTCTCGGGGTAAATTAGTGTCTTCAAGCTTCTTCCAAAGTACCAACCAAAGTGCAACCAAGTCAATAACTTTTGACAGATCAAGGAAACAGGCGTATTCTGGTGTTTTTCACTCTATGTAATAGGTACGTGACCGTCTGCTTGAGACTCCGAATTGCTTTTCTGTAGACAATCCACGTCGGAAACCGAACTGATGTCGTGTAATATCGCGTTGGCCCTAACGGTGACTTGAAATAAAAGTGATCTCTGAAAAGGTCGGCTATTTCCTTTGGCTCCATAATAATATCTATACTTACAGGCAGGCCAGGCCAAATATTAAAATCTGCCGCGTTTATTTTATTTTATTTATTTGGAGAAGAAACAGAACAGTAATGTACATGAGATATTATGCTAGTGGTAATGTAAAAAAAGACTTAACACTACGTCTATAAACATTTCTCGCCAAAAGCCACATTAATGCAGGTATGTACGTTATGTTAAGGGAAACAAGTAATGCAAAAGTACTATTTTATAGCAATTTTTTGGTGACGTTTGATACGACACGATAAGACATTTTAAACAAACGTTTGTAAATTCCATTCCGGATTATGTACTGTGGTGGCTCGTGGTTGTGTTCCGAGTTATCTCGTAATAAAAATCTATCATGAGTCGTCACGATGGAGCTTCGACAGCCGCTGCTGTGGACGGTGCAAAGCCAATTGAACGTTTTCTTAAGACTCTTGCTCAAATAAAAACAATAGCGTTTATGAATCGCTACTGGCTTTTCTTTGTGATTTTTAAACATAGTGACTGTAAAAAGAAAAAAATTGTGTTATGTTTTTCATTAAATTCAAAATGGTATTACCAATAGCTTTTTAATGGTATTTTATTACAACTACTATTTTTACTGTTATGTACGTTATGTATGTACATGTACAGAAAAACTTGATTCAAGCTTGGTTAATTTTTTTTATAATTGTGTCATTATATTACCTTTTTTTAACTACTATATAACTAATTTAAAATTTATCTTTATCTTTTATTATATTAACTATTTTTAACTATTATTCTATGTACTCGCGATATGTTTAAGAAAACTTGGTGTGGAGAACTTAATATTTGATTGGATGGATTACTTAATTCTATATCTAAACCTTGATGTAAACTCCATTCCGGATTATGTACCGTGACGGCTCGTGGTTGTGTTGTGAGTTGTCTCGGAGTAAACTTCCGTCACGACGAGTCACGATTGAACTCTTGCAGCCCCTACGGTATGCGCATTTCCAATTAATTGTCTTCTTACAAGTGTTGTTCACACAAAATGTATAGTTTTTGTAAATTAAAACGGACTTTCCTCTAATATTTTTCATCATGGTTACTATAACAAGGAGATCATTTTCTTATTAGTTTATGAACGTAAGTAATAGTCGAAATAAGGGTCTAATTTCACGTTTTAACAGACAATATAAATAACTAATAAAACTTTTATTAGGTAGTTTTAGAGGATGATTCCCACTATAAGATCAGCGTTAATTTTCAAACATAATATTTTCTGACAAAATATTTGTCAGCATAGCTAAATCGAATTACGCTCAACCTATGAAAAATTACACAAACAAAATAAACAGTTTCTAAGTAAAGAGTGTACTTTCATAAATAAATTTAAAAAATATTCTGACCATAAGCTAGATAAAAGCCAAATATCAATATTTCCGTCCAAAATAATATTATAATCATGGACGTAATTATAATATTAAAACTAAAATACGATCTAAAGGAATAATTGATTGGAAGCCCACGTATAGTATAATATGCCCTATTAAATTGTAATATTGTATTAAAAACATCACGTCTAGCTATAAAAAGTCTGAAGTGAAAATCAACGACACTAAAATCTTCAGGGTTTCGAAAATTACCTGGATAAATAGAAAAGTAGATAAAGCATGTACAAATAGAGACAACCTTTTTATGCAATGGCTAAAAGACGTTCATAACAAATTATTAAAACAAAAATACAATAAGGCTAGGAACTATGCTAATAAAATCATTCAAAAACTCAAAAATGCCAAAATAACATCGGATATCATTAAAAATAATAAAAACCCGCGTAACTTGTGGCGAATACTAAATGAAATAACGGGCAGAATAAAGGACTCTGTAGATGACATCATTCTTAATGCTCTAGAAAATGAAATAACTAAAGCAGCTGATATAAGCAATAATTTCGCACAAACTTTTCAAAGTAGTATAAAAAATATAATTCCTAACTGCAACAACAAACTTCTTGACCCATGCAGTTATAGACGTCCTGCAAATGTGTCTATTAGATTTCAAAAAACCACCTTGACATCGGTACAAAAGATCATCCAAACCTTGAGTAGTGAGAAAGCTCCGGGTATCGACACAATTAGGACAATCGACCTTAAAACTCAGAGCCACGAAATAGCACCTGTATTAGCTAATCTAATTAATACTTCTGTCTAAACAGGAACCTTACCCACAGAGCTAAAAACTGGCATTGTAAAACCGATCTATAAGAGTGGAAGTCATAAAGACTATCAAAATTATAGGCCTACTAGCTGTTACCCGCGGCTTCGCTCGCGTGGTTTTCGTATTTATGTTGTTACCGGTTTTCCGAAGCAATGAGATATTTTACCGTCATTTCGGGGTAATTTTAAATTAAGGAAAAACGGGACTAACCCTGCGCAAATCAATGAGTACAATTCAAGATCCAGCTGAAGTTACTCCTAAATTACTCAGAACAGGAGAACTTAGCAGCAGTATTATGTCTTAAACTTGTTACTTAACCTAACAAATGTAGAAAGAGAGATGAGAGACACCTTTATGTAATATTTCAAAACAGAGCCAATTCGCAGAAGTAATTGAGAAAAACTAAAACCCTCTCCCTCTCTTTCCCTCTCCCCCCTTCCTCTCCCCCTCCCTCTCCCCCTCCCTCTCCCCCTCCCTCTCCCCCTCCCTCTCCCTCACCCTCTCCCTCTCCTTTTCCCTCTCCCTCTCCACCTCCATCTCCCTCTCCCCCTCCCTCTACCTCTCTACCTCTCTACATCTCTACCTCTATCTCTCCCTATCCCTGCCCTTATCCCTACCCCTAACGCCAATTTAACCACTATCCCTAACATAGAAACGACACCCATATTTATTTTTAGACATTTCAAACCTATCGCACCCCAACCCCATCCCCAGGGGATGATGGTATTTCACGTCCACCACGTTGGATTTCAAAGTTGTTGTACCTTTCGTAATCAGCGACCCGATAAACCATACAAACGACACCCATATTGATTTTTAGACATTTCAAACCTATCGCACCCCAACTCCATCCCCAGGGAGGTGATGGTATTTCACGTCCACCACGTTGGATTTCAAAATTGTTGTAGTTTTCGTAATCAGCGACCCGATAAACCATACTAACGACACCCATATTCACATTTCAACCCTATCGCACCCCAACCCCATCCCAAGGGAATGATGGTATTTTACGTCCACCACGTTGGATTTCAAAATTGTTGTAGTTTTCGTAATCAGCGACCCGATAAACCATACAAACGATACCCATATTGGTTTTTAGACTTTTTCACCCCATTTCCCTTTTTAGGGGTTGAATTTGAGGTGGAATTTCAATAACAGTGATGAACGTTGCATAGAACTACATCATTTATGCCTAAATAATAAATTATGTGGATTTTACTTTAAAAATAAAGAATTTTCAACTTCATCCCCCTTTTCACCCTTAAGGGTGTCGAATTTTCAAAAACCCTGAGACACGTAAATAATAATTTTTAGTCGTCAGCCTAAATAAAAATTTTGAAGATCCTAACTTCAAAAATGACGGACTTACATACAAACTTTCATCCCCTATTTTACCCTCTTAGGGGTGGAGTTTTGTAAAACCCTTTCTTAGTGCACCCCTAGGCCTCATAAGGAACCTACATGCCAAATTTGGAATCTCTAGACCCAGCGGTTTGGGCTGTGCGTTGATATGTCAGTCACCTTCTTCTTTTATATATATAGACTAGCTGTGACCCGCGGCTTCGCTCGCGTGGATTTCGTATTTATGTTGTTACCGGTTTTCCGAAGCAATGAGATGTTTTCCCGTCATTTCGGGGTAATTTTAAACTAAGGAAAAACAGGACTAACCCTGCGCAAATCAATGGGTATAGTTCAAGATCCAGCTGAATTTTATATAATATACAGACGTTACTCATAAATTACTCACAACTAAGGAACTTAACATCAGTATTTTAACAAACGTAAAGAGAGAGATGAGAGACACCTTTATGTAATATTTCAAAACAGAGCCAATTCGCAGAAGTAATTGAGAAAAACTAAAACCCTCTCCCTCTCTCTCCCTCTCCCCCTACCTCTCCCCCTCTCCCTCCCTCACCCCCTTCCCCTCCTTCTCCCTCTCACTCTTCGTCTACCTGTACCTGTACCTGTACCTCTCTACGTCTCTACCTCTTTACCTACCTCTACCTCTCCCTATCCTTGCCCCTATCCCTACCCCTAACGCCAATTTAACCGCTATCCCTAACATAGAAACGACACCCATATTTATTTTTAGACATTTCAAACCTATCGCCCCCCATCCCCATCCCCAGGGGATGATGGTATTTCACGTCCACCACGTTGGATTTCAAAGTTGTTGTACCTTTCGTAATCAGCGACCCGATAAACCATACAAACGACACCCATATTGATTTTTAAACATTTCAAACCTCCATCCCCAGGGGGATGATGGTATTTCACGTCCACCACGTTGGATTTCAAAATTGTTGTAGTTTTCGTAATCAGCGACCCGATAAACCATACAAACGATACCCATATTGGTTTTTAGACTTTTTCACCCCATTTCCCTTTTTTAGGGGTTGAATTTTGGGTGGAATTTCAATAACAGTGATGAACGTTGCATAGAATTACATTATTAATGCCTAAATAATAAATTATGTGGATTTTACTTTAAAAATAAAGAATTTTCAACTTCATCCCCCTTTTCACCCTTAAGGGTGTCGAATTTCCAAAAACCCTGAGACACGTAAATATTAATTTTTAGTCGTCAGCCTAAATACAAATTATGAAGATCCTAACTTCAAAACTGACGGACTTCCATACAAACTTTCATCCCTATTTTACTCCCTTAGGGGTGGAATTTTGTAAAATCCTTTCTTAGTGCACCCTAGGCCTCATAAGGAACCTACATGCCAAATTTGGAATCTCTAGACCCAGCGGTTTGGGCTGTGCGTTAATATGTCAGTCAGTCAGTCAGTCAGTCACCTTCTTCTTTTATATATATAGATAACAATACTATCTTCGATCGATAAAGTTATCGAAAAATACGTAGGACGCCAAATACTTAATTTTTATAGTAAAAATAGCATAATTACAGAAAAGCAATACGGTTTTCAGCCCCAAAAAAATACAACTCAGCTTTTGTCAAAATTTACTGATTCCATTTGTAGTCACCTTAACAATAAAAGACACGTGTTAGTAGTTTTTATAGACTACAGCAAGGCCTTTGACACACTGCGGCATGATGTGTTACTTGAGAAACTCGATGATTGTGGAATCAGAGGACTACTTAAGAATTGGTGTCAAAACTACCTCAGCGACAGGCACTTCCAAGTTAAGATCGGGAATGAGCTTAGCAGTAGTGTAGCAGTTACGGAAGGCACAGCCCAAGGGTCCGTACTGGGGCCCATTCACTATCTGTCATACGTCAACGATATAACAAACCTTATACAAACCCGTGAAATTTACCAGTTTGCGGATGATACTTGTCTATTAGTGGCAGACAAAAATATTCAAGATGCTTTGTTTCAATTACAACAAGAGTTTACATTGTTAGTCAAGTGGTCCCACGATGTCGGTTTAGTCATAAACACAAGTAAAACAAAGCTCATTTATATCAGCTCGAGTCAAAACAGACTTCAGATGCCTCTTCACCTCGTTGCTCACAACCATTCTTGTCTACACTCTGATGGCAAAGATTGTGCTTGTGAGCAAGTCGAGTTAGTAAGAACACACCGCTACTTAGGTCTGATAATCGACGATAGATTAAAGTGGACTGACCACATCGATTACATCTGTGTCAAATTACGGGCCATACTAGCAAATTTTTCACTGATTAAAAATAAAGTACCTTTCTCAACATTACTGTTCTTGTACAAATCATTAGGTGAATCAATAGTGTCCTATGGCCTTAGCAGCTACGGCAGAACCTGCAAAACCCACCTAGACAATATATACAAACTGCAAATGCGCATACTCAAATGTATAGTCCCTCATTACATAAAAGAAAAACACAATAATGACTATCACTATCTTTTTAGCTTCTGCAAAGTGATTCCAATACACAATAAATTTTAATACTCTATTCTTACTGAAGAGTTTTTCAACAAGGACGTTCAGGTTCTGGAGCAGCACAGAAAACATACGCGCAGTGTGTCAAGGGCTATGCTAGTGGTACCTACATACACGAATCTGTACGGAAAAAATAGAATAAACTACATTGTTCTAAAACTTGTGAATAACCTTCCCCAGGAACTGAAACAGGAAATTAACACAAAAAATATTAAATCTAAACTTAAAAAACATTATCTGGAAATCATTTAACTTAAATTTATTTATGCGCGGACGGACATCCTGTGTACGCGAGCGCTCACGACCGGTTTTTGCTATAGGGCAGTATTAGTAATGTATTGCTCGACTGGAGCAATTGGACGCTAGGATTGTATGAGCACTCGTATAAACCGTGTGCCTAGTTGTTTTGGTCGAGTTGTAGCAATTTAGGACTATACTCTGATATTATTGTTGTGTAAAAAGTGCCACTGACGGCGAATGAAAATAACGCACGCATAAATCAATTCTGGTTTTTGATGCGTTATCTTTTTAGAAAGTTATTAATAAAATTTTGTAAGTGTTTTTTTAAATAAAAAAATAAATAAAAAAAAAATATTTTACATCATTTCAAATCATTCGTGATTATCATCATAACAGCACTTTACAATGTCGTCATCAACATTGGTTATTGTCGCGCAGCATGACACGTCACGCTTTACTTTTTGCAGTACCAAACAACTTGGGTAACGGTAAATGAAACGCTGGTCGAGTGAGTATCTCCATGAAATGCAAATGCGCTGGAAATGGCAACGCCCGGAGAAAAATCTAGAAGAAGGAGACGTTGTGTTGGTAAAGGAGGAAAACTTACCGCCTGGGAAATGGGCTCTCGGAAAAGTAACAGAAGTTCATCCGGGAAGTGACGGTCACGTGCGAGTAGTATCTATCAAAACAAAAAAGGGAAACATCAAACGACCCATAACTAAGCTTGCACCACTGCCGAAACCACAAGAAGAGCACAAACATCCTCAACCAAGCTCAAACAAAAACATAACAAACAAACAGATAACAAACAGATAACAAACAGATAGACTGAATTCTTATGAACAGAAAGCTCGTGAGAACAACATTGAAATTTTTGGCATCCCTGAGAGAAAGAACGAAGATCTTACAAAGATTATCTCGTCCATATCCCTTCTCATCGGAGTACAACTAGCGCCCAAGGATATAATCTCAGCTGTCAGAGTACCTCCTAAGGACAAGAGTTGTAAGCTACCGAAACCCATTGTAGCCAAACTGTCGTCTCTTCTGCTTAGAGATCAGCTGATTAGTGCCATCCGCAAGAGAAAAGGCTGTAGTTGCGAAGAGATAGGTTTTCCCGGTAACACGAGAAAGGTCTATATTAACGAGCACCTCACTGCCGAAAATAAGAAAATTTTTAAATTAGTGAAGGATTCGTGCACTGAACTGGGGTTTTTAAATCCGTGGGTGCGAAATGGCAAGATATACGTCAGAAAAGCGAAGAATTACCCAGCCTTGACAATTCGAACCGATTCAGATCTAAAAAAGATGAAATGCGCCGACTACGTTCCAAATTCGACTGCCTAATGCTTATGAGTTCTAAATTTGGATATTACAATTCATATTCTGCATTGTACTCCTTATATGTTTTCTTAGTATTCTTAACTCCACACTTTCAGCTGTTACACTTCACACAGTACACGCACAAACACTTTTTTGTAACCATCAGTTGCGTTCTATATATTCAGTTTATAATCATTATTCCGTCAGCGGTAACCCTAATCAGTACTAAATATAATAAAAAGGCAAACTTTATTTTTATTACACAATGACGTTTGACATATATTTTCAGAATGCCCGGAGCATTAGAGGTAAAACAACGATTTTTAAACAAAGCCTGCTAAATTGCGAGTTTACGGTCGTAGCTATAGTGGAGAGCTGGCTTTATGACGGCGTGTTTGACTCAGAAATCTCCGATGGTCGGTACGACGTTCATAGATGTGACCGGGATATGATAGCCACACAGTGTACTCGGGGGGGAGGGGTAATGCTACTTACGCGCCGTGGCCTGGCTGCCAGGCGCGATGACTCATATTTACCTTGTAATGTTTTATTTGATTCAGTTCACGTTGTCATTCCTGCTAAAACTATTGGCTCCACTAATAATTTGCATATTATTTGCGTATACTTAACGGGTACGCGTGCCTCAAACGATCCAATACTTAATCAATTTAACCTATATCTTGCTAAACTAACTGACCTATTCCCAGATGACCACTTTGTGTGTCTTGGTGACTTTAATATGAGCTGCGTTAAGTGGTTCGCGGATACTAATGATGAATTGATACCTATTGGTAATATTTCAGGTCACATTCAGGAATTTACTGATTTATTGTGTATGTCGGGGTTGAGTCAGTATAATAAGCTAGCAAACGATAACAACAATTTTCTTGACCTAGTATTCAGCACTACATATGTAAGTGTCACTCGATCTTGTAACCCGTTTACTCGAGAGGACATGCCTCATCATCCTGCCCTCGAAGTCGAACTCCAAAACATTATACTTAAGCCCTTAAAAGAACCTCCCAGGAAAATATGCCTATTCAAAAAAGGCGATTATGATTCTATACGTTTTCACTTGAATAATATTGACTGGAACTCAATACTAACTTCAAATTCCCTTGACGAAGCTGTCCACCAATTTTATGCTGAGTTAAATAGCTTAATTGAAAAGTTTGTTCCCACGTTCATCTTGGTACGAAATGAGTTCTTCCCCGTCTGGTACAGCAGGAGCCTAATTCACATAGTTAAGGAAAAACTACACTACCACAAATTGTGGAAATTAAATGGCAATCCTCGCGACCAGGACTCCTTCGTGTTATTGCGCAAACGGCAAAAACAGGCCCAGGACGAGTGCTGGAACAAATATGTATATAACTGTGAATCCGCCTTATCCAAAAATCCGAGATACTTCTGGAAATACTCCAAAGAATTAAAAGGCTGCGGATCGATTCCAAAGCAAATGAAAGATGGCTCCGTTGTTTTTACTGACACAATGGAGATCTGTACACACTTCTTGGATTATTTCCAGTCCGTGTATCGGCCAGGTATGGGAAGAGCGGTTCTTTATAATATTGACAGCATTTCGACTTCTTGTTACAATAGTATACGCTTAACTGAAGAGACGGTATATCGATATCTTAAAAAAACAAATGTTAATAAGAGTGTGGGTAGTGATGGGATTTCGCCACTTTTAGTTAAAACTTGTGCCAAGGAGTTGTCAAGACCACTCACAATAATTTTCAATCGATCACTCGCTGAAGGAGTGTTCCCTCAAAAATGGAAAGAAGCTGTTGTGGTCCCTGTACATAAAAGCGGACCTAAATTTCGTTTTGACAAGTACCGCCCTATTTCCATTTTATCAGTCTTTAGCAAACTTTTGGAGTTAATAGTTCATGATCACATTTACCCTTTTTTATCACAGTCAATACCGTTACAACAACACGGTTTTATGCGACAGAGGTCGGTGGTGACTAACTTGGCTGTGTTCACGGACAACGTGTTGAAGAGTATTGACGGTGGTGGTCAGATGGATGTCATCTACACTGACTACTCCAAATGCTTTGATCGTTTAGATCACACGATATTGATTGGCAAATTAGGAGCTGTGGGTGTGCATGGCGATCTCCTAAGATGGTTCGCGTCATACCTGGAGAATAGATGCCAATCTGTTAGAATTGGAGCATGTGTGTCCAACTTTTCATTAATCCCTTCAGGTGTTCCACAAGGGTCGCACCTGGGACCGTTACTTTTTAACGTCTACATATTTGACATTTCTTCATGCTTTCAGCACTCACTATTCTCCATGTATGCCGATGATATGAAAATTTACTCTTCTGTGAACTGCCGCAATGATTGTTTGTACATTCAGGATGACCTGGATAGACTGAGCAGTTATTGTAGACTGAACGGTTTAGATCTTAACGTGGACAAGTGTCAATGTATTACATACACCAGAAAAAAAAGGTTGTCGAGTTTGTTTACTCAATTAATGATGTACCTGTTAAAAGACATACAGACGTTCGGGACTTGGGGGTGATGCTTGATCAAAAGTTTATGTTTACAATGCATTATGAACACATAGTGCAGAAGTCTTACAAAATGTTAGGATTTGTAATGCGTATTACCAGGCCGTTTAAAATGGTGCACTCTTTTACTACGGTATATTTTGCTTTTGTAAGAAGTATTTTAGAGTTCGCCTCACAGTTATGGTCCCCCTGCTATTCTGTACACGCGGCTAGAATAGAAGGCATTCAACGTAAGTTCTTGCGTTTTTTAAGCCATCGGTGTGGAGACACATTATTTGGTTACGAAGAGCGTCTTAAGAATTACCGTTTATTATCGCTTGAAAAGAGAAGACAGCTTGCTGACATGATGTTTCTTTATAACATAGTTAACGGTCTTGTAGACTGCCCAGAATTGGTAGGAAAAATTGGCATTAATACGCCTAAAGTACGTACCAGACACACAAGTCTATTTTGCGAACCCAGTTCTCGAACAAACTACGCTCAAAACTCGGTTTTGACTCGATGTGTCCGCACATATAATAGCTCCTTCAAGGATATAGACATTTTTTGCTTGAAGCGGGAAACCTTCAAAAAACACGTACTTACCATACTTGCTGGTGGTACTATCACTAACCATGATGTGGACGCCGTTGTGGGTATACCGTGCTCAGAATATTCTGCGTAACTGGTAGTTGCAATATCATATAACTTAAAAATATTCATAATAATTATATCACACACATACACACACACACCTACACGCACACACTCACGAGTTTTTAGTCAAATTTTTATTGTTTATACTTAATTATTTTTTGTCTAATTTTATTGTCTAATTTTGTATAACGTAATATTTTCTTGATCCGAAAAATGTAGATGTAGTTTTTGTATTCATTTCTTTCATCAGCTGTTGTTACCTATGTTTGTTTACATAATACGTGAAATCTTGTTTTTGGCATACAATTATATATAATTAATTATTCTTATAAAAATGTAATGCTATAAGGTTTTCTTTGAATAAATTAAATAAATAAATAAAAACTCCGAAAATAAGCCTTTTTACATTATTAACAATGATATTTATGATGATCGGAACCGTAAGCTCATCACCGACTGTGAACTACAAAATATCTCCCATAGATAACAACAAACCAATATACTTATTTCGACGAAGTTGGACAGTTACAGCTTATACATGATGAGTGGACTTTATCAGTATACTATAACCTTACTACGTATTGGCAAACAACAGACAAACTAAGTACATACATATATAATATCGACAAAATGTGCAATCGTATGGATAAAATGGACTATACGCCGTGCAGCGCAATCGTCAACCAACTACGTCACGAGCTACGTCATCTGACTGAGTATAACTCGTTACTTTTGTCGCACCATCTACAACGGCAAAAACGAGGCTATTTTGATGGAGTCGGAAAATTTGGCAGAACGTTATTCAGGGTTCTAGATGAAGAGTTCGCCACTAAGTATGAAAACGACATCAACATATTACAAAACAACGAAGACTATCTTTTACAGCTTATGAAGAATCAAACTGTAATAATTGAAGCTGAAAATAACATAATAAAAAAGAGCGATAAACTCATGAACACGCAATTCGACATTATGCATAATTACATGAATAAAATTGAGAACAAAGTCGAAATGCTGTCTTCTGTAAATAATGTCAATTCGGCTTCGATTACGGCGACACTTATTATAAATAATTTGGAACGAATACAAAGAATGCTATTAAACGCCTTGTCAGATATCTATAAAGGCCATCTGGATGTCTTCTTATTTCCTGCATCGCAACTTATTGATCAGCTCAAGAAAATAAGAGGAAAACTACCTAGAGGATTATCTCTGCCAGTTAAGGATATACAGGAGGATATTCAGGAAATCTATAAACATCTATACGTCAAGGCCAGGATAACTGATAACTTTTTGTTATTCGAGATACATATTCCATTGATAAACGAAGAATAATATACAATCTACAGAGTAATCCCTACACCATTCAAAAGGCAAGGTCAACTGAAAGTAGTTCAACCATCATCGAACAAAATCGCCATCAACTTTGTACAAAAGTCTTACATGAACGATAATGATGAGCATCACTGTACTACGTACAGCAGAGATAAGTTTATATGTATGGCGCGCCAACCCGTCTATAGCTTACACGACAAGAATGCGCCATGCGAAGTTAACGGGTTCAGTCAGCAATTGCCTCAGACACCCCTATCATGCGTCATAAGTGCCGTAGATTGCAAGGACACTTAGACTCAACTTCATAAACCGTACTGGTGGCTGTTTACGTTCCGCGATAAAAATATAATGAACATTATATGCGATGATCAAGTTACACCGATTGTTATTGACGGAATTGGTGTGATTGCACTTAAATCAAAATGCATCCTTCAAAAAAACGAAGCTACTGTATACACCTACAGTCACTTGGGTAGCAGAATGACGTTAAACTCGGATATAGAAGTACCAACGCTTAATACATCAATAAACAACATTTTCGACTTAAATTGGAAAAATTAAGTGATTAACATCACAGAAAAGAAAGCCCTAACTCCAACAGATTTTATGAAAAATCAGGAACAATTAGCATATCAGAAAGAAAAAGAAAGGCTGCCTA
This sequence comes from Athrips mouffetella, assembly GCA_947532105.1. Lineage (NCBI taxonomy): Eukaryota > Metazoa > Arthropoda > Insecta > Lepidoptera > Gelechiidae > Athrips > Athrips mouffetella. The sequence goes on along the minus strand of OX383964.1, from coordinate 22,467,051 downwards.
TAACGACAGGATTGAGCGTCCACGACATTTATCACTACTCGATAACATCTTTTCTATTAGGAAGCGCACTAGTGACAGCTCTCGTTATATGGCTCAAAAAAATGTAAGAAAGAAACGGAAAGACCCATAGAAAGAAAAAAGAAACAAACCGTGGAGATAGAAATGAAACAGATAAGTGGGCCAGCAAAACACCAACGGCAACCTATCTACACCAAACCGACTGAGAAAATACAGAGAAGTAGAGATAACCGGTTCACCTTTCGTGAAAACTCAGACGCTGACTCTGTAGAATAACATATCAATAACTAAATATTTCTTGCTTTGTAATGAATGCTTATTTGTAATTATAGTAGTTTATGCAACTGTCATATAAAACAGGTTATTAAAACACGAGTTCGGGTTTATCACACGAGGCGTAGCCGAGTGTGATAATAAATAGCATCAAACGAGTGTTTTAATACCATATTATATTCAGTTGCGTATACTACTTTATCTTTACTCACACAATAGGTAGGTACTTACTTATAAAAATTAAACAAAAGTAAGTAAACAACAAAGGCAACTTATATTATGTATATTATTACAGTTCTGATATAATTCTAAAGAAGCCGCCTTAATATATACGCTAGGTCTTCTTTGAAATATACAAGCAGAACATTTTCTTAACAAGACATGGTTTTCTTTTCGATTTTCATTCTTTCCCAATTCATTGTAGGTTATGTCGTAAAATGTCCTAGACTAATATGAGAGAAGATCATAAGTTATTGAGTATCGCCTGCACCACTTTATCTACTTTTTCAATAAACTTTCACATTACTTTCACGGGCACAAAATACTTGAAAAAGGTAAATGTTTGAAAATAGCGGAAAATCTAATATCTGTTTCCAAGTCCTTTCTAATTTCAGGCTGCGCGCGCATATTTTCAGCCACAGATGAAATAATTGTAACTATAGTAACTGTTACTCTAACTGCTCCAAAATAATAGGTTGTTTAAATGGTACACTTTGTAATATGCTACTGATATTTGACAGCTACTAAGAAAAACTGATATTCTACTAATGGGCTCTCTAAAAGACCTTCTATTCAGTCTTCTTAAAAAAGTTTAGATTCAAAGAGAATTGTATCCAAGTGTTATGTAATGATTAAAAAATTAAATTACGTAACACCTTTTCAAAATTTTCATACAAAAATCGTTACGTAATGGTAACTTTTTAATTTTTTATAGATACTCTGCGTAATATGCAGCCTTACGTATCAAATTTTTGAATCATAAATATCTTTAAATTCTTGTAATTAACTTTATAAAAACTTAGCATTATATACTTCTCTTAATAACTAATTTTAACTTCACTTTTCCCTCGGGAGCATGTACGGTTAGCACCGAACAGTTTTCTGCTGCGTTGCGCTCTAGTTTCCGTGTGTAGCAATCGATTGTTTTAAGATTAATAATTCAGTTGTCCACATGCAGATGAGCATTTAACATCGAACTTATAATTAACATTTACTTAATGATTAAACGCCTTGAATACACAAAATATAGAAACAAATGTTTTAAAGTTATATCTAAAAGCAGAAATAATTATGATAGGCAAAGTATACTTGACTGTAATAATAATATTAAAAAAATATGGGACAGAATACATATATTATTGGGAAATGAAAGAAATTCATTAGACAGTATAATTTTAAACAATATGTGCAATATTGGTAATACAAAAGATATATGTAATAGCTTTGCAACTGCATTTTCCGACGAAATTAGTAGCATTAAACATGTGTGTGGTGATAAATGGCTAGATAGGACTTCTTATGTAAAAGAAACAGACATATGTATGAGATGGCAACCAGTTACACCACAGCAGGTGAAACGTGTCATTCTGAACATGAGTTCTAATAAATCTCCTGGAAGCGATCTGATACGTATGCCTGATCTTAAAAGTATTGTTAACAAGGTTAGTCCTGTAATTTCATTATTAACTAACCTATGTATAAAAAATTCGTTGTTTCCGAACAAATTAAAAGAAGCAGTAGTGCGTCCTATTTATAAAAAGGGGGATCGTAAAAACTATTCTAACTATAGACCAATTGCAATATTACCTAGTCTAGATAAAGTGATAGAAAAATGTGTAGTTAATCAAATGGGATCTTTCTTGCAAAAAAATAACATACTAAATAAATGTCAACATGGTTTTCAAAAGGGTAAAAGTACGAATACACTCTTGTCAAATTTTTGTAACGAAATCAATAACTATCTTAGTGAAAAAAAGTTTGTAGTCGCAGTATTTTTCGATTTCAAAAAAGCTTTTGACACGTTAGAAACAGAAACCCTACTTAATGCTATGGGGGAGTGTGGGGTGGGAGGGCCGCTAAACAATTGGTTTCGTGACTATCTCACTGCACGGTCCTACAGGGTCAAGGTGGACGAGACGTACAGCGACGCGAGGGGGGTGGGGTGCGGGGTCCCGCAGGGGTCCGGGTGCGGGCCAGTGTGCTACCTGCTGCATGTGAACAGCCTGTGCGGCGTGCTGCGCCACTGCTCGGCACACATGTTCGCGGACGACCTGTGTGCGCTGCGCGCCGGCACCGACCTCGTCGAGACCTGTCGACTCGTCCAGCTTGACGTAGATGCAGTTGTCAGATGGTCTCATGACAATGGCATTGTGTTAAATGCTGCTAAGACTAATTTCTTGCTTATACATTCCCCGTACCTAAGTCTACCTGTAATTCTTCCAAAGATCATTACTCACAGTTTCTCATGTATGCATAACCGAATGGAAAATTGTAGTTGTAAAGCTATAGATAGAGCCAAAACTGTCATCTACCTTGGAATGAAAATTGACGTAAATTTTTCTTGGTCTTCCCACATAGAATTTATATGCAATAAATTACGAATACTATTAGGTAAATTTTACCACTTAAGTTTCAAAGTTCCTACTAGTACCCTAAAATGTTTATATATGTCATTAATTGAGTCTATACTGAGCTACGCTCTAGACTGTTATGGTCTCACATTCAAAAGTTATATTCAAAAGCTGGAAGCATTCCAAATAAGATTTTTAAAATTAATTGTGTCTAAAAAAACGAAAAGGGGTTGTAAAGGAGATTATAATAAACTATTTAAAATTTGCAATGTACTTCCGGTTAGTCTAAAACATAAATACTTACTTCTAGTGAATAACCATGGCAGTCTGGAGCGTCTCTCATTATTAACACATGATCAAGGTACCAGGTCGGTATCGGCGGGTAAATTTATTGTTCCTAGGGTGCACAATTACTATGGCGATCGAACGCTTAACAAACGTCTACCGTACCTTATGAACGGTTTGCCCCCTGATATTAGGCATGAACCGAATAAAAACAAATTTTCGAAATTGTTGAAACAACATTTATTGAATAGTTTAGCCTAGCGTAACTTAATAGTTGTTCTTTTAAATTATCTAATTAATTTTAGTTCATACTCGTAAGATTTTGTCAAGACTGTTCCCGCAGTCAAACTGTATTAACAGTTTTGCGGGTGCTTGTTTAGTTTTTAAGTAAAACTGTAACATTTTTTAATAAATATATTATCTATCTATCTATTGTTGTGAATCTGTGTGTGTTCTACTCAACATCTACTACCAACATCGCAGGCCCATACACTATTTATCACACAAGCTGCTCTCCGCTCCTCATAGCATGTCCTCTCATTTTTTTCAGTTATAGCCACCCATATTCGTTTCTTATCTTATCCATCCTTGTCACTCATCTCAACATTCGCATCTCCGCTACATGCACTCATATCTCATCCGTCTGTCACCTTACGGGCCAATAGTCAAATTCCACACTCAAAATATTAATCATGATTGTGAACGTTTTTCACATGGATGATCTGATTTTCAACAGTCAAGACCGATGCTCGACACTTTTTATGACGAGCCTTAGTGCAGTACCAGGATTGTTTTGCGCCAGTCGTTTTGTGAGTCTGATTGTATCGATAATTTCCAAAAATAAGGACTGGATTTCCAAAGCACGAGACGGTGAAGATCGGTCCTGAAAAAAAAATCGAATAATAAGAATTTAAAACCTATATGTATAATCCAGTGGTATACTATTTACTAACTATGAACGATTATACTAAAGTGTCTTAAATTCATGGACTAGTAGTTCATATCTCTGCAAGCCTCACATGTAGTGATTACCTTAAATGTCTTATTCTTGGTCACCAGTACTTACACATTGTTAGAGAAAACTCTTACTAGAGTAGGTTACAAAGCTTTTACAGTAAAAGTAATTCAATGATTGTGGTAGCTTTTACAGTAGATGATAACATCATTTAAAGTGACAATAACTGCTTTGCAGCCGCGGGAGGTATGATGGCAAGCCAAACGCTTCTTTGAACCCTTTGTGATTTTGTTGCTAGAATGCTCGCCGAATTTGTACTTTCCAATTTGAATAATAGGATAACCTTTGCTGTTAGTTGTAAATAAATACTGGTTCAGCACTTCCTAATATAAAAACAAATTGTTAATTTTAGTGTTAAATAACGCACAGATACTTTCGTCTCACACAAAAAATAACAATTCCAAAAAACGTGAATCCGCCAATGAAACTGAAAAACTATTTCTTACGAACATATTTAAAGTTCAAAATATGAAAAATAAAATCACCGTCTCCCATATAAAATCCGCTATAAGCTTAAGCAGTTTCTTTGATCAATGTTCCATGATAAACGTTGTTCAGATTCATGGGTAGATTCACATGTCTCAGTGTTGTTATACCCTTTTCGTTACACGTGGTAAATACGTTGTGTATGCTCAATTGCTCAGGTCAAGGATACTTATGTGGCGAATGCGATATTTTAATGAATGCATGCAAATATAAAAATGTATTTTAGAACTAAAATAGATTTAAGTTGGATCAATGTTTGACAGCAAGTACACACTCACAAATTGAGTGAGCCACAATACTAATAAACTCACAAAATGTAAATCATAAACTTGTTTTGTCCAACAATTGGTACTTTGTGATTACGTTTGTAGGTATCTAAATTCTGACGTAAATTCCATTCCGGATTATGTACTGTGGTGGCTCGTGGTTGTGTTCCGAGTTAACTCGTAATAAAAATCCATCATGAGTCGTCACGATCGAGCTTCTACAGCCACTGCTGTGGATGGTGCAAAGCCAATTAAACGTTTAGTTAAGACTCTTGCTCAAATAAAACAATAGCGTTTATGAATCGCTACTGGCTTTCTTTTGTGATTTTTTAACATAGTGACTGTAAAAAGAGAATAATTAGTGTTATGTTTTTCATTATTTTTATACTGGTATTTATTACCAATAGCTTATAAATGGTATTTTATTCCACAACTATTTTTACTGTTATGTATGTATTCATTATCTTTATAATTGTGTCTTTTTTTAATTGTGCATGTTAACTTGCACATCGTCTGCTCTTATTGTTGATGCGTCAATTTAAGTTAGTTTGGGTTAAGCAAATTTGTTTATTTTAACGTTTTAGTTTAACTTATGTACTGATTTAATATGACAACTGGTACATAACATACAAGTATTCAATATACTTAGTTTAGGTTCCTCTGTTATTATTACTAGTTGTTCATATAAATACTTAAGACTTAGTGTATCTGTATTAAGACTAAGTTTTTATGAAGAAATAAATTTATCTTTATCTTTTATTATATTAACTATTTTTAACTATTATTCTATGTACTTGCGATATGTTTAAGAAAACTTGGTGTGGAGTACTTAATATTTAATTGGATGGATTACTTAATTCCATATCTAAACCTTGATGTAAACTCCATTCCGGATTATGTACAGTGACGGCTCGTGGTTGTGTTCTGAGTTATCTCGGAGTAAATTTCCGTCACGAAAAGTCACGATTGAACTCTTGCAGCCCCCACCGTAAGTGCATTTCCAATTTATTGTCTTCTTACAAGTATGGTTCACACAAAATGTATAGTCGTTGTAAATCATAATGGACTTTCCTCTGACATTTTTCGCTATGGTTACTATAACAAGGAGATTATTTTAGCTTGAGTAACCTTTAGTTAAAATTAGGGTCTAGTTTCACGTTTTAACAAACAATTTAAATAACGCATTAAACTTTTATTAGGTAGTTTCAGAGGATAATTGCCATTATAAGGTCAGCGTTGATTGTCTTATATATTTTCTGACAATTTTTTTGTCAACATAGCTAAATCGAATTACGATCAACCTATGAAAAATCACACAAACAAAATAAACAGTTTCTAAGTAAAGAGTGTACTTTCACAAATAAATTGAAAAAGCAATATTCTGCCCATAAGCTAGATAAAAGCCAAATATCAATATTTCCGTCCAAAATAATATTATAATCATGGACGTAATTATAATATTAAAACTAAAATACGATTTAGAGGAATAATTATTTTACATCATTTCAAATCATTCCTGATTATCATCATAACATCACTTTACAATGACGTCATCAACAGTGGTTATAGTCTCGCAGCATGACACGTCACGCTTTACTTTTTGCAGTACCAAACAACTTGGGTAACGGTAAATGAAACGCTGGTCGAATGAGTACCTCCATGAAATGCAAATGCGCTGGAAATGGCAACGCCCGGAGAAAAATCTTGAAGAAGGAGACGTTGTGTTGGTAAAGGAGGAAAACTTACCGGCTGGGAAATGGGCTCTCGGAAAAGTAACAGAAGTTCATCCGGGAAGTGACGGTCACGTGAGAGTAGTATCTATCAAAACAAAAAAGGGTAACATCAAACTACCCATAACTAAGCTTGCACCTTTGCCGAAACAATAAGAAGAGCATAAACATCCTCAACCAAGCTCAAACAAAAACATAAAAACTCCGAAAATAAGCCTTTTTACATTATTAACAATGATACTTATTATGATCGGAACCGTAAACTTATCACCGACTGTGAACTACAAAATATCTCCCATAGATAACAACAAACCAATATATTTCGACGAAGTTGGACAGTAGCTTATACATGATGAGTGGACTTTATTAGTATACTATAACCTTACTACATATTGGCAAACAACAGACAAACTAAGTACCTACATAAATAATATCGACAAAATGTGCAATCCTATGGATAAAGTGGATTATACGCCGTGCAGCGCAATCGTCAACCAACTACGTCACGAGCTACGTCATCTGACTGAGTATAACTCGTTACTTTTGTCGCACCATCTACAACGGCAAAAACGAGGCTATTTTGATGGAGTCGGAAAATTTGGCAGAACGTTATTCAGGGTTCTAGATGAAGAGTTCGCCACTAAGTATGAAAACGACATCAACATATTACAAAACAACGAAGACTATCTTTTACAGCTTATGAAGAATCAAACTGTAATAATTGAAGCTGAAAATAACATAATAAAAAAGAGCGATAAATTCATGAACACGCAATTCGACATTATGCATAATTACATGAATAAAATTGAGAACAAAGTCGAAATGCTGTCTTCAGTAAATAATGTCAATTCGGCTTCGATTACGGCGACACTTATTATAAATAATTTGGAACGAATACAAAGAATGCTATCAAACGCCTTGTCAGATATCTATAAAGGCCATCTGGATGTCTTCTTATTTCCTGCATCGCAACTTATTGATCAGCTCGAGAAAATAAGAGGAAAACTACCTAGAGGATTATCTCTGCCAGTTATGGATATACAGGAGGATATTCAGGAAATCTATAAACATCTATACGTCAAGGCCAGGATAACTGATAACTCTTTGTTATTCGAGATACATATTCCATTGATAAACAAAGAAGAATATACAATCTACAGAGTAATCCCTATACCATTCAAAAGGCAAGGTCAACTGAAAGTAGTTCAACCATCATCGAACAAAATCGCCATCAAATTTGTACAAAAGTCTTACATAATCATGAACGATAATGATGAGCATCACTGTACTACGTACAGCAGAGATAAGTTTATATGTATGGTGGCTGTTTACGTTCTGCGATAAAAATATAATGAACATTATATGCGATGATCAAGTTACACCGATTGTTATTGACGGAATTGGTGTGATTGCACTTAAATCAAAATGCATCCTTCAAAAAAACGAAGCTACTGTATACACCTACAGTCACTTGGGTAGCAGAATGACGTTAAACTCGGATATAGAAGTACCAACGCTTAATACGTCAATAAACAACATTTTCGACTAAAATTGGAAAAATTAAGTGATTAACATCACAGAAAAGAAAGCCCTAACACCAACAGATTTTATGAAAAATCAGGTACAATTAGCATATCAAAAGGAAAAAGAAAGGCTGCCTATAACGACAGGATTGAGCGTCCACGACATTTATCACTACTCGATAACATCTTTTCTATTAGGAAGCGCACTAGTGACAGCTCTCGTTATATGGCTCAAAAAAAATGTAAGAAAGAAACGGAAAGACCCATAGAAAGAAAAAAAGAAACAGACCGTGGAGATAGAAATGAAACAGATAAGTGGGCCAGCAAAACACCAACGGCAACCTATCTACACCAAACCGACTGAGAAAATACAGGGAAGTAGAGATAACCGGTTCACCTTTCGTGTAAACTCAGACGCTGACTCTGTAGAATAACATATCAATAACTAAATATTTCTTGCTTTGTAATGAATGCTCATTTGTAATTAATATCTTTAAATTCTTGTAATTAACTTTATAAAAACTTAGCATTATATACTTACTTAGCATTATATACTTCTCTTAATAACTAATTTTAACTTCACTATTCCCTCGGGAGCATGTACGGTTAGCACCGAACAGTTTTCTGCTGCGTTGCGCCCTAGTTTCGTATGTAGCAATCGATTGTTTTAATATTAATAATTCAGTTGTCCACATGCAGATGAGCATTTAACATCGAACTTATAATTAACATTTACTTAATAAAATATTGTTGTGAATCTGTGTGAGTTCTACTCAACATCTACTACCAACATCGCGGGCCCATACACTATTTGTCACACAAGCTGCTCTCCGCTCCTCATAGCATGCCCTCTCATTTTTTTCAGTTATAGCCACCCATATTCGTTTCTCATCTTATCCATCCTTGTCACTCATCTCAACATTCGCATCTCCGCTACATGCACTCATTTCTCATCCGTCCGTCACCTTACGGGCCAACAGTCAAATTCACCACTCAAAATATTAATCATGATTGTGAACGTTTTTCACATGAACGATCTGATTTTCAACAGTCAAGACCGATGCTCGACACTTTTTATGACGAGACTTAGTGCAGTACCAGGATTGTTTTGCGCCAGTCGTTTTGCGAGTCTGATTGTATCGATGTTTGCCAAAAATAAGCACTGGATTTCCAAAGCACGAGACGGTGAAGATCGGTCCTGAAAAAAAAAATCGAATAAGAAGAATTTAAAAACTATAGGTATAATCCGGTGGTATACTATTTACTAACTATGAACGATTATACTGAAGTGTCTTATATTCATGGACTAGTAGTTCATATCTCTGCAAGCCTCACAGGTAGTGATTACCTTAAATGTCTAATTCTTGGTCACCAGTACTTACACATTGTTAGAGAAAACTCTTACTAGAGAAGGTTACAAAGCTTTTACAGGAAAAGTAATTCAATGATTGTGGTAGCTTTTACAGTAGATGATAACGTCATTTAAAGTGACAATAACTGTTTTGCAGCCGCGGGAGGTATGATGGCAAGCCAAGCGCTTCTTTGAACCCTTTGTGATTTTGTTGCTAGAATAATCGACGAATTTGTACTTTCCAACTTGAAATAAAAGTGATCTCTGAAAAGGTCGGCTATTTCCTTTGGCTCCATAATAATATCTATACTTACAGGCAGGCCAGGCCAAATATTAAAATCTGCCGTGTTCGTGCAAAAGCCACATTAATGTAGGTATGTACGTTATGTTAAGGGAAACAAGTAATGCAAAAGTAATATTTTATATCAATTTTTTGGTGACGTTTGATACGACACGATATGACATTTTATAACAAACGTTTATAAATTCCATTCCGGATTATGTACTGTGGTGGCTCGTGGTTGTGTTCCGATTTATCTCGTAATAAAAATCCATCATGAGTTGTCACGATCGAGCTTCTACAGCCGCTGCTGTGGACGGTGCAAAGCCAATTAAACGTTTTCTTAAGACTCTTGCTCAAATAAAAACAATAGCGTTTATGAATCGCTACTGGCTTTCCTTTGTGATTTTTCAACATAGTGACTGTAAAAAGAAAATAATTAGTGTTATGTTTTTCATTATTTTTATAATGGTATTTATTACCAATAGCTTATAAATGGTATTTTATTCCAACAACTATTTTTACTGTTATGTATGTATTCATTATTTTTATAATTGTGTCTTTTTTTTAATTGTGCATGTTAACTTGCACATCTTCTGCTCTTATTGCTGACGCGTCAATTTAGGTTAATTTGGGTTAAGCTAATTTCTTTATTTTAACGTTTTAGTATAACTTGTGGAGGCCTATGTCCAGCAGTAGACGTCTTTCGGCTGATATGATGATGAGTATAACTTGTGCACTGATTTAATATGACAACTGGTACCTAACATACAAGTATTCAATATACTTAGTTTAGGTTCCTCCGTTATTATTACTAGTTGTTCATGTAAATACTTAAGACTAAGTGTATCTGTATTTATCTTTATCTTTTATTATATTACCTTTTTTTAACTACTATACAGGGTGTTAATTTGATTGCGTGCCATAGCTTAGGGGGTGTTTCAGGAACGATAAAGGAACACAAACAAAATATAAAAAAATCCTACCTAGAAAAAAACTAAAACTCCATTGAAACTTAACTAACGCGGAGGGTAATGATGACCCGGACGGAGCACTGCGCTACCATCGTACCAGCGCGCGAGTATCAGTGGATAAGGTAGGGACATACATAACTGAAACTCTTTCGCGCGCTTTTGATAGCGCGGTGCTTCGGGTCATTGCCCTCCGCGTTAGTTTAGTTTCAATAGAGTTGAATTTTTTTAAGTAGCAATATTTTCAAATATTTTTTTTTAGTTCCTTTATCGTTACTGAACCACCCCCTAAGCTATGGCACGCAATTAAATTAACACCCTGTATAAATAATTCTATGTACTTGCGATATGTTTAAGAAAACTTGGTGTGGAGTAATTAATATTTAATTGGATGGTTTACTTAATTCCATATCTAAACCTTGATGTAAACTCCATTCCGGATTATGTACCGTGACGGCTCGTGGTTGTGTTCTGAGTTGTCTCGGAGTAAACTTCCATCACGAAGAGTCACGATTGAACTCTTGCAGCCCCTACCGTGAGTGCATTTCCAATTTATTGTCTTCTTACAAGTGTGGTTCACACAAAATGTATAGTCTTTGTAAATCATAATGGACTTTCCTCTGACATTTTTCGCTATGGTTACTATAACAAGGAGATTATTTTAGCTTAAGTAACCTTTAGTTAAAATTAGGGTCTAGTTTCACGTTTTAACAAACAATTTAAATAACGCATTAAACTTTTATTAGGTAGTTTCAAAGGGTAATTGCCAGATCAGCGTTGATTGTCTTATATATTTTCTGACAATTTTTTTGTCAACATAGCTTAATCTAAATACGGTTAACCTATGAAAAATCACACAAACAAAATAAACAGTGTCTAAGTAAAAAGTGTACTTTCATAAATAAATTGAAAAAGCAATATTTTGACCATAAGCTAGATAAAAGCCAAATATCAATATTTCCGTCCAAATAATATTAAAACTAGTATACGATCTAGAGGAATAATTATTTTACAGCATTTCAAATCATCCGTGATTATGATCATAACAGCACTTTACAATGACGTCATCATTATAGTCGCGCAGCATGACACGTCACGCTTTACTTTTTGCAGTACCAAACAATTTGTTTTTTAATGTTACGGTATCTAGACTATCTAAGTATCCTTGACTATATATGTTGATCATATTCGTTCCTTATCTTATCCATCCTTGTCACTCATCTCAACATTCAATCTTCGCTACATCCACTCGTATCTGATCTGTTTGTCACTTTTACGGGCCAAAACTCAAATTCATCACTCAAAATATTAATTATGATTGTGAACGTTTTTCACATGGATGATCTGTTTTTCAACAGTCACGACCGATGCTCGACATTTTTTATGACCAGCCTTAGTGCAGTACCAGGATTGTTTTGCGCCAGTCGTTTTATGGGTCTGATGGTATCGATGTTTGCCAATAACAAGCACTGGATTTCCAAAGCACGAGACAGTGAAGATTGGTCCTGAAAGAAATATCTAATAAGAAGAATGTAAAAGCTATAGGTATAATCCTATTTACTAACTATGAACGATTATGATAAAAAGTCTCTCATATCTGTTCAAGCCTCACAGGTAGTTTTTATATTCATGAAGCTGAAACTTTCATTCTTCAACTTTTGTGAATTTGCAAATTGTTTCTTGCTTGTTCAGACTATGTAACAAGCGAACGGGGCCAATTCCGAATGACGAACCAAAATTTATTAGATCATATTAGAAATTTATAGAGCAAAAGTCTTACAGTTTCACGGATAGAGAAACAACCCGATACTAAAATCACGTAAGTTTATCCGTTATTCTAATATTATCCTGCTTAGTGATTATTTACAGACTGACTGTTGAAGATGACATAATCGTTAAATGTAACAAGGAAAGCTTTGCAGCTGCGATACGAACGGGGCAGACCCATCGTTTCTTGGGGCTCTTTCCTGTTTTATTCCTAGTATGTTAGCAAAATTTGTTTTTCCGATTCGGATCATTGGATATCCTCGATTGCTAGTCCTGAGTAATGACACTGTGCTAACTGCAAAAGTACGAAAAGTGGGAAAATAAAGAAGTCCACAACTAATATTTTGAAATAACATAACAAAATGTAATAAGTAAAGAAGTAAAAATTAATAAGTAGTAAATTTATCAAGTCAAATAGTAACACGGTAAGTCGGTTAAAAAATGGAGCGAGACGCCCTCGTTCAATTCCTTAAAAAACTCTACCCGTACTTTCGATTCTCATGCATCATTTTGCGGAACACATCATTTCGTTATTTTGGCAGACCTTAAAAGTCTAATCCTGGGTCACCAGTACTTACACATTGTTAGAGAATATTCTTACTAGAGTAAGCTACAAAGCCTTTACAGTAAAAGTAATTTAATGATTGTGGTAGCCTTTAAAATAGATGATAACGTCATTTAAGCTCAAGTCACACAGAGGCGGTATGATTGCGAAAGCGGTCCGGGGCGGTTTGGCGGGAACAAAATACCGCGCCGCGACCGCTTTTCAATGTGACAGGGTGCATAAGAACTCATACTTTACAAAAAATACCGGCCCCGGAACGCTTCCGCTATCGCCTCTGTGTGACGCGGGCTTTAAAGTGACGATGACTGCTCTGCAGCCGCGGGAGGTATGATGGCAAACTCAGCGCTTTTTTGGACCCTTTGTGATTTTGTTGCTAGAATGCTCGCCGAATTGGTACTTCCCAATTTGAATAATAGGATACCCTTTGCTGTTAGTAGTAAATACTGGTTCAGCACTGCCTAATACTCGTATGACAACAAATTGTTATTTTTAGAGTTAAAGAATATACTTACGTGTCACAGAAAATAAAATATTCCAAAGGATGTAAATAAAGAAAAAGTTGTTCAATTTCATTGGCAAAATTGAACAATTTTCTCTGAGGAACATTTTTACAGTTTAAAATATGAAAAATAAAATAACCTTCTCCCATATATGTCGATCAATGTACCATGGTAAACGTTGTTCAACTGAACAACGTCATGAGTAGATTCACATCTCTTAGTGTTGTTATACCGTTTTTGTTACACGTTGTCAATACGTTGTTGCGTATGCTCAGGTCAAATATAATTATGTGACAAATGCAAATAGATAAATATTTTACAAAAATATAATTGATTTCATGAAACCATAGGTTGATCAAAGTTTGACAACAAGTACACACTCACAATATTAATAAACCCACAAAATGTAAACCATAAACGGTAAGAATTTTATGGTTGTATGAAATGAAAAAATATATATATAAACTGACGATAAAATATAAATATTTAAATCGTCAGTCATTACTACATTTCAACTGATGTAATAGTAGTAGACATACTGCTCAACAGAGAATTATTTGGACTAATTAAAGTTTTTCTTACGACAGTTCACTTATATATACATACTATTACATAACATTACGCCACTATCGCGTCAGGGTAGGCAGAGACTATAGCCCTCCACCTGCATTGCTATGATCTTTACTAACTTCCTTAACTTTCTATACTTTATGCTTATAGTATAATGTTATTAATATTCAGAGTTTCAGTGATTGTGTACATTGTGACAGTTGAAGATGACGTCATCAATAGTCATGATGAATGCTCTGCAGCCGCGGGACGCATGTGAGCAAGCCCAGCGCTTCTTGGGCCCTTTTGTTCGCTTGTTGTTAGAATGCTCACTGAATTTATACTTTCCGATTTGTATCGTGGGATGTCCTTTCAAGTTATTTGTGAATACTGGTACAGCGCTGCCTGATTTCAAAACAAGTATGTAAGTGTTATAAATTAGGTAGGTAATAAGTAATTTAGTGTTCTCTAAAGGCGTGTCCTCAATTGCAAGCTAGACTGCGCTCTAGCATTCCAGGTGGATTCGAGCCAGCAAATACATTCAAGTGCGTCACGTCATCAATATAACTGAATTACAGGTAATAAACAGTTATGTTGACGACAAATTCTTATTTCTAGAGACACGAAAACTAAAGAAATGTTCATAAACTGCTTTATTTATAAATTGTGATTGGTCCAATGATTCATAAAATTGACTTTACATCTGTCATATTCGGTAAGTACGAGTAAATCCTTATTACCACCAAATGGGGCTTGTAGGTGAGTAATTAGCGCTCTAGGGTAATAATGTAGCTAGAAAAGCCCTAGGGCGGTAAGTAATTAAATTTTGAAAGAGTGAAGTGTTTTTTCTTAAATTACTTACCTCCCTAGGGCTTTCCTAGCTACATTATTACCCTAGAGCACTAATTGGTCACCTACAATTTGGTGGTAATAAGGACCTACTTACCTCACAATCGAGATGTAAAGCAGAGTAGTTAGCTCGGGTGTAAGCATCAATTGCACCCTCGAACTATAGGCTAAAATATCTCGGGCTGCAATTGATGCCTTACAGCCCTTGGCTACTAATCTACTATTATTAGCTAGCCAAAAAAAAAACAAGTAGGTAGTTTAGTGATTGTGTTCAGTTTGACAGTTAACAATGACGTGCTCTAATGTGACGAGGTAAGCTTTGCAGCCGCGTGACGCATGTGTGCAAGCCCAGCGCTTCTTGGGCCCTTTTGTTTTCTTGTTGTTAGAATGCTCGCCGAATTTGAACTTTCCGATTTGTATCATAGGATATCCTT
Organism: Athrips mouffetella; assembly: GCA_947532105.1. Classification (NCBI taxonomy): domain Eukaryota; kingdom Metazoa; phylum Arthropoda; class Insecta; order Lepidoptera; family Gelechiidae; genus Athrips; species Athrips mouffetella. The sequence goes on along the minus strand of OX383964.1, from coordinate 22,451,619 downwards.
TAATGTTATTTGTAAATACTGGTACAGCGCTGCCTGATTTTAAAACAAGTATGTGTTATAAATTTATTAAAAAGTGATGTGATGCTATCTAAACGTGTGACCTGACTCACACGTAACATTCGAGTACATGCAAGTGCGTGCACGGGTGTGTAATATATGATATAACAACTTTTAATATAACATTTAATTGATATAACAACGTTTCATATAAATTTGTTTCATATAATAATTATTTCGTATAATCGACATTTCACATATTTTCATTTCATATAATTTCAAAACGTATAATAAACATTTCCTATAAAAATGTTTCATATAATCATCAGTTCGTATAATACCCATTTCATATAATATCAGTTCGTTATTTTCATTGGTTAGTTATAATATCCACATTAATTATTAAGTAAATGAACAAGCAAGCATGCATTATGCAAAAAAAGCAAGCAGGTTATGCAAAAAAAGCAAGCAGGCATGCATGCAAGCAAGCAAGAAACAAGCAAGCAAGCAAGCATGCATGCATGCAGGCAAGCAGACATGCGCATACATTCATGTCAACCTAACCAACTGAGTCGGGGTGCCCCGAACTTTTTTGCTCGCTTCGCTCGCCTATTATCGATTCTACTAAGCCCTTGCCATTAACACACAAGTAAGCAAGCTTTCAAGCATGCGTACAGCAAGCATGCATACAGCAAGCATGCATAAAAGCAAGCAAGCAAGCATGCAGGCAAGCAGGCATACGCATACATTCATGTCAACCTAACCTGAAGGGTATGGCGGAATGGAGCGGAGCTCGCTCCGCTCGCCTCCGCTCAATTCCGCCATACCCTTCGAACCTAACCAACTGTGTTGGGGTGCCCCGAACTCTTTTGCTCGCTTCGCTTGCCTATTATCCATTCTACTAAGCCCTTGCCATTAACAGACAAGTAAGCAAGCATTCAAGCATGCATACAGCAAGCATGCATACAAGCAAGCATGCAGGCAAGCAGGCATACGCATGCATTCATGTCAACCTAACCTGAAGGGTATGGCGGAATGGAGCGGAGCTCGGTCCGCTTGCCTCCGCTCAATTCCGCCATACCCTTCGAGCCTAACCAACTGTGTCGGGGTGCCCCGAACTCTTTTGCTCGCTTCGCTCGCCTATGATCAAATTAATTGAGCCTTATCGTTTCGCTTTTAAACAATTTTAATTAAATAAGCATATAACTATACAAAATTATTATAAACTAATTGATAATTATGTTTTTTTTGTTTTATTATTATAAATTAAATAAATAATAAGTAAATTAATAAAAAAATAATGTATCAAATGAATTTTATATGAAATATAAGTTTTATATGAAAGATATTTAGGTGAAATGATAGTTATGCCAAATGTTAGTATAGAAAACGTTCAATATAGTAATGGTACGTTATGTCAAACAAAATTATACTATAAGTTGTTATATGAAACGTTTATTATATCAATTGAATGTTATTGAAACGTTGATATACGAAAAATATTTATACGATATGATGCGCACCCTGCGTACACATCTTATTAATAAATTTGTATATTTACAAAACGTTTGATTGAAGATAAAATGTATTGATAGAGACAAAAAAAACCGGTCCAGTGCGAGTCGGACTCGCCCGCTAAGGTTTCCGTACCTATCTACCATAAAATATACTAAAAGCTTTTGCTCTTTGACTTTAAAACTCCGCGAACTTGACCCCTCTTTTATAGAAAAAATCTTGAAACGGGAGCTTTAATTGGTTACTATTAGTTGTGAGAAAAATTGTAATATTTAATGATTTTAGACTTTATTTGTACTGTGAGACCTAGCTTTTTGCCACATTTCATAATTTTAGATCAACGGGAAGTACCCTCTAGGTTTTGCTTTATTGCATAAATGTATGGAGATGAGGGCATAAAAAGCCATATATTTTGATTGCGTCGTTCTAAAAAATCAAAAGTTTCAGATTTTAGTGGTTTATGGACCTTAATATTCCGACTGACCGACTTCACGAATAGTTTTACCTAAGTTCCTAACTAAAGTTAAGACAGGACCCAGAACCGGGATTTTAATCCAGAACCCCGCTCCGGGTCGAAAGCCGAACGCTGGTGCCACTAGACCATGGAGACATTTTTCAAGAAAGCAAGGATGATTGGGAAGAAAAATGTATAAAGGACTAATTGTTAATTATGACTAGAGTTATTATTGAACAATAAAGACTACTTACTCACGCAGCATTTAAACCAACAACTAATACTGAAATACATAGGTAAGTATTTACCTATTTTCGAAATTTTACACACACCAAGACACAGAAGTTAAAAAGGTACCTATTTACTCCATTCCCCCTCTAAAAAGATTATTTTATTCACTGGAAACAGTGAATAAAAAGCTCTTTTAATCACGATTTTGGTGTTTGAATTTAGAACACATCAATATATTCCACCTCCATTTCACACACTTTATTTTAGTATTCCGATACCAAAATAGTAAAAAATAGGAACCCTTATGGTGCGGCTTTGTCTGTCTGTCCGTATGTCTGTCACACCTGTATATCTCAGCAACTACTCATACTATCGACTTGAAATTTTGAATATTTTTAGTATGTGGCTACCCAACATAAATGCAAAAAAAGAATTTAAAAAATTAATGATTATTTGTGTAAAGGCGGTCCAAATAGGGGGGCAAAATTTCAAATTGTCGTTACTAGGTTGAGTGGGGTACTCGTATCATATGAAAGGATTTTACTTGTACATTCTAAAATATGTTTTTGTATTTTTCTACAAATCTTAGTTTTCATGTTGAAAAATGACAAAAAAATACCATTCCCGCCCGACAAAAAATACCAATCTGAATTAATTACAGTCGCTAAAAGTTTATGTAAATGTTACAGTTAAAATATAACGACATTTCTAAGTTGCACAGTATTTTAGAAAATTACAAAGAACCTTTACATACAAATTTTGTTTTGCGGTCCTAAAAATGGAGTTTATTGCTATATCGGAACTCTCGGTGAGCGAGTCCGACTCGCACTTGACCGGTTTTTTTAAAGCAAATATGGCAAATTGCTATTTCTTTTACATTAGCAACAATAATCTACAAAAAAAAAAATTTAAACCATCTTACCAGATATTACAAAAACTGCAAGAATTTTAACTGCCTTTGCTAATTATCAGTAAGCATGTTTTCATTAGCTAATTGGAAACCAGAAACAACAAAAAATTTGCATAAAGAACGTAATGGTTTAGTAGTTTATGCAACTGTCATATAAAACAGGTTATTAAAACACGAGTTTGGGTTTATCACACGAGGCGTAGCCGAGTGTGATAATAGTATAAAACGAGTGTTTTAATACCATATTTTATGCAGTTGCATATACTACTTTATCTTCACTCATTCAATAGGTAGGTACTTGATTATAAATTAAACAAAGGTAAGTAAACAACAAAGTCAACTTACATGATGTATAAGTATTAAATTTACTGTTTACTGTTATTTGTGCAAATTGAAATAAACAAGCAGAACATTTTCATAACGTGACGTGATTTTCTTTCCGATTTTCAATATTTCCCAATGCACTGTAGGTTTTGTCGTTCAATTTTATGGACTTGTATAGGAGAAGATCGTAAGTGATTTTAGTAGCCACTTCAAGAGAATGTTTTGGTGTCACTGCATGTGTCCTGCCTGTACCGCTATTTCTAGTTTTACAATAAATTTTTACGGGCACGAAATATTGATAAAAGAAAATATTTGGAAATGGCGGCAAATCTAATACCTATCTCCAAGGCCTACTATAATTTGAGGCTGCGCGCGCATCTTTTCCACCACAGACGAAATAATTGTAACTATAGTAACTGTTACTGCTCCAAAATAATAGGTTATTTATAAGGTACACTTTGTAAATATGCTACTGATATTTGACAGCTACTAAGAAAAACTGTTACATTTATAACCGACTCTCTAAAAGACCTTATATTCTGTCTTCTTTAAAAAGGTTTAGGTTCAAGAAGAATTTTATCCAAGTGTTATGTAATGATTAAAAAATTAAATTACGTAACACCTTTGCAAAATTTTCATACAAAAACCGTTACGTAATACTAACTTTTTAATTTTTTATGCAATACTCTGCGTAATATTCAGCCTTATGTATCAACTTTTTGTATCATAATTCAAAGATTACGACATGAGTGTAGATAAACAATTTTATCATTACAATCTTTGACTTGGATGCATTATTCATGGTTATGGTCATCATTGAACTGCACAATTTTGTCCCTGAAAGTGTAAGCTGTCGCGCGACAACCACTATTGCGCTTATTGCAACGCCACATTACCTTCGGACCGTAGGGTAGTTTATGTTTATTGAAGCTGTTATGCCCAATCCGCAACATTTGATTTCCTCTGCGGTTGAGTTTAAATTCTGCATCTAAAAGGTTAAAAATAAATATATTATTTCGTTCAACAAAGTATTTGTTTCGTCATTTTTTCACCACTTTTTTTCATATTTTTACATCATAAAGTTAGTCTTCCTTCTTTTTCTAATTCTACATTATATATTTTGTCCCGTGTGGTGCCAGCGAAGAATAGTACCATCCCATACAAACCCGTGGGTGTCGTAAGAGGCGACTAAGGGTTATGAACTGGAGGATGGGCAGCAGCATCCTCTATATCATACCATCTTACTTACAGCGGTCACCTACAACCGCGGTCCATGACGCGAGCCGTAACGCTGACTATGGTACTTCCCCTCCACATTTTTCAAGCAAGGGCTGGAGTTCTGGAGGGAGCTCCCGGTCCTGTAGTGGACATGTCATGGGATGTTATGATGATGACATTATTTTAACTCTTTGGAATTTAAAGATTTAAAACTATTCAGAAGTTCTTAGCGTCCATACCACGGTTCACGTTTTTTCTCGATGCAAGTGCTTCTTTTAGATTTTCCCAGCTTTTCCATCAATTTAGTCACAAACACCTCTTCATTTTTAAACCTACATAGTTACATACTTCACTCAAGCGATATATGAAGAATTTGTAGAAACGCACATACCTATTTCCATAACACCTCTAGCTACAACACTTATCACTGGAACTTCACTTGAAGATCTCCTTGCGGGCTGCCCTCTTACTTTACTATCATTTAAATTATTAAGTGTTCTGACTGCCGACAAAAGACAGGGTAGACCTGGATTCAAACAAAACGCGCAATTGAAGCATTATAAAACTTAACTATTTACATAGAACATTTATGTCTTAAAAAGTCAAAATATTGTTGGATATTAAAATCTCTTAATGACGTCAGCTAAACTACATCGCTAAACTACTTACTAAGTGGGATTAGTTATACAGAAGCATTTCTTCACTTTTCGTCTACAGTATCATGGTGTGGACAATCCATCTCCAAAGTTTGAATTTGAAGAATATTTATACATACATACATAACATCACGCCTTGTTCCCGTCGGGGTAGGCAGAGACCACAGTTCTCCACCTGCTACGATCTTGACATACTTCCCTTGCTTTCTGAACCTTCATCAATCCTTTCATACATGCTCGTCGGTTTAGGGTACTTTTAACCTGGCCTTTATTCAGAACGTCCTGAATTTGGTCCTGGTACGTTCGCCGAGGCCTTCCCCTTCCAACGTTTCCATTCACTCTCGTCTTGTGGATCTCTTTCGTCAATCTTCCTTCATTCATCCTCTCTACATGACCAAACCATCTCAGCATCCCTTTCTCAATTTTAGTCACTACGTCTTCTTTTACGCCACAACGTTCTCTTATCACACTATTTCTAATCCTGTCACTCAATTTCACACCAATCATACTCCTCAACGCTCTCATTTCTACTGCATTAATTCTACTTTCATGCTTTTTCTGCCATACCCAGCTTTCATATTTATCTATCATATCATTATCTATCATATTTTCTCAAACACAGCTTAATTTTATGAAAATTTTACGAACGTAATAAGCATAAAATGTCCTTGCTCCTTGCCGAGATCAAAAAAAGACAAAAATGATACATTAAGAGTTTTATTTTTACCAATCAGTTCCTTTTCTAACAGGAGGATGTATATGCTGCTGTTTTTGTGCTATGATAACTTTATCAACGGTATAGAGGACAGCTCTACACCCAATGTGATTATGTGTGGAACATCGCCATCTCTTCTTGTCACCTTTAGACCTCGTCGCGCAGTAAGTAAATCCATTTAACATTATCAATTGATTTCCAGTAATTTTGCTTACAATAAATTGCGCTGAAAAAAATGGTACCATTAAAACGCTCCCACACCTTTTATTTAAACTGGTCAGAGTGTATAAAAAGACTTGCTGCCCATTCTCCGGTTCCCTTCGAAGATATGGGGTAATTTAACATTATCAATTGATTTCCTTTCGAAGAGATGGGGTAATTTAACATTATCAATTGATTTCCAGTAATTTTGCTTACAATAAATTGCGCTGAAAAAATGGTACCATTAAAACGCGCCCACACCTTTTATTTAAACTGGTCAGAGTGTATAAAAAGACTTGCTGCCCATTCTCCGGTTCCCTTCGAAGAGATGGGGTAATTTAACATTATCAATTGATTTCCTTTCGAAGAGATGGGGTAATTTAACATTATCAATTGATTTAACATTATCAATTGATTTCCAGTAATTTTGCTTACAATAAATTGCGCTGAAAAAAATGGTACCATTAAAACGCGCCCACACCTTTTATTTAAACTGATCAGAGTGTAAAAGGGGAAAAGAGGAAGAGGGAGGAGGAGAACATCTTGGTATGATAACCTCATGACGTGGTCTGGACTGAATGCCGCGGTTGATTTAAGAAGACTCACAATGGACAGAGAGAAATATAGAGAGATGGTCGCCGACATCCGTTAGGATATGGCACAGAAAGAAGAAGGTCAGAGTGTATGAAAAGATTTGCTGCCCATCTTCCGGTTCCCTTCGAAGAGATGGGGTAATTTGTTTATTTAGTGTTGTTTGTTTTATGAATATGCTACCTATTCACGGAATGCCTCATCGATTCAATTTGATGCACGAACCGATTAATAATTGAGTCCAATTACTTCCTGACTGTATCGTACTCTACTAGTTAAAATATATTCAGTTTATAATTAAAATTAAGACTTTATACATATTTTCAGGAAAGTCCATAATTTTTTTTGCTAGTAATATTGACGAGTTGACAAACAATTATTACAAGAAGATGATTGCAAATTAAAATCAAATTTCAAGATAAAATAATGTTTTTTTTATTATGAATACTGGCAATAATTATGGCTAGAATTACTTGCCACTAGTCGTTGAGATTTTGTTTATATCTATTTCGGAAATTCAAAATTGTTGTTGTTCAATTTTACTAAATACAAATATTTATGTTTACTTAATTAGGACTACAGATTATTCTTCATCCGTCATATTGTCTTACAAGAGTTACAAAAACAACGCACAGCCCAAAATAACATACCAGACCCAAAACGAAATTTTACACAGGGGTTTCTCTTTTTTTTATACGGTAGGTGAGAACTAAGAAATGATGTTTAAAAGCGAGTCACAACACAAAGGAATAGAAGATTTTAATTAAATCCGAAAGGTACTGTGCAAAATCTAATCGTACGTGATAGACTTTGGATAACAATAATAAAATCAAACATCAATGGTTATGTTCATGATTGAATTTGATAATTTCATCATCAACTGTGATGACAGTGGCCCTGCAGCCATTGTTTCTACCCACACAAGCCCAACGTGCTCTGGGTCCCTTACATCCTGCCCACTTATTGAATCGATACGGCCCCATCTGAATCACCCGATTGCCCAAGCGAGACGTTGCGAACACTGCATGATGGGTTACTGAAAGAGAAGTAACTAAGTAGTAAGTAAAAGGCCGGACCAACCACTCAAGCTTTTTTTACAAAAAATGGCATGTTCTAGCAAATAGCTAGTACAACTGTACGAAACTTAAGTTGGTCACTTTCAGCTACTGAAGATAAGATAGAAAAATAAACACTTCATTGCACACAATTTACAAAAACAAATAACACAAGACAACATCAACTTAGTCAAGGCGGCCCGGCCCTATCTTTGTAAGCGATCTTTTCTAGACAATCTTTGCCAAGACTGGTAGACTAGGAAAGAAAGGCATTTGTATAATTCTTAACAAATTTAAACACATTTTTTTAAATTCAAACCTCAAAAAAAAATGATTACGAACAATTTGCGGATAAAGTTATTACAAATACTCTTATAAAATTAAATTAATAAGTATAAGTGGGCCGAACTCTACCCAAAAGTAGTTCACTTAAAAAAAATTACATGACGTGTCGTCGCAAATCGAATTACAGTTCAGTGAGTATGTTCATTATTTAGTTTTATGATGACGCCATCTATGGTAATTACAGAAGCACGGCAACCGAACGTTTTTTTGACACAAATCCACCGGACTCTTGGTTCTCTGCTTGCACTCACCTTGTTGTACCGGTACGGCCCCAACACGATTACAGGGTTGCCACGAGAAGTATACTCAAATTGTATCTTAGAATCTGAAATTGGTGTGAAATAATAATAGCATAACTTTGGGTTGTCTAGCTTTAAAAATTTAAGATATCATTATATAAAGCTCTACATTTCGATATACTTGTAAATTACGACCTATTTAAACAAAATGTTAAGACGCATTAAATTAATGTCATTATTTTAAAAAGTTCACTTCATTAATGAGCATGTGCAGCGGGGTCATGTTCAAACTTTAATAGAATTATCACATTATCAATAGTGTGCACGGATGCTCTACATCCAAATGTGTTCTTGCTACATATCCAGCGTGTCTTGCTACCCCACTGCTTCTGGCGAGTGTAACGATGTTCACCATAGACGAGCACTGGATTGCCTTGTCGAGATATATCAAATTTTGGTTGCTGACCTGAAAATTGTAGCATTTTTGTAGTAAGCTGTTGTAAAGATTTATTTTAGTTGTAGGTTATTGAAAAAGATAGGGTTGAAAAAAAATCTGATCAAGAGTATATTAGCAGTCAATAGAAGTTGAAGATGTAACATGCCCACCTAGAAGATGCGTGTTCACTCTTGCCTTGAAAAGATCCAGTTCATCAAGCTCACGGGAAGTCAAAGTTTTAATTCCATACCCACGCCTCTTTCCCGTCGGGGTAGGCAGAGGCCACAGTCCACCTCCAATGTCATGGTGTGATGTTTTTATAGTTTCAGTTTTGCATGCATCATGCCATTGATCTATTATTACTGGAAGAAAAAAGCTTTTCCTGCGAATTTCGTCCGTTACCCGAAGTCCATAGATTGTTAGGTCACTGTTTTGTAGCTTGCATATCGATTGCGTGAACAAAACTACAATGCAAATGTTATTTGTAATTTGTAGCTTGCATGCATTCGACAAATGTCGCCGCTGTGGACGACGACCCTTATAATATTTATTACCTTTTAATATATTTTATTTCATCTAATTCAATGTCGAAGTCGTTAAGGTATCAGAAAAAAATACAATAAGTTTAAGTTTGTAAACATTTATTTCTGCAATTATTTCTTACTGGAACTTATCATATTAAATAGACCTTGTAAACAGAACTCTTAAGTTAATAGGTACTTAACTCTACATTCTCAGATAGAGTTTTCGTTAATCTTAACCGACTACGATAGGTAAAAGGGCAATTTTTATCAAGTACAAGAGGATCACAACACAAATTACGTGGGAACAGGACAAAGAGTTACCTAGACGTTGATCTACCCAGCCAAAATTTGGCCTGTTGTAAAAAATCATGAAAAATGTCGTAAACATAAGGACCGCCCTAATGGTTGTGATGGGGTTTGACGAAGACGACGTGATCCTCTATAGTATAGACTGCGGCAGTGCATGCCCGGTTGCAGTGCGTCGAACATCGCCAGCGCACCTTCGGACCATAACTAATCATTGACGAATACGTGTAGCCGTTCATTTTGATCATGCGCCGACCTTTCGATGATGTTACAAATTGGAAGTCCATATTTTCTATAAAAGGTAATAATAAAGATACTTAAGTGAAAGTGTAGAAATGAAAATAAACTAAATTACTCATATACAAAAATATCCATGCCTCTCCATATACTCGATGCAAAAGACTTCCCATGGCAACTTTTGTATTTTCGCGCTGAATTACTAAGGATAAGTTTCGGACTAGGAATGGCAAGGAGCGGTACAACACTTAAAAACTGGCCACGTGCGTGATGAACTACCCACATTTAGGATTCCGTAGCATTGGCGTGCCGCCACCCGCATTATTTCTGTGCTACGCAGTTGTAGTTGTAGGAACAATAAAGGGATTTCAAAGAAAATCTAACTCAGATTTATCGATATCTTATTTGTAACTAAAAATTACGTTAAAATAAATATGTATTATCACCAAATTTCAAGTTCATAGGTCAATGGAAAGTTAAAAAACTCTTCGAAACAAAGTTTGGAAATAAATTCTCATTCCTTTGCTTTCTAATTTTTTTGAAACAAAAATATATTTTTATTTACTTAACAAGCTCTGAACAACGATACCCAACCCAACCCAATCGATTGGGTATAGGCCTATTTTCTTCGCTCTCCTCTTTAGCGGTAGCCTCCCTAAAAACATTTGAAAATATTTTTTACAATTTGTTTCGCCTTGGTTTTACAAGATGCTCATATTGTTTAAATTTGAAGACTGAATAGCTCTAACCGTTTGGCTAAAAAACCTGTGTGACTGAAGTGAAGACGGACGAATGATTTGATGAATTCATCATTGCAAATATAAAAAATAAATCTGATAAAAGCCGGTCTTGAATGAAACAGCTTTTCAATTTATACCTACCAATAGGAATTAAATTGTTATGGAAGATAAAATAAAACTTTTTGAAAATAATTTGCATGAAAAATGTATTTAATGCAACAAGTTTTAAAGTCATGAAACCTTACATAATACATGACCCATAACAAATGTAACTTTTACCTATCATTATTTTTCCACTTCCTAATTATAATTCCTAATCATTATTTTTCCTTTCTGCTTTTCATTTGAAAATACCTCTCTCTTATCCCTACGCTGGTCCCTAGTTTCCGGTTAATTTATTTTAGTAAACAAAAAATCTTCAAACGAAGAGATTTATTAAAAGTTTTAAACCTAACTTATATTTTAACCCTGTCGATATTACATCAATAAAATTAAAATTAGATTTATAGAAGACTTCCTTAAAGCAAAAATTAAGTAAGTAAAAAATAATTACTATGTGCATACAATATGGAATTATGATCTTATGCGAGCGTGTTTGTAAGGGTGTGTGTGAGTGTGCCTGTGTGTGTAGTACATGAGGGCCCGAACAAGTCGTCTCCCGTCTCTATCTGGCTGATTCGCTAATACGCTAATACCTATAGGCTTCGACTAACGATAAGAAGGATTGACCATCCTCTTATAGAAATCGTAAGATCGTAACATGGAAATAGTACATTACTGCCATGGCTGATAAAAAGGTATTGAAGGACGAACGTGAAAATGTGGGCAGGCCCACATGCGTAAGTCCTACAATACCTAGGTGTCTACTCTCAATTTTCGGTGTATCGATACGATACTATTTCAATACCGTCGAATTCATAACTTCTCTCGCTGACAATTGAGTAGAATATTGGTTGGATGAATAATCAAATTGACAGTGATTTGCATCCAACGAATATCCTACTCTATCGTCAAGGGACGAAGTTTTGCATTTGCAAGTTTCGAATGGTATCGTATCGATATATCAAAAATTGAGAGTAGACACCCCGGTTGCGGCCCAAGGCTTGTATAGTACTTTTCTTAATAAATTCGCGGAAATTCAAGCTAAATTTAATCCAAACAAACATTAAAAACTTCACATTTTCATATTCTATTTAATCAGTGTTAGTTTTTTTTTACAATTTATAGCTTTCTTTTTGCAAGCCAATTCGAAATTTTAACAAATCTTTGATAAGTTATCTCCTTGGTTGTTATGCTTGGATAAGTTACCTCCTTCGTTCTGAAGCTTTGATAAGTTACCTCCTTGGTTGTTATACTTTTAAATAACTGGACAGATATAACTTTTATAGCAAATAACTCGATCGCAAAATTTCATAGAAATGGATAGCATTGCCGGCAGCTGCTAGTAAGGATTTAACCAGTACAGCTGTTTTGATTTATCTCGAAGAAGGTTGTCAAAATAATGATCGAATTTCCAAGCATGTTTGAGAAAAGTATTTAATTAATTCAATTTAATTTGTAACATAACAGTATAAAAATTATCTAAAGTGTTACAAAGTATAGTTATATAGTTTTGCTAAAAAGACATACTAAATATTAGCCCTCCTGTATGTCGAAAATACCTATACAAAAAAAAACATTTTTTTGCAGAACACTGGTTAGACCAAGTTTAATTTGTTTCAATTAGTTTTATGCTTTTCCGTCTTACGATTTCTAGTTCGGGTATATCAGTCCTTCTTATCCGTCCATGATACAGGTAGGACTTCCACGCCTCCTACTGTCCCTTGGTTAGCACATAAAGGAAAACTGGCTGAATTTTATACTCTTAAAAAATGTATATCTTTTTACTATTATCTTTTCTCCGACTATGCCAAATCCACCCAATCTAACTCCAATTTGTGCTGCGAGATAACTTGTACTTTGCTGGCATCTGGACCACAGATCCTCTTTCGCGGTTATGTTTGGCTAGAAGATAAGGAGGTTTTTGCGCAGGGATTTAATGATGAAGTTGTTGGCTATGCTAGTTATACTAATATTATGTATGATCAATTGATCATAGAATAATCTTTACTCACCTATGGCGAGTTTATAATATATAATGTGTTTAGGGAACGAATGTACAAAAAACGGTAGATTTAGACCATGAAAATACACAACTTTTTCAAAGAACGAAGGTCAAAATATTATACTGCAGGGTATTTAGAAACTTTTATATGAGTGGGTTTAAAGTAAATATAAATGTGACTTTTTCATTATTATTGACAAAATTAAGTTTAAATACATACAGTCGTGGTCAACTAATTAGGGACTTTCAAGATAGTGAAGAGCAATAACCGGTTATGTACATATAAATATAAAACCCTATTGCTTTCTCAGCACCTATTATTTGCATAATTTGGTCCAATTATTGTGCTATAAATGGCTGTAAATAAAAGAATAAATAAATAGAAAAAAGTATTTAATATCAAAGGTTGAACATGTATTAAATTTTAAGGTATAGTTCTGTAGCTGGACATTTAATTAAGGACAGTAAACTATAATGAAAAATAGATTTAAACAAAACTAATAATCTGCAGTATTATAATATCTAACAGCTCCATTTTAGTACGTGTAAACTCAGTACCCAGTAGCAAAACCTTTGTTAGTAATTACCGCTTGACACCGAAGTGGCATAGACATTATCAGTTTCTGGCATGTTTCGACAGGAATGTTTGCCCATGCCTCACAAAAAGCTTAATTAAGTTCTTCTGAAGTTGTGGTACGATAAGTGGCAACTTTTTTCTTGATTTCGTGCCATAGGTGCTCGATTGGGTTAAGGTCCGGGCTATTTGCTGGCCAATCTAGCACCGATACTGACTGACTGGTAAGAAACGACTTGACTGAACGGGCGATATGTTTCGGGTCGTTATCATGCTGAAACGTCCATATAATAGGGAGATGCTTGTATTGACGTTGGTCTAAGTTACCCTGAACTTTCCTCACAGGTCCCACTCTACGTCCAGAAAATGAACCCCACATTTTAATGTTTCCACCGCCATGCTTCACCTGCTTTTTTGTGAATCTTGGATTCATTTCCGCTTTTACTGGACGCCGTACGTATTGCCTTCCATCTGAAGAAATCAAATTAACCTTGGTCTCGTCAGAGAATAATACATGTTGCCATTGGGCGTAGGTCCAATGTCCATATTTACGTGCAAACGCCAAACGAGCATTTGGCTTAACTAGATATTGTCCCTAATTAGTTGACCACGACTGTATATGTAAAATAGTATTAAAGAAAAAAATATAGGGATGATGACGAAAAATACATTTTAAACCGAAAAATTCAAAAATAAAGTTTATCATTACAGTTGACATTTTAATTTGGTATAATATTATTTTTTTAGCTATTTTACTACGTGATAAAATAGAATATAAAGAACGTAAAGATATCTTAGCACTAACGAAAGAATTTATAACGGAATGTTGTTGCATAGAAATACCAGTTTTAAAACTGATTCTTATTTGTATCTACAGATGTGATCGTGACATTAAACTTTCTTTGACTGTATGCAGACCTTATTAGAAAAAAATAAAATAAAAGAAAACAAAAATAACATAATTATTGGCGGAGATTTTAATATTGGTGCTTTAAAAAAATCGAAAACTATGACCCAATTGAAAGATTTAATGCTAACTTATAACTTAGTGCAAGTTGTTAATGAGCCTACCCGAGTAACACCGACCTCGGCGTCATGTATAGACCTTATATTTACGAACAACAAGACACTACAAGTAGAAGTGCAGGATTTAGGATTATCAGATCATAAAAGTGTCTTTTGTCAATTACAAATACTACAAACAAAACAAAATCCAAATTGGAAACAACGAAAACGTATATAATAGTGATGAAAACATAAATAAATTTAAGAACGAACTTCAACAAATTAGCTGGCATACAATTCTAACAAAATCAACAAATATTAACCAAAATTTTAAAACGTTTAATGACCAACTACAGTCTATACTTCATAAAACAATACCTTTAAAAATAATTGAAATTAAAACTACCAGGCGGAAAAAATGGCTATCAAAAGGAATAAAAATCTCAAGCAGGCACAAAAGATTGTTGAATATCTTAGTGCAAAATTCTAAATCTAATAAAATATTAAAGAAACATAGCAGATCATTTGGTAAAATTTTTAAAAAGAAGCGTTAATCTGTCTAAGCGTTTAAATTATATAGAAGAAATGAAATTATCCGCTAATAAAATGAAAACAATGGGGAGGATAATAAACTAAAAAAGCGGAAAGTCAATTAATAAGTCTAGAAAAAACCTAAAACTCAAGATTAAAAATCGCGTTACAGCTGATCCCAAAGAAATAGTCAACATATTTAATGAATTTTTTATAAGTATTAGCAACAAATCGTGTAACAAAAATGTCGAAAACAATACCCCCACCTCAACTATGCCAGGCCCAGCTCCAAATTCTGCTTGCCAAAGTAAAAAGAATAATCTCAAACAGTTTGAAAAGTCCATGTATCTTACACCTGTAAGCGAAAAAGAAGTTTATAATATAATTCGCCATTTAAAACCAAAAACTAGCTTCGGCATTGACGAGCTACCATCAAAATTACTAAAATCCTGTGCGTATGAACTAACTAAACCACTAACATTTCTGATTAATCAAAGTTTTGAAGAAGGGCGTTTCCCTGACGATCTAAAAATATCTTTAGTCAAACCAATCTTTAAGAAAGGAAGTCACCAAAACCCAGGTGATTATCGCCCAATTGCTCTTTTGCCGTCAATATCAAAAGTGTTTGAAAAGACAATGCATAACTTCTGTATAAGTTCTGCGACTGTATAAGTTCTTAGAAAAATATCACATATTAAGTGACTCCCAGTTCGGATTTAGACAAAAGCGCTCTACTATACCTGCGGTATACACCTATATGCAAGAAACTATCAATATAATCAACGATAAGCTATACGCAGTAGGCCTATTGCTAGATTTAAATAAAGCGTATGATAAAGTTTCCTACGACATACTTTTACAAAAATTATATGCATCTGGAATAAGAGGAATAGTATATAAATGGTTCCAATCTTACCTGAGCAATAGATCGCAATATTCCCAAATAGAATTCAACGATGAATGCATGAAATAAAATCTATTAGATCGGAGCGATGACAATTAAAGGGTTCCATCCCACAAGGAAGCTGCCTAGGGTGTATTCACTTCTTAATTTACATTAATGACCTACTAGAAGCATTAAAAAATCATCTTTGCGTTTTATTTGCTGACGACATATCGATATTATTTAAATTTAATAAAAATCATGACTATTTAACTGAAATTAATAAAACAATGGACATAATTAATAATTGGATGAATAATAATAACTTGACAATAAATTTGACAAAAACTAAATTAATACAATTCTATCCACGCCAACGTTTACCGCTCGAAATAAAACTAAACGACAGCAATATACCTATAGAGGAAGTAAACCATTGTTCTCTTTTAGGTATCACATTAGATAGCAACATTAATTGGAAATTGCAAATAGAAAACATTAAAACAAAACTATCAAGATTTATATACTCTCTTTACAACTTAAGGAAAAGTACTGACTTTGCCACTGCGCTAACAGTTTACTACGCGTATGCAGAATCATGGCTACGATATGGTGTTATACTGTGGGGTAATAGCACGAATGCACACGATTTATTTATAACCCAGAATAAATGCATACGTATTATTGTAGGTATTAAAAGACGAAAAAGTTGCAAGCCTCACTTTATTAAAAATAAAATCCTCACTCTTCCTTCACTTTATATATTAGAAATGGCTACGTTTGTGCGGAAAAATGGCAGTATATTTAACAAACAGATAAAAACGCACTTGGCTCAAACAAATCTCCGATCAAAACACAAACTAGCACAAGTTCCCGCGACCACTAAAATAATGAGCGAAAGCCCATTTAACATGGCCATAAAAGTGTTTTATAAAGTTCCAAGCCATAAAAACTGAAGAAAAAGATAAAATGTTTATTAATAAGTTGAAAACCCTGTTACAGACTAAAGGATATTACAAGATTGAAGATTTTTTATTAGATAAGTATATATGACATAAAACAAACCTGACATATTTAGTAATTTTCAATGGATAAAACAATAGTACCAATGTCACGACATTAATTTGGCTAAGATGATTCAATGATATATTATTATTATTTTAATAATATATAAGTAGATTTTTACGTTAAGCGAGTTTTATTTGATAACACTCTGCTTAATAACACGTTAGCCATCACTATCTAGACTAGAGATTGTTTTGTTAATCATTAAAAATTTGTTTTTTTTTTCATGAACGTGTAACAGTTAATTTTTAAAAATGTATGTATTGTAATTAAGCAAGTAGTTTATAAAAATTAGCAATGCCTTGAAAAAAGGTGTCACAGATGTATATATCCATACCTATTTTGTAACATCCAATCTGTGAAACACTAATAAATAAATATGAAATATGAATATGAAATAAAATGTATTTAAAATAATATTTAAGAAGTAAAACATTAAACTTACTTCCATTACATATTATCATTTAAGTGCAATTTCGAGTTAACTTATTACCTTTCTGAAACTCCGAATTTCAGCAATTCCAATGGGAAAACATTTTAATTTTTAGGTAAACTACCTACGATTATAGTTCTTTTAACAATGCTAATCGATTGATTGCATTAGCATTTTAGTATAAATAAAAAATAAAAATATATGTTCCCGAGGTCATACGATTTTAATAATTATACATTTATAGGAGAGATTAGTTGTTTAACAAGAATCCGAGAAAAAACGGCCATACTTAATTACTTCCAGGTCAAATAATAATTTCCCTGGACTATTAAGGAAAATGGTTTTCCATACAAAATGCGCTCTCAGTTATAATATGGGAAGTTGATTTTATTTTGACATATTTTGACCGAGTTCTTTGAAAACGGTTGTTTAGTATCGTAGTCTGTACTCCAAACAAATCTTTTATTATTATTACTACTAAACTTTGCTGTGGTCGTGTTTCATATACAAAAAGGTAACAATATTTTGTTTGATGGTAAGCCGTGCTTTGCAGTATTTGTTCTTAGTGCAGTACCAGTCGACCGAATCCTTACCCTTACTCTTCATATAGTACCGTTGCCCGCAAAATTCTAGATTGTAGTTACCCTTTTTGATTTTCACAAATTTTACTGGAAATTAAAGTACTCTCTAATTAATTAGGCTCTAATTAATAAATTATGAAATTGTTAATAATAAATTGTAACGATATTTTAAAACTGACAACAAACTGGCAAACAAACAAACTGACAAACTGGCACGGTAAGTTACGCATGGAACGGTATTGTTGTTTAACAGGGTAAACGTTAGTTCATTATCCAAGTTATTTCACTTGTTTTATATTAAAAACTATAAATAGCTCAAAATATGACGTCATCATCACATCACGTTTTAAAAATATTCTTCGAAGTTAAATGCAATTATTTCTTAACAAAGTTATTTCATAAGAAGTCCTTCTATATACAATGTGTCCCAGGGATAAGTGACGTTTGTCGTGGCCTTTTTTGAATATTTGTACAAAATTATTAATAATTACTTTTATATTTGGGACTTAGCAGCTTTGGTTTTTTTTTAATGATTTTTTCCTTTTTTTTGTAAAGACGCGTGACGTGCTGCAGTTTTTTTACGATTCCTAAGTTTGTTCATCTTTTACCATTATTTTTTTT
This sequence comes from Athrips mouffetella, assembly GCA_947532105.1. Taxonomy (NCBI): domain Eukaryota; kingdom Metazoa; phylum Arthropoda; class Insecta; order Lepidoptera; family Gelechiidae; genus Athrips; species Athrips mouffetella. The sequence continues at coordinate 22,433,128 of OX383964.1, read as the reverse complement.
TATTGACTAGCCGACATCATAGTTTATCAATTAAAATTATTAAACATAACTAAAATGTAGCAAAACATTTATTAAATAAAAAGCAAAATTAAAATTCGAAGAAAAAAAAACTCCTTTTTCAGTTTTTTTCAAAATAAGTTTAAAAAATGCCCCCTTAATATCACATTTATTAATTAACTATATGATATTTCCTACAATATCTCAGAACAATGTTTGCTACTAATTTCAAACAAAAGCAAAAGTACAATCAGTTGAAATTTGACTCCCATACTCAGTAAAAAAGAGCAAAGTCTTCAAAGCTAACTAAAACCGCTATTGACACTGTTAGGCGTCTTAATATCCATTAGATACTTTTTTTTATTAGATGTAATTATTTAAGTAAAAAAAAAAATTACCTGCGTCATTTTTGTGTTTTGTAACGAGTAAAGGTCTGATTCAAGAGTTTGTGGTTTGGTGCATGTTTGTAACAGTACCAAACATTGTTCTGAGCTATTGTAGGAAATATTATGTAGTTAATTAATAAATAAAAAAAAAATTATATTAAGGAGGCATTTTAAACTTATTTTGAAAAAACTAAAAAAAAGAGTTTTTTTTTCTTCGAATTTTAATTTTGTTTTTTATTTAATAAATGTTTTACTACATTTTAGTTATGTTTAATAACTTTAATTGATAAACTATAATGTCGGCTAGTCAATAAAAAAAAATAATGGAAAAAGATGAACAAACTTAGAAAATATCGTAAAAAAACTGCAGCACGTCACGCGTCTTTACAAAAAATCATTAAAAAAAAACAAAGCCGCTAAGTCCCAAATATAAAAGTAATTATTAATAATTTTGTACAAATATTCAAAAAACGCCGGGCGGTCACTTATCCTTGGGACACATTGTATAATGTAATATCTCTCGTATTGATCATGTTTCTCGTAAGCAAAGGGGTAAAAAGAGAAATAAAAGCTTTTGATCCGATGTCAGCCTGAATATTAGGATTAAAGCCTAAGTCACACTGAGGCGGTAGCGGAAGCGTTCCGGTGCCGGTATTTTTTGTAAAGTATGAGTTCTTATCCACCCTGTCACATTGAAAGCGGTCGCGGCGCGGCGCGGTGCGGCGCGGGGGCGGCCGGGCCGCTAGTACAACCCCGCGGACCGGGCGCGGCGCGGGGCCGAACTTTCGGCGGGAGCGGGCGCTGTATTCCATTGCGTTCAATGGAACCCGTCACACAGAGCGGCAGCGGCGCGGCGCGGTGCGGTGCGGTGCGGTCCGGGCGCGGACTTTGACGTTGTATTTTTTTTACAAGAATTTTGCGGCTTTGCGCAGACTTTTTTTAGGTTATCAGTTTGGTTTTATGTTTAAAGCAAAGGATTTACGTCTTTTGAATAATCACAGATAAATAATGTCACACCGACCACTACCGCCCCGCTGTCCCGCCGCGGTTTCCGCGCGGTACCTCTGTGTGACCGGTCCCGGAACGCTTTCTCTTCCCGCAGGTCCGCCTCCGGACCGCTTTACCGCTTGTACCGCTCTGTGTGACGTGGGCTTAAAACACGTATGTCGGTTCAGTTGCATACCATGACTACCACATGACATGTTTACTTTCGTGTTTTATTACTAATTATCAAACAAAATAGTTTAGTCCTGAAGTCAGTTTATTTTTTTTTTGTTTGAAAGCTTACATCCTTGACAGAACGAGAAACAAAAGAGATTTAACAATTTTTTACTACCAAGTATAACCCCATATCAAGTAAAGTGGAGGCACCCATTGCAGGAGGACAGTTTTAAGTCTGTCTTGCACTTGTTCGTCCGAATAGAATCTTGATTCTATTCGGATGAAGCTTAGACAATCAAATACTTCTCAAAGTACGTGCGGACAAAGTCGCGGCTAAAAGTTCGTAAGATATATTATTATTTTCGTGGATAATGCTTGACAAAACTCAAAGTAAAATTACGAACCTATGTAAAATTTATTGATTAATCTGATAATATCATATCAGATTTTACATATATAAACATATTCATATGTATACAAAATAGAAAATCGCAAAATTTCACAACCACAGGCAGGATTCGAATCTGCGTCTTCTGCGTAAGTACCGCATTCCGCGATTTTCTACTTTGTAGATTTATCCGAACACAGGAAGTGTTAAAATAAAAATCATATTCATATGTATTATTGACTTTTTATTTGAAAAGATTAATATCTGGGCATAAAGCTATTTTCACGCCTTTCGACATAATCTCTCATTATTTTGTAAAAATCATTAAAGACTTACACCTAATTTAAGTTTTTAAGTTAAACATCATTCAGGATTCCTATTCAGGATATATAATTCGATAGGAAGGAGCTTTAAAAAGTTAAAAAAACAAAAATTTTTCGTCAGGCAATAACAATTTTAGTAACAACTGGCGAGTCATTCTGCAGGTCCATCGAATCCTGTTATTTTTGACAGTCAAAATTTTAGATTTTTCATAGTTTAATATAAACGCCATCGCGAATAAGATATTGATTTGGAGGATGGTTGTGTTCGTCGGCGATAACTTGAACGACGCTCTTATCCGCGTTATAAACTTTAAAACGCGCTCTGCATTTGCCTCTAGTGTAATACCACAGGCTCGAAGTCATAGTCGATACGTGCTGGTAGAAACTGTAATCATTGTAGACAGCCAAGCTCTTTCCAGATCGGTTCATTACCCACGTCACTGTAAATACAGAACAGATTAACTTCATTACTTTCAGTATTCAACGTTCGAGAGTGTTTTTTTTTAGTATTTTGTGATTAAGAAAATGAAACATAGTAGCTGAGTAGGTCTTTTTATCATATTTTATTATCTTGCAAACGAAATTAGCCAGTACGCATTAATTACCTAGCCTACTTATCAAAACAACCGACCAAGTGCAAATCAAACTTACATAGGTAAGGATTCATTATAGTGTTTTTATTTGACGGTACTTTTAAAAATCTTTGGCGTTCAATATGATTCTACCTACAATTTGTAGTAAACTCCGTTACGAATAATGTAATTTGATGGGGGGTGACTATGCATCGCAGCGAGTCGTAAAAAACTTCCATCGACTGCCGTAGTCAACCGCGCTTTACATTTTGTAGAAGTCCTTTTCGAGCAAGCCCAAGATTGAGTAGTTTTGAACGTTTCTTCCAAGAAAAAAGAGTATCCATTATATACTGCCGTGATTTTCCCTTTGACGTTCTCAGCAAACATAACTGTCACAAAAACAATTCAAAGATTGAATAAAATATCTTTATACTTCACCTTCTCGGAAAGTACCTCAGTCCTGTTTTAAAAACTAAGGAGAAGATACGTCATTTCTATGGTATAAATATGCGGGGGGGAAAGTTATATGGAAATCCATTGTTAACGTGTTTTAGCGGGATGGAATTTTGTATGAAAATCCATTGTTAACGTGTTTTTTTTTTCTTAAATTTTTATCAAAATCTGTCGATAACCTCTTTTAATATCATAATCTCAGATCAAATAAATAGTCTAGATGGAGCGCTGTGAACAAAAAAGTGAGGCCGGTAAAACTGTGACTCGCCGTGTACGTACACAGTCACGCACACTAATGCAACAAAACTATGACTCGATATTCTATCTGTAATCTGTGGACTTGTCAGTCAGTCGAGTTTCGCGGCAAGTACAAAAATTGTGGTAAAAAGTTCAGTTTTTTCAATGTAAAATGCCAAATTGTGTTGTTAAAGGGTGCAATAAACAATCCACAAGAGATAACAAGCGGGATGGAGTCATATTTCACGCGCAAGTAAACTTGGAAGCTAATATTTGTAGTAAAACAAAATAAAATTTGAGGTTATTGCTTGGAACAGTGAGTGTTGTAAAAGGGTGCAATAAACAATCTACAAAAGATAAAAAGTGGGATGGAATCACATTTCACGCGTAAGTAAACTTAGAAACTAATATTTTTAGTAAATAAAATAAAATTTTAGGTCATTGCTTTTTTTTTTTAATTGCTTGGAACAGTAAGTGTTGCCATTATAAATAATATCCTAGTATTGGTAACTGTGACAAGTAACGTTATTTTATGAGGAATGAAGATATGATAAATATTTTAAAAACTTAGTAATCATATATTTAACGCTTATCGTTTATTTTTCAGATTTCCGGATCGAGATCAAAAAATTAAACAAAAATGGATAGCAGCCATACGTCAAAGTCGACAGGGACCATTATGGCAACCAACTTACTTCAGTAGAGTATGCTCAGAGCATTTTAAAGTCACCGATTTATACTACACCAAGAAAGGGTTACGTCGTGTATCAAAAACCGGATATCCAACGGTAACTTTCTAATAATTGCAATTTTTACACTTTTATAAGACATGTTGATATAATTTATACAACACTGATTTGTTTTTCCTATCAGATTTTACCAAACATCGTAGTAGAGGGATTAGGTGAAGTGGAGCTGAGACAACCACCAAATATTGTGAGTATTTCAAGAGTCTACACAAAAATGTATTATATAGTAATGGTAATCGAAAATTTTTTTTTAGAAGTAGTGTTATTTGGCGACATGGCGTCTCGCAGGCAGCTACACCTGGCCTGCCTCACATACACCGTGTTGCAGCAGGGCGCCCCCGCCGGGCTCGCGGCCAAGCTGCGGCTGCAGGACGAGGGCGGGCGCCGGCAGCGCGCCGCCCGCGCCCTGCAGTTGGTGCTACCGCCGCACCGCACGCACGCTGCTACTGGTTCGTTTCGGTTGGCTGCAGCCAACATTTGGAACAATATTCCACCACCTATACGAGCTTGTAAAACACTACGTACTTTCAAAATCAATTATAAACGTCTGCTTTTAAATATGCAAATTAAATTTGAAAATGTGCGGTGTCCCTTTAGGACTAGGTTTGATTATGTAGGATTAATTTTTAAAAATAATAGATTCAATAGCTGTCAATTTTATTTAAAATGACACATTTCTGTTTCTTCCTTTCCTTACTTTTGTTATAAATTTGTATGTAAAAAGACTGATGATGCTTCTTTCTAAATTACTATTATTATTTACTATTATTATATAGGTCCCTCTCTTCTTGACTCTGGGTGGGCTTAAAACCAGCCACTAGCTGTGCCCATGCCATTTTCTCAAATGTTTTGTTTTCTTGACATACTGATGTTATTTGAATTGAGAAATAAATGATTTTGTATTTCTATTTGTATTATTTTTAGAGATATCAAAAAAAAGTAATTTAAAACACTAAACCGACTTTAAGAGTTAAAAGATACAAATAAAATATTGTGAGGGTGGGGGCAGCCTGATTATTTGAAATAAAACATATGCATACCAATACCATGACTAACAAGTGACACGTTTACGTGTTTTATTCATAATAATCAGACTGGCACAAACCTCAAAATCTTTTATAGTCTTAAAGTCGGTTTAATTTTAAATTATGTTTTTTTTTGGGTTGTTTGTTTAAGTCCTGCGTGATAGTTTAATCGAACATTTTAAAGCTCGCTTACATAGTTAACTTTGATAAGTTTATGCTAATGTTAAAAAATAAAACTAATGGCAAAAAAACAAAGTCATGTTCAATAACATTTTTATAGTCAAAATTGATCCTTTATAAAATAAACACCAGAATTTAAAAATTTTTACACATTTTACTATGTTCTTTTAGATGTGTTACGGGTCACATTGATTAATAGGGCCTTAAGATCAAATGTTCTTTTTCCATCATTTGCAATTTCACTGTATATCAGAGTATACCGCTAGTACTACTAAGATAAATATAAAATATCTCAGCACAAATGGGTCGGTCAGGTGACCACTTTAGTATGAGCCGAGTTTTAAAAAAAATCCAAAGTTATTTTTTTAAGCGAAGCTTGTACTTAGATGCTAGGTAACTGATAAATGTAATATCTGCTTATATTTTTTTCTTTTAGCTGAATATGTTAGTCATAGTCGTTTATGTAAATATTACAGGGAAAACAAGTCAGTTATTAAATGCACATACAAATTACCCAGTAATTTTATTTCCTAAAACTCCCTATTTCCTTTCTATTACCGCCATCACTTTAATTAATTGTATTACCAGGCGCTAGAACCGAACTCAATCGTTATCTATTCTCTCTTTTTTTCTATACCTACAAGAAGATAAAGAAGATTCGATAGTATGTGATAACTTTATTACGTAACGTTATTTTTGTTACATTGGCACAATTTGATTATGGCAACACCGGTCCATGCACACATGTTTAAAAAGTTGGCCTCAGTTTTCTGTTCACAGCGCTACATCTAGACTATTTATTTGATCTGAGATCATAATGCCAAAAAAAAGAAAAAGTTTTTATCTCTAAGACCGCGAAATGATGCTGGCCACCTGCACTTTTCTGAAAAATCATTAATTTGAAAAAAGAACAAAACCAAAATGTGGAACGAAAGCGCGCGCGCGAATTAGGTACCTATTCTTGAAAATCACCGTGTGATAAAATCTTACTCAATAAAATCAAAATTTCTGTTTTTTTCTTATCAACAGGGAAAAATTATAATGCATAAATATAAATTAGTGTTTAATTGTTAAATTTTAAAAAGTATTACTGACGTTTTAACACTATCAGTGTAAAATTAAAAAGTTTAAACCTCCAAGCGATATTTTATCACCCAGTGATTTTCAAAAATTGGACTCCTGTTTTCTTTACAAAGTTGCTGGAAGTTTTAATTGTAGTTTTGTTGGTGCGTGCTTTTTACAAAAAATGTCGTCAAATAGTGACAGTGATGAAGAGTTTTTGACGCCGCTAGAACTACAAGAAAGTGCGCAAGCGGTTATTGATTGCCTGAAAAATCTCGAAAAAATACAACAATGTAGGTATGTGATAGTTTTATACGTTGAAAAAGCGAGAAAAAAGCGCATTGATTTTCGGAAACTGTTTTGCTTGCTTATTATAGTGAAAAGGCGTATAAATATAAGCCAAGTCTTTGTATTCCATGTTGAAAAGTACCATATTGGCAAGACCTGATATCAATATAATGGAATACAAAAAACTTACATCATATCTGAAAAGGAAATCTCAAATATTTTCCTCGTAGGTGAAGTATAAAGCACTATGTATCACTCGAAAGAAAGTGCGATTCCCAACTCGGGTGTATTGAGCCCTTCGGCTTCGCCTCAGGGCTCAAACGACACCCTTGTTGGGAATCGGTCACTTTCTCCTCTCGATGAACAATGTACTATTACAGCCACTTAGTTACTCACCTTAATTTTTCACTAAGGCTCTGAAAACAATCAGTAATTTTTTATCTAAATTTTTATTTAGTGTTCAATTATAATTACATGTATATCTATCTAACAATTTTTTTGCTTCTATCATTTTCGTAATTTGTGTATAAAGGGTGTAAGGGACGGTGTACCGAAAACTGAAAGGGCGTGCTCAGTCAACAAAACTGAACAACTTTCCCAAAGAAACATATGTTGGGAAAAGAAAAAAAAATTACCTCTATACAAACTGTTCGACAAAATAAATAACAATTTTTTTACAATAGTTTCTTACGACAGGCAAGGAACTGCGTAGCTCTATTCTCAGCCCAGGCCTAGGTCTCCAGCAATTAAAAAATAAAATAAAAATAGGTTTTTAAATAAAATAGGCTTTTATTTCGATTTTACAGTGCATATCTTATAACTACTAGGACACTCCCTTTAAGTGTTTAACCTGTATTGGGAGGCCCCGCTCTTCCCTAGTACATTAAATGAGTAGCAATTTAAACTTTTCAGACAAGAACATTTTGTCAGTTTGTATTTATTCTCTACCAAAACCAATTATTTTTCCTGATCTAATGAGTAAGAAAATTATTCACAATTTAAAGTAAATGCCATTTTTAAACATATATTTCCTTGGTGGGTGGTTATGTTCAGTGTTCATGCGGATTATTTCTCTCGATTTAGAGGTAGTAATGCAGGCTCTACACTTGGTGACACTAGACGAGCAGCACCACCTTATTGTAGATCTCATCCTCCCGTCGCCAGTGTAAGTATATCCATGGAGGAACGCCAGCGGTATTCCACGAGGATTCTTCACCCATTGAACTGTAAGTAAGTAATATGCTGCCTTAGTAAAACAGGTCCAGAAGCCGTTATCAGAAGCGCTCGTAAGAAGACAAATATATGGGATAGGCATACGCTAACTAAACAAGTGATATACCTAATACCAATGTCTAACATTTTATTAGATTCTATAATTCTATTAGCGTTTAAAATATAAGAAAGTATATTTTAGCCTTAGTACAGTCATTATATCCAAAAAACCGACCCTACCCGTGAATAATCAGTACTTGGATTTTTTTTTCATAGGTACCTCGGGGGGGTCACTGGGGGTGTAAATTCAAAAAGTAGACTGAATCAGCTCCTGTGTATATTCGAAAAACGGTTTTTCTTGAATAACTCGACCATTTTTGATGTTATAGTAAAACCGTGATGACAAAATTTGTAGAAAATTTGATTTTCTACAAGTTTGGTCATCACAATTTATCTTCTAGGATCGATATTTTGGAAATTAAACCTGAAAAACGCGACAAATTCAAAATATTATCATTATCTCCTATTTTCCACGTTTTACGGCATGAATGAGGAGAAACAAAGTTGTAGAGAATCAAATTCTGAACAATTTTGGTCCATACATTTTTTCCCCCAAAATCGATATTTTAGAAATTAAACCTGAAAAACGCGACATTTCAAAATATTACATACATACTCGCCCGCGCGACTTTCAGCGAACGCCCTGATGGGTACGTTTGAACCCGCGGGGTCTTAGACAGTGCCTAATGTTTTATCTTAATGGGCGTATATAATACATGTTTTTAATTCTAAATTTTATTTTATAAATAATTGATAATTATTTACAACAGAAAGTTAATTTTCATAATGTTAACAGATTTCTAAGTACCTATTAACTGAGTACTTATAAACTAATTTTACAAAGAATAGTTCATCTGACGTCCATAACCATAACACTAGAATAAGGCCTACTTAATTGCGTTATATTTTTACTCCAATAAAAACTGCTATTTTATAACCAACTTAATTAGGTATATTACACAGACTCTCCTTTTACCTTAAATTCTGCGCGCGGATGGGTGTGTTCCCATATGTTGATTCGGAGTATCTCCCTATCATTGTTCGTGATCAGACTAGCGCGGCACTTTTGTTTTGAGTTTTGTGTGCAAGCCCATCGGTCGGTGGTTTTAGTCCTCTTATGACAGTAGAATTTGTAGCCGTCAAGGATTATGTTCAGTTTCCCTGTTGTTGTGTACGTCCATGACACTGTAAATGACGGAATAGTTTCAGTAACGTACGCACAATCGCATGCGCACACATATTTAATAAGATAACTGCAGCAGCAATACTTACCTACCTACCTTACCTCTTCACACTCTACAAGCGCGGACCATCGTCGCCGAGCTATGCAATGTACGAATATACGCCTTAGTTTTTGTTACATTGTTTTAAAAAGTTGTTGTCATTGTTTAAATATATAATATAAATAAAAAAAAACGTAACAGTAACCTATGAATATGTGTAAATACACACCAACTTTACATAATTAGGTTAAAAAATATACACGTAATATTATATTTAAGTCCCTTTCGTCCTTTTGTTGCAGTGCCCGTTTGGAGCTTGGAGCGCACTGTTTTTCTGTATGAGGGGATGGAAATTTTCTCTTTACTAGTACCACCAAGTTGGTACAGTTTATTATTTTTCGAAAGTTGAGCAACTTATTAGGAAATTGATCAACTTACGATTCCGTATCATTTTCCGGTGACATACACATCGCTCCGTACAATGTGACTTTGTGGCTCGTGAGTGTGATCACAATTTATTCTCATACACTTTTTATATACCTTTTTATAAACACTTCTTCGATAGGTTCTTTATACATACTGTTTTGTTCTCACGTATTTTTCATTGTGTTGATAGAACGTATATACGTTGAGGAGAGCTAATTGTTTACCAGTTATGTTTGTTACCCACATAACTGTTTACAAAAGAATAGATAGACATAGCATTAAATCTTCACATGTATGTTTGTTTTAACTAATTAGGATGCCTTCTTCGCTAACTATAAGGTTACTTACGGTTACTACTTATGCACTAGTTAACGCTTGATCAATAATTTTCAAAGTGGTAAACAATTATGAAAAAACAAGTTTAATTATTTTCATATTTTATTTAAGAGATTGAATTGGGAAATTTTGTTATAGACCTTAATATATGGCCATTAATTAAAACAAAAATGAGCCTACGATGTATAGTATAAATTAAATATTAAATTGCAAGGAAAATATTTTATTTATTGTAAAACTAATAAAAGTGCTTAATAATAGTTAAAAAAAAAAGAGTTCTACTGTAAATTTTAAAGCCAAAATCACACCTTAGTAAATTCAAAGACTAATTCGGCATACATTGCTGATTGACTTGATTTCGTCAATTGGCCAAGCTAAATATGATATAAGACACTGAAATACAAAAACCATTTCGAGATATTTTTATATCTTACCATATTTTGTTATTTTCGAATAGAAAAGTAATTTGATTGCGGTAATATATTCAAAAATGCTGCGGCAGTTGTAACATTCATTTGACCACTGAGTGACGTCATTCTACAACAAAAAAAAACCAATAGATAAGAAAACTTTTATTCTCTGTGCTCTTTCTGTTAAACGCCAACAGTCGGTAATGCATCTCTGTCACAAAGTAGGGTGACCAAACTATTTTAGGCTAGGGGTTGTATTATTATTGAACCCCTCTGGAAGAGCAGCTTCATTTTCAATATTTTATTTGGCAAGATTTTATACTTTCGTCTCTACCTGAAAAGTTGTGTTTCGCTCGGCAATAAAAAAGTATTTTGCGTCTCGTGCATTGAAACCCTTGCAACGCTGAGGATCCATCTTTGGTTTGGCTCGTGGCTCAATCGTAGAATCATAGAGGTAAATCAAGTCAAGTCCGTGTGGTGCCGGCAAAGAATAGTACTAACCCATCTGTACCCGTGGGTGTCGTAAGAGGTGACTAAGGGCTTATTAACTGAAGGATGGGCAGCAGCGTCACCCTGTATGTATCGTCTCATCTTACGTACTGCGGTCACCAACAACAGCGGTCGCCAGCCACAACGCTTACAAGCATGGTAGCTATGGTAAATCCCCTTCCAAGTAGTTCTGAAGGGAGCTTGTCCTGTAGTGGACGTTTCATTTGATGTTATGTATAACATGGGAGTATTATTCAAGCATGATATTATTTGCATGTCATGAATATTATTCAAGCATGTCATGAGTACAAAGTACATCACCCGAAATATTCAAAATTACAATTTTTTCTTTACAAAAGTGCGGTTTGATGGGATTGACATTCGCTAAATATAAAGTAGGGATGGACTATTACTTTTCATGTATAATGGTTCATATTTTAACAGATTATCGGGTACATTAATTTTTGATGTCTCAAAAATTATATTTTATCACTCGGTGATATTCAACAATCGGAGTTTTTTCAGCAGCAGCATTCTTTTTGTTTGTTTCCAAAATAAATCTTTTTTCATTTTTCTTCTTCCTTTCTTGCTTTCCAGAAAAATCCGAGTACGATGCGTCATCATCAGAAGCAAAGCAATAAATAATATTTGACTTGTATTTTATGACTTATTGTTTATTGATAAACAAATTTTATTAAAGGTACGACTTGTAACAAAATTATCGAATAAATGAAAGGTTTTATTTCTTAATTCATAGATTTAGTTCCGACTTTACATTTTTTTACTCACACGGAATAGGAATAGGTTCAAAAATATGAACTGGCTATTAAACTATACCTCATTTATACGTTTCTTAATATTATGGCCCAAGTCTTTGGTAGGTTTACTGAAATAAACTATCAATACTTACAAACATCAAAAGACTTAAAACCAATATGTTGTTCATTCTCACTACGTATTGAACACCACTCGTACATCAGCTGTCTTTCTGTCCATCTATACGTGCGTTATTCCCTTCTGTCCGTCCGTGAACAACAGGCCGATAAAGGTCTTTGTTGGTATTCTTGTAAAAACTTAACATCAACCAACTGCATTTCGGCCTAGTCGCGAGCCCCCTACTTTTTAAATGAAGTTACGGATGAATCGAGAAAATAGGTCGGTCTATCAATGAATAAAACAAAACAAAATTTCACCCAAATTCCAAAACAATACCTTCTAATATTAACTACCAACCACTTGAATATGAGCAAGAATACATCTCTCTCAGCGAGGTGGTTTGCTTCACTACTACTACACGACGAAGTTTTGTATTCCGTGTACGAAGGCGTTTTTATTTATTGCTACTGTCCTCCTGCTTCGATCGCACTGTGCAATTCGGTACACTATTGCTGTCACTTTCTGTTTCGATGATGAAGAAAGTGACAGCATAAAAATTAAAGGAAATATAACTTTAATGTCGCTTTATGCGACTGGCCGTAGGAGGCATACCAATATCGAAAAATGAAACTCTTTTAAATGAATTCCAACCCAAGGTAAAAAAACTTCACATAATACCACTCAATAATCACGGCACTAAACTCCGATGCTGACCGTAAATGTGGCTCGAAATATCGCGAGGGAGCGCAGGGCAGGCCTGTGAATTGTTCATTGGCTCCCCGCGTGTCGTCCATAATGTTAGTTGGGACTAGTCTATCATAATGTTCTTTGGGACAAGTTGTTCAGTTTTATGGGCAGTTTCCGCAGATTCACATCCCACAGTACTGATGTGGTTGTACCTTTTGTTTTCCTGTATGTTCAAACATCGTACATTATAGCCACCCTACTTCATACGTAAAACAATTCGGCTTTTTCATAGAAAAATCAAAGGAATAATGCATACCCATAGAAGAATATTCCGCAAATAGCATAGCTATTAATTTTGCAGCCATTTACGCAACAATATTTCACTGTTTTTGCAGAAAAATGCGTGATTTTAAACAACATTTAGCATGACATAAAAATGTGTCAATGACGGGGATACCAGTAATGTGTAAAAAAATATTACCAAAAAGGTTGATGACCAATGAAGAAGTACATAACCTGCTTGACCATAAACAACACAATTAGATCAAAATAAATTTTAGAGTTTAGCAGCTAAATCACAGAACCAAAAGCACCCGAAAGATATTTAATTTTGACGATTTAGCTGTAAACAGGTTTTCTATATAAAACCAAGCATAACTTGGCTAAAGATTTTTCCTACCAACCCGCGATTTCGTTTTGGTATGGCAATCGTTTTATCGTCTACTGTGAAATGACGTCATCAACTTTAAAACTTAAAAAATTAATATTAAATTAATAATAGTATTTTAGGCGGAAATAAACAAATTAGTTTCCTAAAATAGTCTAAATTTTCAGTTAAAAATATAAAAAAAATCATTTTTATTTATTTAGCTTAGCGAATTCCAATGTACTTACTTCAACGAGCAATGTATGCCGAGTTCGTTTCTAAATTAAGGAAGGTGTGATAGCGGCTTTAGATGTAGTAAACAAAACGTAATTACAGTCTCAGGTTTTCAAATAAAAGCGTTTTACACCTTTTTATTTATCTCTTGCTGTTTTGTAATGTAATTTGCTTCTATTTGAAAACCTGTGACTATGATAACGCTTTAGTTCATTTTCTACATCCAATAAAAGCTTAGAAGAATAATTAGCAGATAGGCTATCTGAAACTTTATATGGAACCGGTGAAATGGGCCCTTAATCTTTTATTTTTTTATTCAGGTTTTCTTTTATTGATTTCAAAGTAATTTGTTCCACAATAATTTTTTGTTGTAATTTAATAATATTTTGAATTGTTAATTTTATGTGATCTAATATTTTGTAATTTAGCACACAATTAATAATGTTAACAATAAGGTTCAAAATGTCAAGCTTGATGTGCTCTTGACTGCACATTTTCACTTTGAAATTTTAACAACATTATCTACTACCTATGATGATATAGTGTTAAGGTCTGAACTACGATAAATGGTTCAACAGGCATTATACAATTAGATACATATTTATAATTAAGTAGGTTGCGGAGTTCGTTGGTAATTGGTTATTTTAGTTGGTCGATTGGTCGTAGGTTATTTGATTTAATGTCCGATTGGGTGGTTAAATCGTCAGTTATGGGATCCGTTAGTCGATAAGATGGACTAGGAGGTGTTTTGCTTGGGGTGGCTGGTTGGTGGTCTGAAGTATCTTTATCGTGGTTGTGTTGATTTTTAGCCCTAATAACAGCTCCAGCGACCGTGATTACGAGAGCTTTGCAGCCTTTCCTCCTGCTGCAGCGCCAGTAGGACCTCTCTTTAGTACTCCACGCATGGTGAAACTTTTGGTTCTCAAACACCAGGATTGGTCGCCCTTTGAGGGATCTGATGAAGAAAGCTGTAAATAGGTAGAGTTCAAGATCAAGTTAGTAGAACACAGTGCTAATATATAAAACATGCAAACATAGCAGGATTATTACCTATTGTAAGATGAAAAAATATTCACAACTCGTCCCTTGCTATGGGTTTTTGGGTGTGTTTTTTATTGTCACTTCTCTTTTTTCCTATGGCGCTACTTTGTAAAGCGCTTTAATTAAACTGACGTCATTAAGAGATTGGTAATATCCTAGAAAGAATATTTTATTTTTATAATTTATTTGATATTTTAATATTACACTAAATTCCTCCTCAGAGTGAGTGGTTATGGTCGAGCCTCATCTTCAGCATGACGTTGTTAATGGTGGTGCAGAAGGCGGGACAACCAATGGTGCGCTTTTTGACGCAGCGCCAGCGCACTTTCATACCCTCATTCTGATGAATCGTGAATCGGTGGCCATCAACGTCTAAAAATCGCTTACCAGTCGACGTGTGCTTGAAGAAGGCTGAAAAGGTACAAACATAAACTAGGTATGGACTTAAAGTTTTAAAATATTGAATTAAGTAAAAAGATAGTAATGTATGCCTTTTGTTTGTTGTGAATGACGACGGAAGAGGCTTTTCTTAGCTGTTCGCTTGACGCAAACTCTCCACACTTTGAAAAAAAAACGTTTGAAATTTGGTGTGATGGAACCCATTGTGCTACGATTACAACCGTGTTCTTTGAAATGCTATTCATTGAAACGTATTTCACAATTCAAATTAAATGGTTTATTTCAAGAAAATAAATCTGATTCTAAATAGAGGTAAGAAGTAAACTATGGCGGTAAGGTAGACGATGTCTACCTACGATACAAAATTTGGCCAAGCGGTTAACCGAAATGGATAGAAACCTTCCTATATACATTGAATCACGTACCTATGCACACAGATTTTGTTGCTGATGTTGCTTTGTATAGAAAAGTAACTAAAAACTTACAAATAAGTCAACCATTTCAGAAAAGCAACTTGTTTCTAGATATTTCACCAGAAAGTTCCAGTCTTGTTGTAAACACACCAAAAAGACTGTGATTGCATTTATAAAATTAATATTACATTACCTCAAATATAAAGAAATAAAAAAAAATATTATTCAAAACTGTTATAATCTCAATCTACATTCAGTACCTATAGATTTTGTAAGGTCTTTTATTAATAGCGTCAATAAAATTTGTATGGGATGATCATAGTATAGATATACCTACCTACTTACTTATATTAAGTTTGCTGCAAGGTCTCCTTCAACTGACACCCTAGGCGGAGATATCGCTATCCAACATAAACATTCTATGTTATACGTAAGAATTAATAAATGCAAGTAATATTTTACATAAGTATAATATAGTTATAATAAAAAGTATACAATGCCCTAAGAACTTACGAGGTTTTGTAGTACTCTAATATATTATGAAACCCTTACAAGTACACATAGCAATCATGCAAACTTTACAAGACAAATTGGGATAGAAGAAAATAATATACCTAGTATAATAACACTAACATATCAGGGCACAAAAATATTATAATCATGAGTGACATAAAAAAAAACAAATGTCTTGCAGTCAACAAGAGATTTATTTTAATAGACACTGTCTTTGCTAAGAATGAAGGAGGACACTACACTACTGATAGCAATAATAAGGATGCAATCAGATTCATTATAAAATTAGACCCCGTGACATAAAAAATAGTATTTAACACTCTTACCAACAATTGCACAAACGCTCGAGTTAAAACTATGTTAAATCAATTGCTCACATTTTCATGTTCAACGAAACCAAAAGTGTAAGCAATCGATTCGATAAATAAAAGTTCCAACAAGAATAGAGTTTTGCGCAACTGACAAGTAAAAGCACCCAGTTTGCAGCGTGAACAACAATTTTCTCGCGACAAGACCGCGTTTGTGCACATCAATTTTATTTTTTGAAAAATTAGATGGGTACACACAATAAACAAAAAAGTAAGTAACATAAAAAACAAGTTTTTAGTGTTATGATATACCTATCTCAACATGCAGCAATGTAATTTTTTTCTGAGACATTATTTAAGTTTCTGTAGTTATGAAATAACTAAAAAGTTAATTTCTAAGTTTTTATCAAATAGGCGTGTTCGTGCCTTGCAAATCACGGAAACGCTCTAGTTTTCATGCCATTGTCATTAATCTTGGTTCTATGCTACCAAAACAAACGTTGCTTAATTACATTGATCATACATAAGTCCGATCGTTACCAGAGTAGGTACAGGCGCTTCGTGGTTGTTCTATTCATGGGTATGTTCATTCTTCTTATCGATAATCTTATCGTTGTATGAGTATAACGAGGCTCTACAGCCAGCGGTCCACCTGCAGCAGCGCCACAACACCTTGGACCCTTTGTATTTAGAGTGGCGGTTGTACCGGTAGTTACCCCAGTGGATCACTACATGCCCTCGTTGAGACATCGTAAACTTTGGTCCAGAAGGGTCTGTAACTTCTTGAAACCCTGGTAAGGCGAGTGAAACTCCCGGGGATTTAAAAGATGACATTAAAGATTCGTTATGCCCTAGTTGGGACATTGTTGATTTTGGTCCCGAAAACTCAGCAGCATCTTGAATCCCTGAGGTGTATGAAGAAATTGGAGCAAGTGAAACTCCCGAGGATTTTACAGATGACGTTAAAGATTTCTGTCCAGAAAGCTCTGTAACTTCTTGAAACCCTGAAGAATCCGAAGATACTGGGACAAGTGAAATTCCCGGGTATCTAGTAGGAAACATTAAAGATTCGATATGCTCTCGTTGGGAAATCGTTGATTTGAGATTAGAAAGCTCTGCAGCATCTTGAAGCCCTGTGGTCTTTGTAGAAACTGGGGCAAGAGAAACTTCTGGGGATCTAATAGATGACGTTGAGGATTCTTTACGCCCTCGCTGGGGCATCGTTGACTTTGGTCCGTTAAACTCTGCAGGTTTTCGAATCAGTGAAGTCTCAGATACTGGAGCAATAGATCTATAATATTCCAAAAGTCCGAGGAATCCTGCAAATGTTGGCGGCTTCGGAAGGTCTGAAACAAATATAAGATTTTAAATGGCTTGTTCAGGCGCACTTCATTCCTTCAGATATAAAACAGATGACTAAACCAAAATTTTAGTAGTACCTTACTATCTTCAATAAATGTGATTATGTTTTACTGAAAAAAAAAAGACACAAAATAAACTAATTTCATCAATGATTTGCTATAGACATAATGAAAATTAATGAAACATCCGAAAATTACAAAAAGTCCAAAAATTTACAAGAGGGAATTCAACATCTAAAGTTGTGAAAATATTAATTTACTACTGAAAAAAAAAACTCGTTCGGTCCAAGTATTCAGTTATTCATTCTGATATTTCTTCAATACGAAATCCACCATATTTTCAGTATCACACATTTTATTTCCTTAAAGACTAACACTGTAACAATTCTCTAATACTTCTACTCATATTCGTTGCTCTAAGTCGACGGACTGGCCCTTCCCCCACCTCTATTTGTCCTCTACTCCTTCCTGATAGTAAAATTCAATGACTTCATATTGGTCGAACGCCAGCTAATAACAAGATGGTATAAGACTAGTAGTCAATCGAATTACTTTTAAATATTCTTGTAAAATTAATAAAATAATAGTTAATTAAGCGCAACCTAACAATACTATTATAAGTCAACAGTGTTGCATGATGAAACACTAAATTGAAAATTGGTTATGGTTCAATGGTTATGATTGCCAAGTGTCTTAACGATTACACTGTCGATGGTGGTGATGGAGGCAGTACATCCGTTCTTCTTCTTGATGCACGTCCAGCGCGTCTTGGCTCCCCAGCACTTGTGCTTGTTGAACCGCCACGGCCCGATCTGCACTACCAGGTTACCGAGCCGCGACAAGCTAAATTTTGGTTCTGGAAAAATGCACCCAACTGGTTAGGTTAGTAATTTCTGTAAAAATTGACAGTTTTGTAATTTTTAATTCACGTTTTGCAAATATTGGATTTAGAGAGCAAAGATCGATCTTGAGGTAACTACAAAACAACAACAACCGGTCAAATGTGACATTTATTGGTATATTTTATTTTCACTTTAGATAAGAACACATTTTATTTACTTTATATGAATTATCATAATTTTTACTATGACTACTACTAACTACGAAGATTTGCTATTTAATATAGATTTGCCCTGCTACTTGCAAACTAGGCACGTCTTATAACTAACACCAATTACAATGGAGAAGTTCTTTAATTTATAATCAACACAGAATATTTAGACGCCCATCGAATAGTCTAACTCTGTAGACAGAAATTCTAATCGAAACGTGTAAATACACTTCACAAAGTTAAAACGCTTTAATTTTAATACATTAATATAATAATAAAATAAACATTTAATACATTAATAGTTAAAATTCATGCATGACAGACAGAGGAATAGCATGCTAAATGTCTTTAAATTCTATTATCTAGTGGTTGTGCCACCCATTGAGTTTAACAAGGCGGTCGTTCTTGGTGACGACGATGCACTTGCAGCCAGTCTTCCTGCGGGCGGAACAATCCCACCAGGCAGTCTCCTTGCGACGCAGCTTCTTGTTGAAGTGGTACTTGCCCCACACGATGGTCGGGTTGCCGTGGCGGCTCATCTCGAACTTGATTGGTGACGATGCCTGATTATTGCTTGATACTTGGCAGAAGGCTGATGCATCAACTGGAACAAAACTTGGTGTTAATGTAAATATCAAAAGCGTAATTTTCTAGCTTGTTTTCTTGATTTTAAGGAGATAGGGGTTTAAAGTAAGAACCGCATCATTTTATTATATTTCTAGACACATCTATCAGCTTCGGTCCGCTTTGCATTATAAGGATTCAATTTTATGAACCCTTGCTGTAAAATAAAATAATGCGTTACTGAGCAAAAAAGCTGGCTCTTTTGCCAAATATTTGGCTAGCACAAAAAGTTTTTGCTCAACATAATATTTATTTTTAACTGGGGTGTTTAAAACTTAAAATGCAAGGTGTGCCGATTGGTGTGTAGGGAACTTATAAGAAGTAATTGCTGTTTAGTTTCTAAATTAATAAATTTACTTTACAGAAAAACCACGATGACATAATCAAAAATCATAATCAAAGTACTGCACCTAACCATCATATATAAATAATAATTATGTGATATATTTATATATGGATGAGTGCTTTATAAAAGCCATAGAGATGCTTCTAGTCTGTACGATGTTTGTGTTTCTTCCTGGGATGCGTGTGGTTCTCGCTCATGCGTACGAGCACGTCATCAACCGTGAGAGCGTACGCGGAGCAGCGCGCGGCCGTGTTGATGCACACCCATCGCTCCTCCACGCCGCGCCTCTTCATCAGCTTGTACCGGTACCCCGAGATCACCAGCACGCGGTTACCGAACTTGCTCTTCGAGAAATAGTACTTCACGTCCACGTCTTCTGAATCTGCAAATGTAAACATACGTTATACCAACCGTTTCATCTTCATCATAACATCCCATGAAACGTCCACTACAGGACAGGCAGGGAGCTCCCTCCAGAATTCTAGCATTTGCTGGCAAAATGTAGAGGGGAAGTACGATAGTCATCTCGCTTCTTAGCGTTACGGCTGGTACCATGGGCCGAGGTTGTAGGTGACCGCAGCAAGTAAGATGTAAAATACAAAGGAGGATGCTGCTGCCCATCCTCCAATTTATAACCCTTAGCCGCCTCTTACGACACCCACGGGTATGTAAGGGTTGATACTATTCTTTGCCGGCACCACACGGGTTACGTGGTTCATCTTACTCGTATCAAATTTTAATTTCTCATATATCAATGGAAGATGAAATCAGCCGAAGGGGCTTTGATTGCTTTAGCAGAGCGGAGCCTCCAAACTCAGGCTATTTTCGCTTAAATCTTATGATAGATTTAAAGTTAACAATGTTAAACGAAAGAAAGATTAGTATTGTAATTTATTTATTAACTAGCTGTTGCCCGCGACTCCGTCCGCGTGGGGTTCTGAAAAACGTAGCTAATAACTTTTTAGCAAAGATCAAACTATCTTTTTACCTTTAATTTTGCTTTTGCAATATTATACAAAGTACAGATAGTACGATTTTATTTTGTAAATTAAATACCTCGTGTCTACGTGTGGGACTTTGGCCACTATCCTCGTATGTGCAAAATTATAATCGAATCCCACGCGCACGCAATGTAATACCGTTTCTTTATTTCTTGGACAAAACCAAACTTGTGACTAAATTTGAGGCTCAGTCACTTAAGCTTCTGTAGCTACTGAAATAAGAGCGCTACATATTCCTCCATACAAAACCGTAGGACTCTAACTCTATACAAACTTGAAACTTTGCGTACTCCTGTCTGAGTGAACAGTTTGCAATGAAACAGCTTTTAGTTGCACGGAAAGAAGCCCAATACATCATTAAAAACTCCGTTAGAATCGTTCCAGTAGTTTGTGATTAAACTTCGCGTACCTACCTCCGTTTGAGTGAACCGTTTGCAATGAAAATAAGCTGATATATTGCAAAGAAGTAAGTTAATTACGTTATCGAAAACCCCGTTTGAATCCGTTCAGTAGTTTATGAGTTACTGGCGCCGCTGCTTGAAACTTCACGTACCTTCTATCTGAGTAAACAGTTTGCAATAAAACTAAGCTTATATATTGCACGGAGCAAGTCAAATACGTTGTTGAAAACCCTGTTTTAATCAGTTCAGTAGTTTGCGAGCTATTTGCGTCGCCGCTTGAAACTTTGCGTACCTTCTGTCTGAGTGAACCGTTTGCAATGAAACTAATTAAGTTTATTTGTTGCACGGAGTAAGTCAAATACATTATTAAAAACCCCTTTTTAATCAGTTCAGTTGAATGAGTAATTTGCGCCGTCGCATGAATCTTTGCGTACCTTCTGTCTGAGTGAACCGTTTGCAATGAAACTAAGCTTATATGTTTCAAAAATGTAAACCAAATATTTAATTATAAACCCCGTCTGAATCGGTTTAGTAGTTTGTGAGTTATTGGCGCCGCCGCTTGAAACTTCGCGTACTTTCTGTCTGAGTGAACCGTTTGCAATGAAACTTAGCATATTGGTTGCAGAGAGTAGATCAAATACGTTTTTGAAAATCCTGTTTTAATCAGCTCAGGAGTTTGTCGGTTATTTGCGCCGCCGCATGAAACTTCGCGTACCTTCTGTTTGAGTGAATTGTTTGCAATGAAACAAAGGTTTTATATTGCACGAAAGTAAGCCAAACATGTAATTGAAAACCCTGTTTGAATCGGTTTAGTAGTTTGTGAGTTATTGTCGCACAGGCAGTTTGATATTTTCAATTAGTGTAGCTTCTGATTGAGTGAACCGATTTTAATGAAACATAGCCTATATGTTGCTCGGAGCTAAGCTTAATATACCTGTGAAAACCGCGAGAAAATCAGTTTAGTAGTTTCGGAGATTAGCGCCAACAGACAGACAGACCGACGGACAAAAAAAAATTGTGTTCTATTAGTCCTTTCTTATCGCACACACTCACTTTTTGCTAAATTCATCAAAAGTACAGACACACGGTTTCTACTGTTTTATTATTTATTTATTCATTTTAAAGTAGATGCTTAATTACACACTTTTTATTAGCGGCATGAATTTAGTAACCTGGAAGAAGTATGACAAATCCCTAATTGAACTGATTTTGGATTCAAAATTATGTATGCAATAAGATACATAAACCAAACTTTATTTGTTAAAAGAAAAACTTGTAAAGGCCACAATAAACTGAGGTTCCTGGCATAGTCATCCGGCAGCCTGGTTAAATATTCCCATATATGGCCTTCATAGAGAAACTTTTATATCATCGGATACAAGAATGAAAACATACATACATAATATCACGCCTTGTTCCCGTCGGGGTAGGCAGAGACCACAGTTCTCCACCTGCTACGATCTTGACATACTTCCCTTGCTTCCTGTACTTTCATCAATCCTTTCATACATGCTCGTCGGTTTAGGGTAAACAGTGTGTCCTATTGACGATTATCTAAGGTTGCTTTGCCTCAACCTTGAAGATTTGCAGAACAGTCAAAATCAATAATATATTTACGTATTTCTCATACTTCTTCCAGGTTACGGGATTCGAGCCCCTGAAAAAAAATGTGTTACTACCTTCACCACATTATGGTTTTGTTTCTGTATCCTATGAGGTAGATGACCAGGCTGCGGGACCCCTATTGTATTGGAGTTTCACCGACGTACCTAATTTCAAAAGCATTTAACTATTTATATGGCGTGTAAGGGACAGCTTTCCGAAAACTGAGAGGATATGTTTAGTTAACGTACCTGAACATATTTCAGTGAATAAAACTTTCAGGAAATGAAAAAAAAATCGGTCTCTCCATTCAAAATTGCAAACTTGAGTAGACTGTTTGTATGGAGAGGCCGTTTTTTTTTTCATTTCCTGATAGTTTTATTCAGTGAACCTGTCCTTTTACGTTGACTGATCATGCCTTTTCAGTATTCAAAAGACCGTTACAACCTGTGTACTGTATTTTACTCAAGATAACAAGCAACTTTCCCAAAGAATAAAATGTTTTTCTTTCCATAGCAAAGTGGTCACGTGATCGACTCATTTTGTATGGGAAGACGAAAAATTTTTCTCAAGTTAAAAATTTTATCTTCGCGAAAGTTGCTTGTTTTCATGAGTACGAGTAGAATCACTGGGCTTCGGGAGCAAAACCAATACAATTTCACGCTGTATAACTCTAAAACATTTTGTTTTATATTGGTCGGTAAAATGGTTTGATGTTTCCATCTGTAGAAGTGATCTCTAATTTTCTAGTTTTTGCTGATTTCCCGGCCTCCCAGGGATGGTTGTGGTCGTTTTGAAAGCGCACGATGACGTCATTAACTGTGATTGCAAAAGCTTTACACTTTTTGGTCGTATTGATACAAATCCACCGAACTTCTCCTCGCCTCTCCGAATTAAACTTGAAGCGGAAACCATTTATCACCAACATCCTATTGCCGTACTTGCTGTTTGTGAAGTAGAATTCTAATTCCTCCTCCAGCAGATCTGTGAAAGGAATAGATTAACCAATAAAGTATTTTACACCTAAACGTTAACGAAATCTGAAATGAATGCCACTTGTAATCCAGCGAAATTTATAAAAAATAATGCTTGTCATTGTGTGAATGGACAATATAATCGTAGCTAAATCAGAGTTGCCAATCTGTCACACAATAAATGTACAGATTAAAGTAAAATGGTCGCAGGTCTTTCTAAGTACGTTACACACAAATATACCTAAATAATAATGAGTACTAATAAAAAACGTAAACCAGAGTTCTTTAAAACATTTTAAACTGTTTGTTTTACAAAAAGCAAAAGGAAAACTGTTGTAATTTTTCAACCCTGTCATAGTGGATATAGGTAATTAAATCTTCAAACTTGGCTTTTCATGATTGTGGACGTTTCTTATCTTGACGATTTCGTTACTTATTGTGTGTAGAAGAGCTGTGCATCCCTTGCCGCCAAAAGTAGAGCATATCCACCGCGCCTTCAGCCCCCTCTGGTAATGTTTACAGAAGGTAAAACCTCCCACACTGAGAAGTAGACTGCCGTTTCTTGACTGCACGAAGGTCGCTGTGAGCAAATTACACTTCTATATTTCTATAATTTTTATACGAAAGCCAAAAAGGAAGTACGTGGATTTGAAAAAGTTTCTACCGAGTGCGGTTGACCGTACCACTCCAGCTCCTAAACTATCGGATCGATTTCAATGTCATGTAGTATTTTTAAATTGTAAGGGTGCGTTACACTAGGAAATAAAGCTGATAATATTTTGCATTCATCAGTCTATGTCAGACGATTTAAGCAATATTCTGTGGATTGTACCGTTTTTCGTGGATGAATAAACCTATTCGGGAGCGGCAGGTCCTGCCACACGCACTGCAGGTGAAGCTTGGGTTTTCAATAACTGATATTGTGTCGTTATTTTTATTACGTTTCTCGATCTTTTCAGCAAGGGCACAAAACCAGGCGTTTGCGTCAGACTGGTGCTCTTTACGGAACGGAACGATACCTTAGTGGCCGGGGGCTGCCCGGCTTGGAGTGGGTAGTAACCGATCAGTAGGCCTTCGATGGACCCTCCCACTGTCAAGAGTGACCCCTAGCGTCCGTGCTTACGTCTATTCGCGCAGACTTATAACTGGTGACTGCCACTCTCCGTGTTGTTTTCCACGCAGCATTGCTGACGTGAGCGAAGTGTCCTCTCCACAGACATATTGCGTTGCCTAGGACGCAATTAAGGAAACAGAGGCCCGCGTGTCTGGGTCTAACCAGCGCCTAACGGAGACCCCATTCCGGGTTAGATTTTTGAATTTTCCTTCTCCTAGACGGGTTGCAGACCAATGCTCAGGAGGCTCATCTCCCCAACGGTAGGTTTGATTTCGGAGTTTTCCTTTTCCTAGACAGGTTGCAGACCAATGCTCAGGAGGCCCATCTCCCTGCATTACTGTCTTAGTTAATACCTGATGGAGCGATTCTCAAAAACAAGATATTCTCTGAATGATGGTGTTCACGTTAGTAACACACGGTATATGAAACTTATAAGGGTGCGTCATAGAGGAAGTTCCTAAAATATTCGAGTATTTCAGAAATTAAGTTATCTTTTGAATTGTGACGAACAAAATGTACAGCTATGTAAAAAATATAAGGGTGCGTTACAGGGCAGATCAGATAAGGCACATAAAAATATCACATTATTTTTAATAAATTATCGTAAGAGAAAAATACATGATGAACGAATGACTATAGCACTGTTGAAAAATTATAACGGTGCTTTATAATGCAAACTCCAAAAATATTTGTTTACAACATGAGATAAAATTTCGAATCACCATGACCGTAAGACAAAAAAAATACGACATTAAAATTATAAAATCGTGTCACAGTGGAGAATATACATTATACATGGATACACAACAATATTAAACTAATAGCTTACACAATATAAACTAATAATAATAACCTAATTGCACAAAAAATATGAAAAATACCGGCCAAGTGCGAGTCGGACTCGCGCACAGAGGGTTTCGTACTACTAAGGTAAAATGACATTAAAAGACCTATCTAACGACATCCCACTGTCCCACACGATGGTAGTCGTGAAAAAATATTTTCACCCCCCACTTTACTTGTAGGGGAAGTACCATATTTTATTTTATTATACCACTTGGTCGGCGTAGATGAAATATACATCCATATTTAATTACGGCTTTCTAATACTAAGGGTATCTGCGCTAGCCGCGGACAGACACACAGACAGACATGACGAAACTATAAGGGTTCCTTGTTGACTACGGAACCCTAAAAACGAGCAAAAAACGCCTAAAAAAACATGTTTTTAGTAGGGAAGTCCCCCTTAATTTATTATTTCTTTTGATTTTTATTGTTTGCTGTTATAGCGGAAACAGAAATACATAATCTGAAAAATTTCATCTGTCTGCCTATTACAATTCAATTGGGTTCCGATACCAAAATGGTAAAAAAAAGGAACCCCTATGGTGCCGCTCTGTCTGTCTGTCTGTCTGTCTGTCCGTCTGTCTGTCACACCTCTATATCTCAGCAACCACTTATGCTATCGACCTGAAATTTGGAATGGTTTTAGAATATAGTTGCCCAACTTAACTGCATATGAAAAATTTTTGAAAAAAGTATGATTATTAATGTAAAGGGGGCCAAAATAGGGGGAGCCAAATTTCAAATTGTCGCTACTAGGTCGAGTGGGGTATCATATGAAAGGGCTTTACTTGTACATTTCAAAATATATTTTTGTATTTTTTTAAGTTTCTTAGTTTTCAAGTTAAGATGAAAAATGTCAAAAAAAATACCATTCCCCCCCCTTATCTCCGAAGTTTGAGTAAGGAAAAATCTGAATTAATTACAGTTGACAGGGGTTCATGTAAACTTTGCAGCAAAAACAAAACGATCTTTCTAAGTTGCACAGTTTTTCAGAAATCTGCAAAAAACCTTTAAAAACAAATTTAGTTTTGCGGTCCTGAAAATGGACTTTATTGCTTCCAAAAATACTATAGGTATATCGGAACCCTCGGCGCGCGAGTCCGACTCGCACTTGACCGGTTTTTTTTTATTTATGGCTTTGTGTATTTACAATCACGGTTCTTGAGATACAGCCTGCTGACAGACAGACATCGGAGGCATTTCATGAATAAATAAACTGTGTTCGATAAATAAACGTTCATTACATTTTTCATTTTTAGGGTTCCGATGCCAAAATGGTAAAAAAAGGAACCCTTATGGTGCGACTTTGTCTGTCTGTCCGTCTGTCTGTCACACCTCTATATCTCAGCAACCACTCATGCTATCGACCTGAAATTTGGAATAATTTTAGAATATAGTTGCCAAACTTAATTGCGCGTGAAAGAATTTTGAAAAAAAAAATAAGATTATTAATGTAAAGGGGGCCAAAATTTTTAAGTCTCTTAGTTTTCAAGTTATGATGAAAAATGTCACTTCCCCCCCCCCCCCCCCCCGTTATCTAAGTTTGTGAAAGGAACAAGTTGACAGAAGTTAAGGTTAGCAAAGATAATACGATCTTTCTAAGTTGCACAGTTTTTTAGAAATCTGCAAATAACTTTTACAAACAAATTTAGTTTAGCGGTCCTAAAAATGGACTTTATTGCTTCCAAAAATACAAAAAGTATATCGGAACCCTCGGCGCGCGACTCCGACTCGCACTTGACCGGTTTTTAACAATTGAAGGATTTGGCTGTTTAGCAGTTTAGTCAACGTGCAGTGCTTCGGCATCGCGAGACGTGCAGCCATGAAGCGACTGAGAGGCAAAAAGAGGCTCAGGTGCAATCTTGCCTTTATTTTCCGGTGTCATTTTTGAGCAGATATCGAGTCACTCGTGCCTACAGGAGTCAAGCTCGAGGCAGACCCGAGTTACTAAAAAGCTGTACAAAACGTAAGACCTACACCAAAGTGAAATTATTACAATTTTATGTAAACACCGTTCCGTATTATAAAATTAGACGGTGGATGACTGTGTGCGGTCTTGAAACGCACTAATTTATTATCTAATGTTGTACAGACATACGCGTTGCATTTCGAAGTGCCTTTTGTACACGACCATGTCAGAGTAGTTTTCGACTTCAAACGCTCGTAGAATGTGAAACCATTGTAAATAAGCATGATTTTCCCCGCGCTGGTTTTCACCCATTTCACTGAAAAAATATAAAATTTTATGTATATTCTTACAGAAGTACTAACGAATCAGAGCCATATATTACTAAGTAGTTGCTGTACTGTGCTTCTATTCTGCTACCTATGGTAGCTTATTTTTGCCACGAATCTAAAAATGCTGTCGAACGGATCAGGGTGTCTACTGACAATTTTCGATATACGATACTACTTCGATGCAGTCGAATTCATAACTTCGTACACTGACAATAGAGTAGAATATAGGTTGGATGAATTGTCAAATTGGCAGTGATTAGCATCCAACCAATATCCTACTCTATCGTCAAGAGGCGAAGTTTTAAATTTGCATGTTTCGAATAGTATCGTTTCGATATACATTCTTTATTGCACAAATTTACATACAGAAATTTACATACAAAAGGACATTAACAAAGGCAAACAAATCTCTAAAAGAGATTAGAGAAATTAGAGAGATATATCAAAAATTAACAGTAGACACCCAGCTTTTACGAATAAATAAAACTGACAGCGACTCGCCGACGACGACTTAAAGTCTAGTCTTCAATTATTCATTTTTTAACCATTTCTTTTGTCTTAGGGTAGTTATGAAGAACTTTTATGGTATTTTTTTTATTATTCTTTTTGTGGAGTAAGGAACAAAAACATAATTTAGCGTAAGGCTGTTACAAAAGTGCAATAAGTTAACTATATTTTAACATAAATGCCGTTTCTTATTAAAATTTCGTTTAAAATTCGGCGGTGAATGATTATGTTCAAGTTTGGCATGAAGTATGATCTGATCCTCGGTAGTCGTGGTAATGCGTGCTTTACACCTTAATTGAGGATTAGGAATGGTTGCTCTAGAGCAATACCAATTCTGACTGTAAGTATTCTTTCTTTTGAGACAAAAACTTTAGCCTTTGTAAATCAAAATATTTTTACCGCTAGTAGTTTTCATTATTGTAACTGTAACATAGTAAACACAAAAATAAACATCATTAACTAATTCAAAATCAACAAAAAACATTTAGTCTTGACCGGCCGAGAACTTTTATTGATTTGGATTGCTTATACATTATTGAACCAAGGAATGTCAAATATCAATGAAATACTCATAAAAGGACTAAATCATGGGACCACGGGGAGACGCCCAAAATAATCAGACATCTACATTTAATTAGGTCGGTAGGTATGCACGAACTATAAATTACTAACGTTCTTTATTTTTTTACAACCGCTTGGTAACCTTTACCTAAGAGCCCTTCCAGAACCTTTATTTTAGAGCCCGTCCGGAACCTTTATTTTACGCGCGAGTTGACTCGCACGCATTACGCGCGTTCCCTGATCTGGACGCAATATATGTAGCTCTAGTATCTCGTCAACGCGAAAGTGCCTACGCGCGAGTCAACTCGCGCGTAAGAGCCCAAATCAGGGCACGCGCGTATTCGAGTCGACTCGCGCGTAAAATAAAGGTTCTGGACGGGCTCTAAAGAATTATTTATTAAAATATTGCAATGTAATAATGCTATGCTAGTATTAATCAGAATAGATTATTACGTATGTATTGAAAATTATAAAATAATCGTAAAGTAATTTAAATCTTAGGTAGTTTGTAGAAAAAAATTGCATTTATATTAGCGACTCAAGCGCCTAATCCCGATAGAATATAATATAATAGAATGGAATGGAATGGAATTGAATGGATCTGAATGGAATTTAATGGAATTGAATGGAATTGAATGGAATTGAATGGAATTGAATGGAATTGAATGGAATTGAATGGAATTGAATGGAATTGAATGGAATTGAATGGAATTGAATGGAATTGAATGGAATTGAATGGAATTGAATGTATTTTGAATGGAATTGAATGGAATTGAATGGAATTGAATGGATTTGAATGGAATTGAAAGGAATTGAATGGAATTGAATGGATTTGAATGGAATTGAATGGAATTGAATGGAAGTGAATGGAATAGAATGGAAATGAATGGAATTGAATGGAATTGAATGGAATTGAATGGAATTGAACGGAACGGAACGGAACGGAACGGAACGGAACAGAACAGAATAGAATAGTTTCTTCGGACCCTTCGTTTTTTATTGTAATCGGTATGTTCGCCGTATTTATATTTTCCTATTAATATTGTAGGTCGGCCTTTAGCGTTGGTAGTAAAAAAGGGCACAGCTTCATCTGCAAAAAAATGTAATAAAAAAAAGGCCGGCTATTTCAATTCCAACTTTGTTTATTTTATAATGAGGACTAATGATATTATAAAATTGTAATTGTATTATTACCATTTTTTTTTTCTTTTTCAATTACCTGAAAATAAAATATTAAATAAATGATACATTTTCTGCCATCTGACCTCCGCAACCTACAGAGAAAACCAGACACAATCCTGCCTATCCCATCCATATAACTACATCTTTTTTATGATTAACAGTACTACTACGTTCGGTGATTGTTTAAACACGAATATAGAATCCATCCTTGCAATACTTGTAGACCCCTTGTGGATGGTTATGCGCGTTTCTCGTACTGATCACCTTAGTTTTATTGATATCAGTAGCAATACGCGCATTGCATCCTCTGTCACTGTGAGTCGAGCACCGCCACGTGATGATCTTCTTCATCTGATTTAAATATGACAAAGAGTACGTGTAATTATTCACCAGAACCAGCATTGTGTTGCGCCTAGCTCGAACGAACTGAAGACCTGAAAATGTATTAATAGTTTCTTTATAAAAATTTATATATAACTTTATTACCACGCCATAAGGTCCAAAAGTGTTTCTACTGATGTGCGGCCGTGTGTACCTAGTGCAAAGTAATCGATAAAGTATCAATTAGTCAACACAGGTCGGTAGTATAACAATGTCTCCTCATTTTTTTTATCTTCAGGTAAATTGCTTGTTTTCATTATAAATATCACAAGACTTTAAGAAAAATTAACACTAAGGAAA
Source organism: Athrips mouffetella (assembly GCA_947532105.1). NCBI lineage: Eukaryota > Metazoa > Arthropoda > Insecta > Lepidoptera > Gelechiidae > Athrips > Athrips mouffetella. Next base: position 22,402,545 of record OX383964.1, on the reverse strand, counting down.
AAAACATTGTAATCTGTAATGTTAGCCAAACAATCAAAGTGACCTAGGTCTAATTTTAGTGTAAGCTGCTCTTACACTTTTACGTATATTTTAAGAGCACCACCGCACATGTTAGCTTTGTTTAGCGCTACTTATACATTTTAGCATGTTTATCATCGTCAAGGAAGTACGACCTGCCGCTTACACCTGGCGATCAATAAATTGCTGCAGATATGAAATTTTATAATAAAATATTTGACCCAAAAATGAATCTGCATAGAATCCTCGTAAATTACGTAGCTCTGTGGTGACTGCGAAATAAAGAAAGCAATAAAATCTTGTAAATATTTTATCATTATTTTATGTGACACACGAACAAGTAGAATAGCAAACGTTTTTCTTTAATGAGTGTGATGATTAATAAATTTTATGACGTCGTAAAGTGTGATGACAGTGGCTCGGCAATGCTTTGAAGAGCTCCACATGCTGCAGACCCACACGGTTTTAGCTCCGCGACTTCTGCTGGCATTCTTATTATACCGATACTGGCCATACTGAATCATAGGCTTACCACACCGAGATGTCGTAAATATAGGATGCTCTGAGAGAAAATATAAAAGAAACACATATAATTCGTCCACCAAAGACAAACTAAGATAAAATAAACACAAAAATAGTATAAAAGTTGTAGGCAAAAGTCAGCTTTTACCTACTACAGACAAATTCATGATTCATTTGACCACCAAAAGAATATAAAAGCAGGACAAACGTTTCTAAAGAAAATAATTTAATTAAATACATCTTAGCCCCTTAAAGAGACGTAACCCATCACCAGTATATCATAATTATTGTTTAAGTCTACAGATTTTTACACAGAAACAGTTCATAATAATTAATGTTTATTAAGAGTATACATTCCTGAATGAACTTGAGAATTAATAACTTCGTAACCACTTTTTACATTAAATATAGCATTTATCTTAACAAAAAAAAAACGAGTATCAAACAAGATATGAGACGTAATGTGGTCGAGATTGAATTTTAATTAAATTGTATAAATGAAGAAAAAATATTCTAAAATGACTCTTACTTTGTTTGTCTAAATTTTTTATCAAAAATATATGAAAATTTACAACATTTTAGACAAAACAATATTTAATGATGTGGTCGTTTTACATTTTTGATACTTTTTAAATAACATATAGAAAAAAAAATACTTTTCTCTCATTTTTGTGAATTTCGGGGTCACCGTTGTTGGTCGTAACAGCTACGTTGCAAGGCACGCTTATGTGAACGTTATTGACGTGTAAATGAGGTCGAAATTAACATTGACGAGCGAGTAGCTGCTAATTTTAGGCAAGGTATAGCCTTAAGTATTTACGTGATTATCTTTACCACTAATAATTGCGATTTGATATTGTGACGTTGTTTTGTTAAAACTAAATACAACGTGTTAAGTAAATAACGCAAAACTCTCGGGTGGAAGCTCTGGACAAGAAACTGAACCACTTTAGACCCACGACTTTTGAAAATTCGCAAAAAAAATTTGCTTAATCACAATAATCGATCTGCTGACTGAGCCAATTCGAAGCAAATATTTTTTTGCGAATTTAAAGTTTTACGTAATTTACGTAACACTTTGTAGGAATAAAATTGTTACCTTGTCATAATAATAAACAACAACAGGTAAAAAAAATATCTTCCGAAAACAGAAAGTGAATAATTTTTCTCAAAGCACATAGGTCAGTATAGAATAAATAAGCTCTTATAAATAGAAACTAGCATCACGTGAGAGTCTGACTAAAATGTGGATTCTGTCTACATAGTGTTATTCCATCATGGTGACAACAGTTGATGAGCGAGCAGTGAAAATTAGAGTAAAATAGAAATCAGTGATTTTTATACTACGTCATACTAAAACCTAACTAAACTTCAAAGACTTAATCTTCCTTCGCTGCTTGCGACTCACATATGGGATGTTCTTATCGTCGCTATCAATTAGTAAGGAAAAATTGCATTTTTAGATACATCATGGGTGTGCTCGTTGCGACAGTTGATGATAACGTTATCAAGAGTGATGAGGAAGGCGCGGCACCCGCGAGACGTCCCGCCACAGATCCAACGTTTCTTGGGCGCATTGCTCTTTTTGCTGTCCGAATGTAAGTAAAAGATGTACCCGCCTATTTGAATAACGGGATTCCCTCGCATATTCGTTGTGAACAGTGGTGTCAGTATGCCTGTAAGTCAAACAGTCAAACATTATTAATAAGTAGTATGTTCTGTTTGAGTAAAGTAGATACCTAATAAAATTTAGGAGTAGATAGTTTTATTTAGGAGTTTTTATAAAGTATTGGTATGAAATTGATGATTCAGATATATCAGTATAGAAATCTAAAACAAAATAAATATAAACTTATTGATGAAAAATTCGTAAATATTTTTTCCCGTGTTTATATTAAATTTTTAGATACAGAGAAAAATAAGATAACCAAGATTTCGTGCCAAAGTTTTATTGTATCAGTCCGTAGTCTCATCTAAATTAATTGTACATATACTACTACACTTTTTCATTATTAGTAACAATTTTATTATTAGTAAGGCAGAATATCATTTTTAAATGCGCCATGGTTATGCTCGTTGCGACACATGATAATGTCGTTGTCCACAGTGATAATGAACGCGTGACACCCACGGGACGACCTCCTGCCACAGATCCACTTTTTCTTTGGACATTTATTATTTTTGATTCTCGTATTTAAGTAAAAGATGTACCCACCCAACTGAATAATAGGATTTCCTCGCATGTTCATAGTGAACACTGGTGTAGGTAAAACTAGAAATGGAATAATATTTTTATATTTATATTTCAATAAAAACTTACCTTATTATTTTCTTCACTATAAACTGTTAGAGCCAATAAAGATCTACTATTTTCTAACAGCTACGTGTTAACATGGGACCAAACCTTACTGAATTTCAAGATATAGGAATTACCCTAGTTTGGGGGACTGAGATGGAGATATTTTGTTAAAAGTTTATGTTGTTATTCATCACATTAAAACCATAGGTTTTCTTCAAGTACAATCACAACTAAGACCATACAAAACAATTCAGTCAATGGTAATTTTGATTTTTTGTTAGGATAACTTTATCTTCAATTGTGATGACGGAAGATTTAATCAAGTTCAATATAGAGTCACGCTAATGTTGTTTTTGTTATTGTTGGCAGTCATCCAGACTTTGTTATTTATTATTATTTCTCAGTAACTTAGATATAGTGCTGTGTTTTGTCATAGACATAAGTTTTTAATTTGTATTCTTTTTTAACTTGTAGAAGCTTATAATTGGCTCTTGTATCAACATTTTGTAACCTAGACTGATTTAGCTGTTAGCTTCCCGAAGAAAATAAATAAATCTCGGATATCTGGTGCGGTTAAATCTGGCCCGAGGACCCCTGTTCAGGGATTATTATAGAACCGGTATTTGTTAAACAACAACTGAACACAGGTTTACCTAAACGAGACGTTAAGATTATAGATCTTGGTTCATCTGGAAGTAAACAGAAAATCTTCATGATTAAAGCAAGCAGTGCTTTAAATAATTCAACTTTAATTTAACAAATGAAATACTTACATAGTCCGAAAAAGATAACTCTGAATTTATAGTTATGCTGGACTTGGTCTAGTTTTTAAGTTATTGTTTAACTTAAAAACTAGACCAAGTCCGGCTAAAAACTAGGCGCCTCGCGGGGCTCGTACCTCGACTTAGGTTGTTGCCGGGGATCAGACACTGGGTCATTGTCTACATCGGCGACATTTGTCAAATGTCGCCGAGGCTACAAATGTCGTTTGCATTTCAGTTCTGTCCACGTAATCGACATGCAAACCAAAAGCGATAAAAATTGTGACGTAAAATGGATGTACACAGGTCACCAATAAAATTCGCGGAAAAAGTGGCATTGGTCAACCTTTTTTCTTCCATTAAACAATCCTGATATAATAGGTCAATGGCAGGATGCCTGCAGTGCAGTTGTAAAGTATTGATCGGATAATGTACAATGTCTTAGCGAATATTGTAGCATTTAAAGCGTTAATTTAGCATAATAGCACACCGTAAGCATGAAGTTTTATTTAAGTAGGTACTGATATGTAGTTAGTACTAACCTAATTATGACTACTTTTCTGGCCAGTAAAAAAAAATCTTATTTGAAATATCATTGTAATAGGTACGATACATTCATGTTTCATCATTTGCAAAAAAGCGTTACGTAGGTATGCGTTATGTATGTGAGTAAAACCATTCAGTCAATGGCAATGTTCATTTTGTGTAATCAAAATTTCACCATCAATAGTCACGACGAAAGCCTTGCATCTCGGGTTTCTAGTGCAACGCCATCTGGCCCGAGGACCTTTGCTCAGAATATGTTTGTTGTAACGATAGTTGCCCAACGACAACACTGGTTTTCCGTAACGAGACATCGAAAATATAGGTCTTGATCCATCTAAAAACAAACAGAAGTTCTGAATAAAACAAGTTCCTAGTGCTTCCGTGATAAAATTCTACGTGGGGCTAATAAACTAATGTTTATTTTGTTCTTGTTAAATTGGTGTTTATTTAATGTTGCTTTTAGTACCCAATGTTTTTGGTTCTGCTTGTTTTGTTGTGCGAAGAATAAATGCCTAATGGAATGGAACTTTAGATTGACAAAAAAAACTAAAATTAAATTAAAAATTAAAAGATTTATAAAATATTTGCACGCCACATTCATATTTGTATATTATTAATTGCAATCTCAAACGTATAAACAATTCAATCAATGGCAATGTTCATTTTTTGTTTTCATAATTGTGTCATCAACTGTGACTACAGAAGCCTTGCATCTCGGATATCTGGTGCAGTGCCATCTCGCCCGGGGACCTGTACTCAAGATATATTTGTTGTAGCGGTAGTTACCCACCAACAACACCGGTTTTCCGAAACGAGATGTCGCGAATATAGGTCTTGATCCATCTGGAAATGAAAAGAAATGTCAAGTAATGTAGCGAACACTGATTTAATACTCAAATTCTACTAATCTGACAAAGTTATGAGTGTGGTACGTTTTTGTAATTGATGTTTAATTATATTGTTTAAAGTTTCCTGTTGTTTGATGACGTTTAATTTCTTGATGTATTTAGTAACCAATGTGTTTTTCGTTATTCTTGTTTACTTGCAAAACGATATTGGCACAAGTATTTGACTGCAATCAAAATTTTTTACATGTTTTGTTGTTCGTCTTTAGAAGACATACTATGACTATGCTGTGATACTCGTATTATGTAATTTTGTTACGAGTATAACTGCATCCTATAGTTATCAAAACAGTTGAATAATATATTTATTGTATGTTTCTATAATACATTTATTGTTCAATGGTTGTGTTCGTAGAGGCAACTAATGATGACGTTATCGAATGTGTTGATAACGGCCTTGCATTGACTACTGCGGCTTTTGCAGCACGTCCACCGAGCTCTGGGGCCCTTACTGCCCACCCACTTGTTGTACCGGTACAGCCCCAACTGAATCACTGGTTTACCGAAACGGGAAGTCGTGAACACAGGGTCTGCAAAACATACGACTTTAAATATTATATTTGATTAACCAAATAAAAGAGTCAATTCTGGAAAAAAATGCAGGGAACATTATCAGTATGTAACGACCTAACAAGAACATATTCAGATGTATGTTTTTTCAGGGGCCAACAAAAAACACTTCGTCGAATAAAAGCAATTTACTGTACAGTTTTTTATAATAGATATAATAAAATAACTGTTATTAAAGAATAATTGAGATCATATTTTTACGGCAATCATAATGGTATTCACTTATATATGTGGCAATTTTTCGTGAAGGACACCTAATATTTGTTTTTGCACGTTTAGGATTTCTTCCAGTGTTCGCGCAATCCTTTCTTGTGTTTCCAGATTTCGTTCTTCTATAGTACGAACCCAATCCGGCACGTCTGGAGAAAAAGTCCGTTCATTTTTAACAACTGCGAAAAAGAAACTGAAGGTAAGAAACTTAACGTACCACCTAATAACTTATAAACATAGTATACATACATGACTGTGTTGGTTGTGGTACAGGTGATAAGGATGACTGTGGACTAGCCGCAGAGGTTCTGTGATTTTTTCTTGGGCCTGGTAGCCAAATAGTAGGTGAAGGATTGTTTCTTGGCGAGCTTGCAGAAGAATTTGATTCAGCACCGATATCCTCAGCATCCTACAAAGTTACAGTTATCACCCGTTTTATCTGTTACGTTTGAAATGACTTTCAAAAACGTAACGTTCGAATGGATAACTAATAATTGATCTACAAAAAACACTTACTGGAAATGGGATTTGCACTTTATCATCTCCAAATATGTTGTCTTTTCCAAGAATGCACATGATTCTCCACGTCTCATCTTTGAAGTCACCCTGTTCCCAAGACGGAACACCTCCTTCGCCAATTATCTGTTTCATTCTTTCTGTGACTCTTGCTCTCACTGAACATTTTATGTTGTTCCAGTACTGTTCAACATTATTAAAATATTTTAAAGATAACTTTATCACTATACAAAACAAATAAACTTCAGAATTCATGTTTACTATAACATCCCAGAATTTCAGCTAAAATGCGTGGTACGATTTGAAGGGGAAGTACCATAGTCACTACGCTTGTTAGCGTTGCGGCTGGCCACATAGACCGCGGTTGATGGTGAACGCAATATGTACGTTGGTACCGTACACAGAAGAACGTTGCTGCCCATCCTCCATTTCTTAATCTATTAGTCGCCTCTTACGACACCTAGGCGTAGAGATGGGTTTTTACTATTATTTGCCGTCACCACACAGGCGAATTCATGTTACGTGCGGTAATAATACATACATACATAACATCACGCCTCTTTCCCGTCGGAGTAGGCAGAGACCACAGCCCTCCACCTGCTACGATCTTGACACACTTCCCTCGCTTCTTTTACTTTCATCAACCCTTTCATACGTGTGGTAAACTGTGGTAAAACTAGAAAAATCTTAACTATTAGTATTTTCTAAGTTGTGAACTTATTTGACTCGAATCACTTACAGATCTCCATCCTTTAGAACTTTTTTTAATGCCTTTTCCACATGAATTAAGCCGTTGAGCTAGTTGATCCCACTCCTGATCCACTTCATGTTTGGCCAAAGGTCCACCTTCTTGATTAACGCGACCTTTTGCAAAATCCTTATGCTTCTCCATATAACTGACGAGTATTTCCATTTGCTGCGCAGAAGTTTTACCCTGCGCGGGCATTCTGTAACAAGCATCAAAATATTGTAGTCTTTTCAGCTTACCGCCAGAAAAAAAAGTAAAACGTTGTATTTAGGGGGTTAAGTATCTTATCGTCATATCGCCAACTGTTTCTGGATAACTCCCACCGACAAGAACCGGGGTTTTTGGCATGGATCAGTGCGACTCGGGCGTCCAACGTGGATGTCCGCGAAGTATAATGTATTTTTGCCTCGTAAATTAACGTAGGACAATGCCGTACCTTATTGATATTTCATGCGCACCAGAATTCGATTCGACAGTTATCGAAGAACTTGATTCGCCATTGTTTTCCTCGGATTCCTAAAAAAAATATTTTTCAAAATAAGAATCTATTATGGCACAGAAGCGTCTAATTTATTCATGCTATGATCAAGCCTCGATAGATCGCTATTTTTAAAATATTTGATTGTCATTACATTATTGTTCACTTATTAAAGAAAATTGAACTTCGTTTATTAGACCCTTTCTTCAATTAATTAAAACGTTCACCTTTTCGTCTCCGATTATGCTCTCTTTTCCTAGAATGCACATTATTCTCCACTCGTCATCTTTAAAGTCACCCTGCTTCCAAGAAGGAACACCTCCTTCATCAATTATCTTTTTCATTTTCTCTGCAACTTTCATTTTAACCTTATATTTCATACTGTTCCAGTACTGTAAAACAAAAAAATACTTGTATTGAAAAAATAACTAACAGATACCACAGAGATTTTGGGATGCATACGATTAACTTACAATTCTCCATTCTTTAGAACTCTTTTTAATTCCTTTTCCACATTCGTTAAGTCGTTTTGCCAACCGGTCCCACTGCTGTTCCACTCTATGCTTTCCCAAAGGTCCACCTTCTGCGTTAATACGACCCGAGGCAAAGTCTTTATGTTGCTCCATGTAACTGACAATTATCTCTATCTGACGGTCAGAAACTTTTCTGTGGGCGGGCATTCTGGAAGAATACATATGTCTTTGCCTTATAGAAATAAATATGGTATGAAATACAACATATAACAAAACAAGATTTTTTATCTGCTGAGAAATGTCTCACTCAAATTTTATAATCAATTTCAGTTTAATGTTTAAGGGCTTGTTTCACAGCTTCTTTATAAACCTCCAGGCAGCCTATTTGCTAGTAATTCTGTCAAATAGTGAAACTGCCAGTGTCTGACTGCTTTACCTGACAGCTAAACACATGTACAAATTCGACAAATTTAGCGGAAAATTTAGCAGCAAGCAGTGATATGGGCTATAAGTTAGTTGACGTGACTGCGATCGTAAAACATCGATTCCCCTGACCGCATGTAACATTATCTCTATGTAGGAACTCTCTCAAGATCCTATTGGTTGTATTTGACCACGCCTCGCCACGCCTTCGCCATAGCGATGAAGTTACCTACTTCTTTAGTAAAATTATTTTTTGTAGGGCTGCCACACCACACTAACTCACTTTGAAACTGTTGGTGTTGTAAAGATGTCAACTACGTATTCTTCGCTTCTGCGTTCGGTGTGGTTTTCGTATTAGGTGAATCCCTGTGAAAAAAAAGACTACTAAACATTTATTATCATACTTTAAAATACAGCCTTCAATAGTTCCTTTTACAGACATTGTTATCACTTCTTTTGAATCTAGGACTCTCGACAGGCACAATAAGCATTAGTGTTGCACTTACTCTTTGAATAAAAGCAGCAAATTACCTGAAAAGAAAACAAAAATGTGATTATGTTTTCTTTACAGCAAAGATACACAGTTTGAACCTTGGTGCCATTAAAAAAAAAAACAAAATATACGGATAAAGTACGGATAAAACATTTAGATTTACGTGTAGTAGGTATAGATTCTGGGAGGCCTAAACTAAAACTAAACTAAATTAGACAGGTTTAAAAGTGTTGCTGTCTTTGTTACTCCCTACAGACTCATAAAAGACAGCATCATTTTTAGAGCTGTCAAATTTAGTTTAGTTTTAGTTTGGGTTCCCCAGAATCGACACCACTGTTACATTATACTTCAAACCTTGACCTTAAGAAAATATTGTTTTAAAGATAATAAAATACGTTGATTTATCGAATGCCTGACATCGTACCTCATCATCAGAGCAAAATTAAAAATGAATTTTTCTTTACTTAAAACAACAGAAATTATCATCTTGACAAATGTTGCAATTTAAGTTTAAGTAACTAGTCTATACATTTAAAGGTTTAAAGCAGTAACAGAACTATTTTACTATTTACAAAGAAACCATTAGTCAGTTGCAGATAGCTCATTCCATTATACCTTACATTAAACACACAACATACACACACGTAATAGGTACACATGGATACAATCTTTCATAAATTACTGAAGACATACTGGTTTTCAATTAATGATTGTGAATATTATTAATTTTGATGATTTCGTCTTCAAATGTATGTATTGATGCGTGGCAGTCCTGGTTATTTCTCGTAGAGCAGATCCATCGTGTTTTTGATCCCTTCTTCGTCTGAGCACAGAATGTGTACTGACCGATCTTCAGTAGGCTTTTTCCACGCTTTGACTGGATGCACTCAACTTAAAACAAAACTAATTTCTTATATGTCAGAAATCGGTCGCAAACTTTGTTGGTACTTTTTGCAGACAAAGGTATTATAATAAATATAAAAGAAATGCAGGTTGCTCAGCCTCAGCACATTAACTACGGATAACTCTTTAACTGATCGATCGCAAGGACATGGGGCGGTCGGACGGCTTATCAAATTAGAGCAGTTTATATTTTATTATTGTCAAAGAGTGTTTAGTGATTATGAGTATTGTTTATTTTTATAATTTCATCTTCCAAAGTGGTTATTGCGGCGTTACATCCCTTGCTGTGCATTGTGGAGCATATCCATCGTGTCTTTAAGCCTCTTTTCGATTGAACGCAGAACGTGTACTGACCGAACTTCAGCAAGTTTTTACCACGCTTTGACTGGATGTACTCAGCTTGAAAATAAAATGTGTGGTTAATTTATTACTCCTTTTTTTAGTAAACAATCGACGAACTAGGTACTAATTTCGATATTAAGTGATGAACATTTTTGTTTGTTAGTTTTTATTCACGATGTGATTTTTGACAATTAATGGTTATGAATATTATACAATTTGATAATTTCGTCATCAATAGTGTGTATTACGGCATTGCAGCCCTTGTTGTTTCTCGTAGAGCAGATCCATCGGGTCTTCAAACCTCTCTTTGAATGAGAGCAGAATGTGTACTTATCGACCTTCAGCAGGGTTTTACCACGTTTCGATCGGATGTATTCAACTTGAAAAAAAAAGCATAACAAATTTATTTATATCTCATCAAAATGTATTATACAATTATAGAGTACAATTGACGCAAAAGCTATAGTTTGACTGTTAAGACAAAACCAAAATTTTTAGAAGTGGTTAGAGCTTTTGTGCAAAATCCATCCAGGAAAGTACCACCTACTGCCGTAAGTATTAGTGTTCGTGTTTACACTGATGTGGTCGAATTAAGACAGTGGTGGGCGCTGTGGGCGCGGTTGACCACTACCATCAGGACGCACACTTGTATATAAAGAAAACTACAAGCTACAAAAGAAAGCTTGTGAAAAAGATTTAGATGAAACGCTTCTTGTATGGGGCTTTGCGTGTGAGGGCTTCTCTGCACTTGTAACATTGAGTCAGCGATTATTTCCTATTAGCAACGCTTCTTTTGTGGAGTAAATATGTGTCTAAATTTAGAAAGCTTACTATCTGATCATGAGCAGGATGTTGTTAAATTAACGGTGGTATGTTAACTTAACGGTGCTCCCCTCTTTGCCTTTTATATAATTTAAATACTGGCTAATCCACAATCGCTTAAAATTGTAAAACGTGGACAGTTTTTATTGGCTTACAAAATATGTATCCCGTATTTTTTTAGAAATTAAGCATAAGCTGTTATTGTCCCAAATAAAATAAAATAAAAAAATAAAATAAAGATAGACACACTTCATAAAACAGCTTTTTTTTTGACATTCCATTTTAACACCTCTGATAATTATGTTGTACAGTACTAGTCTTAAATTACTTGTGATTATGGAAGTTATTAATTTTAATGATTTCATCTTCAATGCTATGTATGACAGCGGTGCAGCCTTTGCTGTGATTGGTTGAGCACACCCATCTGTTCTTAACTACGCCAGATCCTTTTGGAGGTTTGCGGAGGAAGAATTTGAAACCATTATAGATCATTGTTCGTGTCCCACGTTGAGATATTCCAAATGTTATTCCTGGAATATGTATAATTTTTAATCTATAATTTTCAAGCTTCATAATTATAAATTATAAAAAAGGAAAGCGGAGGGCATCTACAAGACGAGGTGACAACTCATATTGGTCCAATAAAGCACTCACCAACCACGACAATATTAGATGGACTCGAAAGAGGAAGAAGCTGTAACTTTAATTGAGGAAAACGGTAATCAAAATGAGAGTCAGGTCTTTCTTTCCAGCGCTTGCCGCTGCGGGAGTATTAAAAATAATCGTACAGCGAGTACAGGAGTTTTAGGAGTGCCGCTGGATGCGAGCAGCGCAGGACCAGACGTCATGGAGATCTTTAGGGGAGGCTTATGTCCAGCAGTGGACGTCTTACGGCTGATATGATGATGATGATGAGGAGTTTTTAGGAAATGAACCATTATTTAGTATTATATATTTAATCCATTTATTATTCTGAACGCAGACATGTATAGCTAATTTTACGTAAAGGCATTTAATACATTTTATTTGCATATACTTAAAATGCCTTGGCTCTGTTAATGGTTGTGTTGGTTGACTACTTTAACGACTTCATCGTCGATGGTAAGGAGGTATGCCTTGCAGGCCTGGTTGCCTCTCCATCTGTGGGTCGAACAGGTCCATCGAGTCTTTGGGCCAGAAAAGCTCTTTATGCCAAATGTGTACTTTCCCATTTTGATCAACTTCTTACCACGACGTGACATCATATACGTAACTGAAAAGCGAAAATACATATAATATTAGGTTCTAGCTATGTAGCTGTTATTTTTTTTTTGTATGGAGATTTTTAAGAAAACTTAATTTTCAGTATAAACACTTTTACATTTTTAAGGAATCAGGAATCACAAACAAACCCAAATTTTATAAAAATTATGGACAATATGATACGATACTATTCTAACAGCAGCTTTGTGCCAAACACCCTTTTAATTCATTAATTCGAATAATAAACTAAAACTTTTAGGCTGAGCTGCACCATCGATACCTAACCCAAAATAAGCGTCTTTGTCCACTACGCGTGCTGGGCCCAATTTTCTTACGTAGCTATGAAGTGGACGGATGTCCACTCGTGGACCTGAGCCGGGGCGGAACGTTGGGCTGCGATACTTCGCCAACAAACTACTCTGTAGTTTGGCGATATATTTGAATGTAACTACTTGTAAGCAATTTTCAGGAAAAAAAACTAAAAAAAAAAAAAACCTACAACTTAAGACCTTAACTATATTACCCGTATCGTACCCAAGATGGTACGCTCGTGACCGGTGTCACACCCGTTACGTGCAGAATAACTCCCCGTATCCCACTGCGGAGGCACCCGTTGCCGCTAGTATGCACGCACCCTAAGGACGACCAGCCCAAGGCACTATTATCCCGCAATAAACCCTCTCCAACCGGCTTGGAGTATCCAGGCTCAATGACCGAAACAATTATAATGTTTATTTCGAGAGCACCAAAATTCCGTTAAGAGTACCAACCCGAACTACGTCCCTAGATGACCGCCCGGTGGCCTCTAACCCGTCGAACGTAATTTATTCGGAGCAGAGTTGACACTCTGCTCCGAATAAATTACGCACCCACTAATATAATTTTGGTGCCCCGGATGACTCGCGCTTGACCGAAATTGCAACCCTTTTCACAAGTAGGCAAAGTGACTTACCGATAATATTCCCGTGGTCGCGACTAGTCGAAATGTACATTTGGAAGTGTACCTACTATTTGTGTGCAAGTAGGAATATCCAATAAATACAATTACATAGAATAAATTATAATGTGTACTGTGGTGTCAATGCGATGATCCGATCCCAGTACGGGCCGCTCCCGCAGCAGGCACCAAGGTCAGTCCCCAGCCTCGTGCTTCAAGCACGCCACGTTCTCCGAATGCGCAGGCCGACACCCGTATAGCAGCTAATTCCGGAAATCTGCCTTCCAATCACAAGTCCATAGTAAATCCGCGGCGATTGCTATTCATCGTCCACACACCACGCGGATTGCCAAGATATGGTCAAAGTATCACCGGCCACGCCCCGACCACGCGGGTTGGTAACTATACCAACGTGCGTCGCGCAAATGTCCATCCGCACTTCCTGAGCCTTCCGGTCTCCCCGCGAGCGAAAACCGTCCCGGAAGGAATTCTCGAAAACACTTATTTGTTCCAAATATCACGAAATATGAGTCCAAAATGCCGCCTACGTAGCCACCAAATATGGCGTCTCGTTTACACTGACACGAGTCCCTTTACGCCCCCGAGTTGATAGTTCACCACTAAATTACTTAATTGATTGCCCCGCGCAACCCCAATATGATATTCCTCCGAATCCCGATTCGGGAAGTAAAACAAACCCCAAGCGCGGCCACCGATGTGGCTTATCCGATGCGCGCACCCAGGCGACCATTCGCCAGATCTCTCGTATGCGACTGCTAAATGCTAACTGGTATGGCGTTGGCCCGCCTTCCTTGGTACGGACGCGCCAAGCCTCGAGTGACGCTCGAGTCGCCTCGTACATTTTTATTTGAATACCCACGTCTAAGCTAATATTTCTTATACAGAAAATAAACACCGACTTTATTTTCTACCTACATGAATAGACCCAAATTGGTTCTAAACAGTCTTACTGTCTGCACCCCATTCAGTAGCGCAAGACGAGCGCATTTTGTTATTGCTGAAGTTAGATGGTGAAGTTCAGTCTCTAATTGATTCAATAGCAGCTTCAACTATGATTTTGCTCCAAGGTCTAGGTTAATGGTTGTGTTGGTTGTTTATTTTGATGATTTCGTCATCGATGGTGTGAAGATTAGCCTTACAACCTTTGGCACCTTTGTGGGTAGAACACACCCATCGGGTTTTCAGGCCACGCGTAATCTCGACACCAAATGTGTACCCTCCTATTTTAATCAACCTTTTACCACGTTGCGATATAACATATGTTACTGAAAAGAGAAGATAAATCTTACACATATGCATGCATATACATATAGTCACGCCCCTTTAAAAGAGTGGCATATAGAATTAATACTTCTACTGGCATATTTATTTAGATTAGCCAAATAAAAGCAAGGATTAAGTATAATTTTTATTTCTATTTTCAAACGTGTGCAAGATATTTATTTAAAGGTTGGGTAAAAATAACTACCAGTATTATTTAGTGTTGATGATTATCTTTGACGTCAACAATTTCGTCGTCCACCATAGAGACCTTAGCTCTGCAACCCTTATTACAATGAGTCGAGCAAAACCATGTACTCTTTACGCCTCGGCAGTTTTTCTTAAAGTATGTGTGTTGACCTATTTGTAACAACGATTTTCCTTTCTTTGACGTTAACATACGACATTCTGAAAATAAACAAATAACCTCACGTTTCAAAAATGAAAATTTAGCGTCTTAATTAAAATGGACCTCTTGGCGAAAAGTACTTCAAGCTCTATAAGGCTGAACGTGCAAGACGACATAAGGTTCCTTTTGAACTGGAACATGCCACATTAATGAGAGTTAAAATTTTAGCTATCATCTTAATTAGGTATTTCTTTCTTAGTTGCAATATTAAAATATATTTAAAGCTATTTTATCATTTACAATGTTTTAACAAATTCTTCCTCCACTTTACCTGTTTTATTAGAACTTTAATTTAGAGACGTATATTTTTATGTATGTAAAATAACCTTATCCAACCCAATCTAGAGATATGTTATAATTAGTTTACGGATATGAATGATATGGACTAAACTAAGATACAATAATTTGTACAATCCATTTAGTGATGGTGATTATCTTTTACGTTAACAATTTCGTCTCCCACCATATAGACCTTAGCCCTGCAGCCCTTATGGCAGTGAGTGGAGCAAACCCATGTACTCTTAACGCCTCCGCCGGTTCTATATTTCTTGAAGTAAGTGTATTCACGTATTTGTAACAACATGTTGCCTTTCTGTGAAGTTAACATACGACATTCTGAAAACAAACAATCATTATATATTTTGAGATTTTGTGGATTATGAATTTTGGGCATGGATAATTTGACATAGGGTTATTTTGACGATAAAGGAGAGTTATTATAAAATAAATAATAAGTATAATTTTTAAAAACCACTTTTTTTTCACGCAATGCTATTTTTTTGTATATTTGTAAATTGTATGAAGTGTAGAAGAAGCGCATTATCTGTCTATTATATATATATATAATTTGTAGTCGTTAAATAAGGGATGGTATTAGAAGAGTTTTTCCATAACTCATCCGCCAAGGAGGTGACTCCATCGCGTCTAGCTTGAAAGCACTACTTTTTATATCTTACATAAAGCATGCCTTATTGTACTTGCATCTTGCCAAATTTCATCCAGCATATTTTGAGCAAGGTCAGGCTAATTAATCTTTCCAGTAGAGTTCCAGATTTTCATGTGAAAGGTATTATTTAACGTGACAATTTGCGAACATGTCATTCTGCGAAGATCACATAATGCTATAGCCCAGATGAGATAATAGTAAACTGCTTGTTAAAGCCTATTTCGCGAACGTAACATTATGCATCGGGAGGGAATAACATGGTGTTACAACCAAAAATGTATTCCAGTGCTAAATACAATTTTCATCGCAGCATGAGTTATTCGAGAGAATGATGAAAGTGGTGTGAAAAAAAACAGGCCTGTCTATAATCAGCAGTTGGTCGGCACGGGCTGAAGAGTTTGATATTTGTATCGGCTACACTTTTATGTATATGCCATTTCGAATAATGAAATTTGGTGCTTTGTGGTTATGCTCGTTCTTGATCCGCAGCAAGGTTTTACTTGTCGTTGTCAAGTAGAACACGGCTCGACACTCACGGTTGGTACACGCCCATCGCTCTGTGGTCTTGTTACTACTTTTAAAATAAAATATGTAACCCTTGTACACCACCACAGAATTACCAGCAGCATTCTTCACCCACGTCATTTCTGTAAAAAAAATATACTACAAATACAGTTGGCTTTAATTTAATTATTATATCCAATAATATAAAATCTGGTTCAATATATTTAAAAACCCACATTGGCAAAAAAACTTCAATTTGTTGTACTTTGGAAATGTCGCAACGTAAAAAAATTGTGTTAACTAACTACTAAGTATTCACAATAGAAAAGTCCAGTAAGAAACCAGAGCGCGTGCTCGCTCGCCCAGGCACACGTGAATTAAATTGAAGTAGGAAAAATAAGTAACATCGTGCCTCAACTATCAACAACAAGCCTTAAACTATGGGAAATTAGTACTGAAGCTTTCAAGCGTTCGGCGCAAAGTTGCATCTCTGTCGGTCTTGTATACATTGTACTTCGGAGAGTGTGCTCAAGAGCTCCATGAGCTCATTCCACTATCCCCCTTCTACCATCGGGAATCCAGACGCCGCAAGCTATCACATTCGCACAAAACGCTTTGAAACGTCTTTTATAATGCGCACGGCTAAAAAGTGGAATTTTCTGTCTGCGTCTTCTGTGATCCCGAGTTCATGTTACCCGAATCTATTCAAGTCGCGAGTGAATAGGCTTCTTCTTGGCAAGCTCGTCCCACAGTCGACAGGGCTAGATCAAGGTCAAGAAAGCCCAATGACCATAAAAAACCAGACAAGTGCGAGTCGGACTCGCGCACCGAGGGTTGCGTACCACTAATGTAGTAATACAGTCTTTACAATAGAGCTAAAACGAAAATCGAGCAAAAATCGCATAAAAACACGTTTTTAGTAGGGAAGCCCCGTCAATTTTATTTTTATTATTTGTTGTTATGTCGGCATCAGAAATACATAATCTGTGAAAATTTCAACTGTTTACCTATTGCGGTTCATGAGATATAGCCCACTGACAGACATACAGACATCGGAGCTATATTAATAGGTTTTTACCTTTTTGGTACGGAACCCTAAAAAGGAATAGAAAAATACAAACTCATATTTACTTTTGGTTTATAATTATATCAGTAATATCAATGCTACCGAGCAGCCGAATCGGGTACAGCATCGATGGAGGTATAGAGGCCCAATTCTTGAATATCACTATACTAAATTAACAATCAAACCCTACTGTATAATTTTTAAAGCCCGAGTCACACTAAGGCGGTAGCGGAAGCGTTCCGGGGGCGGTAATTTTTGTAAAGTATACGTTCTTATGTACCCTGTTACATTGAAAACCGGTCGTGGCGAGGTATTTTCATCCCGCAGATCCGCCACCGGACCGCTTTCTCAATCATACCGCCTCTGTGTGACTTGGACTTAATTGCTAACTACATTGTACATAATATAGAGACTTTCATTAATCTAAGATTATACAGTTTTTCGTTAAATATAACATGAATATAAGTGGTAAAATAAAACGATAAAGTATATTCCAAAATAACTTCAAAAATTATGCAAATGCATGAATGACTAGATTAAGAAGCTTCTCTTGAACTAAAGTTACCTAATTTATTACGTTATGAAACAAAATCACAAAACTTTTTCTAAATTCAAACTTTGCTTTGTAATGTCTATTGCTGTCACTTTCTATTTTAATAATAAAGAAAAGAACTTTTAGTAAGTTCTTTTCTTTATAATCAAAACAGAAAGATATATACATACAGGGTGTAAGGGACGGTGTACCGAAAACTGAAAGGGCGTTCTCAGTCAACGAAACTGAACAACTTTCCCAAAGAAACATATGTTGGGCAATGAAAAACAATTTTGAACTCTCCATACAAACTGTTCGATCAGATTGGGCAATTTGTATGCAGAGGTCAAAAGTTTTTTTTTCATTTTCCAACATATGTTTCTTTGGGAAAGTTGTTCAGTTTCGTTGACTGAGCACGCCCTTTCAGTTTTCGGTACACCGTCCCTTACACACTTTATATAAAATAAAAAATTATATAATAGATAATGATAAAAAATAATATTTTACAAAGTTCCTTAACCTAAAAAACGTTTTTTTTATTTGCACTGAAGAGGGCTGTAGAGGAGAAATGCAAATTTTAAAAATCGCTCTCGTCTCTCTCTGCAAAGAATTGTGCCAACGCATACGTAAGGTGGGTGGGACGACTAGAAGAATTGGCAGCACCGTACTATCTTACATACTGCGGTCATCGATAACCGCGGTCTATTGTACCAGCTGGTGTACTATGCTGTTTCCCCTCTTAATTGTACCACGCTTTTTGGTGGAGTTGAGGGATCTCTCCCTGTTTTGCAGTGGGCGTTTCATGGGATGTTATAACGATGGCAGGTCTTTGTTCCTCCGTTCACCTTAAGGAGTATCAGTCTGTGGGCCGTTTAATGTGTATGAATGCCTCTGACGTTGGTAATAACTCCACTGTCAGTGTTGACTTTGGCGCGGCAACCTTGTGAAACTTTGCTGCAAACCCACAGAGTCTTCGGCCCATTCGTATACATAGCATGTCTGTTGTACCGGTACCCGCCGAAAATTAACACCGGCTTGCCGAAACGGGATGTGGTCAAATATGTCGCTGAAATTAAAGAAAAGTTTTAATTTGAACAATTAAATGTTTTGATTGATTTAACACTTAATCAACTTTTACCCTAGTAGCTAGTCCAATGAAGGCGGGAAAAGCCGAATAGTAGAAATTCGTGGGTCAGCCAACTTTGGCACAGTTATAGAAGAAAGCGTTCTAAACAACATACTAAAAGTACTGGAAAGTAGGGGTAGAGGTAAAGGGAATGTTTCAATTTTCGTGAATTTCCAAGCAAAAAATAACCAATCTTATCTTATCTTATTACGTGGGGCTGAGATCCTTGTTGGACCTCAGAGCACTTCGACCCTATGGGATCTTTTGTGCTTCCCCTGCCTTATTGCTCCTGTGATCTTCCGCTGTCTCCGAATATGCTCGTTATGAGCTTCGATGTAGATTTCAGCGGAAGGAGCCTGTAGTCTTCTGGTGTCGGATAAGCCTGACCCAGAATCCTCATTCGCTTGTTAGCCAAAGCGTCGCATGTGCACATAAGGTGCTCCATGCGTTCGCTTTCTTCACCACATGCTCTGCAGGTAGTTATATCCGACAGACCCATTTTGTGTAGATGCTCTCTAGTGCCAAAGTGGCCGGTGAAAGCTCCTACAATATTACGGGTCTGGTGCCTGCTTAGGTTTCTTAGATGTTTAAAGTAACCTACTTTTGTGGTCCCTAGAATTTTTTTCGAATGAGTAAGTCCAACAGTGTTTGCCCACTCAGTGCAGTGCCATCTCTGGGCATGATCCTTGAGTGCGCTTTTGATGGTACTCCCTGATAATTCAATAAAAGGTTCAGGTCCGCAGAAGTGTTTCTCTGATCCCTCCCTGGCTAGTCTGTCAGCCGCTTCATTGCCCTCTACTCCTACGTGTCCTGGGACCCAAATCAGACTTAATGTGTTGTGCCTACCTAACCTGTTAAGTGTTTGGATGGCATCTAGGTCTACTTTGTAGGATGTGAGAGCCTTTAGTGCCGCTTGGCTGTCACTGAGAATATAGATATTTTGGCCGGTAGTGCCTCTGTCTAGGTTCTCTTTTGCACAGGCAATTATTGCATATGTTTCAGCCTGAAAGACTGTTGCATATATGCCCATGCTTTGACTGTGTTCATATCCTTTGGTATAAACACCCGCCCCTGTACCTGACTTCATTTTTGATCCGTCAGTGTACCATGTCAGATTGTCCTTTCTTGAGGGATTCAATCCTTTATTCCAATCCTCTCTCGAGGGTATGTGGATCTCATAGAGTCTCTTGAACATGAATCTAGGTTGTGTTTTATCGCAGCCCATGGATGTAATAGTGTCAAGTTCTCTATCTGTGTCAAATTTTGTGTGTCGTGTTTTTGGCAACGAGTCATTCCACAGTCCATGGGTTTTTAACCTATGGAGTGCACTTCTTGCCTCCAGTTCCACGACTATATGCAGCGGTGTCAAACCAAGAATGTTTTCCAGCGCTGCCGTGGGGGTGGTCCTGAAAGCTCCAGATATGGCTATGCAGACAGTTCTTTGGAATTTAGCCAATTCCTGTCTGCACCCAATTTGCTTTGTTCTGGGCCACCAGGCTATACTGCCATATGTGATGATCGGTCGGATCACCATGGTGTACAGCCAATGTAATATTTTGGGCTTAAGCCCCCATGTCTTGCCATAGGTAGATCTACACATTCCAAAGACTCTTTGAGCTTTTCTTACAGTGTTGTCTACATGTGTTTTCCACGATAGTTCCTTGTCTAGTGTTACTCCTAGATATTTAACCTCCGTGGCCCATTTTAGTTGCGTCCCGTATAGAGAGAGCTGGCCTAAGGTCTCTAGTTTCCTCTTCTTTGTAAATGGTATCACAACAGTTTTTCCAGGGTTGATGGACAAGTGATGTCGTGTGCACCACCTTTCCACCTTATTGAGGGCTTCTTGCATGAGCTCCGAAACAGTTCTCACTACTTTGCCCCTCACCAATATGACCAGGTCATCCGCGTATCCAACGGTGTAGTATGGTCCTGTGTTGAGTTCCTTTATAAGAGAGTCTATAACCAGGCACCACAACATTGGAGACAGAACCCCCCCTTGTGGGCAACCTTTGGTTGTCCTAGCATGGATTGTGTCTCCCATGAGCGTCGAGATTATTACTCTTCCTTTGAGCATGCCATTGATCCATCTCCGTAGAGTAGGCTCGATGCTATGCTCTAATGAGGCCTCCTCAATTGATGCAAAAGTGGTCTTGTCAAAAGCTCCTTCTACATCTAGAAATGCCCCTATACATATTTCTTGAGTATCTAAGGCAGCTTTCACTCGGCTTGTTACTAAGTGTAATGCTGTCTCTGTTGATTTTCCCGGCTGATAAGCACATTGGAGTCCATGAAGAGGTCTCCTTTTTAATGGTCCCTCTCGTATATGCCTGTCCACTAGTTTCTCGAGTGCCTTGAGAATAAATGACGATAGACTAATAGGCCTGAGCGAATTGGCATCCTCGTAGTCCGGTTTCCCAGGCTTGGGTATATGGATTACTTTTACCCGCCTCCAGGTTTTAGGGATGTACCCAAAAAAAATAACCAAGCTAAATTAATCTACATAAAAATGGGGAATTAGGAAAAATATAAATGTTTAAAAGAACACGTCTCGACTAATTCATCAACGCTGAGTCGTAACCGCTGTAGCTATGGATATGAAAATTTGTACAAAGGTTTCTTGTACGTAAAGATAATACTAGTGGAAGGATTGTCCAAAATTCATGTCCCAAGGAGGTGAAATAAAAGGGATAAAAATTTGTATGAAAATCTGACAGTTTTGACATGAGATAAGTAAAATTTTGGATTTAGGTCAATATAAAGAAAAACCGGTTAAGTTCGAGTAGTAGTAGTAGTTTTTAAAGGTGGTAGGGCTTTTGTGCAAAGTCCGTCTGGGGAAGTACCACCCCCTTGCTTTTTTCTTCCGTGAAGCAGCAGTGTTTGCACTACTGTGTTTTGGTTTGAAGGGCCAGCTAAATTACCGGCACATGAGACATACGAATATCATCTTAGTTCTCAAAGTGAGCAACGCGCTTAGCTGTCTTATTGGTGTCAAAAAATGCCATTAATAAGACAGTAGGTGTTTTGGGCGGTGGTGACCACTTACCATCAGGTGGCCCACCTGCTCTTTTGCTCACTTGTAACATAAAAAAAGAACTCGCGCATCGAGGGTTCCGTACTACGCACAGGCCCACAGAAGTGTATTAAAGGCGCGAGCGTCCGACACGCACTTGACCAGTTTTAATTGATTGCTTTTGTTCTTTAGCACAAGCACTATAAGTATACCAATTTCGACGCTTGTAATTTGTTCGCATTTTTACGATAAAGCTAAAACAAAAATCGCCTAGAAAACATATTTGTAGTAGGAAAGCCTCCCTTTTTTATTTTTTGTTGGTATAGTTGCAACAGACATTCATATTTCACAGCTAGTAATACCATACAATTTTTTTTTATTTGCCGCGCTTTTCCAATCTCATCCTTCGTTAGCAGGGGTCTACTTGTAACTTTAAGGACTTATAGACAAACAAACTGACAAATAGCCCATTTCACCCCCTTGGAGGAATATTTAACTGGAACACTCAAATAAGTACGTGGTTTTTGACGTGGCAACGTCTTATAATTCGATAGAGCCGGCTGCACGCACGAAAAAATGCGGCGTTACCTCGCTCTGAGGCGTTCCATTTAAGGCTTGAAGTGCAAGCGAGAGCGCGGAACGAGCGACAAAGAGGCACAATCGGCGTTTCTATGTTTTAGGGTACGGGTTCGGGTCGGGTACAAAAAAAAAAAATATATAATAAAATTTTCTTTTGATAAATGCAACCATTCCAACAGTATTTTCTTATGACGTTGTCACGTTCAACTATCGTCAGTAAACCGACTTTACAGACAACCGTTTTCTTATTTCATACCAAATTTAAAATTTTAAATTCGAATTTGTACAAAGTTTTACTCTTTTTCACCCCCTTAGGGAATCAATTTCTTATTCTAAAAAAAAACACAAAAAAACACGTTTCTTGTATGGGGACCCCATATTTTTTAAACTTTTCGTGAAGCGATGTAGTTTATCTGACGTCATTAAGAGATTTTAATATCCAACAATGAATAAACGATTTTGACTTTGAATTTTTCAGTATTTTTACTTTCGAGCGGAGCGAGAAAGGTACTCGTATTGTATTCGTGAAAAAAAAAAGTTTTTCTAATTTTCTCAAAAATGTGTTCTATATCACTTATACATCATAAAAAACAAGTCTCCCAAAAATGTCCGTCCGTCGGTCGGTCGGTTTGTCGGTCGGTCTGTCCGTCACGCTTTGGCCTAGCGGCTAAACGAATGGTCCGATTGACACCATATTTTGAATTTAGGAGTTTTATGCAAATCTATCGAAGGGTTCTGAGTGGTTTCCTTCTGGCTATCATTTTGAGGGTAGCTGTCATACAACGAAAATGAAAAATTGAAATTTTCTCAAAAATGACTCATAGAATCTTGATGAAACTTTGCATGACCAAGCATCTCCATGTAAGATATCATGCACCAGTATCAATTGATCTGTGTAATTTCATATAAGGGGTGTTCCTGTACCAACAAAACGTAAATATGTGATTTACCCAAAATTGGTTCCATTGAGTTTATTAAAATTCTCTTTAATATTAATCCTGGATTGGTTGTCTACCTGACTGGATATTATTTATGTTTTTTTTTCAATAAAATTTAGTACACAGGGTGTACCAAAAACTGAAAGGGCTTGCTCAGTAGACCAAACTGAACAATTATCCATAAGGAACATGTGTAGGGAAATTTAAAAAATGTGCATGCAAGTATCCTACGGTAGTATCCATTGATCTGTGAAAATTCATATAAAGGGTGTTCCAGTACTACCAAAAGTTAAACATGTGATTTACTCGAAATCGTTTGAAGTTTGTTTGTTTTAATGTTTGACAATTTGAATTCTGAATTGATCTGTATATTTCATTCGAACATTTTTTTGGAAAATGTAAATAAAAGTTTGTATTTCCATACTATGTGTATGGCATTACAAGTTTGCGGTTGATAGTTTTTCTTGAGTATTGCGAGAAAGTAAGTGCAGTGCTGCTGTACCATTTATTTATTTTAGTGTTAGGTAATCTGCTTCAATAAGACTTATACCTGCTACGGTTCAAAAGATACAGCCCTCGGACAGACAGACAGATGACGTAGGCTGAGTAATAGGACTCCGTTTGGACCCTTCGGGTATGGAACCCTAAAAAGACTTCATTTGAAATAGGGCATTATAAAAATGGAACACTACGTAACAGCTCATCTTTTTGAAATCAGGTTATACTCGTACTCCGTACGTTAACTTAGATATTTCAAATAGAAACAAAATATCAAAAAAAGGTACAAATGAGTCCAAGTTCAGTTTTTATATATTTTTAGTATTTTTATAAACGGAGATCCAGTGTCCACCAAAAATTTTTGATAATCTGGGAAAGCCGGGAAATGAGTGGTGTTATAACACTTGGTCGGAAAAACTACTCTATTGTGTTAACAGGGTTAAGAGTAAAATTAAATTGCCAGCTAAACTCATTCCCAACTTATGACAATTTAAAATTATGTTCCATCATTTGAGCCCCATTTACATTTTTTTTATTCTTTCGATTGCTATAAAGTTGGATTCCAAATTTCAATACGATAGCGCAAGTGGTTGCTGATACAAACAGATCTGACAGACAGACAGACAAACAAAGTCGCACCATAAGGGTTCCTTTTTTACCATTTTGGTTCGAAACCCTAAAAATTACAATTATCTTATGCATAGGTATGGTAAGATATAAAACATATTTTGGGATGCAAATACGTGCAGCATTTTTGACATATAAAATTGGTTTTCTTCTTGCAAACTTTACATCTCAGTTGCGTGCTTTTGTACTTAATCAAATGGTCCTTTCTATCATATCGTGAAGTTTCACTATGACATCTTGAAGTAGGATAAAGTGATTTTTTATCGATTTTTTTATGCGTTTCTAAATCCCTTGTTATCCCTGTAAAAAGTGAAAAATCTCTTTAAAAAGTAAAGATAAAAAAATTCAAATAATTGTTTGACCTTTAAATGCGTTGCTTTAAAATGCGAAAAATGGTATTTGCACGCTCACAATATTTCAAAAAAGTTTCATTCTTACCCATCCTAGCTGATGTAGCGCCTCTTGGTGGACTACAATCGTAAAACATATCTAAATACCTGCTCTGAAATTATAGCCGTTTAATGTCACATCGAAATAGTGGTTTTTCAGAAAAGTGGTAGTAAAATGCATATAGCGCATCCGTTCCGTCGTGGGTAAAGAGAATAAAATTAGAAAAAAATATAACTATCAATGAATAAAAGTTTATTTTAAAAAACTAATTTTTATTTTAAACCTAATACTCCAGTAAAATTACGAGAGATTGTATGGCGAAACGGAAATAATTGATAATAGCCGTGATTCTTTTTCAGATCGATAGATTATATTTCTGTGTAAAGGTTTTAAATGGAATCCACCTAAATTTACTTCATTTATTTATTTATTTTGCCGTCCAAACATTAAAAAAATATGGAATTTCGGAAAAAAATGTTAATAGATTATTTTTTTTATTTACGGCTTGCTATATATTCAGAATTTCATATTATACATGAATCCACCTAAAAATATTAGCTTTTTTGTATTGTTTAACTTTTATAGCACGAAATTTAAATACAGCTTATCTTCGCAACCAAAAATAGTAATAGATCCGTTTTGCTTTCTAATAATTTAAATAGTGCTATATAATCACATTTTTGGCAAATCCAACATAAATGTTTACAAAATCATTGTAAACCAGCGATTACAAAAAACTTTTTTTTTATTTAGTATGGCATTTTTGTGAATATATATAAGAATCACTTACATTTAAAAAGGATGAGTTTAGCTCAGTTTATTCCTATTATTTTACCTCGACTTTATTGGCCCTTATATGTAAAAATAAGTGGAGATTTTATATTTTGAAATAAATTGATATTTTTAAATATATTTATGGTGGATTTTGATGCCTATATGTAAAGTATACGTTTATCTATGATATAAAGTATATAATTGTCTATTACTATTTTTGCCTTAGCTGTTATTCGAAAAAAATATACCGCTTTAAATTTTAGGTGGATTCGTAATAATATAGGCTAGACCAAACTAATAAACGTATCAAGTGCGTACCGAAAGTATCAAGAGAACCGGGATTCATTCGCCGAGGAAAAAATCCCTAAAAAATCCCAGAAATGCCTGGTATTTTCTGGACCGGGATTTTCCGGGAGCATGCCCTAATTGCAACGTGTCTGCGTTTAGTTTACAGCAGATAAACTAACTGTGTTGGAGGCATCATAAGATTCAGTTTGTCTTACTTTGGAAAATGCAGAGATCGGGATGTCATCCTTATCATCTAAAGACAACTAAATTGTGAGAAGCGGCAATACCTCGCATTACTTTCAGACATAATTCCTTTTACATCTAGAGGTCGATAAACATTTTAAGTTATTTTATCGAAATTAAATAACGTAATTGCATTATTTGTTTCACGCAAATTGCGATAAAGTGAGATATACGCTATGCGATAAGACAAGCTCAGGTGTCACCAATTCCAGCCACCCAGTTTTGTTTTTATAAATGGCCATCTCATTTCTCACAAGTTTAATTCGTTGAAATATAATTTATAGGTAGGTATGTAAGAACCGGAGGATGTGCAGCATCTTACCATCTTACATACTGCGGTCACCAACAACAGCGGTCGCCAGCCGTAACGCTTAAAAGCGAGGTGATTATGGTAAATCGCCTCCTAAGTACCACGCATTTTTGCTGAAGTTCTGGAGTGAGTTCCCTGTCCTGCAGTGGACGTGTTATGGGATTTTAAGATGATGATGATGTAAGTAACTCAATTTCGTTCGACAGGGACGTTTGCCCGAAAACCAGTATAAAATAATTAGAGATAAGATGTTAACGCCATTCTTCTTCTTCATGTCAATGTTATAATCACTCACTAACCAAATGTATGCGTCCCGATATTGTGCCACTGCTATAGCATTATCTGACGCCTCACACAGATCCTCGTTAGTATAGGTGGAGGGGCACAAATGGCATAATTGATCTTGTTTTTTGGCAAATGCGCCATGTTTTGTGACGTGGCTCCCCAATCACGGTGCTTTAACAACTGTTATGTGGAGCCCGATCTCACCAAGTTTTCTCTGCAGTGGCCAACTTGAGTTTGCAGGCGATTAAGCGACTTCCAGGTTGGCCACTGCATTTTTGTCCAGGTGACACAGTTTCTGCGGGTGGAACGTACCCTGATGAAACTGGATATTTGGCGATTCACAATGCTCTCTTGTCAAACTTAAATTATTGGATGTTATGAGATCAATTGATCTAAGGAAGCTCTTACAGCTTTTGAGGCGGACTTTGGGCATTGTGTAGTTGTGCAGTGGGTGTCGGGACTTTGCTTCTTGTTTATGTTTCTCCCCCGCACATGCTACTTCTCGATGAACATCAGAACTCGGAGCTATGGCTGAGGGAGTAAAGTAGGTTGAGCGGGGTAGGTTTAAGGCAGCTCGTAACCGCGATGAAAAATTATAATAATGAAAAATAAATAGATATAGTACTTTATTTTCTCTCAGAACTAAAACTTATGGTAGTAAAAACAATTACTCTAGTATTTGTACATACATACATACATAACATCACGCCTTGTTCCCGTTGGGGTAGGCAGAGACCACAGTTCTCCACCTGCTACGATCTTGACATACTTCCCTTGCTTCCTGAACCTTCATCAATCCTTTCATACATGCTTGTCGGTTTAGGGTACTTTTAACCTGGCCTTTATTCAGAACGTCTTGAATTTGGTCCTGGTACGTTCGCCGAGGCCTTCCCCTTCCAACGTTTCCATTCACTCTCGCCTTGTGGATCTCTTTCGTCAATCTTCCTTCATTCATCCTCTCCACATGACCAAACCATCTTAGCATCCCTTTTTCAATTTTAGTCACTACGTCTTCTTTTACGCCACAACGTTCTCTTATCACACTATTTCTAATCCTGTTACTCAATTCCACACCAATCATACTCCTCAACGCTCTCATTTCTACTGCATTAATTCTACTTTCATGCTTCTTCTGCCATACCCAGCTTTCACTGCCGTACATCAGTGTTGGCACCAAAACGCCTCTATGAACAGCCAGACGAGCCTTGTGAGACACCTTCTGACTTTTCATAAAAGCATGCAGAGCACCATTCACCATGTTTCCAGCATTCACTCTTCTTTCGATATCACTTTCGCACTTTCCATCTCTCGTAAACTTAGAACCCAGATACACAAACTCCTTCACTTGTTCGACTTGTTCACCACCTATTAATATAGTACACTCTGTCATACACTCTTCTCTTTCAAGTACCATTACTTTCGTCTTGCTTACATTTACTTTCATTCCTTTCCTATCAAAAGCCACATTCATCATTGTTACCATCTCCTGTAACTCGTCAGCAAATGACGCAAGTATAACTTGGTCATCAGCGTAGAGAAGACATTTGATGAGTAACTCATTCATTCTCAGTCCACACATACTCTCTTTCAGATCAGTCAAACAATTATCCATGAACAGGTTAAACAGCCAAGGTGACGCTACACATCCCTGCCTAACACCTTTTTCGATGCTAAACCATTCAGTGTACGCCCCGTTTATTCTGACGCAAGCACTGGAATCCTCATAGAGAGATTTCAGTGCTTGAATCAGATGACCGTTCACCCCATGTATAGACAATGCCGACCACAATTCATTCCTCACCACTCGGTCATAGGCCTTTTCCAAATCCACGAACGCGCAGTAGACTTTTTGGTTTTTGGCCAAAAACTTTTCAGCTATGCACCGCAAGGAAAAGACCTGATCTGTACATCCCATTCCCTTTCTAAATCCCGCTTGTACATCCCATATTTTTTCGTCAGTATCTTTCATCACTCTTTCAATCAAAACCTTTGCATACAGTTTGCCGACGACACTGAGAAGACTTATCCCGCGGTAATTTTTGCAGTCCTGTTGTGACCCTTTTCCCTTGTACAGCGGCACAATCACAGCCTTGCACCAGTCACCTGGTACTCGGCCGTTCGTCCAACACAGGTTGAAAAGGTGGTACAGCTGACTAGCCACAATGCCTCGCCCAGCCTTCAACATTTCGACCGACACTCTATCATACCCACCTGCTTTACCTGATTTCATACTTTTCATTGCTTTCATGATCTCATCCATACTTATCTCACTTGCATTACTATCATATTCATTTTCATGCATTTCCACAGAAGACCTCGGTACGCTAGCCTCTGCTTATTTGTAACACTCATTTATTCGTAAATAATAGGTCTTTACCTATGAAATTGCCGAAATTTTCTTACAGATTAATGAGATCATAATTCCTAAAATTCTAATGCTATTTTTTTCATTCGTCTTTTATTTGAAAGTTAGTATATAAAATTAAAGGTTCGAAAATTGTACGTCTTAAATGTCGTCCGATTTCATCATTAGATTTGTTATATTTTTTTACAGATAATATTTTTCGAAAATTAAATTTAACTTTCTGTTAGCTTATTGTCTTCCCAATAATGCATAAAAAAATTTAAAAAATTGTATTTATAAATCCTAAGAAAAATGCAAAAATGTTAGAACTGAAAATTGAGTTTACCTAAAATTTGCTATACAAAACGGCAATTTCATAGGTAAAGACCTAATATTTACACTTCAATTCTTAACAATAATCAATATTTTATTTATATATTTAACAACATCGTAAAAAATCTACTTGTAACACTCACTCACTTTTTTGACTATCAATGTCTTCGATACATAAGTAATTAATCTCATCTATCGAGTGAACAGGGGGATGGCTGTGTGTGTTATCTAAAGTAACTATGTCGTCATCTACGGTGAATAGTTTTGCTTTACATCCAGTAGACACGCGGCTGCTGCACGTCCATCTTAATTTCTTCACGTTAGTTCTTCTCCTGTCCTTGTTTATACCAAATTTGTATCCACCGATTAATATTTGTCTGTGCCCTCTTGTGCTCAAAATGAATTTTGCTTCGTCTGAAAGCAAAATTGCAATATTATTACGTCTTAATAATTTTTATTTCATCGTGATTTCATCCCCTATATTCGAAAATAGCTGACCGGTTCCTCAATACAGGCGAACAAAATCTGTTTTCTACAAGATACTTTCGTAGACAGAGGTACAACAGCTGACCGTACGTTGACATTAAATGTCTAGTGTGCGTGAGAGAGACAGAAAGTGGATGTGTATGTATGGTGTAGTGTGTCCGTGTGTATGGTGTAGTGTGTACGTGTGTGTTGTGTAGTGTACGCGCGAGTATGGTGTGGTATGTGCATGTGTGAAACAATATGGTGCGGTAGCTTGCGTAGTAGATTGAAAGTAAGGAAGTAGCTCAGCATAAAAAGGGTTCCGTCTCATCGTGATCTAATGCCGCTATTTAATTCTATTTTTACAATCGTATTTATTTGATGTAGTTATGTTCAGATTGTATAATAGATTTTTGAACTACGTTATATGAATTGTTTTCTAGCAAATGTAGAGTAAGCAACTATTATTGGACATGCAGGTTTAGGTCTCCTCCGTGAGGTTTTGTCAGAATCGTTTGGTAAGGGGACAGATCTATGTTTACGGAGGGTGGTATGAAGTATATATAATTAACAGTTCGCTGTATTGTCGCTTCGTCGAGAATCGGGGTTTTGCGGTACTTTACCTTATGGATGGCTCTTTGTGATCTCTCTAGATCAATTAATTTGGAATTAGAGGCACCACCCCAAGTAGAAATAGTATAAGGCAAGATTGACTCAGCGAGTGCTGTTTAAATAGTTCTTAAAATTTCCTTGTCGGCAGAGTTTCTTAACTTCTTAAATATAAATATTAGCTCCTTGGTGCGTGACATAAGAGAATTTAAGTGATTGTACCAGTTTGGACACTGATCAAGTAGAATTCCCAGGTACTTTATGGATGGAGATCAAGACAGTGGCATACAAGAGCATTGTACAGATCAGGGTGAACATGTATGAGCACGGAGTGTATCTTCAAAAGGTTAGGAACTTTGTCTTATTGATATATATAGTCAAAAGGTTGTTTGAGAGTCAGTTCATAG
Source organism: Athrips mouffetella (assembly GCA_947532105.1). NCBI lineage: Eukaryota > Metazoa > Arthropoda > Insecta > Lepidoptera > Gelechiidae > Athrips > Athrips mouffetella. Next base: position 22,371,373 of record OX383964.1, on the reverse strand, counting down.
TTTGCCTTTAGGGTTTTTCTATGTGCGACATAGTTTCTGTCCCACTATTGCCGTACACAAAAATAGTTGTATCGTCAGGATACGCAAAAAGAGAGCTGTTTCTCAAAAGTGTAAGTTTTCAGTGGACGTCATAAGAACTGGTCAACAGTTTTTCAGCATCCTTTCAATTTTAATTAGGTACCTATTTTTATCACTAAACGATTTGTGACCTGTCGGTCCTATGCCGTCAATACATAACGTAAGTTTGTTCGGTGAAGTACATATAATTTCCTATATTTATAATTTAATTTGTGGTTAAAACTAAAATTTTGTACGTAAGTTTTGTATTATAGCTTTATATTTTTTTCCTTATAAATCATCAATGCTTTTCTTATTTATAACTTCTGTGTACCCATTAACGAAGCGTTTTATCTTGGCTTGGGAAATGATTATGTTTATTATTTACTTTAATTATTTCATTTTCATAGGTGTGCACTGCTGCCCGACACTGTTTGCTATGATGAGTGGAGCACGACCATCTCGTTTTAGGCCAGTTCACTATTTGGACGCCAAAGGTGTAACCATCAATGAGTATTAGTTTTTTTCCAGATCGCGACGTTAGGAATTGAGCTAAAATAAAAATTATTTTTAGTGTTAGAAATCTAATCAGCAATGATAGAAGCGAACGAATAAAACAATCGAATGCAGCAAGATAATAAGACGATGTAAAGGATCAGATAAAATATATTCTGGCTTTAATCATAAAACGATATAAAGGATCAGATAAAATATGTTATTCTGAAAAAAATATAAGATATGTGACGGATGTACCTAGACTAACCGCAAGGTTAGTACTTCAGATATTTCCATAGTCTCATGTCATACGGCCTTTTGATGTGGGGTCTTGCTGCGGATGCAAACCACATCTTTATATTACAAAAGCGAGCTGTTCGTGCAATTTAAAATAAATGGTACAGCAGCCACTGCACTTACTTTCTCGCAATACTCAAGGAAAAACTATCAACCGCAAACTTAAATTCGTAATGCCCTACACATAGTATGGAAATACAAACTTTTATTTATGTTTTCCCAAAAAAATGTTCGAATTAAATATACAGATCAATTCAAATTCAGAATTCAAATTGTCAAACATTAAAACAAACAAACCTCAAACGGTTTCGAGTAAATCACATGTTTAACTTTTGGTAGTACTGGAACACCCTTTATATGGATTTTCACAGATCAATGGATACAACCGTAGGACACTTGCATGGAGATTTTGTTTGGTACATCCTGTGTACTAAATTTTATTCCAAAATATCATAAAGAATATCCAGTCAGGTAGACAACCAATCCAGGATTAATATTATAGAAATTTTTAATAAACTCAATGGAACCAATTTTGGGTAAATCACATATTTACAATTTGGTGGTACAGGAATATAAGGGTATATGAAATTACACAGATCAATTGATACTAGCGCAAGATATCTTACATTGAGATGCTTGGTCATGCAAAGTTTCATCAAGATTATATAAGCCATTTTTGAGAAAATTTCAATTTTTCATTTTCGTTGTATGACAGCTACCCTCAAAATGAGAGCCAGCAAGAAATCACTTAGAACCCTTCGATGGATTTGCATAAAACTCCTAAATTCAAAATATGGTTTCAATCGGATCATTCGTTTAGCCGCTAGGCTAAAGCGTGACGGACAGACCGACCGACGGATCGACCGACCGACCGACGGAAAGACATTTTTGGGAGACTTGTTTTTTATAATGTATAAGTGATATAGAACACATTTTTGAGAAAATTTGAATTTTTTTTTTCACGAATACAATACCTTTCTCGCTCCGCTCGAAAGTAAAAAGAGAATCTTTCTCTTTTTATGAGAATTAAATATATGTTTGAGAAAAATTGTGACAGGCACAGTGTAAACACTACAAACCAGTGACAACTTGCTGCTCATGTTAGACGTGTTCATAAGATTAGTAAAATTTTTAAAGGTCGGTGTATACGGTTCTATAATAAGGTACCCGCTGATATTGAAAGTCTACCGCTACAAAAATTCTAAGCTGTTATCAAGCAAATACTATATGAATTTTCAAATTGTTTCCCCAAAAACTGAGGTCAAAATACACGAAAAAGTTCTACTGCCCCATAAGAGCCGCATCAGCTGATAGCGCATTTTGTACAGAAGGTATTTTTTTTACCTAGCTTAGGTATTTGAAGAGGGCACTGCTTTTTACACAGAACAACAACCACATGACCTCTGCGACCTACAGGGAATACCAACATAAACCTATTCATATTCGTATAATTGGTAATAACAGTATTACAATATGTCAAAGAAATATAAAACAAAAATATGATCATAATAGGGTTGTACCTATTAAAAAAGAATAATACAAAATATAAACACAGAACTCAAGCCTAGATAAAACCTTGCCTCCCAGGTTAGTGGACAGTTTTCAAGCCTCGCTTTGCGTTTTCCAAAATAAATAAGAGCTGTTCAAGCCTGTCGAAGACAAAAGCTGCCTCTACGATCACACTCTTATCAATATGGAAACTATCTACGAGATGACAAAAACGAATTGACAAATGATATGAGTTTATTCACGAAGATACGACCTGATTTTAAGAATCAGAAAGGATTAAATATCATTAATATGATATAAACGTGGTGTACATACAGACACAATATTCTATTTAAAGCTACACAATAAATACGAGATTATTAAGTCAGTTTCTTACACTTTTATCTCTAAAATTATATACAATTAGATTTTTATGAAAACTCCATTCTTGACAATATAATTTAGAGGTGAATGAGTGTGATACAACTTAGTTGTTACAATGAAATATGATTCAAGATTTAATATCATTACTATTTCAAAAACATTGTATATAAACGAACACAATCTTCTATATATCATAATAATGATACTATTCACGACAAATTCATTAAATAGGATATTACAATGTCAGATTCCTTAAAAACTACAACTTAAAATTGTTGTTGTAGCAACATAATATTCTATTAGATTTTTATGACAATTCCATTCTTGACAACAAAATTTGGAGGTGGATGAGTGTGATGCGTGCTGCCAGAGACCATTATTCCTCCGAACGTCATTGTAACTCTCGACTTACATTTGTGATTAGATGTGCACCGCCATAACTCACAATTTGTGTATTTCCCTTGATGGTTATAAGTGTATCCGTTAATGATTGCCAGCCTTTTGCCAGTACGATTCTTTGCCCAGGATACTGAATAAAATAAAAACTTGTTACTTCATACGAAAACACAATGAAAAAGGCATTTAACAAATTCACTAATCAATGTAAAGTAGTATGATAATTATATGATACAAACGGTAAAAATGAGAAAATTGTTTATTGTTTAATTAGTTGCATATTGTACATTATATATATGACAGGTCTTAGTCTAAGCTTACGTAGAGTACAATAACCCCGTAAGGGGCGTCGCAACAGATGAGTGCACTATTCTAATAAAACTAAAATAATATAAAATTTGATCTATCCGATTGAAAGCATTGATAATTAATAATACGTAAATTCAAAATCAAATTACTACTTACATTAGTCAATTGAGTCATTATAATTACAAATTAGTCAAAATAATTAATCTAATTAAACAATAATAAAAAAATAATAATATGTCAAAAGATAAAAAAAAAAATTGTTAATAGTAATATTAATTCTAACTTAACAATAACTAAATAATTCGGTTACACGATCTCAAATAAATATGTCGGTCCCTATTATTTTACATCCATTGTTTTAATACATAATTGAATAAAAAATTATATTGTTCGGTCATTCAGGAATTCGGTTATAGAATAGTATGCTTTGCTGAGAAGTAGCTTTTTTACTAATCTTTTAAAAGTATTTTCATTGGATTCCTTTTTTATCGCAGAAGGTAGCTTATTATAAATCTTTATTGCCCTATATTTATTTATTTATTTATTTTATTTATTTAATTAATTAATTACAACGGGCTGGCCTATTACAGTAATTAATAACAAAATATGTAACACATAACGTCAAATCTTATAAAAACAAGTGAATAAAATAAAAAAGTCAATAAATACAACTAGACTTGTTCACAACATTATTACACGTACAAAAGTCTGAAAGGATTTTCAGAAGTTGACTCCATGAATCCGTGAAAATATCAGAGTTCAAAGAGTAGTTGAGAACTGAGTTTAGGCCACTGATCATTCGGCAGAGAGGGGACTGGGCATATGAAACAGTCCTACAACATGGACCTGCGAGGAGACGTCTTTGCCGAGTGGATCGCGTTCTAGAGATATATTTATCAGGGACATGCAGTCGACATAATTGTGAATGCAGCTCAGTGCAATCTATTTCTCCACGCAATACCTTCAATGCAACAGTTAGTTCGTCCTTAATACGCCTTGATTCCAAAGAATACAATCCCAATGCACCAAGTAAAAAGATTGTAGGATAAAGCAAAGGATAATATCCATAAACCCGTTTATATAAATACCTTAGGAAAGCTTTCTGTACTTTTTCGACCATAGTAATGTATGTGGCTTCGTGTGGATTCCATATACAGGCACTGCTTTCCAATTTGCTTCTCACGAGACTGCTGTACAAAAGTTTCATAACGTGTGGATCGTGGAGATCTCTCATGTTTCGAAGCACAAAACCAAGGCGTCTAAAGGATTCGGTCGTAAGAGTCGTGATATGTTGATCAAATGTGAGATTCTTATCAAAAGTTACCCCTAGATCTTTCACGACCGAACTTCTAGATAACAAATGTCCTTCTAATTCATACGGGTAGCATAAGTGTTGCTTTTTGCGTCCGAAGGACATACTATGGCATTTACTCGGGTTTATGTCCATTTTGTTTTGTTTACACCACTGTAAAATAGCATCCGTATCCTTTTGCAAAAGTTCACAGTCACTCTCACTGTTAACTTCCATATATATTTTTAAGTCATCTGCATATAGAAGACATTTTGCGAACTTTATGACACTGACTAGATCATTCACCATCAGCAAAAACAATAAAGGGCCCAAAACAGATCCCTGGGTGACGCCAGATCTGGTATATAGGGGACTATCCTTGAAAATTTATAATTTTGGTGTCGGGAGAGTTAACTGGTCCTTACGTCGTTCACTTCTACTAGATTCGAATTTACTTATGTTCCTTCTCACAAATTTTACTTATACTCGGGAAAGTAAGCATTTGTTCATTTATAAAATGTGGTTTGCAACTCACTCTCGGCCTTAAATTTAGTAAAATTCTAACACATTTCTTTTGAAGTATGAAGATGTCATTTCCTTCGGTACAATGGCCCCATAACATTACGCCGTATCTCATCCAGGCAAACGCATAGGCATAGGATGCACTTAACGCTGCCTCATACTGGGTGGTACGCTTCAAGACCGACAGTGCGTAAGTAAACTGAGAAAGTTTAGTTTTTATTTTACTCACATGGTTTTTCCAATTTACATTAGAGTCTATTGTGAATCCCAGTAGATTAAATTCACTAACCTCGTCTATTCCCAGTTTGTTTGATATGGTTTTCAAATTTAAAGCCTTCTTTTGGTAATACATGCATACATACATAACATCACGCCTCTTTCCCGTCGGGGTAGGCAGAGACCACAGTCCTCCACCTGCTACGATCTTGACATACTTCCCTTGCTTCCTGTACTTTCATCAATCCTTTCATACATGCTCGTCGGTTGGTTCTTTTGGTATGGTCTAAATTGCATAATACGCGTTTTTTCAAAGGTTTATTTCAAGATTATTTTCACCTAGCCAACTTTCGACTGTATGAAAAGTGTCTATAATATTATTGTAACTTTCCGGAGTTTCATCTTTACATTGGAATAACAGCGAAACAGCAAATTATAGCACAATGCTGTACGAATTTCTTATATGTCTTCTTTGTTCGACAGAGCTAACAAGAACAACCTCTTCCGCCTTGTAAAATCACAATCCAGTAAAAACTCAGTTATTCGTACCTATCATGTCATCAGCAACAAATAGCAACGATCCATTTCAGCCAATCACACGAATTTTCAGGCTTTGTCGTTTTTTTGGTACGATTTCAGCGCGGCGACAACATAAAAGATAATGAACACCTCTTAAACTTTCTGTACCAACCAACAAAATAATCGGGTAAGCTCATCGCTTATCTTTGTGGGTCAATATCATCAATAATCATTTTTAATTGTTTTTTAAATAAAAAAATATGTATAGGTTATAAGGTTTATTTTATTCACAAGCATCATAAAAATATGGTTATCACAAACGATTCAATCAAATAATTGTGTAGCTACACACGACACGTTATGCCCATTATGCCCATAATGGACATTAAACCAACCTAAAGTAAGGCCAACGTAAGAACTCCGTTTTGACGTTTCCATAACACCAACATATAGGGGTCATTTTTCTGTGCAGGTCACAATTTTTCATACGTTTGACAGCTGTCACAACGGGCCTATTACGTAACCTTACTTTAACATTACTTGTCGATTATGCTCGAAACTATGTTTTAGGCGCTCAGCAGATGAAGGGGCGGACATACGCGGGCAGTCACGGACATTGTCGCCAGTGTGGCCGGTATTGCAAAAATTATAGTATTTATCAGAATAAAATTCAAATATAACAAGTTTAAAAGTTGCTCTATGTTTCAAACTAAATGAAAATCAATCTGAACAACCTTTTCGAGTGATTAATTCTTTGAATTCAAGCTGTTTTTCTATCCAAACTAAAGATTTTGGAAAATACGCGCATAGAAACGGAACGTTTTTTTCATGTCAATGACTATAGTAATACGAAAATAATTGCAGTACCGGCCACACTGACGGACTGTCAGAACAAAAAGTCTGTCGTCTGCTGTGCCACTTAGAGCAACACGGTTCGCGGACTTTTTGCAGGAAGTCATTATTATTTATTCTTTGATATTTACTAGACATATAATATTCATTATGATACAGATCATTAGACAAGTATTCATTTTTACAACCCTTTTCTAGTGCAGGTTTACACTAGTTAGGTATTGTATTACGACGAAGCCCTAAGATTATGTGTTAGACCTGTATGTAAGTATGTCCTTTTCTTTGTTCCTTCGCAACTTCTAAACTGTTGAACCGATTTTGATGTGTTGAACATCGTTTAATTTGCGAGTGACACTGGATATATTCAAATCATAAAAAAATAATATTGTGGATTTTCGGGGCCTATTTGAGCATCTTGAATTTTTTTCTAAACGCATAGGTAAAACAGGGTTTCAAAATGAAAGGCTTAAAAAGGCGATTATAAAAATATTTATTTATTTATTTTATTTTGTTTTATTATGACAACAGACGGTCTTAAATAAAGTACTTATATTCTAAACCTGTATAACTCACGGACCTGGAGTGTCCACAAAAGATCTAAGTAGAAAAACAATAATCGGACGAATAGTAATATATACAACATGTTCAAGCAAATGTTCAAAACTAATTTGCCAAAACAAACCTGAATACCCGTTGCATAAAAGAAAAAGAAAAGAGTAAAGCAAGCTAGGATCTACATGATTTGGTTTACTTGAATTTTATAAGATACTGCAGGCGGGGTCGAACAAAATTATGTTTACCACCATAAAACGTATTTCCGTCTCCGTTTTCCTCTTTCCTGTTATGTAGTTGGGATTTTTGTCTATAATTAAAAGAAATGTTTACACTACAATAACAGAAAACCACTCTATTCTCTTAAGTTTATTCATTTCAAGCGAATTCCAAATATAATCTGCGTAGTCGTGGCTACGAACTCGTAGCCGTTCGTAGACATGCTACGACCGGATTTAATTTTCACTTTTTTACTTCAAAATCTTATAAAAATGTTCTGCATTCTATTATAATATTTAATTGAAAAAACACGTTGGGTATAACTTATCCGCGTTTTTTGTATAATCAATCTTAAGATGAGAATGGTAGCCATCAGGACTTTACTAAATAAAGACAATTAAGATTGATATCCATGGGGACTCAAACAAGGAATAACAACGTCATTGTTGTTCCCTTGCTAGAGGAAGAGAGCAATGATAAAAATTTAAAAGGCATATGTAATTTCCTTGTGATTCTACAGTGGTTAAAGTTAACTAAAGAATAAGTTGTAGCAAAATACGATTTTATTAAACCACTAGCTGTTGCCCGCGACTCCATCCGCGTGGGGTTCTGAAAAACTTAGCTAATGAGTTTATTTTTTATCAAAATCGGTTCATCAGATTAGTCGTAAAAGCGTAATATATAGAGCAATTTTTGCTTTTACAATATTAAACATAGTACAGATAGTTCGGATTTTTTGTAAATTAAACACCTCTTGTTTGTGGCAATAAGTTTGCCCACCAGCTTCGTATGTATAAAATTATAGTCGAATTCCACGCGAACGAAGTGTGACACGGGGTTTCTTTATTTCTTGTACAAAACAAAACCTATAACTAAATCTGAGGCTCAGTCACTTTAGCTTCTGTAGCTACTGGAAAAAGAGCGGTACAAAGTCCAACTTGTCTAGTTTGACATGCTTTTAACTGTACATGTACCTCCATACAAAACAGTAACACTTCAGTTCTATACAAACTTGAAACTTTGCGTACCTTCTGTCTGAGTGAACTGTTTGCAATGAAACTAAGCTGATATGATGCAAAGAAGTAAGTTAATTTTACATTATTGAAAACCCCGTTTGAATCTGTTCAGTACTTTGTGAGTTATTGGCGCGGCCGCTTCAAACTTCACGTTCTTTCTAACTGAGTGAACCGTTTGCAATGAAAGATAGCTTTTATGTTGCACGGAGCAAGTCAAATACGTTGTAAAAAACCCTGTCTTAATCAGTTCAGTAGTTAGTGAGTTATTTACGTTGGCGATTGATTTGCTTACGTTCTGTCTGAGTGAACCGTTTACAATGAAATTAATATTTTAGTTGCACGGAAAGAAGTTCAACGCGTCATTGAAAACCCCATCTGAATCGGTTCAGTTGTTTGTGAGACTTGTTTACGAAATTCAAAAAAGAAATTATATATCTCTTAAGGCACAAAATGCACACCGATACAAAAAAATAACATTCGTTGTTGCCATCCGTCTGTACGCCTGTCTGACTGTCCTACCTTAAAATTGCTGTATCTTTTGATCCCTAATAGACAGCCGATAGAAATTTTCGTAAAATATGTATTACTGTAGTGAATATACCTATCAATAATAAAATAAACCGGCCAAGTCCGAGTCGGACTCGCGCCCTAACGGTTCCGTACCTATCTACCATATGATATACTAAAAGCTTTTGCTCTTTGATGTTAAAAACTCCGCGACCATCCAACTTGACCCCTCTTTTATAGAAAAGTTTTTGAAACGGGAGCTCACCTTAATTGGTTACTATTAGTTGTGAGAAAACGTGAAATATTTAATGATTTAAGACTTTTCCCTTTATTTGTACTGTGAGACCTAGCTTCTTGCCAAATTTCATAATTTTAGGTCAACGGGAAGTACCCTGTAGGATTTGCTTTTTTGCATAAATGTATGGAGATGAGGACATAAAAAGCCATATCTTTTGATTGCGTCGTTGTAAAAAATTGAAATTTTCAGATCTTATGTGGTTTATGGACCTTAATATTCCTCTACCTACCTACCTCTTCTCGTTCGGGAGAAAAAGGGTCTTGACAGACAGACAGACAGACGGACAACAAAGTGATCCTATAAGGGTTCCGTTTTTTTATTTTGAGGTACGGAACCCTAAAAATGGTAAAAAGTAAGAAACAAGCGTAACCCATTAAAATAACGGGTTTATTTTACGTTTTTCTTGTTTTGCTCTATCGCAAAAACGGAGATACGTAAGCGTCTAACTTGGTGAGTTCATAGTGCATAATCTTAAGTAAAAAAAAATTAACAAAAAGTGCCTGTACCGGTAGGTATTTTAAATTCGTCATCATACTAGTACAGTAAAGAGGTAAGTCCTGATTGGTTGATTAATTGAATTAATGACTGATTGATTGATTGATTGACTGACACATTAACGCACAGCTGAAACTACTGAAGCTAGAAGCACAAAATTTGGAGAGTATTTGTAAGTAACGTTTTTGCGATAGACAAAACAGAAAAAACGTAAAATAAACCCGTTATTTTAATGGCTTACGCTTGTTACTTACTTTTTTCTATTTTTTATTATTAATAGGTATATTCACTACAGTAATACATATTTTACGAAAATTTCTATCGGCTGTCTATTAGGGATCAAAAGATACAGCCATTTTAAGGCAGGACAGTCAGACAGGCGTACAGACGTACGCCAACACGTACGTATGGCAACAACGAATGTTATTTTTTTGTATCGGTGTGCATTTTGTGCCTTAAGAGACATATAATCTCTTTTTTGAATTTCGTAAACAAGTCTCAAGAGGCCGAAAATACGTTGATTTCTGTCGATTTACAGTTTTTGGCCTCCATCTTGAAAAATATTAGAATGTTATTTATGTAACAAGGATGTATAAATTCGGCAGGGTCTTATTAGTCTAAAGCACCTTAAAAATAAGAGATGTTCGATTTGCGTCTAGACGAAAAACGGAAGCCTTTATCTCAAAAATTTGATTCACTTATCTGTGAAAACCGCGAGAAAATCCGTTTAGTAGTTTCGGAGATTAGCGCAAACAGTCAGTAAGACAGACAGACGGTCTTCAAGACTAGATCGAGGTCAAGAGTAAGACCATTGACGATAAAAAAAAAAACCGGTCAAGTGCGAGTCGGACTCGCGCGCCGAGGGTTCCGATATACCTATAGTATTTTTGGAAGCAATAAAGTCCATTTTCAGGACCGCAAAACTAAATTTGTTTGTAAAGGTTTTTTGCAGATTTCTGAAAAACTGTGCAACTTAGAAAGATCGTTTTATTTTTGCTGTAAAGTTTACATAAACTTCTGTCAACTGTAATTAATTCAGATTTTCCCTTACTCAAACTTCGGAGATAAGGGGGGGGGAATGGTATTTTTTTTGACAATTTTCATCATAACTTGAAAACTAAGAAACTTAAAAAAATACAAAAATATATTTTAAAATGTACAAGTAAAGCCCTTTCATATGATACCCCACTCGACCTAGTAGCGACAATTTGAAATTAGGCCCCCCCTATTTTGGCCCCCTTTACATTAATAATCATACTTTTTTCAAAAAAATTTCATGTGCAATTAAGTTGGGCAACTATATTCTAAAACTATTCCAAATTTCAGCTCGATAGCGTAAGTGGTTGCTGAGATATAGAGGTGTGACAGACAGACGGACAGACAGACAGACAGAGCGGCACCATAAGGGTTCCTTTTTTTTACCATTTTGGTATCGGAACCCTAAAAAGACAGACAGACAGACAAAAATATTTAAAAAATATATTTGTGTTTTATTAGTCCTTTTGACACGGTTTCTACTGTTTTATTATATGTATAGATTACAATTACAATTTTATTAGACCATTATGAAAGTTCCATTCCTAACTATGTAATCTGGAGAAGGGTGAGTATGGTGCATATTTCTTCTTTAAACGTCATTGTAACATTTGCTTTACACTTCCGATTTGTTGTGCACCGCCACAAGTCCGATGATGAATTTGTTTTGACATGGTTGTAAGCATATCCGTTTATACTCGTAATCGCCAGTCTTTTGCCTCCTTCTGTACCCCAGAAAACTGTAAACAATTGAATTACTTCTTTTCTGCTATAATCCATAACTATTTAGGATACTCAAATATAAAATTCATTCTCATTCCTGACGTTATGCATTACTCGTAACTTTGAGAGTGCGTTCAGTTAACGAAACTGAAAACTTACTGGAACATCGGATGAAAACAGAAAATAAATTACGTACCAAAGAATTGAATCAGCTAATAGCGTATGCGTATGGACCGTCTTGTATGTGAGAGATTTAGTTTTTTTTTATTTTCATTTTAGGTAAAGTTGTTTAGTTTCGCTAACTGATCGTGCTCTTAAAAGTCTTTGAATTTTGTTAGTAGAGTCATTATGTTATTATAAATATTTATTTTTCGAACACAAAGAACGCAGTTAATTTCTTTTCGTAAAATACCGATACTCATGCCGTTAGCGTAATATTATATACTAGCTGTTGCCCGCGACTCCGTCCGCGTGGGGTTCAGAAAAAGTAGCAAATGACTTTTCCCATGGTTCAAACTATCTTCGTACCAAGTTTATATCACAATCGGTTTATCGGATTAGTCATAAAAGCTTAACAGACAGACAGACAGTGCAGTTCTCGCCTTTATATTATTAGGTATACAGAGTACCGATAGTACGGATTTTTGTAAATTAAACACGTCGTTTACGTGTGGACTGTTAGGTCACCCACTGTCCTCGTAAGTGTAAAATTATAGTCGAATTCCACGCGGACGAACTATGATACGGGTCTCGTTATATCTTATACAAAACAAAGCCTAACTAAATCTGAGGCTCAGTCACTTTAGCTTCTGTGGCAACTGAAAAAAGAGCGGTACAAAGTCCAACGTGGCTCACATGCTTTTAACTGTACATGTACCTGCATACAAAACTGTTGGCCTACACTTCTGTACAATCGTTGTAACTTATTTCTCCCCTTAAAAGACAATTCCTAAAAAACAATGATTCGTATTTTGTTTATAAGTACTTACCTAATCCCTAAGTTTTCAAAACTTTTGAACTTTCATATTTTTTTTTTACATTTGGTGCACTGCCATGCCGAAACAGGATTTTTTAAATTATTATTTTTATAATAAAACTTAATCTAGATTTTACCAATCTTTAGCTGTACCCACAACTTTTACACAAACAACTGGACCGGATCAAACGGAATTTTCAACAACGTATTTGGCTTTCTTCCGTACAAATATAAGCTTTGTTTGATTTCAGCTCGGTTTCACAGCTTGAAACTTTGAACTCTTCCATTTTCTGTTTGAGTGAAACGATTGCAATAAAAAAAAGTTCAAATATTGCACGAAAGCAACCCAAATAAGTTATTGAAAACTCCGTTTAAGTCGTTCAAATACTTTGTGAGGTATTGGTGTGGCCGCTTAAAATTTCGCGAACCTTCAGTGTGAATGAACCGTTTGCAATGGAATAAAGCACAGAACTATATATAAGCTAAAGCTTATATGTTGCACAAAAAGAAGCCCGACGCGTCATTGAAAACCTCGTTTGAACCAGTTCAGTAGGTGAGTTCTTGGTTCTGCAGCTTGAAACTTTGCGTATCTTCCGTCAGAGTGAACCTTTCGCAATGAAACTAAGCTTGTTTATTGCACAGGAGTAAGCCAAACGCGTTACTGAAAGCCACGTTTGAATCTGCTCAATAGTTTGTGAGTTATTAGCGCCTTTGCTTGAAACTTTGCGTAACTTCTATCTGAGTGAACCGTTTTCAACTAACCTAAGCTTATATGTTGCACGAAAGTACCTAATCCAAGCACGTCATGGAAATGCCAGTTGGAATCGGTACAGTAGTTTGTGAGCTATTGGCGCCGTCTATTGAAACCTCGGGCATTTCCTGTCTGAGTGAATCGTTTTCAATGAAAGTAAGCTAATACATTGCAAAGAATTAAGCTAAACACGTTATTGTAAACCCCGTTTAAATCCGTTTAGTAGTTAGTGAGTTATTGGGGCCGCCGCTTGAAACTTGGTGAATTTTATGTCTGAGTGAACCGTTTGCAATGAAACTAAGCATACATGTTGCATGGAGTAGCCAAATACGTTACTGAAAACCTCGTTTTAATCCGTTCAGTAGTTTGTGAGATATTGGCGCCTCCGCTGGAAATTTCGCGCACCTGTCTGAGTAAGCCGTTTTCAATGAAAGTAAGCTAATATGTTGCAAAGAAGTAAGCTTGACAGTTTATTGAAAACCCTGTTTGAATTCGTTCAATAGTTTGTGAGTTATTTGCTCCGCCGCATGAAACTTAGCATACCTTCTGTCTGAGTGAACCGATTGCAATGAAACTAAACTTTTATGTTGCACAAAAGTAAGCCAAACTCGTAATTAAAAACTCAATTTGAATCGGTTTGCGAGTTATTGTCGTACAGGCAATTTAATACTTTACATTGGTGTAGCTTCTGATTGAGTGAACCGATTTGAGCTTAGCTTAATCTATCTGCGAAAACCGCGAGAAAATCCGTTCAGTAGTTTCGGAGTTTATCGAAAACATACAGACAGACAGACAAAAAGTTCAGAAAACATATTTTTGAGTTCTATTAGTCGTTTCTTATCGCCCACACTAATTTTTTTATAAATTTATCAAAAGTCCAGACACGCGGTTTTTACTCTTTTATTATATGTATAGATATGTATAGATTCTTTGCTCATGCGGCATGATGGAATTTAGTCGTTGCTTAAAGTTAATTTAGTAATAAAATAATCACAGAATAAATAAAAAGCTGTCATGTCAATAACAGACGTGGCAGTTTTTATTTTTAATTCTTTAATAGGCTATGATGTGCCTTCTGACATGAGTCGGGAATCAATGTTTGACGAAAATAAAGAAAATAGTAACTCCGTTATTTGTGTTCGAACAAATTCGTAATTATTTTTAATAACTTAAAGGCCAAGTTTCAAGGTTCTTTACATTTGGATTTCTGTTGCGAATTTATAAAATACCTATACACTTTTAAATTTCTGTTAAAACTAGCGACCCGCCCCGGCTTCGCACAGGTGCAATGCTGATACTAAATACTCGTATACTACAGAGTGTACACACAGCGAAAGTGAATGTATATACAGCGTTCACAGCTCTTTGATGTTTGTCATTAGATAATACAAACACGTTTTCTTTAGAGTTTATTCTTGAAAGATTTTAGGTTATTCTTGCATGGTCATTTGAAAAACACTCAACGCTCAAATCTAAGCCTGCAACGTTGAAAGTTTGACGCTGCAATTTATGAAAAGATATCTTTACCGGAAATTTTAGGCGTTTAAATTAGAAAATCGAGCGGTACTGCCGCAACCGCTGTGTTCCTGCATTTTAAATCTGTAATTATCTTCGTAAGTATTCATTTAAATTACATGCTATGAAGAGCCATATTGATCTATATTAAATGCACAATGTACTTAATGTACTACATTTGATAAGGATTAATGCTGTATTGCTTAAAATCGCTTCTTAAATAAGCCAGTATTTCTCGAAGGATAAAAAATTTTTATTATCCCTAAGAGATAGGCATATACCATCATAGACTTTTTTGTAGACCTTTTTAAGGTGTAAAATACTGTAGTACATTATTTTGATCTATCTCGTAGGGTTAAGCCAGCGTTTGCAATGTAAGTGCAAAAAAAATGTGTTTATTAAAGACATCACATAAGAAACCACTAAAATTATCAGTGTTTCTCTACTATATTATGCATGTATTATACATAAAATTAAAATTCTATTGAATTACTCTATCTATTAAAAAAACCGCATCAAATTCCGTTGCGTAGTTTTAAAGATCTAAGCATACATAGGGACAGACAGACAGCGGGTGACTTTGTTTTATACTACGAGTATGTAGTGATGAAGTGATAGTGATTTACAAATATCCAGAATACTTGAGAATGAACAGCTCTTAAAACATAATTTTAAAAATAAAAAATAAAACACAAAATAATGTCGTAAAGTTTATTCGTATTGATTACCTATCCATAATCCTACGACGTTATCCTGACGGAAGAGCCTGGCTTCCTCGATAAAATTTAAACTTAAATTTTTACAAATCTACTGATAACTGATTACTGCAAGCGTGTGATTTGTTATACTTATTCTTTATTTGATGAGCTTGGTTCTTCATGAACTAAGTTCCTCCGCAAAATACTTCTGTCAGCTTCTCCGCTAAATGGGTAAAAATGCTTGTCGTGAAGATTTTCCTTAATGTCGGTTAGACTGTTTCGCTACTATAGGAATTATAGCGACGATACGTTTTACAAGAAGGAATATAAAGTGTAGATACTTGTGTTAAAGTTTGACATATCTAAAGGGAAAAGGTCATTAGGATCAAAAAATTGTATGGGCGTTCCACAAGGCTCAATTGTGGGACAATTCCTGTTTATTGTCTACATTAACGATTTGTAGCACCTTGTAAAGAACAAGAATGAAATAGTACTATTTGCCGATGATACGTCTTCGATTTTCAAGGTCAAAAGACAACAATCAAATTTTGGCGACGTAAATAGCTTGCTATCTCTGATATAGTTGAGTGGTTTACAGTAAATAATCTGCTTCTTAACGAGAAGAAAACTTTGTGTGTTAAATTTGTATTGCCTAATGTAACGCCAGTTGCAACGAACCTATTAGTAAAAAATAAAACATTGAGTTTTGTGGAATCTACTGTGTTCCTTGGTATTACTCTAGATTACAAGCTACAATGGTGACCGCATATTAATGAATTGTCGAACAGACTCAGTTCTGCCGAGCTCTGACGGATGTAGACACCGCAAGGTTAGTCTACTTCAGTTATTTCCATATTCTGTCTTGTCTGTCATATGGCTTGTTGTTATGGGGTCATGCTGCGGACGCAAACAGCATTTTTATACTACAAAAGCGAGCTGTTCGTGCAATTTACAAAATGAAGCCAAGAGAGTCTCTAAGGAATAAATTTAACAAAAATATTGACAGACACAGTGTCAACACAAGATACAAAATATCAACTTGCTTCTTGAGTTAGCCGTATTCACAAAATTAGTAAATCTTTTAAAGGTCTTTAAAACTGTTATCGAGATAAAATTTTACAAAAAAGGTTATTATCCTAGAATGAAAAAAGATCATTTTGATTTTTTTTTTGAGTTTTGACATATATTCCGTCACGAATGACATATTCTGGTGGTTTGTGGTTATGGTCGAGTGCAGCTCTGACGATGTTGAGTTGTTTGTCAACAGTCAAGCGCGCCTTACATTTACTGCCCACCGTGCATCGGAAACAATACGAAGTACTGTTTGACATTGCGAGATAAAACGAATAGCCCTGCAGTACAGCGTAGCTTTTACCAGATGTATTTTTCAGGAATATTACTTCTGAATCTGAAAATAAATACATTAAATCAAACATAATTCATATGAAAAAAATAAATATTTTTTACGCGACTATATTAACGAATACGATTGAAGAGATAACGAATAAAAAGCTTTATATCATCGTAAATGCTGGTAGAATGTTTGGGATTATCCTTGTTATACGTGGTACAAAATAGCGTCAGGTGGGGGTAGGCGTGGGAATCGTTCATTGGCTCTCCGCCTGTCACCCATGCGCAGAATAACCGTCAGAGCCAAACTTATCCTGCGCACGCGATGTCACGTGATATCGTTAAGTAACGTCAATTTCAAACGTTTCAACATATTCTATTAGCGATTATGATACATAACAGAAAGCCACTTGATCATACTGCCACTGAACAAAATAATATTCAGCATATGATGACAGGCTTAAATACAATCGTGTACTTAGCCTGCCTTAGCTATAACATGGGTAGCATTGTAAAAACACGATATGCACAATATTTTATTAGTAAGTATTCCTAAACGACCGGTCAATAAATGAGAGAAGAAAAACCGATGTGTTCCACTTACGCCACCAATTTCAATTTACTTCCATCTGTGCCACCTGCGTGGTGTCATTCTTCAGAATGTATTTAATTCTTCAGAATGTATTTTTTTTTGTATTCCACCTATGCTACTATTCTCCAAGTAGGATCTAGTGATGTGCTTTATATCGAAAAGTGCCGTAAAAATCGGCCTCTCTAAGGATTTTTTCATCTTAGGATCACACTTTGCTGTGGTCGCTTGATTCAAAGAGAAAACCGGCCAAGTGCGTATCGAACCACGCGCAGTGTAGGGTTCCATAGTTACCTTAAGAACATAACATAACATTAACGTTATATTTTTTCATAACAGCGAGTTCAGGCGGCTATTTGCTATTCCTAAGATTTTCAGTTTTTCGACTATTACTCGTTAACCAGTAAAGCCTACTTAGCTGTGATAGTTTTTATTTCAAACACATCATTAAACTACCACTGTAGTTTTTTTTCACAATTCCGTTAAGATAACGTAGTCGTAGGATAACCTTTTTTTTGTGATGGTGAAAATGCCTACCTAACCAAATTTTTTTTTTGTCGCTGGGCAAAAATGCTTTATGCATCCCCGTCCCACCGGGGGATGGAAGGGGTATGTGGGAGTCCCCGGAAATCCGGTATACCCACTAAAACAACCCAGCGGCACTCCCGCATCGCCCGAGTGGTGGGGGACTGGGAAACCGGCGACCGCCCGCCTTTACGGCAGGCCCTTTACGTCCCTCCGCGCCGGGAAATGACCGTAAATGCTCGGCCATTCCTGCTCGGCGTGGGTGGTGAGCGCCTAACCTAACCTACCTAACCCAACCTAACTGATAAAGATAACCTTTTTTTTGTGACGGTGAAAATGCCTACCTAACCAAATTTTTTTTGTCGCTGGGCAAAAATGCTTTATGCATCCCCATCCCACCGGGGGATGGAAGGGGTATGTGGGAGTCCCCGGAAATCCGGTATACCCACTAAAACAACCCAGCGGCACTCCCGCATCGCCCGAGTGGTGGGGGACTGGGAAACCGGCGTTAGCTAAGGTTAGGTAAGGAGCTAACCTTAGATAACGAACGTGAAATACAATCTGGCGACATTCAGTAATCTAAACCCATTTGAAATCTGCCGACGCCGTTTTACATAATGGCGCCTGTTTATATTGTCCGGCCTTTTGTAATCCGACATGTTATATAATATGGCTGCGACATCGACATTTAATTTTCCAGCTAATATTGACCTCATCACTAGACACTACTTGGAACGTGGTGGCAAAAGTGGAATACAAAATTAATAATTTAATGATTTTTAAGTTCGCCACAACGCATGCGACGTAAGTGGAAGTAAATTGGTGTCATTCGATTAGCAGCCAAGTAGGTAATAAATAGGTGGAGTAAGTGGAATACCTCGAAAAACGTTAAAAATGTAGTTGAATGCAGACTAACATTACTAAATTTTTATAAAAATTCCATCCTTAACAATATATTTAGGAGGAGGGTGTGTATGGTGCGTGTTTCCGTTGATGATTTTTCCTTCAGACGTCATTGTGACCCTCGCGCTACATTTATGGTTTGATGTGCACCGCCAAGAGTCGTTGTCAACGATTGCGGGATTTTTTTTGGTCAAGTAGTTAAAAGTAAATCCATTTACAATAGCCAGTCTCTTTCCACTGCGGCTTCTCACCCAGGATACTGCAAAGATAAAAACATTTTTAAAATTTTCGTTGGTGGTCCAAAAACTTTCAATAAATAAACTGCCGAACTGATTAACATTCGTCTAAGTATTCAAATACTAGATGCAACTTACTAAAATACTTTATGACGTAAAGTTTAAGAAATAGCAATACAGCGTAATAATAAAAATCTAGCTATACTTCAATATAGTACCTAGGACATGAAACTGGCCAACTTTCCCCAAAAAACATAAGTCTAAATATCAAAAAAGTTTTGGTCGTCCCATATAAATTCCAGTATTGATGGCACAAGCTTTGTATGTGGAAACCAATGTTTTTTTTTGACCTGTTTTTCGTGGGGAAGGTTGTTTAATTTCATATGCTGAGTGCTATACTAGAGTATTGCTAGATGTTTTATTATCACGCTTTATACAAGAAGAGCATTATAATTATAGATCACTTGATAATTGATCAGCTAAGCTTATTAACACTATTTTCATCGTAACTCAACGAAAAGATTTACTACCGAATAAAATACATGGTGACGAGTTATGCACTTTATTAATTTTAATAATATGTATTTGTTAGTAAATGTCTAAGATATTATTATTATTGTGACAAAATATTAATACACTAAAAACATTAGTTAAACTCTTCAACTATAAAGTTACCCAACTAAACATAAAACTTAAATAATCGCGTCGTATAAAGAAAGTTTGACGAGCAAGTAAAAGAAGGATTCGCAGATTTACAATCCAAAAATGGTACAATTAGCTTTGGATGAACAAAAGAGATGTGCTCCAAAACCTTCTTTCTATCATCTCCCTAAAGATTTGCCTGGCTTCAAGAAAAACTTATTGGATTCTCAAAGTCTTCAAAATGCCAAGAAGTCATGGAGGAAATATATCGTGAGGAAATGAACTTATTTTCAAAAGACGAGCAACAACGAGGGCCTAGTGGAAGGAAAGAGACGATTTGTCCTGCAATGGGATGGAATAAGTATACTTTTCCCACATTTGTTTTTAAAATACACACACTGATTCATTAAAGGGATTTATTTTCAAATGTTATAGATATAAAACAATATATGATGTTTGTACTAATAAAAACCATTCTATAAATTATTATTATAACAAAATTATATTGTAATAATATAATGTAATATTAAGTGCCAAATAATAATCAAGCAGAGTATCTACTTATCTAAAATATTTTTAGATTTTA
The DNA here is from genome assembly GCA_947532105.1 of Athrips mouffetella. NCBI lineage: Eukaryota > Metazoa > Arthropoda > Insecta > Lepidoptera > Gelechiidae > Athrips > Athrips mouffetella. Next base: position 22,350,931 of record OX383964.1, on the reverse strand, counting down.
TCTAATTTTACACTTGACGTCAACTACTAATAGTTGTTTAGTAACTAGAGCAAAAACTAAAACTATCATTAAGCATCATTTAAGTATTATTATTTTTACTACACTGCACCACTCATAATATTGTTAGGGATTCCTCTCCCAAAGGTTCTCTGGAAGAGATCGCTTATAGCGATAAGGCCGCCTTTGCCCACATTTAGTTTAGTTTCTTTTGTGACTGTATTGTTTCTGTTATTGTACATAGTGCAATAAAGTGTTTATCTTAAACGCTAAAAAAGACCATCTAATCGTTTCATTTTTAGTCGAACATCTGTTTTCTTTTCGGATTGCTGCCAGTAGTGCATTTGATTTTACTTAATAAAAGATTACAAAAACTTATGACCCACATAAAAGAACAAGAGAAGAATTTACGACTAAACAACATTTTTCTTGTATTTTTTCTTATTTTTCCACCTTATATTAATTTCATTAAACGAAGAAATAAGTAGTTTAAGTATTTTCAGCGCGATCTATAAACCTTTATCTACTGTTGTTCTCATTCCATCTTATAACCAACCTGGTTATATGATCTAGGCATTTTTTCGTAAACTCCATTTCGAACAATATACTGGGGCGGTGGGTGGTTGTGGTCTGCATTGACGCGGATCATGGTGGCTCCATCCAGAGAGGTTTTGATGCGAGCTCGGCACTTGCAAGCCCTCGTGCAGTACCAGAGCCTGGCCGACTGGCTCTCCAGGTGGAGGTAGAAGCTGTGACCTTGGTACAGAAGAAGGGGCTTGCCAGCTGGATTATGCACGATCCTCACTGAAATTAAGAGCAGAGTTATTTTTATAGGTGGTAAAGCTTGAGGTAAAGTGCATCGCCAAATGTGAATGTTTCATCCCATCGTTTTTTCTGCTGCAAACAGCAGTGTTGTACTGTTTAGTTCTAAAAAAATTTAAAGCGTCTAAAAGAGACAGTGAAAATACCGGAAATCGATAAGCTCTATCAGTATTTGTTAAGTAAGATTGGCAATTTGGAAACCCAGAAAAATAATCAACTTTAGCTCAAAACCTAAATATAAGATATTTTGCCGTTTCAATTTTAGGTACATTTCTTACAGAAAAAATAAATTCACATTGAAAAATAACACATACACCACTTATTGCAGGTAAGTACGGCTTGTCGATAAAGTTTATTAACTTTGATTACATCAATACAAAAAGTAAAAGACAGATTACTACTCCGCTTTAAAGTGTCATGAAATAGATTACAGTTTCAAATATACTCCGTTTCGAATAACATAATCAGGTGGAAGATGATTATGATCGGGAATGATGAGCTTCAAAGAACCGTCAACATCAGTGGTTATCCGCGCTTTGCACTTAGTACTAGTTCTAGTACAGTACCATCTCTTGTTGGTCGCCGAGCTTTGCTTGTGCAGGAAGAAACTGTTACCTTGGTACACAAGCAGAGGTTTACCAGACTGATTAGTTACCAAGACGACTGAAAGTAAAGATGTTTTCTATTATTTTAGACAAAAAATTGTAAAAAAAAATATATAAATTATCATTTATATATTAATTTATTTATTATTATATAAATTGTAATAATTGGTAATTTTTTTTTGTAATTAGAATTAAAACTCTAAAATTAAACCTAAATTGAATAAAATAAAAAAAACTTCAACAAGTACATATATTAACAAGAAGAAGCAGTAATTTCCGTACAAGAATAGCATTATTTACTAAGTTTGATATACAATCCATTTCGTATCACGTATTTTTGTGGCGGGTGAGTGTGTTCTGTGTTCATATGACTTACTTCACTGCTGCTGTTGATTAGAGTCAGTGCAGCTCTACACTTCTGGGATTGGCTCCTGGTACATATCCACCGTGAGGTGCAAGACCCCTTCTTAGCCATGTAGAACGTGTAGCCATGCAGTAACGCTAATGTCTTACCTTTGTGGTTTCTTACCCACATCACTGTAACACAAAAAACGTCGTAAAAGTATTAAATGTTGTAATAAGCAAAATAAAAAACTGCTACCTTCAAAACACAATTTATTCTAAGCACCTACCCTATTATATTGAACATATAACTCTACAACAAATAACAATTGAGTACACGTTTTTAAAAAATGGCTAAATGCATTTTCAGGCCACGCGCAGTATAGGGTTCCGTAATTGACAACTTTTCATATATAAATAAAGCTCTAATTAGAAAACCATTTCGAGATTATGTTTTCCAAGTCACATAAAAGTTACTTTGAGAATATTTAGTTTTTGTATTTCGGAGAAAACAATAAATTAACAAAAAATATGATGATGACGTCACATCGCGGCTGAACTGGCTGAATAGTGCACACGGCCATTTTCCAATTTAAAAAAGTGTAGTCAAAGCTTATGACAAACATTTTGGCGGGAGTCCTTGTTGTACAGTTTCTACATGTTTTCACGAAGCAGTATTGCATTTCATGGGTTTCCAGGGTTCTTCAACGCCCGTCATTTTATAGGCATCGAAAATTCTTGTTATTAAAGCTCGTGTGATAGCAATTTAACTTGTAAACGTTTCGTGCAAGATTTATGTTTACGACAGACGTGACGTGACAGCTTGACTAGACTTTTTTTTTATTGGCAGTGACCTTGCTCACTATTTTGCCAATTTAGCCGCGGTGTGACGCCACGTCCGGTTAAAATATTTTAAACTTTATAATTAAAATTTTATATAAAAACTTGCTTATTTAACAAAATAAAAAAATACGTGTCCCTTATTTTTAGATCCTGTTCCCTACCACATACAAACATTTGTACATAATACAGTTGAAAGATTGTGGATTGCCTTATGAATCATTATTAATCTCTGTAGTGATCATTTTTCGGAAGTCGGGATCCTTGAGCAAATTTCATTGCTAATGACGTTGGGCCGTGGAGGATGCGTGTGGTCGTTTTTCATACGGATGATCTCGCCGTGCTTGGTAGCGTCGAACTTAGTTGTTCTTTACGCAAAACCAGCGGTCGGTATTCGTTCGCCGGCTGCCGCCCGTTTATAGCAAGCAGTTGCTTTCCCCCTACAAGTGGTTGTCCATATCACGGAGTCAGAATCGAAAAACATATGTTAAATTAAGGAACAATGTTCAGCAGAGTTAGATTTCAATCTTTCAATTACTGTTATTTTTAAACCACATACAGTTTTCTACATCATTTATTTTATGTCTGTTTCCCTACGCAAAAGGAGGGTTGTTGATGTTAGTATTAGCGCAGAAAATGCAGTAAACGAGTAAAACAAAAAGCATTATCGTGGTTTGTTAAGTACAAGCAAAAGCGCTACATATTCATTCAGCCTTAAAACACAAACACGAATTTAATTAGTGATTATGGAGTCTATCAACGCGTAGGATGCAATCATTATGCGTGACGGCAATCGCTTTGCAGCCTCGCTTGAATCTCTCAGGACAATGCCACAGTGTTTTCTGCATCCTGCCCATCATGCTGTGTTTCCGCAACACATATCCGTCCACCAACAGCGACGTAGTCCCACGACTTGTTCGCACAAACTGAACTAAAACAGAACAAATAACTTTAGAAGATAACACGCCAGACTAAAAGGTAAATTTGAAACGCTCACAATTTACGAGTGCAACTTCATCATAAAAAAGTTATGGCAAATTCTCATCGCCACGATTCTAATCCCACCTTCGTAAAAAAAAAATCTTTGCTTCTTGAACTTTTTTGCAAATAAAAAATATAGCTCTTGGTAAGACAAGTGAATTTCATAAGTAAATCGATCAAATCGTGAGTTTTTGATCCCAGGAAAATCACGCCACGCAATGATCCACAAAAACGACTCAGTAACTTAACAATCATTATTTTCTCATTTACTGCTGTTTATGAGACTACATGTTCATGAAATAGCAACTTTTATCTTATTTTCATAATAAGGTAAACAGGCAAATAAAAGATATCAATAAACATAAGAAACAATTAACCAAGGTTAACAACATTGTCTTATGTTATAATACTGTCTTTCAACATCAAAATAGCAGATTATACTAACTTAATTATATTTTTGTTAATTCATAACCACTTGTCGCTATGTTTCCAAATAAAACAAGGCATATAATTCATTTTTGACAAGAAATGAGCTTCGTGCATCAAAAAATCAACTTCGTGGCATAAAATGACCTTTGTTATTAAAAATCAATATAAAAGATAATAAAAATATGCTTCTATTAATACATGGAGACCACGGAGTTTTGGTTCATAGATGACAATGTTCTCCTTTGATTTCGGTCACGTTACCATGGACGGTGTATAGTTTAGCTCTGCAGCCGGCCGTACTACGCGAACATATCCACAGTTTTCTCACCTTAGCGTCAGTTTTGTATGCAGGGTGGATGTTAAACCGGGACCCTCGAAACAAAATCACAGGATTACCGTATCTTGATAACATGTAAAAAGGCGCAGCTTCCATTTCGATCTCTGAAAATAAAGTTTCGTAATGAAAAAACCAAACTAAAATTATAGCCATCACTTGCCCTTAGAGTGGTAGTTTCATCGTTATTTATTTGTTTGTATCAACATGTCTTCGTTCGTTGGGATATCGAAAACTTCTTAGAAGACCTAAAAAGGTACTGGAAGGATCTGACTCTGTAGATGATAAAAATAACGTAAGCCTAAATAATTAAAAACACTCTGAGGTTCAGAGCTAATAATAAAAAAGGAATTATATTTTAATTTGTTACTTCAACTATTACTAGATAAGGACTTGTGGTGTACAGCAGGCCATGCTGGTGGGCCAGCTTGAACAATGGCTGTCAATCACCAACTACCGCCACTGCGCTGGCCGATGCAGCCAGTCTCTATCGGGCCGTGGTACAGGACACACGTCTAAATAAGATACGAGTTATTAATATTGTAGCATTGATTTGTTAGTCTATTTGACCTTATACTTGTTGTGTCTTAACACTGAAATATATCCCAGTTCACACGAGGCCCGACGGTGTCTAATTATTATCTATTCTAACCTCTTACTTACTCCTGTGACGTGCGGACGTCACACGTGGCGACGAAGATGGGATTTTTTTGCGACGAATTTCAGAGTAAGTAAGTCTAAGTACCTTAAGATGTATTTGAAAAAAAAAGGAAGGAAGTAGCGAAATTATACCGCTACGTGATTTTTTTTCTCGTGCGCCATCACGCCAACAAATAAGTAAGAAATGAATATGTTTGCCTGCAAAAGCGAATAAGTTTTATAAAGTTTTGCATATTATCTATTTACCGAAAGTGTAGTGAGGATAAATTTAAGAATAAGGATCCATAGGTACCTAAGCAGTGATACAGATGGGAATTACCCACCGTTGACTGTACCTAATTGATTTCATTAATTCGTGGCAGAACTTTACCTTTATCATACTAAATTATTTTGTTTACATTTAGCGGTGATCGGGCGGTGGCGCACGGGACAAAAATGCATCGCTCTGGCAGGTTGTTTTCAGTGCATTAGAATATTATTGTACTGATGAGTAACTTCCTACCCTTTTGAGAAGTAGTAGGTCGAGTAGTGACCGGTACTAATAAGTTTTGATGGTGAAGCCGAGAAATTAAAAATACCTGTGGAATTGTTTAACAGTAAGTAAGTATTAAGCTGGAACAAACATGTGGCTGATGTGACTTATACCGTAGCTTAATTGTACCACATGCTACTATGCAATATTTGTTTAAATATTTGTAATCGGATTCTCGAGGGCGGCTCAGCGATTTTGATGAAATTTACCATGCGGGGGTATTCGGGTGCGAAGAATCAATCTAGCTGGGTCTGTGTCTGAGAAAATTTTCCCCGTGTTTTAAGCATTTTTATAAAGTACCGCGTTTTAGGCAAAAACCTACAGCGTCATCTGTTGGCGGGTAGCACAGCTTGCTCACCCGATGATATTTTAATGTTGAAGCTGCTATTATAGTGTGAAGCTTGGTCGCCCGGGTACTTTCTGAGAAATATGCTCAAACAGCTACATAAAATACCTACATGTTAATTTAATCAAGTGCACATACTTTTAACAATGGGAAATCTACAAAAAACGGTTTTAAACTATGTGTTTTAGTTGTGGAGGCTAAGAACCAATAAACTATTATACATTGAAAGTTGTGTTTACAATTTCAATAGGTATTTTATGACTAGTCCGGATGGTACAATTTATACTCAGTAGTAAACTGATTTTGTCAGTTGGTACTAAAAAGAATTAACGAATATGTGATACAATTTATACTCAGTAGTAAACTGATTTTGTCAGCTGGTACTAAAAAGAATTAACGAATATGTGATACAATTTATACTCAGTAGTAAACTGATTTTGTCAGTTGGTACTAAAAAGAATTAACGAATATGTGATACAATTTATACTCAGTAGTAAACTGATTTTGTCAGTTGGTACTAAAAAGAATTAACGAATATGTGATACAATTTATACTCAGTAGTAAACTGATTTTGTCAGTTGGTACTAAAAAGAATTAACGAATATGTGATATAATTTATGCTCAGTAGTAAACTGATATTGTCAGTTGGTACTAAAGAGAAATAAGGAATATGTGGTATTGTGTATGCCCAGTAGTAAACTGATATTGTCAGTTGGTACTAAAAAGAAATAAGAAATATATGGTATATTTGCGCTCAGTAGTAAACTGACACTGTCAGTTGGTACTAACAAGGAAATATTATATCGTATAATATGCGCTCAGTAGTAAACTGACATTGTCAGTTGGTACTAACAAAGAAATATTATGTCGTATAATGTGCGCTCAGTAGTAAACTGACATTGTCAGTTGGTACTAACAAAGAAATATTATGTCGCATAATGTGCGTTCAGTAGTAAACTGACATTGTCAGTTGGTACTAACAAAGGAATATTATGTCGTGTAATGTGCGTTCAGTAGTAGACTGACATTGTCAGTTGGTACTAACAAATAAGTGTTATGTCGTATAATGTGCGTTCAGTAGTAAACTGACATTGTCAGTTGGTACTAACATAGAAATATATCGTTTAATGTGCGCTCAGTAGTAAACTGACATTGTCAGTTGGTACTAACAAAGGAATAAGAAATATATCGTATGATGTGCGTCCTTTAGTAAACTGCCATTGTCAGTTGGTACTAACAAAGAATTAGTGACGTAGGTCACCCCAAAATGTCCAACATACCTCCTCTGGAGCTATTAGATTGTTTAAGCGAAGCTGGTTCCGTCAGTTTACGCTAGGAAAGTTTTCTAAAGAAAAAATGGCTACATATGCATGTTGGAGGGTTAGCATTGCAAGGGATATACCACAATATTCCGGATGATGACGATTAAGAGGAGGATACCGGTGTTGTATACAAGGCTGCAATAACATAACTTAATCGTTGCTTTTCACCCAAACAATGCAAAGTCTACAAGCGGCACTTATTTGGATTAATAAAAAAAAGAGCCCGGTGAAAAGTTTGAAAAGCTTGTTGTCCGATTACGTCATCAAAGTAGTATGAAGTAACATACCTACTTCGAACAACAATGAAAAACAAAAAAGTTGTACAGGCAGTGGGAGACGTTGTGCTGTGTTCTGAACGGATCACGGCTGCTCGCTCAGTATTAATGACAGTGAAGTATACCTACAACTACTCATAAGTAGGTACATCGGAGTGTAACTAGTATGTATTGAATGATCCCACTTGAAGTGGAAGGTACGGTACATAGACAATTATGTGTACTTATTACATCTTAAAGCAATATTGATTTTGTTCTATAGGCCAAGACAACCAAAAATAATGCCTACCTATTATTGTTCAGTGCCTAAATCAAGACATAGGATTATGTCTTCTTGTCGTGTTAATCAATAAATAAATAAATTGTAAGAAGCAATTGATTTTAAGGATGATTAAATAAATACATTTTACAATGTTAGAAATAAATTATGTGTTTGCAACCGACCACTACCAGTGGTTTGTCCATTTGCAACGTTAAAAAACTAACCTATCATTGATGGTAGGCACCAATTTAAAATTTGTACAAACTTAGATATAAACTTTGGTTGTAAAGTAGCTTGGTCCCTGGACAGGCATAATAACATACCTTTTGTAATATAGGTTAAACAAAAAAAGGTTGTCTGCCCGGAGGTGTAAAGAAATCATTGAAATTTAAAAAACTAAAATATTTATCCCGCTACCTAATGGGATTTTTGTAGTAAATAAGCCTCTCAGGTAATTGTAGAAAAGTATTTTTAATTTAGGTTTTCTTGTATAACTTTTCTTATACATAACATAACATGTAAAGCAACAAAATACTCCTCAAAAGCGTTGTGGAAATAAAGATACCTATGATCTTAAGTAGGTGTATATTTGCTTAAACAAATGAATATCTCTTAATGAAATAAAAAAAAATAATTAAAAAGTTGATTTGCTGACAAACACGGTACAGGTAAGATAATAAAAATCAACAAAGTGGAAAAGCGGCAATTGCGCTAGAAATAAGTGAGCAAAGGTCTTATGAAATTAGAAAAAAAAATAAGCTAGTATACTCGTAATACTCTGCCCGCCGGCGGCGCGGTGTTTTGTTAATACGAGGTTAATACATTCATCTTTTGGTACCGAAGGGCTGTCATTCAACTTAAGTTGTCAAAATTACAAAAGTAACTAAAGTCCATATTTATAAATAATTCATTTACAAATTTTATTGAAACGAAAAAAAAATACAACAAAAACAGTTCCAAAAATTTTACACTACCTAAGTTTTGAAAATTGATAAAAAAGAAAAACTGTTTTGTACAACATATTTCAAGTTAATTGTGGTGAGATTTATTATAATATATACAGGTAACTAAGTATAACTAAGTATTTCTCACAAAACAAAACTCTTAAGTAAACTCATTCATTTGGAATTCTTCATGTCATGGCATTGTTGGGTCCAGTATATATAAATATACCACCCACAAAAAAAAATAACGATAAGAATAATTGTTTTAGTTTTTAGACATTCAGATTAAAGGTACTAATAGTGAAATTATATTGACAAATAACTTCAATTGATATCACCACCTTATTAATTTATGTCAAATTGGGACAAAGTATTTTATTGTGATCGAGAACTTTGGTTTCCTTTTTATATGGAAAAAAAAACACCGTGGTAACCAGAGATCATTCATCTGAAAGCTATCATTAGCTTATCTATATTATGTAATGAATGGTTTGGTGTATGCTTGTCACCCTGCTCACAGAAATAATATAGAACAATAATAGTCTTGGAAGGAGGGGTGGACGCTTCGATCCAGATATGCGGGTGGATTGAGGTACGAGTACGTGCTTAGTAATGAGTCGAATGAGATCGACTTTCTGAGGAGTTCCTGGCTTGGAACAGCACAGTTTATATCATCACCACACATTTGGATGACATGGGTGATCTTGTACTTCGAAGCGTGCGTTTTAGGTCTGGGTATAGATCATAAATTTAGTAGGTGTAATTAGAACAACAAAAATTCGTTAACTGTGCTAACCATATGAAAAAAAATATATATTTATTATAAATAGGTATCTGAAGAACATGTAATTGTTTTGGTTTAGTTGTAATATTTAAAGCCATATTTCATTTATTTTCAATAGTCTTTGTATTTTTGTTTGTTTATCACCTGAAAACCTATGGAAACCGTTGGTGTGAAATAAAAATAAAAAGAAAAAAGGTGGAGGAAAGATAGGTAGTGGTGTTTCTCACTTTTGCCTTCCTCTAAAGGCGTTAAAGTAACACAGGGCTTTAAAATTAAGGTCCTCCTGGAAGTTCTGGGTTGGCTGCTGTAGGCAGGCTTCATTGATCAATGGATGGTGTACTGCTTGTGCTGTTTCAGATATAAAACAATTAAAACAAGGAAGGGGTGTGGTGTACAGCAGGCCATGCTGGTGGGCCAGCTTGAACAATGGCTGTCAATCACCAACTACCGCCACTGCGCTGGCCGATGCAGCCAGTCTCTATCGGGCCGTGGTACAGGACACACGTCTAAATAAGATACGAGTTATTAATATTGTAGCATTGATTTGTTAGTCTATTTGACCTTATACTTGTTGTGTCTTAACACTGAAATATATCCCAGTTCACACGAGGCCCGACGGTGTCTAATTATTATCTATTCTAACCTCTTACTTACTCCTGTGACGTGCGGACGTCACAGGACTCATAAACTGTGACTGTCACATGTGTCTCATTATCGTATTTTATGTGTTGTTTGTGTGAATTTAAATTTAATGTGTATGGTCATTCCTGCTTATGACGATGACATCATCGATTGTGATGATGGCGGCCCGGCAGCCACGTGACCAGTGTCCACACACCCAGCGCTTCCTCGGCCCCTTACCTCCCTTGCTGGTGGAAGAAAGACTAAAACTGTACTTTCCGATTTTGATCATTCTATTCCCATAACGGTTCACCGCAAACTCTGGTACGGGTTGTTGACCTGATGAACAAAGTAATAAGAGTGAGTGTTTTTTTACAACTGATGATTAGGCTTTGGCATGTGTCTTTAAATTTTACCCATAGTCCAAAAATTCGAGCATGGCCCTCCTTTAGAGATGATAATCATTGGGACAGGTGAGATGACGGACGACATTATGACTAGATGAAAATTGCACGCGCTTACTAAAATACAATTTAAATTAAAAAACAAAATTTAATAACGTAAAAATACACTCACATAAAAATAGGTGCGATACGTAAATGTAATAAAAATAAATATACAAACTAGCGTAATTGAACGGTTAAAATAAATATGTATACTTCTTCTTCTGGAAGGACATCATCGTCTGCGCAGGTTTTTAAATTGTAGCCTATGTGTAATTCTGATGTATTAGCTATATCATTGTAAAGTTTCATAAAAATCCATTCAGAAGTTTTTACGTGAAAAAGTAACAAACATACATCCATACATACTTACAAACTTTCGCGTTTATAATATTAGTAGGATAAACATGTTAAAATAAGTATGGTAAATTTCATCGAAATCTTTAAAGCCGTTTTCGAGAAACCTTTGGTTTGTTTTTAAACATATTGTTTTAGGATTCATGATATTAGAGTAGATAAAATTGTGTATGCAACTCCACATTACATTTTACAATTAGGTACAAAACACTCGTGTCATCTATAGATAAAAGCTCGCTACGCGCTCGCCTGCGTCCCATAAACCGACACACGAGTTTTATACCTGTCATTATGTACCGTTGCATGAACTCCTATAAACCATAAAAAACTCAAACGTGCAGGCGACTATTAAATTATGATTATTAACGTAAAGGGGTCCAAATAGGGGGGGGAGGGGGGGCAAATTTCAAATTGTCGCTACTAGGTCGAGTGGGGTATCATATGAAAGGGCTTTACTTTTACATTCTAAAATATATTTTTGTATATAGTTTTTAAGTTATTATGAAAAATGACAAAAAGAATACCGTTACCTCTCCCCCCCCCTTACCTCCGAAGATCGTGAAAGGAAACATCTGAATTAATTACAGTCGATAGAAGTCTATGTAAATATTACAGCAAAAATAAAACGATCTTTCTATGTTGCACGTTTTACAAAAAAAATTAGTTTTGCGGTCCTAAAAATGGACTTTATTGCTTCCAAAAATACTAAACCCTAGGCGCTTGTTGCCGATCCGCTTTATTGCCTAGACTACTCATACTATTTTAAAAGACGTCAAAACTTGGATAGGTATTGACTACTTACTTTAAGGTGGTATAATAATATCTGCCAGTTTGCTTATGAATTGAAAAGACACAGACTTTGCTACATTATATGAGCTTTTATTCGAAATTGTAACATTATCAAAAAAAATATAAACGTATCAGCTTTAAAAGTCACCAATTTACGTATCGTGTTGAAATATCACCGAAATAGAAAGCTTAAGCAACGTTAATGCGCTAATATTTTACAAATATACAAACACCTTTATAGATTTCGAACATCAAGCACAAGCTACCTAAAAAAGAAGAGATCTTCAAAATTATGAGATACCTACATATTAAAATAATAACATTATGATTTTCATAACTAAAACAATAAATCCGTAACACAAGGTAATATGCTATGTACATCGTAAGCGTAGGTAAAGATAAAAAGAATTTCGCAGAATAAACAGAAATCCATTAAAAATATAAAATTATCATTATTGCAAATGAAATAAAAATTATTCAGTCTTTATGTTCGTCTGGATTAGGCGGTCGCAACCACAGATCTGTTTTAGGAAATATCCTTGGAAAGTGGAGGGCGTGTAATGCTAGAGCTGCCGCGTTGGAAGAAGTCATAGGAGAGGCAAGGATGTTGGAAGCAGGGACAGAAAGGCTAGAAGAGCCAGTGTTGAGAGAGGGGAGGATGTTGGAGGCAGGTTGGTGAAGGCGCGGGCGCAGCTGCACGAAGGCACCGTGTCCACAGCGCGCGTGCGAGGGGGGCGCGTGGTTGTGCGCCTCGCCAGACGCCACCAGCTTGCCGGACGCGAGGCGCACGCGCGCGCGGCACCCCATGTGCTTCGACGAGCAGTAGAAGAACCGCCCTCCCACCTGCGAGTACGTGTACCCGCGCATCACCAAGATCAACTTCCCTTTCTCCGTCGGAAGAAACTGCACATCTGCAATTAAAAAACTTTTTAAAACTCCTCAGATTAAAAGTAAAATAGCTTTTGAATAATAAATATAAAAAATAATCAATAAACTAATTTGTAACAAGCTGCATGAGAAGAATGGCGACTTGTCATTTCGGAGACCAAGATCCTCTTCAGGTCGCTGAGTCAGCATAAATAAGTGTAAAATTATAATTTTTTTTTAATATTCAACACATTGTTAAAGCAGTTAGGATAATTTAAAGACTGTCTTTGATAATAAAATTATTCTTAAAGTCTGTTAAGTCGTTATAAAGACTATACCGAAGATCTAGTTTAACATCTTCAATATTCGGTTTCTTATTAAAATACTTAGTGCTTATCACTCTTTTTACAGCAATTTTGACAGCAATGTTAGTGGTAAAATCACCGTGTAAAGACCAATGATTTCGGTCGTACTTGCTTCGCTCGAAATAGAAACCGTGCTAATTCATGTTACTATCGGATGACATCTGCTATCACTTCAAAATTCACATCTCCTTTGATATGCAATGTCACATCGTCATCGATCATTATAAAGTATTCAAAATTACAGTTACAAAAATAATAGGATTAGGTAATTTATTGTGACTTCACATCACACATCCCTAATTTGCGACGAATTATTTATTTAATCCTACATCTAAAACCCTTTTTATCCTGTGGTAGAGACTCATCCAATGGATTTGATTTGCCTTTTGGTTAAGTTTATAACCGCCTGGTTCACACAGCTACAGTATAATTTATGTGCCTTTTTACCTTCGAGCAGAGCGAAAAAGGTATGTTTTACGTGAAAAAATTAAAGCTTTTTTTATTTTCTCAAAACTGTGTTGCATATCAATGTAAATCCTCCTCCTGAAAATGTTCGTCCGTCGGTAGGTCGGTCGGTTTATCCGTCACGCTTTGGTCAGCGAGGTTATTATTATTCTAGTGACTAAACGAATAGTCCTATTGACACCATATTTTAAATTTAAGATTATAATACGAATTTATCGAAGAATTCTGTGTAATTTTTTGCGGGCTCTCATTTTGAGGGTAGCAGTCATGAATAATTGAATTTTGCTGAAAACGGCTCAAACTATTTTTAAGACACTTTGCATGACCAAACATCTTCGTGTAAGGTATCTTACGGCAGTATTAATTTGTTCGTGTAATTTCATGTAAGGGGTGTTCCAGTACTACCAAAATGAAAACATGTGAGTTTTTTTGGACTGGACTGGTTATCTGGATACTTAATTAATCTTTTTTTTCAATATCTTCATAATCATAATTTATTGCAGTCACAGGTATCAGTACAGGTACAAATTGATGTTAAATAAAATTTTGTTTCACTGTAATTTGCCTTGTCAGCATGCAATTTTTACATTTATAAAATTGTATACAGGGTGAACAACTTTTCTTAGGAAACATGTGGTGGGTAATGAAAAAAATATTCCCTGCAAGTATAGTATCCATTGATCTGTGAAGGTGTTCTATTACTACCAAATTTAAACATGCGATTTACTCTAAATCGATTACGGTTAGTATAAATTCTGAATTGATCTGCATATTTCTAAAGAACATTTTTTGGAAAACCAAAATATAAGTTTGTATTTTCGTAATATGTATATTACAAAAGACATGTATACTAGTGGTTTTTTATTCCGAGATAAATTTACAGACTTGAAATTTATATCATATAAAGGAGAATAAAAAAAAGAAAGAAGAACAACAAAAATTTTTTTTTTTGGGGCCGCCATTTTTTTATAATATTTTTTTTAAATATTGATAGTGGACTTTTTTTTAAGTACTGGCAACACCAAAGATTTGTGCGGCAAAATATTACCTTGACATTGACAGCAGGATAGCTGTATATGACGCCCGTGTGCGTGGTCAAGACAGACTGCTGTCAAAGGGTAATTTTTTTTTGTTTGTGGCAAAAGGGTAATGTTCATGAGTTTTTCAAAGTAATAATTTTTTGAAGCAGTGTGTTTCAGGGCTCCCGCTCACGACCGTATTTATAGTATTATTACAATCTAAGACCGTATTTTTGTCGGCCGATTTCTTGTATGATAATTAGAGAGGTGATCGATCAAAATAATATCGACACACGATGTCGATGATTTATTTTTTTTCTAGTAAGATACCATGAATATATTTTTTTATAAGTCTCGGTATTATCAAAAATGCTTCTTATGGTCATTATTTGTTAATATACAGGGTGTTAGGCTAGGATAACTATACAGGATGTTAGGGTAAGTATACAAGGTGTCAGGTTAGGATGACTACTATATGTACAGGGTTTTAGGGTAAGTATACAGGGTGTTAGGTTAGGATTGCTATACAGGATGTTAGGGTAAGTATACAGGGTGTTAGGATAGGATAAATACACAGGGTTTCAAGGTAAGTATACAGGGTGTAAGATTATGATCACCATATGTACAGAGTCTTAGGGTAATTATACAGGGTCTTAGGATAGGATAACTATACAGGGTGTTAGTGTGTTAGTGTTAGTCCTAACACCCTGTGTAGTAACACCCTGTATACTTACCCTAAGACCCTGTACATATAGTGATCCTAATCTAAAATCCTGTACACACCCTAACACCCTGTATACTTACCCTAAGACCCTGTACATATAGTGATCCTAATCTAACAAACTGTATACGTACCCGAACATCCCGTATAGTAATCCTAACCTAACACCCTGTATACTTACCCTCAAACCCTGTAAATATAGTGATCTTAACCTAACACCCTGTATAGTTATCCTATCCTAACACCCTGTATACTTACCCTAAAACCCTGTACATAAAGTGATACTAACCTAACATCCTGTATAGGTATCCTATCCTAACACCCTGTATACTTACCCTATGACCCTGTACATATGGTGATCCTAATCTAACCCTGTATACTTATCCTTAAACCCTGTACATATAGTGATCCTATTCTAAAACCCTGTATAGTTATCCTATCCTAACACCCTGTATACTTACCCTAAGACCCTGTACATATGGTGATCCTAATCTAACACCCTGTATACTTACTTACCCTAAGGGCTCCCGCACACGACCGAGAATCGGTGACCGATTTTTTGTCGACATCCCGCTCTGACGTGTTATCACCTGCATCTTCCCTCCTTGTTCTGGCCGATAATCGCCCACCGATTCTCGGTCGTGTGCGGGAGCCTTAAAACCCTGTTGTAAGTAGGGTTGTCATAGTCTAATCAGTGTTGCCAAATTCGAATCAGTGATGCCGTATTTCAATAACTTTAAAAATCAATTGTAAAAAAATGGTGGCCTAAAAAAATATTCTTTCTTCACCAAAATATTATCTACTATCCTATCCACCATATGAACTTGGTTTAAACCCTGTTAATCTTCCCTCGAAATAAAAATCCAACCTCCATAGTAAAATTTTACATCTCTTTTAGTTTGCAGGTGATACTGTTTACTTGCCTACCGCGAGAAAGAAAGTGCAGTGCTGCTGTACATTTTATTTATTACTCGTATCATCAAAAGCTGTTAGGAATAAATATTTATGGCTTATCTTGCGATTTACTTTATCGATCTGACTTTTTATGCTTGGGTGAGTTAAATCTCAGTTTGAAGTTCTCATTTACAATATCACGATATTGTCTCACTGTTTCAGCTTTATTTTGATAAATATCGGGGTCAAACCACTCGTTGTACAAGTTAAACAAACGAGGGAACTTTAAGTTTCCCTGTAAATAGAGCTTTCTAGACGTCCGCGACTCCACGGGCTGAAGGCTTTTGATATGATCACACACGCTTTTTTTCATGTCCACTGTTATTTTTCGTGGACGATTTGCATGTCGTCCTCTTAGATCTTGGACCAGGCAACCTGTTAAAGGGTCAACTTTATTTAAAGCAGTACGAACAAATTGATCAGTGACTGAAAAAGTGGCAAAAAAATGTCTCTTGCACACTCTGACATAATCGAAGACATCTCCATTTTTGACAGGTAATTTATACTCCAATGTGAATTTGCGTCGTGATTCTACATCCGTTAAAATTCTTCTTTTAATTTTTTTTGTAACTAATTTTGTCACATAGCTCCACTGTTTGTATCTATCACCTAACTTCCAAAAATTTTCAAACATCAGCCGTCTTTCGTCATCATGAACTTTTTCATAACATTTACGCGGGCAATCACAGTGCGGTCCTAATTCTTTTTTGGGTTTGATTATGCCTTTCTTCGTCACATAAGATTTTCCCAAATTCACTAAAGTCTTTCGCTTAGTGTCTTTCCATTCACTTGAATTTCTTTGTCTGACGCTCAGAACAAAAACCTCCTTGCTTCGCTCGGAGAAGAAACCATGCTATTTTTTTTCAGTATGGGATGACAACTGCTAGCATGTCTCATGCCATGTCAAGTCGTCAGTGATCACATCCTACCAAATTAGATGAACGACGCGTTTATTGCATTTACAAAGTTTATAGGATTATTGTAACTTGTTGGGATTTTAACGGTTGATAATATTTCCTAAATTATATGTTGTAAACATTGTGTAAATTATAAAAAACATGTAGTGAATAACTTTAAAATATCGTGAATTTATTCTTAAGTTGCTCTCCATATTAGTGATTGTTCTTTTTAATAATAACGTGTGTAGTTGATGGCTGTACATCTTCAAAACAACAAAACGAAAATTGCAAAGAAATTTTGTCTTTTCATCTGTAAGTTTTATTCAGTATTTTTCATGTTTGTGGATTATTATCACAAATATTGCATAAAAAAATGTCAACTTATCATTTCTACAGTCAGATAATATGGAAATTGTTACGTATTTTACTGTAATTTATCGTTTTTTGTGGGATCATGTCGGAGTTTATGAGTGATGTATTTTTTATCGATAGTAGTATTTTTACTTTCGAGCTGAGCGAGAAAGGTATTGTATTCGTGAAAAAAGTTGCACAAACTTTCTCAAAAATGTGTTCTATATCACTTAAGCAAGTCCCCTAAAAATGTCCGTCTGTCGGTTGGTCGGTCTGTCCGTCACGCTTTGGCCTAGCGGCTAAACGAATGGTCCTATTAACACCATATTTTTAATTTAAGACTTTTATTTCCGAATGGTTTTTTGCTGGCTCTCATTTTGAGGGTAGCTGTCATTCAACAAAAATGAAGAATTGATTTTTTTTTAAAAAACGGTTCAAATTATTTTTATGAAACTTTGCTTGACTAAGCATCTCTATGCAAGGTATCTTGCGCCATCATCAGTTTGTCTGTGTGATTCCATATAAGGGGTGTTCCTGTACTACCAAAACGTAAACTTGTGATTTACTCATAGGGTCAGTGCACCACTAGATGACCAAGCACCAATAGCTGACCAAAACTTAAATTTGAACTGAAAGTAAGAAAATTTAAAAATACCGCGATTTTATATAGAATTTAACTATGTTGGCGTCTTACAATAAAGTTATGGGTTTTGTAGTGTATAGCCTTTGTCTCGAGCGTGCATACTCAGTCTGCAACCGACCGTACAGCGAGTAGGATGTGCAACGTGGTGTGTGCGTTGGCGAGCCAAATATAGAGCTAAACAACTAACATCGGCGACGCTACAGTTGGCGACGAGGATTAAAAGTGAGTACTTGCTTAGAAAATAATAAAACAGAAAAAAAAGGAAAGGAATTACTTAATTTCACCGAATAGTTGTGAAAAAAAATTTTTGGCCTGATGTAAACAAACATAGTTATTGTCGGCCGGCTATAAATAGAACAGGTTTGAACGGACAAAGGTTGCGTGTTAGCCCATCCAGATTTTGCATTATATTTAAAGATTTCCTTGGCTGTGGTTTGAGTATTTTAACCAAAGAAATCGGAACGGATAGAAGTCAATACGTAGGTAGTTGCGTCAAGCCAATCAAAATGAGGAGGATTTATGGATTTAAGGAAACTTGAAAATAACCTATAGGGTTCCTGTAGGTTTCGCCGAACAGTGGTTCGGTCGGTCGTTGACAACTTGTCACGGCAAGAATTATTTTTGATGAATATACCTATGAACTACCTACACAAACTTATTTACTTTACTATTAAAAGGGCTGACCCCTCATAATTGACCCACCGTGTGGCATATTACGGGGTTACCAGTACAGTAGATACTAATACTTTGATACATATTTACCATTGGTTTTGATACCACCACCCATG
Organism: Athrips mouffetella; assembly: GCA_947532105.1. Lineage (NCBI taxonomy): Eukaryota > Metazoa > Arthropoda > Insecta > Lepidoptera > Gelechiidae > Athrips > Athrips mouffetella. The sequence goes on along the minus strand of OX383964.1, from coordinate 22,332,174 downwards.
TAATAATATTTGGACTGCTACTTCGAATAACGTATAAAACTAGAACGCAAGGATATTACATGAGATAAAACGTTACACTTCGTAGCGCAGACGCAGATAGAAAGACTGAAAAAATGTTCGATGAAACTCGATCCAAAAATAAGGTTATTTTTTAGAGTATACGTCGTTGAGTTTTTAGGGCCGCTGCTAGAAAACTCCACTGAACCCAAAAAACTAACTAGCTGGATGCTAACTCAGCGCAGGTTATTTGTGCTGTTTTTACTACTATTTATAGAATAATTTACTTACCTTGGATCCAACGAACCAGCCACGAGTTAGTTTTAATGATCCTAATTATTTTATATCCCGTGTAGTGCCGGCAAGAATGGTACCAACCCATACATACTCGTGGGTGTCGTAATAGGCGACTATGGCTCATAAACAGGAGGAGGTAACTGACACGCCAATTTTTATTTATCAATAAATTTTGAATTGTATTGATGGGTTATCCTCCTGTGTGCCTTACCATATTACATACTGCGGTCACCTACAACCGGGTTCCATGGTGTTAGCCGTAGCGCTGACAGGCGAGGTTCCCCTCCTCACTTTATACAGAAAAAGCTAGAATTCTGGAGGGAACTCAGCGTCCTGTAGTCGTCATTACTTTGGATTATGATGAAATATTATATGATATAAAATATACTCTGAATTTGTCAAATGCAATCTATTTAAGTTGCGTTAAGTGGTACTTGTGCTACATATGTACCATGTTATGAGCAGTTATGATTATACTAGGCATTAAATTGCATATTATACATATTAGCAGTTATACACTGGGCATTAAATTGCATAGTCTTTTAGTAATTTGACATATTGGCAGTTATATACCTACTGGGCATTAAATTGCATATTGTCTTTTAATATTTTGACATACAAGCAGTTAAATACTGGGCATTAAATTGCATATTATACGTATTGGCAGTTACATACTGGGCATTAAATTGCATATTACACGTATTGGAAGTTAAATACGGGGCATTAAATTGCATAATACACATATTGGCAGTTATATACTGGGCATTAAATTGCATATTACACGTATTGGAAGTTAAATACGGGGCATTAAATTGCATATTACACGTATTGGCAGTTATATACTGGGCATTAAATTGCATAATACACATATTGGCAGTTATATACTGGGCATTAAATTGCATATTACACGTATTGGAAGTTAAATACGGGACATTAAATTGCATATTACACGTATTGGCAGTTATATACTGGGCATTAAATTGCATATTACACGTATTGGAAGTTAAATACGGGGCATTAAATTGCATATTACACATATTGGCAGTTATATACTGGGCATTAAATTGCATATTACATATATTGGAAGTTATATACTGGGCATTAGATTGCATGTTACACGTATTGGCAGTTATATACTGGGCATTAAATTGCATATTACACGTATTGGCAGTTATATACTGGGCATTAAATTGCATATTACACATATTGGCAGTTATATACTGGGCATTAAATTGCATATTGTCTTTAAATAATTTGGCATATTGGCAGTTATATACTGGGCATTAAAATGCATATTGTCTTTTAATAATTTGGCATATTGGCAGTTATATACTGGGCATTAAATTGCATACTATCTTTAATAATTCGACATGTAAGCAGTTATATACTGGGCATTAAATTGCATATTGTCTTTTAATAATTCGATATATAAGCAGTTATATACTGGGATTGCATATTGTGTTTTCAATAATCTGATAAACAAGCAGTTACAAACTGAGCATTAAATTGAATATTGTCTTGTTAATGATGCGATATGTTATAAACGGTTACAAACTGGGAATTTAATTGCATATTGGCTAATAATTGTGCCAATAATGAGATACATACGAGCAGCTACATACTGGGCATTAAATTGCATATTGTCTTTTAATAATTTGACATGTAAACATTTATAAACTGGGCATTAAATTGCATATTGTCCTTTCAATAATCTGACAAACAAGCAGTTACAAACTGAGCATTAAGTTGAATATTGTCTTGTTAATAATGTGATATGTTATAAGCGGTTACAAACTGGGCATTTAATTGCATATTGGCTAATAGTTTTGTCAATGTTGAGATACATACGAGCAGCTACATACTGGCCATTAAATTGCATATTGTCTTTTCAACAACTTAAAATATGAGCAGTTACTAACTGGGCATTAGATTGCATTATGTCAATTATAAAATGAGGCATAATTGGAGCAGTTGTGAATTCCAACTGAATTATTAATTGGTCGGCTCCAATGGTTGGAACGGCTTACTCCTCACCAGTAAACAAAACCATAGAATTACCATTATATGCATGTTTATGCAGGTAACATGAACAATACCTATATAATTATTTAACAATTCTGTAAACTGAACCAGCTTTCATTTCCTTTTGTTTAATATGTAGGCGTATGAAAAAATATTTAATTATTAGACAAAAATGATAGTAAATCGTATGTTCATATTTGTTGCATCAATAATATTATGAAACTCAAAGAATAGTCACGTATTACGTACCTATCTACCTATCTTAAGCGAACAGAGAATTGGACATCAGATTCGCACTCAACGCGACTGTATAAATCGGCTAATATATCAACAAGAAATCCATGAAACTTGCAAGCAAACAAAGGAAGCTTTGACAGAGTTAGACAGTCAAAAATTTCACTCGCCATCATCTACCTAATTGAAAGAAGAAAGAAAATTACAATACTGGAAACACGTGAATCCCCTACACAGATCGAATTACAGACAATACGACAGAATACATCTCCGGAGGAAAAAGCCGCGACATTTGCCGTAGACTTGAACAAATAGTCGCTCTTCTTCGGGGGGAGGTATTACGTACCTATCTACCAGCGGTCATCGATCGCGTCGGCAACGTGACACGCTGGCATGTGTTGCAGCGTCAGCATTCTTCCCTCAGAGCTCACTTTCGGACTTAGCGAACCTCGCATCGGTCGCATTCAAAATTTCTAATATTAATAATATTAATTAAGTAATTTTAAAACCATATTATACCAACTGCAAGTACTCCGAGTTTGATTTCCCACTGTAGCCACCCTCTTATCATAATTCACGCATAAACAAAATATAAAGAGAATAAGGGAGTCTAGATACGATAGCACAGTGGTCTGTGCATTGGATTCGTGCTGCTTCTGATGTTTGTTGTATGTAAATACAATTCATGCTTGGTCCGTTCCAAAGGTGCGGGTTTAAATCTAGCTCGCGTCTTAAAATATTTCTCATATATTTTCAGAAAGGTTATATGCGTGGGCGAATGACATGTGTTGTTTTGAGCCATGGTATTAAAGAGTGCAAGGAAAGTCCGGGTGGATAATGGATAATGATATGATACGATTCGGGAACCGATTAGTGTGAATTATAAATAACAAAATGCTTCCTTGTTTAGTTGAAAAGAAGTAACAAATGGATTTCAGATTCACACACATTGTTTGACAGTCAAGTCATCTTTATAAGGACAAATGGCGACAATTTTATTATGTCCCTAAATTCAGTTTAAACATGCTGAGTGTTTGGAAAAGGTATGATAAAAAGTACCAACCTACAGTTTGAAATTTAAATAGTTTGATACCTACCTTACCGTTTTCAATACCACTGACTGGTGTAGTTAGGGAGCAGGTAAATTCTGGCACTTGTAGCGAGAGTACCCATTACTTTACATTTCCTACTATAATTAATACATACCCACGAGAAGTCAAATTATTCTGGAAGGGTTTATTTAATGATCATGTCCCTATTTCATTATGTTTAACATACGTGCTTTGTACAACGATGCCATAGCAAAAAAAAAAAAAACTTGTGTACATCGGCGTGTAGCTAGTATATTGTATTGAACGATTTCACTTAAATTGGAAGGACCGGTACATAGACAATATGCGTACTTAATACATCTTAAAGTTATATTGATTCTCCTCTATGGGCCAAGACAACCACAAATAATACCTACCAACCTATTTCAAGTGCCTAAATCAAGACATTGGGATCAAGGATTATTTCTTCTTCTTGTCGTGTTAATCAATAAATAAATAAAGCTCAAGAAGCAATCGATTTTAAAGATAATTAAGTAAATAATTTTACAATGTTTGAAATAAATTATGTGGTTTGTCCATTTACAACGAAAAAAAAACTAACCTATCATTCTTAATAGGTACCTATTTAAAATTAGTGCATACTCAAATATACTTTGGTTGGTAAATAGCTTGGTTCCTGTGAAAGGCTACAGAAATTGGAATAATAATCCGGTCACCTAGTAGGATTTTTGTCGTAAATAAGCCTCGCAGGTAACTATTGAAAAGCAGTTTTAATTTAGGTTTTCTTATGTAACTTTACTGTAAAGCAACAAAATACTCTTTAAAAGCGTTGTAAAAATAAAGATACCTATGAACTTACGAAAACGTAATTAGGTATATTTGCTTAAATAAATGAATAGTTCTGTCCGAATAATGACTTAAAAATTTAATGGAAAAGTTGATTTGTCGACATACACGGTACAGGTAAGATAATAAAATCAACAAAGTGGACAAGCAGCAATTCCACAAGAAATTTGTGAGCAAAGGTTTTAAGAGATTAGAAAAAAAAATAAACGTGGTATAAAAAAGGGGTGCTGTTCTTTTGTGCAGCGGCAAATGTATAAATAATTCATTTACAAAATTGATACAACTGAAAGAAGTCTTAAAAATAAAAAAAAACAATAATAATAATTCCTTAAATTTGACAATAAGGTTTGAAAATTGATCAGTAACATAAAAAATAGTTTTCGACAAACATTTCGAGTTTAATTCTGGTGAGATTCTACATTCAGATTAAAGGTACCAGTAGTTGAATTAGATTGAAAAATAACTTCATTTGATATCGCCATCTTATTAATTTATGTCAAATTGTGACGAAGCACTTTATTGCGATCAGGACAACTTTAGTTTCCTTTTTATATGGAAAAAACACCATGGTAAACAGAGATCATTCACCTGAAAGCTATCATTAGCCTATCTATATTATAAATGATTGATGTCATAATTGCCACCGTGCTAACAGAAATAATATAGTACAATAATAGTTTAAAATACTTATTCTTATCATAATAGTCTTGGAAGATGTGTTGGACGCTCGATCCAGACGTGGTGGGTTGGAGTTCAGCAGGTACGTGCAGAGTAATGAGCCGAATCGATAGATCGACTTTCCAAGGAGTTCCTGGTTTGAAACAGCCAGTTTGTATCATCACCACACATTTCGATGACATAGGTGTGCACCATATAAATATGTACTTTGAAGAGTGCGTTTTGTTGGTCTGGGTATAGATCATAATTTTAATAGGTGTAATTAGAACACCAAGAATTCGTTGACCCTGCAAACCATACGAAAAAAAAATAAAAGAAATTATATACCTATAATAAATAGCTGAAGAACTTGTTATTGTTCTGGATTAGTTGTAATATTTAAAACCTTCATTTAATTTGAATAGTCTTTGTATTTTTCTTTGTTTATCACCTGCAAACCTATGGAAACCAGTAGTGTGAAATAAAAATATTAAGAAAAAAGGTAGAGGAAAGACAGGTAGTGGTGTTTCTCACTCTTGCCTTCCTCTCAAGGCTTTAAAGTAACACAGGGCTTAAAAGTAAGGTCCTCCTGGAGTTTCTGGGTTGGCTGCTGTAGGCAAGCTTCATTGGTCAATAGTTGTTGTAAGTCCAGAACAAGGAGACGGGGCAGATAAGAAGAAACGTAGTACATTTGAAGAATATACAAGGAGACAGAAAAGTGTTAGACATAAAGAATAATTTGGGAAAAGATAACATTTGCAACAGTAGTGGAGAGGAGGAGTAACTACGGAAACTATGAAAAACTATTTTGTAGAAGGTACCGCTAGAAGCGTATTATGATTTGATAATTTCCGATTCAAATGTAATTTATTATTTTAATTAGGTAATTTATGAACGATATAAAAATCTAATTAAAATAGGGAAGGGATGTAGTGTATAGCCTTTGTCTCGAGCGTGCATACTCAGTCTGCAACCGACCGTACAGCGAGTAGGATGTGCAACGTGGTGTGTGCGTTGGCGAGCCAAATATAGAGCTAAACAACTAACATCGGCGACGCTACAGTTTTGTCTAGCTAGTACTTTAGTATGTTTATTCGAAGTGGTCATGCAATGTAACATTTGAAAAAAAAAAACTTTAAGAGCATATTTTGTAAAGTCCGTCCCACTTATTATATCACAAGCCTAACTAATTCATAGTCGAACTTTTAGAAGTGACTCTGAAAGTAGCACTAATAATTTAGTTTTTTTATGAATTTCGTCATAAAACCGCTTAAATGGTCAACTAGTGGTACCTACATTGACCCTAATTGACTACATTAAGTTTGTATTATTTTCTATAATTTTAATTTTGATTTGGTTATCTACCTGAATGGATGTTCAATTTGATTGGATTTTGTGAAAATTTAGTACACAGGATGTACCAAAAACATAAAGAGCTTTACAGTCGTCATAACTGAACAACTATTCATAAGAAACAGAGTTTTGAAATTTAAAAATCTGTAAAAATTCATATAAAAGGTGTTCCAGTACTACCAAAATTTGAACATGTGATTTGTTCGAAATCGTTTACGGTTGGTTTGTTTTAATATTTTACAATTCGAGTTCCGAATTCATGTGGTAGAACATTTTTCAGAAAAACCTTAATAAACGTTTGTAATTCCATACTATGTGTAGGTATGGTATTACAAATTTAAGTTTGCGGTTGACAGTTCTAATTGCATATCGCGAGAAAGTAAGTGCAGTGCTGCTGTACCATTTATTATATTTTACAACATTTAACGCGTTTTGTTTTCATTCTGGGTTCGATTCCCGATGGGGACACTGTCAAACAAATATAACTTTGTGTGTCTTCGCCAAATTGAAATTTCTCAATCAGCATGAATCATCCTGAATCAACAAATTGTAAGAAAATTAATAAAAATACTAAATTAATCTACATAAAATTCTCTACAAAAAAGGTTTGAAAGTTTTTCGCTACAAACAATACTGACAAGCAATTCTTGTGCTCATGCAACGCTTTGGCTCACAAGCGTATGAAGATTCTGGGTCAAGCTTATCCGAAACCAGAAGACTACAGGCTCCTTGTGCTCTAAGGTCCAATAAGGAACTCAGCTCCACGTTATAAGGCAAGATAAGATACACGAAATTTCGCTTGAAAATTTATTTGAGCTACTTAGAAGAAAAACACAAACCCGTATTTCAGCATTTTTGCAAAACCATCCCAAATGGATTGAATTGAGGGATAAAAGTTTGTTTTAAAATCCTACGTAATTTGTATATTATATTCATGAAAAAAAAAAAGAACCTTTACACCTCCTACCCCTCTTGCCTCCACCGCTACCGTCCATTACTTTTAGTAAGTAAGTAAGAAATTTGGTATCTTTAATATTAAAACACCTACGTTAGGAATCACCTGTAGTAAAAAATGCAAAAAGTATTTTTTTTAATGAATTTAATCACTGCTTTTAACAGATTTGCCTTTTATTAAAGTTTAGTACTTCAACTTTTTGGTGAAAGTTTCGACATCGATTTGTCCTTGTGTAACTTATCGACTATCGATAGATGAAAGCATGCCCACATCCCTACTTGTGACGAATTATTTCTTATATATTACTTCTATATGAGGTCAAATTTCTTTGGTCTGACGTTACTTTTTCTTATAGTTTGTTTCCTTAACAACTGAGTTCTGGTACTACAGTTGGACATGTCAGATGAGGGAGAGTTGACATTGGCAGATGACCATTCATCTGAAATAATAAATCATGCTGTATAATTCAGTCAGGACCTACTCGTAATGTACTGAGTTTTGTAATAGGAAATAGTTATTATTTTATACTTAGTTGAATAGCGTGGCATCACTTGCGGTTCTGAGTAAAAGAAACACATACTATATCTTTGGTCTAATAATTAACCGACTTGTACGCAATATCTCCGCCGGTAATGAACCGATTTAAGCGATTATGTTTTTAATAGAGTTTATCTTCGAATAGGTTCCATATAAATTTTGTTTAAATGTGATAATGGAATATGAGGCTAAAACCGGTAAATCCTCAAAAAATAACAGCACACATACTGGAATTTCGTTGATATATAAGGTTTCACTCATATTGTAAAAATAATTATTGTTTTATACCCAAACCATAAAACTGAACCACTTTTTCAAAGAATGAAACGTTAAGTCTAAGCTTAAAGTTAAGTCTTCTTTAAATATATTGTTGTTACTTTCTCAGTCATTAAAACAGAATGTGACAGCAACATATTCTATGGAAGCTAAGAATAGTACCACAATATCTCTGGATGTCGTAAAAGGCGACTAAGGACGGGCCAAGCTTCCTTCTGCGTACTGTACCAACACCATATTACGATCACCCACCAACCACATTGTGCCACCCATAACCCTTACAAATTTACCTTATGATTATGGTGCATTTAGAGTGCAAATTCTGGATGGTTCTCTAGGGAGCACCATGCACTTATAGGATAGTTGGCTAGTAGCATATACTTCAATAATTGGTTTGGACTTAGCTGAAACTGACTCCAAAATAAACATTTTTTGTAAATTTATAAATGACATTAAAAAATATAAGATTTCCAGCTGTTGCTGGAACAATATGGAGGGGAAGTACCTTAGTCACCCATCATGCTTGTCAGCGTTACGGCTGGCACCATGATCCGCGGTTGTTGGTGACCGCAGTATGTAAGATGGTACGATTAACGGAAGGACGCTGCTGCCCATCCTCCGGTTTATAAACCCTTAGTCGCCTCTTACGACACCCACCGGTAGAGATGGATCGGTACTATTCTTTACCGGGACCTCTCGGGACTTGCTTATTTTTATTTTCTTTCGACAATATATGCAGTTATACTTGATCAGTGGATTCCCTCTTTGGGATGTAATCACCAAAAAACATCTAAACAAAATAAAATGTCATAAAAGGAATGGTTAGAGTCAAAGTAAATTATCCTTTTTGCGTCGCTAAAGCTTTCGCATATGCCTGTAAATGTTCGAATAGTAATTCCGATGTATTTATTTTTGAAAAAAAACAGGCACTCACAGCTGCCGGCTCATTATTTTATTCATTAGGTGTGGACCAACCTGTATACTTACAGGGCTTTCATCAATTCATGTAAAACCTTTTAAGAGCTTATTCTTGAAATATTTGTAGCATTTAGTCCCCAGAATAAGTTCATAAAATGTTTACACGAATTTAACAAAGCCCTTTAATACGAAAGTTTTGAAAATTACACATCTATAGCATATATTTTCTTTCCAATACAAAATAACTAAGTTGTCTATTTAAACAAGTGATTATGTAGATCTTTAACTTTTACGATTTCATTACTAATTGTATGCAATAAAGCGGTGCATCCTTTATAGTTATGAGTGGAGCACACCCATGTTGTTTTTGGTCCCCGAACCAACTTTTTGCAATATGTGTAGTTTCCATACTTAATTAGTGGATTTCCTTTTTGAGACGTAACCACGGTGACAACTGTAAAACAAAAGAAAATACAATTAAACAAAGACAAAGTAAATGGTGTCTTAGTTGCTAACAAGCAATATTTTTTAACAGGCTAAAGTTAATCGTCGACAACCCTACTCAAATGGGTGTAAAAGTAATTATATAATTTATAAATATTAACAATCATTTAAATGTTACTCAAATATTATTTATTTTTTATTAGTAAAAATTAAATCTTTACCTATATGTAGTAGCCTAATAGTTTTATTTTTCAGTTCTTGCTCTTGACTTTCGTGTAGCCTTGAGAATAGAGATGAGATAAAAGATGGAACGAGCTCAATTAAAAGAACCTAAGACTTGAATATGATCGGGTTGTAAGAACTCTATAATCAACCACCAGTTGTTAACACCCATTCTTTGATAAATGTGTTTAATTTACTAGACAATATTATCGTTGAAACATCAAAACGATACTCTTCTATGAAAGTAACCGAAGCTAGTACAAAAACTTGACTTGTTTTTGATATGTTTAATTATATGATTGCAATCTATTTTGAACTTCAGAGGTAGATGATTGTGACTTTCGCCGTTAAATTTTATTTCATTAGGAGTAGCTACTGCGCCATTCCAGCCATACGGTGGTGTTTTTTGTAACAGCTTGAAGGCAGCAGGACAGTTCTTTCCTTTCACCTGTCGGCCAACAGGACACATGAACACTCCCCAGTTTATGTGCTCCCAGTCAGCTCCTTCGTAGCTGTAAGTATCACCATTAATAATGGCTACAACTCTGCCTCGTTTGTCGAATGCCCATTCGATTTTATATTCTGAAAAACGAAACAATCCAGCCGGTATTCTATGAAAGTTCTTACTGTTCTATCCAATTATTTTTGTATATATTTTGAATTTGTCAAATCTGCAAATCTATCAAAATGCGGTACGAAACATGTCAAGTAATGTAACAACCATAGCCTACCTATTTACCTTATATTTGGAATATCTCTAGTCTTCTTCATTAGCGTGACCCATAAAATTTAATCTATTCTGGTCTATTTTCCGTAACTTCCCTACTCTTGCAGAACAACCCTACTCTATTTTCTGATTTTAGGATTGCACGCAAAATTTATATATATATATATATAACTCATTTATTCAGGAAAGTATTACAAATTATTACAGATTTTAACACTCTGCCAAACTGCAAGCAATTTGTTGGCAGACTAAAGTGCTCTCAGGTTACCACTAATATACCTACACTTTGCAACAGTGTCCAGGACTACTTCAGAATGCATATAAAATTTTGTTAATTTTAGGTTATTATTAAATATGAAGTAGTCCTAGACCTTTCTGGTAATAAGCATACTTGTACGGACCTTACATAAATAGCTCAGAAATATAAATAAATAAAACTAAATAACCTACACAATATCTAATCAAGATTATGAAAGAAAAATGTTTTAAGCCTTTTCTTTAAACAGTTTCGCGACAGCTTCTTACCTGAGAAAATTGAATCAGGGAGTTTATTAAAAAGTTTAGGTATAATGAACATAGAAGTGCGCTCCCCGTAATAATTAATCGGCTTATAAACATTTTCAAATGGCTCAACTGGTCTCCTTGTGGGTTTTTCTTGCTTACGGTACATACTACTGTATCTATAAAAGTGTTCCAGTGCTAGCAAGTAGTTAACTTTATCGTGAACAGGTAGAATTTTACATTTAGCGAACAGCTTATCATAATCTCCTTTACAATCTTTTTTTGTTTTATTACTTACGAGTAATTTAAGGAACCTTATCTGTAGACCTCTAATTTGATCTAAGTAAGACTTAAAAGTTCTTCCATAGACAGCTAATCCATAATCTATTAGTGAATCAACTAAAGCAAAGTAGACTACTCGCAATAGCTGCCTATTTAGGATCTTCTTCAAATGATAAAATTTACTTAGCACAATTCTTAACTTATTACAAAGTTCATAGATGTGAGATTTCCAATTCAATTTTCGGTCAATGGTAAGGCCAAGGTATTTATATTTATTAACAAATTCCAGAGGTAGACATTGGCAGTTTTTTCTATCATTATGCAGGCATTCGTAACTGTGCCCTACAATATTGTAGTTAATACAATGTTTACTATTATGCGGGGACGACAGGTGCATTGCCTTTGTCTTCGTCACGTTTAACATGATGCCGTTATCGTGCGACCATTTCATAATGCCATCCAAGTCTTCTTGTAGCCTTTTTTCAATTTCTTTTTGGTCTTTTGAGGCAAATACAATGCACGTGTCGTCCGCGTACATGTAGACCTGACAGTTCTTTATGACGTTACACATGCTGTTGACGTGCATTATATACCCAAGTGGACCGTAAATACTACCAGTTGGTACTCCATATTTAATGCTTGCCATGTCTCCCTTCACATTACGTATAACAGTCATCATCTTCCTGTCAGAGAGGTACTGCTGCAGCCACTGGCCTATAGGTCCGCTGACGCCACACTCGAGCATGGCTTGCATTAACACGTCATGCTCAAGTGTGTCGAAAGCTTTTTTAAAATCAATAAATATTGCTACCACATGTCTTTTTGTATTCAATTGGTCATTAACATAATCAGTAAAACATGACAGTGCTGTAGCAGTACTTCTGAATTTTCTAAAACCATGCTGACTACTCGACAGAACATTGGCGGTCTCCAAGTACGTAGCGATTTGTTGTACTATGATCTTTTCAGTAATTTTATTTACTACAGGTAATATCGCAATCGGTCGGTAGTTAGAATAGTCCATATGGTTTCCCTGCTTATAAATAGGTCTGATCATTGCAACTTTCAGATCATCTGGATAGAGTCCTTTTTTAACACACAGATTTATGAATTTCGCTAAAATAGGTGAGATTTGTTTTTTTATAAATTTAAGGTCCTGTACTCTTATTTCATCGCATCCAGGTGCTTTATAACATGACATTTTTTCTATAACTTTCTCTATCTGGTGTGCATAAACATTCTTAAACTAATGCAAACATAATGCAAAATGTAAAGATAAAATTTTCTAACTATATTTGAACTATAGATTTTCCAATGATACGTCTAGGGAATGAACTCTTCGTTATGAACCGTACCTAAGTAAAACAGAATCTTTTATAAGAAGTCATAAGACCTACCAAACTAGTAAGAAATGTCTTCTTACCTTTTGGACCTTATAATTGCTTACTAATAAGATAGAACGCTTAGAACAGAATTTATAAAAATAAGTATGAAACTTGTGTTACAAATGTAACTCAAACCACTTAAGGAGATATATTTGAAAAATATTCAAAGTCTAGTGTTACAAATGAAGCTTATGACGCTATATTACATTTCCGAAGAAGTCTAAGTAAACTATAAGTTCTAGGTTACAAATGTTGTTTAGCTCAACAAAACAAGTACATAAAAACTGAACTTACAAACTTTTATTTTTCTATTTTAACTATTATCACTTACATCAGTTTAAGATCACCTTGTGTGAATTGTCCGCTAATATTTATTTATTTTCGAGACTAGTTAGGTTACATAATTATAATAACTGCCTAAATATGGCATTCAAATTTAACGCAGCAATCAAGTCCATCAACTCAAAAAACATATTATTGAAACTTTTTATTTAATGCAGAAAAGTTTTACCGAAAGAAAAACACTGTACGAAGCAGAACTTCCTTACAATTTTAAACCTCCCTTCCTGAGTCTACTTAAATCTCTATTATATTTTTCTTTAATGTAATATCCATTTCGTATAGTGAATTTAGGTGGTGAATGAGTATGTTCAGATGTCACACGGATTATTTCCAGTTGTTCGTCATTTTTCGATCTTGTGGTTACGCGTGCTCTACATCGAGCAGTTTGCGTTTGAAGACACGCCCATCCTTGGGAAGCGATAGACTTATTGTTCAGATAGTAACTGTAATCGTTGTAGATCAGCACCTGTTTGCCATTAGTATTTTTAACTAGAATTGCTGTAACAATGTAGGTATTTTAATGTAAATATTTAGTTCCAGTTCAGGTATAACAAAAGCATGAAATATCATACAATTTTTTAACATGCAGCTTCGTTTTACGATGTGGTACATTATACATCACACAGTTCACATTTTTCACTAAACAAATATTGACATTAATAGAGACGAATCATCATATCAGCTGAAAGACGTCCACTGCAGGACATAGGTCTCCCCTAAAAACCTCCATGTCGACCGGTCTTGCGCTGCTCGCATCCACGGCTTCCTGCCACCTTGACCAGATAGTTAATCCACCTCGTGGAAGGCCTGCCTGCGCTTCGTCTTCCGGTACGTAGTCGCCACTCCAGAGCCTTTACGCCGCATCGGCCATAGGTTCGTCCTGCGATGTACCCTGCCCACTGGCACTTTAGCGATTCTTAGGGCTATGTCAGTTACTTTAGTTCTTCTGCGGATATCCTCATTTCTATTCGATCCTGACTCCGAGCGTAGCCCTTCCCATAGCGCTTTGGGTAGATAGATAGATAGAATATATTTATTAAAAAATATTACAGTTTTTCTTAAAAACTAAACAAGCACCCGCAAAACTGTTAATACAGTTTGACTGCGGGAACAGTCTTGACAAAATCTTATGAAGTAAAATTAATTAGATAATTTAAAAGAACAACTATTAAGTTAAGCTAGGCTAAACTATTCAATAAATGTTGTTTCAACAATTTCGAAAATTTATTTTTATTCGGTTCATGCCTAATATCAGGGGGCAAACCGTTCATAAGGTACGGTAGACGTTTGTTAAGCGTTCGATCGCCATAGTAATTGTGCACCCTAGGAACAATAAATTTACCCGCCGATATCGACCTGGTACCTTGATCATGTGTTAATAATGAGAGACGCTCCAGACTGCCATGGTTGTTCACTAGAAGTAAGTATTTATGTTTTAGACTAACCGGAAGTACATTGCAAATTTTAAATAGTTTATTATAATCTCCTTTACAACCCCTTTTCGTTTTTTTTGACACAATTGATTTTAAAAATCTTATTTGGAATGCTTCCAGCTTTGAGCTTTTGAGACTTTGAGCTTCCTGATAAGGTCCATTGTGAGCGGCCACGTCTTGGTACCATATGTCATCACTGGCCACCCACATTGGTCAAAGACTTTGAGTGAGAGACTTTTGTGGGACGAATAGTTACAGTAAAGTTTACACCCCGGAAATTAATTTTAAATTGGCTGAAGCGGTAGGCCTGCATATTCTGTACAATACAAATGACTCGAAGGAGCACCTCGCAACAGATTAAAAAAAAACGGTCAAGTGCGAGTCGGACTCACGCGCCGAGGGTTCCGATATACCTATAGTATTTTTGGAAGCAATAAAGTCCATTTTCAGGACCGCAAAACTAAATTTGTTTGTAAAAGTTTTTTTGCAGATTTCTGAAAAACTGTGCAACATTTTTGCTGTAAAGTTTACATAAACCTCTGTCAACTGTAATTAATTCAGATTTTTCCTTACTCAAACTTCGGAGATAAGGGGGGGAATGGTATTTTTTTTGACATTTTTCATCATAACTTGAAAACTAAGAAACTTAAAAAAATACAAAAATATATTTTAAAATGTACAAGTGAAGCCCTTTCATATGATACCCCACTCGACCTAGTAGCGACAATTTGAAATTTGGCCCCCCCTATTATGGCCCCCTTTGCATTAATAATCATACTTATTTAAAAATTTTTTCATGTGCAATTAAGTTGGGCAACTATATTCTAAAACTATTCCAAATTTCAGGTCGATAGCACAAGTGGTTGCTGAGATATAGAGTTGTGACAGACAGACGAACAGACAGACAGAGCGGCACCATAAGGGTTCCTTTTTTTACTATTTTGGTATCGGAACCCTAAAAACGGACACTCTCCACCCCTCTTGCAATCCAACCCCGCGCGCACCCGTTAGTTGTACTTAAATTCGCGCTCGTTGTATGTAGTGACCGAGATGTGATGTGACCACGTGAATTGCGCAGGCAGGTGCTCGACGGGTTGCCGGGGTACACTCAAAAACACGTCAGTAGAAATACTTTTCTTCTTGGTGGGAGAACTACCGCGGCCCCAGCCATAAAATCACATACTTTTTTGTTTTTTATCTCAAACTTTTTTTACTATAATTTCTAACTCTGGAAAATTACATTAACATAGCTTCACTGGAACATATTTAAAAAAACCCAAAAAAACATAAAAGTTCCTATTAAAATTGGAATTCATTGGACGGACACTAGAAGGCGTAGCTCCAAAAATATGCATTTTCGCGGAATATACTTTGGTTAAAATCGATAGATATTGAGGTCCCTAACGGCAGGCCTTCGCTGACACAGGTTTCCTGGGACGCCCTGTAGAAAATATGTAGTTACCTCCGCAAAACGCATGCCGGCCAACACTGTTGCGGAGTAAGGTACGTATT
The DNA here is from genome assembly GCA_947532105.1 of Athrips mouffetella. Taxonomy (NCBI): domain Eukaryota; kingdom Metazoa; phylum Arthropoda; class Insecta; order Lepidoptera; family Gelechiidae; genus Athrips; species Athrips mouffetella. The sequence goes on along the minus strand of OX383964.1, from coordinate 22,316,182 downwards.
TTCTGTATAGTTTGATTGGGAAAAAGTTGCAGACGATCGAGAATAATTAAATGGCCTGTACCCAGCTGTGGGAACTGGTAAACAAATTAATAATTATAATACATTTTTTTTTTGTATACTCTTAGAGTATCGGAAAAATGTAGCATACATTATCGCGAATAACAAATTTTGGCGATGAATGACTGTGTTCGTCTTTAATTCTTACTGTGAGAAATTTAATATTTTTAACAAGTCTCAAAATGGGTTTCGGAAAAAGCATTCAACTACTTTGGCGGTATTTAACTTCATCCAACAAGCCTTAGAAGCGATAAATAAAAAATAATATGCCGTAGGGCTATTGTTAGATATGACAAAGGCGAACGACAAAGTCCAATACAATATTCTCCTAGAGAAGCTCTATGATATCGGTATACGCGGTCCAACCCATAAGTGGTTTGTGTCTTATCTAAGTAACCGAATGCAGTATGTCGAAGTTGAAAATTTAAATTATAAAACCGGCCTCATCTGCAATGTAAGATCCGATGTACAATACATGCGAAATTCAATTCCTCAAGGTACAGTTCTTGGATGCTGCTTGTTCATCATCTACATAAATAATTTGACAGACGCTTTTAATGATCCTGTGCCTTATTCGCAGATGACGTTTCAATTTTAATAACATGCAAAGGCTCCTCTGAGTTAACATCAAAAGCTCAAAACATTTTGACTAACGTAAATCAATGGATGACGGACCACTGTTTAGAAATAAACTCTAATAAAACCAAAGTCATGCAATTTCGACCATATCAGAAAGCGGCTTTAGACGTTAATATTTCATATAATAATACGACACTCGAATGTGTTAGTAATTTCAGCTTATTAGGTCTGAATATTGATACCCATATCAACTGGAAAAATCATATTCAAAAAATAAAGTCTAAGTTATCAAGCTTCACGTTCGCTCTCCGTGAATTGAAAAAAACCACCGATTTAGGAACTGCCCTCTCGGTTTATTATGCATATATGCACTCAAGATTAACCTACGGCACTATTCTTTGAGGCAATAGCACAAACGTATCAGATCTCTTCATATTACAAAAAAAAAATGTATACGCATATTAGGAAATTTAAAAAATGATGAAAGCTGTAGGTCGACCTTTACTAAATTGAAAATTTTGACTTTAACCTCTCTATACATTCTAGAAGCTTGCAAATTTATTAAGAACAACCCGCAGTTCTACAAAATGGAAGATAATCAGCCCCGACTGTACCCTCGCAGGTATAAAACAAATAAAATCAATAATATACCTTCTAAATTAAAAATACATAGTTCTGGCCCTTTAAGTGTATCAATAAAAATATATAATCATCTACCGCTAAATATAAGAATAGAAAATTCTTATAATAAGATGATAAAACTATTAAAAGAATATCTAATAAATAAAACTTACTATAATTTAAACGAATATTTCAATGATAAAAATAAATAAACTAAAAAAATATACCTACATTATATAAATACATAATTAAATATTGTTGATAACTATTTAAAATCTCGGTCTATCTCAATTATTGCAATGCCTCTGAAAATGGGCTCCTATGAGATACCTTATTTATAATACCATCTTGTTATGTACCATATGAAGGCAATAAATGTATTGAGTATTAATATCTCCAAATACTCTTGCCCGATCCAGATCTAAAGCAGGGCCAAACATGAGAGCCTTTGTATTTCTTATTCAAATAAAACGGGTAGCCTTTGTACAAAGTAGCCTTTACTCTCATTATTGCTGTATAATTAAATAAAGCTGTATTTAATTAAAATATACCATTACCTAGAAAAAATCACGCTAATTTAATTCTTCTCTACTTTTCTCCGTAGTTGGTTAACCCATCTAGTAATTCACAAATTTATTAAATGAAAAAGAACAGTCTTGTTTGTTTTTGATCATTTATTATCGTATCAGTCATATAAAACTCTGCAATAAATATCCATCTCTGAACATTACCGTTACATATTATTGTAAAAATCAGAAAAGCTGTAGGGCGGAAATTATGTAATCAAATTATATTTCAATGTACATTCTATTGTGAGTAACAATCAAGGCGGCGGATGATTGTGTGAATAATAATCTTCTTTATTAATAATCTCCGTTTACTATTATTTGGCTCTATATTTGGCGGACGGCTTTTGGCTTTCGATATTAATTGTACCGCTCAGCTGATTGTTTTGTGTGAAAAAATAAATTATTGCGAATTTATGGCAAGTTATCGAACAAAAAATTTGCATTTAGCCTGCGGTTAAATAACGCACTTTACTGTTATACGAGTACGCCAATCGGTAGACTTCCAAAGCTAGGGGATATTATGCAAAAGATAAAGCTACTTCCCGTTTATCTAGAATCATGAGGTTTGTAGACATAGACATAGACATAACATTTATTCACAAATAAAGAAACAAGAAACTAGAAACTAGGTCAAGAAACTAGGTCTCACATTGTGCTGTAAAAAACGAACGCTGTATAAGCTTCGTTTCAATGAACTGGCTCAACTTAAAGCGGTGCAGCCGTTCACAAAACTTCTCGCAAAGAAGCGAACAGCACAGCTAGTGTTCTTCTGAAACCATTACAGATTTACACTTTGAAATATATTCCTTTAACTATATTAAATCCGGTCGGCGGATGATTATGCATATTATTTATGCGCATAATTTCACCTGTGTCCTTGCGGATAGAGAAACAAGCCTTGCAGTTTTCGATATTACAGTCGACACAGCGCCACCGGATGGTAGAGCCGCTTGTGATGTGAGAACTGAACGTATAATTGTTGACCAGAGCTACTTCTCGACCTTTCTTGTGTGTAGGCAAGAATATTACTGCAAAAAAATTCGTAAGGTTTGATTTACGAGTATCGTCAATAGATAAAAACAAAATTATGAACCTAGGAAAGTGAAATAAAATAACATCAATTTTGCATGTAAGATTTACAAAATGTTGGTAGTTAACATGACGACTAAATCTACATAGGTATTGATGTTATAATTTTGTTGCACATACTTATTACTATTTTGTTTCAAGTTTAAGCATGTATTTTGCTTAGTGGTCCGACGCACTTAAAGGTCAACCGTAATTTGAAAAATTTATTATAACTTTTTGCAGGGCTCGTTTTTGAGTCGGGAGTTGATTTAAATTTAAAATTTTACTTTTATTTGCAGCCATTCAAATTTAAAAACAAAAATCTAACAAGATTACTTTTAAGCTACATAATTCGCAAACGGATCCGTAAATCGAATAATGGTTGTCGCACACTCACAAAATGTTTAAAAGTCCTATCTTACGACATCCCACACCATGGGGTAGACGAAAAAACCGGTCAAGTGCGAGTCGGACTCGCGCGCCGAAATTTGAAAGCAATAAAGTCCATTTTGAGGACCGCAAAACTAAATTTGTTTGTCAAGGTTTTTCGCAGATTAAAAAAAAAAACTGTACCACGTAGAAAGATCGTTTTATTTTTGCATAAACTTATTTACATAAACTTCTATCGACTGTAATTAATTCAGATTTTTCCTTTCACTAACTTTGGCGATAGGGGGGGGGGGAATGGTATTTTTTTGTCATTTTTCATCATAACTTAAGAACTAAGATGCGTAAAAGAAAAACGAAAACATATTTTAGAATGTACAAGTAAAGCCCTTTCATATGATACTCCACTCGACCTAGTAACAACAATTTAACATTTTGCCCCTCATAATGGGGCCCCCTTTACAGTAAAAATCATATATATATATATATTTTTTTTTATGTGTAATTAAGTTGAACAGCCATATTCTAAAACTATTCCAAATTTCAAGTCCATCGATTGCGTCGTCCAGCCGAAAAGTGTACCACGGGGGCGCTCGAAGCGCGCCGCGCCCGTTCTGTCTGGCTTGCACCTTAGGGCCTACTTGGGTTGGGGGTGCGGCACACTCTATAACTAGATTTAGATTTAATGTGATTTGTGCTGTATTCCTAAATAAACAATTTATCTATCTATCTATCAGCTGATTTAGTTTCTATGGGAATCTTCCTTGAGAAAAGTTGTTCAGATACTGATACTGAACTCGGTCCTAAGCTATGGCACGCCAACAATTGTTTTTTAATTATACAAGTATGTACACATTTTTAACTCACAATTTTTAATATTATATCTTTTAAAAAAGAAAGATATGAAACTGTAAAACTCTCAATTAAACAGACAGCTAGAGAAATATTGAACAGTGACGTCACATTTCAATATCTCCATATAAATTTCAATTACAAACAGTTTTGAAACGTTATAAGTTTTTTATTTTTCAACGAATCTCAAATTTGATTTCGAATTCTGTTATCTTATTACGTTTACTAATGTATTGTTCCAATTAATCTGCTATACTTAATAACATGCTACTACCTAATTGAATTAACACCCTGTATATTTATATTACTTTTTTCTTTAAAGGTCAGTTTGAGTCATTTAAATTATTTCATTCTTCTCGAATTAACAAATGTGCTAAAAATTATGTCGTTGGCGATAATACTGTAAAACTCTATTTTAAGACAAAATATACTTAAAAATAAACTATATTAACATAATAAAATAATTGACCTCATTTTACGAAAAAATGCAATTAAAACCCAATAGAAAATCCTATGTAATGCAAAAGCTAAGAGGTTAAAATATAGTAAAGCTCTTTGAAAGAGTGAAGTGTTTTTTTTAATACTTACCGCCCTAGGGCTTTTCTAGCTACATTATTACCCTAGAGCGCTAATTGGTCACCTACAATTTGGTGGTAATAAGGACCTACTTACCTCACAATCGAGATGTAAAGAAGAGTAGTTAGCTCGGGTGTAAGCATCAATTGCACCCTCACACTATAGGCGCCCTCGCTGCGCTCGTGCGCCTAAATATCTCGGTCTGGAATTGATGCCTTACAGCCTTTGGCTACTAATCTACTATTAATGAGTATGTGTGTTTGAATATTTAATTATGACGTTATTAAAGGTGGTGATATTTGCTCGGCAGTGACGGTTGGAGCTCCACCTACTGCAAACCCAGTAGGCCTTAGGACCCTTACTACTCGAGTGCTGATTGAACCGGTATTGGCTTAGTTGGATCACTGGCTTGCCGTATCGAGATGTTGTAAAAATTGGATGATTGAGATCTGTAAATAATATTAATTTATTTTTTAGTTAGTGAACCAACAGCTCATTGAAATACAACAATAATTAATAACAGAGATCATTTTATTACATCTAGGTCACCATCACCACTAATATTTACTGATACTCGTAATATACGTGTACCAAGATACATTAATACAATTTGGTCTGCTCTATAACAGGGTTTTGTGATAATAAGTCTACTCGTATTTGATAGGTTAATCAAAATTTTTATTTCACGGCCTCCTTCAGCTGCATAAATATACGGGAAAGTAGCAATACATACAGGCCAAAGAAATTGAGCCTTGGTTGAGCTTTGTCAATGAGTATGAGTGTTTGAATATTTAATTATGACGTCATCGATGGTGGTGATAGTTGCTCGGCAGTGGTGGTTGGAACTCCACTTGCTGCACACCCACAGAGCCTTGGGCCCCTTACTTCTTGAGTACTTGTTGAACCGGTAATGGCCAACTTGAATCACTGGCTTACCGAAGCGAGATGTTGTAAAAATCGGGGTATTGGGATCTGTTAGAATAAAAAATATATATAAAAATAGAGATGCCATAACGGTTTAGGCTTTTGTAACTTTGAAAGTATTTTTTTTACAATAAGACAACATGATTATCTTTTTACAGGTACCTGTTGTTTTATATGTGTTTTTAATGTGTTACTAAGGACACCAAACTGAACAAATTTAATAAAGAAATTTGGCTCAAAAACTAGAAAAAATTTTGATCGTCCCTTACAAATCTTGTGCTGGCCATAGTGGGAATTGTATGCAATAGCCATATTTTTTCTCTTTTTTGACCAATGTTCCTTTGGCAGATTCGTGTCATACTAAAATTTGGATAGGGGTCCAAAAATAATCTATGATAACAAATAACTATTGTTTTATGCGTACGTACACCCAACAGCACGTTAGTAGAAACACTTTTGGACCTTATGGCGTGGTAATAGAGTTGAAAAAGTTTCTACCGACGAGCGGTTGACCGTACCTACAATCATGCTACAGCAACATTTTACTTAAACAAAATCTACTTACGTGGCGAATGAGGAATCACTTGTTAACTCAGCGCCAAGAAATAAAAAATATTGCGCGGTTAAGAATTATTTATTAAAACAAAATATAAATAAGTCGATAAATAAACTTTTGTAGAAAATGTAAAATTTTAATACATCAATTCATGTTTGTCAAAGCAACGATTGAATTTCTTATAAAAACCCACTTTACTTATACAGGGTGTAAAAAAATACGATGATCCTTCTAAGGGTGATTCTACATCACTAATAGATTGTTAAAATATATATAAAAAAATACATTCACGAAATTTTGTTTTCCTTCGAATTACATGATAGTAATTTATTGAAATAGATAGGTACTAGCCAGTGACTGGATATTATAACAATTAACATTTTTGCATGCATCACCAGCTGATCATAAGGTCTTTTAACCCTCCAGGCGCTGCACTTCTTCTTGAGCTAAACTACTTTGAGGAAAGTTTTTTTTTATTTTCATACAATCTATTAGTGATGTAGAATTACACCTTAGAAGGATCATCGTACTTTTTTCCATCCTGTTTATATATTATTTAAAAAACTTTAAAATGCAAAAGTTTAACAAACATCTTGACGGAGATGTGGCGTGTCCTAAAATTCCTTTTTAAAAGGAACGTGTTAGTGATTGTGTTCGTTACGCCAGCTAACGATATCATCATCAATGGTGATGACGGATGCTCGACAGCTGGTGGGAGCCCAAGTCTTGCTACAAACCCACCGTTTCTTAGGACCAGTACTTTTTCTGCTGTCTGAATGTAAGTAGAAGTTGTACTCTTCTACCTGCAATACGGGGTATCCTCGAGAGTTCGTTGTGAAAATTAGCACAGGTCCTGCAAAAGAAGTCTGTTTTGAAATAATAAAAATTTATGAACAATGATATACTTAATTGATGGGTGTTTCTTTTTTGTAAAGGAAGCATCAAATACAAATCAACTTTCTGCATACTTGTAAAATAAAAAAACAACGTTAAGAACATTTCAGTCACAGATATCAAATCGTCTAGACAAGTCAAGCCAAGGATATCTGTAGTAAATATATTAATGATTATGATCATTTCGATAGCTGATAATGTCGTTGTCGATGGTCTTGATAGAAGCTCGACAGCCCATGGGCGTCCTGCTACACACCCAACGTTTCTTGGGATTCGCACTCCTTTTGCAGTCAGAATGCAAACGATAGATGTATTCGCCAAGGCGCATTTCCAGGTTTCCTCTCACATTCGTACAAAAAACCGGTGTCAGATCTGTAAAAGACGTAAGTAGATTAGTTTGTAGGTAGATTAGGTAGATCTGTTTGTTAACTGCTACGGCGTTCAATAAGTAGTAAGGATGACCCAGAAAATAAACGACTATTTATAAATTATAATGCATTTTTCTATATAGCTTTAACATCTCCTTGGAGCCTGAATCCCGCAGTCTTCTGAAGGTTCGATCCCTTTGAAAAATGAAGTTTTATTATGGTCCTACCGAAGATCTCCTTATGGGATCCATGACTTCGACTGTCCTTCCGTTCCGTTTTTCCTTCGGTGTTGGAGACGAGACCGAAGTTACTATGTGTGGAGGACTGTTAGTTAAATTAAATATAGTAAGAAGGTTAACTTGTTCAAACTCGGCTTTAATTTTAATTAACTTTAATTATTGTTTCTCAATTTTCAAGTTGCTTTCTGGATTGACTGACTGGCTGTTGAACTTTAGCGCATATTTTTATACGTTTCTAGATATTATGGCCTAAGTTTTTGGTACCATTCTTGTACTAAAATAATCAAAAGACTAAGTTGTTTATTCTCACTACATAATGAAACAGAAAACTATCAACATATGTTGCTTAACTTGTATTGGTTATGATTAGTACAATATTTTTGGTTAGTTGTATTTATTAATACTCTACCTTACTCTACTCAAGAAAACAAGCAAATTTTAGGGGTCCGAACCAAACTGTTAAAAACGGAACCCTTATGGTGTGACTTCGTCTGTCTGTCTGCCACACTTGTTTATCGCAGCATACTCTCGCTACCGACTTAAAATTTGGGATACTTAAATTATGCATGGCAAACTTTTTTTCTTTACTTTAAGAATGGGGCCGAATATGAGGTTAAGTGGGGTGGGTAATCATATGAAAGGGCTTTATATGTACATTTCAATATAGTTCTTTTTAATTTTTTACAACTCTAAATTTTCAAGTTATCATGAAAAATGACTAAAAAAATGCCATTAGAAATAAGGGAGGTCCCCCTTTATTTTCGAAGTTTGCAAAACGAAAAACTGAATTAATTATTGTCCTTATAAGAAGTCTATGTTAATATAACAGAGAAAATAGTAGTTTGCAAAAACAACCTGATTAAACCGACGTAGTTTAGCGGACCTAAAAATGGATTTAATTGCTTCTAAAAATAACATGGGTAAATTGGAATGGAACCCTCGGCACGCAAGTTCGACTCGCACTTGACTGGTATTTTTTTTTTCAGTGTCCTTTATGTGCAGAATATAATACCTTCAGTTTTTCTTTTGTTTAAGCCTTATCTTAAAACGGTAATGCATACCTACTTACAAGCGTCAAACTTTGTGTGATTATAGGTGTGTATTATAATATTCGACAATTCGAAGTTTTTGAAATATCTGCCATGTGCAAAGCCCAACAAAATCTGGCACTGTAGTCTTCCACAAAATTTTCGACTTATTGTATGGTGGAACGAAACTCCTGGTGCACGAGGCCAACTCTCACTTGACCGTTTTCTTTTACATAGTAAAAACAATTTTTTAGAGGTTTTTTAAAAGGATAGGCACACCCTCGAAATTTATGTTCATTGTGATAGCAGATGATTTCGTTGTTGATGGTTGTAACAGTTGCTCGACAGCCCATGTACGTCTTGCTGCAGATCCAACGTTTTTTGGGATCCAATCCTCCTTTGCAGTCGGAGTGTAAACGATAGTTGTATTCGCCCAAGCGCATTTCACAGTTTCCTCGAAAAGTATGGAATAATGGAGTAAGATCTGTAAAAAATGTAGGTCGCTGATTTGTGAACTGTATTAAAAATTTTTATCTGTAATTAATTATAAACTTACTAAACAGATCGGTAGCTGACACCTTGCAAAAGTAATAATTGTCCTACAGTTGGATGTAACAGAAGACATGTAAAATAAATGGTACAGCCGCACTACACTTACTTTCTCGCAATACTCAAGGAAAAACTATCAACCGCAAACTTAAATTTGTAATGCCCTACACATAGTATGGAAATACAAACTTTTATTTACGTTTTACCAAAAAAATGTTCGAATGAAATATACAGATCAATTCAGAATTCAAATTGTCAAACATTGAAACAAACAAACCTCAAACGATTTTGAGTAAATCACATGTTTAACTTTTGGTATTACTGGAACAGCCTTTATATGAATTTTCACAGATCAATGGATACTACCGTAGGATACTTGCATGGAGATTTTTTAATTTCCCAAAACATGTTTATTTTATTTATTTTATTTATTAGGCTTTCCAACAACGAGTGCACATTGATTACATAGGTTGCTTACAATTTACAAGAACAGGTGCCTCATCACTTACAGGAGAGCACAGCATGCACAAATATGTCCAACGAGTTTAGGAACAAGAGAAGAGCAAATTTAGGTAAAAGTAGGTATTTGATTGAGAGCACATAGAAAAGTTACTTTGTACTCTCAATCAAATAGCCACTGATTGATACTGCAATACAATTTAAAGTTTAAAATTTGAAGTTATACCAAACATATTATTTAAAAGGATAGTTAACATTAACTGAACGAACCTTACAAAACCATTAGCATTTTCTTTTTAAAATATAAAATATTGTCATGAAAAATATCAACATTTGCAGTCCTAGGTAAGAAGTTGTAGAATTTAATCATCCTGGACATAGGAGCATTTAAGCCTAGATTGCTCTTATAAGCGTTATTCGTAAACAATTTAAAGAAACTGGAGCGAGGCATCTTCCTAGGGGTTGCAAAGTTGATATTACTAAGTAGCTCAGGACAATTCAAGTGATTGTTTAAGATCTTATAGAAGAAGGTTAAATCTAACACCTTTCGCCTGTCAGAGAGAGAGATGTGACCTTATAAAATTCTAGACGTTTACGATAAGAAGTCAAAGTACGATGCTTATGAAAGAAATACGCAAGATGAGTAAGAAATCGCTTCTGAATCCTCTCGATTCTGGCTCTGTGGATGTTATGGATAATTGTTCAGTTTAGTCTACTGAGCAAGCCCTTTCAGTTTTTGGTACACCCTGTGTACAAAATATTATTCAAAAAAATCATAAAGAATATCCAGTCAGGTAGACAACCAATCCAGGATTAATATTATAGAAAATTTTAATAAAATCAATGGATCCAATTTTGGGTAAATCACATATTTACGATTTGGTGGTACAGGAACACCCCTTATATGAAATTACACAGATCAATTGATAATGGCGCAAGATATCTTACATAGAGATGCTTGGTCATGCAAAGTTTCATCAAGATTCTATAAGCTGTTTTTGAGAAAATTTCGATTTTTCATTTTCGTTGTATGACAGCTACCCTCAAAATGAGAGCCAGCAAGAAACCACTTAGAACCCTTCGATGGATTTGCAAAAAACTCCTAAATTCAAAATATGGTGTCAATCGGACCATTCGTTTAGCCGCTAGGCCAAAGCGTGACGGACAGACCGACCGACCGACGGACCGACCGACCGACCGACCGACCGACCGACGGACGGACATTTTTGGGAGACTTGTTTTTTATGATGTATAAGTGATATAAAACACATTTTTGAGAAAATAAGAGAAACTTTTTTTTTCACGAATACAATACCTTTCTCGCTCCGCTCGAAAGTAAAAACCGGTCAACCGGGTTACGATATAACTATAGTATTTTAAGAAGCAATAAACCAATTTTTAGGACCGGAAAATTAAGGTTTTTTTTAAAGGATTTTTGATGATTTCTAAAAAATTGTGCTACTTAGATCTCCAATATTTACATAAACCTCTATCGACTGCAATTAATTAAGATTTTTCGTTTGAAAAACCTCGGAGATAAGGGGATGATGACATAATATATTTTTTAAATTTTTCATCATAACTAGAAAACTTAGTCGTAAAAAACTCAACAACCTATTTTAAACTTATAGTCGTAAAAAAGTCAAAAACCTATTTCTAATTGTACCCTGTCATAATGATGCCCCACTCGAGCTACACAACACATACACAAAAAGGTTCAGTTTTGACCATTTTGGTTCGGAACCCTAAAAAGTTGCTTGTTTTCGTGAGTAGAGTAAGGTAGGGCACCCTGTGACATGGAGCACAGTGAATCAATGCCACTATAGATCTTCTTCTTCTCATATTTAAGAGCCGCGCTCTTGTCGGTGGAGCAATCTTCATTTCTCTCTGTCCTCTGCCAATGATTTGACATCCTGATAAGACTCGACGTTTACACTCTCTTTTATCTGGATCTAATTGTCTTAATTTAAACATCAATTGTACCCATCTGACGAGGGTCAGTTGTTATAGTTGTGGCTGATATAACTGGTTTTAAGATCTTGGGAAAATAAAATTGTACGAAAAATATGTAAAAAATAATAATTCAAAGTTTTCTTTCGAGGTTCTGCAACTTTGAATAAAGGTAAATGATATTTTTTTCTGTGGAAGTGTGTAAATTTAGTCAAGTTTTCAAATAAAAGTGAGTTACAATAAAAATCGGCCAAGTGCTAGTCGGGCTTGAGCACCGGGGGTTCCGTACCACTAAGGTAAAAATACCGTCTTAATTATGGACGCGCAGTCACACAGAAGTGTATTAAAAAAGCGAAAGTCTGACACGCACTTGACAAGTTTTTACTCGTGACACGCTTTTATTTGAAAACTTAACAGTGATAAATTTTAAGTTGTTTTTCTCCATCTAATAAAAGCTTTTTATATTTTATTGTTGAATAGAATGTCTGACGATTATCTTAAGACGATTTAATGGAAGGTTTGTAATTGTGCGTTGGGCTATTTTCCGCAACTCGACGTCAATGCGCCTATTTTGCGTGTGGGTAGAACAGCGATTACTCAAGCCACCCGATTTCCTGAAGAAAGCCCAGCAAGCCGGTGACGTTGCTCGCTACTTCAGGAAGGCCCCCGGGAACACCAAGGTACTTTGCCCTGTATGTGGCTAACTCCGTGCACTCCAGAAGGACGTGAGCAGCTGTTTCATCTGTCTTCAAGCAGGCTCTGCAAAGAGGACTGTCAGTAACACCTAATACAAAAAGATGTTTGTTAAAAGATCCGTGACCAGTAATAGCGCCGGTTGCCAGTCTAAGTTGCGATTTACTAAGACGTAACAGCTTGCGGGACAGACGACTGTTGATGCTAGGTAAGGCTTCCCTCGCCTGCCTGCACGTGTCTTGACTGGTCCAGTTCGTTTCGTGTAAGCAATAAGTCCTTGTTCTAAGCAGCGTGCGAATCTGCCTCGCCGGTATGGGTATAATGGGTTCAGGTCCAATAGCCTTAGAGTCCGACCCCCTGCGAGCCAATTCGTCCGCCGCGTCGTTACCTCGGCAGCCACTGTGACCTTTGATCCATTGTAAGGTCAGATGGTTGCTAGTACATACCTCAGCAAGTAGTTGATGGCATTGGTAGATGAGCCCTGAAGTCATGGTGTTGCTACTCAGGGCTTGGAGTACCGCCATACTGTCCGAGAGGATTCGTATTGATTTCTCTTTTACCTTCCTAGACAATATGGCTGTAGCTGCCATTGATATCCCCAAACATTCAGCCTGGAAAACTGTGTTATAGGCGCCCAATGGTGTAGCTATTTTTATGTTTAGGTCTTCGGAGAAAACGCCTGATCCAGTACCTGTTCTCGTCTTTGACCCGTCTGTGAAGATCCTAAGCTCCCTGGGATTTAAGCCCTCGTAGCTATCGTCTTCATGCAGCTGGATCTTGTACTTTTTATCGAATACATACTGTTTCGGTATCCTGTCACTCGTGGCCATCAGTATCGGGATGTCCACGAAAGCTTTCTCAAGAATGCTCGTGTGCAGGACCTTGTTCTTGTTCCACAGGTTCAGAGCTCTAAGACGTACCGCAGAGCATGCTGCCTCCTGTTTAATGAACAGGTTCAGCGGCGGAAGGTCTAGCAGGGCTTCAAGGGCTGCAGTAGGCGTAGTCCTCATACAGCCCGTGATCGCCATGCAAGCTAATCTTTGGAATTTTTGTAATTTGTTGATGCATGTGCTGAGTTCGCATCTTGTCCACCAGACCAGAGCTCCGTAGCTGACGATAGGGCGTATCACCATACAGTAGAGCCATAGAACAATCCTCGGTGAGAGACCCCAACGCTTACCAATCATTCTATGGCACTGCCAGAAGATGATGCTGGCCTTGTCTAATTTGTTATCAATGTGCTTGCTCCAGTTGAGTTTGTTGTCCAGGATTAAGCCTAGATACTTTACCTCGGTTGAAAGCTGTAGTGTTGCGCCAAACAGCCTGGGTAAATGGTAGTTGCCCAGTATTCGTTTGTGTGTAAACATTACCATTTCGGTTTTAGTTGGGTTGACTGAAAGGTCGTAGGTTGTACACCATCTCTCCACAATACGCAAGGCTGTTTGAGTGAGATCGCATACTGTATTGGCAAACTTACCTGTGATCAGTATTGCCAGGTCATCTGCGTACCCTATGGTGTAGTAGTGGTTCGCGTTTAGCTTGGTTATGAGGTCGTTGATAACCAGATTCCACAGCAGCGGGGACAGGACGCCTCCCTGGGGGCAGCCCCTTACCACAATCGCCGCCTGGGCGTTACCAGCGAATCTAACCGTTCGTTTGCTTAGCATGTTCGTTATCCACTCTGTCATTACCGGGTTGGCTCCGTGCTTCTGCAGGGCCTCTGCGATACTTGTAAAATTAGTTTTGTCAAAAGCACCTTCAATGTCTATAAAGGTGCCCAGACAGATTGCTTTTGCACCTATTGCCTCTTCAATCCGCGTTACCACCATGTGTAACGCAGATTCCGTTGACTTACCAGAGGTGTAGGCGTGTTGGTTGCTGTGCATAGGTATGTTTAAGAGCACATGGTCTCGTAATTCTCTTTCACATAGCCTTTCCAGCGTCTTTAATAAAAACGAGGTCAGGCTGATGGGTCTGTAAGATTTAGCGTTTGTATAATCACCCTTACCTGGCTTAGGGATGAATGTTACCTTCACTTCCCTCCAACCTTTGGGAATATATCTGTGTGCCAGGCACGATCTTAGGATGGCCAGTAGTATAGGTAGTAATTTACCTCCCTTATCCCACTGAAGGAGAGCCGGGAAGATGCCGTCTAGTCCGGCTGCCTTATACGGTTGGAAGCTATGTATTGCCCAGTTTAGTTTGTCGTAGGAAACTATTTCCTGGGCGTATTGCCAGCAGTCCTCCGTTGGTGTTACCATTGAGTCCTGCCATGTTATTTCGTCTACCAACTGACACCCTGGGAAGTGTGTTTCAAGCAAGGTTTGTTGGATCTCCTCAGACGACCTTGTAAAAGTACCATCGGGTTTTCGGAGACTTCCTATTTCGGAGTACGGCTGCTGAGCCAGGACTTTCCTTACCCGATTAGCTTGTTCGAAGGTTTCAATACTGCTGGAGAATTTCCTCCATGATCCAGTACTCCTGTATCTTAATCGTTTTTTGTATTTAGATTTTGCCGCCGTATATGCGTCCCAATCTTTGTCTGCCGTTGTGTTCATAGCCCTATTCAATTTCTGCCTAACCTTTTGTCTGAGACGCTGTAACTCCGGACCCCACCATGCTTGGCTGCCAGGGGGGTGCTGTGGTGGAGAGATTAGGGGGCATGTATCTTCATAACTATCAGTTAATGTGTTCGTAAGAGAGCTTACCTTAGCTTCTATTTGTGCTACATCCTCCAGCCGCTCAGGAATGTCTATCCTTGCTAGTCTCTGGTCCAACGCTTTGGCGTACCTGAGTCTATCGGTTTTACGAGGATTCCTGCGGGGCGGTATGGGAGGAATATGTACTCGTAATTGAAATCGTATCCATCTATGGTCTGAGCACGACGCCTCAGGGGATACGTGCCATCCCGCGATAAAACACTTCGCTTTGTCAGATGCTAGCGTTAGGTCAATTATTGTTCTACTGCGTCTCGTGACGAATGTTGGTTCTGAACCTATATTCACTAAGTTAAGGTTTGTAGTAAACAGATATTCGACAAGAGTCTTACCTCTGTTGTTGCATGTTTCCATCCCCCATAAGGTATGATGTGCATTGGAGTCGGTTGCCACTATGATTTCGATTCCATTGTGCTCGCAGAAGCTGACTAGCCTTGTAATGGAAGGTTTATCCTGGACATAAATTTTTACCCTTTTAGTTTCATCTCACCCTTGAATGAATTGGCTTCGGGAGCAAAACAAATAAATATTCACATTATTCAATAGTATTCAGTAAATAAACATGTATAGCAATTATGTACATTTTATTTCAGTAAACAAAAAAGTGAAATGTTTTATTTATAAGAAATAAACTAAAATATTAGTTAACAATACTAGTAAATGCTACCTACGGTTTTCAATTTCATGATAACAGCACGGAATAGCAAAACAGAGAAAAATTTAATTATCAAATTTAATACATTTTATATTTTCGATAATATACCGAATTGATATTTCTTAAGATAACACTTGATTCTTAAATCTAGGTACCCATCACCGTACCTACCGTATAAATAAAAGTTATAACATAAATATATTATAAGGGAACAAGATTATTTTTAATAAAACCGAGCTTTAATACTAACCTATATACCCTTCCTTAACTCATATCTCATATAAACATAGGTACAGTGAACCGCATATAGGTGGAAAAACTTACTCTATACATAAATCAGCGCAATTGCTATTTATAAGGCAGTCTCAAGTTCACAGTATTTCCACCAACGTTACATAGGAATGTTTTTTAATAAAGACATTTAGCAAAATAAATAATAAGAAGAACCTGAACGCCCTCCAAAAACCCGATTGGCATGAGGAGGTTTCTTAGGACGTTGTTCAACACATTTGCGCATAAAAATTACAAAAAAAATGTGCACCTAACTGTATTGCTGTACGTCCTTAAATTCTTTAAACCTTAAAAATACACTTATAAAATGGGATATTTTGTAACTTAAATCCTTAAATGGCTGATTCATTCTCAATTAATTGATTAATTTATAAAATTAATGAAGAAATGTTTATATAATATTATATTTTCTCGAGCACTCAATGAAAATATGTTTAATCTTGCAGCCATAAGAAAATACGCCATAGTGTTGACATAAGAAAATACGAAAATAAAATAATACTGCGATAATATAGTGAAAAGGCAAGTGTATTAAAGCTGGATTCTGGACTTTAATACAGTGCAATAGATCGGTTTTAAGAGCGAATGTGTTGAAAGTAATTAATTAAAGTAATTTCCATCTGGCTTCCACGAAGCAGCAGACGGCGGCGGCGTCCAGCCAGGCCCGTGGTCGGCCAGTCGGCGGGAAGATGGCGCAATGAACTCGTCACTTTCTGTAAACACTAGCAACAAGAGGCTAAGATAGAGACCAGTGAAGGGACAAGAGGGAGGCCTTGGACCAGCAGTGGGACAACGGTGGCTATAAATTCTACTAAACTGATTTGAAATTCTAGAAAGGTGCATTAAACTCTGTTAGCCGTCATATGCGCTATAGGGTCGTGCATTCCCCACACTCGCACGATAGCATTATCCATAGTAGTGAGGGAGGCTTTACATCCAGTCTTGGCTTTGACACAGACCCAGCGTGCTCTTGCTCCAGACTGCTTGACACGGTTGAACCTATACTGCCCGATCTTAATCACAGGGTTCCCACGCTGAGATTTTGCAAATACTGGGCTAATTTCTGCAACAAATGCAAGTTGCCTATTTCATAAGTGCCCATAGAAAATACAAGATTGACAAGCAATAGAATGGCTCGTAGGCATTCAGCAGCAGAAGGTCGGTAATCATAGTAAGTAATAAAACTTATGTAATTTTTTGTGTAGGATTTCTTTTTTATTAAGTTTTTTAAGAAGCCTGAAAAGAGTAACTCAGTCACTTAATCACTAACTTAGCCATGAAAGAATAACTGACAGATGGATAGACAAAGATACTGAACATTTTATTAAAAAAGAAACACTTTCAAAACTGTCCTGTACAAGGATCTTCTTCAGCGAGGTCAACCTGTCGGTCCTATGCCTTTATTGTAAAACGTGATTTTATCTGTTGAAGTACATAATAAAGCGAGTCCTTTATCGGAAGCATTGGAAGTTCTAGTACGTTAATTACATTAGGTACGTTGCTTTTAAATTTAACGCATACAGAAAATATTTAGACATTTTAGTGAAAGGGACACTTAAGAATAATGATTAAACAGATTGTAGTGCAATGTAAATGGTTGAACGAGGCGACAAAATAAATGATTAGATATTGTCATTTTACCTACTGTGGGTACTCATCACTACACAGAGGAAACCTAAAACAAGGTACTAATATTCAAAACCACAGAGTAGAGTACGTCATATACATACAGACACAGATTCGAATCCTGCATGTGGTTGTGAAATTTTGCGATTTCCTACTTTATAGATTTATCGGAACCCAGGAAGTGTTAAAATAAATAGTAGATTTTACAACAAGTGCACAAAACGAACCATTTTTTCGAGACTTTTAGCAGCCCGAGCCGAAGGCGAGGGCTGATAGTAATATCGAGGATAAAATGGTTTTGTGGACGAGTTACAAACTCTGCTTTTCAATTTGATTGCGAGGAAACAAAACGTAAAAGTACTCTCTAAATGTAACTGAAGAATGAGGGGTGCAGCAGGCACGCGCGCAGGGCGTACACCACCGCGATTACTTTTTTGCCCTAGTTCACAAAATTAGATCCTGCACAAAAAAGCAATTTCAGAGCATGAGAAGTGAAAAATAATTTTCACACACACTACCTATAATAACTAACGTATTATGAAAAACAGATAGTAATAATGATGACATAAAGCAGATAATTTAAATTTTAATGAAAATTCCATTTCGAATAACATGGCTTGGTGGTGGATGATTATGTTCGGTTTGTGCGCTTATTATAGTCTCTCTGTCCTTATCCATGATGATTCGGGCTCTGCACTTGCGTGCGGCTGAAGATGTGCATATCCATCGCTCCGTGGTTTTGCTTTTTATCTGAAGCAAAAACGAATAGCTGCTACATAGTGCGACTTCTTTACCGGAAGTGTTGCGGGTAAAAGTCACTGAAACAAATATTTTGGTTAGTCGTCAAAAGAATGAAATGACATATGATTGTGGTTGTGATAATAAGTTATAGTATGGCCCACCCATCTACTTGCTTTTTTTGTGTAGATATTAGTTATGAACTAATGTGAAGCGCGGGCCATGTTATTTCAGTTTATAAAAACGTTAAATATTGATTCAGACCATAAAACTGAACATATTCGAGATCACAATTCGGAAAAAAAAACATATAGTTAAATTCATTGGGTAAATAACCACTAAGTCATTAAAAGCGAGCAGAAATACATCAATGATTATGACGAAACAGAAAACGAAAACTCTTTATTTTAATGAAAAATATTACATAGGGTATTAAACAAGTTACAATGATCCTTTGAAGCGTGTGAAGGGTTCAATGACTTCTATGATCGCGTACAAAAATTACATTTTTAGAATATCCAGACAATAGTCGGATTTAATACATTAATAAGAATTATTACCTATAACGTAATTCAAAGGAAATTAAATATAATAATTAAACAGATAAAAAAATACTTTTTGCAATCTTTTAGTGAGGTAAAATAACCCCTTGGAAGAACACTGTACTTTTTTTACATCCTGTATGGAGACAGTTCTTTCGCATTCATTTTTGTGACAATATTATTATCATGTCATGAATTATATAAAAAAAAAACAAAATTGAGTTGAATAAGGCACAGTGTACAAATCCAAGAAACAAATAGATTTTTGGAACAATGAGCAGATTAATTCGCGGTAAACAGACGTTTAGAATTTTAAATCAAACTTTGATATAAATTCCTTTACGAATAACATGTTTTGGTGGTGGATGGTTGTGTTCCGTTTGTGCGCTTAATATAGTACTTCTGTCTTTAGTCATGATGATGCGGGCTTTGCACTTATGTCCTATTGTACACGCCCACCGGTCTGTACTTTTGCTTTTCGTCTGAAGGCAAAACGAATATTGTCCACACAAAGCGAGTTCTTTACCGGAAGCGTTGCGAATGAAAATTACTGAAAGAAATGGTTTTATAATAACATTAGAAGACAACAGGTGATAATCATTAAACCTTAAAGTATTAAGTAGGGAAATTTATCGCGACCTTTTAACGTGTAAAAAATATAGCTAAACACTAAAGTAAACATCAAAACCACAATTTGTAATTGCAAATTTTATTTAAGCTTAACCAAGTTAGTAATATGAGCAGATAAGAAAGATGTTTTGTTCTATGGATAATTACCCAACATTTATACTTGTTGTAAAAGGGCATGATAAGTCAAAGTAACTGAACAACTCAGCGAATAAAACTGTTAGGAAATGAAAATAAAAATCGGCCCCTCCACACTAACTATCCAATCAAGTTTGCAATTTTTGTGTGTAGAGAAAGTTTTATTTATTGAAATATGTTCAAGTACGTTGACTGCTCATGCCCTTTCAGTTTTCGGAAAGCTGTCAAACACACATCAGTCTGGTAACAAAAAGTCTAGAATTTAGAAGCAACATGATTGTTTTTCATATGTGCGCTGACTGTCCCCCCTTTATCTTTAGTCATGATGATGTGGGCTTTGCATTTGCACCCACAACCACCTCCGGAGGTGCAAACCCAGCGTTTTGTTGTATTCCTCTTTCTATGCAGATAACAAATATATCCTCCGGACAAAGCCAGTTCTTTCTCGGAACTGTTGTGGATTATTGTTACTGAGATTGAGAATCTGCTTAACGTGTCTTAAATTTATTTTAAAAATAATTGATCACTTTTAGATTTTCATGATGAGTAAAAAAAACATCTCAAAAATATGAACTTAAAAAAAAATAGAAATTGAACTTCCATTTAAAATACACTACAATTACATGGATTTTCTACATAAAGTCAATATTTTTTTATTTCCAGATATTATGTCATGCTTCATAGAAACGATGTTCAGTTTCGCAGTCATCATATTAGCCGAAAGACGTCTACTGCTGGACATAGGCCTACCCTAGGGATCTCCATGAGGACCGGTCCTGCGCTGCTCGCATCCAGCGGCTTCCCGCGACCTTGACCAGATCGTCGGTCCACCTTGTGAGGGGCCTGCCAACGCTTCGTCTTCCGGTACATGGTCGCCATAGTTTCCCAGTATTAAATGTAAATCCTAGGGTTTAGTTTAGTGTATATTGTTTAAGTTAATTAAGTAAAATAGATACAGGAAGTACTGCAGGTATGTAGTTATTGTTATTGAGTGTTTTTGTTACGATAAAATTTCTGATACGACAACAGTTTCATAAGAAATGTCACACAAGGAAAAATTTAAAGGAGGAAGAGCAAGACCTAGGCGAAGTCACTTTGACCAATCCAGGAGATGGTCAAAGTCGTGTTGTATCAGGAACTTGGTGGAGAAAAGAACAGACTGGAGTTGCTTGAGCATGGCTCTTAAATTGAAGAAGAAGAAGTAAATTTCTCTACATATTTTATCGGTTTATATTACACTAGTATGTAGTACACTATGCTGGTGTTGTTTAGCTAGAATACACCACCTATTAACTACAACAACAGCTATGACTTTGGTAGGTACTAATAGTAGGACTAATACTGCGTACACTGCTACTTTGATAATTTATAAGAGTCGTAGTATTTGATGTATTTTTCAATAAACAACTATAAATAGTTAGATAAAGAAATAAGTAATCACACGGAACACACGAACGCCAGACAAGTTTTACTTTATAACTGGGCCATGATTATGGTTATTATTAATTTTGACAATTTGATTGTTGAGTGTGTTGATGGAGCCGTTACAGCCCCTGTTGGTGTGAGTGGAGCACTGCCACCGTCTCCTGATCACGTCTCCCAAGGACTTCTCCTTCTTCAGTGAGTATTTGTACCCAAAGTACTGGATCAGGATGTTACCGCGTAACGATTTAACAAAACGAGGGAGACCTGGAAGTACAATATGTTAAATTTTAGTAGGTCTCTCTTTCTCTCCAATCAGTAAGTAAAGACAGGAATAACTAATAACAAGGAATTTGGACTAATAACTTACTTTCTTAAAATCTTTCAATAGCCCAATTTTTTTACGGAGTTCTCGTCCTGTTTTCATCATCATAACATCCCATGAAACGTCCACTACAGGACAGGGAGCTCCCTCCAGAATTCTAGTTTTTCCTGGAAAAATGTAGAGGGGAAGTACCATAGTCACCTCGCTTGTTAGCGTTACGGCTGGCACCATGGACCGCGGTTGTAGGTGACCGCAGTAAGTAAGATGTAATATACAAAGGAGGATGCTGCTGCCCATCCTCCAGTTAACCCTTAGTCGCCTCTTACGACACCCACGGGTATGTATGGGTTGGTACTAATCTTTGCCGGCACCACACAGGACACCTGCTTTCATAACATCAATTAAATAAAACCCTGTTGTTGGCATTAACAGGTAGAAATAGATTCATTTGTAAGTGCCAGCAAATATACCCTCATAAATATTGAAAACATTTGAACATGAACAAACTAATTAGTGGATATTACTAAACAAAGACATAAAACCAAATCTAAAATTTAAATAGAATACAACCGCTAAATAGATAGACCAGTCACCTAAAAGGAACCCCTTGTCACTTATGTTAAAAAAAACTATAGTGCTTAAACTAAATCAATATTTTGTATTTGTTGCGAAATAAGTTGTTTGAAACTAGTTTTTCGCATAAGTTTCACTGATAGTAGCACGGACGCGTAAATAGTCATTGTATTGACATTGCATGAAACTTGTAACAGTAAAGAAACTCTATCTACTGGGCCCTGAGTCAAGTGGCTTTCTATTATCGCAAACGCTATAGAATAGAATAAAAATGGATGGGATTGACATTAGCTGTCACGCAACTTTTCGTTAGCTAATGGCAATCCCATACATTTGCATTCTATTCTACTAGCGTTTGCGATTGTAGAAAGCCATTTGACTCAGGACCCTGGTCTGGCTATGTTAATTTGTCTTAAAAATCATAAGATTGCATAAAATTTCTCCTATATTTAAGCTATATCCTAGCCCCCTAGTCGGAGGTAGGTTATGAATCGTGGAGTATGATATTATTTGATCTCCGACTGTTACCAGCTTAGCTTTACACTGCCGTCGCTCGCTCGTTGAAGAGAGCCACCGCACTCGGTCCTTGTCTATAATTCATGAGTCTCGCTTCTGCAATGATCTTACATTTACCATGATTGACGACTCCTAACAATCTGTACAGAGGCAAAACAGCATGCAAGATAGCATGTTCGATGTACATCGTCCCTTTCTAATTGTTGCCATACTAATGAAGTTTGCACAATTTCCGTGCGAAAAGTTAAGTTTTATATCCACAAATTTTTATTTATACGTATTTTTAAATACTTATTTGAATAATTTTCAATGTGCAAAGTAAAAACTTCTCTCTCAGTTTTCATTAAATATTGATAAATGCAGAAAATCATTTTCTTTTGATTTATCTGGATTAAAAACTCTTTGGTAAAATGATTATTAAGAAAGATTTTGCATGACATTTTGTTGATGTTGTCATGGCAACATAAACAAAATGTCATGCAAAATCTATTAGAAAGGGACAGCTTCATCTCATCTTACGTCCTACTCTGTTAAAAGCGCCGCGCGCGAAGTACTAAATCTATGCGCTTCTGTCTGTACCTGTACCCATAGAGAGACCTATCAACGGGCGATTGCCTTTGAATGACGTTGTAAAAGTTGGTGTCAAGTCTAAATATAAAAAAAAAAACTGTTTTTACTCGTGGGAATGAGATATCTCCCCATAGCTCAAAGATGGTATGTGTAGGTTAGTGAAATATTTATTGTGATTAGATCAGTAGTCCCAATGATTACAAAGAAACAAATTTCCCTTACAATTACGCAAGTTACCTTTGTAGTACTACTAAATAAACTTGTATGTATCCATTAGCTGTGTCATGTGCTATACAGATTATAGCAAAATCCAATTTTATTAATGGTTATGATTGTTATTTAGTACAATAACTTCTTCGTCAAGAGTAATAACACGAGCTCGACACTTTTGGCTGCGATGCGTAGAACACTCCCACCTGGCTTTCGATCCGTATCTCCTCTGAAGGGCGAACTTGTACCGTCCGATCTTGAGCATAACTGCACCTCTTTGTGATTTCACGTATTCCACTGTGAGAAAGCAATAAAGGTATTTATCTACTCTCATAACGTTAATCCTCAATAATGCGTTCAAAAATTGTAGGTTAACATCTTTATAATGTCAATCTGTGCTTAGAAACACTCTTAGCAGCATTTTTTTATCTGTGGTTGTGTATTATGAAGTATCGATTTTACTAACAGTCATCCCGGGAGACCTATTAAACAATTTTTTAATTTTGATGCGTTTGTAGTCTGTGGCTGCAAGGAGGTTTCATTGCGATAACGGAAAACTCAGCAAACAAAAGTTGTATTTACATATTTTTATTAGTTTTGTAATCAAGTGTTAAAATCGTTTACGATTTGCCTTCGAGTGTTTTTAAAGCAGCTATAGGAACTTCGCTTAGCAGTTATCACCGGAAAAAGAGAAAAACATTAAGGTTTGTTTTTGAACACATTATTTCAGGATTCACGATATGAGAGTAGATAAAGTTGTGTATGCAACTCCACATAATTAGGTATAAAACACTCGTGTCTTCTATTATGGAACTTAGATCGCTACGCTCGCCTGCGTCCCATAAACCGACACTCGAGTTTTATACCCCTCATTATGTATCGTTGCATAAACTACTATTTTCTTTCACGGCTTTGACAGTAATATTTGGATTAATAATGTAGAGATACGTAAAGACCAGTTCAAAATAATACACCTCACGATTCAACGTGTAATTTTAAATGCGCAAAATCTCTCGGCTGGTAGTTTTACCAATAATCCTAAATACTTCAATGACTACTTTACTAATTTGAACTAAAATAAGATTAATTCTATGGCGAAGCTTCTGAGTGTTGGCCGATGAAGTTAAGATTTTTTTTGGAAATCATATCAACGAACAAAATATTAAATCTTCAAAGTAGAAAATCGCAAAATTTTACAACCACAGGCAGGATTCGAACCTGCGTCTTCTGCGTAAGTACCGCAGACGCTTTACCAACTAGGCTACTGTGGTCCTGCCCGACCACAGTAGCCTAGTTGGGCAGGACCACAGTAGCCTAGTTGGTAAAGCGTCTGCGGTACTTACGCAGAAGACGCAGGTTCGAATCCTGCCTGTGGTTGTGAAATTTTGCGATTTTCTACTTTGTAGATTTATCCGAACACAGGAAGTGTCAAAATAAAAATCATTTTCAATTATACGTAGTGTTACCAA
The DNA here is from genome assembly GCA_947532105.1 of Athrips mouffetella. Lineage (NCBI taxonomy): Eukaryota > Metazoa > Arthropoda > Insecta > Lepidoptera > Gelechiidae > Athrips > Athrips mouffetella. The sequence continues at coordinate 22,291,394 of OX383964.1, read as the reverse complement.
TTTTCAACTCGAAATCTGTCTGCAATGACGGACTAGTTGAGCTAGTACAGCAAAAATGCTTGCTAGGTGGCAGCACAAACGCAACGTTGGAATGCGTATAGAGGTCGCTAAATTTCACAACATCGGGCAGGACCACAGTAGCCTAGTTGGTAAAGCGTCTGCGGTACTTACGCAGAAGACGCAGGTTCGAATCCTGCCTGTGGTTGTGAAATTTTGCGATTTTCTACTTTGTAGATTTATCCGAACACAGGAAGTGTCAAAATAAAAATCATTTTCATATTAAATCTTATTCAGAGTGAATTTTTATTGGTTTTGCTCATGAAAACAAGCAACTTTCCCGAAGAAATCTTTTTTTACTCGAAAAATACCTGTTTTCCCCTTCCCATATAAAATTAGGGTTATCATGTGAACAATTTGAAAAAATTTGTGATTTTTTAAATTATTTTTTTTTCTTTGGAAAAGTTTGTTGTTATCACTGGGCTTCGGGAGCAAAACCAATGAAAATTCACGCTGTATATCTATTTACCTAAAACATATAACAGATCATGGAGATCTTTAGGGGAGGCCTATGTCCAGCAGTGGACGTTAATTTGAATTCTGAATTGATCTGAATATTTCATGATAACATTTTTTAGAAAAAACTAAATCTAAATTTGTATTTTCATACTTTGTGTATTACAAATTTAAGTTTGCAGTTGATACTTTTTACTTGCCTATAGCGAGAAAGTTAGTGCAGTGCTGCTGTACCATTTATTATGTGTACATCTTCATTTCAATAGTTTTTTTATTGATAAATATAAATACAGATATAACCTAAAAACTATACAAGTCCAACAAACCTCACAGACAGTTTCACTGTAGGATCAGTTGATTCTCGTTAAACATTTAAAATAAAATATAATATTAATTTTATAAGAAGTGTTTAATTACTATCAGGCAAAGATTCTATGGAGAATTCGTTTGCGAACTTTTTTCAAAATATTTTAGTTCTGTTTATGGCAATACTCCGGTCTCTAAAATTAATTTTAATATGAACACTCTACCACATCTTCAGAATGATACTTTGTCAAAAATTATAATAAATTGTAAAGATGTTGAAAAAATTCTGAAATTTCTGGATGCTAAGAAAGTTGCTGGTCCCGATGGCATACCTACAAAGTTTATAAAAGAGTGTGCCTCAGAGCTTTCCAGTCCCCTTACCTTTTTATATAATATGTCTCTTGATTCTGGAATTTTTCCTACCATATGGAAAACTGCGTATGTGGTGCCTATTCATAAATCTGGTGACAGATCCAATTGTGCTAATTATAGACCTACTCGTATAAGTATACTCTCTTGTGCAGCCAAATTCTTTGAACGTGCCGTTTATGATCACATCTACCATCAAGTTCAACCGATTCTGTCTGAAAATCAACATGGCTTTATAAAACATAAATCTACTGTCTCTAATCTACTTGAGTTCAAAAACTTTCTCTGTTCTTAATTTGCTGAAAGCGGTCAGGTAGACGCTATTTACACTGATTTCCGTATAGCTTTTGATAAAGTCAATCATTCTATACTCTCCTTAAAATTAAAACATTAGGGTATACATGGTTCATTGCTTCGTTGGGTAAAATCTTATCTAAATAAAAGAAGTCAATTAGTTACAGTAAAAGGTTACAGTAAAGGTTCTGAGCCTATCGAAATATCTTCTGGAGTCCCTCAAGGATCACACTTGGGTCCTTTGTTTTTTATCATTTTTATAGACGATCTCACAAAAAAACTAAGCTGTTCTAGTCTCTTGTATGCCGATGATCTAAAAATATTCTACAAAATTAAAACTACTAATGACTGTATCCAACTACAGAGAGACTTAAGCATTATTTCAGACTGGAGTCAACAAAACCTTATGCTCCTTCATGTCGAAAAGTGTTTCTGTATATCCTTTACTAAAAAGAAAAATTACATTAAATATGACTATCAAATAGGAAATGATAAACTTACACGTAAATCTGTTATTAAAGACCTTGGAGTAATTTTCGATAGTCAATTAACTTTCCGCGATCACTACAGTCACATAACAACGAAAGCTCTTCAACTTCTTGGCTTTATAATACGCTCATCAAAAAAGTTTAAAAACCCCAGCTCTTTAATTCTACTTTACAATAGTTTGGTTCGAAGCATTCTAGAATATGCAGCTGTAATCTGGTCTCTGTGTTATGTGGTACACGAGACTAGCATAGAGAGAGTGCAAAAAAAGTTTCTCAAGGTACTATGTTATAAATTTGGATATGGTCGCATACTCAATAGCTACTCTGATAGACTCCAAAAATTCAATATGACTCCTTTATACATCAGAAGAAAACATAACGACCTAATCTACCTCCATAAAATCATTCACTCCTTGCTCGATTCGCCACCCTTACTGTCTAGCCTTAACTTTAATATATCGCATAATTTGCGTAACCCAAATATTCTATGTTTTCTATTCTATTCTAAATATTTTTTAAATTAAAAAAATTCCAATAGCTCTTATTTACAAACAAGTAATTCGAATCTAAAATGATCTTTATCTACACTCATGTCGTAATCTTTGAATTATGATTCAAAAAGTTGATACATAAGGTTGAATATTACGCAGAGTATAGTATAAAAAATTAAAAAGTTACCATTACGTAACGATTTTTGTATGAAAATTTTGCAAAGGTGTTACGTAATTTAATTTTTTTATCATTACATAACGCTTGGATAAAATTCTTCTTGAACCTAAACCTTTTTAAAGAAGACTGAATATAAGGTCTTTTAGAGAGCCGGTTATAAATGTAACAGTTTTTCTTAGTAGCTGTCAAATATCAGTAGCATATTTACAAAGTGTCCCTTATAAACAACCTATTATTTTGGAGCAGTTACAGTAACAGTTACTATAGTTACAATTATTTCATCTGTGGTGAAAAAGATGCGCGCGCAGCCTGAAATTTAGTGGGCCTGGGAGATAGGTATTAGATTTGCCGCCATTTCCCAATATTTACCTTTTTCAAGTATTTCGTGCCCGTAAAATTTTATAGTAAAAGTAGAAACAGCGGTACAGGCAGGACACATGCAGTGACACCAGAAGATTATCTTGAAGTGGCTACTAAAATAACTTATGATCTTCTCCGATAATAGTCCATAAAATTGAACAACAAAACCTACATAATTGGGAAATATTGAAAATCGAAAAGAAAACCACATCACATTAAGAAAATATTCTGCTTATTTATTTCAAAAACCTAGCAGACTGATATAAGGCGGTTATTTACACACATAACAGTAAACAGTAACTGTAATATAGGTACATCATGTAAGTTGCCTTTATTGTTTACTTACCTTTGTTTAATTTATAATGAAGTTTTAATTTATAATTTAGAGTGAAGATAAAGTAGTATACGCAACTGCATATAATATGGTATTAAAACACTCGTTTTATACTATTATCACACTCGGCTACGCCTCGTGTGATAAACCCAAACTCGTGTTTTAATAACCTGTTTTATATGACAGTTGCATAAACTCCTATTAATGAAGAAAATGATCTCAAAGAAAATTTTGCCCATATCTTCCTTCTGCTTTACAAAACATTTGCAAGTATACAAACAAGCACAGTTTCATGGACAACGGGAAATATAAAAAAAAAACCAGCCAAGTGCGTGTCGGGCCACGCGCAGTATAGGGTTCCGTAGGTTTTTTATGATTTTTTTTTATCACAAATCAGGTTTTGAGTAAGTATTTCATAACGTTTATAACATAAACTTTTTACCTCCTAATGCTCAGCGAGGTCCTAGCACCTAATTGCTATTGCAATTTTTATTATTTTTAGATTTTTGGCTATAGCTCATTAACCTGTGAAGCCTACTTACCGGTGATAGTTTTCCTTTTAATTTCATCATATATGCTACTACTGTGAATTTTTTCACATTTCCAGTAACAAGCGTTTAGCCGGCAGGGGGGGATACTTGACTCCAAAAAAATACCCGCTTTCAAGCTTAATATTTTGCAAACGGATCCCTAAATCGAAAAATGATGTTTGCAGACTCACATTATTTTTAAAATACCTATCCAACGACACCCCACACTATGGGGTGGACAACTAAAACCAAAATTCATCCCCGCTTTACTTGTAGGGAGGTACCCTAAAAAAAAATATTTATCAAAATTTTATTTTACCACTTTGTCGATGTGAATGAAATGTATATCTGTACAAAATTTCAGCTTCCTAGTACCAAGGGTGTCTGAGCTAAGCCGCGGACAGACAGACAGACGGACATGACGAAACTATAAGGGTTCCTTTATGACTACGGAACCCTAAAAAGTACTCGATATTACATATAATACTTTTGATTGGATACTGGTAACCCCTAATGCGGATCAAGACTCGCATGCGATGACGCGCAACGCAGCGCACTATAGCGTAATTTGCGCGTCGTGTGGACGGTGTGTCAAAATTGTACGAAAAGCAACGTTGGCGCGTAAGGCAAGTCGCGTCGCGCACATTACACTGCGTCTGATCCGGTCCTTAAAAAACATAGGCGAGTTTCGAACATAGATGTAACTTGCGTTTAAGGCAATTCACAAACACAGTAAGCCACATTGTTTTAAAAATTATAAATGGTTTTAAATAAAAATACTGTTTTAAGGCCATCCAACTAGTGGTTATGCATGTTTTTTAATCTAACGACCGCATTGTCGACAGTGTGCACAAATGCACGACACTTTCTTGCATGTGACGTGCACATCCATCGAGTCCGCGGCCCGTTCACCAGCTGGGCGTAGAAGTTATACCCATCAATCGTCAGCATCGGTTTACCTCGACGAGATGTCCCTCGTTTCACAAAGTCTGAAAAATAAAACTGAGTGATGATTCTTACACTTAAAATCAATCATGAAATTTCCAAAAGAATGTGATGCACTCGACTGTCTTATTTAAGTTATTCCATTGTTTTTGAGAGGTAAGAAAACCTAAAAAACTTTATTATGTGATGTACTCGTTAGTACTCGTAACTAAAATTTATATTTGAGTTGATTGAATGAAAGGTAAATTGCGGTTTACGATTTATGACGTATAAAAAAAACTACTTACTAGATCTCGTTCAAACCAATTTTCGGTGGAAGTTTGTATGGTAATGTACATCATATGTTTTTTTTGTTTTTATCATTCTCTTATTTTAGAAGTTACAGGGGGGGGGGACTCACATTTTACCACTTTGGAAGTGTCTCTCACGGAAACTATTCAGTTTAGTAAAAACACATATGGGTTTGATGAAAAATAATTTTAGTTTCAGTTCTAAGTATGGGGAACCCAAAAATTTTTTTTTTCTACTTTTGTGTAAAAATCTAAATGCGGTTCACAGAATACATGTACTTACCAAGTTTCAACAGTATTATAGCTCTTATAGTTTCGGAAAAAAGTGGCTGTGACATACGGACGGACAGACAGACAGACATGACGAATCTATAAGGGTTCCGTTTTTTGCCATTCGGCTACGGAACCCTAACAATAGCACTTTACTTCAGATACATATAGCCCGCAAAGTGGCGTGTATGTTGGACCACGCACAGTATAGGGTTCCTTAGTTTTTTAGGACTTTTTTTATCACAAGGCAGGTTTGATTTCATAACAGTCATAATATAAACTTGTCACCTTCTAATGCTCAGATTGTTATTGCACCTGATTGCTATTTTTTTGAAGTCAACTTAGCTGTGATAGTTTTCCTTTACTTTCGTCATACATACTACTATGATTTTTTTCACATTTTCAGTAACAACCATTTAACTAGCACGGGGGGCGGGGGGGGGGGGGGGGGGACACAGGCGCACATTATTTTTAAAAGACCTATCCAAGGGTTACTTGTAGGAGAGGTATTCTAAAAACTTTTTTTTTTTTTCAAGATTCTATTTTACCACTTTGTCGGCGTGGATGAAATGTATATCCATACAAAATTATTGCTTTCTAGTACTAAGGGTCACTGACCTAAGCCGCGGACATACAGACAGACGGACATGACGAAACTATAAGGGTTCCTTGTTGACAACAGAACCCTAAAAATGTGCTTCTTGCCTCCAAGTTACGCCATAAAATACGAATACTCGTAGAAGAGAGTAATAGACAGATTTCGAATATTTAAGTAGAAAGGTGTTTACTTCGCAATGAAAATACCAGTAAATATTAAAATAAACCTTGTACTAAATTATCTTCTTAAACTAGCATTACCACAAACCATAAACGTGTCATCTGGGAGTAAAGAAGACAGAATAAAATATTACTCGGTCTTCTTTACTGCTAGATGCCACGACTTGGACAAGCAAACGATACAAAAATTATCTCAACCGACTTTTGCATTTGAAATTTATACCCGCTAGCAAGTATAAACAACATTACATAGGTGAGGCTAAAATATCATTCAATAACAGGAAACATGTCCTGAAAGTCACGTTATTGAAGAACAATAAATAAAGAAGAATAAAAAAAGAACAATAAACAAAATAATAAATAAATATAGCATGACAGTGAGACATTTGGGCACATTTTGTATTATCAAAGACATATCCGAAGTATTTGTAAGCAATACCACAGAATAGAGTATTACTAGTGTATCAAGACAGAAGGGAAAGTAGATGACGGAGTTCACGGAGTGCTGAAAAAAGTTAGGCCGAAAATTTTTGAGAGAGAGAGAACAAACTATAGACCTCAAAAGAGGCAAGGAAGATGGGAGAACATCCGCTGAAGACACAACAATTTCCTGAAAAATCTATTCGCAAGAAAGAAAGAAACGAGTATGTTTTGTATTGTTTTGCAACAAGACAAGCAAAAAAAAAAGTAATTAATGTTTTCGGTCGAGTAATGACTTAAAATTTGAGACATTTTACTAGCTTAGAAGGTAGTTCTTAAGATTATGAAAATGTATTAACACAGATCTGTATATTAAGACTAGAAATTATAATAATAAACTTAGGTAGATGGGCATGTTCAGATGCCCAATCTTGTTAAAAGTATCGTCACTTGTTGTGATACACTTCCAAAAGTTTATTGACAAACTCAGCCTTCTTCTCGTGGTTGTGTTGTTTGGTGAGCCGGAGGATGGTGTGATGGCGCGTGTAGAGGGCGGCGGTGCAGGACCTGGTGGTGCAGCACCAGCGCTCCTTGCCCTGCTTGCTGGCCCCGTGTCGCTTGTAGTACTTGTACCCGCCGTGCACCAGCTGCTCGCTACCGTTCCGCCCCTGAACGAAGTATGCTGCCAACACACACACAATCACAATCGAACACCGGTACTGTCATTACATTACATAGTTTTTGTAGTTCTAATTGACCTGGCCAGAGAATCCCTGTACTCAGCGCAACTCAATTATGATAAAATGTAAGAAAATGAGGCTATACTTACTTTGAATGAAAAATCAAACTCAATAAAACAAAATATTTGTAACTTTTATTTTTTTTTTCTTGTAAACAAGAAGGCACTTTTGTAAAATATTTTTAATATTTTTTTTTTAATTTTAGTATGCCCTAATACGAGTATCTCTCTTGACTACTATCATTATGTTCTTTTTTCTATTAGTATTTGGGCACCTTGGGGTTCAAAATACAGCGTGATAATAAAATGTCTTCCTATGCTTAACAACTTTCCCTAGAAACATTGATTGAAAAAATCGAAAAAAAATGGCTTCCCCACACAAACCTTGCGCCGTCAATACTGAAATAGGTGTGGGAAAACCAAAAACTGACCTATTATATGTTTCTTGGAGAAAGTTGTTCAATTTTATGTCCGAAGTACCATACTCAAGTACCATAGACAGGCATAATTTGTGTATTTAGACGGATTAACATATCATGTTTTATATTGACGGCGGTTCGTGAAGTTTCTGACCTCCCTAAAGATCCGCGAATAGGATCAAAACCTGTCGGCCATATAATATAATTAGAACGTGAGTTTATCCGTCTAAGTAAAAAATTATGTATAACACACACTTAATTTTGTACCTGTCACGAGTCCTTTACTGATAATATAGTCAGGCATTTCATTATCACGCTGTTTACACAGATAAATGGTACAGCAGTAACTGCACTTACTTTCTCGCGGTAGGCAAGACATATAGTATGGAATTACAAACTTAAATTAAGTTTTTCCAAAAAATGTTCTCATGAAATATGCAGATCATTTCAGAATTCTAATTGCTAAACATTAAAACAAACTAACCGTTAACGATTTCAAGTAAATTGTCAACCAATGCAGACTCTAGTCCATCCAAAGTTTCATGAAGATCGTTAAAGACGATTATGAACAAATTGAAATTTTTCATTTTAGTTGTATGACGGCTAACACAAAATGAGAGCCAGCCAGAAACCACTCGGAATCCTTCGATGAATTTTCCTCATAACATCCCATGAAATGTCCACTACAGGACCGGGAGCGTCCTCCAGAATTCTAGCTTTTACTAGAAAAATGTGGAGGAGAAGTACCATAGTCACGACGCTTGTAAGCGTTAATACGACTGGCACCATGAACCGCGGTTGTAGGTGACCGCTAAGATGGTATGATACACAGGAGGATGCTGCTGCCCATCCTCCAGTTTTTAACCCTTAGTCGCCTCTTACGACACCCACGGGTATGTATGGGATGGTAATATTCTTTGTCGGCACGGTTTTAAAAAAATGATAATAACTTTTTTTTCACAAATACAATACCTTTCTCGTTCCGCTCGAAGTAAAAAACCATTAAAATGTTTTATGCTAGAATAAAAAAATGTTTAGTTCCTATAGTAGATTCCATGTCTAATAAAAAAATTTCGTGATTGGTGATCATGCTCCAGTTTACAGCTGAGGATTTTCAGATCCTTGTTGGCAGTAAAACGAGCTTTGCAGGATCCACCTCTGGTGCAGCGCCAAGCGTCTGTGATAGTGTAACGTCTTTCTATGTAGAAGGAGAATCCATTGAGCAGAACCACCGGCTTTCCTGCTGCGTTCTTCAGCAATATTACTATGAAAAACAATTGCATACGATTTAAAGTTATTTCTTATAGACAAGACTGTGATAAATTATGCATATCAAAATGTTAAATATCAATAGTCTCGTTTTATTTTTCGAATAAGTTTAATATGTCTTCAATTAAGAATGCTCTTATTATCAAAGGTCTTAAAGAAAATACTAATAAGTGCCAACCAAGGAAAGACAGTAAGAAGTCCTTTTCTTATAAGACTCCGAGAAGAAATATAAACCAATCTCAGGGCTTAATCAACTACAGGTATTATTAATATACCCCATAAAACATCTAGTGCTGGACAGGGAGTTCCCCACAAAATCTTATAACAAGCAGCCTGGTATATTTTGGCGATTGAAGAGATACACGCACGTGTACTTCAGCGGTGCGGCTCGCACAATAGCACGATGACCACGATGGCTGGTGACCACATAAAGGACCAATAAGGACGCTGCTCTGGTTTAGAATCTAGTGGTCGCATTTTACTAAATATATACAACTACAAAAATAGAAGGTATTTTTAAAATAAATATTAAAATGAAAACGGCGGAAGATGTACGTAATTTATTTATTGATTGAATATTTAAAACGTACAGTAAAATACCAAAGCGACTGCAGTATCATGTACCAGTCAAAATTTTGCCCCGGCAATCGAAACAAACTTAAAATTGTGCCAAGGCTATCTGTTGTTATTTTTAAATATTTAAATTTTAATATACGTTCCTTTCCGTACAATATACTTGGCAAATTCGTGGTCATGGCTGAGGTTTGACTTGGTAATCTGACACTTGGAGTCAACTAAAAAGTGCGCCTTGCAGGTGCTGCCAAGTCCTCTCTTGGTGCAGCGCCAAAAGTTACCATTAGATGAATTAAGGGAGAAGGTGTAACCGCTGATCAGGGCCAGCTGTTTACCGGATGTACTTTTTAGCCATTGCACTGCGGATGATAAGTATAATAAAATCAATTGTTTACAAAATTAATCCATAAGCAGGTTGTATTTTACAGTGAGATGAGCCGCGATGTGATGGCTAAGATGATGATTGTAATCGAAGATTAAACCTTTACAGCCATCTAGGACTATCGCCAATGTCTAATCACGACATACATTAAAACATCATTTTCAGACTAGTTCCAAAATTTATTTAGTAGGATTTGACTCTGTCTAAATCCTACTAAATAAATTGTGGAACTAGTGTGAAGAACTAAAGTAACTGACATAGCCCTAAGAATCGCTTAACTAAAGTGGCAGTGGCCAGAGGGTACATCGCAAGAAGAACCGATGGCCGATGGGGCGTAAGGGTTCTAGAGTAGCGACCACGTACCGGAAGACGAAGCGTTGGCAGGCCCCCCACAAGGTGGACCGACGATCTGGTCAAGGTCGCGAGAAGCCTCTGGATGCGAGCAGCGCAAGACCGGTCGTCATAGAGATCTTTAGGGGAGGCCTATGTCCAGCAGTGGACATCTTTCGGCTGATATGATTGGAGTTCCATCAAGTAAAGTAATAACAACACAAAGTATATCATACCGTATTTTAATTTAAGGTTTTTATGCAAATCCATTGAAGGATTCTGAGTGGTTTCTTGCTGGCTCTCATTTTGAGGGTCAACGAGAAAAAAAATGGTGCAATAACGGCTCAAATCTCCATGCGAGATATCTTGCGGCAGTAAAATTTACGTCGTATCACAAAGAGACCTGTGTAAATTTTTAAACCAACAACACTTAAAAATATGCTATGAATACAATACCTAAAGAATCTAATCACATTACTATAATTTGATATAAACTCCATCACGAACCATGAAGTGAGGCGGTAAGTGATTATGTTCCGTTTTCGCTCGAACGACGACACCTTCTCTGGTGGTGACCAAGCACGCCTTACACTTGCTGCTTTTTCTTGTACAAGACCAATTTATCGTTTTTGAGTATTTGTGATTCACACAAAAACTGAAACCTTTATAGATAGCAGTCTGTTTGCCAGCTGGGGTGTTCATCATAGTAACTGTAACAAGTTTGCTTTTATTTGCAACAACTCAATCCTATATATAGTTCCTTTAGTTAGCGCTCGGGAATTGAATCCTTCGTGACGCTTCGGATTTATTACGCCACCCGTGATATAAGACTATTAATATTGTTTCAAGTTTATCCCTTGTTTCATAATCTACTATTAAAGTGAAGACTTGTTTAAAGTATAAAAAGTTTTAAATTGCATAAATTCGTATAGCTTTACTAACTACAGTTTGATATAAACGCCATCGTGAATTACAAAGTTAGGCGGTAAATGATTATGAGCAGTTGTAGCTTGGACGATGGTGCCACTTGTGGTGGTAATCATGCTTGCTTTGCATTTTCCACTTCTTCTAGTACAAGCCCATTTTATTTTGAAGGTTTGTAAATTTTTGCTGATCTCATAGAAAGTGAAGCCTTCATATAATGCAGTTTGTTTGCCAGCTTGGTTTTTCACTACTGTAGCTGCAAGTGCAAAATCAAATTATTGTCATGACTGAAAGTTATACACTCAGAATTTAAAGATTAGCCACAGATTAAATAATAGTAAACTAACGTTTAGCTTGAAAATAAGTTTAACTATTATAGAATTAATAATTTAAGCATTTTAAAATTATCACTTATATTATAAAGGCTTGTCTCTTGCATGTTTTTTTCCGAAACATTACACAATAACACTAAACATTGGGGCAAATGTAGTGCTAACTTATTACCGTGCTAGCGAAATAAGTTAGACCAAGGTGAGACCGTTCGATAACTGTTAAAAAATTCAGGCAAAAGTCTGTCCAAATTTTTACAGAAGAAATTTTTTTTAAAAAAATAGTAAATATTAATATTTTAAAAATTTACTTCTTGACGTTAGACATTAGTATATTACGAGACATTTGGCGTATGTTTTACAAAAAGTTACCAAGCCGTCTCCTGCCTGGAGGAGCCCAAACTTGGTATGTTTTGAAAATATTTCTAAGATTTTTAAAAAGCTGGTGGCCGAAAGGTAATGGTGTAGTATATTTTTGTATCCGGCATAATGATGCCCTTTCATTTCATATCATACACGATAAGTTTCTAAAAAAAAATTCAAATCCCATACAAAAAATTTATGACGTCATAGCTGCCCCCACCCCGGGAGTTTTTTTAAGTGGTGCCGGAAAAAAATATTGTTGTAACCTAAAGTACCTGTGTACCAAACGGCAATCCCGTACATCGATTTGCGGCTTTCTATCAACAAGAGCTTTGTACATTGTCCACTATTTTGCTGGCCCCGTGCTAGCGAAACGTCTCTGAATGACGACAACCTACATGTTCTTGGAGACGCAAGGTACTTTTATTTATTGGCAATGGGCTTAGTGTAAGTACCAACTCCTACAACATATTAACAGAAATAGGGCACAGTAACAGGATAGATCTGCCGGGAGCTAAATGCTCCGTGTGTTCCGATAAACGGAATAATGTTTGAGTGTCTGATATTTTGATGCATATAAGTAGTAAGTAACCCAGTGGTATAGTTTAGAAATAAATATTTTTTATTAAAGCTATGTACACTCTCGTCAAATAAATATATGGACATATTAATTCAAATCAATAAGGATTCTAATTACTTGAAATGTATAGGTAATGGAAATGGAAATGTTAATTGCCTAGACAGTACTGCTACATTGAAACCAAGGCCATAAATTACTACTTATCAAGGACTTACTTGATGGTAACCAGAGGGCTACCACGGTAGCCGCTTTCTGGGCAAGTAAGATTTAGCCCGTGTTCTTGCCGACACGAAAGAAGAAGAAGAAGACAGTAACCTTCTATGACACTTTTGATAGTAAAAAGATATAAACACGTACAGGGATAAGATTTGTGAAATGAGCCTAATTGGCTCTTCAGAGTAGCCGAAGTCTTTATTAAAGGGCACAGAAACAACACATGAAAGAGATATAAACTGATTTTTTGATAACCAGGCCATTTTTTAGGGTTCCGTACCTCAAAAGAAAAAAACGGAACCCTTATAGGATCACTTTGTTGTCCGTCTGTCTGTCTGTCTGTCTGTCTGTCAAGACCCTTTATCTCACGAACGGGTAAAGGTATCAGGTTGAAATTAATACCATATATTAGGATCCATGAACCACACAAGATCTGAAAATTTCAATTTTTTACAACGACGCAATCAAAAGATATGGCATTTTATGTCCTCATCTCCATACATTTATTCAAAAATGCAAAACCTACAGGGTATTCCCCGTTGACCTAAAATTATGAAATTTGGCAAGAAGCCAGGTCTCACAGTACAAATAATGGGAAAAGTCTGAAATCATTAAAAATTACAACTTTTCTCACAACTAATGGTAACCAATTGTGGTGAGCTCCCGTTTCAACAACATTCATATAAGAGAGGGGTCAAGTGGGATGGTCACTGAGGCGATTTTTGTTTTAGTTCTATTTAAAAACGGGAACACTTACAAACTTGAAAATTGGTATGTTTATAGTGCATAAGCTATAAAATAACAACAAATAATAAAATTTGGTCAAGAGCGTGTCGGACTCAAAAAATCTAGTACATTAACTTTCTGAAATTTCAACTAATACAATTATGTTTATGTGGTGGTACGGAACCCTCAGTGCGCGAGTCCGACTCTCACTTGGCCGGTTTTTTTTGTCGCGATCATGCTCTGTACCAAAAATATTTGCGACCTCTATTACAGGGATACTCGGTAAAATTCTAATCTCAAAAAAGTGACAGTTTATATGTGAATTTTTACAATTTGACGTACATTCCATTATGTATCCTGTACCTTTGCGGTAAGTGGTTATGCTTATTACTGAGACGAATTATGTCTTTTGTCGCTTTGTCTCGAATAAAAACCGCTTTACAATTTCTTGAACTCTGCTTTACACAACTCCAGCGCTCTGTGCGTACCCTGGACAAGTGATAGGAGAAAGTGTAGCCAGCCACTACTGCCAACACTCGCCCCGTCACCGTTGGAAAAAACGTCACTGAAAGGAAACAAACACTTACTCAAACAAACAGTTATTTTCATTCAGCGAGGTAACGCTGCCAGCCTGCTAGGTACGTTACCTCGTGGGGACGCGCAAATTTTTTTTATTTTTTTATAATGACTTATTGACTAATTTGACTGATGATTATTTTGTATGAGGAATTAAATTAAATTATTTATGTTATTTTCATACTCGTAATCTATTTTCTGTTTGCAAGCATTAAGTAAAACTGTGCAAGATTCTATAGGCGGCGGGTATTAATAAAAATTGCAAATTAAATGAAGAAATGGTCGCGGCAAATAATAGCAAAAAGCTAGATAGTTTAATTAAAAACTTTAGGATATACCTAAACTTCTCCCATTAGCTGAAATTTAAAGATTGTTCTCGACCTATGTGCCTTGGGGAAAAATTTTCAGTTTCATAGTCTGAGCGTTCAATAGATGTACACCCTGTATACAGGGTTTCAATAAGTCCGATTATACTTTTAAGAGCGGAGAATGTGCATCGTTAGTAGGTAAGTTGTAATATGAATAAATGTACTTTATTTTACACCTTATGTGTACTTTTAGTTTACTCACACTGCTCCTTGTGTTTTTCCTCGTAAAATTATTTAACCCGTACCAAATACTGACGACCTACCTATAACCTGAAATTCATGTAAGAACTAAGCAGACTCTTCTAAATCTTTAACTTTATTAAACTTCTTTACATTCTAAGTAGGCACGTCAAAAGTCGAATATGGCTAATACATTTTATTATTTCATACATGTTTACTATAGTCTGACCGCGCCTTAGGTATGCGAGGGGAGGTGGAGGAAAGGGCAAGAACTAGTTGCCGCCGTGAGCGATGGCCCCCCCGTCTTGCCGCTCGTATGCCTAAGGCGCGGTACAGCGATTACGGTCAGACTATAATTATTGTCCGAATTAAGGCGCTAATAGCGGTCAAATGCCTAACTTTACGTTTAAATATTAAAATAAATGGCCATCAAAACCATTGAAAAAAATACAGGGTGATATATCAAGATTTTAAAAAGGTTTTTACTTGAACAGAATTGTATTATTGGTAACCACGTTTGAGGGAAAAAATCCCCAGCAGCACCTGTTTCTGTGATAATTTGCAAAATTTCTCCAAAACCGCAAAAGTTCACTAGTTAGTTTTTACATACAAAAAAAGTATCTAATATATCTATATTTTTACTTGAATGTTTTATTTTTATTCCACATAAGACTTATGAAAAGTGCACAAAACCGAGTTTTTGAGCGCGTGCGGCCGCGAACCCGACCAAAAACTGTAAGCGCGTGACATCTTAGCGTGCACATACGATTAGAGTGCATTTTAATTTGATCAAGTAACGCTGAGCGCTATTAAGGCGTTAAGTGGTTTTACAATTTTCAATGTTAACATAGGTAACTACAATATCTGCAATCTACGTGAAAGTACGTCGTCTTACATTCTCATCAATAATTTTGCTAACGCCATCCAATTGCCAACCAGAATAAAATAAATTACTACATTACTGGCCAGTGGGAGGGACATGTTTCCAAGATGGCTTCGCAACGAGCACCTATTGGTTGACCAAAGACGGGCGTGTCCCCGGGGGGAGCGGGCCCAAGAATCGATAGCAAGAAAACATGAGTACTTTCTGTTTCTGCCCATGGAGCACAGCTATTGTGCTCCATGTTTCTGCCCATACTGAATGGGGCTTAGACATAATTAGAAAGAATGGGATATCTCAGATGAGGCTTCCCTTTTTTTTCTATTATATAGCTTAAAGTCTAAAATATAATTAACAGTCCTATTCAGATTCTTACAGATGACTTACATTCTACATACATACATACATAACATCACGCCTTGTTCCCGTTGGGGTAGGCAGAGACCACAGTTCTCCACCTGCTACGATCTTGACATACTTCCCTTGCTTCCTGAACCTTCATCAATCCTTTCATACATTCTAAATGCTATTTATATCTAAAACACTACATCCTCGAGAGCTTATTTACTATCTATGTGTATAAAAATAAAACTTTGAGGCTTTGTGTTCCTTTCTTTGTCCATATGGCGCTTCTTTTTTATGAAGCACATAATTTACGTCTAAGTGTAGGTAATGTTTAATATTCTCACAATAAATATCAATAAAGATATTATTTTTTTTGAGTACCACTTACTCAAAAGCTTAAAGTCTGTAATACACTCCTTTCAGAATCCTATACACAGGCGGCTTGTGATTATGCATATTATTAAGACGAGTAATTTTTCTGTCTTCTTTTCTCATCAAAAAGGTTGCTTTACAGTGTTTGCCATATGAGTTGATGCATCTATAGCGGTCCGTGCTCTTAGAAGATTGTTGGAAGGAGAACGTGAATCCATCGATCAGCGCAACGTCACGACCTCCTTGGGTAGGAAAAAATTCAACTGAAAATAAAAAGTTTATTTAAGTAATATTTTAGGCAGGAAATCAACGTATAAACTTTACCCATACAGATTTTTTTCTGCTTGCTAATTACAACATTTTGTTTTACGATTTTGAAAATGAAATGATCGTTGCTGAGCTATGAAATATTTATAAACATAAATAAAATTTTACAAATAACATAAAAATTAACGTCATAAAGAATTTAGGCAACGCCGAAAGAAGCATTTTATGTTTTGTAATGAGTAGAAAGAACCACCTTATCAAAACTCCTAAAAATTTTAATACAATCCATGGACAATTCTATATGCAGCTGGTAGGTGATTATTATGCACATTATTAAGACGATACGACTTTTTATTTTATTTTCTGATAAGAAAGCTTGCTCTACAGTTTTTGTTATAACGATCTGTGCTCAAACGCGATAAATGGAAGGAGAAATTGAAGCCGTCGATTAGCGCTACGTAACGCCCTCCAGGTGTGGGCACGAACATCACTGTACACTAATAGTAGATTAGTAGCCAAGGGCTGTAAGGCATCAATTGCAGCCCGAGATATTTAGGCGCACGAGCGCAGCGAGGGCGCCTATAGTTCGAGGGTGCAATTGATGCTTACACCCGAGCTAACTACTCTGCTTTACATCTCGATTGTGAGGTAAGTAGGTCCTTATTACCACCAAATTGTAGGTGACCAATTAGCGCTATAGGGTAATAATGTAGCTAGAAAAGCCCTAGGGCGGTAAGTAATTAAAACGCCCGCCGCCCCGCTGCTGGAGGCGGCCATCAAGGCGGAGCCGCGCGTGGAGGTGGAGGTGCTGCCCAATTACTTACCGCCCTAGGGCTTTTCTACCTACATTATTACCCTAGAGCGCTAATTGGTCACCTACAAGCCCCATTTGGGGGTAATAGGACCTACTTACCGAATATAAGAGAGATGTAAATTATTATTATTATTAAAATTATTATTATGGGCTGATTCTCATCCATTAGTATTATCACATCTTTCCATTACACGCTGTATAATCGTATCCATACTTACTAATCAGAAAAAAATTGTGTTTAACAACACGCTTAATTTGGCTATTACCGATCATTTACGCTACCTCTCTTATTACTCGTATTAATAATCAATTCACAGGTATTAATACAAGGGATATAGGTTCATTTTCGCAAATAAAGTTTAGAGAAAACATTACACTTTTTAAAGATTCATTGGCTTGTAACCGGGTTTATTTGATTACCCTAGTCGATCAGCAGCAGGATACGCTTTACACTTCCGTATCTCACTTCCGGACTTCCGGATGCATATGACGGACTCTGTATAATTTTTAGTGCCTGTATACGTATGAAGCGAACAATCTTAATGTATTTATAGACAAGGAACGATGTTAACTGAGAGTTCCAATTTCAGTACTATGGTCTGTCCAGTTGTGTTTATTAATTAAAGTATTTCCTGCGGATTAAAGAAAAACAAATGAGAGCAATGCAACCTTAAGTGGGACCTGTTGAAACTTCTTTTTCCGTTGCCATGCCCTATCGGACGTCGGCGACCACCTCTGCAAACTCGTTTCTATTCTGCGCCAGTCTTGCCAACGTAGCTGCGTCTTTAATTTTGGTCCAATTTTTGATGTTGTCCAGCCAGTTAATCCTCCTTCTTCCCCTTCCCCTTTTCCCTTCAATCTTCCCCTCTATTATTAGTCTTAGTATATTATATTTTCCGTTACGGTAAATATAGCCAAAATATGCTATCTTTCTCTTTTTCGTTGTGGCTAACACTTCCTTCTTCTTATTCATTCTTTTGAGAACTTCTACGTTTGTAGTCCTGTCTGTCCAAGATATTTTCAACATTCTTCTGTACGGCTGTATTCTTGGGTTATTTCCCATTTCAACACCGTCAAAGGCTTCAGTAAAGATTCATTCAGAATACAGATTGAATAGGCTTGGTGATAGTATGCAATCCCGCCGCACACCCTTTAGTATTTTGATATCTTGGGTGGCTTCCTGGCCTACTCTGATGTGAGCAGTCTGGTTCCAATATAAGCTTTTCAATATTTTTGCATCTTTGCCATCTATATCTGTTCGATTCATTATTTCCATAAGTTTTTAATGGTTGACTGACAGTGTCAAAGGCCTTTTCGAAATCAATAAAGCACATGTATACCTCCTTCTGATGTTCCAGACAGTTTTGGACCACTACCTGGACCGCTAGCAGAGCTTTTCTGGTGCGCAATCCATTTCTGAAGCCGAACTGCGAGTCATCAATAAGGCTATCAATTTTGCTGTACGATCTAAACTGGAGTATTTTCAAAAATACCTTCAAAACATGACTCATGACACTTATAAGTCTATATTCATTACAATTTTTGGCGTTAGGTTTTTTAGGGATTGGCAAGAAGGACGATTTCAGCCAGTCGTCAAGTAATACACCGGTGTTATAAATGTTGTTAAACAGTTTTACCAAAATTTCGATACCAAAATTGTCTAGAATTTTAAGCATCTCTCCATGCATACCGTCGGGGCCTGCCGATTTTCCGCTTTTGATACACCGAATGGCTTTTTCAACTTCCTCCTTTACTATCAAGGGACCATCTATGTTATTAATGCTTGGTGCAATATGAGGTCTGGAATCATTAAAAAGGCTCTTTATGTAGTTTTCCCATTCTTTGCTCTGATCGTCAATGTCGACTAACAATTTATTGTCACTGTTAGTTAGTTTCCCGGTGTTGTGTTTGCGACCTGTGTTCGTAAATTCTTTGACTTTCTTATGAAGATTGAAGCTGTCGTGTTTCAAGTCCAGTTCTTCTATATCCGAGCACTTTGATTCCAACCACTTATCCCTTTCTATGCGGATCATTGATCAAATTCGATTCTCCAGTTCGTTGTATTTAGCCAAATCTCTATCTTTATGAAGTCTCCTTTCTTCCATTAGGATTAAAATATCTTTAGTTATCCAAGGTTGTTTCATATCATTTTTAAAGTATCCCAAAAGATATTTTCCAATCGTTAGCATTGTGTTTTTAAAATTTCGCCAAGTATCCTCAGAATCTATATTTAAACTTCCTACGTTGGTGCCTTCAAAATTCTTTCTGAATTCCTTATTATATGAGGCTAGTACTTTGGTTTTCGTTTCGGTATCTTTAAGTTTTTCTATGGCTATTTTTGTTTGCAGGTTATTAACTTTCTTAGGTACTTTGAGTTTCAGATTCACGCTAGCCACTACGGGGTTATGGTCCGAGCCTATATCAGCACCCGGGTAAGTTTTGACGTTGATTATGGAGTTGCGAAAACGGGTTGAAATTAGAATGTAGTCTATTTGATTGCGTACAATATTTTCGGGAGTGTGTCTAGGAGAGGTCCAGGTCTTCTGGGTGGGTGTTGATACCATGTATTAGTTACGACAAGGTCTTTTTCCATACAGAATTGCACCAGCCTGTCCCCTGTCCAGTTTCTGTCCCCCAAACCATACTTCCCCACATATTTTCCCACTGCACCTTTGCCAATTTTAGCGTTCCTATCCCCTAGCACCATCGTAAATTGTTGTGATTTCAATGACTGCAATACAATATCGACTTCATTTTTAATTGTTCAAGTATATCTGGATCTTTCTCAGCCTTCTCTGTTGTCGGCGCATATACCTGTATAATGTTAATATCAAAGGGTTGGCCACTTAACTGCAGTAGTATACAACGGATATAGGGACAAAGTTGGTGACATATCGATTAAGCTCTTTTTTTATCAGTATTCCAACACCGTGATAGTGCTCATCTTCTGTTGAAGGCTTTCCTGAGTAGTACAACACTGTATCTTCTCTATTGTATTTGCCATTATTTTATTTGCCAAACTGATACTGAAACTGGGTATTTGTAACAAATTAAAGTATTTATTTTAGGTAGGTATATGTATATCAATCTAACTATTATATGAATCAAATAGTTAAATTGGCAGCCATTTTATAAAGGAATAAGACAGTTTACAAGTTAAACTAAAACCTTAGGTAACTACTTTTGTCAACCTTTTCAGAACACCTACTCACCTACTCTGCGTATCGCGGCCGCAAACCTTGCTAAACGATTATAATAGTTGCCCTCAGAATATCTATACATCATAATCATCATATCAGCCGAAAGACGTCCACTGCTGGACATAGGCCTCCCCTAAAGATCTCCATGACGACCGGTCCTGCGCTGCTCGCATCCAGCGGCTTCCCGCGACCTTGACTAGATCGTCGGTACACCTTGTGGGGGGCCTGCCAACGCTTTGTCTTCCCGTACGTGGTCGCCACACTAGAACCCTTACGCCCCATCGGCCATCGGTTCTTCTTGCGATGTGCCCTGCCCACTGCCACTTTAGTTTAGCGATTCTCAGGGCTATGTCAGTTACTTTAGTTCTTCTGCGGATCTCCTCATTTCTGATTCGATCGCGCAGAGAGACTCCTATACAATGCTAGTAATTTACGGCACAGACCTAGAGTAAAAGTTTTAATGTTTGAGTATATCCTATACTATTAACGAGCAATATTTGTATATATATATTATATATTTGTAATTGGTTTCAATTTGTAAGCAGTAGTTTATATGATGACATTAAAAGGAAAACTATCACAGCTAAGTAGGCTTCACTGGTAAATGAGCTATAGCCGAAAGACTGGAAATAATAAAAATAGCCTTAGATAAATGATTTGCTGCGGTCAGAGCGCAGCGAATCATTTATCATCATTATCATTATCAAGTCGCGTGAGTCCAAAAAGAAAAGAAAATGATTTGATTAAAGCTGAGATCAAAGCAAAATTCCGTTTTTTTTTATAATAAAGTTCTGTTTGTTAAGATTATGGTTCCATATTCTGTTTACCTTCAGAAGTTTTATTGTGTTGCAGGAACCAGGTTTCCAGATTAGTGAGCAAACGCGCAGGTGGGCCACCTGATGAAAAGTGGTCACCACCACCCATAGCACCCACTTTCTTAGTAGTGGCATAATTTGACAAAAACAAAGCGCAAACAAAATACTGTACGTACGAGTAAAAGCATTTAAGCCCTAAAGCCTAAAATTAAATTTTGGTCTACTTACACTGTCTTACACCTTACATAAACCAGGCCTTTTATTGAAATTCTATACGAAAAAAAAAATATTTAAACGACAGGTAATACCAATAAACTATTTTTTTCTCAAGTAAACATAATTAAACAAAAAAAAAAAAACATTATTATTTTAAAAACTCAAGTGCCAAGGAGTGAAACATCTCTTGCACAAATATCTTTGACATGCCATGCACATAGTGCATGTGCGCGTATCTTTCTTCTCCTTAGTGCACGACACACACCTTCTTCGGGCTTCAACTAGAACAGGCAAGTGGTCACCAATCACACCTACATCAGTTGGCTTAACTATTGGAAGTCGTTTGCATCGTTTGCGTTTAACGTTGCTGGTCCTTAATGATCTTATCTTACCAATTTGTATTACATACTCCATCATTGCTACGGACAAAATTAACAAAGAATCATATAGTTAAGAACAAACAGCCGGACAACTTGAGTATAACATGTACATATGTTGCTAATTTGTATTAGCATTCGGGGAAGAATCATTAAGTTAAGAACAGACAGTCTGATCACTTCAGTAAATGACAAAAAAATGTTAGCAGGTGGATAAAATTACACCAGTGACATCCACAATAATCCACGATATTCGGCAGCTGGTGCTAGGATTGACCACTGCATTATCAGGATTTTTATAGACGGCGCAATTATCATTCATGTCTATGACTTCCACCTATGTTAGTATAAGAAAAATTACTTTACTTGCGTAAGTTATTTATTTTTACTAAAAACATTTTTTTTTCCTAGTGAACGCACTAAGGCTTACAATTTTTTGAAGGCACATAAGTTAATAATTTCTGGTTTGTGAAAATCAGATAATTCAAACTCACACTCAAAATAGTTTCTTTCATCATCATCATCATCGTATCAGCCGAAAGACGTCCACTGCTGGACATAAAAGTAGTTTATAATTAATTAAAACCGAAGAAAATAAAATTCGGAGGACTGGTTCTACCAGAAAAAATAAGTAAGTCAAAAATACTTGGTATGACACAAACTTTTGCTGCATTAACTCACTTATATCAGTAACCTAAACAAATAATTTATTATGTTGTAGAATGATACGATTTCTATGCATGGTTATGTAAATTATTAACTCTAACGACAATATCATTAATCGTGACTACAGACGCGCGGCAGCTCAGTTTAGTCTTGCAGCAAAACCAGCTTCTTTTGCTGCTATTCATGCTTGAAGCCTTCAGGTTGTATCGATGATGTCTTAAAATCAACACCGGTTTTCCAAAGCGGGATTTCGTGATGAAGTATGGTCCTGTGAAGGATGGATAAGGTATAACAAACGGTGTTATTTATTTTTAATTCAAGTAAAGTAAAAAGAAAACGGTCAAGAGCGAGTCTGTCTCGCGCACTTAGGGTTCCGTACTTTTCCATCGCATGATAATTGTACGTGTAGGGTCTTCAAAATGAAACGGGCGATCCGAGGAGACCAATGGCTACATTGGATATTTGGACTTTAACCTCAAATCGTAACCCAGTCCTCGTAATTGGTCGGGATGGGTCCATCTTGTCCGATCTAAGAGTTGTGGAACACGTTGTCAAGGTGCGAGGTAGATTTTGGTTTGGTTCATAAATGTATGATGTGATGTTGAAACTTGAAATTTTTACACTTTTAAAGGTTTATAGACCCTGGTATTTGATATTAATTTAAACTTTATTCATTTATCCGTTCCTGAGAATAAGGATCTAGAATAGACGGACAACAATCCTATCTCCTGGTATAATTACTATACTCTTTGAATCTTATAAGGGTTCCGTTTTTTCTTCCTTTTGAGGGTTTCTTGGTGTAAAGCTACCTATACAGTACATTTAAAAGAAAAAGTCAATTTTGGATTTGTACTAACGGTAAAATTGTAATCGATTAAATTTAATCACAAATTTTTCATTTAAGTTCGCCAAATAAAAACGTTGCCATAATCTTATTCCATTTTTAATGAGTAGGCTCCTAACCTAGAGGATTTGACGAGGGCACTGGTTTTTACGCAAAGTGACTGCCACTAGACCTCCGACACCTCACCGGGCAAACCTGACCTAATCCTAGGTTAAGCTTCAAAAATATAAAGAAGACTTAAAAATGATTATGAGCATTGACAACTTTAAGCACAGAGTTATCGATAGTGGTGACGGCGACCCTGCAGCCAGCGTACCACCTGTGACAGCGCCATCGCCGCTTCCTGTCTCGTTGCCCTTCCCAGGTCAAGTTATACCGGCGACCTCTCAACAACATCAGAGTACTGCCACGAGCCGAAACAGTAAACAGGGGAAAACCTGCAATCATACAGTAATTTCTTGAATTTTGTGATAATTTGTTTTGTTACATTATCTTAACCCTTCACAGTGAGAAGAATTGCCATTCCGTAGGATGAAAGGGGTAAAAAACATTAAAAAAAAAAAAACACCCTTTCTAGATTTTTACTAACATAGGGTTTTGTTGGGTATCTAGGTTGTTACCATAGAATACATGAATTCATGTATTCTATGGTTGTTACTGTAAGATTTTTCTGAAAGTATAGTAAATATTTGTAGTTAAATAAATTGTTTTCAACATTAGTTATGATACTTGGATATGTTGGCTGTCAATAGTACGGTTACGCTGTTTTTAAAAGCTTTTATTTAGTTTCACCTGTCGCGGTGTCTGTCCGTCTGTAACCAAATCTTGCAAGTTAAATTTGACGCACTTCCCAGTTTCAGTCTGCAGTCGGGTTCGGAATAACGACCAGAGACATGACGCCGCGACTTGCCGCTGCGACATGAGGAGGCGACATGTCGTCTGTTGCAGGCGACATGTCGTCTGTTGCTGCTTTCTACTTACACCTTAAAAGGCAAATTAGTCGTTCGAGAGCTCTTAATGAATAGAATTGTGCTTTATTGCTGTACAGGTTGTAACAAAAAGGGTATACCGACCTTGAAGGATGTGAATGTGCCCATGAACTGAAAAACTTTTGACTTCCCATAAAACTAAATGAGCTGATAGCGCATTTTGTAAAAGAGGTCAAAATTCCTTTTTTCGTATTTCGACCTACGTTCCTCAGGGGAAGTTGTTCAGTTTCATGGGCACATTCACATCCTTCAGGGTTTATATACACCTTGTATTGTGTACAGTAAATTATATGAGTTTCACTTCTGGAAATAGTCAATATTAAAAACTGCTGGTAAGTCAGTAGAACCATAGATTTTTATTTAGAGGTTAAATGACGAATCCAAAATGACTTAAATAGTTACTGATAGATATGAAAGGAGACCTTATATTGTCACAAATGCGAGAACTCTTCGATATTTTTAAAAGCTTTTATTGAGTTTCACCTGTCGCGGTCTATCTGTCTGTAACCAAATCTCGCAAGTTAAATTTGACCCTTTTCCCGGTTTCCAATTGATATGAAATTTTGCATGCGTGTGTAAATCGGATGACAATGCAATATTATTAGGACTCGGAGCTGATCTGATGATGGAGACGGAAACTGGCCATAGAAACATGAGGAAATACCGAGTTTCGGAAATCCTGCAGCGCCATCTGTTAGTGGGCAGCATGGCATGCTCACCTGGTAATATTTTAATATCAAAACAACTCTTAGAGGTTTCTTTATGTAATATTTGGGTTTAGCTAGCATTTTTGGGAAATTTCTCTCAGTTTGTACATACAGCAACGACTTAATTTCCCGCTCTAGATGCAACAAAATGTTTTGTATGATTCCGTAGTTTTTCTACTCCATACTAGAGGCGCTGTATTTGTTGTCTATTAAGTCTTTACCTAATCCAAACCTTACAAACGATCAACCGCAAGTCAGTAGAAACACTCTATTACCATGTTATAAAGTCAGAAGTGTTTCAACTGACGTGCTGTTAAATATATAAGGTTTGTGCTCATCTGATTCTAGGGTATGTGTAGATAGCAGTTTTTTAGTATTTGACATCACAAATATCTACCTACTCACCAAAAAATAAAATACTAGTAAAAATTAAAAAAAAAAATTATTAGATCTAGAAAAAAACGTTGTCACAGCCTCAGGTTTTTAAACAAAAGCGTGTCACATTATAAAACAGCAAGAGAGAAATAATAAAGAGGGAATAAAACGCTTTTATTTAAAAACCTGAGACTGTGATAGATAACGTTTTAGTTCCTTTTCTACATCTAATAAAAGCATATTTTAAATATCAAGGATATTTTTGACATTTCTGTAAGTATATTGACTGATTAATAAAAAAATTTAGTTTTAAATATTTTTTTGCTGATATTTTTAACCTGCCTTTCCTAACCCACAATGCACAACCGTAGTCTTTGATACTTGCGTTGAAGTCCAATCTCAAGATTTATTACCGCAGTATTCTACAAAAACCATACTACGGAGCTGGCATTCTTGATATAGTTAAAAACTCTCTGAAGTGCGACAGACTGCACAAGGCCATAAGTCTTGACCGATCCTGGAGACGATGCCTCGATGATCTGGACAACTTTCTGAGGAACTGGCAGTTGAAGGCTCACAACACAGAGAGAGGAATGGTACAATAGAAGGGCATTTTTCCAGCAAAGAAGCATCATGTATTACTCACCTACGTCGAGAAAAATGTCGCCACAGAATATATAAAACAAGAGAGATTTTTATTTATTTAAGTATATTAAATAGTACTAAGTAGTATTTAAGAATATTACATGAAATGCAAGAAAATGAAACATTTTTACAGCTTGGAAGTGTGGGCTGTCTCTTGCTGCAAGCGGCCCACACTTCCAAGCTCTGTCCATACTTCCGTACCATTATAATATGAATATCTTCTCACAAAAAGTTCACTAACAAACGGACAAGAAGAAGCTTGACTCAAAGTGAGAAATTGTAAAAAAGTCACCAAAAGAGAAATTGTAAACAATGTCAATTATTAAAACATTCGAATCATCAGGTAAAATATCCGATGGTTATAACTACTACAGCGAATAGCGCTTTCGTACGTGTTTAGACATTATGGGACCGTTATCGGCAAAAACGATTATGAGTACTAACACTACAATGTGATTTGTCTAAGTTTTCAGAAGCTTGTCCACTACAGAGGAAGGATACGGAATCAGTGGGTCCCCACAGATGGTCAATCAAATGTAAATATGATCCGACAAGGATACAGCTATAGGAAAGAAAGAAATAGTCATATACACCTAGTCTATGGTCCTATAGCTTTTTCTTTCTTATAGCTGCATTCTTGTCGGATCATACATCTGATTGACCGTCTGCGGGCATTTTCTTGAGAACTTTATTTTGCATTATGGTGTTCCTAAATAGAGAGATAATCATGAATAGAGAAACGGAGTTCATGTCTAGTGCTATGACAGAAATTTGTAAATTATCACAAATTAAAAGTTACATTCTACTTTGTATCATCACAAGACTTTAGGAGGGTTAGAGAATTCACATAAAAATCCAGGCGCTTATCTCAGAATTCAATGTGAACAAAACAAATGTAACTGGAGTACTTGGTGGTGTTTTTGTTTCAATACCACTCCCTATTCATTCTGAAGCAAAATATACACCCTATGAGTTAGTTTTTGGAAAGCAGGGTTTGTTGACAAATAATTTACAAAAAGGAGTAGATCCCTTGTACAATTATGATGGTTACCCCTTAGAATAGAAGTAAAGGCTTCAAAACACACAAGCAGACGCTAGAACTAATTTATTAACAAGTAAAGAGAGAAGGCAGTTGAATTATGATAAAAATTGTAATCAAATAAAGTACAAAAAGGAGACCTAATTTTAATTAAAAATCACATTGGAGATAAGTTAGGTAATGTTGCATGTAGGTCCATTCGAGGTTTTATAAGACTTTTCACCTAATGTAAAAATATTTAAAAATAACGTAGAATATAATTATACATAAAAATATTACTTAGTTAAGTTGTTTATTTGTGATTAAGAATAAAAAAAAAACCGGTCAAGTGCGAGTCGGACTCGCGCGCCGAGGGTTCCGATATACCTATAGTATTTTTGGAAGCAATAAAGTCCATTTTCAGGACCGCAAAACTAAATTTGTTTGTAAAGGTTTTTTGCAGATTTCTGAAAAACTGTGCAACTTAGAAAGATCGTTTTATTTTTGCTGTAAAGTTTATATAAACTTCTGTCAACTGTAATTAATTCAGATTTTTCCTTACTCAAACTTCGGAGATAAGGGGGGGGGAATGGTATTTTTCTTGACATTTTTCATCATAACTTTAAAACTAAGAAATTTAAAAAATTACAAAAATATATTTTAAAATGTACAAGTAAAGCCCTTTCATATGATACCCCACTGGACCTAGTAGCGACAATTTGAAATTTGGCCCCCCCTATTTTGGCCCCCTTTATATTAATAATCATACTTTTTTCAAAATTTTTTCTTGTGCAATTAAGTTGGGCAACTATATTCTAAAACTATTCCAAATTTCAGGTTGATAGCATAAGTGGTTGCTGAGATATAGAGGTGTGACAGACAGACGGACAGACAGACAGAGCGGCACCATAAGGGTTCCTTTTTTTTTACCATTTTGGTATCGGAACCCTAAAAATGTTTTTAAGTAAGTTTGTAATCAGCTTTTCCAAACATGAAGACCCATTTTTTGTTTCTAGAAAATAGGGGGCCAACCGCGTACTTTTTCGAGGGAGTTGTAATATGTTGAGTTGTAATATGTGGAGAACTGTGGTCTCTGCCTACCCCGACGGGAACAAGGCGTGATATTATGTATGTATGTACTGCAACATGAACTTTGTACTTTTAGTTGTACCGTGACATTAAACAGAAACTTAGCAAAAGTGAATGTAGGTCGAACATGCATGGAAAGGTTGACGTAGCAATAAGAGTAATAGTTTTAAGATCGATTTAGTTTTACAATATAGCCAACCATGAGCTCTCATCTTAACCACCAATTTGTTATTTTTATTTAATATCAACGAACCTAAGCGTCAAGATAATACAGATTTGTGATTATTGTTCTCAATAAATTATCGTCTATATAAAAAAATTGTTTCAAATAGTCTCCTTAGTTCAGTGATTGTGTTTATTTTGGAGGTTGACGATGATGTTCCCAACAGAGACGACGACAGCCCTGCACCCGCGGTACGCCATACTACACACCCAACGTTTCTTCGGCCCCTTCGCTGTTTTGTTGCTTGAATGTTCGCCGAATTTGTACTTCCCTATCTTGATCATAAGGTATCCGCGTGAGTTTCTTGTAAACTCTGGTACAAGTCCTGTGTTTTCTGTAATAATACAAATCTATAATATCATTGTGGAAAAAGCAAAAAAAAAAGACAAAAGAATGTACCAAGCGAGAGTGAACATACCAGGACGAAATTCAGGAGGTTCTAAATTAAGGCTAGATTAAAAGTGCCCTAGACCAACAAGCCTATATAAAAGAATTGATCAAACAACAGGAAGTGAGGAAAGTATGTTAAGATCGTAGAAGGTGGAGGACTGCGGTCTTTGCCTACCCCGACGGGAAAGAACCGTAATGTTATGTGTGTATGTATTGTGGACATAATGTTTATGGGTCTTTTCGTGTAAAATTTCAGACTTAGGCCTGAAGAAAGGAAAAATTTTGAAGCAAAATAATAGATAAATAAAACCCAACGAAACTTCTGTAAATATAGTCAATAACAGTCAACAATCTTAGTACAAATACAAAAGTTTGAAACTAAAATATTATCAAACTTACATAGCATAACTAAACAACCCAAAAAATGGTTCTTTCTTAGATTGATAAAGTATTTTTACTCTTGCAACAAGTTATTACGACCAACTAACAATTAATACAATTCCAATGTTTGAAATCAACAATGTTTAATCTTTCAAAACTACATATGTAGCTTAGTTAACATTAAACTGACTAAACATTTTATGCTTAAATATAATAAAAAAATATTTTCTTCTTTGACATTTTGAAAGCATTAGAAAAACGAAATAGCCTGTTTGTCCTTTAGCTGATTCATAATTAAAATAAGTCTTTCGTACAGTCCAGGACCCACGTCAAGCTCGATACATTGGACTTAGCGTAAAGGCGAATGTTAAGCTTGACCTGAATTTGACTTTACAATAATCTTTTTGTAGGCCCACAAATTATTCTAGTGATTGTGTTCATTTAGGATGCTGACGATGACGCTCCCAACAGAGGATACGAAAGCCCTGCAACCACGGTACGCCATACTACACACCCAGCGTTTCTTCGGCCCCTTTGCTCTTTTGTTGCTAGAATGTTCGCCAAATTTGTACTTCCCAATCCTGATCATGAGATATCCGCGGGAGTTCCTGGTAAATTCTGGTACAAGACCGGTGTTTCCTGTTGTCATGGAAAAGTATTAATTGAATGGAATAAATATTTCTGAAGGATGAGAGAGGGAGGGGAGGACGGAACAATAATTGGATAGAGCAAAAACAAAAATGCTTAAACAAGATTGACTTCCTTTGTTTCAAATTTTAAGAAAAACAATGAATGGGAAAAAGACCGCAAAGTTAGCAATGATCTTAATGATTATGGTCCATTGGACAGTTGATGATGACATCAAAAATTGTCGTGATTTTAGCGTCAATGAAAGTAATAAGATATTTTTAGAAAATATGCCAGTCGGAAGATGATGACATAAATACTCCATTTTGTATGTCCATCGAATTTTTGGGGTTGAGAAGGGAATCTCTTAAATCTATAAAAGTTTTGCTGATCTAGTGATTGTGTACATTTTGACAGGTCACGATCTGGTAATCAATAGTGACGAGGAATGCTCTGCAGCCGCGATACGCCATTGCACAGGCCCAGCGCTTTTTCGGCCCATTGCTTCTTCTGTTGTTAGAATGTTCTCCAAATTTATACTCTCCCATCTGGATGATAGGCTTTCCACGGGAGCTGTTAGTAAATACTGGAGTTACATATCCTGTCAATAATACAAATATGTTAATATCTTATAAAACTTTTGCGACACCCACGGGTAGAGATAGGATGGTCCTATTCTTTGCCGTCACCACATGCGCAATTTATCAATATATTGGCATTTAATAGTAAAATATACCTACGTCATAATAAACATTATCACCTCAAGTTCATAGCCAATAGAACATTAAAATGTCTTTGGAACAAAATTTGGTAAAAAAAAGTTAAAATTGGTGGCTGCTCATTATTATGTTCAAAAATATATTTTCAAAACAAAAAATACAATATTTATCTACTCAAAGGCCTGGATCAGTGCGACGCGGTCATAGACGCGGTCGTCCGACGCGGTTCCCCCCTTAAAAACATCAAAAACATTTTTTTAGCTATTTATATCTCATATGTGGTCGCGATCCTCATCAGTGAGGGACCGAGGAAGAAGAAGAAGATTATAGCTTTAGGTCAACAAGATGTTTATACTGTAAAAACCTGAAGACTGTAGCTCCAACCGTTTTATCTGTAAAACCTGTGAGGTATGCGACGAAAATGAGTGACAGCTGGAATGACCATTGACTTCACTTTGAAGCATTAATTATTTACAGAAGCCTATGAGTTTAAATATTATACTTTCTAGGTAAAAAGACCTCGCGAGCCCTAGTAAAGCTGTGTTTTTTGCTGGTATTAGTCGTCGTCAATAGATCTAGAATCCGACCTAAATTCTGCGGTATAAATAAAAAAATTACAAAAAAAATTGTTACAAGAAGAATTTTAGTAAAAGTTAAATTCCGTAAAAATCTTATAAAAAATGTGTATCTCCATAATATTTTTTTTGTTATCTCTGTATAATATTCAGCCGTAGGTATCAACTTTAATAAAATAATAAAACAAAAATCTTTCTAAATTATAATCTAATTTTTGTTTTTCAGACAAGATAAACAAAATTTCTTGACATATCTTTAACAGGTTTAATTTTCTTTTCATCTTTGCTCTGTCGTGCTTTTCCTGACATCAAAAGCTGCAATTCAGTGATTATGCTCATTTTTACTGCTAATGATGACATCGTTAAAGGTGACGATAAACGCTCTGCAGCCGCGACATGTAAGTCCACAGATCCATCGCTTCTTGGGCCCTTGAGATTTTTTGCTACTAGAATGAAGACTGTAATGGTATTTCCCTATTTTAACGCAGGGATTCCCCTTACAGCTCATTGCAAATATTGGTTTTGGAAGCAATGCATCTGAAAAAATATAATATACTTACCAAATATCAAGAAAAAAGACCCGGCCAAGTGCGAGTCGGAATCGCGCACCGAGGGTTCCGTATAACCACATAATATCAATTGTATTAGTTGAAACAGTAACTTACTGTGCTAGATTCTTTGAATCCGACACGCACTTGACAAGTTTTTATTATTTGTTGTTATATTATAGCTTATGCACTATAAATATACAAATTTTCACGCTAGTAAATGTTTTTACGATAGAGCTATAACAAAAAATCGAGCAAAAATCGCCTAAAAAACACGTTTGTAGTAGGGAAGCCCCCTTAATTTTTTATTTTGGGTATTTGTTGTTCGTAATCGTTGTTGATCGGATCGGTTTTATTTTTACTTATAGGTGTATACTTCAACTGTCTACCTATTACTGTTCATAAGATACAGCCCAAGCAATATTTTGTAAAAACAGCTGACTTTGGTGGCATCTTATTCCTTTGTTTTTAAATATTTTTAAAACCTAAAATATCATATTTATCTACTCAACGAGCTCTAAACAACGATACCCCACTCGATGGGGTAGGTAAACATTTTTTTTTTGCGCCCCCCTTTAGCTGTTTGGAAGCCCCCCCTTCATTTTTTTATTATTATTTGTTGTTGTAGGGTTTGTCAAAGTTTCAAATTGCTACCTATTACGGTTCATGAGACACAGCCCGCTAACAGACAGACAGACATCGGAGGCATATCAATAGGGTCCCGTTTTTCACCCTTTGGGTACAGAACACTAAAAAGGAAGATATAAGTTACCAAGCTTTAGCCAATTAACAAATTCGACCAAATGTATTAGCATTACGAAGATATAAACAACAATAAATAAGCAGGAGATAATACTGTTCAGGAACAATTCGAGGTTCCTAACTTTTATAAAAAAACCGGCCAAGTGCGAATCGGACTCGCGCACCAAAGGTTCCGTACCTCAACGTAATCATAAAATTGAAATTTCAGTAAGTTACTGTGCTAGATTTTTAGGGTTCCGTACCACAAAATAAAAAAACGGAACCCTTATAGGATCACTTTGTTGTCCGTCTGTCTGTCTGTCAAGACCCTTTTTCTCACTAACGAGAAGAGGTATCAGGTTGAAATTGATAACGAATATTAAGGTCCATAAGCCATACAAGATCTGAAAATTTCAATTTTTTACAACGACGCAATCAAAAGATATGGATTTTTATGTCCTTATCTCCATACATTTATGCAAAAAAGCAAAACCTACAGAGTACTTCCCGTTGACCTAAAATTATGAAATTTGGCAAGAAGCCAGGTCTCACAGTACAAATAAAGGGAAAAGTCTAAAATCATTAAATATTTAAATTTTTCTCACAACTAATAGTAACCAATTAAGGTGAGGTCTTGTTTCAAGAACTTTTCTATAAAAGAGGGGTCAAGTTGGATGGTCGCGGAGTTTTTAAAATCAAAGAGCAAAAGCTTTTAGTATATCATATGGTAGATAGGTACTTACGGAACCCTTAGGGCGCGAGTCCGACTCGTATTTGGCCGGTGTTTTTTAGTCCGACACGCGCTTGACCAGATTTTATTATTTGTTGATATTCTATAGTTATGCTCTATAAATATACCAATTTTAACGTTTGTAAGTGTTCCCGTTTTTAAGATAGAGATAAAACAAAAATCGCCTAAAAACTAGTTTTTAGTATGAGCATGGGGCATCTTATTCCTTTGTTTTTAAATATTTTTTAAAACAAAAAAATACAGTATTTATCTACTCAACGACCTCTAAACAACGATACTCCACTCGATGGGGTAGGTCAATCCTTTAGCTGTTTGGGAGCCCCCCTTTATGTTTTACTTTTTTTTTTGTATCTGTTGTTGTAGAGGCAACAGATACACACAATATGTAAAAATTTCTAATTTCTACGTATTACGGTTCATGAGATACAGCCCGCTGACAGACAGACAGACAGACAGACATCGGAGTATCAATAGGGTTTCGTTTTTCACCCTTTGGGTACGGAACCCTAAAAAGTACACAATTTACAAAAATATTTCTTAAATCGCATGTGTCGTGTTATTCACATTATGAAAAATGATGCCAGGCAAATGGCCGCCTCCGGACATTCCGCAGCATTTGATTCTTTCGAAGTTTTAATTTGATTTTTGATGATTTTCTCGTAAGTTATCTCGGTAACAACTTGGCGAATGTTAGTTTTAATGAGCCGTAACAATACAGATGTGTTGGTATATAGACGGGATAGGACGCTAAAGAAAACTCCAGAAAAAATCCAACTCCGTTAAATCACATGATCTTGGCGGCCAGTTTACAAATTATGCAAACGCTGAATTTTCTGCACAGCAGTTTCTAACAATTTTGACAACTGAAAAATTTCATCGAAAAGCGATTCATTTCGTAAATGTGTTGTTTCAAACCTTAGATTTATAAGTTTAAATATACGTATTGACTGACGTCTCTAGATGAACAAAGAGCTCAACAATGCGTGACCAATTTGGACTTGTCAATCTGGGCGTTTATTTTAGTCAAGAAATAGAAAATTGCTTTAAAATGTATCTGCTTATTATCAACAACAGATAATTGGCCAGATTATTTTTATGATTAACACCTCTTATCTACTCCTACCTTAACATCACTACGAGTACATCAAGTGATTAATTGCCATTATTGAAGAGAACTGTAAATAAACAATTAATTGTATTACGATTTATTTCAAATTAAAACAAAAAAATTGCAAAGCAGGTTTTTCGTGTGATCAATCGGTGACAGAGCTATTGGATTCGCTATCCTTTTCTATCTTGCAGAATAAGCATAATAAATGAAAATGATTGAAAATAAAAATATGTTTATTTGAAAAACTCTTACATCATTACAATTGCTCGTGGACTCCACACTAGGTCATGCCTGTACCACAGATTACTAAATAGTTACTTCGTACCGCCTGCGCAATTGCTTTCTCGCTCGCACTCATTGGTGGTCTTTACGTAAGTATATTTTTCAAACTGACATTTGACGACAAAAATACTGGGATTATCGAAAAAACTGTCAACTGTTACAGTGTTTCCAAAATATAACCTCCAATTGGATCACCTTATACAAACGAGCAATAACATTTAATTTACAATTTAATGATTGTGCTCATTTTTACTGCGGACGACCAGGTCGTCAACAGTAAAGATAGCTGCTCTGCAGCCGCGGCCCGTCTGACCACAGATCCAGCGCTTTTTGGGTCCTAGAGATCGTTTGCTACCAGAACACATACTGTAGCTGTACTTCCCAATTTTCACACAGGGATTTCCCATATTGCTCACTATAAACACTGGTTTTGGAAGTGTGTCTTCTGTAAAAACAACATACATTGCCTGATAAAGTCTTCGGTTTCTATACCGACGTACGGTAAGTATGAGTGGATATGATCTTTTTACTCTTAATTTTATAAAAGTTACTGAGGATTCGTATTCTATTAGAAAACAAGTCATATAAACAAGAATATTTTACAACATAGCACAGAATGATGTAGAAAATAAAAACCGATCAAGCGTGAGTCGGACTCGCGCGCCGCGGGTTCCAATGTACCTATAATATTTTTGGAAGCAATAAAGTCCAGTTTTTACAGTTTAGCCAGTTTTTAGCAATACAGTCCAAACTAAATTTGTTTGTAAACGTTTTTTGCAGATTTCTAAAAAACTATGCAACTTAGAACGATCGTTTTATTTTTCTTGTTGCAAACTTTGGAGATAAGGGGGAGGGGGATGGTATTTTTTGTAATTTTTCATCACAACTTGAAAACTAAGAGTCGTTAATAAAAAAAAACTATTTTGGAATGTACAAGTAAAGCCCTTTCATATGATACCCCATTCGACCTAGTAACGAAAATTTAAAAATTTTGCTCCTCCTATTTGGGCCCCCTTCACATAATAGTATTTTTTTTATTCTTTTAAAGTCCAGTTTTTACAGTTTAGCCAGTTTTTAGCAATACAGTCCAAACTAAATTTGTTTGTAAACGTTTTTTGCAGATTTCTAAAAATCTATGCAACTTAGAACGATCGTTTTATTTTTCCTGTTGCAAACTTTGGAGATAAGGGGTAGGGGGATGATATTTTTTGTAATTTTTCATCACAACTTGAAAACTAAGAGTCGTTAATAAAAAAAAATCTATTTTGGAATGTACAAGTAAAGCCCTTTCATATGATACCCCATTCGACCTAGCAACGAAAATTTAAAAATTTTGCTCCTCCTATTTGGGCCCCCTTCACATAATAGTATTTTTTTTATTCTTTTGTTTGCAATGGAGTTGGGCAATCATATTTTAAAACTATTTCAAATTTCAAGTAGATAGCATGAGTGATTGCTGAGATGTACAGGTGTGACAGACAGATCGACAGACAATTAGACGAAGTCGCACCATAAGGATTCCGTTTTTACTATTTTGTTTCGGCACCCTAAAAATGAGGTTGGAAATCAGCTTAGGCTCCTTGTTAGTGAAGGTATTAATTTTGTTTTATATAAGGTAATTAACAATTTACGACATCTGCTGCTTGTGCACCAACGGATCGTGGTTGTGTTGAAGGTTAGTCTTGATCACCTGGTCGTCGACGGTGAAGATGTTTGCGCGGCACTTGGTCCGGGTCCTGGTGGAACATTGCCACCGCACGCTCCCACTCGACGCGCGCTTGTCCCTGCTGAACCGGTAACCATTCACTTCCAGCATATACTTCCCCCGTGGTGTCATTATTTTTGTTACTATAGGTATCACTAAAACAAAACATAACTATGAAAATTGTCTCCAGTCACGGATAATATTCCGATACTTTATAGTCCCACATTAAGGGTCGGACGAGACACTGCGTAATTTTCGTCGAGTAATATCGTAAGATACGCGACTCTTAAAGTTCTCGTGGAATTACTAATAGCATACGTTTGTTTATTAAAAGTTCAGTGCCTTTGTGAAGTTCTAGTTTAGTGTAAATTCCATAAGACAATGTGTCGCGTGTCTTTAATTAGTTATTTTATAAAATAAACCTCGGATTACATTACGGAGGACACATAATAAGGTCAGGAATCAGGAAACGAGTCGTTGAATTTTACTCTAACAATGTTATGAGACTTCTTGGTCTATTTAGTTCAAAGCTAACATGTATAAAAGGTCTGACAATATGTCGTGAATAACATAACCTTAACATCCTTAGAGCACTTTGCGAACCATATGTGTTTATACAAAGCAACAAAAAGTTTACAAAACAACTTAACGAACAACTAAGGTATTACCTTCCCCTATAATATTAACTCCTTTAGTTTCTTTAAAAAAATCAGTCTTACGTAGTATATTAGCTTCTTTATAATCTTTTACGGGAATTTGATCACTTGAATTATCCTTCTTCACTTATCTTTATAGACCTATTTATTTTAACCTTATAATCTTTTACCTGTCCCGCATACTTACTTGGTGTTAGTTTACCACGTTCATGTCTTTGCGAGCTCTTCACACGTTGAGGAGTAAACAACCCCTAGGCTGAAACAAATCAATATTTACACACAATCTAAAATAAACTCCATCACTACTGACAAAATAATTTACTTTGTGACATAATGTTTATGTACAACGTGTTGAATAACGTCATAGATAGTCCACAGCTGATCGCTCGGGTAGGACTGTGCACACCTGCAGTTCGCACTCGTCATACCCGTTTATTCTATGAACCGTCTGTGCAAACCAACTACGCACAGAATTCTATTGTAATCAGATGCGTACATGAGCTCAACCTTTACTGCAAAGATCTTGACATATTCAATACCAAAAAGGATGCATTTCGTAGGAAAATGATGGACGTAGTTTATGGTTCTGGGCGCGACACTACTTCATAAAATATTAAGTTACCATATATCTCTTGATTTGACAAAATGGCTTATTTATCAATGTTCTATTATAAAAGACATACACACACACACACATTCACACCAACACACTATTCCACACACTGACACAAGTATGTTTATATATATATATATATTTGCAACCTATTTAGTTTGTTCTTTTTTAAATTTTGGTTTCATTGTGTAGAAATTTTATAACTTTCTTACCATTTTGTACCAATTGTAATTTTAATAAGTGAAGATCTCTTAATTTGGCATACAAATTTTAATTTGTAACTAGAAATAATCATTTATAAGCTGTGAGATTTTTCCCTGAAATAAATAAAAAAATAAATCTACCTTATTATAATACATCATGTTTAAAATTACGCTATTTTTAATTTATTCCGTCCTAAGATATATTCAAACAAATAAAATAAATAAATGAATAATAAATTGAATGAGTACATAAAAGATTATGACAACTTTGGTAAGTAATCGAGGTCAATAACAATTCCATCGTTTTAGCTCCTGCTTGTGCTCAATTGGACTCTGTCACAGACACCTGTGCATTACTGTGCAATGTGGTTGTGTGCTTCGCTCAGTTGTGACAATTGAAGCTTCACAACCAAGAAAAGGTGCCATGGCGCACCTCCAAAATGTCGTTAGGCCTTTACCTTTATCACTTTTTGAAATTTGGTCATAATCATAACCGTCAACGGATATTAAAGCCTTGCCTGAACTATCAACTGTAATAGAAATAATATCACATTTGAATGATATACTAGACTAGAAGGTTAAATGTACACGGAAAGCAGGATATTTGTTCTTAATTATTGAGGTGGTGGATACCTTTGAATTCCAATACAAACATTAGATTTGATTTTAAATAGTGTAAATGGACATTTACCCACAGGAAGCGGTGCAGGACGATCAGGGAAGTATTCGTGCTGGTCTGGTCCGTGGTTATGAGTGCGGAGGTATACCTTGATGTTGCCGCTGTTATCAAATCAAATCCTGGCGTTACAATTTTTGCGACCCTTTTTGACGCAATGCCAGTATCTGGTGTCACTAGTCGTCTACCGGTAGGTGTATCGATGGAGGACCAAAAAAGCTCGCTTGTTCCTCGTCGATTGAATAAATTCGAACTTCAGACCTAAACAAAAACCGTGGTTAGTGTCTCCAAATAGTTTTTACGTATTAAACGATTCCTAAAGTTCAATAAGCTACTTAATTTGTTAGAAGTAACAAAAAAAATTTGATTCGTACTTATCTATACATACATGAACCTCAAGACTCTTTGGCAGCCAAACACCTTTGCCCGCTAATTGACCTCACCTTTAGGTCTAAACTACTTTTACTGTATAATTCTATAGACACCATAGTTTTAAAATAAAGTGAAGCGATTCTTGTAGAACTTGAAGATAATAAAAGATAATAAAAACTATAAAATATGTATAAAACCGGACGTAATATCTCCTATAATAATTGTAGACATGAATTTTGAGCGCTAAATTGATTGATGTTTTACCGCCTAAGCTAAGGACAAGCTTAGCTGTAGAGTAGTAGACAAGGGGTGGATGATATTGTCAAAAATAGTATTAGCTCGCTCACACATTATGATGGAATTACTTAAAATAAAATAGTCATAGCTGCATTCGACTTCCAATTCCGCTCTAAACGTACTTAATCTATATGTGTGGCTCTACATATGCATGGGTCTCTAAAGTCTTTGCTTCTTGTGTATAGGAAATTTTATTTAAGTTGTAGAGCAATTAGAATAAGTGTTGATAATCTTAAATATTAATTTGTTTTTACTAACAGCTCTTATTTGCGTACACGACTGAACTAATTTAACTGAGTTCAATAAGTACGGTTGTTCGAATCTGGGTGGGGAAAAATTTGGCATGTTCCTTTACAATGTTTAATAACCATAGTTTATTCCTTGGCAGGAAAATGTGTATGCTCATATTTTTGTGTTATGATGACATCATCAAAGGTATAGACAAGAGCGCGACACCCGACGTGATTAGGTATGTGGGAAGCATCGCTATCGGATAGACGACATGCCACAGTATGTATATCTATTTAACATTATCATTTGGTTATCCATTTTACTTAATATTTTGTTAGGTAATACTAATAAACTAAAATCA
This sequence comes from Athrips mouffetella, assembly GCA_947532105.1. NCBI lineage: Eukaryota > Metazoa > Arthropoda > Insecta > Lepidoptera > Gelechiidae > Athrips > Athrips mouffetella. Next base: position 22,251,777 of record OX383964.1, on the reverse strand, counting down.
AGGTGTGTTTCAAAAAGAACTAGGATAAAAACCTTGTCGAATACAAGAAATAACCCTATGCAATTGTTAAGGCAAATTTTCATGACGTACTTGTAGTAATAAAGGCTCAGAATTGCATTATATTACGATTTTATTAAAATTATCACATACATTGGGTAAGAACATTCAAGCATTAAGTGTAAATAACCATTGTCTATTGTTAGAGAAATTGTAATGATCGCACATTGACACCACTGAATGAAATAGGCATCGTTATTTCTAATACCAATTCACATAGCATTTTTCACTACTGGTGTGAGCATATGAAAGATTTCTGTATTCTTTCTTTTTCGCCACAAACTTCCCACGGCGCCCCTTGCTACCCCTCTTATTGCCTTTCTGCGTCGGCTCTGATAATAGCTCTTCCTGTTTAATGTTTAAATAGTCTTATGGTTGAAAAATACTATTGATTTTGATTATTTTGGGAAGTGCAGTTGCGTGGTTGTGAACATTGTTGATTTTGACGATGTGGTCGCCCAGAGTGTGTACCACAGCTCGACACAGTCTGCTATTGTGAGAGGAACATACCCATCTCTTTCTTTGACCTTTAGCATGTTGTACACAGAATTTAAAGTCACCGACTTGTAGTTGGTTGTTTCCTCGACAGCTTTTCACGAAAAAAGCTACTGAAAAGAAGAAAGATGTGGTGAATGCAACATAAAAACTCAGAATATACTCATATGAATAAAGATTTCATATATTATTATGTTTTAAACAGGTTCAAGTAATTTTAGTCCAAATTTCTATCAGCGGTTAGGGCGACAAAGAGTAACTTACCTAAAAAATACATACTTTCACCTTTAATATCAGTGTATCCTTTTGATACAAACCTAGTCACGAGGTACCTACCTCGTGATATACCTATACTTTATGTAGTGGAGCTTATTGTTATCGGTCTGAAGTAGGTACTTTGAGTGCATCTTCACAAAACAGCAGATAAAGCCCATTCCAATTCAGTGATTATGCTTGTTGTTTATTTTAACAATAATATCATCGATAGTCGTGACAGAAACGCGACAGCCCTTGCGTTGGTGAGTGGAACACTCCCATCTTGTCTTTGGTCCTCTTTTACTGTGCACGGAATATGTGTAGTTGCCTATTTTGAGAAGAGTATGTCCGCGTCGAGAAGTGACGTATTCGCCTTAAACAAAAATAAAATATATTTTAGCAATTTTTAAACAGAACAAATCTACAGATTTCGGGTTTAGTAAAAAAAATAGATACTCGTATATTGTTACAATCCAGCACAATAGGTATTTATTAATAATATTTAAGTTTCTAAATAAACAACAAAATGACACGTGTTAATAATTTTCAAAATCAATGATTATGAGTATTCAAATAGCTGACAACTTGATCTTCGATCGTGTACACTCGTGCTGTGCAGCCCTTGCAGTGGTGTGAGGAGCAAACCCATCGGATTTTCATTTTGTTTTCGTCTTTTTTGTAGTACGTGCGACTCCCTATTTGCAACATGGGCCTTCCTTTTTTTGAAGTAATTAGTTGACAGTGTCCTGAAAAATTTTATCCTTCGGTTAGATACATAAGATACAAGATATTCTACCGTCTCTAAACTAGAGGCTTAAATGACCTGGTCCTATGCCTGGTAAGATCAAAAATGTTATTCAAAAATAACTGACTTTACCTGGGCAGAGTGATAAGTCTGGTAAATATCTATTTAGAAATAAAATCATCGCAAATGCATAAAACTTTATTTTGTTCACAATCACAAGGGTTTTCAACCAGTACCACAGGTTTTTTTGACAGCTATGAAAGAAAAACAATTAGGTTAACATATTTTCGCAAACATGGAAAAGATTTTTTAGAAACCAATCAAAGACTTGATAAATATAATTGGGACTCTACTCCGACGATTAATATGATTCATAAGTGGTTTTCTGATTTTTGGTGTGGTCTTACAATTAGTACAAATGATGCCGAACGTACAATTAGAAAAAAAAATAATGAAGGACGCCCAGTTGAGGTCACTAAACTCGTCGTTAAACTCCATGATGTAGTGTTTAATGATCGAATATAAAAGTGAGCGAGATAATCAAAATAGTAGACATTTCAGACGATCATGAGTACAATATCTTACATCAACATTCAAGTATGTAGAAGCTCTCAGCACGATGGGTGCTGCGAATACTGTTGATCAAAAAATCATGCGTGTGACTACTTCGGAGGCAGATTTAGTTTTGGTAAAAACTTAATTTATGCATCGTTCTATTTTTTTTATAGTGCATGAAACATGGATATATCACCGGAAAATTATAAGAATCGTAAGTTGATCAATTTCCCAGTAAGTTGATCAACTTTCGGAAAATTATAAACGGCAGTTAAAATGTATTATTTTTCGAACAGATTTCAGGTATTAGATCAATTTAGGGAGTATATCGGTAAAATGATCCGACGAACGCGAGCTGTACTCTGATTGGTTGAATTTCTCACTTTTACCCCGCTCCCCGCTAGCTAGCCGCCTCCATTACCGGTCTAAGAAATAAACAAATCGATCCTGTCTGTGCGGATTTTTGTATATTTTCAAGGTAAAACTAGCGATCGTCGTTACAAATTTAAATATAATTATTACAACTCATCCACGATTATCAAGTAGGCAAACGGATACAGGTTATCAAGTAAGCAAATGATACATTTCAGCTGCCGTTCATGATTTTTCGAAAGTTGATCAACTGACTAGGAAATTGATCAACTTACGATTTTTATAATTTTCCTGTGACGGATGCACCACCACACACGAGAAGCCAAGCAACCATCAAAACAGTGGATTGCTGCGGGCAAACCAGTTCCGAAGAATGGGATTTTATCGGCCAAAACAGTGATGGCCATAGCTTTTTGACAAAGGTAAAACCAGTAATGAAAAATATGATGCCAATTAATTGTACAAATTTAACAAAATTGTACCTGAATAACGACCACATTTGGCTAAAAGGAAAATCCTGTTCCAATTAAAAAGACTGCGCGATTGCAATAGCCAATTTCCAAACGATGGCTAGGTGGTAAATGCTTTAATTTTAGCTCCAAAAAATTTTGGATCAAACGATCATGCATGAAACTTATGCCTATTTTGAAGGGTTGCCGAAGTGTCACTATACTGACGGCATTAAAAAGTTGGATGACGTGTACTGAGTGTGCTAGGTAGAGAGTATTTTGAAAAATAAATAATTTTACAAAACATATTTAATTTTTACCAGACTTTATCACTCCGCCCTCGTATATCTGCGGCTAAAACTTTTCAAATATGTTGTTCTTTCTCTACAACTAAAAGCCATTTTGTTAAGTAACGAAGTCCGTAGAAGTTGGCACGTTAAATATCGACAACAGTGTGGCATTGTCAAAACCACTTTTACAGATGAGACGGAAGTTTAAATTTCGTGTTTCTACCTGTGTTCATTGACCAAAGTTATTCAGTTTAACCGTAAAATTATACATCAACTATTTTATGTCTATTTTTTTACGTCAATGTTTCGTTCAAAAAGTATGACACGACGGATATTTTTTACGCGATGGATAAGAATGTGACATCTTTCTGTAAACTTTATGTCGTATGTTTTAAAGTTTGCAAATAGATAAGCCTTTAGAAAGTGTTACGAATATTAAAGACAGAATTTGCACAAAAATATATTTCTAATAAAATAACACATACACTACGAATAGGTACATACATACATAACATGACAAACTCTTTCCCGTCAGGGTAGGCAGAGACCACAGCCTCCACCTGCTGCGATCTTAACATAAATCCCTCGATTCCTCTACTTTCATCAACCCTTATACACGCTCAACGGTGTAGGATACTTTTAACTTAGCCTTTATTTAAAACGTCCTGAATTTGGTCTTGGAACGTTCGTAGAGGCTTTTCCTTTCCAACGTTTCCATTAACTCTCGACAGGTAGATCTCATTCGTCAATCTTCGTCTATTCATTTTCTCTATAGGTACATGACAAAACAATCTCAGCATTCCTATTTCAATTTCAGTCACTACATCTTTATTACGGAATAAAGGTCATAAGGTACCTACTGTACAGTGGCTATAAAGCAGCGAACTACTATAAAGTCATAAACCTTCTGCAGACAAAGTGCGGATGGTTGTACTGTATAAACTTTTAAATTTAATAAAACCAGCCATGTGCGAGTAGGACTTGCGCACGGAATGTTCCGAACCAATACATAAAATATTTTCGATGAACGAAGTTAAAGAGAGCCTGACGCGCACTTGGACGGTTTTTTTCAAAGTTTCATCAAACATTAGATTCGATATTACTAATTACTACTTATCATTGTTTATTTAATCTTTCTTCGTCTACGGGCTATGATTATTGCCTATGTCCATATGAGTGATCGTCTTTGTAATAGACGATTCTTTCATCAAATGTATGCACGATGGCTCTGCAAGAGAAGCGTTGATGGGTGACGCACCTCCACCGCACCTTCGGCCCATTGGTCCCGTTCACCCGGTACTTGATGCCATTCCAAAAGAGCTTTCTTCGACCCTGGGATGACACGTAAAATATTGGGGCATCTGTAATCGTAAAATGTTAAAATTTACCATTACTGATGTTTGTAGTATTAAAATTGTTAGTAGGTGAGAGACAAAAAATGAGAAATTTTTAGTAACGCACTTGGTTCGATTCCTGCATGGCCGCTAAATTTAAACCGGTACCATCTTTGTTACAATCTATAGTCTAAAACAGAGACCACAAAACTTTTTAAACCTGCTTTTTTGCGGCCACGCAGAATTCGATCCCATTTAATCTGTTCATCTGTTTATTCGTACCTAAAACTAAACTGGATTGATTACAACTAAAACCTGATAATCATGATCCAAAGTCTTTATTAGAACTTAGTATCTTATGTAAGTTCCATTTTTTACAACATATCTTGGCCGAGGATGATCGTGTATTAAGTTGGACTTAGTGATGATGCAATTGCTATCGACGGTGAAGCGCGCCTTACAAGACCCTCGCTTGCCACAGAGCCACTGACTCCGACCTGTACAGTTGAGGGAAAACATAAACCCATCAACTAAAGCTACTTGCTTGCCCGCATGATTCTTCATCCATTGAACTGGAAAAATGTCCTGAATTCCTTAATTTTGGCAGCTACCGAAGAAGACGTTAAGGTCGTAAAAAAATAATTAGCAGAAAGAGAAAAGTTACGAATAAAACAAGTTGATTGAGATATGCATGAAATACGCATTTGTTTCATCATAGTTTTGCGATGAGTTCCTGTAATCCTTACAGGGGTTAGAATTGCAATGAACTAAATAACGTACAAAATATAGAAAAAACAATTTTTTTTCGTCTTTGTATAACCACTCAATACATCAATTACGTTGTGAGCTCAGCTATATACAACGTGTTAATGGAATAAGCGAAACCCTGATACACCCCAAACTGATTTTATTAAAATAAATCAATTCCCGTAAAAAAAATTTAAGAAAATATTGTTTTTTTCTAGATATTGTTATTTTAAAGTTTCATCATCGTTCTAGTTTCTTCGTTATTCTAAGCCGCGCGCTCCGCGCTCGCCACGCACACTTCCCTCCCCTCCTCACCGCTTATGATCCGCGTGGCGCCGCGCTGCCAGCGCGCGTATCCTCAGAAATGTTTAGAATAGAAGCGGTAAAAATTTAACAAATATAAAAAAATTAACCCTATCAAAAACCCGTGAAATTGATTCTACTCTCGATTACGAACAAACTATTTTCTCAGTTTCGCTTATTCCGTTAACACGTTGTATAATCATACAGCTTGTAACGGAAACGTGTTATAATACTAAAGGGTGTGAATCTGCCCATGAAACAGAACAACTTTTCCCAAAGAACAAAATAAATTTAGAACAAGAACATAGGTCATACAACAAAATAAATTTTTAACCCCCCATAGACACTGCACCAGCTGATAGCGCATTTTGTATGGAAGGTCAAAATTTGGTTTTGCTAGGGAAAAGTTGTTCAGTTTCATAGGCAGATTCACTCTTCAGTATTATCACACCTTTCCGTTACACGTTGTATAGCAATAATTTTTCTCATGTTGTCACTTATTAAATCATTACAAAATTCTATTTCTACTGCTCGTTCAATTTTTAATGATTATGCTCATGGATGAATCTGGTGATTTCATTGTTGACGGTGACAATAGTGGCTTTACAATCGAGGCGGCAGTTAGTGCAGCACCAGCGCGCCCGAGACCCCTTGCTGTCCCAACGCTGCTTAAAGAACTGGTAAGGGCCTAACTTAATCATTGGTTTTCCATGAAGAGATTCAGTAAACACTGGCTCATAAATAGATGCTGAAAATTAACCCACATACATATTTACAAATTCTTTTTGTACAAATTTTACAAAAAAATGGTGAGCGATTCCTTAAGTGTGAACTAAAGACATTTTTTTCTAGTCTTCAAACTATTTCAAACACAGTAAGCCTTATATTCTTTATTTTATTTTACTTACCCAACATAGAAATAGGGATAGTGGCAATATCTTTTTCTTTGGGTATATATTTGAATGAATCGTCCATAATGACTCCGTTACTAATTGGATAAGCTATTTTAACATGATTGTGTTCATCAACGGCAATCTGTATTACATTGCCAGATTCAACGAAATGAGCTTTACATTCCTGGATACTCATTTTGCAAGCCCAGTGCTTTAACTCATCAGATGTTTTATTTAAATCTTTGTAATAAACATGACCTCCGAACAGCGCCCTATCTTCACCTTCTTCATTCTTCAAGAATGTAACTGTAATATTATTGTATTTTAAGTACTCATTATTCGATCTTGCTTAGACAACTTAAACACAAAGTATAATATATATTCTGTAATCACTACATAGTATAAAACAAAGTCGCTTCCCGCTGTCTGTCCCTATGTATGCTTAGATCTTTAAAACTACTCAACAGATTTTGATGCGTTTTTTTTTAATAGATAGAGTGATTGAAGAGGAAGGTTTTTATGTATAATACATGCATAATATAGAAGAGAAATACTGATAATTTTTGAGGTTTCTATTTTTTTTGGCTTACATTGCAAACGCTGGCTGAACCCTACAAGAAAGATCAAAATAATGTACTACACCTTAAAAGGTCTACAAAAAAGTCCGCGATGCTATATGTCTATCTCTTAGGTATGACCCAGAATAAAAAAAAATTATCCTTTATTTTTTTTACCAAGCGATTTTAAGCAATACAAAATTAATCCTTATCCAATCAAGTACCTTAAATAAATTGTATATTTAATATAAATCAATATGGCCCTTTTTTCGAAGATATTACAGATTTAAAATGCAGGGACATAGCGGTTGCGGCGGTACCGGCCGGGGCGTGCCTATTAATAGTAAATTCAGTATGTAACGTAATGACCCTAATTACAAATAAAGATACTAATACAATCATAAAACAGCTCGCTGGGGGCTGAGAACAACTTAGAAAACCATAAAAAGCAATAAAATAAAAGATTTTGGAAACTTAGAAAAATCATGGAAATTTATGAATAATGGGCTTTAGATGACTTAGTAGATCTTGAAAATACATAAAAACATTATTTAAACACTTAAAAGTAGGTTTCATTACGAGTTGACAAAAGTTTCATTCATTGTAGGAAAATAGAGTTCTATACAAGAACGTTATCTTTACAATACAGGAACGTTATCTTTGCTGTACAGGAACGTTATATGTTTAATACAGGAACTATCTTTGAAGGCCTATATCTTCGAAACTACTGGACCGATTGAGCTGAAATTTATGCCATTGTACTTCTATTTAGTAGCCCAACAAAATGCAAAAGGTCCCATCGAAATCGGAGTTAGTTGATTTTTCACATGTATGTATACCGCGATTCGACGGATCGTATTGCTGGTATATATTGAGAGGAGTCGAGACGATGAAAATGGTCTGATGGGTGACCGAACTAAATTGTATGAGTGATGATGATATGTGGGTCTATGATACTAAAGGTGTCCAAATGGATGCAAAAGGCCCTCATATGATGGAAAATATTAGAAAAAGGTATTGGTGCATGACCTTAGGGTCTGGCGCATACTCCTCTTGTCCGATGTATATAAATATGAGTGCTTCGCGCAGAAATGTATCGGACGCGCCATAATGGTGGTTGGTGATGCATGGCAAGTAAAATAGACTCAAATATCATGAGAGCTCCTCTCATATAAGGGTGATTTATGTCATCCGCCTTTTCGAACGCAAATGTCGGGGCAAGTTGGGAGCTGTTTACGATGTTGTCGAAGGAGTGTGGTACTGTTCCGAGTAAAGCAGAGATTGTGTTATCGAGACGTGAAAATCCGTTACACGAGTCGATGCTTGCTTGGCAGTTGCGGCACTTTCGACGATGACGAATTTACAGTTTCCTTGTGTTTTGTACGATGAGGGCATCATGTGGCGGCGCGCCTGGAGTTCGCTATCGTGAGCTGCTCGTCGGCATTACACAATTATCTTGCTTAACACTGTTCTGCTAATAGTGCGTTGAAGGATGGAAGTCCGTATCCTGAGTGCTATGAACAGTACGGCCACGGTGATGATACGTTGGTTTCGTCATTGGAAATATCCAAAAGTATGTCTCCGATGTATCGATCACTATTTTTATTCATTAAACTGACACTAAGGTTAGTAGTTGGAGCATGTCTTCGGCGTTCGTCCGGAGATCTTGGAAGTTCAGTCTAGCACCTGAGATTAACATCTATGAAGTAGAGACTTACCTCTGAAGTAGATGCGGTATAGCCGGTAACCTAGTAGTACTGAAAGACTGACGTCGATCTGACTCTCTGCTTCGGCGTGGAATCACGATCAGTCGACTTTTCAGTATGAATATGGGAACAACTCGCTCTATCCGTTTCTTGGATGCAGATTGAACATTGAGTGAACTGGATGAGTGTTGGAGATGTGATCTGGCGAAGACTTTCTCAAGCCTTCGGGGACTGTTCTTCGGGATGGAACCTGGGTGTCTACTCTCAAAGTCCGATATATCGAATCGATACTACCCAAAACATGCAACAGCAAAACTTCGTCCCTTGACAATAGAGTAGAATATTGGTTGGATGAATTTTCAAACTGCATCCAACCAATATTTTACTCTATTGTCAAGAGACGAAGTTTTGCATTTGCATGTTTCGAGTAGTATCGTTTCGATATATCGGACTTTTAGAGTAGACACCCTGAAGCCATGTTGGTGTACTCTCGTATTGACATGCTCGAGTCTAGAAACTCCCTCGCTGGAACGTGCTGTCATCACATCTCTGATGAGCATAACTATGTTAATAAAATCCACGAATGTAAAATCCACGAATGAACGAGATACAAACGCTTCATATGTCCTATGGCAACTGTGTAATAGCCAGGACTTACATGAGTAAATTCCATACTATCATATGAGTGCGCGCGAGTTGCGTAGAAGCTGAAAAATAAAATAAGGCGTAAAGTAATAAATGTTATGCAAAGCTCATACAGTGTGGGTGACAGTATTCAGTACGCTTGGTTCGAGGATCGAGACTCTTAGGGACTGACTGACATTCCCTGTTCTTGTGGTTTTACCACTATCTCGAATAACAAACCTTTTAGGTAGATCTAAGTCCTTCGGGGCTCTTCAACATAAAGAAATTACATTGCCTAAGGGCTTATCATCAAATGATCCTGTAAGGTCTTATGACCTGTGCTGTGGCACTTCACAAGGCTACGGCCAGACAGACGACTCACCGATGTTCCAGAAGGTCTTACGACCTGTGCTTTGGCACTTCATTGGGCTCCGGCCTACTTTTGGCTTCGGCCACTTTTACCATTCATTAAATTGACACATAGGGGGCCGCAGCCTCGATTTCGGTCGGCTGTTGGTTCCGACGTGGAGAAATCCTCGTCCACCGATGGATTCATAATAGGCTTTTGCCTGTTCCTGGGCTTCGGCCACAACAATGGGCTTCGGCTCCAACAATGGGCTTCGGCTCCAACAATGGGCTTCGGCTCCAACAATGGGCTTCGGCTCCAACAATGGGCTTCGGCTCCAACAATGGGCTTCGGCTCCAACAATGGGCTTCGGCTCCAACGGTGCTTCGGCACGGGCTCCGGCCCAAATTAAAAGACTGGCTAAGCCGGCAAAACCCTTCCCTGTGAGGGGGGAGCACATGACACACACGATATGAGAAAGTGTTGGAAGGTGCTCACCAAGTGCCGCGAGTGGCGGGGCGGCACTTCCCTCCCAATTTTTTTTTTATTCTTCATTCCTTTCAGGAATAGAAGAATATGGGAGGGCTAATCATCCGTGGCCTCGCATAGGCAGGGCTTTGGATGATACGGGGATGGTGTGTCTTTCATGGTTTTGCTTTTACATGAACGACACAGGGCTAGCTAGTAATTAATAATCAAATATTGCGATAGTAATACAGAGCGGTTTTAGATTCTTTCTGATGGTTACAAAAGTAATTTAATATTTTTCTGATTGCAAATAAAGAAATATTATAAGCACTGAAGAAGGCAGTGCTTAGATTAATAGTTAATACAAAATAAGACGGGTTAAATGGAAGTCTTTAAGATATATTACGAAACATGATTCTCAAAAAGAATTTGGGTTTCTGCTCGCAGTGTGGAGTCTTGCTATTGGATGATCATATGAAGAACATATTACGGCCTCGGAAGTCAAATATTTGATTTTCTTTTTCAGCACGTTGTAACGATGTGGGCCTACTTGGACTCCCAGTTAGATTATGTTTATACAAATCTATCGGGATCAAAGGACCAAGTTTAGAGGCCTTATAATTGTTAAGTGTAAGCACATCAATAGTATTGATGTGTCCAAGCTTAACAACTTTGCTTTGCTTTCGGGCATAAAATTGTCATAGAAGTGGTTAACTCTCTAATCCCGTGCGGAATAGAATATGTCAAGATTTTGAGAAAAGATCTTGTGAATGAAACTCGCTATGATATTTGTGCGTCAGTTCAAGGGACTGCGCCGTCGTAACACTTGTGTTATGGCTAAATTAAAACCCTATAACGAGTACTTCGGTACTTGTCATCTTAGAATATGTTTATTCTATTAAGTAAGGTTTAAGGTTCAGTTACAAGTATCAGCATTGCACCCGTGCGAAGCCGGGGCGGGTCGCTAGTTAAAGATAAATTATCTGTTCTGTTACATACTTATAATTAATATTAAAACTTACAAACTCAACTTAACAATCTTGATAATATAATATTTAAGAATGTTTGCCAAATGATTTCACATTTCATAATATTGTATTCCAATTTCAGTTTGATCAACTGATCTTAGAAAATTTAAAAAATTACTTGTGTGCAATTGCTAACATAGCACACTTGCAACATAATTTTAAATTGTTCTACCTCAAAAACCGGCTAAGTGCGAGCCGGACTCGCGCACAAACTACAAAAAAAATTACATTAAATCTTCCCTCACCTAACATATGCCTTCTAAATATTTTTTTGCTATGCAGACCTTTCAAAGTTTAATCTCTGGAAATTCTATATTCATTTAAATATAAAATAGTACGCATGGCAGTGTGACCCGCGATCACCAGTCTGTCTACTCTACCGACTCTACGGTGACAGCGGAGACCTTGCACTTGTGCCCATGTTTCTTAGGGCACGTCCTGTTGCCAAACAGGGACCGAGAGTGCCTGAAGAAGTTTAGACCCCAACGTAAATGTGGGACTGGGTGATGCCTCGCCCAAATGTCAAGGTGCATTCGGCTAACGTGGTCTACTCTTTCGCATATTTTTATGACACGAGTGCTGAAAAAAATGCAACGTTATTTATGATGTTTTCACAAGATTTCATGTACTTATTTTTATCCCATAATTGTGAATTCTCTGTCCAGGAAAAGAATAAAAACTATAATTGGTCACTTAAAGGAGAAAATCTATGAGGATTTAAGGTAGTATGGTCTATCTGACTTACGGCATTCTTTTGACGCTCAGATTCTTTGTAAACTTTAAATAATAAAAAAACATTAATAATACGGATGTTTACTATGTAAAAATAAATATATTTTCAGTAAAAAATTCGTAATATTTATGAGAACCTAATTATTTTAGGTTTAGTAGGCTGTTATAAAAAAAGTCGTGTGATAATAATTTCGTTCGACACCTAAGTTTAGCCTAACTTTCATAGGTTTTTGGGCATGATCCTTCAAGAAAAAATTTTAAATTCTTCTTCATTCGGCAAGAAACTATGACGTCATACATATAAATCAAACAAATAGGACTATAGCTTGCTCCATAGGTCTATAACCCTACTACTCAAAATTTCAATTGTAGTATATTTCCTTGCAGTATTTAATAAGATCGGGTTTATTATGTTGCCAGAAATAAGTTTAAGGAATTTTCGTAATTTTTTTTGATCGTACCTTGTGCACTGTGAAAGTAACAATTGCTTCATAGATGGTGACGACAGCGACACGGCACCTGGAGGACCATCGGCTACTGACCATCGCTTCTTCGCCGCGGGGTATCTGACATTCATATTGTGGTGGTGATTCCTTAAGTGTAAACTATAGACATCTTTTTCTACAGTCTTCATACTATTTCAATCACAGTAAACCTTATATTCCTAATTTTATTTTAGTTTTTTTTTTTTTTTTACTTACCCAACATAGAAATAGGGATAGTGGCAATATTTTTTTCTTTGGGTATATATTTGAATGAATTGTCCATAATGACTCCGTTGCTAATTGGATAAGCTATTTTAACATGATTGTGTTCATCAACGGCAATCTGTATTACATTGCCAGGTTCAACGAAATGAGGTTTACAATCCTGGATACTCATTTTGCAAGCCCAGTGCTTTAACTCATCAGATGTTTTATTTAAATCTTTGTAATAAACATGACCTCCGAACAGCTCTCTATCTTCACCTTCTTCATTCTTCAAGAATGTAACTGTAATATTATTGTATTTAAGTACTCATTATTTTCTCTTGCTTAGACAACTTAAACACAAAGTATAATATGTATAACTATGTATATACAAAATGAAAGATATTTCATTTACAGACCAAAGTTTCAGTTTCATTTACACGTAATTCTGTAATTAAAGATAAATTATCTGTTCTGTTACATACTTATAATTATTATTAAAACTTACAAACTCAACTTAACAAGCTTGATAAAATACCTAATAAAATATAATATTTAAGAATGTTTGCCAAATGATTTCACATTTCATAATATTGTATTCCAATTTCAGTTTCTATTTCGCCGGGTTTCATTCCTAAGGCGTTTTTAAAATTAGACGGTTTTCTTCCTCGTTTACTCTTGTTATCTTGCTTGACAATTCCTTTTTCAATACGAAAGTTAATTTTAGAATGGTTGTGATCGTTAGCTGGAATACGAATTACCCCATTTTTCTTTACAAAGTTTACTTTGCAACCACTTTGTGCACAACGCCAGTACTCGTAATTCCCGCCTTGTCCTATAGATAATAATCTGAATAAATGTTTGCCAATAACAGCCCTTTTCGTTCCATCACTATGCATGAGAATCATAACTGAAACTGAAGAAAGAAAAATTTAGAAATAATACTTACATTAACGCAACTTTTTGTTTATCTTCATTGTCATAACATTTTATACATAAGACCAATGCTGGCCGGCCAGGAGCTGCCCCAGACTTTTCACGACAAGCAACGGTGATATTTTTTGGATAGTATTCAGAGCAAAGCGAATTAGCGTAGCGGCTGGCTTAAATAGACAGCTGTTATGCTGACCGCAGTATAATAGTACCACGATACGCAGTAAGACGCTGCTGTTCATCTTCCAGTTCAAGATCCCTTAGTCACCTTTTTGAACACCCGTAGGAAAAGATAGGGTACTGCTATTCTTAGCCGGCATCACAAGGTCATTTTCTTCAATAACTTTAACTCGTGTACTAACCTTCACGAGCCTTCACTTTCGGTCGCTTTTGTAGGCTCGGTTCTTTGGCTTGTCTGTTTTCACTACTATTTTTTCCACAATTTTCACCAAACATAAAATATTTTGTTCGACGGTGGTTATGTTCTGCCTCCATAATATGTGTTCCAATCTCGTCTTTGAAAAAGTTGGCAGCGCATCCTATTTTTTTACACCTCCAATGCTCAGTATTGGCACCAAGATCTTTGTCTACTAGAGAATAAACATGGCCGTTCAGTATAGCTCTTTCTTCGCCGTTCGCATTCTCGAGGAAGATCACTGTTAAAGATAAAGTTAAAGTATAGTTACTACAAGAATGTTCTGATCCACTAATTGCTATTTTGTAATCTACTTCTTAAATGAGAAAATAACGAAAATATACTTAATCTAAAAGTTTATTATAAAGTAACAAAAACAAAACACATAGTAAAAACGAGTTTTATCTGCTTAAGGTTTTACAAAATAACTGATCTTTGTAAATTAAAAAAAAATCTTACTTGTGTGCAATTGCTAAAATGTTTTATCTCCAAAACCGGCTAAGTGCGAGCCGGACTCGCGCACCCAGGGTTCCGTACCACCACATAATATTAATTGTATTAGTTGAAATTTCAGTAACGTACTGTGCTAGATTTTTGAGTCCGACTCGCACTTGAACAGTTTTTATTATTTGTTGTTATTCGCATATTTTTATGACACGAGTGCTGAAAAAATGCAAAGTTATTTGTGATGTTTTCACAAGATTTCATGTACTTATTTTTATCCCATAATTGTGAATTTTCTGACCAGGAAAGAATAAAAACTATAATTAGTTACTTAAAGGAGCAAATATATGAGAATTTAAGGTAGTATGGTCTATCTGACTTACGGCATTCTTTTGAAGCTCAGATTCTTTGTAAACGTTAAATAATAAAAAAACATTAATAATACGGATGTTTACTATGTAAAAATAAATACATTTTCAGTAAAAAAATCGTAATATTTATGAAAACCTAATTATTTTAGGTTTAGTATGCTGTTATAAAAAAAGTCGTGTGATAATAATTTCGTTCGAGACTTAAGTTTAGCCTAACTTTCATAGGTTTTTGGGCATGATCCTTCGAGAAAAAATTTAAAATTCTTCTTCATTCGGCAGGAAATTATGACGTCATACATATAAATCAAACAAATAGGACTATAGCTTGCTCCATAGGTCTATAATCCTACTACTCAAAATTTCAATAGTAGTACATTTCCTTGCAGTATTTAATAAGATCGGGTTTATTATGTTGCCAGAAATAAGTTTAAGGAATTTTCGTAATTTTTTTGGTCGTGCCTTGTGCACTGTGAAAGTAACAATTGCTTTATAGATGGTGACGACAGCGACACGGCACCTGGAGGACCATCGGCTACTGACCATCGCTTCTTCGCCGCGGGGTATCTGACATTCATATTGTGGTGGTGATTCCTTAAGTGTAAACTATAGACATCTTTTTCTACAGTCTTCAAACTATTTCAATCACAGTAAACCTTATATTCCTAATTTTATTTTACATACCCAACATAGAAATAGGGATAGTGGCAATATCTTTTTCTTTGGGTATATATTTGAATGAATTGTCCATAATGACTCCGTTACTAATTGGATAAGCTATTTTAACATGATTGTGTTCATCAACGGCAATCTGTATTACATTGCCAGATTCAACGAAATGAGCTTTACAATCCTGGATACTCATTTTGCAAGCCCAGTGCTTTAACTCATCAGATGTTTTATTTAAATCTTTGTACTAAACATGACCTCGGAACAGCGCTCTATCTTCACCTTCTTCATTCTTCAAGAATGTTACTGTAAGTAGCGCAGACGCCAGCTGTGAATGTGGAGAACTCCTGCAAACCATGACACACCTCACCAATTGTCCCGCGTGCCCGACCACCTGCTCGCGTGAGGACTTACTTGATGGTAACCAGAGGGCTACCAAGGTAGCTGCTTTCTGGGCAAGTAAGATTTAGCCCGTGTTCTTGCCGACACGAAAGAAGAAGAAGAAGACTGTAATATTATTGTATTTTCAGTACTCATTATTCGCTCTTGCTTAGACAACTTAAACACAAAGTATAAAATGAAAGATATTTCATTTACAGATAGAGGAGAGGGCGCTACGGTCCTAGTAAACATCGACTCCGTGTATTTTATTTACTTAAAAATAATAAATGTGTGTATTTGACTATGTTCGTGGTTTCAAATTGAAAAGCTGCATACAAAACGCCAGTGAGAGTGTTTGTGACCATTTTAAACTGGAAATAATAGTGAAATATACTCTTATTCAAAACAGTGATTTGTCTTGTTTTATCGCTAAAAAATTTCGCGGTATCAGCTTCATGTAACGATAGAAAGTGGTATCAAAAGGTAATACGTTTCAAATAGAACATTATAGTGAAAACAGTGCTAAAATCGGAAAATTATTAAACGTATAATTCGACAAAAACTTCAAATTTAAATCGTTATAATTATACGCTCGTAGAAGCGAGTCAAGTATGACTCGTCTAGTGGCCGGGGGCTTTGACCGGAAGACTGGTCGTCCTTGACCGCTACATTGTACACCACAGCGTACTGAGACGGATAGTGCACCAGTTTGTAAACAGAGGGCGAGACTTATTCGTAAAGAATAAACAGATCTATAATATCATTTTGATTGAGGCAATAAAATAATAAATAGTTAAATAAAAATGGAAGAAAAATGTAACAAATGTAAGCAACCGTTAATTAAGAATCGATATCTAACGTGTATGTTATGCAAAAACAGCTATGACTTAAATTGTTCGGGATATGAAAAACTATACTTTATTTTGAGAAATGACCAGAAAAAGAATTGGAAGTGTAGGCAGTGCCACACAAATGGACGTGCTGATAAAAACTCAACACCGCCTTCAAGTAACAATGTAACCTTTCGAAATAAAAACAAATTACCACGAGTTGAAAACCCAAAGGTATTAACTTGTATGGAACAACCAGAACAAGAAACAGATGCAAATGAAAATAGAAATGACGTATCTAAAGTTGAGAAAAAGACTATAAATGAACAAGGTAAAGTAAATAATCCTAATGAACAGATCATAATCAACATCCCAACTGAAAATTCCTTTAGCTCCTTATCTGAATCACAATCAGATTCTGACTCTGATACGGATTGCATGGACAATGTCAAAACAAAGCTTAATCGAAGCTGTCCAGAAATAAATAAAAACAACAATGAAGAAGAGATACATGATTTAAAGGACAAAATCTATAAATTGGAACGAGAGCTGAGAATAGCTGACCATGAGATTGAATTGCTACAATTAGAAAATAAAAAACTTAAAGAAAAAGTAGCAGCTTTTAACAAAAAGACAGACACCCTTAAACGTATATGTGGTTCATCGACTGTTAAAAAAATACCTAAGAAGGATAAGCGGAATTTTTTTTTCAAATTTTGACTCAGCAAATAATAGTTTTAATTTCCTAGGAATAGAACATCATATTCAACAAGATAACCCTGAAGGTACTCAAGAAAAGAAAACCACAACTGAAGAACTAAAATTATTAGTCACTTCAACTACAAATACCAAAAGGGAGAATAAGACACCAAATGGCATACCTTCTAAACCACACATCGAAAATAAGGAACCTGTGAGACATAAGGTACTCATAATGGCTGACCATCAAGGAAGACACATTCAGAGCCAACTACAACATCTTCTTGGTGATAAATACAAGGTAGTTTGCTATCTAAAACCAGGTGCCAAAATCAACAATATAATCAGTTCAATGAACACTGAAATAAAATCGCTTTCAAAAAATGACTATTTTATACTGGTAGCAGGAGTAAATGATAATAACCCAAATGAAATCAAATGCAGCTTACAGCAGGGTTTCCTTAACTTGACTGAAACAAATGTGATCGTATGTGAAGTTCCTTATAATAAACATCTAAACGAAGACAAGTTGAACGAAGAATTGAGACTCATGTGCCAAATTAACGAAGGAATTACTTTTCTCAATTTGGGCTATAGTGAGCAGGTCCCACGTGGTGAACTTTTCTCCATCAATTTATGTCAACGTCTGCTAAAGGATATTCTACGTTTGACGTACCAGAATGAATATAAAGTACACCATGAGAATCTATCTAAGCAGACACATAATAAGAATTCACATAAGAAAGGCAAGATTACAGATTATTTCAACATCATGACAGCAAAAGCAAATACTGACCACAAATATATAAAAAGCAAGATCACAGATTTTTTTAAACCAGAATTCAAACCAAGTGATTTGAATAAAACAAAGGAAGAATTTTTTCGTGACCAACAAGAAATATAACTACGAAAGTATAGATTGTAAGATGACTGTTTTTGTTCAGAACTTATGTGGCATTAGTACTAAGAAAGATGAACTAGAGTTGTATCTCCAAAATACTAGTAATATTCTACCTAGTTATGTTTGCGTTACAGAACACTTCCTAAATAACAATAACATATTGTTGCTAAATTTAACAAATTATAAACTTTTTGCTTACAATACGCGTTCAAAAAAAATAAGGGGTGGAAGTCTAATTCTAGGTTTACATAATGAAACTTACGAAGACTTAGCTGTATGCAAGGAAATGTATAAAAGAGAATGTTTTGAGATTTGTGGAGTCAAAGATAACAAAACAAATGTCAACATATTATGTGTGTATAGAAATCCTAACAAACAACAGTTTAATAGTTTTATTGAGCAATTAGAAAAGGTACTTGAACATTTTTTCAACAGGAAGTGTATTATAGTGGGAGACTTTAACGTAGATTTGATGAAAGATGATAAGTTCAAAGATGAGTTTGTAAATTTATTAACGTGCTATAATTTTAGATATCTAATTGACTCTGTAACATATATAAAAGGGAATTCGGAATCTTGTATAGATAACGTACTGACAAATATTCCAGATGAGTGTGTGTGTGGAGTGGACGTAGACCATAACGGCCTCGCTGACGGTCACGCTGGTTTGTTTTGTCATCTTAACTTACAGATGGTTAATAAGAGTGAAGATCATTCATTCGTTTTAAAGGAGCGAAGAAATTTTGGGGAGCATAGTAACTTTAAGTTCAGAGAAATAATTCACAAAAATCTGCGATACATGCAAGGGCTAAATGTTTTTATAAAAGGTTTCCAAACTGCGTTCAAAACTAGTTTTAAAAAGACTAAAAGGAAAGTTAAATTGTCTACTGATAACAAATTAGTCTGGGTAACACACGGAATACGAATAGCTAGTAAAATGAAACGCTTTCTGATGACAGCCAGTAATGACACTAACGATGCTAGTATTATTAAGTACAAAAATAATTACGTACGAGTTTTTAGAAATGTTATTGCATCAATGAAACGTCTTACCGTGCAAAGAGAAATTAATAAATCAAAAAATAGATCTAAAGCAATTTGGACAATAGTTGATAAGCATAGAAATAAATCACGCGTAAGGAGAAGTAATGAACTAATATTAAAAAAGGGTAGCAAAATAATAGATGAGCCGAAAGATATTGTTGAAATATTCTCCCAACAATTCGATCAATCAGGTTGGGAAGAGCAAAATAGCTATACGACAACTGCAATAGGTATTCTTGGAAATTCCTCACTACGGGTAGAGGATAGTATTGTCTGGAAAGATGTTACAAGTACTGAAGTTACTACTCTGGTCAATAAAATGGATAGCAAGATGTCTTGCGGTTACGACGACGTACCTATAAATGTCATCAAAAACAACATCGATCTATTAGCTGTTCCTTTTGCAAATTTCTTCAATGACTGTTTTGAAAATGGCATCTTTACGGAGCAACTAAAAATTGCTAAGGTATTACCTGTATTTAAGAAGGGATGCAAACGGGATGCGGCAAACTATAGACCAATTTCCTTACTGCCGACTGTATCAAAGATATTTGAAAAGCTCATTAAAGTTAGAATAGTTAAACATCTAAACGCCAATCAGATCATTAATGAAAGACAGTTCGGTTATCAGGTGGGGAAAGGTACTATAAATGCAGTAAATACATTGATTGATGATGTTACTACGGCACTTTATAACAATAATAAAGTTGTCGGACTATTCTTAGATTTAAGTTCGGCCTTCGATTTGGTAGATCATAGCATATTAGTTGATAAATTGGATTTTTATGGTATTCGAGGCAAAACTCTCTCCTTACTAAAATCATACTTAGAAAATAGATCTCAATTTGTAGAAATAAAAACAGTAAAAGATAATTGTGAAGTGGTACACTGTTCAAAATTAAAAGCGGTAAAGCAAGGTGTTCCACAAGGTTCTATTTTGGGTCCTATATTTTTCATAGTTTTTATTAACGATCTCATTAATTACATGTGTAAACTTTTTGGACATAAAATAAATTTAGTCATTTTTGCTGACGACACAAATGCAGTATTACCTGCAAAAACAATTTCAGAACTCAACGTTAACTTAAATGATGTACTATCAGAATTTTATAAGTGGTTCACAATTAATAAACTAAAGTTAAACACTAGTAAGACAAATGTAATGCTTTTTAAAACTACAGCGAGATCAAAAGAAACGCTCAAAGTGAACCTTAAAGGAGACAGCGTTATGTTAGTTGATGTGGTTAAGTTTCTCGGGGTGCACATAGATGCTCTTTTGAATTGGAAAAATGTAGTGAATACTGTGGTTAATAACATGAGTTCGGCTAGTTACGCTCTAAGAAGCTTACGAAATGATGCGACTAAGAAGCAGTTAGTACAAGTTTACTATGCTTTGGTTGAATCACGTTTAAGATATAATATCAGACTGTGGGGATGTAGTTATCTATATAATATTTCAAAAGCATTTATAGGACAGAAGAGAGCATTGCGAACAATAGCTAGAATACCTCAGTGGGAGTCATGTAGAGAAATTTTTGTTGAGCTGGAGATTCTTACTGCTCCTTCGCTTTACATATTCTTAGTGTTAACTGATCTGGTCAAATCATTACATCAGCGTGAAACAGCGGAGGAACACGTTGTGCGGATGAGTACCCGCAGAAGGGATCTTCAGCGGCCTGATGTTCCTAAATTAAATGTGGTGAGACATAGCGCACGTTTTCAGGCGACTAGATTATACAATTGCCTACCCATATCTCTTAAAATTATAAAAAATATAATAGAGTTTAAGGACAAACTAAGGCGCTTCCTGGTGGAAAACTGTTTTTATAGTGTTGACGAATATATGAATTGGAATAAAGCGTAATGTAGGCTGAAAATTTATAATAAAAATTGTAATGTACTTTTATTGAATTTACTGAACCAATTTGATTTAATTTGAATAACTGTACTATTGTAATATTTGTATTCTGAAAAATTAGTGTTGATGTTATTGTTGATATGATTTGTTTTTTTGCTAAATTTAATGTAATTTCCAACACAGTGTCAATTGTTATGGAATAAATAAATAAAAATAAAATAAAATACAGACCAAAGTTTAAGTTTCATTTACACTTAGCGCGCTTTTGCTAGGTCTGTGCATTTACACGTAATTCTGTAATAAAAGATAAATTATCTGTTCTGTTACATACTTATAATTATTGTTAAAACTTACAAACTCAACTTAACAAGCTTGATAAAATACTTAATAAAATATAATATTTAAGAATGTTTGCCAAATGATTTCACATTTCATAATATTGTATTCCAATTTCAGTTTCTATTTCGCCGGGTTTCATTCCTAAGGCGTTTTTAAAGTTAGACGGTTTTCTTCCTCGTTTACTCTTGTTATCTTGCTGGACAATTCCTTTTTCAATACGAAAGTTAATTTTAGAATGGTTGTGATCGTTAGCTGGAATACGAATTACCCCATTTCTCTTTATAAAGTTTACTTTGCAACCACTTTGTGCACAACGCCAGTACTCGTAATTTCCGCCTTGTCTTATAGATAATAATCTGAATAAATGTTTGCCAATAACAGCCCGTTTCGTTCCATCACTATGCATGAGAATCATAACTGAAACTGAAGAAAAAAAAAATTCAGAAATAATACTTACATTAACGCAACTTTTTGTTTATCATCATTGTAATAAAATCTTATACATAAGACCAATGCTGGCCGGCAAGGAGCTGCCCCAGAATTTTCACGACAAGCAAGGGTGATATTTTTTGGAAGTATTCATAGCAAAGCGAATTAGCGTAGCGGCTGGCTTAAATAGACAGCTGTTATGCTGACCGCAGTATAATAGTACGATACGCAGTAGGACGCTGCTGTTCATCTTCCAGTTCAAGATCCCTTAGTCACCTTTTTGAACACCCATAGGAAAATATCGGATACTGCTATTCTTAGCCGGCATCACATGGTCATTTTCTTCAATAACTTTAACTCGTGTACTAACCTTCACGAGCTTTCACTTTCGGTCGCTTCTGTAGGCTCGGTTCTTTGGCTTGTCTGTTTTCACCGTTATTTTGTCCACAATTTTCACCAAACATAAAATATTTTATTCGACGGTGGTTATGTTCTGCCTCCAAAATATGTGTTCCAAACTCGTCTTTGAAAAAGTTGGCAGCGCATCCTATTTTTTTACACCTCCAATGTTCAGTATTGGCACCAAGATCTTTGTCTACTAAAGCATAAACATGGCCGTTCAGTATAGCTCTTTCTTCGCCGTTCGCATTCTCGAGGAAAATCACTGTTAAAGATAAAAGTATAGTTACTACAAGAATGTTCTGATCCACTAATTGCTATTTTGTAATCTACTGTTTCTTTCTATTAAATTGCAATATGCGTAAATAAGAAAGTAACGAAAATATACTTAATCAAAAATAAAGTAACAAAAACAAAACACACAGTAAAAACAAGTTTTATCTGCGAAAGGTTTTACAACATAACTGATCTTATAAAATTTAAAAAATTACTTGTATGCAATTGCTAACATAGCACACTTGCAACATAATTTTAAATTGTTCTACCTCAAAAACCGGCTAAGTGCGAGCCGGACTCGCGCACCGAGGTTTCCGTGCCACCACATATAATATTAATCGTATTAGTTGAAATTTTAGTAACGTACTGTGCTAGATTTTTTGAGTCCGTCTCGCACTTGAACAGTTTTTATTATTTGTTGTTATTTTATAGCTTATATGCACTATACTATACTAATATTCACGCTTGTAAATGTTCCCGTTCAGCTAAAACAAAAAATCGAGCAAAACTCGCCTAAAACACGTTAGTGGCCTTGAAGCCTCCCTTAATTTTTATTTTTAGTATTTGTTGTTATAGCAGCAACAGAAATACATCAAACTCTGAGTAAAAATAACAAAATCCAACTTAAGAATAAACTATAGTCATATAATAAACATCTTGAAAATAGGCTGATTATCTAAGATTTTTATAAAAAAAATATTTATCTAATTATAAAACATTTACTAAAACTACAAAAAAAATTACATTAAATCTTCCCTCACCTAACATATGCCTTCTAAATATTTTTTTGCTATGCAGACCTTTCAAAGTTTAATCTCTGGAAATTCTATATTCATTTAAATATAAAATAGTACGCATGGCAGTGTGACCCGCGATCACCAGTCTGTCTACTCTACCGACTCTACGGTGACAGCGGAGACCTTGCACTTGTGCCCATGTTTCTTAGGGCACGTCCTGTTGCCAAACAGGGACCGAGAGTGCCTGAAGAAGTTTAGACCCCAACGTAAATGTGGGACTGGGTGACGCCCTCGCCCAAATGTCAAGGTGCATTCGGCTAACGTGGTCTACTCTTTCGCATATTTTTATGACACGAGTGCTGAAAAAAATGCAACTTTATTTATGATGTTCTCACAAGATTTCATGTACTTATTTTTATCCCATAATTGTGAATTCTCTGTCCAGGAAAAGAATAAAAACTATAATTGGTCACTTAAAGGAGAAAATCTATGAGAATTTAAGGTAGTATGGTCTATCTGACATAAACACCACTGTTGTTTTGACATAAACACCACTGTTGTTTTGACATAAACACCACTGTTGTTTTGACATAAACACCACTGTTGTTATCGTGGTAGGCAATCATTCTGACATAAGTAGATTAAAATTAAACAATTTTGTTACATTGTTAAACAAAATACAGGTTGAAACTAAGTGTAGGTTTATTCTGTGTAACTTCCCATACTGTTCAAATGTTACTGAGCAACACAACAAATGTATACACAGAATGAATTTACATTTACAAAATTTGACAAGTCGTCATAGTGACATTTTATATCTTGACATGAATACTTTTATAAATTATTTCAAATTGACAAAGGATACTATGTATCTGCCTCTTAAGTTTAAGAAAGAGCTGGCTACATTGATAGCATATAATATATCTGACTCTGTTATAGGAAGTTATACACAAAAAACTTCTTTAGTTAGTAACATTACTAACACCAATTCTTTAAACTAGTTCATACGACAAAAGAGGGTTTTTCTAAACAAAATTTTACTGAAGTAAATGAAAAAAAACCTTCTGGCAAAAAACTTCCTATAGCAAGGACAAAGGAAAAATCGAATATTTTGAAAATTTTACATCAAAATATTCAAGGTTTTTCTGGAAAAATTTTAGAATTAGAATTATTCTTAGAAAGAACAAAATTTGATATAATTTGTTTGACAGAACACTGGCAAAAGGATTATCAAATGTTGATAAATTATCAAAACTATTGTATAGCCAGTGCTTTCAATCGAAAGTCTGCTTTACACGGTGGATCACTGATTTTAGTTCGTAACAGTTTTAAGATAAAGAACCGTAAAGATATTGTTCGACTTTCGGTTGAAAGATGTATTGAAATATCTTGTGTTGAGCTGGACGAGCATGTTGTAGTGTGCGTATACAGACCTCCCGCCTTTCAAAAATTTTCAATGTTCGAGTTAGTAATGGAAGATGTTTTAAAAATAGTGACAAAGGAAAATAAGTTTGTGATAGTGTGTGGTGACTTTAACGTCAATATCTTAGAAAATAATACCTATAGTAACAAACTTATAAGTCTTTTCAAATGTTTTAATTTAGAGCATGTATTTTTTGAACCTACAAGGGTGACGTCATCCTCGGCTACCTGTATTGATAACGTCTTTTGTAATTGCGATTATTTTGAGAAAAGTATCATAAATTCGCTTCAGTCTGACCACTCTGGTCAAAGTGTTACTTTTAATTATTCTCGAGTAACCCAGAAGATAGATATAGAAACCAGGAGCCTAACGAGTGGTAGGTTAGAAAAGTACAAAAACACGTTACTAGAAAAACTGCCCTGTCACAATTATAATACTAACAACCCTAATAACTCATATGAAGGTTTATTCACATTGATTAATACTGAATTCAGTAAAATTTTCCCTATTAGGAAAAAGCAAATTGTTGTAAAATTCAAATTCAGTGACTGGGCTACCGCTGGTATTCGCAAAAGTAGAGAGAGACTTTTTGAATTATATGAGCTAAGAAATTATTCAAATGACGACAATTTCATTGAATATGTCAAAAATTATTCAAAATTGTTTAAATTAGTTTGTTCAAAAGCAAAGTCGTTTTTTCTTCGGAAAAAAATACAGTCTGCTGATAACAAAATTAAGGCTGTATGGAATGTTATAAACAGTGAAACTGGAAAAGTGAAACCGCGTGACAATCAAATCACACTTCATACAAATCGCGGAACTATTAGTTCAAACGTAGAAGTGGCTCAAGAATTCGAAACCTTTTTTACTAATATTCCTTTGAAAACAACAGAGTCACTCAATTCTTCATCTTCACTTGCTAGCGATTTACTTCAAAAGAATGTGGACGCCTGCGAAACTGAATTTGGGTTCAATCATGTCACCCCTAACGAAATTATTAAAGCCTTTAAAAGTATTAAAATGAAAACTACTGAGGACCTATGGGGAATGTCAGTAAAAGTCTGTAGTGCGATCATTGATACTATATCTCCATATTTAGCTGTTATATTCAATGATTGTGTCGATCATGGTACATTTCCTGACTTAATGAAAAAAAGTAAAGTAGTTCCATTATTCAAAGCTGGTGACAAAAAGGATCCCAGTAATTTTAGACCAATATCAGTCTTACCTGTACTTAGTAAAATTTTTGAAAAGGTCATACTCAATCAAATGCTTTTACACTTCAATAGAAATAACTTACTACATGGCCATCAATTTGGTTTCACGAAAGGGCGTAGTACAACGGATGCCGGGACTGCACTTTTAAAATACATCTTTTGCGCGTGGGAAAAATCTGAAGATGCTATTGGTATCTTCTGTGATCTATCCAAAGCATTTGATTGCGTAGATCATAGCACATTGTTGCTAAAACTTGAACATTACGGTGTTAAGAATAATTCACTTAAACTACTTAGGTCATATTTGGAAAACAGGATTCAAAAGGTACAAGTAAACAGGACGAAATCACTGGGATCTGTTGTCAAAATTGGCGTACCTCAAGGGTCCATATTAGGGCCATTTTTATTCCTTATTTATATTAATGACCTTCCTTCTGTGGTGAAGAATCTGTCAAAGATTGTGTTATTTGCTGATGATACTTCATTAATATTCAATGTAAGTAGGAAATCACAAAATTATAACGAAGTCAACGATGCACTTGGACAGATTCATGCATGGTTTACTGTTAACAATCTAGTCCTAAACGCCAAAAAAACTAAATGTATTAAATTTGCACTACCAAATGTAAGGTCTACTTCACATAACATAGTATTAAATAATGAGCCATTAGATTTTGTAAATAGTACAGTTTTCTTAGGGTTAACACTAGACTCTAAACTTCAATGGGGCCCTCATATAACGGCTCTTTCTGGTCGATTGAGCTCGGCTGCATATGCTGTTAGAAAAATCAGACAACTTACTGATGTAGCTACTGCAAGGCTGGTTTACTTTAGCTACTTCCATAGCATTATGTCTTATGGCATACTGCTTTGGGGCCGAGCAGCTGATATACATTCAATATTCGTTTTACAAAAGAGGGCTATAAGAGCAATTTATTGCCTGAAGACTCGTGATTCCCTGAGAGAACTGTTCAAGGAAATCAACATTATGACAGTGCCATGCCAGTATATCTATGAAAATATAATGTATGCTAGAAAGAACATTCATCAATTACCAAAAATTTGTGACAGGCATAATTTTAATACTAGAAATAAGCATAAAATTGATCAACCATATACTAGATTAACTAAAGTCAATACATCTTTCGTTGGTCTGTGTATACGATACTACAACAAAATACCTGACAATATAGTGCAGTTACCTGAGAGAAAGTTTAAAGAATGTGTAAAGCAAACGTTATGTAAAAAAGCTTACTATAGATTAGATGACTATATGAATGACAAAGAGGTATGGTGCTCTGATATTCCAGCGAAACACAAGAAACACATTGTAAAAAGCCGACTCTTAAAGTAGGCCGTGCTGCAGTGGTTTCTTGCCGTTTCTTTTACGCTGCCATAGCACGATCCGAAACGGCGTAGACTCGCTCTATTTGCATTGTATTCTGCATGACATTCAATAAGTATTCTGTGAAGAATCTACATTGAATAAAATTATCTGAATCTGAATCTGAATCTGAATCTGACTTACGGCATTCTTTTGACGCTCAGATTCTTTGTAAACTTTAAATAATAAAAAAAACATTTATAATACGGATGTTTACAATGTAAAAATAAATATATTTACAGTAAAAAAATCGTAATATTTATGAGAACCTAATTATTTTAGGTTTAGTAGGCTGTTATAAAAAAAGTCGTGTGATAATAATTTCGTTCGACACCTAAGTTTAGCCTAACTTTCATAGGTTTTTGGGTATGATCCTTCGAGAAAAAAATTAAAATTCTTCTTCATTCGGCAGGAAATTATGACGTCATACATATAAATCAAACAAATAGGACTATAGCTTGCTCCATAGGTCTATAAACCTACTACTCAAAATTTCAATAGTAGTACATTTCCTTGCAGTATTTAATAAGATCGGGTTTATTATGTTGCCAGAAATAAGTTTAAGGAATTACCGTTATTTTTTTGGTCGTGCCTTGTGCACTGTGAAAGTAACAATTGCTTTATAGATGGTGACGACAGCAACACGGCACCTGGAGGACCATCGGCTACTGACCATCGCTTCTTCGCCGCGGGGTATCTGACATTCATATTGTGGTGGTGATTCCTTAAGTGTAAACTATAGACATCTTTTTCTACAGTCTTCAAACTATTTCAATCACAGTAAACCTTATATTCCTAATTTTATTTTACATACCCAACATAGAAATAGGGATAGTGGCAATATCTTTTTCTTTGGGTATATATTTGAATGAATTGTCCATAATGACTCCGTTACTAATTGGATAAGCTATTTTAACATGATTGTGTTCATCAACGGCAATCTGTATTACATTGCCAGATTCAACGAAATGAGCTTTACAATCCTGGATACTCATTTTGCAAGCCCAGTGCTTTAACTCATCAGATGTTTTATTTAAATCTTTGTACTAAACATGACCTCGGAACAGCGCTCTATCTTCACTTTCTTCATTCTTCAAGAATGTTACTGTAAGTAGCGCAGACGCCAGCTGTGAATGTGGAGAACTCCTGCAAACCATGACACACCTCACCAATTGTCCCGCGTGCCCGACCACCTGCTCGCGTGAGGACTTACTTGATGGTAACCAGAGGGCTACCAAAGTAGCCGCTTTCTGGGCAAGTAAGATTTAGCCCGTGTTCTTGCCGACACGAAAGAAGAAGAAGAAGACTGTAATATTATTGTATTTTCAGTACTCATTATTCGCTCTTGCTTAGACAACTTAAACACAAAGTATAAAATGAAAGATATTTCATTTACAGACCAAAGTTTAAGTTTCATTTACACTAAGCGCGCTTTTGCTAGGTCTGTGCATTTACACGTAATTCTGTAATAAAAGATAAATTATCTGTTCTGTTACATACTTATAATTATTGTTAAAACTTACAAACTCAACTTAACAAGCTTGATAAAATACTTAATAAAATATAATATTTAAGAATGTTTGCCAAATGATTTCACATTTCATAATATTGTATTCCAATTTCAGTTTCTATTTCGCCGGGTTTCATTCCTAAGGCGTTTTTAAAGTTAGACGGTTTTCTTCCTCGTTTACTCTTGTTATCTTGCTTGACAATTCCTTTTTCAATACGAAAGTTAATTTTAGAATGGTTGTGATCGTTAGCTGGAATACGAATTACCCCATTTCTCTTAACAAAGTTTACTTTGCAACCACTTTGTGCACAACGCCAGTACTCGTAATTTCCGCCTTGTCTTATAGATAATAATCTGAATAAATGTTTGCCAATAACAGCCCTTTTCGTTCCATCACTATGCATGAGAATCATAACTGAAACTGAAGAAAAAAAAATTCAGAAATAATACTTACATTAACGCAACTTTTTGTTTATCATCATTGTAATAAAATCTTATACATAAGACCAATGCTGGCCGGCAAGGAGCTGCCCCAGACTTTTCACGACAAGCAAGGGTGATATTTTTTGGATAGTATTCATAGCAAAGCGAATTAGCGTAGCGGCTGGCTTAAATAGACAGCTGTTATGCTGACCGCAGTATAATAGTACGATACGCAGTAGGACGCTGCTGTTCATCTTCCAGTTCAAGATCCCTTAGTCACCTTTTTGAACACCCATAGGAAAATATCGGATACTGCTATTCTTAGCCGGCATCACATGGTCATTTTCTTCAATAACTTTAACTCGTGTACTAACCTTCACGAGCTTTCACTTTCGGTCGCTTCTGTAGGCTCGGTTCTTTGGCTTGTCTGTTTTCACCGTTATTTTTTCCACAATTTTCACCAAACATAAAATATTTTATTCGACGGTGGTTATGTTCTGCCTCCAAAATATGTGTTCCAAACTCGTCTTTGAAAAAGTTGGCAGCGCATCCTATTTTTTTACACCTCCAATGCTCAGTATTGGCACCAAGATCTTTGTCTACTAAAGCATAAACATGGCCGTTCAGTATAGCTCTTTCTTCGCCGTTCGCATTCTCGAGGAAAATCACTGTTAAAGATAAAAGTATAGTTACTACAAGAATGTTCTGATCCACTAATTGCTATTTTGTAATCTACTGTTTCTTTCTACTAAATTGCAATATGCGTAAATAATAAAGTAACGAAAATATACTTAATCAAAAATAAAGTAACAAAAACAAAACACACAGTAAAAACAAGTTTTATCTGCGAAAGGTTTTAATACATAACTGATCTTAGAAAATTTAAAAAATTACTTGTGTGCAATTGTTCCCGTTCAGCTGAAACAAAAAATCGAGCAAAACTCGCCTAAAAACACGTTAGTGGCCTTGAAGCCTCCCTTAATTTTTATTTTTAGTATTTGTTGTTATAGCAGCAACAGAAATACATCAAACTCTGAGGAAAAATAACATAATCCAACTTAAGAATAAACTATAGTCATATAATAAACATCTTGAAAATAGGCTGATTATCTAAGATTTTTATAAAAAAAATATTTATCTAATTATAAAACATTTACTAAAACTACAAAAAAAAATACTATAAATCTTCCCTCACCTAACATATGCCTTCTAAATATTTTTTTGCTATGCAGACCTTTCAAAGTTTAATCTCTGGAAATTCTATATTCATTTAAATATAAAATAGTACGCATGGCAGTGTGACCCGCGATCACCAGTCTGTCTACTCTACCGACTCTACGGTGACAGCGGAGACCTTGCACTTGTGCCCATGTTTCTTAGGGCACGTCCTGTTGCCAAACAGGGACCGAGAGTGCCTGAAGAAGTTTAGACCCCAACGTAAATGTGGGACTGGGTGATGCCCTCGCCCAAATGTCAAGGTGCATTCGGCTAACGTGGTCTACTCTTTCGCATATTTTTATGACACGAGTGCTGAAAAAAATGCAACTTTATTTATGATGTTCTCACAAGATTTCATGTACTTATTTTTATCCCATAATTGTGAATTCTCTGTCCAGGAAAAGAATAAAAACTATAATTGGTCACTTAAAGGAGAAAATCTATGAGAATTTAAGGTAGTATGGTCTATCTGACTTACGGCATTCTTTTGACGCTCAGATTCTTTGTAAACGTTAAATAATAAAAAAACATTTATAATACGGATGTTTACTATGTAAAAATAAATATATTTTCAGTAAAAAATTCGTAATATTTATGAGAACCTAATTATTTTAGGTTTAGTAGGCTGTTATAAAAAAAGTCGTGTGATAATAATTTCGTTCGACACCTAAGTTTAGCCTAACTTTCATAGGTTTTTGGGCATGATCCTTCGAGAAAAAATTTTAAATTCTTCTTCATTCGGCAAGAAATTATGACGTCATACATATAAATCAAACAAATAGGACTATAGCTTGCTCCATAGGTCTATAACCCTACTACTCAAAATTTCAATTGTAGTATATTTCCTTGCAGTATTTAATAAGATCGGGTTTATTATGTTGCCAGAAATAAGTTTAAGGAATTTTCGTAATTTTTTTTGGTCGTACCTTGTGCACTGTGAAAGTAACAATTGCTTCATAGATGCTAACGACAGCGACACGGCACCTGGAGGACCATCGGCTACTGACCATCGCTTCTTCGCCGCGGGGTATCTGACATTCATATTGTGGTGGTGATTCCTTAAGTGTAAACAATAGACATCTTTTTCTACAGTCTTCAAACTATTACAATCACAGTAAACCTTATATTCCTAATTTTATTTTATTTTACTTTTTTTTTTTTTTTACTTACCCAACATAGAAATAGGGATAGTGGCAATATCTTTCTCTTTGGGTATATATTTGAATGAATTGTCCATAATAACTCCGTTGCTAATTGGATAAGCTATTTTAACATGATTGTGTTCATCAACGGCAATCTGTATTACATTGCCAGGTTCAACGAAATGAGCTTTACAATCCTGGATACTCATTTTGCAAGCCCAGTGCTTTAACTCATCAGATGTTTTATTTAAATCTTTGTAATAAACATGACCTCCGAACAGCTCTCTATCTTCACCTTCTTCATTCTTCAAGAATGTTACTGTAAGTAGCGCAGACGCCAGCTGTGAATGTGGAGAACTCCTGCAAACCATGACACACCTCACCAATTGTCCCGCGTGCCCGACCACCTGCTCGCGTGAGGACTTACTTGATGGTAACCAGAGGGCTACCAAGGTAGCCGCTTTCTGGGCAAGTAAGATTTAGCCCGTGTTCTTGCCGACACGAAAGAAGAAGAAGAAGAAGAAGACTGTAATATTATTGTATTTTCAGTACTCATTATTCGCTCTTGCTTAGACAACTTAAACACAAAGTATAAAATGAAAGATATTTCATTTACAGACCAAAGTTTAAGTTTCATTTACACTTAGCGCGCTTTTGCTAGGTCTGTGCATTTACACGTAATTCTGTAATTAAAGATAAATTATCTGTTCTGTTACATACTTATAATTATTGTTAAAACTTATAAACTCAACTTAACAAGCTTGATAAAATACTTAATAAAATATAATATTTAAGAATGTTTGCCAAATGATTTCACATTTCATAATATTGTATTCCAATTTCAGTTTCTATTTCGCCGGGTTTCATTCCTAAGGCGTTTTTAAAGTTAGACGGTTTTCTTCCTCGTTTACTCTTGTTATCTTGCTTGACAATTCCTTTTTCAATACGAAAGTTAATTTTAGAATGGTTGTGATCGTTAGCTGGAATACGAATTACCCCATTTCTCTTTACAAAGTTTACTTTGCAACCACTTTGTGCACAACGCCAGTACTCGTAATTTCCGCCTTGTCTTATAGATAATAATCTGAATAAATGTTTGCCAATAACAGCCCTTTTCGTTCCATCACTATGCATGAGAATCATAACTGAAACTGAAGAAAAAAAAAATTCAGATGTAATACTTACATTAACGCAACTTTTTGTTTATCATCATTGTAATAAAATCTTATACATAAGACCAATGCTGGCCGGCAAGGAGCTGCCCCAGACTTTTCACGACAAGCAAGGGTGATATTTTTTGGATAGTATTCATAGCAAAGCGAATTAGCGTAGCGGCTGGCTTAAATAGACAGCTGTTATGCTGACCGCAGTATAATAGTACGATACGCAGTAGGACGCTGCTGTTCATCTTCCAGTTCAAGATCCCTTAGTCACCTTTTTGAACACCCATAGGAAAATATCGGATACTGCTATTCTTAGCCGGCATCACATGGTCATTTTCTTCAATAACTTTAACTCGTGTACTAACCTTCACGAGCTTTCACTTTCGGTCGCTTCTGTAGGCTCGGTTCTTTGGCTTGTCTGTTTTCACCGCTATTTTTTCCACAATTTTCACCAAACATAAAATATTTTATTCGACGGTGGTTATGTTCTGCCTCCATAATATGTGTTCCAATCTCGTCTTTGAAAAAGTTGGCAGCGCATCCTATTTTTTTACACCTCCAATACTCAGTGTTGGCACCAAGATCTTTGTCTACTAAAGCATAAACATGGCCGTTCAGAATAGCTCTTTCTTCGCCGTTCGCATTCTCGAGGAAAATCACTGTTAAAGATAAAAGTATAGTTACTACAAGAATGTTCTGACCCACTAATTGCTATTTTGTAATCTACCGTTTCTTTCTACTAAATTGCAATATGCGTGAATGAGAAAGTAACGAAAATATACTTAATAAAAAATTATATTATAAAGTAACAAAAACAAAACACACAGTAGAAACAAGTTTTATCTGCGAAAGGTTTTACAACATAGCTGATCTTCGAAAATTTAAAAAAATTACTTGTGTGCAATTGCTAACATAGCACACTTGCAACATAATTTTAAATTGTTTTATCTCAAAAACCGGCTAAGTGCGGCTGATATTGTTCTTTATAGTTTCATAATAGTTCTAGTTTCATCGTTGTTCTAGTGCGCGCACTCCGCGCACGCTTCCCTCCCCTCTTCACCGTTCATGATCCGGTCGCCAGCGCGCGTATCCACAGAAATATTTAGAATAGAAGCGGCTAAAATTTAAAAAAATTACCCCTATCAAAAACCCGTGAAATTGATTCTACTCTCGATTCTGAACAAAACATTTTCTCAGTTTCGCTTATTCCGTTAACACGTTGTATAAGCTACCTTTGCTGCCATTTCTCACTCGTTATGAAATCCAATTTCTGAGGCCTTTTAAATTTATCTAGCAGAAATAGTTTTTCGCTGCTAGATTAATTTATGATGCTACTTGTAAGTCGCCGATAGAAAATAAGGCTTTATTAATTAATATTTTTTATTGTTATCAAATCATCAGTGATTGTGTTCGAGATTGAACTTCATGATAACATCATCAATAGTGATAATAGTGGCCTTGCATCCACTGTGTGACTTGACACAGATCCAGCGCGCTCTCGGGCCTTTACTGCCTGACCACTTGTTAAACCGGTACGGCCCCATCTGAATAACCGGATTACCTTTCAGAGATGTAGTGAAAACTGGTTCGTAGTCACTACCTGAAAGTATAATTTTTAAATTAAAAATGAAAATTTGTACTAAGTGTTTTGTAAGACTGCCTAATTAGTACCCGTCAAATCCCCTAGGTTACGTAGACAAAACCAAAAAACCGGTCAAGTGCGAGTCGGACTCGCGCGCCGAGGGTTCCGATATACCTTTAGTATTTTTGGAAGCAATAAAGTCCATTTTCAGGACCGCAAAACTAAATTTGTTTGTAAAGGTTTTTTGCAGATTTCTGAAAAACTGTGCTACTTAGAAAGATTGTTTTATTTTTGCTGTAAAGTTTATATACATTTCTGTCAACTGTAATTAATTCAGATTTTTCCTTACTCAAACTTCGGAGATAAGGGGGGGGGGGAATGGTATTTTTTTTGACATTTTTCATCATAACTTGAAAACTAAGAAACTTAAAAAAATACAAAAATATATTTTAGAATGTACAAGTAAAGCCCTTTCTTATGATACCCCACTCGACCTAGTAGCGACAATTTGAAATTTGGCCCCCCCTATTTTGGCCCCCTTTACATTAGTAATCATACTTTTTCAAAAAAAATTCATATGCAATGAAGTTGGGCAACTATATTCTAAAACCATTCCAAATTTCAGGTCGATAGCATTAGTGGTTGCTGAGATATAGAGGTGTGACAGACAGACGGACAGACAGACAGACAGACAGACAGAGCGGCACCATAAGGGTTCCTTTTTTTTACCAGTTTGGTATCGGAACCCTAAAAAGGTAATCAAAAAAGGTAGGTAAAAACCATTGTTAAAACAGAATAAGGCTAGGGCAATGATAATGATAACGCGGATTCAATGACCTAAAATAAAGTTGAGAAAACTGTGTGTTAAAAATAATAACACAAACCTATACAAATTAAGGATAAGGATAGATTTATAATCAGGTTATTGTATTAGTGATTATGTTGATTGTTCACTTTCACAATGACATCTTCAATGGTGGATAGTGTAGCCCGACAACCAACTCCCTGCTTCACACAAATCCACCGCGTTCTAGGTCCTCTGCTTCCACTCCACTTGTTGTAACGGTAGGGCCCCAACACGATCACAGGGTTACCACGAAATGTATACTCAAATTGTACCTTAGAACCTAAAACATGTGAATATATGAACGAAAATTAGTGACTAGGGCAGCACGAGAAATTAGTGGTTGCGCCTTACAAATCTACAGCATTCGTAGACCTACGTTTCTATTTAATTTGTTGCACCAGTGGTAGAGCCTAAACAATACCTCATAGGCCAGCCATATGTTACATTCGAAATTGCAATAATTGCGGTAAACTTGCATTTTTGGTATGTTGTTTGGGTTCACCTATATAGTATTTACCCAGGATTGCAGCAGTTTGAAATTAACGGGCGCCGAGTTATTGCTGAAAAAACTAGAAATTGAGTCAACTAGCCAGACCTTTACCTTTAATCTTCGACCTTTTAGAAGAAATATATTTTTTTAAAATATATCAAAAAATTTCATGACCCGGCAAGATAGGTTCTAGCATACCTTTCTTTTAAGTGTTTTAAAAGAAAAGGTCTGCCAGTGGTTAACGATCTAGAGATAGCCTATTGGGGTACTCGATGAGGTAGGTATTTTTGCAGCCGGCTCTCCCACTATATTTCTTGGTAGATTTAGTAAGCAGTGACCCGTTTTAGCCTTTTTATTTGTCGCAGGGTAAGTGTTGTAAAAGCATTAAATGATACTGTTATTCAAATTGTTGTAGTTCTCTTATTTTTTTACTAGCTGTTGCCCGCGGCTTCGCTCGCGTGGATTTCGTATTTATGTTGTTACCGGTTTTCCGAAGCAATGAGATATTTTCACGTCATTTCGGGGTAATTTTAAACTAAGGAAAAACAGGACTAACCCTGCGCAAATCAATGAGTATAATTCAAGATCCAGCTGAATTTTATATAATATTCAGACGTTACTCATAAATTACTCAGAACAGAAGAACTTAGCAGCAGTATCCTAACAAATGTAAAGAGAGAGATGACAGACACTTTTATGTAATATTTCAAAACAGAGCCAGAGTAATTGAGAAAAACGAAAACCCTCTCCCTCTCTCTCCCTCTCCCCCCTTCCTCTCCCCCTCCCTCTGTCTCTCCCTCTGTCTCTCCCCCTCCCCCTCCTTCCTCTCCCCCTGCCCCTCCCTCTCCCCCTCACTCTCCCTTTTCATCACCCCCTCCCCCTCCCTCAATCCCACCCTCTCCCCCTTCCCCTCCTTCTCCCTCTCCCTCTACCTCTACCTGTACCCCTCTACCTCTCTACGTCTCTACGTCTCTACCTCTCTACATCTATACCTCTCTACCTCTCTACATCTCTACCTCTCTACCTCTCTACCTCTCTACCTCTCTACCTCTCTACCTCTCTACCTCTCTACCTCTCTACCTCTCTACCTCTCTACCTCTCTACCTCTCTACCTCTCTACCTCTCTACCTCTCTACCTCTCTACCTCTCTACCTCTCTACCTCTCTACCTCTCTACCTCTCTTCCTCTCTACCTCTCTCTACCTCTACCTGTCCCTATCCCTGCCCCTATCCCTACCCCTTACGCCAATTTAACCGCTATCCCTAACATATAAATGACACCCATATTTATTTTTAGACATTTCAAACCTATCGCACCCCAACCCCATCCCCAGGGGACGATGGTATTTCACGTCCACCACGTTGGATTTCAAAGTTGTTGTAGTTTTCGTAATCAGCGACCCGATAAACCATACAAACGACACCCATATTGATTTTTAGACATTTCAAACCTATCGCACCCCACCTCCATCCCCAGGGGGATGATGGTATTTCACGTCCACCACGTTTGATTTCAAAATTGTTGTAGTTTTCGTAATCAGCGACCCGATAAACCATACAAACGATACCCATATTGGTTTTTAGACTTTTTCACCCCATTTCCCTTTTTTAGGGGTTGAATTTGGGGTGGAATTTCAATAACAGTGAAGAACGTTGCATAGAATTACATCATTAATGCCTAAATAATAAATTATGTGGATTTTACTTTAAAAATAAAGAATTTTCAACTTCATCCCCCTTTTCACCCTTAAGGGTGTCGAATTTTCAAAAACCCTGAGACACGTAAATATTAATTTTTTGTCGTGAGCCTAAATACAAATTTTGAAGATCCTAACTTCAAAACTGACGGACTTTCATACAAACTTTCATCCCCTATTTTACCCCCTTAGGGGTGGAATTTTGTAAAACCCTTTCTTAGTGCACCCCTAGGCCTCATAAGGAACCTACATGCCAAATTTGGAATCTCTAGACCCAGTGGTTTGGGCTGTGCGTTGATATGTCATTCAGTCAGTCAGTCAGTCAGTCAGTCAGTCAGTCAGTCAGTCACCTTCTTCTTTTATATATATAGATATAACTGGTTAATTATTTTTGGACACTATAAAGAGGATATTCAGGGTCACTTTGTATGTATTTTGTAAAAATCCATTCAGTCATTTTCAATGTAGAGCACTTCAAATTAAACTCTAAATTGTGAAAATTTTTGACGTTTTCTAATAAATTTTTAGACCAAGTAGCAAAAATGTTGTAGTGTGTTATATATTTGTAATCTACTCGTAAAGCCTTTTCATTAGATACCCCACATAGTATGTTTAAGAGACTTTTTTTTTGTATGGCCGTTTTTATGACGTCTCAGTTTCCACCTCCACCACATGCGCGCTTGTCATCTCATATACATCAATTCAGGACATGATACTGAATGCATTGATACCATATATACCCATTTCCGAGATGACTTGAACGGAGACTAACCTATAAACCTCAATTTACATTCTACTATAAATTCAAATTTGTGTGAATCTAACTCAAGAAACAAAGGACTTCCATAAAAACTTTAATCCTTTATTTCACCCCAATGCTCAAAAAAGGGTCGAACCTTTTTTGGTCCATACTAACGTGACCCTCGCCTCAATTGTTCCTAGGGTAATTTAAAAAATTTTCGGTGCGGGGGACATTAAAAAATCGCATGATGGTGGGGGAGGGGGGGAGTTCAAAGATGGCCGCCACCTGATAATGTTTTAAAAATTCTATCTCTTGGTGTTTAGCTACAATAGCAAGTTTGGTATCATTTTCGTATAAAGTAAGGATGTAGAATTCGTTTCTGATATAAAAAAATATGATTAACATAGTAAATTTCCGAGAAATTTAAGAAAAATAAGAAACCGGCACTAAGTATGTCGTGTGTGTGAGCCGAGCATGCTGTTAGTTTTTTTTCAAGATTTTGCTTATGTATTTTTTTTTGCTAAAACCATATTAAAATTCTATAATCTATGTCATAGCTACGTAAATAAAGTATAAAAGGTTAGGTTAAAGGCCTATGTCTAGAAGTGGACGTCTTTCGGCTGATATGATGAAACGATCCAGCTGTACGCAGCAGCCTATGGTTGATACGAGTATACGCAGGTTCTTTCTTGCATGGAAACTCCGTGTTTTGTGGAAAATAATTATTTATTATAATTTTAATTGGCTACGTATTCACATGGGCAAAGACTGCCCAGTTAAGACCAGTGTGGCAACCAAATGTTCTCACCAGACGCATAAAACTTTCCCTCTTCGAGTCAATTGTGAAGTCGGTGCTTCTCTACGGCTGCGAGACGTGGAGAGTGACAAAAGGCCTGACAAACAAGATCCAGGTTAAAAATCTCTGCGGACCATCCATCGTATCTTCTGGCCGAACACTATTTCCAACGAAGAACTGTGGTCCAAATGCCAGCAAACTCCAATTGCACAAGAAATCGCCCAGCGCAAATGGAGGTGGATTGGTCACACTCTAAGAAGGGAGGAAAATTCGGCCAGCATTGCCTTTGAATGGCAGCCGGGAGGCAGAAGGAGTCGTGGACGTCCCACTCACACTTGGAGGCGCTCTGTGGACAAGGAGCTGAAGGAAGCTGGACTGTCATGAAGCGATGCAAGGAAAACTGCGCGAGACCGGCCGGCGTGGAAACAACTTATTGAGGCCCTCTGCACCAGCGGGGTGCCATAGGACTACAACAACGTATTGACATTAGTTTCGCCATATTAGACGGCCATCAAAATACAGTATTGCCACCTTAATACTATAAATTAATGTTACCAACACCAGTTGCGACATACATATTATATACATACGTTCTAAAAACATTGGCCTCTTTCAGCAATCGGGTAATAAATGTTTATTTGTACCTATTTAGTGCCGGATCACACTTAAGTGCGAGTTAGTCATATAAATGGTCGCGTTTCCGCTGAGGGTTTTTATTTTTTATCGCCACTTTTTGTAAGAAAAGATAGGTATAACTAATATTTTTTCGAAAGTACATTTAATAGTCTACAATTCCTTATTTTTTATATTTTTAATTTTTCCTTTATATTGAAGAAGATACAGGCTCACACACACGAAATACTTAGTGCAGTTTTCCTATTTTTCTTAAATTTCTCGGAAATTTACTATGTTAATCATATTTTTTAATATCAGAAATGAATTCTACATCTTTACTTTATACGAAAATGATACCAAACTTGCTACTGTAGCTAAACACCAAGAGATAGAATTTTTAAAACATTGTCAGGTGGCGGCCATCTTTGAACTCCCCCCTCCCCCACCATCATGCGATTTTTGAATGTCCCCCGCACTGAAATATTTTTAAATGACCCTAGGAACAATTGAGGCGAGGGTCACGTTAGTATGGATCAAAAAAAGGTCAAAAGCATTATTACCTCCAGTACTTGGAATTTTCCAAAATCCTTTCTTAGTGAGTAGTTTTGACGTGCATAGAACCTATGTACAAAAATTAAGATCATAGCGGTTATGGCTCGGCGTTGATGAATCAGTCAGTCAGTCAGGACTTTTATATATTTAGATTTTCTTTTTATCACCCTGGATTTTTTAAGAGGTGGTTCTGCCCATGAAACTGAACAACTTTTCCCTAGGAACATTGATTGAAATACAAAAAAATATTTGACCTTCCATACAAAATGTGCTGTCAGCAGATGCAGTTTGTATGAGAATTAGATTTTTTTTTTGGAATTTCGACTTATGTTCCTTGAGAAAAGTAGTTCAGTTCCATAGACGGAACCACCTCTTAAAAGATATATCTATCTAAGTGTCAGTAGAGATTTACCTATTTGATTCACATTCTTTCGAAGGTAATCTTAAACTGATTACATTCATTGGGAGGCGGGTGATTGTGGGAGTTATTGCATTTGATGATCTCGGAATGAACAGTCCAAAGATTAGCCCGGCAGCCTAGTTTGTGGTGGCTCCTGAAATGCCACCTCTCCCTGTCACGGTACTCCTTCTGCCGGTTGAACCTAAACCCACTTATGAAGATCACCCGAGCACCACGGTACTTTCGAAATACTGCAACTAAAGGTTAACGCGTTAGACAATCAAAATAAGTGGTAAATCAAAATATTCAATTACTATTGACCTAAAAGTCTAAAAGTGTTGCTGTCTTTGTTACCAACTAAAGGCTAAAATAAGATGGCATCACTTTTAAGACGTAATTTATCAGACGCGCTAATACTCGTATCGACCCTATTGTTTATATCTGCTGATAAATATCGTAATGATTTCATTGCTTTCCAATTTAAAACAGAAAACTTAGTTATAATTGTATAAATTGATTTATTGTAACAACCAAAAGCCCAATCGTTAATTTAAGTAAATGTTTAAACCATTACTATTATTATTATAACATAACGCGACATCTGACGCGAGTTTAAAATTTTTAACCCATCTAAAAAAGTGCCAAGCGCCACTAAAGAAGTTTTCACTTCAAAAATATTACGAAAAGGTTTGTTCTTGAACGCATTATTTTAGGATTCACGATATGAGAGTAGACAAATTTGTGTAAGCAACTCCACATAATTAGGTATAAAAGACTCGTTTCACATATTATGGAACCGACACTCGAGTTTTATACCCCTCATTATGTACCGTTGCATAAACTACTTTTCAACTAGTCTTAACAAATAATAAATAAAATATGATATCACATTTTATGAGTGTAATATATATTTTTTTAAATGAAAGATTAAGTAACAAGATTTGATTTATCACATAACATCGACCCGATTTTGAAGAATTTTCTTACAACTAGGGTAAGTCATATAAAATAAAGTAAAAGCTTACACATATACAAATCATCAAAACTAACTATTTTAATAATAGAAAGATCTTTGCGCAATAATACCTTCCGATGGTATTTTTGTGATAATGTTGTTTGGTACCACCAAAATCAACTCCTACACTTTGCAATAAATGCCGTCTTTGACGATGAAAGCAGGCGGGTCATGGTTGTGCTGGATGTTGGCTCTGAGCATTTCCATGTCCTTGCTGAGGATGAAGCGAGCCTTGCATTTAGACCACCTGCTGCAGCGCCACGCGTACGTGGTAGTGGTCACGATGCCGCAGTAGAACGAGTACCCGTTGATCACCGCTATCTGCTTGCCTGAGCGGCTCTTAAACCATCGTACTGTGTTGTCTGAAAAGACACACTTGTTTTACTATTATAGATTACCTTATATCAATTACAAAATTTTACTATAAGAGAACTAAACAAGAGTAGTCACAAACGCATATATGATATAAAACTTTATATAGTTTAAAGTACAATTTTCAATGAATGCAAAACCGTAATCTAAGATATAACAGGCAAATGGTAACATTAAAATAATCCATTTAATATCATCAAGAGTCTATCTCAACTTTATATATATTCTTTATTGCACAATTAATATATAGAAATATACAAAAAACAGGACATTTACAAAGGCGGGCTTATCTCTGCAAGAGATTTCTTCCAGCCAACCCATGGTTGTGAGAGAGAATGTTAATTAGCGGGACACAAAAGTGCATTGAAAATTGTATAAATAAAAGTAAATAATACCTACAACTCAATAATAAATAAAATAATACAAATCCACATAAAAAATATCATAATACATATAATACATACCAGTACATACCAATACATAAAAATAGATAAAACAATATAAACATATACATAACAATGCTAAATAGAGAAAGTCACAATGATGACTAGGAAGACGAACCAGAGATTTGAAGGAGAAAATGCTCTTTCACTTTTTGTTTAAAAGAGGCAATAGAGGGACTCTCTTGAATCGATTTTGGAAGACGATTCCACAAAAGAACAGCACGAACAGAGAAGGAACGATAAAATAAATTATGTACGAATGCATGTACGAATCAAGCAATATTTAATTTCTTACTACGAGTTATGTCCGATGTCGATGCTAGAGTGCCAGTGTGTGCCCTATTTATGGATCTAAGCAAAGCATTTGGACGTGGATCACTCGATTTTGTTAAAAAAGTTATATGCTCTTGGTGTACGAGGTAACGCTTTAGAATTGATCAAATCATATTTAACAAATAGAATTCAGGCAACTGAAATAGAATGTTTGTGCGCATTAAACCGAAATAAAGCATCGCTCCGAGTACAGACCAGTGTCTGTTGGTGTGCCGCAGGGAAGCATTCTCGGCCCACTATTATTCGTGATATATATCAATGACTTTTCCGCAGCCATTAGACATGATATAGTACTCTATTCGGACGATAGCACTGTAGTCTTTTCAGATAAAGATGATAAGGCGCTCGAGGCTGACATCAACGACACAATAGTACAAGGATGTACAAGATGCTTTTATTGCACAAAAAAAATGTATCAGATCTGCATGTGGCTTGAAACCTTGGGAATCTTGTGAGCCTTACTTTAAAAGCCAGAACCTCCTTACATTGCCATGTCTATATATTTTAGAAGTTTCTGTTTTCGTCCAAACTAATCTCTCTTGGTTTGTATCGCATCGTAGTGAACGTCACAAAACTAAAATCCATTTGCCATGTAGCTACAAAACTGCATTATTTCAAAAAAGCATACTGAACATGTGTGCAAAGATATACAAT
Source organism: Athrips mouffetella (assembly GCA_947532105.1). Taxonomy (NCBI): domain Eukaryota; kingdom Metazoa; phylum Arthropoda; class Insecta; order Lepidoptera; family Gelechiidae; genus Athrips; species Athrips mouffetella. The sequence continues at coordinate 22,208,393 of OX383964.1, read as the reverse complement.
AAGCTTTCCTTGCGTGTGGTTCAAATTGAGAGTATGGGCATATTTAAACGCGAACTTTATAAAATCTTGGCATGTTAATGTTATTATAATGTTAATTCATATTTAAATGACAAATTTTAACTTAATAAATAATTTTTATATTTTGACACTTCATTGTATTTCATGTAACATTATTATTTTATCATGACAAGTTGACATCCTATATTTTGATAATTTTGACTTCTAGATTTATTTTGTATTGTTAATATTTGTACGCCGAATGGCTGAACATGTTGAGCTGTATTACCTAACTTTTAGGATCCTATTATACACATGTTTCACAAATAAATGAATTAAATTGAATTGGTGTTGCTCCAAGGCACCTCAAGCATCCTGGTAATACAAGGGCGCCTAGGTCGAGTGGCAGGAGGAAGCAGTTGGATTCGGGCACGATGGTAAGGAGGGGAGTGTAGGTCGTTAAGGATGTTATAGAGGACAGATAGGATGTGCATATCTCGGCGAATACGGATGGGGAGCCACTTAAGCCGAGCACGAAAGTTAGAAACATGGTCATATTTCCGCAAACCGAAAATAAAGCGAATGGCAAGGTTTTGAAGACGTTCCAGTTTATTAAGTAGCTCCTCAGTCGCATCCAAATAGCAGACATCAGCGTAGTCAAGGATAGGTAAGAGAAGAGACTGCGCAAGCATTATTTTGGTGTTGAAAGGGTTTTTCTCCCTTTTGGAGACGCTTGAGAGAGTGGAAAGTGTATTGCATACGACTGCTAATGTCGTTGACATGAGATGCCCAAGACATATTGCAGTTAAGATACCGGACAAGATAACCCCCAAAAAAAGAAAAGCAAGAAACCTTTGTGAATGGGTATATTTACAGTCTGAAGAAAACTCCATGACAAATTTTAAACGAAGGGGGCGGATGGCAGTGAACTGCGTACTTATTTTGAATCAATCTGCCATCTGTAGTGAAAAAGATGCGTGCTTTGCATTGCGCGGATCTTCTTGCGCTGCACCACCAGCAATTCTAAGCCTTGCCAAGGTTGTGCATGTAAAAGCTAAAAACCTTTGTACACTGCCAATCTGTTGCCTTGCTGGTTCTTCAGCCAAGTTACTGAAACCAGAAAATAATACAAAGTTCTTAAAAAACCCGTCATTTATTATTTACACCAAAAAGGATATAACAACCTTGAAGTATGTAAATCTGCTCATGACACTGAACAACTTTTCCAGAGGAACATATCGACTTTCGAAAAAAAGTTTCAGAAATGGATCTTTTATTAAGAAGGCACTCCGCGCAGATCGTATACTATAAATATAATTGCTATAATGTAGGTAGTTTATAATTATAAAAAGTCAAAGCTGAGACTGTCTCACGCTCTTATACTTGAAGATGGTCCCTTTATACACCTGGAAGCCTGTCGGGGGGTGTGTGTGTTCTCTAGTGTTGATGCGGAGCAGCTCTCTGTTTTTGGTCGTGGTCAGGCTAGCGCGGCACTTGTACATAGAGTTGCTGGTGCAAACCCACCGATCGATATGTGGCCTTCTTCCGTCGCAGTAGAATGTGTACCCATCTAAGATTGCATTTAGATTCCCTGATCTTGTGTAAGCCCAGGATACTGTAAATATCAGACCAAATCAAACCAGGTAAAGGTTTTAATCATTAAACTTAAAATAGCTTGCCTCGCCATTGAATAATAAATAAGTTTATAGGTTAAAAGTATTTATCTACTCCCGTATCGGAATATTCCAATTTCGAAAACAAAGACAGATTCAAAATAGAGGTCGTTATCCGCTATGTTTTTCATTTCCTTACAGCACGATACTACGAACTGAAAGGAAAAGTGAATGGATTGAGATTGTGCAACTGTTGAATACTTCATAATTTGCATTAATCTATATATATAAAAGAAGAAGGTGACTGACTGACTGACTGACTGTCTGACTGACATATCAACGCACAGCCCAAACCGCTGGGTCTATAGATTCCAAATTTGGCATGTAGGTTCCTTATGAGGCCTAGGGGTGCACTAAGAAAGGGTTTTACAAAATTCCACCCCTAAGGGGGTAAAATAGGGGATGAAAGTTTGAATGAAAGTCCGTCAGTTTTGAAGTTAGGATCTTCAAAATTTGTATTTAGGCTGACGACTGAAAATTAAGTTTTACGTGTCTCAGGGTTTTTGAAAATTCTACACCATAAGGGGTGAAAAGGGGGATGAAGTTGAAAATCCTTCATTTTCAAAGTAAAATCCACTAAATTTATAGTTTAGGCATTAGGGTTGTAATTCTGTGGAAAGTACATCACTGTTATTGAAATTCTACCCCAAATTCAACCCCTAAAAAAGGAAAATGGGGTGAAATAGTCCATAAACCAATATGGGTATCGTTTGTATGGTTTATCGGGTCGCTGATTACGAAAACTACAACAATTTTGAAATCCAACGTGGTGGACGTTAAATACCATCATTCCCTTGGAATGGGGTTGGGGTGCGATAGGGTTGAAATGTGAATATGGGTGTCGTTTGTATGGTTTATCGGGTCGCTGATTACGAAAACTACAACAATTTTGAAATCCAACGCGGTGGACGTGAAGTACCATCATCCCCCTGGGGATGGAGTTGGGGTGCGATAGGTTTGAAATGTCTAAAAATCAATATGGGTGTCGTTTGTATGGTTTATCGGGTCGCTGATTACGAAAGCTACAACAACTTTGAAATCCAACGTGGTGTACGTGAAATACCATCATGCCCTGGGGATGGGGTTGGGCTGCGATAGGTTTGAAATGTCTAAATATAAATATGGGTGTCGTTTCTATGTTTAGTTTGTGTATCTGGGCTCAAAGTTTACGAGAGATGGAAAGTGTGAAAGTGATATTGAAAGAAGAGTGAATGCTGGAAACATGGTGAATGGTGCCCTGCACGCCTTTATGAGGAGTCCGAAGGTGTCTCACAAGGCTCGTTTGGCTGTTCGTAGGGGTGTTTTTGTACCAACACTGATGTATGGCAGTGAAAGCTGGGTATGGCAGAAGAAGCATGAAAGTAGAATTAATGCAGTGGAAATGAGAGCGCTAAGGAGTATGATTGGTGTTAAATTGAGTGACAGGATTAGAAATAGTGTGATAAGAGAACGGTGTGGCGTAAAAGAAGGCGTAGTGACCAAAATCGAGAAAGGGATGCTGAGATGGTTTGGTCATGTAGAGAGGATGAATGAACGAAGATTGACGAAAGAGATCTACCAGGCGAGAGTGAATGGAAACGTTGGAAGGGGAAGGCCTAGGCGAACGTACCAGGACCAAATTCAGGACGTTCTGAATAAAGGCCAGGTTAAAAGTACCCTAAACCGACGAGCATGTATGAAAGGATTGATGAAAGTACAGGAAGCAAGGGAAGTATGTCAAGATCGTAGCAGGTGGAGGACTGTGGTCTCTGCCTACCCCAACGGGAAAGAGGCGTGATGTTATGTATGTATGTATATATGTTTCTATGTTAGGGATAGCGGTTAAATTGGCGTTAGGGGTAGGGATAGGGGCAGGGATAGGGAGAGGTAGAGGTAGAGAGGTAGGGAGGTAGAGAGGTAGAGAGGTAGAGATGTAGAGAGGTAGAGAGGTAGACAGGTTGAGACGTAGAGAGGTAGAGTTACAGGTACAGGTAAAGTAGAGGGAGAGGGAGAAGGAGGGGAAGGGGGAGAGGGAGGGAGATGGAGAGGGAGGGGCAGGGGGAGAGGGAGGAGAGGGAGGGGAAGAGGGAGGAGGGGGAGGGGGAGAGACAGAGGGAGGGGGAGGCGGAGAGGAAGGGGGAGAGGGAGAGGGTTTTAGTTTTTCTCAATTACTTCTGCGAATTATTCGTTGTTTGCTGACGACATGAAGCTTTACAAGCCTATAAAGTCACTGCAAGATGCAAAAAAACTTCAAAGCGATTTAGATAGTGTCAACCAGTGGTGTAAGCTTAATGGGATGGCTCTGAACGTATCAAAATGCTTTCACATCAAATACACTACCAAAAAGACGCCTATAGCATCTAGTTATACCCTCGATGACATTATACTGCAGGAAGTTAGTGAAATTCGTGACTTAGGTGTGGTACTTGACAGTAAGCTTAAATTTACGACACATATTGATAAAATCGTTGGTAAATCGTCAAAAATGTTAGGTTTCATAAAACGCACGACCAAAGGTTTTAAATCCATAAAAACCAAAATAACTTTATATAATTCACTGGTTCGTAGCCATTTAGAATTTGCGTCAGTGGCATGGAATCCACAATACGAAATCCATTCCCAGCGTATTGAATCAGTCCAGCGATCATTCACCAGGCATTTGGCATTCTGTTCGCAAGGTATATCACATCGAGCTACTTATGATATTCGCCTCAAAAATTTCAATATGAGTACCCTTGCGAATCGACGCTTGATACATGACATGAATTTCCTTCACAAAATAGTTAACTCCAATTTAGATTGCATAAACCTTCTTGACCAAATAAAACTATCTGTTCCTCGTCGTGTTCCACGTTTCCCATGTTCAAGAATGTTTCATGTTCAACCATGCCGGACAAATTTACGTCGACATTCACCCACTGTCCGTCTGCCCAACACTTACAATTTTATTAGCTCTAAGGCAAAGGATTTGGACATCTTTAACACTAGTATTCCCAAATTTAAAAGGATATTGTTAAAATAAATGTCTTGATTGCTGTAGTATAAAATTATTTATTTCATTTTGAACTTGTGATAATTAGTTAGTGTGTCTCTCCTCATATATATATTTTCTTTTAGTTACTGTGCACTTGCGGAACCCTAAAAAAATTTTAAATGCATAAAATACTATTTAGAGGAAGTGTCAAGAAGTGTAACGGGAAACGGGGAGTAGAAAAATATGACAAGGTGTGAGAGTCGTGACAGGGTCGGGAAAGAGTCGAAAAGGGAAAATGAAGGAAAAAAGCTATTTTTGCTGATAAAAATGAATAGTTGCTAAAATTTTGATAAACGAAAGCAACAGAAGAAAACTAAGAATCAGGATTGGTTGAATAGTGAGGGCATTGGAGCTCAAATAGTATTTTAACATGTTTTGCTAGTTTCAGGTGAGAGAGATTTTTGGGCCGTCAAACAAGGAAAATTGGGAAAAAACGGAGAAAAATGGAAGAAGGGAATCGGTAAACGCTCCAAATATCCTTGTTGTTACTTTGAGACGTCTGTGAAAGAACAGAATCGATAGTAAGCTGGATTTCTGTGAGTTATATTTTTTTTATTTTTGTAGCTCGCGAAAGATAGAATTCATACAGCTGATGAGACGAATCTTTTGAAGGAGGCTATGATCCTGGATTGTGGATTCCTTCAATTGAGATAAAGATAGGGATTGCTTCGTGTAGGATATAGTATAGGAAGGTTTATTTGCGCATAATTTCAAGTTGCTAACATTCAGGGTTTGATTCCAAAGTGTAAAGAATAAGTGGAGTGAAACTAATGTTATGTAAGTATTCAATTTTGTGGTTTTCCATCTTTTATTTATTTTCGGTTCAAAGTTGTTGTGTGTATTTGAGTTAAGGTGAAAAGTGACTTAATGAAATTTATAGTTTCTTCCAGGTTATGTGAGCTAAATAACGTTGAGTAAATCAAATTTCAATGTCAAAAGAGGAAGAGTTGATTGGAGAATATTTGCAGCTTTACAGATCTACCTGCGAGGTCATAAGAGGCTTGTACTGTGTGATACTTTAAGTAAATTGATATTCCCACTTAATGATTTTCGTTTGTAAACATTAATAACTCTGCGGAAATTATAACATACTGTGTTTCTAATCTGAGTCGTTATTTGTAGATAGTAATAAAGATTTTCTTTTCCCATAATTAAGTATAAACTAGTTCTACAAGTGTCTTTGTTCGCGTATAGCTAGGCAGGATAATGTTCTATTTCTAAACAGGTACAGGAATTACAAAGAACATTATAGACATGGAAAAGCAAACCACAAATGATAAAACGTGAAGGCTAAAAAAAGGTATTGCTTGGATTGTAAAGGTAATGTAAATTTCATTGTGTTTAATTCTTTCCTTTACAGAGAAATTGATTAAAATAGTCCTTGGTGAAATCATGGAAACTGGACTCTGATGTATATATATTGTCATCGATTAGGGGTGGCTTTAGGTGTTGTATATTTTGTCAACATTTTAAAATAGTCTTTAGACGATGTATATTATTATCATCAATTCAAGGAGACTTTAAACGATGTATATTTTTATACTTTTTTAGGTAGAATTGTCTATTTGACATTATTGTCAAATAGTCAACAAATAAATCATTTTTGATTTAGTTTTACTCAAAGCTAGACGCTATTTTGAAATCTTTATAATTTTTAATCTCTTTAACAAAAAATAAATCAAAACCCAAAATCAAAATGGAAGAAAATATTAATACATTAAATAATTACCTTTTTTAGAAAATAATATAAAATCTTTGGCCCTAAATCAAAATTCCAGTTTTGATATACTAGTATCATCATATGATAAAATTTAAAAAATATTCCGTCAGATCAAAAGAATTAGAACGTCAATTCAAAATCTTAAAATAATATATCTGAAAACTAAAACTTGGATATAGATTGTGATATTTTATTGTGAAATAAAGGGTAAGTTTAAGTAGAGTGAATATTATAAATAATAATATTTCAAATAATAATAAATTGCTTTGATAGTGATTTTGAATCTTTTGCCTCAATTTCCCAAAATTGGAACATGCTGAGAGCTTTGCTACATCTCTGTACTCAAGCTCATAGGAGGTGCTTATCTTTCCTTTTACTTTCATACTATAGGAGTCCCAGATTTTGAGATTAAGAAATACCTGCTCTCAGGTTTATTTAGTTCAACCAAGCGTGGATGGATGCCCTCGTGACATGTGTCCCCGATGTCCACTATATTGGATGTGGCAAATGTATGTCGCGTGTCGCTGGAGTATCTGTCTAAGTCTATCTGATAATATCAACCTTCGGATTTATTTATTTTAATCATTCTTGGGCCGGAGCCTTCAAGCCTAAAGGGGTCTGATTCTAAAGTTCTTCTCGTTCTATTTGTGTGAGGTTTCGCTGATTCATCCTGATTTCCCTCATCTGTATGTGTGGGATGAATTGGTGTTATTCTAGTACAAATGGAGGAATATTAGCAAGGTGTTTTAACGTTGGATTTTGGAATTGGTGTTTCTTGTGTTATGTGCTGATAACGCTCGCCCATTATTGGATGCGTCGTTTGAGTGGCATATACCACGGGAGGACCTCCTGATCTTAGCGTTGATCTACCAAATGTAGAGTAGTTAGATAATTTAATGCCTTCTTCTTTTGTGTAGGGACATTCTAGTTTAGTCTAATGACATTAAATTGTTTATAAAGAATAAATTAGAATTGACCTGAATCAATAGGAAGAATATTCTTGATGGAGACATTACGTTCGTTCGTGGGTTGCTTCTTGTAAAGTGTGTTGACGACGTTCGCCCGTAAGGCTGCGACGGCTGTACGACACTCTGACCTTGGGGGACCTCTGAACTTTATGTGTGTCATCCTAAAGTAGTTAAATAATTTATTTAATCTTCATTGAATCATACAGGAATCTAAACTTTATAAGATTCTAAGTTTTATTTTCCCTTAATAAAACTTGTCATAAATTATCATACTTAAAATTATACTTTGACTCAGTGTGAAACCACCTTAACTTTACTAAATAGATTCTTGAAAACAATAATGGAACAGAAATTATAATGTTTAGTTTCTTTTCATTGTAGATAAGTTCCGAATATTTAAGTATATACAATAACCCCATTTTTATACTTCTTTTGAGTCCTCTTTTAAAGAACATCGAGTTTTAGCTAGTGTTGTTTACGCTAAATTCTCCCAGTGTTCTTGGTTTTGAATACTCGATGCTTTTGATTTTCCTTTAAGATCTTAAATCATAAATGTTTGGCCCAACCTAGCTTAGATACTACTATCCCGTATCTTCTCGGTTCTGGTCATCATACTTCACTTTTAATTAAGGATTACCTTCAGTAATCTTTTGTTATACTTACTTCTTATATGTTCTTCTTCGAAATATGCTGGGTAATCCCATTATAGTTTAGATGCAATTCATTTTATTTAAATGAGTGTTTAGACTGGGGTTACTCTACATAATCCTTGTCCTGCGTGGGTTGGTAACGGAAAAGAGATTTAGCTACGCATCACAAGTGAGAGCTATGAAGGATATACGGAGATCTTGTTGGTGCAATAAAGTCACTCAGTGACAGGGGGGAGGGAAATTGCCCTTCAAACTCTTTATGTCTCTCGTTATAAAACCGTTATTGATCTAGGCTGGCCATGCAAGCAATAATACTATACCCGTATCTAGTACAGACTTCACACTTGGACGTGTGGAGCTGGCTAATTATTTTCAGTTTAACTTATTTCAAAACAAACTAAGGGATTCGATGATGTCGATCATTGTCTGCCCGGAGGGATTACAGGAAGAGCTCTTATAGCTCATGATGGAGAGTGCCCTGTTTTCCTAAAGGAAGACCGTATGCTTCGTGTGCCTGGCGGGCTCGGTGACCAGCTCTGGTATGGGTGACTAAAAGAAATAGTCAATACCCTGTGAACCCTGGATGAGTCAGTGATCGTCCCTTAAAGGTGGGCCACGTGGAAGTCGGGTTTGACGCGGGGCATGAACATACCGGGGGGAGACATCATCACCGTCTGGGTTGTACTGTGGTTAGTTGGTTTCGCACTCCACATACATTAACCCTAGTCTTTACTGTAGTTTAAGTTTTCGGTGGGATATCCAGCTTCGCGAGGATGATCAGAATCCTGACGATCCAGTTGGATTGTTAGGGTAGCTTAGCGTCATGTCATCGTGAGCTGGGTGATGATATGCCTCGGACCTAGGACTTAGGGTAGAGGAGGCCTAGGACGAGCTGCTTGGGGCGATGGCGGTGCTCCAAACCTGGGGATTGTCCCCACATTATTTTTATTACTTCGTTTATATTAACATAGGTTTCTTTTCAGAAACATATCGGCTCTAATATTGCATTGTAAATGAGATGAAACCTTTCCTAAATTGATGAAACTACATGAATTCAGATGAACTACTCCCGTCAATATGAGACTAAATATAAATAAATAGTGATCCAATATAAAATAAATAACACAAACTAGACATGTAAAGATTAGGTTTATATTCTAATATAAGTATTAAAATAACAAGTGTGTTTCTTTTTCATTCTTCTATTGCCACTCTCCACCGAGCAGAATCTGTAAATTACAAGATATTATAAATATATAAAACGGAATGACGTAGGATTCAGGAAAAATATAATATTCTTAAAGGATATTATTCTAGACGATCAACCTTGGCCAAAACTTTCACGTATCTGATTTGAGGATCCTATATGAAGGGACTTCAGATCTGTACAGCTGGTGCCGTGACCAGGATATGCTGGTTTCAAGCGAGAGAGGTATTGAGGAGTGAAAAAGGAAACAAAATGAAAAATACACTAATTTCGAGTTTTGAACTGAAGAAACTTGAGAGTAAAGTCTATCTAAGTTAAAGTTGTTAAGCGGGACGTTATAATTGGTTTTAGCTTAGGGTTATTTGTTTTGGAAACCATAGAAAATATGATGCATTCCTTGTTTCAGAATAAAGATGGGAAATTTTACAGTCTCAATAGAAGGAAACATAGGGTCAGGGAAGTCTACTTTGTTGGCAGCTTTGGGAGGCAACTCTGATTTTGAGATAATACCAGAACCAATTGATAAATGGACTAATTTATCTGGCGTCAATCTCTTCCAGTTATTTAAGGAAAATCCTAAGAAGTGGGGTTTCTGTTTTCAAAATTATGTTCTTCTAACAATGTTAGAGAATCATACGAAAGAATCTAGCGCTAAGATTAAAGTTATGGAACGTTCCATCTATTCAGCCAAAAACTGTTTTATTAGGGAATTGCAAGAGAGTGAATTGTTGCACCCGGCTGAGTTTGCAGTTTTAGATGAAACTTATTCTTATTTCAAAGAACAATTGGTTACTCGAATTAATTTAGTGGTTTATCTTAGGACTTCCCCTATGGTTTCTTATCAGAGAGCCCTAAGTCGTGGTCGACCTGAAGAGACAGGGATAACGTTAGATTATATAGAGAGGATTCACAACATTCATGAGGAATGGTTATTGAACCCTAATATAAAGGAAGATTTTGACAGGATAGAGATTATCGATGGAGATCAAAATATTAGCTCCATAAAGCAACAGTTTTGGGAAGTTAAGGAAAGAATATTAGATAAGCTTTCTATTCTTTAATTTAAACAAAATTCCAACCTATAATTTGTAATAAACTTTCAGTATCCAAAGAAAAGAAAAAAATGCCTCCTCGTTATAATCTTAGATCATCTCAGGGACAAGAAGAATTAGAAAGAACAGGTCAGCAAGAAGAACGTCCACGACCTTCTTTACGCAACTCCACTATGTTTCGCCAACTTCGAAGAAACATGGGAATTCTGACACAGAAGGTGTCAAACTTAGAGAATCAGCTGTCGCAAGCACGGGAAACTAACGCTGCATCAGCTTCGTCTGGAAGGCATGAAGCACCGAATAATATATGCCCGGTGATTGATACAAGAGTCGAAAAACCACGTTTTCCTGGAAGATTTGGGGTACATCCAGTGTCGTTTTTGGAGGATCTTCAGAATTATTTACGGAGGATGCCTAATGAAGATGCTACAATTGAAACTATAATCAGTTGTTTAGAAGGTGATGTTCGAAAATGGGCCAGAATTTATAGACAGAGATGGTTTACACAGTCGGATTTCAAAAGAGATTTTTTGGATGCTTATTGGGGAGAAGCCGAGCAAAACACCTTGAGAAGAATGATTGTAAATGGCACTTGGTCTAAGGAAAATGGAACAATGCTAGAACATTTCGTTAGTTTAGCAGGGCAAGCAAAGATGATGTCTAGACCAATTCCTGAATGGCAAATAGTGGAGGATTTGATGAGACACTTTCCGAAGGATGTACAATATGCTTGGCGGATGAAGAAAGGAAATACTTTGATTGAGGCAACAGAGTTTCTTCGTGAATTGGATGACGTGAATAAACAATGTGGATCTTCTTCCTTTGACTCCTCTACTGGAGCTGATAGGGGAACAAAGCGTCAAAGTCCATTCGTTTCGAATAAAGACAAACCATTTTATAAAAAACCAAAAGTGGTGGCTCACATCGAGGGGGAGACTTCAAGGGGAAGGATCACTGATGAAATAATTCAAGAAGAAGATTTAAACTAGTTGGGGCCATTTCCAATAAGCAGGAGGTGGCCGCAATTAACAAAAAACTAAATTATCTTTTTCCTGTAAAATATTTAATAAAACAAGGTTGGAAGCCAGGGGTAGGATTGGGTTGTGACCAAGAAGGGATCTTATATCCTGTTTCCCCGAATAATACTAGAACGAATTGTGATAGAGAAGGTTTAGGATATTCTTCAGAAGATTATAATAATAAACAAACAGTCGTAAATTTAATTAAAGTTTTTGACGTTTCCGTGATTAAACAAAATCAACCAATGTATAATCAGTTCATTAGAGAATATGAAGGTAACTCTTTATATGATGAAGAGGTTTGCTTTGAGAATGAGGGGCCCAAATTTAAATCAGAAATAGAGTTACAAATTTTGGGGCAATCTATAGTTCTCTTGGTAGACACTGGAAGTGAAGTAACTTGTATTTCGGAAGAATTCTTAGAGAGTTTACAAGGAGAATTAAAGTTAGAATTCCCTGCGTTACCAGTTAGACCAATATGTGTGAGGGGAGCCGTTGGACAAAAGAGTCTCCAAATAAAAAAACTAGTCTCTATACCGTTGACGTGTGGTTCAGTTGATATTGATACGGGATTTTTAGTGATTGCTAAATTAACTTGTTCTGCTATCCTTGGGGTAGATTGGTTAGTTGCGCACAACGCTGTTTTGCATTTAAAAGAACCACAAACATTAGAATTGGGTATCGTTGGACAAGGAGAAATTACTATTCCGTTTCGAAATCTTTCTAGTGGGTTTTTAGAAGAGAATCGAATAAATCTAATATCAGGAATAGAGGAACAAAACGAAAAAGAAGGCGGTGAAGAAAAGCAATTATTAGATTTGTTTAAAAGTATTCGGTTGGGAATGGATTTGTCTGATGTAGAGAAGGAACAAATTTTTAATGTTTTGAGATCCCATATGCAAGTTTTTACAAAGAAACTTGGAAGGGCAAACTGTTATACTCATGACATTAAAATGATTGAGGGTACTCCAAGGATACAACGAACCTACCCTATACCATATGCACATAGGGTAAAAGTAGAAGAAAAATTGAGGGAGATGGAAGAATTAGGGATTATATCGAGAAAAACTACAAATTTTTGTAGTCCTCTAACTTTCACTGGAAAACCTGATGGATCTGTTAGAATATTACTTGATGCTAGGGAAATCAATAAATATATGGTTCCAGAAGTAGAAGCACCGCCTTTACAGATTGACATACTTAATGCTTTCCTTGGTGTAAAATTTATAACACTGATTGATTTAAATAACGCTTATTTTCAAATACCGTTGACTGAGGACAGTAAAAAATATACTGGATTTACAGTTAATGGAAAGTCTTACGTATACAACGTGCTTCCGCAAGGACTTAAGACGTCAGTAGGGTCCTTTTGTCGCGCAATGGACATTATATTGGGTCCTGGTGTTAGAGAGTTTTGTGTCAATTATTTGGATGATCTTGCAATCCTAACGAGTGGGACTTGGCAAGACCATTTGGATCATATTGATATAGTTTTGGATCGTTTAGAATCAGCTGGAATGACTTGTAATTTTGCAAAGTGCAACTTTTTCTGCAGTGAAGTAAAAATGTTAGGGCATATAGTTACAACTTCGGGAATTAAACCTAACCCGGATAAAATAAAAGCTATAAAGGAATTCCCTATTCCGAAGAAACAAAAACAGTTAAGAGGATTTTTGGGACTTTGTAATTATTATAGACGTTTCATTAAGAACTATAGTATTTTGACTGCTCCGTTAACTAGGTTATTAAAGAAAAACCAAACATGGTTTTGGGATGAAGAATTAGATCGAGCTTTCAATAATATAAAGGAAGAATTTATTACAACGATTCTATTGAGCCATCCAGATCAGGATAAATTATATTATTTACAGACCGACAGTTCAGGGATCGGAATAGCTGGATCATTGTTTCAGATTGGAAATAATGGTGAGGTTAAAATTTTGGGATTCTGTAGTCGTGCACTACGGGGTTCTGAATTACGTTGGACTGTAACTGAACAAGAGTTGTGGGCTATTATTTATTCTGTGAAAAAGTTTGAGACTTATTTAAGAGGAGCGAAATTTGTTGTTCGTACAGATCATAAGGCATTAACTTTCATGAAACAAATGAAATTATACAATAGTAGAGTCACACGTTGGATTTTATTTCTTGAACAATTTGACTTCGAAGTCGAACATGTAAAAGGTGTAGAAAATATTGGGGTAGATATTTTATCTAGATATCCGCCAGGGGGAGTTTTGCAAGAAGAGAAGGTGTGGTATCCAACTGTTATGTATGTAGGTGTTTCTACTGACCGTGACTTGAAAAATAAATTACAACGTATGATGGAATATCAACGGCTTGATAACGTCATATGTGGGATTAAGGAGAGAATAAATGTTTCTAGAGTTCCCGAAAGAACAGATAGATTTACGCGTATAACTTTGCGTTGTACTGTCAATAATGATCTACTTTATTTTAAAACTGTACGTGGAGATTACGTTTTGTTTATGCCCAAGGTACTACAAGAAGAGATTTGTAAACAGGTACATATAGAGATGGGTCATCTTGGCGCATATAAAACTTTGAAATATTTACAATTAAGGTGTTATTGGATAAATATGGGTAAGACAGTGAAGTCTTGTATTCAGAAGTGTCATGTTTGTCAGCTTTCTAGACCTGACTATATAAAAGGGGTAGGGAAATGTAAATCGATTTTAACTGAAAACCCGGGTGAATTAGTAATGGCTGATATCTTCGGACCATTACCTAAAACTGAGGCTGGTTATATTTACATTTTTGTAATACAGGATTCTTTTAGTAAATTTATTAAACTTTTCGGACTTCGTGGAGCTTCAGCAGACTCAGTGCTTTATTGTATGAGAGTGTTCACTGAAATAATACAACCTAAGGCTGTTATGACAGATAACGGAAAACAATTTATTAGTCACAAGTGGAGAAATGGACTCAGAGCTTTGAGAATTAAGACTTTGTATACTACTATTCGTAATCCTCGACCTAACACTACAGAACGAGTGAATAAAGAATTAAACAAATTCTTTAGAATTTATTGTCATGATGACCATACTAGATGGGATCATTACTTGTTGGAGATTGAGGAATTGTATAATAATACGTTCCATGAGAGTACGAAATTTTCTCCTAATGAAATATTATTTGGAAATTCAGAGAAACTTAAAGTAGACCGTTTTCTACCACGGGCACTCACGAATAAAACATTAGACCAAATTAGAGAGGAAGTTAGAGAAAACCTTAGACTTTCGAGTCAGAAGCGGCAGGATAGATTCAATAGAACTCATAAGTTGATAGATTTTCAAGTTGGTGATTTGGTAAAATTAAGGAGGCTTAATAAATCGGATTCTAGTCGAAATAAAACTAAGAAATTTGATTTATTATATGATGGACCATATCGAATTGGAGGAATAAAATATGCTAATGTGTATATTCTCGTTGATCCTGAAACTCAAAGTGTCAAAGGAGTTTATAATGCAGTCCATTTGGCTAAATATTATACTTAGGATGTTAGCTATTGAGATTTTCACGGGACTATATCGTAAATTTTAACTTTAGAGGAATTGAGATATTCCTGGTCACAACCTAATTAATATAATTTTACTAGTTTTAATTTAATAATTAATATTAGAAGACTATTTTGATTATAGTATATAGTGAGTCAATTTGTTAGTGAATTGACTGGCATTATTAAATCGACTTCGTTTTAAAAAAATATAATGAATTATAATAATTTATAATTTAATGCAAATTTAATTTGGTTATATAATCAGGGTTGAACTGAAATAAATCTAAATTTAGATAAACATGTTAAATAATTTTAATAATTTTGAATAAAAAATTAATTTAGTTTAATGATTTATAATATTAGTAGTTTAGTTATTTGTTTTGTTTATTGTATTTGTGAATAAAAAAAATTAAGGGCCAATATAGGAGGTTTTATTTTAATAAAATAATAATAATAATAAAAAAAAATAATTTAAAATTGAAAATTTTAGAATTCTCGAAAAAAAAATGTTTTCTTAGATTTTTCGAAATAATAAAATTTTGGGGGAGGCTGTGCACTTGCGGAACCCTAAAAAAATTTTAAATGCATAAAATACTATTTAGAGGAAGTGTCAAGAAGTGTAACGGGAAACGGGGAGTAGAAAAATATGACAAGGTGTGAGAGTCGTGACAGGGTCGGGAAAGAGTCGAAAAGGGAAAATGAAGGAAAAAAGCTATTTTTGCTGATAAAAATGAATAGTTGCTAAAATTTTGATAAACGAAAGCAACAGAAGAAAACTAAGAATCAGGATTGGTTGAATAGTGAGGGCATTGGAGCTCAAATAGTATTTTAACATGTTTTGCTAGTTTCAGGTGAGAGAGATTTTTGGGCCGTCAAACAAGGAAAATTGGGAAAAAACGGAGAAAAATGGAAGAAGGGAATCGGTAAACGCTCCAAATATCCTTGTTGTTACTTTGAGACGTCTGTGAAAGAACAGAATCGATAGTAAGCTGGATTTCTGTGAGTTATATTTTTTTTATTTTTGTAGCTCGCGAAAGATAGAATTCATACAGCTGATGAGACGAATCTTTTGAAGGAGGCTATGATCCTGGATTGTGGATTCCTTCAATTGAGATAAAGATAGGGATTGCTTCGTGTAGGATATAGTATAGGAAGGTTTATTTGCGCATAATTTCAAGTTGCTAACATTCAGGGTTTGATTCCAAAGTGTAAAGAATAAGTGGAGTGAAACTAATGTTATGTAAGTATTCAATTTTGTGGTTTTCCATCTTTTATTTATTTTCGGTTCAAAGTTGTTGTGTGTATTTGAGTTAAGGTGAAAAGTGACTTAATGAAATTTATAGTTTCTTCCAGGTTATGTGAGCTAAATAACGTTGAGTAAATCAAATTTCAATGTCAAAAGAGGAAGAGTTGATTGGAGAATATTTGCAGCTTTACAGATCTACCTGCGAGGTCATAAGAGGCTTGTACTGTGTGATACTTTAAGTAAATTGATATTCCCACTTAATGATTTTCGTTTGTAAACATTAATAACTCTGCGGAAATTATAACATACTGTGTTTCTAATCTGAGTCGTTATTTGTAGATAGTAATAAAGATTTTCTTTTCCCATAATTAAGTATAAACTAGTTCTACAAGTGTCTTTGTTCGCGTATAGCTAGGCAGGATAATGTTCTATTTCTAAACAGGTACAGGAATTACAAAGAACATTATAGACATGGAAAAGCAAACCACAAATGATAAAACGTGAAGGCTAAAAAAAGGTATTGCTTGGATTGTAAAGGTAATGTAAATTTCATTGTGTTTAATTCTTTCCTTTACAGAGAAATTGATTAAAATAGTCCTTGGTGAAATCATGGAAACTGGACTCTGATGTATATATATTGTCATCGATTAGGGGTGGCTTTAGGTGTTGTATATTTTGTCAACATTTTAAAATAGTCTTTAGACGATGTATATTATTATCATCAATTCAAGGAGACTTTAAACGATGTATATTTTTATACTTTTTTAGGTAGAATTGTCTATTTGACATTATTGTCAAATAGTCAACAAATAAATCATTTTTGATTTAGTTTTACTCAAAGCTAGACGCTATTTTGAAATCTTTATAATTTTTAATCTCTTTAACAAAAAATAAATCAAAACCCAAAATCAAAATGGAAGAAAATATTAATACATTAAATAATTACCTTTTTTAGAAAATAATATAAAATCTTTGGCCCTAAATCAAAATTCCAGTTTTGATATACTAGTATCATCATATGATAAAATTTAAAAAATATTCCGTCAGATCAAAAGAATTAGAACGTCAATTCAAAATCTTAAAATAATATATCTGAAAACTAAAACTTGGATATAGATTGTGATATTTTATTGTGAAATAAAGGGTAAGTTTAAGTAGAGTGAATATTATAAATAATAATATTTCAAATAATAATAAATTGCTTTGATAGTGATTTTGAATCTTTTGCCTCAATTTCCCAAAATTGGAACATGCTGAGAGCTTTGCTACATCTCTGTACTCAAGCTCATAGGAGGTGCTTATCTTTCCTTTTACTTTCATACTATAGGAGTCCCAGATTTTGAGATTAAGAAATACCTGCTCTCAGGTTTATTTAGTTCAACCAAGCGTGGATGGATGCCCTCGTGACATGTGTCCCCGATGTCCACTATATTGGATGTGGCAAATGTATGTCGCGTGTCGCTGGAGTATCTGTCTAAGTCTATCTGATAATATCAACCTTCGGATTTATTTATTTTAATCATTCTTGGGCCGGAGCCTTCAAGCCTAAAGGGGTCTGATTCTAAAGTTCTTCTCGTTCTATTTGTGTGAGGTTTCGCTGATTCATCCTGATTTCCCTCATCTGTATGTGTGGGATGAATTGGTGTTATTCTAGTACAAATGGAGGAATATTAGCAAGGTGTTTTAACGTTGGATTTTGGAATTGGTGTTTCTTGTGTTATGTGCTGATAACGCTCGCCCATTATTGGATGCGTCGTTTGAGTGGCATATACCACGGGAGGACCTCCTGATCTTAGCGTTGATCTACCAAATGTAGAGTAGTTAGATAATTTAATGCCTTCTTCTTTTGTGTAGGGACATTCTAGTTTAGTCTAATGACATTAAATTGTTTATAAAGAATAAATTAGAATTGACCTGAATCAATAGGAAGAATATTCTTGATGGAGACATTACGTTCGTTCGTGGGTTGCTTCTTGTAAAGTGTGTTGACGACGTTCGCCCGTAAGGCTGCGACGGCTGTACGACACTCTGACCTTGGGGGACCTCTGAACTTTATGTGTGTCATCCTAAAGTAGTTAAATAATTTATTTAATCTTCATTGAATCATACAGGAATCTAAACTTTATAAGATTCTAAGTTTTATTTTCCCTTAATAAAACTTGTCATAAATTATCATACTTAAAATTATACTTTGACTCAGTGTGAAACCACCTTAACTTTACTAAATAGATTCTTGAAAACAATAATGGAACAGAAATTATAATGTTTAGTTTCTTTTCATTGTAGATAAGTTCCGAATATTTAAGTATATACAATAACCCCATTTTTATACTTCTTTTGAGTCCTCTTTTAAAGAACATCGAGTTTTAGCTAGTGTTGTTTACGCTAAATTCTCCCAGTGTTCTTGGTTTTGAATACTCGATGCTTTTGATTTTCCTTTAAGATCTTAAATCATAAATGTTTGGCCCAACCTAGCTTAGATACTACTATCCCGTATCTTCTCGGTTCTGGTCATCATACTTCACTTTTAATTAAGGATTACCTTCAGTAATCTTTTGTTATACTTACTTCTTATATGTTCTTCTTCGAAATATGCTGGGTAATCCCATTATAGTTTAGATGCAATTCATTTTATTTAAATGAGTGTTTAGACTGGGGTTACTCTACATAATCCTTGTCCTGCGTGGGTTGGTAACGGAAAAGAGATTTAGCTACGCATCACAAGTGAGAGCTATGAAGGATATACGGAGATCTTGTTGGTGCAATAAAGTCACTCAGTGACAGGGGGGAGGGAAATTGCCCTTCAAACTCTTTATGTCTCTCGTTATAAAACCGTTATTGATCTAGGCTGGCCATGCAAGCAATAATACTATACCCGTATCTAGTACAGACTTCACACTTGGACGTGTGGAGCTGGCTAATTATTTTCAGTTTAACTTATTTCAAAACAAACTAAGGGATTCGATGATGTCGATCATTGTCTGCCCGGAGGGATTACAGGAAGAGCTCTTATAGCTCATGATGGAGAGTGCCCTGTTTTCCTAAAGGAAGACCGTATGCTTCGTGTGCCTGGCGGGCTCGGTGACCAGCTCTGGTATGGGTGACTAAAAGAAATAGTCAATACCCTGTGAACCCTGGATGAGTCAGTGATCGTCCCTTAAAGGTGGGCCACGTGGAAGTCGGGTTTGACGCGGGGCATGAACATACCGGGGGGAGACATCATCACCGTCTGGGTTGTACTGTGGTTAGTTGGTTTCGCACTCCACATACATTAACCCTAGTCTTTACTGTAGTTTAAGTTTTCGGTGGGATATCCAGCTTCGCGAGGATGATCAGAATCCTGACGATCCAGTTGGATTGTTAGGGTAGCTTAGCGTCATGTCATCGTGAGCTGGGTGATGATATGCCTCGGACCTAGGACTTAGGGTAGAGGAGGCCTAGGACGAGCTGCTTGGGGCGATGGCGGTGCTCCAAACCTGGGGATTGTCCCCACATTATTTTTATTACTTCGTTTATATTAACATAGGTTTCTTTTCAGAAACATATCGGCTCTAATATTGCATTGTAAATGAGATGAAACCTTTCCTAAATTGATGAAACTACATGAATTCAGATGAACTACTCCCGTCAATATGAGACTAAATATAAATAAATAGTGATCCAATATAAAATAAATAACACAAACTAGACATGTAAAGATTAGGTTTATATTCTAATATAAGTATTAAAATAACAAGTGTGTTTCTTTTTCATTCTTCTATTGCCACTCTCCACCGAGCAGAATCTGTAAATTACAAGATATTATAAATATATAAAACGGAATGACGTAGGATTCAGGAAAAATATAATATTCTTAAAGGATATTATTCTAGACGATCAACCTTGGCCAAAACTTTCACGTATCTGATTTGAGGATCCTATATGAAGGGACTTCAGATCTGTACATTACCATTACGAGACTGTTAGTTTAGTTAGTTTTTAAGCAAGTTCCCAGTTTATTTGTTGTGAATGTAGTACGCACCTGTAATTGGCTTATGTATCAGTCAAAGTGCATTATGTAATAGGTTAAGTAATTGTTTTAATATGTATGCTGTTGGTGTGTCTAATAAATAAATAAATAAATAAATAATTGGCTCTGTTTTGAAATATTACATAAAGGTGTCTCTCATCTCTCTCTTTTAATTTGTTAGGATACTGCTGCTAAGTTCCTCTGTTCTGAGTAATTTATGAGTAACGTCTGTATATATTATATAAAATTCAGCTGGATCTTGAATTATACTCATTGATTTGCGCAGGGTTAGTCCTGTTTTTCCTTAGTTTAAAATTACCCCGAAATGACGGGAAAATATCTCATTGCTTCGGAAAACCAGTAACAACATAAATATGAAATTCACGCGAGCGAAGCCACGGGCAACAGCTAGTATACTAATACTTCCACAGTACCACATACAGCCCACTGTTAATATAAACTTTTTTAATAAGTTTTAAGTTTTAATTCGTTTTTTTAAATAACTACCACAGCCTCCTTGAAACAACCTTTTACTTGAAATGTAAAGCACTTATACATGCACTCTCGTGTATTGTGCTTTACATCTGAGCAAGGAACCGCGTACGCCATCTTGAAATTAGTTAGTTTCTTATTTAATTAGATAACTAGTTTTTTTTTCGTGGTCGTAACTGTATTAGGCTTTTAAACACTCGAACTGTTTATTTCGATTCAGACCATCATTTACGTTCAGTAGTATATAAATAACTACTATTACATTAACCTAAATTTCCATCATGAGACATATGTAAAACCTTTTTTAACGAGGAAACTTAAAGGTTCTCTCATTTTGATGTACCTGTAACTTTTGACTTTATTACCAGACATTGGAAACCATTGCCAGAACATATAAAGACAAAAAATAAGCCTAAACACGATCAGGATAGCTTACATTTTGTCTTCTATGAACGCCATCTGGATACATTATCATATCAGACCCTATAAACCATTTATTTATTCAAACCAAATCACCAGAATACTGCTTTGTAACTGAGTTGCATTGCAGCTCAATTTAATTTCTTGGGTTGAAAAGTTATAATATTAAACCAAACACGATAATTATCAAATAAAGTTTAATAAAAGCTTGTAAATGATAATAAATAATAAAAGAATTGTAAATCTTACAGTAACATGAAATAAAAATATTTAAAAAATAAATTTTAGCACTAGGTTTTTAGAACTATTTTTATGATATTAGGAGAAATTTTTTATGAAACTCTTTTACTAGGTTAGAGCCAATCTACTGGTCAGAGCTTAGAAATGTCAAAATCGTAATTTTGACATTTGTGATACTGAGTGCATGCCATAAGTGGGCCTAATAAGTGTAAAGTTAGCCCTTATGTAAACTACGCAAAACAGAAATTATTTTATTATCTGCCTTGTTCATGCTTCCAACTAAAGTCTAGGTATAATCTACGTTAGATGTGGCAATTATAACTCCATCGACTGTGGGGCTGATTATTTCATCTTTTTCATGGTTGTGTTGAGTATTAGCCCTCATGATGTTACCCTCGACTGTAAGTATGAGAGCCTTGCAGCCTTTCCTCCTGCTGCAGCGCCAGTAGGACTTCTCCTTCGTGTTCCATGCATGGTGAAACTTGTGGCCCTCGAACACCAGTATCGGGCGCCCTTTGAGGGATGTGATGAAGAAAGCTGCAAAAAGCCGGGGTATAATTATAACACGAAAGAAGTCATATTGAACACAGGGCACTTTTGGCACTAGATCTTTAACTGACAACAAACAACAAAGATTAGACAGAATAAAAAAAATCTGAAAGTCCAAAATAAAGACCGCGAAAAGTGCCTTAACCTAGACTAGCTAGGAAATAGCTGAAGAAGAGGAAGAAGTACTCATATATCACTATGATCGTAGCAGATACAATAATACAGGAAATAGGCGAATCGTAGGAACTTATAAAAAGTGTTAGGTTTTATAAAAGTTGATTAATAAAATATTTATTCAACAAAAAATTTTATTAAAACATTATGAACACAAGACATTGCAGAAATCGTCAAATTACTAATCAGTAAATATAAATTTCAGGGGTGGAAACTGATTCCATGGCTAAAAATACTGATCTTACTGACTAAAAGACTCTGAAATACTGACTATTTACTGACCATCTACTGACCTAATCTCATTGACCCCTCCGTTGGTCAATTTAGCATCGAAATGGGTATTTATGTGTTACTTGAGACATTTAATGACTGCGACAAGCATTTCCGATGAGCTGCAGCAGTGGAGCAGTTACGGAAGGCACACACAGCCCAAGAGTCAGAACTAATTTGACTATCTGACATACGTGAAAGATATGACGAACCTAATAAAAATCAGCGAAATTTTCCAGTTCGGCGACGACTTTTGCCTAATATTTAGCACTATTTTACTTAAAAGCAAGTCTTTACATTGTTGTTTAAGTGGTCGCTTGATGTCGGATTAGGGCTACGCAGGTAAAACGAAGTTTGTCCATCGTAAATTTGTATTGGTTTTGCTCCCGAAGCCCAGTGATTCTACTCATGAGAACAAGCAACTTTTGCGGAGAAAATTTTTCGTCTTTCCACACAAAATGTGTTATCACCACTTTTGTATGAAAAGTCAAAACAATATTTTTACCCTACAAGGTAGAAAAAGTTTACTTTATAAATACTTCGAAATTTGCTTACAAAAGTGCTTTTATTTGAAATTTGAATGTGATGGTAAACTAGTGTACCAGGATTTTTCTTTCTCTTAATATGGTACTGGCCGCATTGATTGGCCAGTTCTTGACAGTTATTTTCCGTTAATAGTGCCTTTGAAACCACGACGCTACGCTCAAGATTCTTTTTCTGTACCTCTTGTTTCGCTCGTGGTTCGATCCTAGAATCCTTCTCTTGCTCGGGTTTTAAAATAAGCCTCACACGCCAAACAATAACTATTTTCGATATCAATTTCTTCTTCGAAATGTTGCTTGTTGTCATAAGAAAATTCACTTGCCTTCGGGAGCAAAACCACAAAAAATCTCGTATAATATCAGATGGAAGACACGCGACACCCTGTGCACAACCAGGAACCAGTGTCGCAGAGGCTAAAAAGCCGCAAAAACTTCGGCAAGTGTGTCGATAGCCTGAACTCCGACCCTTCATTCACGAGCTCGCTGCAGACTGTGTTGTGGCTTGAAAGAATTTAACTTCCTTCTCTTTTTGTTGAGCCTTCAGTCTTTCGCCTGGCCAACATTTGCCATGGCTAACCTGGAAATCTCTAAACAGACTTCGGATCCAGGTTGGCTGCAGTAGAGACGACATGTCCAGGTGAGGTTTCTCGAAGGATCTTAACCTGGACTACACGAGCGGTGTGACACAAACAATGGCTCTCATAACATCATGTTTTGCGTCCCCTTCCTCCTGCATGCAGCAATAATTAATGGACGACACATAAAATGCAGTTCATGCGGCCGAATTTTAGGCTAAGAAAGTATGACGATTGCAATCGACACGCACAGAAGAAGCTCAAGTCAAAACAGACTGCAAACGCCACTTCATGTTCACATTCTGATTGCAAGGGTTGCATTTCGAGTTGCTATTCTAGCAAAATTTTGCTAGGCCAGTTTTGCGGGCCAAATATACAAAGAGGGACAGAAATGATAAATTCACATGTTTATCACCACAATTTACAGAAAATGCACCACTTTTATGAAAAAAGAGAATGCCCTCGATCCCAGATCCTCAAAATACTGGCTTTACTGACCATTTTTCGAAAAAACTGACTTTTACTGACCTTAGTAAAAAAAACTGACTTTTACTGACTTTACTGACCATTTTCCACCCCTGAAATTTGTACTAATGGAAAGATAAGCGTAAGAAAACTAAAAGATTCCTTCGTGTGTATGGTTGCCGTTGACTTTGACGATTTCGTTGTCAATGGTGACGACGGAAGCACTGCACTTCATAGCAGTTCGATTGCTGCACACCCACCACACTTTAGAATAGTTCGCCTGGTTCTTGGAGTACCGGAACCCTTTATGCCACAAGTACGTTCGTGTTCCTTGACGTTCTATTTGCGCTACAAAATATTATAAATGGTACAAGTATTTTTTTTTAAACTGTCAAACTACCATCAGACCCGAGACACTTGGACTGAAAAATTAATGACACTAGAAACATGTTAGAGTAGGAAATAAATGATATAAAATTTTATCAGAACTAAAACGGGACCATTTTTGACAACAAAGGTTTTATGGGGTTTTGGACATCACAGAATCCAGAAATCAATGTTGTCAAGCCGAAATCCTACTAGTTCAAAAAAGTCAAAAAATAACCTAGGCTAATTTACGGTGTGAGGTTTTTGTTTTAAAACTGTTCCTTAGGTCACCCTGAACATATCTGGAAAATTCTGCAGTGTTCAAAACCCCAGAAAAACTAGACTGTCAGATCTGGTCCCATTTAAGTTCTGACCCTAAGAAGGAGAGCCAAATTATGAAATTCGTCCCAGTCTATGTTGGAAAGGGAAGGTCTCAGTCAATATTCCTAAACTAAATCAATATGTTTTGAAAAAAAAACAGGTCAGACGAGCGTGTATCAAGGAGTTTCTTATGATAAGATCGTAGCAATTGGAAGGATAAATTCTCGGTCTTACGGGAATGAGGCGTTTAGTTGGAACTTGTCAAGAGTTGTAATTGTTACATAGAAGTTTATGATGAAATTTTATATTTATTCAGCGATAGAATAATATAACAGTGCCAGACATCGCAAATGTGCTTAAATAATAAGCAATAAATAGAAATTATAGTGATGGAAAATTAATCGTTAAAAACCTGGAGGATTCCTTCGTGATACTGATCGGTGACATTGCCGATTTTATTGTAAAAATGGTGACGACACAGAAGACTGCACTTCGAGGCAGTTCACTTGCTACATTTCCACTACATCTTAGAATAGTTTGCCGGGTTCTTGGAGTACCAGAATCCGTTGGGCCGCAAGTACGTTCATGTTCTTTGATGTTATAATATGAGTAATGTTAGAAAAACAACACAATATACCCAAGACTAGACGCCACATTCAACACACACATAAAAGTCCAAACATGATAGGGTTCCCTGTTTAGTTAAAACAAGGACTGCAACAAGAAGGGCAGAATCAAGACAAAGAGAATGTGCATTAGCGTTTATATGAAAAAGAATATTATTTTTTATATATTTGATTAGTTTACTAAACAAAAAAAATACAAATATGAGGAGAACTTGAAAGAGTCGATTGCTATTAATACTATTTTATCTTTAAGTCAATTCGAACTTTTTAAGATTCATTTAGTAAATAACTTTATTATTACTATAACTATACAGGGTGTAACAAAAGGGAATACTTAACCTGAAAGATGTAAATCTGCCCATGAAACTTAAAAACTTTCCCTAAGGAACATAGGTCGAAATATGAAAAACGAAATTAACGCTCCCATAGAAGCTGAATCAGCTGATAGCGCATTATCTCTGGGAGGTCAAAATTTTATGTTTTTATTTGGGGTAGTTGTTAGGTTTCATGGTTTCATGGGCAGAATCACATCAGGGTTGAAATACCCCTTCTGTTACACCTTGTAGAATACACAAATCTATCACACATTCACTGTCACTACATATTTAAGAGTGTATAAAGAGAAAGTTTTACCACTACCAATACGAGTATTTAATTTTATTTACTACTACTATAAGTCGTAATTTATTTTTTATCTTTTAGTCGACAATCTTGTCTTTCTCGCCTCTTACTTAGGTGCTGAGCTCATCTCTAACACTTCTTCTCGTCGCCTTTGGTCTGATAGGCGACCCATAATATGCCCGTACCATCGAATTCGGCTTTCAAGAATTTCTTCAAGGATGGATTTTGCTTTAAAGTTGCAAGGTTACCCCCAGGCCAGCGCAGCATTCTCAATCCATTGGTACGGAGATGGTCTTCCTACTGCGTTTTAAGCTGATAACACTCGGCACTGAATATGATTGCCGGGTGAACTGCGGTGCTGCATATACCTTGCCTTTCATATGCACCGGCATTCTTTTGTAGCATAGGCCCAGCTCCATCCATTTCATTCATCCTGTGTTTACGCGATGGCTTACAACTCCATCGATGGCGCCATCACTGGATATCATCGGGCCAAGGTAGCTATTTGAAGCTTTCAACCTGCTTTAGCGGAGTGTCTTTCAAGTGGATGGAGTTGAGTGTGATACTATCACTGAAGCTGCAGCGTGGTACTCAGTTTTTTTGCTAATTGATACTCAATCTTGCGTCTTCTAGTGCTACTCTCCACTGACTCAACATACCTTGCAGGTTGTCTGCATCTCCGCTTTTTTAAAGCCTGAATTTCATGAAAATTTAAATTTACTATGTACTTAGTTTATTAATTTAACGCGCCAAACTATAAGATACCTAATAAAAAATTTGCTTGAAACTAAAAACCGAAGGAAACATTAATACTTATTTTTAAACGTGGTTATGTTCATTCTTTTTGCCGATAATTTTGTCGTTGCATGAGTAAAGCGAGGCCCTGCAGCCAGCGGTCCACCTGCAACAGCGCCACAGCACCCTGGACTTTTTGTATTTAGAGTGACGATTGTACCGATAATTGCCCCAGTGTATCACAACATTGCCTCGTTGAGATGTCGAAAACTTCGGCCCATAGAGCTCTGCAACTTTTGGAAGATCCGCTGTCTCTGAAAATGCTGACGCAGATGTAATTCCTGGGGACTCTATTGTTGGTAGGAATCCTGTTAGTCCTTGAAACCCTGTAAAACTTGGCGTTATGGGAAATTCTGTAACAAATAAAATATTAAATTATATATAGTGTCTAATTCAGTTTGATTCAAATAAACTAAGCATGCATCTGTTAATATAGTTATGAAGAGATAGAAAATTAAGTTGTTAAACTTAATTTTATATTGGATTCTATCACCATTCTCAATATTTTTTCGTGCACATCAGGGTTGTGAGAAAAAAATATAATTAAATATAATAAATGTGTTATCTATTATATTATTTTTACCCGACTGCCCCAAAACAGGAGGCTTAGGTTTTTCGAATGTATTTATGTATGTAAGTATGTCGATTTCTTTGTCGCGCTCTGCAACCTAAACGGCTTGATATATAGGGTGACTTTTAATTAGATCTTGATAGAAAAAGGTATGAATGTACTCATGATACTGAACAACTTTTCCCAAGGAACATAGGTCGAAATACGAAAAACCAAAATGCGCTATCAGCTGATTCAGTTTCTATGGGAGGTCAAAACTTGATTTTCGTATTTCGACCTATGCTTCTTTGGGAAAGTTGTTCAGTATCATGAGTACATTCATACCTTTTTCTATCAAGAACTAATTAAAAGTCACCCTATATTTCAATATGTGAGACGTACGTATTCATTGTGGGAGTATCATAGGGTATAATATTTTAGTACGGCACCTTTGAAGAAAAAAAGGAGGTAATAAAAATTTTAAAATCTTTTACAACGTGGGTATCACACAACAGCTGATAAAAATCTGATTCTAAGGTTGATCTTTCATAAATAAAACTAAAAAGTACTAAATAAAAAAAAATCTCTCAAAAAACAAAATACCCGACTGTGTACGTAGCAAAATATAAAGTGATAAGAGAAAAAATAGGTTCTAAAAGCTAAGCTCGAAATTTTGTTTGAGCAATGAAGAATGAACCATGCCATGTTTTTTATCGATAACTACTTAAGATATTGACAAGCCCGTTGGTGTGGTTGGTAGTGAGCCTGCCTTTCACGCCGCGGGCCGTGGGCTGTATTTATTTATTTAGTATGGAAATACAAACTTAAATTTAAGTTTTCCAAAAAAGATCCTACAGTTCAATTCAGAATTCAAATTGTCAAACATTGAGACAAACTAACCGTAAACTTAAAATTTTGGCAGAACTGGAACACCCTTTATATGAATTTTCACAAATCATTGGATACTACCGTAAGATACTTGCATAGAATTTCCCAACACATATTTCTTAGGAAAAGTTGTTCAGTTTAGTCTACTGGCCCTTTCAGTTTTTGGTACACCCTGTATTACAGATTTTTACAAAAAATCTAATAGAATATCCAGTCAGGTAGATAACCAATTTTAAAATACGCTCAATGAAACCAATTTTGCGTAAATCACCTTTTTAATTTTTAGGTTAAGAAGTTAAGTTTCTAAATTACATTTATATTAAGTTCTTTGGTGAAATGTTTTGCACAAATTAACTATTTATTATTATTAACTAATAAGGGAACACCCCTTATTTGAACTAACTCAGACAAGTGGAAACTGCCGCTAGATACCTTGCATGAAGATTATTGCACATGCAAAGTTTCATCGAGATCATTTAATTTTGAGCCGTTTCGCAAGGCGCAAATGTCAAGTTTTCATTTTCGTTGTACGACAGCTACGAATACCCTCAAAATAAGGGCCTGCAAAAAACTACTCAGATTCCTTCAATAGAATGGAAAATTTAAAATAATTATGGTGTCAATCAACATCAACAACTCAAAATCGTCAACATCTTTTATAATGCGCACGGCTAAAGAGTGAAATTCTCTGCCTGCGTCTGTGTTCCCGAGTTCATATAACCCGAATCTATTCAAGTCGCGAGTGAATAGGCTTCTTCTGGGTAAGCTCGTTCCATCGTCGACCTCATCTCTGTCTTCAAGACTAGATCGAGGTCAAAGGAAGCCCATTTTCAATAAAAAAAAACGGACTATTCATTCAGCCGCTAGGCTAAAACGTGATGGACAGACCGACCGACGTACGGACATTTTATTTGTAAGCGGTTTCTCGAAAACAGGTCTAAGGATTTCGATGAAATTCACCATACGAGGATTTTCGGGGCGAAAAATCGATCTAGCTGGCTGGGAAACCTAAATACTTGCGTCTCACTCGTTATCTCGTAAGGTGACAATCTGACCCAGCGATCTATTTTTGATTCGCTCGGGCCGGGCGATTGATAATCGCTCGTGCAAGTGATTATCGCTCGAGCGCCAGGTTTTAAAAAGTGTTCTAAACGATATAGTGCAATTATGGACTTTATGATCTGTACTTAAGGTTGAAATTTGTGGGCACCCCGCCATGGATCTTTATGCCAAGTGGCTTTCTGATATCGCAAACGCCAGTAGAATAGAATGAAAATGTATGGGATTGACATTAGCTAACGAAATGTCACGTGACAGCTAATGTCAAACCCATAGAGTTTTATTCTATTCTATACCGTTTGCGAAAATAGAATGCCACTTGTCTCAGGGCCCAGTTTGCTATTATCAGCTAATCTGAGACATTATTGTTTTTTACAAGTAGTTCAGTTCAATCGTCTCCTTCCTCTTGTCTGAATTTATGATAAGCCCGGAAGCAAATATTAATGCATAGATTGACATTGCATTGCAGACATTTCCAGACTGTCCTAGAAACTATTTTTTTCTCTGCACACAGGCGGCATCGAGTCTGTGTTGACCCGGTCCTGGTAGGGAAGTGATCGTGTTCCACATATGGTTTGTTTTCGCGCGCTGTTTTGGAGTTATGTACAGTTAGTGTTGTTTTCTTGGACTGTAATGTTTGATTACTTATTACGCGCGACTCAACGGTCAGGTCTATGTCCCTGTGTATTTTTAAAAGGTCCTCCGCTAGCACTTTTCTAAACTGCCGATGAGATATTTTTTTGTTTTGACTGCTAAATATTATAAAGCAGTTAAAAACTGCCGTGTTAAACATGCGGCGGAACAATGTCTTGTACCAGGCACGATTCTTCACTCATTCAAGTGGCTGAGCCGCCAACAATTGATCCTTGCGATCCACTCCACCCATTGATTTATTATAATCGAGAACGACGCTCGGTTTACAGGTCTTATTGTATTTTTCCTGTGTTTTGATAAGATGATGGTAAGTCGATATCATGCTTACTAAATTTGCATCACGCCATACCATCACTGATAAATCAGAACAATAGCTGGCAACGATTTCGCCTTGTCGAAGATCACTCTTTTCTATTTGCTTTACGAGTAATGAGGAAGAAACATCCTCTCGATGCAACCTTAAAGTTCCAAAACAGTCCGTCTTTTCTCTTTTAAGACATCGCGCAAGAAGAGGACTATTATAAAAAATATCCATAATCAGGGTGTGACCGCGATTAAGTAACGGCGTGGCTAGGTCGTAAACAGTTTTGGCCGTTGTGTTTGTATCTTGTCGTTCTAATGTCTCAGCCGAGTCTGTCAAGTTATCTATAGCATTTTCTTTACTTGGTTTTTCAGCCGCACCTGCTTCGTTTTTTGGGTTATTTGAATTTTCGATAGGTTTGTTTTTACCAGCATAAACGCAAAACTTCCATAAATATCCTGTTTTTGAGTCACAAAGTTCATAGGTCTTTATCCCAGCTTGTGTGGCCTTTGTCTGTATTTTTTGAGAAAAGTTAAGCCGCCTATGCCATTTTAAAAGATATTCGTCAAGAGCGATTTCTTGAGATGGCATGAACATGGTGGAAAATTTTTCATTGAAATAATCAATTACTGGTTGGATTATACTAAGCCTGCTAGGATTCGTTGTGGTCTGGTTATCGGCAAAATGGAGCATTGATTCTAATAGTTGGTATCGATTATATGACATTATCCTTGAAATGTAAGGCATAGTGCCAAAACCATTGAAAGAAAAATATGCCTGTTCATTTGGGAAGGGATATAGTCCTTGTAAAATCATCAGAGCAAACAAACTGATCATCTCATTTCTATTTGTGTCAGTCCATCGAAGAGCTCGTGAGTTTGGAGAAAGCTTATTTTGTTCTCTTAAACAGTCAAGTTTTTGTCTGGCAAAACGATTGGTTTCAATGCAAATTCGGTCTATGAAATCTGAGTCAAACATTTTATAAAAAACATCGACTATACTAGTTTGTGCAGTAACATCAAAAGTGGGCCCTGGATTGGGTCCTGTAAATATTTCACGTTCAGATGTGAATGTAGTTCTATCTTTCTTCCATTCAAAGTTGTAACAATCTTCTGGTAAGAGTTCTCGTATGGAACGGTCATTTTTTGCGTCTTCATTTTTAAGAAACAGCATTTCAGACGGTCTTAAATTTGATGCTGAAGCAAAGTCTGTGATAGCGTCCCGCGGTGTAAGTGTCGGGAGACCACAAGTCCCCTCGTCGATATCAATGTCATCATCGCTCGGCTCCATTATGTTTATCCAGGCAATAGCTTCTCCAAAAAATTGGTTGAAAATACCTACAACAAAAAAAAATGTCAGGTGTAAGAAAAACTAAGCACTATTTTATTCTGTTGTTGTTCAGTTTCACGGTCTTTTATAGTAGTCCTTAAATTTTTTTTTACACCTTGTATATAGGTAGGTAACGAGCATTTGCTCATTACTTCGTGCGCATGTACTGAAGACAGACTTTCATTGTCAAGTGCTACTCAAAACTGAACTCCTACGGAAGAACTCTTTTTTATAATCTGTAGTGTACAGACAAACTCATTTTACAATTCTAAACAGGTATTAGATATATTCTAAGGAAATAGTGAACAATATTTTGGCATGTTGCTTAGACCATGAAACTGAACAACTTTTCCCAATCAACTAAGGTCGAATATAGCCTTTAAGCTGTAAAATCATGTTGTGGCACAGATGAAATAATAGTAAACTGACGGTATTTTAGCTCTATAACGAAAAATATTCATTGTTATCTTAGTTTTAAATTCGAGGTATTACCTTCATGTTTACCTACAACTTGTAACGGAAAGGTGTGATAATATTGAAGGGTGTGAATCTGCCCATAAAACTGAACAACAACTGATCAACAACAAAAACAGCAAGAGGAACATAGGTCGAAATACGAAAAACCAAATTTGACCTCCCATATAAAATGGGCTATCAGCTGATGCAGTTTCTATGGGAGGTCAAAATTGATTTTGTTCTATGACCTATGTTCCTTGGGAAAAATTGTTCAGTTTCATAGGCAGATTTACACCCTACCTTTCCATTACAAGTTGCATGTAAACATGAAGCTTATACTACGAATTTAAGTAAGATAAGAAAGAATAATTTTTGCTATAGGGCTATAACAATGTCAATTTAGTAGTATTTCATGTAAGCAACAACATTTTTTATGAAATCTAGGTAGATATATAGCTTAAGGGCTATGTTCGACCTTAGTTCATAGGGAAAAGTTGTTTAGGCGTAGGCCAGACAGCAGAGGTGCGCCGTACGGCACGCCTTCGGCGCACCTCTTCTGTCTGGCTTACGCCGCGTCGTTCTTCTACATTTTGTATGCAAGTGATTTAAACAGGTGACGAAACGGCATGCCAAAGGCGCACTGTCAGTGCACCACCGGCGCAAGGCCTGCGCAACCACCAGCACGCCGCACAGTCTGCTGCGAGTGCCACAGTCGGCCACCGATTCCGTCGTCCAGCCGCGATGTGTACCACGGGGGCGCTAGAAGCGCGCCTCGGGCGCACCAGAAGTGTGCCACGGGCGCAAACTATGTGCGCTCGTAGCGTGCCACAGACGCATCCGATGCGCGCCGCGCCGGTTCTGTCTGGCTTGCGCCTCCTATCTTAAGAATCTATATTCATAAGAATCCTATGTATCTGTCGCAGTCAACTGCGGTTAATTGACTGCCGGCATTAAGTGGCTGATTAAACCAGTTGGCTGCGAGCGACATATGTATATCTATTTATAATAAGAATTGTATTATCGCACATTTCAGTTACACGCTGTATAGGGTGACTTTTAATTATACGTAGTTCTTGATAGCCAAAAGATATGCATGTATGTACTCATGATACCGAACAATTTTTCTAAAAGAACATAGGTAGATATATGAAAAAAATATTTTTGACTCGTCATTGTAAAATAATCAGCTAATCGGCAATTTTGTATGGGAAAGCCAATTTTTTTCTTGTATTTTAACCTATGTTCCTTGGGAAAATTTGTTCAGTGTCATGAGTACATGCATATCTTTTGCTATTCTTATCTATCTTATATTATTCTTTATTATCTTACTTAAATTCGAGGTATATAAGCTTCATGTTTACATGCAACTAATTAAAAGTCACCCTTTTTAACCCAGCACAAACGCAAGCTGATGCTGCTACGCCGTTACATTACTTGGTTTTATTTCTGGCAATGTGTAGAATAATTATTAAATCAATATCACTTTAATATTTGTAAAAACTTTAATGATTGTGCTCATCATGCATCTTAACAATTTCAAAATCCTTAGTCCCGATGCTTGCCTTGCAGCCTTTGTTCTTTCTTGTGCAGTACCACATAGCACTACTACCCTTATACGCCATCATTTTATTGAACCTGAACTTTCCACATTGCAACACAGGCCTCCCATATCTTGAGGTAGTCCATTCCACCACAACTACAACAAAGTGTTTTAACATGTAATTTAATATTAAAGGCACTATGAAGTAAAATATATCAGGAGAAATGTATAAGGTAAGTATTCTTCCATCATCGCATCGCAGCATCAATCATCTTAAAAATTAAAATCATATTTAAATTATTTCACTATTTGTCATAACATTGTTTGTGTATTATTTTTTTAGCCTTCTTTTCCCTTTAAATTCATTTCCATTTAAGCTCTTTTTACCTACCTGCATATACCTGTATACAGATTTTATAACTTGAAAAGGATATATCCCTCTAAAAACATTTCATGTAAACAAAGTAAGTTGCTAAGATTTACAAATTCATAACGCTCTCACTGTTTAAAAGCTATCAAATGTCAGGAAGAGCCAAGCTCTGGTTTGTTTTAAACTTTCGCACTTCTCACACATTTTATTTTATTCGCGCTAAGACCCGGAAAAAAATAAATAGCCAAGCTCTGAATCTACACACTATGCATCGTGGTCATAAAATATGACAAATGGCTATAAAAAAATAAAACATGATTAAAAAATTTAAAATAAAAAACTTTACTTGAAAAGGTGTTTTGGCAATGAAAACCAAATACACTACTGATTTTATTGAATCCGCTTACAATTACAGATTCTGTTTAATTGACTCCTTCTTCTGAGCTGTGGTTGATATGAATTTGTTATTTTTCCACCTACATAACAAACTAACTTTAGTCATCTCGTTCAATATGCATGATTGTGTTTATTCTTGATTTGGACAACTTCTTCTTCAAAAGTGATTACAACCACGCGGCAGCCCCGCTGTTTATGGGAACAGCGCCAAACGTTCTTAGATTTTAGGCCCCCGTTTTTATCAGCGTAAAACTTTGCTCCATTCATGATCAGCACTGTTGCTCCTTTGGCGGTTTTTTCATAATGAGCTAAAATATAACACATTCCTAACATAAAATACCTGTAAAATATTATCAGCTAGGGTAAAGGCAGATAATTTGTACCATCCTCGGAACAATAACTAAAGGTGCTGTGCACTTGCGGAACCCTAAAATATTATCAGCTAGGGTAAAGGCAGATAATTTGTACCATCCTCGGAACAATAACTAAAGGTGCTGTGCACTTGCGGAACCCTAAAATATTATCAGCTAGGGTAAAGGCAGATAATTTGTACCATCCTCGGAACAATAACTAAAGGTGCTGTGCACTTGCGGAACCCTAAAATATTATCAGCTAGGGTAAAGGCAGATAATTTGTACCATCCTCGGAACAATAACTAAAGGTGCTGTGCACTTGCGGAACCCTAAAATATTATCAGCTAGGGTAAAGGCAGATAATTTGTACCATCCTCGGAACAATAACTAAAGGTGCTGTGCACTTGCGGAACCCTAAAATATTATCAGCTAGGGTAATGGCAGATAATTTGTACCATCCTCGGAACAATAACTAAAGGTGCTGTGCACTTGCGGAACCCTAAAATATTATGCGGAACCCTAAAATAAATTTTCACCGAGGTATGGAGGAGAAACCGGAGAGTTGAGGATGTTGAATAGTAAAGAGAGGGCATGTACGCAACGTCGCTGACGAATCGGTAATAGTTTTAGTTTATTCCTATACTCAGATACATGATCGTATTTCCTAAGACCGAAAATGAAACGTATACACATGTTTTGCAGCCGATCGAGTCTGTTCAAAAGGAGCTGGGATAAATCCAAGTAACTGATATCTGCATAATCTAGGATCGGAAGGACTAAGGAATTAACGAGCTCAGTTTTAGTTTTTACGGGAAGAAGATTTTTCCATCTTTTCATCGACCCAAACACAGCAAAAGTTTTACGACAGACGGTTTCTTCTTGAGGAAGCCAGGAAAGATTTTTGTCAATTAGCAAACCCAGGTTCTTGACAACATCCACAAACGGCAATTGGCAGTTATTCAGTATTACAGGGGGAAGGTTTGTAAATGATATCCGATCTAGCTGCTTTGTCCCACCGACGATAATGACCTGAGACTTAGCTGGATTAACAGTTAGATCAAAGGATTTGCTCCAGTTGTGAATTTTTGCAAGATCATTATTTATAGAGAAAATAACGTCTGAGACCTTATCAGCCGGACCTTGGCAGTATAACTGAAGATCATCAGCGTAGAGGTGAAAGGAGGAAGATATGTGAGAAGTAATAGAATTTATAAAAATCGAGAAAAGGAGGGGAGAAAGCACTCCACCCTGCGGCACACCAGTAGTAATGGGACAGTAGGTAGATGATTTATTGTCTAACCGAACGCACTGCTGGCGGCCACTAAGGTAGCTGCGGAACCATTTAACGGTGATTGGAGAAATATTTAGTGAGGATAATATACTAAGAAGAATATCGAAATCTATAGAATTAAAAGCATTGCTAAAATCAAGAAGTACGAGGACAGTTACTAACTGCTTTTCCATACCGAATCGGATGTCGTCAGTGACCTTAATCAAAGCGCTGACTGTGCTGTGTCCAAGTTGAAAGCCTGATTGGAAGGGACTGAGAAGCTGATTACGTTGTAGAAAGATACAGAGTTGTTGGAGTACCAGGCGCTCAAAGACTTTCGATAGAAACGGCAGGATAGAAATTGGGCGATAGTGGGAAGGATGTGAAGGATTGTAAATTTTTTGGAGAGGTATTACATAAGCTTGACGCCAGACATTAGGAAAGGAAGCAGTACCTAGTGAGGTATTAAAGATATGACATAGAATAGGAGACACTGTTTCTAGAGTCAACACTATCATTTTTCGACCAATACCATCCAATCCCTCGGCGTCCGATTTTATGGCGTTGATAGATTTCTCTACCTCTTTTACTGTAATAGCTCTAAAGGCGAACTGATCATAATATGGGGTAGGAATATTTGTCAGATGCAGTAATGTCTTAGATTTTTCAACGGCAGTCACAGAAGATGCAGAAGAGAAATGGCTATTTAAAAAGTTGAGATCTATTTTAGTGGCTTGTAAATTCAACTGCTTAGATTTACCTATTCCAAGAGATCGCATAAACCTCCACACTTTTGCCTGGTCACAATTTTTTACCGATTCATGTATATAGGATCGTTGTGCGTCCCTACACAGCTTATTAGAACGATTTCTTAGGTATCTATATTTGTCACGATTATCATCAGTAGGTTTTTTACAATATTTTACCTTAGCTCTATCCCTTCTAGTCATATAAGCTTTAATTTCTGGAGTAAGCCAAGGAGCTGGTAAGTGTTTAAGCTTAATAGGTCTTAGAGGAGCATGTATATCAAAGAGCTGAGTGAGAATTGAATTGAAGATTTCAACTTTTCCATCAATCGTAGGCGCACTAAACACAGCATCCCAATTGATTTCCTTCAGGTCACTCATAAACTTTTCATTATTAAATTTTTTGAAGCTACGCATCATTACTATACGCCGCTTGGGTTTTGGGTATTTAATTTTGTAAGACACATATATAAGATCATGATATGAAAATGCGGAAGCCGAAAATTGTCCATGAGCAGCGACGTGTTCAGTCGAAGAAACGATACTCAGGTCAAGTAATGAGGGTTGACAGTGTGGAAAATTATGAGTAGCTTGTGAAGGTAGAAGGTGTACTCGTAAGTTAGAGGAATTTATTAGAGAAATGAGTTTTTTCGAACGATGATCATTCTTAATAAGACAGGTATTAAAATCTCCCATAACTATTAAATGGTCGCAATACGGCACAAATTGCTCAAGCAAATTTTCCAGCTCTGAAAAATAATTTATTTTAAGATGAGGACTGTAGAAAACACCTAGTAATAGTTTCTTGTAACCAAACAGTACTTCCAAAAATAAATATTCACAGTGGTTAGTGTGTACGTTTGTTTTTTTGACGATCTTGTTTTCGAAAGTAACTCCTGAAGCCCTGCAGCCCTTGTACTTCCACCGAATCATCACGCCTTTATGGGTAGTTCTCATTTTTGGGTCAAAAAGTTTATAGAAAATGAAAACGTCTTTTTTATAAAAATTATGTAGGATCTTATAAGTTTAGGTCACACTGTACTACAAAAAAATATTCACCGACCTTGCAGCAGCTCCTACAGACCCTGCAGCTTAGCATGGAAAATAAATTAATTCCATGGAAGTGACAATCCTTTCATTAATGTACTCTGTTGTGAGATATGACAAAAGAGTTACGCAAATTCTGGTCTATATGTATCTCTTCGATAATTTTAAAAAGGTTTTCGAGCTTTAGTATTCAAAATAACAAGAAATAAGTGAAGTAAGCATCATACAATTTTGTCACTTCCGTGGACCTGAGGAAGTGAGACATCCATGGAAATGAGCGTAAATCTCATACATTTTTGTCCACGGGAACATGGAAGTGACGCCATGGAAGTGACATTTTTACATTGTTATGTACGATACTAAACCCCAAAAGCAGGCAGGACTAAGCGAATTCGCCAAAGTATTTTTGATGTGATAACGCATTTAAACGACCAAACTAAAATAAATAATTGAAAGGTGCATAGCTCTGATGAACAACAAAATTGTGACCACTTATTCTTGACGAGTTGTAAGAATAGACATTCAACATTTTTTTTCTCGTAAACTACACGCCGCAGCAAAAAAATTATAACTGAATCAAAATATGATAGATCAATCCTTGTCTATGCGAATTTGTTATGATATTAAAGTTACGACCAGTGTGACACACGTCCATGGAAGTGACCAAAAACTAAATCACAAACTTTAAGTCAGCAGTCCAAACATTTACTTAACGTTTTAGATGAATATGCTTGTGTATTTATAAAGTAAATATATTCTCAATAATATTGGCATTCTTTCTTTCCATATTTAGTCAACCAGATAAAGCACAGATTTTTTTTTCTTCACTTAGACCGTCTAGTCACACCCACGGAAGGGACATTTTTGATGATTAAAATATTTATAAAAAAATAGCTATCTATTATATCTAACTATTAATTTATTAAATTTATAGTATTTTATCTATTCATTCATAAAACAAAGCACTATTTCGATATTTAGCTACTGCTTCTTAGAAAAATAGCAGTCACAGTCAGTTTTTAGCAGTCACAGTCACTTATAGTTCAATATGGTGACCACTTATACTGCGTGCAAAATAACTCTGTCTGTGAACATTAATGCGCAGAGGTCAAAAAATGAGTCGCGGGGGTAAGTTCCCCCACAAGACGAGCGAATCGTTCACCACCCATGCGCAGAAAATAACCGTCATAGACACTTGTCCTGAACGCGCTGTACCATCAGGTGGCCCACAAGCTCGCTTGCTCACTTGTTACATTAAAAAATATATTTACTGAAGATGAACCCTCCCACTCTAATCATTTTGTTGCCCTGTTTTGATCTCACAAAAATGACTAAGAAAAATAAAAACATTTTTCATTTAGTACAAATTCAGGACGTTCTGAATAAAGGTCCGGTGAAAAGTACCCTAAACCGACAAGCTTGTATGACAGGGTT
Source organism: Athrips mouffetella (assembly GCA_947532105.1). Classification (NCBI taxonomy): domain Eukaryota; kingdom Metazoa; phylum Arthropoda; class Insecta; order Lepidoptera; family Gelechiidae; genus Athrips; species Athrips mouffetella. The sequence goes on along the minus strand of OX383964.1, from coordinate 22,169,470 downwards.
GATAAAAATAGTACATTACTGCCATGGCTGACAAAAAAGGTATTGAAGGATGAACGTGATAACGTGGGCAGAGGCGAAGCCGGTTTTTATGGTCATTGGACCTTGTATCGTAATAATAAAAGTATCTATAATAGTACATTCGAGGAGTATAGAGAGTATAAAGCCACGAATAATTAGTGATAGGCACGACTATTGCTCATTTATATAAATATTTGCATGCCTGTTTCGCAGACTAGATACTAAGACTTTTTTTTCTATAAGATCTGGAATTTGTATTTTGTAAGTATCTCTGCAAATAAACGTTTCTATTCTATTCTATTCTATTCTATTCTACATTAAGATGCACGTGCGCTATTTCGGATATTACGGCCGAGGCTCAAAAATTGCAGCCCGAGCCGCAGGCGAGGGCGTAATGGAGCCGAGGGTGTAATCACCAAAGCGCACAAGCTTCTTACGACGTTTTTCAACACATTTGCGAATAAAAACAAATCGAATTCGCTTACCTGTAATTCCTGAGCCTCCATTTTTCGTTCTCACAATACTTTTCAACATGGAATAAATACACCACAAAGAGCTAAGTTTATACTTATTCGCCAGCTCATTGAAATAAGCCAAAAACACATTCTCTTAAAACGAATTGGCATTTTGTGCTGTTCTTCCATTCAATGAAGTTTTCTTAGGCAAGAATGTAGGTACCTATTTTTCCTTTGATTTTGCTGGAAGAGACTCTCACTTGCATTTTGTGCCCCAGTAATTATTTCCTGTGGGGTTAAATTAAGTTCTTCTTCATTGCTTGAAACCGACGAATGACATTGTTAGTTAGTCACAAAAATCAAAGCAAATGAAAATACTTCTGAAAAATGGCGCGCGGAATTCTTGTTGCGCGCGCATTTCTTTTTTCAAATGAGCTGTGCTGTGACGAAGCAGTGGCAATGCTCCCAAACAGCGTAGTCATTGAAAAAGTACAAAAACTTTAAATTTATTGCTTACAAAATCAATTAATGTTAATTTGTTGTCAAATTTAACTAATCTCATGCAAAAAACTGTTAATGTAATATATGTTCATCAACATTACGTATATATTTACGAAAAGGTCATAAATATTTTAGACATTAGAACTCCTTGCTCTTTGTTAATATAAAAAAAAACATAAATTATATAACTAGTGCTGTAATATATAATGAGAAAAGCACGCGTTTTTAATAAGCTGGATTATGGACCTATGTGTTGAAAAACCCTTTACGTTAATTCATCGTTTTGAAAAATTTACAATGGTCAGACATCTGACCCGGTACAATTTTATTATAGGCACATAGAAGAAGATAACTTTTAAGGGTACAAAATAAATCTGCCAAACATGGATTCACCTATATAAATATTACACCATATTTTTGGTGAAGATTTACATACACTCCATTTTGTACAGAATACTTTTGAGGCGGGTGAGTGTGTTGAGTGAACATTCTAATAATTTTCCGGTCAGCGGTAGTCACCATCACGGCCCGACAACCTTGCGACGACTGCTGTCTGCAAGCCCAACGCAACATTTTAGGGTTTTTCACCCGGTTGTTGACTTGACAATAATACACATAGTCATTGAAGAGAGCCAAAGGTTTTCCCCATTGGCTGGTCAGCCACTGGACTAAAAATATTAAATGACTCAGTTAGTTATATCATCAAAGAAATTACACAAACAATTTATAGGTCATCTAGTGCATAAATAAAACATGTAAAAATAATCTTGATAGCAAGCAAAAAAATGTTGCAAAATGCAATTGAATTTAAACAGGCATGAAGTTACTACGTTAGCGACAGAATTAATTTCAAAGCGGAAACTTGATAAAGGCTCAATCTAAAATAAAACTAAAATAAGTTAAATATTTTTGCAGCCCTTAGAAGAATGTGTAGAACAAGACCAGCGCGTTTTCTGCCTAATCACACTTAAACAGTCTGTAAAACGTTAACCCTCCAATACCTATACAGATACTAATCAATGATTTTAAGGTATTTCAAAAAAGTTGCATTTTAATTTACAGATATTTCTGAATTTTATGAATACCTATATTAACCCTGTGGTTACAAAAAAAAAAACAATTAAATATCTATAATATTATTTTTATTATTATTTTTATTTAAATCAAGATGACAGAGATCCATACAATGATTAGTATAAACTTATTTTATGTTAGTAAATTATGTCATAATAATATAAGTAAATAATTATTTATTTATCATTATTTTAAATTATATTATATTGTGTCGTATTTTCCAACAACGGTTTTCAGGATGGAATTGGAGCTCGCCCTTACCCTACAGAGTAATGAGGCTGCTCTTTTACGCATTATCGCATAAATGTTACAGAAATATTTACTGTCACATCACTAGCGTACCGATAAAACGATTAACTGACAGCACTAGTAATGTCATATTGTCTTTAATGGCGGGAGTCCGTATGTTTGTGTGAAAAACAGTAGTATTGTGATTAAAACCAAGTTCCAAGTGAAATTAAAGTTTTATTTATCGATAAACAACTCCTGAGATCGGTAATATCTCAGAAGTGGGATTGTGTTCCAGTTTGAGCGCCATGGACGAGTCAGGAAAGAAACCAAAAAGAAATCACTATAACGTGAGAAAAACAAAAGAAGGTCGATATTGAGGATTGGCCTGACTGACGTACCACTCTGAAGAAATCGTTTTCCAGTGTGATTGGGCTCCAGAAAAGACGAAAATCGACATGCACACGAGTGGTACTGAAAAACGATTCCTTGGACTGGAATTTATTAAAAAAGGATCTTGACTGCGCTTTTTCTGTGCATATAGACTTTGTGGTAATCCTTGTTGTCAGAAATACCTACTACTACAGTGAAGACAACGCGCACCAAGGCGACCACTCTCAACCGAGACCTTTGAACGAGCAAAAGGGCATCAGTCATGATGTGTTACAACTGTCGCAGACCTGGGCATGACAGTCAGTAGCAGCAGCTTGCTATTTGGCACAGTATGCCAGTGCCGGGGACATGAGATGGCCAACCTGCTGTACTACTTCAAATATGGTGATGTACAAAAACTTTATTTTTACCATTAAGTTACACTTTAAAAACAACTATGATATTGATAAGTAATAATAATAAGGGTAGGTAGGTATCTACCTACTGGTAGTGCAGTTAAAGTTTCTACTTCAGAGGCCGTGTGTGTAAGATGTAGATTGTTTGTTCTTCGCAAATTACCTTTGGCCTCCATGATTAGAATGTTGTGGGCTAAAGACTTACATGATCTTAAATTCAAATTATTAGAAGCCGCAAGCAAGAATTAATAAGATGTGTTGTGTTTTCCTACACCGGCAGACTTAGTAGGTACTGACCCAAAAACATTATGAAATGCTTTAGTTAGTGAAAGTCAGCAATTTAAAATTACTTTTTAAAGTATTTATGGTGTGTTTATCAGCAATCTCTTTGGTTAATGATGGTGTAGGTACTTATATGACTCTATACTATACAGCATTTACAGTAGACGTTAAGAAAGTTTTACTATCTAGCTTTAATATTCAAAAATTATAACAAAACCTTGGTAGGTATTTATTGGGAAGACTTCCACTGTGATGATAGTTATTTAGTCTGCTAAGTATTTGTTCAAAGGAAAGATAACCTAGGCTTTTGTCCTCCTTATTTAATAATAATCTGATATTTAGACATCTAATGCTGGAACAAACAGCACAAAGTAAAGTCACATTTATTCTGCATTTTACTGAAATAGGTACACGGCAGTGTAACAACCAAGTTAACAAATAGCTGAAAGTAAAGTCAAATTTATTTTGCATTATACTGAAATAGGTGCACGGCGGTGTGACAGCCAAGTTAACAAACAGCTGAAAGTGAAGTAAAAAAATATTTAGCATCATACTGAAATAGGAACACAGCAGTGTGACATCCAAGTTAACGAATAACAGAAAGCAAAGTCAAATTTATTTTGCATCATACTGAAATAGGTGCACGGCGGTGTGACAGCCAAGTTAACAAACAGCTGAAAGTGAAGTAAAAATTATTTTACATTATACTGAAATAGGTACCTACACGGAAGCCAAGTGTGACAGCCAAGTTAACGAATAACAGAAAGTAAAGTCAAATTTATTTTGCATCGTACTGAAACATACACGGCAGTGTGACAGCCAAGTTAATAAATAGCTTAAGGATTTTGCATCATACTGAAATAGGTGCACGGCAGTGTGAAAGCCAAGTTAAGAAATGGGTTTGTGTACAAGAATAAAAAAAGAAATAAAAGTTTACCTAAGTAGTAGTTCATGCAAAGTATATACAAATGGCACTTGAAATGTAAAACAACATGGTTGTTATAAAAAAAAAGCTTTTAATGCTATATCCACATACTTAGATAGGTACATGAATAAAATTAATATTTAAATTTAACCTGTTTAAACTCATGTCGCTAAAAGAAAAGCAGTAGTTTTGGAACTTAGTGAGTGACTTCAAGTGACAAACAGACAAAATATCAAAGTTCTGCAAGATTCAAAATTAAAGAATCCTTGTTATGAAAACAGTATGACCGGTTCTCACCGTGATATGGATTTATAGTTTGTGTTTTTATAGTTTAAGTAACCACGATACTCTCAAATAATATGTTAAAAGAATCTTTAACTATGGGTGACTAGCCTCACCGCGTGAAAGTGCAATACATTTTCGTCATAAGTGACCATAAACGTCATTACAAGCACCTAGTTACTGGACCCAATACCTATTTTAGGTTGGAAAGAGTCCAGGACAAAACAAATATTAGTAGGCATTTACTGTTTTATTTAAAACTTCCTTGTGTTGGGACAAAAATATTATGATAGCAAACAAACTTGCTGGGATCTTTTTTTATGATGAGATAAATTTTATTTGTTATCCTGAAATGTTTGCACCCTATTACTCAAAAAGAGATTGTTCTCTATTTCTAAAGAAATTGTGTAATCTCGACAAGTGTTGGCTTCGTATGTTGACAACAAATGTTGGCTTCGTGTGTTCACGACGAGTTTTTGCTTCGTATTTTGACGAGTGTTGGCTTCGTGTGTTCACGACGAGTGTTGGCTTCGTGTGTTCACGACGAGTGTTGGCTTCGTATGTTCACGACGAGTGTTGGCTTTGTACGTTGACGACGAGTGTTGGCTTCGTGTGTTCACGACGAGTGTTTGCTTCGTATGTTGACGAGTGTTGGCTTCGTGTGTTCACGACGAGTGTTGGCTTCGTGTGTTCACGACGAGTGTTGGCTTCGTGTGTTCACGACGAGTGTTAGCTTTGTGTGTTCACGACGAATGTTGGCTTCGTATGTTTACGACGAGTGTTGGCTTCGTGCGTTCACAAAGAGAAATAGCTTTGTGCGATCCAACGAGACCTAGCTCTGTGGGTTCACAACGAGAAATAGCTTTGTGCGACATAAACGAGAAATAGCTCTGTGCGTTCAAACAAGAAATAGCTTTGTGCGATCCAACAAGACTTAGCTTTGTGCGATCACAACGAGAAATAGCTTTGTGCGACCAAAACAAGAAATAGCTTTGTGCATTCACAACGAGAAATGGCTTTGTGCGATCCAAAAAAAAAAAACCCTAGCTTTGTGCATTTACAACGAGAAATAGCTTTGTGCGACCTAAACGAGAAATAGCTCTGTGCGTTCAAACAAGAAATAGCTTTGTGCGATCCAAAAAGACTTAGCTTTGTGCGATCACAACAAGAAATAGCTTTGTGCGATCCAAAAAGTCTTAGCTTTGTGCGATCACAACAAGAAATAGCTTTGTGCGACCAAAACGAGAAATAGCTTTGTGCGACCAAAACGAGAAATAGCTTTGTGCGTTCACAACAAGAAAATCTAGCTTTGTGCGACCAAAACGAGAAATAGCTTTGTGCGTTCACAACGAAAAAATCTAGCTTTGTGCGATCACGACGAAAAATAGCTTTGTGCGATCACTACGAGAACTAGCTCTGTGCAATCACTAAAAAAACTGCTCTGTGCTATAGCTTTGTGCGACCACTACAAAAAATTGCTTTGTGCGACCACTACGAAAAATAGCTTTGTGCGATCACTACGAAAAATAGCTTTGTGCGATCACTACGAGAACTAGCCCTGTGCAATCACTATGAAAACTTCTATGTGCGATAGCTTTGTGCTACCACTACAAAAAATAGCTTTGTGCGTTCAAAACAAGAAAATCTAGCTTTGTGCGACCAAAACGAGAAATAGCTTTGTGCGTTCACAACGAGAAAATCTAGCTTTGTGCGATCACGACGAAAAATAGCTTTGTGCGATCACTACGAGAACTAGCTCTGTGCAATCACTACAAAAACTGCTCTGTGCTATAGCTTTGTGCGACCACTACAAAAAAAATAGCTTTGTGCGCCACTACGAAAAATAGCTTTGTGCGATCACTACGAAAAATAGCTTTGTGCGATCACTACGAGAACTAGCTCTGTGTAATCACTATGAAAACTTCTATGTGCGATAGCTTTGTGCTACCACTACAAAAAATAGCTTTGTGCGTTCAAAACAAGAGATAGCTGTGTGCGACCAAAAAGAGAAATAGCTTTGTGCGTTCAAAACTAGAAATAGCTGTGTGCGACCAAAAAGAGAAATAGCTTTGTGCGTTCAAAACAAGAAATAGCTGTGTGCGACCAAAAAGAGAAATAGCTTTGTGCGTTCAAAACAAGAAATAGCTGTGTGCGACCAAAAAGAGAAATAGCTTTGTGCGATTCAACGAAACCTAGTTTTGTGCAATCACTACAAAAACTGCTCTGTGCGATCACTACGAGAACTAGCTCTGTGCAATCACTACAAAAACTGCTCTGTGCTATAGCTTTGTGCGACCACTACAAAAAAAATAGCTTTGTGCGCCACTACGAAAAATAGCTTTGTGCGATCACTACGAAAAATTGCTTTGTGCGATCACTACGAGAACTAGCTCTGTGTAATCACTATGAAAACTTCTATGTGCGATAGCTTTGTGCTACCACTACAAAAAATAGCTTTGTGCGTTCAAAACAAGAGATAGCTGTGTGCGACCAAAAAGAGAAATAGCTTTGTGCGTTCAAAACTAGAAATAGCTGTGTGCGACCAAAAAGAGAAATAGCTTTGTGCGTTCAAAACAAGAAATAGCTGTGTGCGACCAAAAAGAGAAATAGCTTTGTGCGTTCAAAACAAGAAATAGCTGTGTGCGACCAAAAAGAGAAATAGCTTTGTGCGATTCAACGAAACCTAGTTTTGTGCAATCACTACAAAAACTGCTCTGTGCGATCACTACGAGAACTAGCTCTGTGCAATCACTGCAAAAAAAAATGCTTTGTGCGATAGCTTTGTGCGACCATTACGAAAAATAGCTTTGTGCGATCACTACGAGAACTAACTCTATGCGATAACGACAGAACTAGCGTTGTGCGATAACGACAACAGTAAGTAGGCTTTGTGCAATACTATGAGAATGGGCTTTGTACGAGAACAATGAGAACAAGCTTTGTGCGATAACAATGAGGACAAGCTTTGGGCAATAACTACGAGAACAAGCTCTTTGCGACAACGAGAATGCGCTTTATGCGAGAACAAGCTTTGTTCGATGACAACGAGAACAAGTTTTGTGCGATAACAACGAGAACAATCTTTGTGTGATTACAACTAAAACAAGCTGTGTACAGTAAGCTTTGTGTCATCGTGGACAAGCTGTTTTCAAGAACAAGCTTTGTGCAAAAACAACAAGAAAAGGGCTTTGTGCGACAGCAACGAGAACTAGCTTTGTGCAACAACAACGAAAATGGGCTTTGTGCGATAAGGACGAGAACTAACTTTGTACTACAACGATAAATCTTAATCCCTTGCGATAGGAGTCCTAATTTTTAAATGGGTGCTGTAACGATCAGTACTAATTTGAACGTTAGGGTTGTGTTATGTTATAAATATTTATTGTGCTGCAACTATGAGTACAAAGATCGTGTTAACGACCAGCCTTGTGTCAGTTTCGCATATTATAAAGCTAACTTAGTAGTTAGCTGTAAGTTTGTTGTTGTAAACTTTTAATAAAACATAACACATTCATAAAAATGAACATACAATACAAAGGCAGGTTTATTCCTGAGTTGAGCGAGTGGAGAGACGCAGTAACGGCTTATATCTTCAATATGAGTAGACCAGGGCTGGGTTGTGTTCATGATGACGTCCAGGTTTTTAACCATGAAGAAGAAAAGAATTACTAATAGTTAAAAACAAGGCTAGGTACTAAAGTATTTACGAACTTGAAGATTGTACCTGACTACCGCTGATATTCGCTTAGAATTTAGCTGCATTTGTATATTTGCAAAATTTTAAAACAATAGGGTGTATGTCTTTTGGGTGTACGCCCAAGTTCAACGATCAAAATTAAATTCTATGATCATCACTAGCATAAGTTGTTTACTATTGAAAAAGTATGTAATATTTAAACTAAAATAACACCGTGTATGCGAGGTTCAACGTTTGAATCTGCTGAAATCAAGAAGAACAATCATGGCTAAATTCTCATTTCTTACTTAACAACAAATGTCGTCTGTGAACTTGAAAAGGGCAATGGTGGTGCTATGACCTAGGCGGTTACCGGGTTAGAATGAGTTTGATGAGTTAAAGTTGAATGGGTGAGAGACTTGAGAGTACAGGTGAAGGTACACGAAGGGGTTGTAAGATAGAATAGGTGATATGGAAGTAAAGTTTAGATTGATGAAGATCCATGGGTATAAAATTTACTCTGTCCCCGAAATTGCTGGGTTTTAAATTTCTAATGGTGCCATGATCAACAGCTTACACACTTGTTGAATTTCAGGAACAACGAGCAACAGTCTGGCGAGTTCCAGCAACAACAAGCAACAGTCTGGTGAGTTCCAGGAACAACAAACAACTGTCTGGGACTATGAGAAGACGCCGAACACCTACTATTCCTCATTCCACCGCACCTTTAGTCCTGGTTGAACAGAAGTGAACGCCGTGGGACACAGCTGTGTTCAGGATGGCCGAGTGTTACAGAAATATTTACTGTCACATCACTAGCGTACCGATAAAACGATTAACTGACAGCACTAGTAATGTCATATTGTCTTTAATGGCGGGAGTCCGTATGTTTGTGTGAAAAACAGTAGTATTGTGATTAAAACCAAGTTCCAAGTGAAATTAAAGTTTTATTTATCAATAAACAACTCCTGAGATCGGTAATATAAAAGTCGTCTGTATGCGCCCCAGCAAACATGCCCGAGGCGCTAGAAAAGAGGGGCAGCCAAGCCGTTGTTGTACTGGACACGTAGGGCGCTGAGGGTCTTTTGCGTACAGCTGGCCCACAGGCTACACGAGTAGAAATTTTGACAATATGCTTTAAAAAGCGTAACTTTAACTTGCTCACTACATCGTGCAAACCTGCGTACCAGCATATTGCATCGAACCGCCATCGCCCTACGTTCCCTCTCAATATCTAGTTGATCCCTAAGGTCATCGGTTAGAAAATGTCCCAGATACTTAAATTTGAATACCCGTTGTAATTCAACGCCATTTAGTTTAATGGCAGGTACGGACTCAGGACATTTTCCCCCGGTGGCCCTAAATACCAAGTACTCGCTTTTCTTGACATTTTACGTCAAGCCATGCGCCCTCGCATACTCTTCACAAGTGCGAAGTAGCTCCTTTAGCGCTCTGACCGATGGACTCAGCAGCACCATGTCGTCCGCATAGCTGATGTTATTGATCGTAACATCATCTATGCGACACCCAATCCGCCTGCTGCTGAGCCCAGCGACCAAATCGTTAATGTACAAATTAAATAGCTTTGGTGAGGTGAGTCCCCCCTGCCTCACTCCACACTCCAGTCTGTAGGGACAAGAAAGCCTATCAGCCCATCGAACACAATTTTCCTGGTTTCCATACCAAAACTGGAAGATACGCAACAGCACCGCTGGTACATCTCTGTCTCTTAACTTGTTCCAGAGCACATCATACGACACGGTGTCGAACGCCCGTGACAAGTCCAGAAAACACGCATATACGGGCGTTCGACGTCGTGTGTAGTATGGCACCGTCTGCTTCAAACAGAAAATTGCACTCTCAGTCGATAATCCGGGGCGGAACCCGAACTGAGCATCATGCAGGTGTAAATATCTGTCAAGAAGAGAGTCCAACAGGCTGTCGAGTACCTTCCCGAGTATGGTCGCCAAGGAGATGGGTCGATAATTGTTTTTATACTTCACCTTCTCGGAAAGTACCTCAGTCCTGTTTTAAAAACTAAGGAGAAGATACGTCATTTCTATGGTATAAATATGCGGGAGGAAAAGTTATATGGAAATCCATTGTTAACGTGTTTTAGCGGGATGGAATTTTGTATGAAAATCCATTGTTAACGTGTTTTTTTTTTCTTAAATTTAGATCAAAATCTGTCGATAACCTATTTTAATATCATAATGCCAAAAAAAGAAAAAGTTTTTATCTCTAAGTCCACGAAATGATGCTGGCCACCTACACTTTTCTGAGAAAACCATTAATTTGAAAAAAGAACGAAACCAAAATGTGGAACGAAAGCGCGCGCGCGAATTAGGTACCTATTCTTGAAAATCACCGTGTGATAAAATCTTACTCAATAAAATCAAAATTTCTGTTTTTTTCATATCAACAGGGAAAAATCATAATGCATAAATATAAATTAGTGTTTAATTGTTAAATTTTATAAAGTATTACTAACATTTTAACACTATCAGGGTAAAATAAAAAAGTTTAAACCTCCAAGCGATATTTTATCACCCAGTGATTTTCAAAAATTGGACCCCTGTTTTCTTTACAAAGTTGTTGGAAGTTTTAATTGTAGTTTTGTTGGTGCGTGCTTTTTACAAAAAATATCGTCAAATAGTGACAGTGCTGAAGAGTTTTTGACGCCGCTAGAACTACAAGAAAGTGCGCAAGTTATTGATTGCCTGAAAAATCTCGAAAAAATACAACAATGAGGTATGTGATAGTTTTATACGTTGAAAAAGCGAGGAAAAAGCGCATTGATTTTCGGAAACTGTTTTGCTTGCTTATTATAGTGAAAAAGCGTATAAATATAAGCCAAGTCTTTTTATTCCATGTTGAAAAGTACCATATTGGCAAGACATGATATCAGTATAATGGAATACAAAAAACTTACATCATATCTGAAAAGGAAATCTGAAATATTTTCCTCGTAGGTGAAGTATAAAGCACTAAGTATCACTCGAAAGAAAGTGCGATTCCCAACTCGGGTGTATTGAGCCCTTCGGCTTCGCCTCAGGGCTCAAACGACACCCTTGTTGGGAATCGGTCACTTTCTCCTCTCGATGAACAATGTACTATTATCTGATACATCTCCAGTTTTATTTTTCAAAATGGGAACTACGACTGTACGCATAAGGTCGTGTGGTAGTTAGGAGTGCCCCATGCACAAAGAGAAAAACATGGCTAACACACGTGGCAGATGGACACTAGCATGCTGCAGGTGTTCAATGCTAAGACCATCGTGACCCGGAGACTTTCCTCTGGTCATCTTCTTAATAGCATTACCCACTTCTTTCACAGAAAACCGCACTAAATCCGAGTCACGACAGGCATCCTCATCGACCACCCCCAACGGCGGGCCCAACGGTGGCTGAATACTAAAATGCCTGACAAACATGTTCGCAATCGACTCAGGCTCGTTCGCGTTACCTACACTTAACGGTAGACTAGGCTTAGCGGTAGATCAAGCTTATTTGTGGCCTTCCAAAATTTATTAAAGTTTTTGGAGCCGCGATGTGACGCAATGATGTCCAGCTTTATTTGCTCTTGGTGTTTTTGACACCAACTCAGTCTGCCCTTGAATATTTTTCGACTGCCGCACATTTATTCATACGCAGGTCCGGAATAAGGCTTGTCATACAGAAGCCACATTTGATACTTAAGCCTAGCCTCCATGTGTGTGTCCCTAACATGCTTGTTCCACCCTACCACACGAGTACGTCTCCTCCCATTCCCCTTACTTGATGAAACATGGGTTAGCATGGCAGACTCAGATAATATAGAAACAATATTTACATACATTTCATCTAGCAGATTTTTATGACTTTGATTACTACAGTGAACATGGCTACATTCTGAGAATTCCTGGGGAAAGTCAATAAGCCTTAACCTATTATTACATAATTTATGATAGCTGTCTATCTGATTCGAATCTCTTTCACCCCATACTACTCTGTTACAACTGAGGTTACTTTTGGAAATTTTAGGTTTCAGCAGATCAAATTTACAATCAATAAAAAAAGGAAGTATCATAGGACACACTTGAGCTCGCTATAGTACACCACGCTGCTTCCGTTACAACGCAATGGTCCAACCATCGCCGGCAGCCATGCGCTTCGCTGACAAAAGTATGAGTGTCCGCCGGTAATAGTTGAAGGTCAGCACAGCGCCACTTCTGTTCAGCACAAAAGTTCGGTTGCAAAAGGCTCACCAGGATGAGCATTGAAGTCCCCCATAACGTATACAGCTTCAGCTTCACAATTTTCGATGACCGCACTTATTTCGCTGAGGCATTGAGTAAAATCCGGCAGGTTATCACTTGTGTCAGTCGGCATATAGACGCTAAAAACTAGGAAACACCGGTCATTACCTAAAAAGACTTCGATACATGCTAGCCGCGCACTTTCGCATTTGATAACGGAGACCGATTGAAAAACTCCCTTACGCCACAGGATCGCCACTCCTCCATAGGGACGCCCGCGGAGCATTCCTGCTGACATATCCACCGGTGATTTACCCGTGTACTCGAAATCTGGATCTATTGTGCTTAGGAATGGTATGTCATCCGGAATTAACCATAACTCTTGCAACGTTACGACATGGGCAGTGTGACACAATTTTCTTACATCATCAATGGATCGCTTCACTGATTTACAGTTATAGCTGGCAAATCGTATGTTATGAGAACACAAATCCATAATTTTAAGAACTAGTTTGTTTGCCCAATTCGCTCTGTTTCTTCACGTACTTGTCGTGAACAAAACGCCTAAAATTAATTCCAGACGGCCAAAAACTATCATTTAAAAATACACTCAAATTTTGCTTTGCGACATAAAGCTTAAAAGAGTTATAACTTTTCTCTGTCTTCCTATTGATTTTGAACAGCGATACTTCCTCGTGCGTCTTTGTTCTAATGTATTTAATAATATCGCTTTCTGTAGTGCTTTTCGAAACGTTTGCACTTTGATTTATGCACTAGAATTTATTATTTATAACGTGACAGAAAGATTCCCAATATTTAATACAAAAATATGATACAAAGCAACAATTAAAAGCAATGGGTAACTTTTATTTAATTTCAATGTAGATAGTGTTATGATGATAGTTTTCAAATATTTTCTAACACGAGCTGAAAAATATTATACTTTAATATAAACTCCATTTCTGACAATGAACCGAGGAGGTTTGTGATTATGCTCCAGATTACAAGTGAGGAGCCGTTGATCCTTAGTGGCAACAAAGCGAGCCTTACATTGTCGTCCCCTGGTACAGCGCCATGCGTCTGTTAAACTGTGCTTTTTTTCTCGGTAAAAGGAGAAGCCATATAACACAGCTACTTGGTTCCCTGCAGAGTTTATTAGCCACTGAACTGCAGACAGACAATCAAAGTTTTATATGGTGATAATTAATAGTTTATTACATCCCAGGAATAAATAACAATAGGTGTTAGGTAGGAATTGCACATAAAATAGGCGTAAGGTGATAGCGTAACTTTTTCATACAAAATGTATGAAACCGACGAATCGTAAATAATACCTACACGAGATACTCGTACGGTACAGACATGCCGCTTTGCCTTTACGCCTTTTTAAAGTAATTCTTACCTAATATCGCGTCCGTGACTTATCCTGTCTACGCATTCCTAAGTAATTCGATCAAATAATATTATGCATGTGAATTTTTTATGAAATAAACAGATTTAAACTTTTTAACTTTTTTTAAAAATTCCGGGAAATGATAAAATAATAACACATCCCTAAACAAATCTAGAGATTTGACCAAATCCCTTCATGTATTAATTTAGAAAGAAAGAAACAAAGAAAAATTTTTATTTTAGTAAAACTAAAAGACAATAATAAGGAACGATTTACACAAAGTCATTTGATCCCAAACTAAGCAAAGCCTGTACTATGGGTACCAGAGATCGATATACATACATAAATAGATATAACACCCAGACACAGAACAAACACTCATCACACAAATGTTTGACCCGGGCGGGACACACTAAGAATTACACACAGATAACACTATCAATTTAATTATAATAAATACGAGTATTACAAAAGTGACAAAAACGGCAGAGTTAAATAAATATACCATTACGCATCCAAACATTGGGAGGTGTGTACAGTATGTGTACAGTATGGGTACGTTTATATTTTTTTTTTTCAGATCGACTGTACCTTTTTCGTGAGTGGTCAATCGAGCCTTGGCACTTATATTTATTTTTTCTGGTACAACTCTAGTTTATTGTGCCTCGCCATCGCCTTTTATACGCTGTTGATTTCCAGCCAAGTTCTTGACTATTTTTACTAGAAAATAAAGTTGCCTATGAAAATTGGATAATCATACGATAAATTTGAGTATTGTCAACCATACCACTCGCTATTTTCGTTTTAGTGTCAAGTAGGTCTAAATATAGGTATGTTTCCGAAGTCAAAATATAACAGTAGGTACTCGTACTAAGAAAAAAAATCGTGTTCAACATTGATAATACACTCACCGTTTTACATCTAGTGCGTTGTTTTGAAATATGACGAATTTAGGCAAAATATAAAACGTCATAGTCCACGAGTTTCGTACGAAATCGATAGAAAATAACAACACAAAAATCATGTTCACGTTGTAATAGACTTCCTTAAAAGACTGGGGGAGATGTTTATGCACATTCTTGAGGCGTTTTATTTGGCTGCTGGTTTTGTTCAAAAAGAATGTCGCTTTGCACTTTCTGGATTTGTTGTTGATGCACATCCAACGCTTAGTTTTCGTGGACAGGTGATAAGAGAAGTGTAGCCGTACGAAATCATTTAATTCTGATATACACTCCATTTTGGACGATGTACTTTTGTGGAGGATGGCTGTGTGAAATGTTCAAACGCAATATTTTTCCATCTTTAGTGGTTTGGATGAAAGATTTGCACTTCTGTGACTGACGCTTGGTGCATCCCCAACGATCGCTACAGCGACGCTGATCGAGGCAGTAAAATGTGTGGTCTTCATATAGTATCAAATGCCTACCTCCCATGTTTTTCACCAACATAACTGAAAATTTATAAAACCAATTTTTTATTATTATATGTCTGCCCTTGTTTTCTTGTCTGCTCTGACATCTCTCTATCAGTCATCACTCATCATTGCAACTTTCGGTTCTTTCTTTATGATATGACCTTCTACATTACTTTTAGTCCATCCATCGTTTCTTTGGTCTTTTTAGCTCTAAAAATCTACAATAAAAACAATTTTTAAAATGACTAGATTGATTCTTGTGGCAAATACTTAGCTACTGAGTAGTTATTTACAATGTTTATTAATACTTATATATCATACCGTGTAACTCTGAAATAACGCAAAACCTCTGGGTTAGAGGTATTTCACCCATGTAACTGAACATCTTTTGGAAATATAATTTACTCTCCATATTTTTTTTTCAAGTGATCGGATCAGATTTTTATTTTATATGGAGAATCAATATTTTTACATTGTGAATTCAAAAAGTTGTAGAATAAAATTTGATAAGTACATGGTGCGTTATTAGAATTACATATTATCGTATACAAAATGTTTACACTATCAAAGTTTTACATAATAGCCATTCTTAATCGTGAAATTTTGGGGTGGATGAGTGTGATCTGTTCTTGCGCGAACAATTTCTTTCAGGCTTGTTATTATAGATGCTCTACATTTTTGTGAAGATGACTTAGTACATTGCCAGCGAACAGTCTTAGCATTAGGCCATCTCTTGTCAGGGACAGGGCAGAAAGTGTATCCATCGAAAACTGTCAATGGCTTTCCGGAAGTACTTGTCAACCATTGTACTACAAACATCACAAATTATTTAGACTATCAGAGACCATAAGTAGGAAGAAATTTGAATGTATGTTACTTCAGTAATAATGTCAGAGTAAGTCGGGTGCAATTTTTTTTAATGAGGGCTTTAATTAATAGAGGATTAACATTAATGAAGCATTTGCAACGCAGTATAAGTCTTTAGCCGACAGTAACTACAACTATAACGTTTTAAATAAGAAATTGTGACTTCCAGCGACATACACTAGCCCCAGTGTAGTTTAAAGTGAAATATTTTTAAGAATTGATTCCGTACGAGTAGTCGAGTAGTTTTTTGCGTAAGGTTGACATATTTTCCTCGGTACAATATCCTAAAGGTCCATTCAAAATTAATAAAAGAATTTTCTAACCATAGGAGTATTACCGGGGATTACCGCTTATCTTCAAATTTACACCCTTATAATATTGTAGATTAGTGTATAGAAAGGTGGATAATAAAGTACTGTAGATACAATCACGTGTTATGAAATAGAAAAAGCCAATTTTTTTAACTCACTGCAATTTTTTTCCATATTATGTGTATCGGTGTTCATTTATCTAGTTGGTTTATTAAATCGTATAGTCAATGAGTTAACCAGTCTGACTAACTTGTACGTCAAGTGTTTCGGTCATCAAAGTTACTTGTGACATGGCATATGTAGGCAACTATACTTTAAAATATATGCCTCTATTGATAACATATTTAGGAGGATCATGACTATGCTCGAGCTGGTGGCTGACGAGGTCACCGTTGATAGCCATAATGAAGCGGGCCTTGCAGACGCCCCACCTGGTGCACCGCCAGATCCTGGTGCTTTGAGTCTCACACGCGCAGTAGAACGAGTGCCCTTCCAGGATTGCCAGCATCTTGCCAGATATATTTGTAGCAAAGGTAACAGCTCCACCCGCCGCTGTCGCATTTTCTGTTACAAAAAATAAAAGTTTTCTTTTGATTTACTACTGCACTTATTTTGCTTGCAAAAAAAAAACACGATGGAACACAAACAATGTTAACACAAATAAGCTTTTTCTTTTTTAACAGCCGTCGTCACCTACTTAAACTAGGCATAATAATTACATCAAAAATAATTTAAGTAACAATGATGCTCTGAATTATCAAAAGGTAAGCACTGAAAAACCGGAAGACCAAACAAGATCAATTTTCTCTTGTTAGGCATTTTATTGATTAAATCGAAAAAGATATTGAAAGATTCAATAAAACGGCTTAGTCAATTTAAATTTGTAAACTTTAATTCAATGAATCAAATTCAAACAATCCAATAAGGTCTTTGCAAGCTCAAATGGAGTCAAGATGCTTTTTGAAACTATCAAAATCTTGATTGAATCAACAATTTTTTTTTCAGTAAGTGCTCGGAAGTTTATCCTGACACATACTTTTCTTGCAGTACATTTAATGCGAATGGATATTGTTGGATTTGACGATGATGTCGTCGATAGTATTAAGTTTGGCAGGACACTTAGAGGAGCCCTGGCTGCATATCCAGGTGGCCCTAGTTCCTTGACTACGACAATACTTATTGAACCGGTACTTTCCAATTATTATGACTGGCTTGCCATACCTCGACACAGTAAATCTCGGGCAATCTATGAAAAGAAGACCTAGTTACGCATTACGTTTTAAAAAAAAAAATATGCCTGGCTTCTAGATCTATATGGTCTGTGACTAACATCTGCATAATAAAAACCTAACAGCTGGCTGACTGACAAACCACGCACAACGGTAGGTGAGCATCGAGAAAGGATTTTGGAAAAGATGTTTTTTCAGCTTCTGCAGCTATGTAAAGCACAAGTCCGATCGGGTATTTAGAGTATTGCCGCCACGGGATTGGTTTGCAAAATACCAGCTGACTAATCTTATCGCAATTGTAAAACGTGCCAGAAAACTCACTGAGACGAGACACCGTCGCAAAGTAGCCAGTTTGTCGGTATTCTACAGTATACATTTTGGTGAGTGTGCTTAATGGCACGACCTGATAGCACTATACCCTTCCTCCTACGTGGGACTAAACGAGGGCTGGGGTTCCACCCCTATGTCGTCGCCACACCCCTATGCGCGCAATCCGCTATGCTTCTTCATTCCTAATGCTCACAGCTAAGAATCGTAACTCCTTCTATGTCGATATTTTCACCAAACAATATGATCTGAATCTCTTCAAGGCCAGAGTAAATAGGCTGTATCTAGGTAAGCATGCTAGAATTATCGACCCCATCGTCACTAACTATCAGGTGAGATCGAGGTGAAATGCTCACCCATTTCACATAAAAAATAATTAGGATTTTTTCTCTAGCTTGTATTGTCCCACTGCAAAGGGGCAAATACCTTCCTTTCTTTCCTCCAACTTTAACACATATTTGTATTGCAAATATTTTAAATAAGTTCTCTTCTAAGGACTTGACGACTTTTGATCTAGGAACTTTATGAAAATAATTAAAAACAGAAGATGTATAAAAAGCTTATACTTTGTAAAAACTTTCCGACTTCATGAATAGACCTGAGCCCTTTCCGCAACTTGCACAAATCATATTTAAAGTCAAAGCTCCTTTAATTCTATAGCTGTTACTTCATTTGTCATTAAAACAGAAAGTGACAACAATAGTTTTAACAGACCTCTAACTGCAAAGAGCTTTGAATGTGCATCTGACATCTAGTTTGAATGCTTTCAGTTCCTTTCAAATAATGTAAATGAAGGGAAAAGCTCTAGAAAGGTATTGGTATTTTAATCAAGGAATAACACGCAGTTAAACAATATGTTACAACACGTATTCAAACAAAAGATATAGGTCCATACTTTGAAACTAAACAAAAATAAAACTCTGTCCCGAAAACTCAGAAATATTAGACAGTAAACTAGGAATGGTTATGACCACCATTCGTTTTTGTAATAATGGAGTCAGACGTCGTGATGGCCGCGTTACATTTGTACTTTTTTTTCTTAATACAGATCCATCGGGCAACACCATTGTTAGTCTCGGTGATTTTGCAGAACCGATACGGACCCACTATTAGCACCTGGTTACCTCTTATAGATTTTCCAAATCTGATTTCAGAACCACCTAAAATAAATACGTGTAAAGATAAGCAAGGGAGTTATAATCATTAAGCTAAAACGGTATATGTTGTCTACACTATTTCTACTTGCTATCAATAAAACCTGGTGGTAGAGATGTATTATTAAATATTTTCTTTATAGAAATTATGTTTTTAACCTAATGTTTTTCAACAGGCACCAACCGCAAAAGCATGTTAAAGTGTGTTTGCAAGCCAGGCAAAGAGGAATAGCCGCTTCACTGCACCTCAAACCTCAAAACATCTCATTAAACGTCAACTACCGGACGGAGAGCTCCCTCCAGAACTCCAGCAAAATCGCGTGGCACTTTGGAGGGGAATTACATCATTGTTTATTTATTTTTAATTTATAAACTGACTTTTTTAAAAAAAATACATTTCTTCAATTTATTCATTCATGGTTATGTTCATGCTTATATCCAACGATTTTTTGACTAAAAAGTCTGACTGAAGCTTTGCAACTTCCGCTCCCGAAAGTTCCTTTATAGCAATACCAAGTTGCGACATGTCCCTTGCTTCTGTTGTTCCTGTAGTAACTGTTGTTCCTTTAGCAGATCTTGTGAATATGAAATCTAAAATGTTTATGACGAATAAATAGAAAAACATATAAAAAATGCGCATGCTCGTTTTTATTGCTGATACTAAGATTCAATTGCTACGTGTATTGTTAAGCGTAATTGCGTGGTTTTGTTAAGGTTAAACAAACATTTGTTTCAATAAATATTTATGCGTACAAATAATATTTACAAATAAATAATTTATTTTTCATTCCATTTACACTGATTGGTTCGTCATTAACCTGATCCTACCATCATACTACGTGTCGTAGCAGTTGGCTACGAAATACACTACTCTGGCATAGAGCATAAGTAAACTTAAAAACCTACGACCGTACCTACGTAGGATGACCTACGATACAATATTAGTGGTTACTCGTAAAATAAAGTCTTCTCTAAATTTCATATCAAACATAATATAAGCAAACTTTACCAATACTGTCATTAAATTTACACATAATAACTACCGGAGTAGCTCACAAAATAACGTCAGTATAGAATGGAATTACTAACGGTAAGTTAAATTTGATAAATAAACATACAAAGGCATGTATGCCTTGAATAACAGAATGTTATTGTGTTACATACACCCTGTTTTATCTCGTCTTCTCTACTATGATAAAAATGTTAATGGATTTAAACTAAAACTTCTAAAAAGATGAATATATATTTTTTGTGATTGATTAAGGTTTAATCATCATCATCCGACCGTTTTCGGTCATGGCGACCGCTGTCAACTCCTACATAGAGGTGTGGCGTTGGTGTGCCCGTATGTAACTTACATACCCAATTTTTGCTGTAAACTCACGCGCACAATGAGGGCACGTGAGTCTACCGTTTACATAATTATAAGTGATGGCCGCTGGTGGTCGCGCCTTAAGTTCGTCGCGCTTAGTGTCGAGGTCTAATAAGCGCTGCTTGTCAAAACCGTCGGTCTTAGTTTTGACCAAGTACCTCCATTCTGATCTTTGCACAGCCAGATCCTCCCATTGCGATGGCTCTATGTCACATCTTTTGAAATGTCGTTTTAGAACATCCTTGTATGTTCTAAGGTTTAATAACCCAAAGTTAAAGTAGGTAAATTATTTTTCGATGCATTAAATTGTTCACAATATTTTTTTAAAAATATGACAGTATAATTAGATGTCTTATACAGCGTGAATTTTTATTGGTTTTGCTCCCGAAGCCCAGTGATTCTACTCATGAAAACAAGCAACATTCCCGAAGAAAAAATTTCGCCTTCCCATACAAAACGAGTCGATCACGTGACCACTTTACTACGGAGTCGAAAAAATTTTTTCGACTAAAAAAATTATTTCTGCGGGAAAGTTGCTTGTTTTCATGAGTAGAACCACTTGGCTTCGAGAGCGAAACCAATAAAAATCACGCTGTATATGTCTCCTTCCTTTAGCATCAGAGTAATTTAAAAACCTGGCAGGTCACCTCAGCGATTTCTATCTTGATTTCTATAGCGTCCGAATGACATTTTTATTTTTAATGCTGTGAGCCTAAGAAACGAGAAATTCATCCGCCTAAGTGGTCTAATTTTCGAAAAAACATTGTAAAGAATGTAATGCATTACAAAATCATTTTTAAATCCATTGATTTTTTTCTGTACACTGAAGATATTTATAAAGAAATTATCACGTTACGTTATTTTGATGTACCTGAATCCGAATCCTGAGTTTGTTTGTTTGTTTATGTGTTCGAGCATAGGGTATTTTTACGAAGTACCTACTAATATTTTAGTATGTTGCGCAGACCATGAATCTGAACCACTTTCCAAATAGAACATAGGTCGAAATATGAAAAAAAAATGGACCCCAAACAAAATGCCTTATCAGCAGCTAGTTTCTATAGGAACTTTATAATTTTTTCGTATTTTGACCTATTATGCTTCCTGGGAAAAGTTGTTTTGTTTTTTAGTCTGATTAACATACCAAAATTCGTGATCTGACAAAAAAAATTGCCCGATTTTATTCAATTAAGTACATTCACAGTATAGGGAGGTCAGCTTTGAGTCGTTCTTGCACAAAATTCTACGCAGGTGGAGCACTACCTAAAGTACGTGCAGACGAAGTCGCGGGCAAAAGCTAGTATCGTTACTGACAGCTGTTGTGTGGATGCACCTTAAACACTAGCATAACTTTTGTTTGTCGTATGAGATATATCAGTGTATAATGAAGAAAATACACACGGAATCTTATCTAGTTTTGAAGATATTCTGATATATTTTACATTTTGCAAACGCAATTCTTTTTAAAAGCTTGTAATATTTCTAGAATTCCTTGACTTAATAAATGTCTGACTTCATTTTATTTACTAGACTTATTTTAACTTATGAATATGAATGTTTCACATAAATAGTATATGAAGTATTACTATTTGTAGCTTAAATAAATAAGTAACAGCCCTGTTAAAACAATTCTCTAAAAGAACAAAAATTAATGGTAAACATAATTACAAATATTTCGTCCAAAATCGTTGATAAAAACACAAACCTGTGTAAAAATCTGCCTAAAAGTACAACACCGAACAAATATGATTTGAAAACTATCTTAAATAACACTTTAAAAGTGGTTATGATCCTCTTTGAGCTCGACAATTTGGTTGTCATGCGTATACGCAATAGCATGGCAGCCTCTGTTCCGTTTGTTGCAGCGCCACATCACCCTTGGACCAGTGCCTTGCTTTTGTTTGTTAAAGCGATGACCTCCAACTACTAACGATTGATTGCCTCTGCAGTTTACGGTGAATTGTGCATGATGTGTATCTGTAAAATTATATACTTATATAATAATAAATACATTCATAAGTAACAAAAATTCTCCGCATGTGTGAAAGGATTGATGAAGGTTCAGGAAGCAAGGGAAGTATGTCAAGATCGTAGCAGGTGGAGAACTGTGGTCTCTGCCTACCCCGACGGGAACAAGGCGTGATGTTATGTATGTATGTTGACAAATGAAGGTCTTCATATAAACTATGAAAATACCAAAAATCACAACCCGTCTTCTCCGTAAATGTTTCTTTGTTGGTAATAACGTCTTCTTCGGTATAAACGAGGAAGACTAGGATTTGAATGTTGCTTGTGGTTGTGACTTTTCGTTCTTTTCATAGATCTAGAGTACATTTCTCCTTGAGAATCTGAGATCTAATAATATCGCCAAGAGTAGGTTCTTGGTTTAAAGAGTGGAAAGTTTTATAAAACGTTCTCAAACCTTGCTAATAAAACTACAAGAGTAGTAACTACTTACCTGATTCCATGACTGGGATTTCAGGAGAATACGTCCATAGCGCAGGTCTCGTTTTAGCAAGCATGCTGTTGATGTTGAGCGTCCTAACCGCTGACATCATGCAGGGCTTGTCATCTGTATTGAAACGATAAACAAGTCAGTTAGCAAAGAGTCTCTAGCACGATCAATACATTAAACTGTTTGAATGCGACAATGTCAAATTTTATTAAATTAATCATGAAAGTTAAAAAATGAAACCTTATGATTTTGCTGTAGAGATATATTTTAAACAGGAATGAAAACCATGATTATTGTGTGTACATTCTTGGTCTTCTCCTATAACCAGTAATAATATTTATTTTTGTAAGAACGTTGTAAGATTTATACTAATTAATTGTGTAACTAAATATGAGATGATAGTAGAAATTAAAGCACTACACTGCAGTATACTTAAGTACTAAGCTTTAATCGTTTGTACTTAATCCACTGTCCTATTTGAGGTATAGTTTGACACTTACAGAAAATTTTAATCTATAATTCACCCTGATAAGTAAGATGGATGTCTCATAATGTGTACAGGAAATTAAAGGAGCTTTAACAAAATCATTTTCTTTAGAATAAAACTTGTTGCATTCAGATTTCAGAATTATAAAAAAAGAAAAATGCATTTATTTTAAGTTCAATGATTATGTTTAAGTTTAAGTTCAATGATTATGTGCATGCTTGTCCTTAACGATTACATTTTCTATAGTGGTAACAGTGACCTTGCAGCCCACTTTGTGTTTGACGCATCTCCAGAGAATCTTGGGTCCCTTGCTTCGCCAGTATTTGTTGTACCTGTATTTTCCTATCTGCATCACAGGATTGCCTTTACACGTAAATGTAAATATTGGCTCTGGAAACAAAATCGTCTTTAGACAATTACACATTTGATAAAATATAATTTTTATTATTATTATTATTTCTGATGGGGACGCCGCGGCTCGCGCAGACGGGTGATCAGATCACATGTATGGAGCTATTTCACCCACTATCCCAGCTAGAAACGGACGGCGTGGCCTGTTTCGCTTCAAGCCCCATCCAGGATGACGGCCAGTTATAAGTGGCGATCAGCTCTTTTGGCTTCATCAGGGGTGTCCTCATTTTCCAAATATAATAAAAGTAAAATGTGCTAAAAGAAAACCTTATTTTTCCACCCTTTCTAGTGGCAAAGCTTGTATGATGTGTATTAAATCTCTTTATTATTTACATTTGTCATTTTATTGAATAAGTATTAATAAGTGTTGTTGTATTATGAATTTTTCCCATATTTACATTTTATTGAATCATCAGAATTAAATATACAGTTTTTTTTTATGACATTGATATTGTGATTACGTGATAACCTGACATAAACTTATAATTTTTTATTTTTGTGATAGTAGTATTTTCAATTTTAATTATTGATAAAAACTATCTCTAGAATCTGTAAACTGAGAGAGAGTAATATTTGATATGATTTTATTATTAGGACTGTTCTTTAATTGTTTGTGATATGTTTTTAACTATTGAAGATACATTATCGATTTGGGATTGCCGCCTGTTATGACTGTATTGTAGACATTATTAAGAAATATATAAAAAAAAAATTATCATACAATTTTTTTAACCTATAAATATATAATTAGGTACTCAGGTTTTCGATAGCCACTTGGGATCTTATTTAAAACTGTCTTCACTGTCATCTTTTTCAACCCGTTATAAATTGAAGAACAGTGAATGGCAAGTAATTGCGCTCTCTTTCCTTGACATTCTGAAATTATGCGCTAAAATATACACGTGTAGTGCTAGTTTAAAAAGCTTGATAGAGAATCGATTATACATATTAGAAGTAATACAAACCGTGGATCAATTATTATAATAGACGTGGGTTGGGGTTCCGCCCCTATGTCATAAATAAATGATAATTTAATTTTCTCAGAACTAAAACGGGACCATTTTTGACAACAAATGTTTTATGGGGTTTTGGACATCAGAGAGTCCAGAAATCAATGTTGTCAAGCCGAAAGCCTACTAGTTCAAAAAAGTCAAAAAATAACCTAGGCTAATAATTTAAAACTGTTTCCTAGGTCCCCCTAAACATATCTCGAAAATTTTCTGTTGATCCCATGTACGCTCCCACCCTCAAACAGGTGCCTGATTTTAGTTTTTTCATTTATCTCAGAAACGGTAAAAGATATATGTGAATCGTTAACGTTACTTTAATCGTTATAAAATTAACAAACCGTTGACACCTGTTTTATTTCAATGTGACGTATAGTAGCTGAAATATGGGTATTTCTAAATTTGCAAAAAACTGACTGTGACTCATAGATTTATATAGTCAAGATAGGGTCTTGGGAACAAGCAATTCAAAATTTCCCTATACAAGAAAGAATAGCACCATCTGTGAAAAATCGCGTGAACTACGTTGTGTAGTACTTCGGTCGGTGCTAAATACACGGAACGGATATAATATGGCGGGAAAAACAAAACAATCTTTTTACTGTTTTATGTGATTTAGGCCTGGTTTTTGAGTTTCATTAATTAGATTATAGTCAAAAACAATAATAAGAAATAACGATAATAATAATAAGAGTATATTGTTTCTTCAAATAAGAAAATTCCAATTTGTTGGTAAGTTTATTTGCATCCAATGTTGACAATATGACTGACAACAACTGACATTTGTTGGTCCTAAACGTCAGATTTCGGACCAACGAATTGGGGACAGTGTAAAGTGCCGATGGGCTAGTACTTATATATAAGTAAATGCTGTGACTGCTATTTTTCTAAGCTGCAGTGGGCAAATATCGATATCGTGCTTTGTTTTATAAAAGAATAGATATAATACTATAAATTTAATAAATTTATAGACAGATATAATGGAGTTATTTTATAAAAAATATTTTAATCATCAAAAATGTCCCTTCCGTGGGTGTGACTAGACGGTCTCAGTAAAGAAAAAAAAAATCTGTGCTTTATCTGGTTGACTAAATATGGAAAAAAAGAATGCCAACATTATTTAGAATATATTTACTTTTTAAATACACAAGCATATGCATCTAAAACGTTCAGTAAATGTTTGGAATGCTTATTTAAAGTTTGTGATTAAATTTTTGGTCACTTCCATGGACGTATGTCACACTGGTCGTAACTTTAATATTATCGTGCGTGTATTCAAATGCAACTACGCATAGACAAGGATTGATCTACCATATTTTGGCTCAGTTATAAATTTTTTGCTGCGGTGCGTAGTGTACGAGAAAAAAAAATTAGAATGTCTATTTTCACAACTCGTCAAGCATAAGTGGTCACAATTTTGTTGTTTGTCAGAGCTATGTACCTTTCAATTATTTATTTTTGTTTTGTCGTTTGAATGCGTTATCACATCAAAAATACTTTGGCAAATTTGCTTGGTCGTGCCTGCTTTTGGGGATATGTATCGTACATAACAATGTAAAAATGTCAATTCAATGGCGTCACTTCCATGTTTCCGTGGACAAAAATGTATGAGATTTACGATCACTTCCATGGATGTGTCACTTCGTCAGGTCCACGGAAGTGACAAAATTGTATAATGCTTGCTTCATTTATTTCGTGTTATTTTAGATTAAAACTCATAAAGCCTTTTAAAATTATCGAAGAGATACATATAGACCAGAATTTGCGTATCTCATTTGTCATATCTCTCTATAGAGTACATTAATGTAAGGATTGTCACTTCCGTGGAATTAATTTATTTTCCATGCTAAGCTGCAGGGGCTGTAGGAGCTGCTGCAAGGTCGGCGAATATTTTTTTCTAATTCAGTGAGACCTAAACTAATAAGATCCTACATAATTTTTATAAAAAAGACGTTTTCATTTTTTTATAATTTTTTGACCCAAAAATGAGAACTACCCATATAGGGTTAAGTTTGCACCAAAATGTTCGAAATCCTACTCATTTATACAACTATTACCAAAAGCATGCTAAGAGGTATTCAGTTGTAAGTGCAAACTTAATATTTAGATGAAAATCGTTAACCTATATTTCAGCTACTATAGGTCACATTGAAATAAAACAGGTGTCAACGGGTTGGTAATTTTATAACGTTTAAATTAACGTTAACGATTTTCATCTATCTTTAACCGTTTCTGAGATAAATGACAAAAACTAAAATCAGGGACCTGTTTGAGGGTTTTAGGGTGGGGAGGGGGGAGCGTACATGGGATCAACGGAGAATTTTCCAGATATGTTCAGGGGGACCTAAGGAACACTTTTAAAACAAGAAACCTCTTACAGTAATTTAGCCAAGGTTATTGTTTGACTTTTTTGGACTAGTAGGATTTCGGCTTGACAAAATTGATTTTTGAATTCTGCGGTGTTCAAAACCCCAGAAAAACTTGACTGTCAGATCTGGTCCCATTTAAGTTCTGACCCTAAGAAGGAGAGCCAAATTATGAAATTCATCCCAGTCTATATCACCTATTTGCACAAAGCGCTTTGATTCTCAGCTAAGGAGTCTAACTCCTTCTTGCCAATCTTTTCCCCGAACAATATAATCTGGATCTTTTCAAGGCTAGAGTGAAGAGGCATTATCTAGGTAAGCATGCTACATCTTTGACCCATCGTCACCTCCCACCAGGAGATCGGGATCACACGCTGACCTAATCTATACATATAATAAAACTGTAGAAACCGTGTGTCTGTACTTTTGATAAATTTATCAAAAAATTAGTGTGGGCGATAAGAAAGGACTAATAGAACACAAAAATATTTATTTTGAATTTTTTGTCTGTCTGTCTTTCTGTCTGTTTGCGCTAATCTCCGAAACAACTGAACGGATTTTCACGCGGTTTTCACAGGTAAATTATATTGGAGCAACATATAGGCTATGTTTCATTTAAATCGGGTCACTTATTCAAAAGCTACACTAATGTAAAGTATCAAGCTGCCTGATGTGAACAATAACTCACAAACTACTAAACAGAATCAAACGGGGTTTTCAATTTCGTGTTTGGCTTACTTTTATGTAACATATGAGCTTGATTTCATTGCAAATGGTTCACTCAGACAGAAGGTAAGCAAAGTTTCGAGCGGCGGCGGCGCCAATAATTCACAATCCACTAAACCGATTTAAATGGGGTTTTTAATTATGTGTTAAGCTTACTGTCGTGCAACATATAAGCTTAGTTTCATTCAGATAGAAGGAACAGATTATGTACAGATAATGTACAGATTCAAAAGAGATTTCAATGACGTGTTTGGTTTACTTTCTTGCAACATTTAGGCTAAGTTTCATTGCAAACAATTCACTAAGACAGAAGGTATGCGAAGTGTCAAGCGGGGGCGCCAATAACTCACAAACTACTAAACCGATTCAAGCGGGGTTTTCAATCACATGTATGGGTTACTTTCTCGCAACATATTAGCTTGGTTTCATTGCAAACGGTTCACTCAGACAGAAGGTAAGCGAAGTTGCATGCGTCGGTGCAAATAACTCATTAACAACTGAACCGATTAGAATGGGGTTTTCAATAAAGTATTTGAGTATAAACTTACTCTTACATAAATTTGCATAAATAAAATACTTCAAGAAATAAACATAGATACGAATAATTGTTTTTTAGAAATTGTGTTTGTATAGAAGTAATGTCCTTCTGTTTAGTATGGAGGTACATGTATACTGTATAGTTAAAAGGATGTGAAACTAGACATGTTGGGCTTTGTACCGCTTTTTCCAGTAGCTATAGAAGCATAAGTGTCAAAGCCTCTGATGTAGTCATAGGTTTTGTTTTGTACAAGAAATGAAGAAACCCTTATCACACTTCGTCCGCGTAGAATCCGACTATAACTTAACACATACGAGGATAGTGGGCAAACTAGCAGTCCGCACGTAAACATGTCTGTTACGCCGACAAATCCGATGAACCAATTTTCATGTAACTTTAAGAACGTAGTTTGAATCATGGGAAAAGTCATTAGCTACGTTTTTCTGAACTCCACGCGGACGGAGTCGCGGGCAAGAGCTAGTTCTCGCATAAAAAAATAATAAATGTGCATATTTCGATTACCAATATAATATGTTACCCGTGAAATGTCAGAACGTACAGTTTATAGTTTAGCAGCGCCTTACACATTACGGCAGTTGTCAGCGGTGCTAAGTCGCGACTGAGCACTCCGTGAAAACTTAACACACTATCTTTATCATGCACTATATCACAAAAAAAAACATAAAGGAGTTCCAATCGATCAGGTGGAAGTCCACGCTTAGTTCCCGTCGAACGCGCCATTACACTTCCTTCATATGTTCTTAGAGCAGGGTTTCACATGCTTTTTCCGAACAAAAATTGTACTTTTACGCCAAGAAAAAAATAGGCCGTTGCAAGAAGAATGTCAGGCTTGCAATCGCAAAATTTTATTGAGAGCGAATTTAATTTAATTAGCAAAATAAAAACATGTGTAAGGCAACACTGTATAATGTATGATGTCACATACACCCGATTACACCCTATAATTTAATATATTGTCCATCGTGAATGCAATATTTGGCGGGAGGGTGCGTATGCTCCTTGGTCATCCCAACTATGGCGAAGTTCTCACTCAGTTTCAGTTTGGCGTTGCATCCTCTATAGTTGTGTGTAGAACAGTACCAGTCGAAGAGTTTGCTCTTCTTGCATTGCTTCTTGCAGTAGTATGTGTACTCGTTGTACATTATGATGTGCCTGCCGGTATACCGCGACTTGGCCAACAGAATCACTGAAATAAAAACAAAGTTAAAACTCGTTATCATGTTAATGATATTATTATATTGTGAAATTATATTATTATACTGTGAAAATTTAAACCTAAAGTTTTACTCAAATAATTTTGACACTTAACTAGCAAAAAGTACTAGTAATGAACTGTAGAACTTGGTGTCGTGGAGAAAATGTAAATGGTTTTTGAATGCTATGTAATTTAAATGATCTGAAATTATACTTATTACTATACATTATATTACAATACATTTATGAAGAGTCAGAAGGTGTCTCACAAGGCTCGTCTGGCTGTTCATAGAGGCGTTTTGGTACCAACACTGATGTACGGCAGTGAAAGCTGGGTATGGCAGAAAAAGCATGAAAGTAGAATTAATGCAGTAGAAATGAGAGCGTTGAGGAGTATGATTGGTGTGAAATTGAGTGACAGGATTAGAAATAGTGTGATAAGAGAACGTTGTGGCGTAAAAGAAGACGTAGTGACTAAAATTGAGAAAGGGATGCTGAGATGGTTTGGTCATGTAG
This sequence comes from Athrips mouffetella, assembly GCA_947532105.1. Taxonomy (NCBI): domain Eukaryota; kingdom Metazoa; phylum Arthropoda; class Insecta; order Lepidoptera; family Gelechiidae; genus Athrips; species Athrips mouffetella. The sequence continues at coordinate 22,139,213 of OX383964.1, read as the reverse complement.
AGAGGATGAATGAAGGAAGATTGACGAAAGAGATCTACAAGGCGAGAGTGAATGGAAACGTTGGAAGGGGAAGGCCTCGGCGAACGTACCAGGGCCAAATTCAGGACGTTCTGAATAAAGGCCAGGTTAAAAGTACCCTAAACCGACGAGCATGTATGAAAGGATTGATGAAAGTTCAGGAAGCAAGGGAAGTATGTCAAGATCGTAGCAGGTGGAGAACTGTGGTCTCTGCCTACCCCGACGGGAACAAGGCGTGATGTTATGTATGTGTATGTATGTACATAGGAGATTCATACATAATTTAAATGTAAAGCGTTATTCTATGTACTGATCAATGGCAATAAGAAATGTTACCAGCTGATGGTTTAATTACCATGTGGAGTAAGGAAATTTTACACAAAGGAACACGCCTATTTTTTCCACACAATCGTACTACTTATTAAACAAAGTTAAATTAACGCAGCCGTGTACACAAAAAAGAGCTGTTAGTAAAATCATATTAATGTTAAGATTACACTAACACATTATCATTGTTTTACATCTTTAAGAAATTATTTGTTTTTAATGTAAAAGTATTTGTATTGTTCTATTTCCTATTCACAAGAAGCAAAGACTTTGGAAATCCACGCGTATGTGGATGACATGATTGAAAGTCATATGCAGCTAACTACAAAACTACTAATTCCGGAGCGTGTGAGCAAGCTAATCCAAATTTTGAAAATATCATCAATCCCTTATCTGCTTTCTGTAGTTTAGCTTGACGATTGGCAGTAAAAAGTCAAGCACTGTAGCGCCAAATGTCTTTAATAACGAAATACATACGGTTTTAACATATTAGTTTAAAAAATAAAAAATAATAGTATTTTCTTCAAGTTCTACAAGAACGGCTTGCCTTTTTTTTTAAACTATGGTTTATAATACTATACTGGAAAAGTCGTTTAGCTGAACAACTTACGCCTAGAGACTTGTCGTGAGGTCAATTAGCGTGGAAAAGGTATACGAGTATGACTTTCTGGCATAGGTATGCTTAGTCGGTCATCAATCTGTCAACCCACACGGTAGATGATCACTTAGACGAAAACGTTTTCTTTTTATAATCATACTTTATTTCTTCTCTAAACTACTTTGCTATCTTCATATACATTCCATCTATTACGATGTACATGGGTGGATCGTGGGTGTGCTCTAGATTGTCCGTAGTGATCACACCCGAACGCTCGTCACCTTTAACTGAGAAGCAGGCCTTACACTTTCTGCTCATAGTACAGCGCCAGAATCTTCCACCCTTGACGTTCTGGTAGAACGTGTATCCGTTTATTACTGCTACTTTTTTGCCTGCGCTATTCTTCAACCATTGAACTAAAATATATATATATATATATATATAGGGTGACTTTTAATTAGTTCTTGATAGAAAAAGGTATGAATGTACTCATGATACTGAACAACTTTCCCTAAGGAACATAGGTCGAAATACGAAAATCAAGTTTTGACCTCCCATAGAAACTGCATCAGCTGATAGCGCATTTTGTATGGAAGGTCAAATTTGGTTTTTCGTATTTCGACCTATGTTCCTCGGGAAATGTTGTTCAGTATCATGAGTACATGCATATCTTTTGCTATCAAGAACTAATTAAAAGTCACCCTATATAGATAACTTCTAAAAAGCTACGATTTTCTAAACAACATAATATGAAGTTAAGTGAAATACAAAGGAAACACAAGTGAATGTTACAACTATATTTTAATGTAGACTCCATCCCGTATAATATACTTGGGTGGTGGATGTGTGTGTTCTCCGGTTGAACGGATCAGTTCGCCGGTATGTGTGATGGTGAGGGAGGCTCGACACCCCCTGCTTTGCGCAGTGCACGACCATCGAGCCGAGCTCTTGTTCTTGTAGTGTAGATAAAATGTATACCCTTGGTAGATGGCTAAATATCTACCGCTAACATTTTTCACCCATGTAACTGTAAAGAAGCAACATTTTGGATATTTGTTTAAGCGCAAGGTCCATGCTGGTAAAAAAAAAAAACCAATTTTTAAGTATGTTCCAATGAAGATTTTCTTATAGCATTAGGTACTAATTATACTATTTTAGGGTTCCGTACCTCATTAGGGAAAAACCACTCAGTTGACTCTCTGTCTGACAAGACCTTTTTTCTCACGTCCCAAGTATTTTGTTTTTTTTTTAGGTACCTAATCTACAACCCTTGAATATGGTTATGTGTGTTTCCATCTCTATAAATTTATGAAATAAACCGAGCCTATATAAGGTTCTTCTAGTTGACCTACCTAAATGAAATGCATAAAATTTGTCAAAAAAGCTAGGTCGTAGCACAAGCACAGATTAGATAATACTAAACTGCACAAGTGAACAAATAGTGCAACTTTTCTCGCAATTGCCTATGCTTAGCTTACATTTCAAGTACATTAATATTAGGGAGAGGTCAGGTATGAGTGGTACTAGATGCTACGCGGTTGGGAGTTTTTATCATAAAAGGGCAGAAGCTTGTAGGGTCCAACTCGCAATAGGCCAGTTCTTTTTGTACTTGGGTCGTTCGTCAGTGAAGACTGTAAAGGATTCCGTGCTGTATAATGAATTCGGGTGGCTCGTGGTTGTGATCTAAATTAGCGCGCACGATGATGCTGTCATCACACCGAGTGGTGAACGCGGCTTTACAATCATATTTCCTGCAGCGCCATCGTGCAGTCTTCTGGTTCCTTTGATCGAGGCGAAAACAATAGCCATAGTAGATTGCCAATTTAATACCAGACGGAGTTTTCACCCAAGTAATTGTATCTGTGAAAAAACCACGCCATAATCAAATAAATACCACATACACACATTTTTTTTTATTTTCAGCAAACGATAGTATGTACAACATTTGTGTAAAAAAACTTTTACAAAATATTATACATGCATGGTTGATTTATAATAATAATAGACATACACTGAGCGAAAAACTAACAAAAATACATTAATTTTTACTAAAATATTACTAAATCCGAGGACAACAAATGCCCTGTAATATCCATGAATTCATTTTTGTTAATGCAGTTAGTAAATATTACATGTAACATTTTTGTAATTTCAAGAATGTGTTAGTAATTTACGATGTTCAATACAAATACTGTTTTGTAATAATAAGGGTGCAATAGTAAAATCGAAAATGGGGCCCTCATAGGTAATACTAAATGTTTTGTAATTTTAGGAGTACAATAGTCATTACAGAAGTGACGTCATAGGTAAATACTAAATGTTTTGTAATTTTAGGAGTACTGTAATAATATCGGAAATGATGACGTCATAGGTAAATACTATTTTTTTGTTTATTTTAATGTTCATTTTGTAATTTTAATTGAAGTGTTTTAGTTTTAGTAAGTAGGTATAAGCAAAAACCCGTACAGACTGACTGTAGTAGACGTATCGCAAGAGATTTTGGGGATGATTCTAAGTTATTTTGCTCATAATAACATATAGAATCGACTCGTAAAATCTCCTCATACACCTCCGCCATAGCAAGCATGGGTTTTTTAATACCACAACACAAATTACCAAAACTGAAACACTTTAAAAAAATAAGTTTTCAATGAAAAACTCATTTAACTTTTATTAATTATTTTTATTAATAAAGCTTATTCAAGTACACAAAGTTACACAAATATAAATATCTTAAATATGGTAATATCTTAAAGATGAAAGGAACATCATCTGATGAATTTGAAAATCGATTTAACCACATCACACACTCCACTGGCAATCGGCCGTGCCGGCGCCGTCTAAAGACACTTTTTCCTCGGTTCACTTCACAGTCATTAAGGAAAACAAACAAAAACCTAGATCTCAATCAAAACCTAGAGCTTCGTCGTTTTTCACAAGACAACGAGCTTGCAGCGCGTCTACACTCAAAATGGCAGATGCCAAGCGCGTCGCATGAGGCGCAAACGCAGCACAAGCAAAACTCACGCTAGATTTAAAAAATGGTTGCTTGAAATTACAAAAACGATTTAGTAATACTACTATAGAAATATTTTTGTAATTTCAAGCAAATTGTTTGTCAATACAAGGACGTTGTCATTAAAAAATACTAAAGTTTGTAATGTTGCCTTGTACTAAAACCACTTGCTGATAATAAAAAACAAATTTTCTAGAAATACTAAACAGATTTGCAGGAATTACTAAACTTTAACAACATTTACTATGATTTGCGATAATCATTAAAATTTGTGATATCTTACATTTACTAAAACTGTATAATAGAAATTACATTTAGTAATACTAAGCCTTTGATAAAAAATAGTAATTATTGCAATTACAGCAAAAATTTTATAAGTAATACTAAAATTGTGTTTTTCCCTCTATTACAAGACAGTTTTGTAATTTCTAGTGGAGTTTTTTTTCTCCGTGTAGATAGAGATTTATTAAGTACGTGTAATAACGCCAATAATATTCAATATTTAGTGGTTATGTTCATTTTTAACAATAATAATATCATCATAGTACGTGTACAGCGAGGCGCGGCAGCCATAGGACCACTTGTTGCAGACCCACTGAACCTTGGGGCCTTTATACTTAACTGAAGATCGTTTGTTGAAGCGATATTCTCCAATCTGTATCATGGGGCCTCCTTTGGCGCTTACTGTCCATTTCGGAACTATAATAAATTCAAGTGCTTTAAGAAGTATTTAGACATATATATTTCGCAGGCAAATTGTATAATTCGTCGTTTCACAGTTTGCCTTGGCATTCTACAAAATGCCGAAAAATTTATTATTCATCATTTCATATAATGCCGCGGCATTTCACAAAATAGCGCGTAATTCGTTTCTGGCACTCGCCGGCCGCGGCATGCTCGCTTCGCTCGCTCGGACCGTACATTGTGGTCGAAAGATGACCTAACCCAACCTAATCGATCCCTGCTCGGGATCGGTTAGGTTGGGTTTATCGTAGCTAACGAACCTAAAATGCACCAGTGATCTAAACCCTTTTTCAATCTGTCGGCGGCGTTTTACAATTTGCCAACCGTTTACAGTTTGCCTGCCGTTTGTAAACGGCGAATTATACCATTTGCCTGCGACATATAGACAAACTTGATAAGAAGGCTAAAAGGTTTAAGGGCTAAAATAATTTTACAAAACATCTCTACCACATGCTGAAGGATATTTGTTAGTAAAGGCGCTAATAGCGGTCAAATGCCTAACTTTACGTTGAAATATTATAATAAATGGCCATCAAAACCATTGAAAAAAAAATACAGGGTGATATATCAAGATTTTTTAAAGGTTTTTACTTGAACAGAATTGTATTTTTGCTAACCACGTTTTAGGGAAAACATCCCCAGCAGCACCTGTTTTTGTGATAATTTGCAAAATTTCTCCAAAACCGCAAAAGTTCACTAGTTAGTTTTTACACACAACAAAGGTGTCTATTATATCTATATTTTTACTTGAATGTTTTATTTTTAATTCACATAATACTAATGAAAAGTGCAAAAAACCGAGTTTTTGAGTGCGTGCGGCCGCGAACCCGACCAATAACTGTAAGCGCGTGACAACTTAGCGTGCACATACGATTAGAGTGCAGTAACGCACTTGTACTTGTTTTGTAGTTGATAATAAAACTTTTTCGAGGTGCGATTTTTAAATTTATGAGCAGGCTGACCGACGATCAACCCGAAAAGCATTAACTTTTAAATATAAACTGAGGAAACAAATAGTTTACCTGTTAGTTCTAACATAAAAGCTAAAAAATGTAACAAGACAGGATGATTCTTGTTAAATCGACCGGCAACAACATCACAAATAAATTTCAGTATTACAATATCAGATGAGTGAATAAATAGGTATTACAATTCGCAATAGAAACCCAAATGAAAGGAACCTCGAAATATGGACTATAAATAAAGATAAGGTCATTAAGTTGTACATACATACATAACATCACGCCTTGTTCCCGTCGGGGTAGGCAGAGACCACAGTTTTCCACCTGCTACGATCTTGACATACTTCCCTTGCTTCCTGAACTTTTATCAATCCTTTCATACATGCTCGTCGGTTTAGGGTACTTTTAACCTGGCCTTTATTCAGAAAGTGTCATAGTAAAAATATCAAACTTTTTCAAACGCAGTTAACATTTCTCTTTAGAAACCAACTAGCGATTTTAGCTAGTTTGGTGCGGTAGTTTGAAAAGTCGAATGTTTACATTGAATGAAGGTATATCATGCCGACGGTGTATTCATATTCATATTATTTATTCCTTAACAAATACATTTGTGTTGGAAATTACCTTATGTCTAAACAATTCAACAAAATTTCAACAAAATGTCTAAACAATTCAACAACAAGTGTAAATAACGAGCGTGCGGCGTTGTCGTGGAGTATTCCAGAAAATTGGACATTCGGTGGACCTGTCAGTACTGAAGGTGCGCGGGGCACGAGAAATCAACTCCCTGAAACCGGGAACTCGTTTGTGCGTACGCGGAGTGCGAAATGGAATAATTCGAGTATCGGGATAAGTGGATTTTGTATTATTATTACCATTCGGATGGTGTTTAGTGACTCGCGTTGTTGCGAAACAATAAGGCTCAACGAGACGCCATTTTGATTACTATGCGGGACAGTATATGGTCTCATTCGATTCGTGCTTGTATGTACGCCTAGAAGCATATTTTCGGTATATAATATGCGTGTTTATCGGACATTGTGCCTGGTGAAAATACCTACGGTCACGCCGGTGTGAATCGTTTGCGAGGCAGGCAGCGAGGATGGTTCCTGGTTTCCTGCTGAGAAGGAAGGCCACTTCTAGATCGGCTGGTCACGCGGATAGCACAAAAAAAAGGCTTCCGTTTTGCGTCTAGACTAGACGCAAATAGAACATCTGTTATTTTTATGGTGTTCTAAGACTAATACGACCCTGCCGAATTCATACAAACTTGTTACATAAATAACATAATAACATTTTTCAAGATGGCGGCCAAAAACTGTAAATTGACAGAAATCAACTTTCTTTCTACCTCTTGAGACTTGTTTACTAAATTCAAAAAAGAGATTATATGTCTCTGAAGGCACAAAATGCACACCAATACAAAAAAACCGGCCAAGTGCGAGTCGGACTCGCGCACTGAGCGTTCCGTACCACCACATAAACAAAATTGTATTAAGTAGTTGAAATTTCAGTAAGTTAATGTGCTAGATTTTTTAAGTCCGACACCTGCTTGACCAAATTTTATTATTTGTTGTTATTTTATAGCTTATGCACTATAAACATACCAATTTTCAAGTTTGTAAGTGTTCCCGTTTTTAAATAGAACTAAAACAAAAATCGCCTCAGCGACCATCCAACTTGACCCCTCTTTTATATGAATGTTCTTGAAACGTGAGCTCACCACAATTGGTTACCATTAGTTGTGAGAAAAGTTGTAATATTTAATGATTTCAGACTTTTCCCATTATTTGTACTGTGAGACCTAGCTTCTTGCCAAATTTCATAATTTTAGGTCAACGGGAAGTACCCTGTAGGTTTTGCATTTTTGAATAAATGTATGGAGATGATTACATAAAATGCCATATCTTTTGATTGCGTCGTTGTAAAAAATTTAAATTTTCAGATCTTGTGTGGTTCATGGATCCTAATATATGATAATAATTTCAACCTGATACCTTTACCCGTTCGTGAGATAAAGGGTCTTGACAGACAGACGGACAACAAAGTGATCCTATAAGGGTTCCGTTTTTTTCTTTTGAGGTACGGAACCCTAAAAATAACATTCGTTGTTGCCATCTATCTGAAAGCCTTAAAATGGCTGTATATTTCGATCCCTAATGGATAGCCGTTAGTAATTTTCGAAGAATATGTGATAATATAGTGGACATACTAGTTCATAATAAAAAAATTACGAAACGTTCGCAATACGCACACGCACCCTAAAAACGGATTTATTTTACGTTTATTTGTTTTAGGTCTATCGTAAAAACTGTAATACGTGTAAGCGTCTTACACGCGTCTTAATGGGATCATAGCGCATAATCTTAAGTAAAAAAAAAAATGGCCAAGTGTAAGTCTGAATCATGTTATGTGGTCCTTGAATGCGTAGGAACGTACGTACGTACGTACATGTACCGGTAGGTATTTTAAATTAATCATCATACAAGTACAGTAAAGAGGAAAGTCCTGAATGATTGATTGATTGAATGACTGATTGATTGACTGACACATTAACGCACAGCCGAAACTACTGAAGCTAGAAGCACAAAATTTGGAAAGTATGCGGCTCATGTTATGAAGATTTAACATTTATTTTATTTCTGGGAAAAATCTCACAGCTTATAAATGATTATTTATAGTTACGATGTAACATTTGTATGCCAAATTAAGAGATATTCACTTATTAAAATTACAATTGGTAAAAATGGTAAGAAAGTTAAAAAAAAATTACACAATGAAACCAAAATTTTAAAAAGAACAAACTAAATAGGTTGCAAATATATACATAAACATACTTGTGTCAGTGTGTGGAATAGTGTGTTTGTGTAAATTTATGTGTATGTCTTTTATAATAGAACATTGATAGATAAGCCATTTTGAAATAAATCAAGAGATATATGGTAACTTAATAGTTTGTATTTACAAAATGTAAGTAATCTAAACTAACATTAATTGTTCTGTATTCGCAAGAAATATGTTTTTACAGATGAATTTTAACTTACTACCCTACATATCGAATGTTCAAATAGGTGAGTCAGCCTTAGTAACTAAGTAAATAAAGATAGTATACAATATGAATAAGATCTATTGTAGAACTTTTTAATGTTTATGTTTAATAAAGACACTTGAAAATCAATCAATCAATCAATAGTTTATGAAGTACTGTCGCGCCCAGACCCATAAACTACGTCCATCAATTTCCAACGAAATGCATCCTTTTTGGTATTGAATATGTCAAGATCTTTGCAGTAAAGGTTGAGCTCATGTACGCATCTGATTACGATAGAATTCTGTGCGTAGTTGGTTTGCACAGACGGTTCATAGAAATGATTTTGATAAATTCATCCCATAAGGGGGTGAAATGGGGTAAAATGTTTTGTGTGAAAATTCCTTGTTTCTGAAGTAAGATCTGTACAAATTAGTGTATGAGGGTGTCTTAAAAATAATTCTCCAAGGGGGCGAAAAAGGGGACGAATTATTATTGTCGGGTTATTGGTCATTTTCATTTCCAAACATTTTCCCCGATTTCATCCCCTTAGGGGACGAATTTCTCAAAATATGTTTTTGTGTTTCATGGGGCCAGCACACCTTGCGTGGACTTCGGTAGTGCATGAACATCTTCATCATTTTATTTTCGAAAACTATCGATTCTTTTATGTCATAACATAGTCAAAGCCTATTAAAGTATTAAAAATAAAAACAGTCATATTTCTTAGTGACATCACAGCTTTCTCTTTTAATTCTGTGATAGGCTACGACTAAAATCGACTCTGCAACACGAGAATCGGTATATTACGAATACAAAAAAGGGACGGGTTGCACTCCGGGAGTGCCGGCAGAAGTGAAAGCAGACGTGCTTTTTGTATATAACAATACGGTTGACAGTTGACGCTTTTTCGATCACGCTACGGCAAAGAGGTTTTACTACGCTTCGCCGCCGTAGCGTGGGTTAAAACCTCCTTGGTCTGCGGATCTGACGCGACACCTGATGCGAGTTTACCACTTTTTACCTATCTAAAAAAGTGCCAAGCGCCGCTAGAGAAGTTTTCAATTTAATTACTGCGTTATTTTTGTAGTTAAGTTTGATATTTTTCATAATAACTTAATAACCATATCGCTATTTATAGGTCATGTTTCAAGGTTCCTTACATTTGAGTTTCTGTAACGAATTATACGAATGAAATTGTAGGATTTTTGTTCAATGATTATGTTTATTTTTGGTTATAGCTATTTCATTTTGTATGGTAAAAAGCGAGGCTCGGCAGCCAGAGGGCCACTTGTTGCAAGTCCACTGCACTTTCGGACCTTTCTGCACACCACTGCGTTTTATAAACCGATACTTGCCAATCTGTATTACAGGCCAGCCATTTCTGCTCGTAGTGAATACTGGATCTGAAAATAGAAATAATAATAAAGAATTTATTCGCAAGGTATAAACTACAATAGGATGTAGTAGAAATAATACATTACTGCAGCGGTCGAAAAAACGGACATTGAGGGACGAACGTGATACTCGTAATATGGGCAGAGGCGAAGCCGAGGCCCACATACGTGAGTCCATCAATACCTGGTTTCCACCAAGGCTTGTATAGTGTTTTTCTCAAACAATGAGCGGATATTCAAACTCTTACATAAATTACTTACATTTTCAGTCTCTTCTCTTTTTGCCACTGAAAAAGTTCTCATAAGATTTTAAATAGTCATGACATACATGATACTCGTATTTGAGGCACTATTTCTTAATTCCATTGACTTATTAATTTTATTCACTATTACAACCTAAATTACACTAAATTAAATACAATAAGTCAATATGATGTTCCCGCTAATAACTTTTGATAAAAAATACATGGGTTCCTATTCTTGAACCTATTCTAGTGATTAAAATATAAAAAAAAAAATCTTAATCAGATCTATAAAATTAAAGAATAAAATTTGTTAAATATAAAATAATATTTGATTCCTAATAACACAAATAATTATAATTTACTTTTTTAGATTTGATCAAGGCATTTCAAATTCGGGAAATTATTTTTGTCTTTAGATGAGTTCAAAAGTAGGACCCTGCGCCACAGATTATATATGTACTAGTTACTACGGTCCTGCGAGAAATAAACGGTGTGTGACCTCCTTGTTCATAACTCTTTCGTTGGTTGCCATCTCCTTAGTTATCATGCTTTGGAGAAAAAGCTGGGTTCCATTTTGAAATTAGATGACTGAAATGAGTTTTCAGACTAGTTTTCCCGACCGTTTTGACTTGAAGAAATGGATTTTCATACCAACTTTCCCGGCCGCTGCTTGCATGTTTTTTACCAGTACGTATATTTCAATTTTGCTCTAAGAAGGTCGTCAAAATAATGATCGAATTTCCAGGCATGTTTGAGTAAATACAATTACTGTTTAGCTATACCTCTCTATGAAACATTCAAATTTTGGGAACTAGAATTTAAACTAGGCTTAGCCTGTGTCTTAGATCCTAGTTTCCCTTCCATACAGTGTAGGTACAGTGCTTAGGACGCACGTCGCACACATCCGTTGCTAAAGGTGTAGTCAAGAGCGCGTCGAACCTGACACATTTGGTCTTTTTACCATTTTACTTCAGATGCCGTGCAGCTAAAGTCGCATTGCAAATGTCAAGCTTGACATGTCATTGACTGTACGTACGTCGTACAGGTACCAAACGAACTAGTGAAACATGCAGGATGTCCCAGTAAATAGTGGATAACCCTTCAGACGTCAATGGGCCGCATCACCCATCAATCTACCCAATTTGACCTTGGTTAAAAAGTCATGGATTCACGGTCCCACCCAAGGATGTTTAGTGATTTATCATTTGTTTGGAACATTCTAGAAAGAAAAGAAAGAGATAGCTGAAGAAAGAGACCTAAATTCTAAAAAAAATAAACACAAATCTGAAATAAAAAATGAATTTAGAATGTTCTGTAACGAATGGGTAGCGGCCACGCAGTAGTTCAGTGGAAAACGATCTAAAGAGAGGTACAAGGAAAAGAAGAAGAAGTCCCAAGTAAGAGGAAACCTCAGAGGTAATACAAGGAGGCTCGGAGGGAAGACTCCGTAAGAGGTTCCGGAGGCGGCCATGCAACGGCCAACGAGCGGCTACGCAGTAGTTCAGTGGAAAGCGATCTAAAAAGAGGAACAAGGAAAGAAGAAGAAAAAGAAGTCCCAAGGAAGAGGAAACCTCTGAGGTAATGTAAGGAGGCTCGAAGGGAAGACTCCGTAGAAGAGGTCCTGGAAGGAAAACACTCGGAATCGTAGAGCAAGGAGGGAAGACTCTACTTGAAAGCTCGGAGACAGGACTCTGTGAGGAGAATTTGAAAAGCTCACTATAAATCCCACGCTCGCTATAAGGTGGTCCACCGAGTGGCTACTTTCTGTAATCTGTGGGCTACGCAGTAGTTCAGTGGAAAGCGATCTAAAATAGGATCAAGGAAAAGAAGAAAAAAAAGGACGGTTTGCAATCCTTCAATTGATTTTCATCAAACTGAATAAATAAACTGAATTAAATATGGTTTCAATCGGACTATCCGTTTAGTCGCTAGGCCAAAGCGTGACAGGCCGACCGACCGGCGACCGCCCAGCCGACTGACGGAAGGACATTTTTATGAGACTTGCTTTTGATGGTTTATTTAGACCACAGAGCAACTTTTTGAATGTAACTTATCCAGCCTTGTTACTTTACGTAAATTTATACAAGAGCCAAAAAACGTGTGTTGCTAGAAAATATAATTTTTACCAAATCGAAATGGTAGAAAGTAAACAAAAATGTAGAAAACTGATCAATGTCATATTAAATACTATCTATTTATTTCAGAGAGCAAAATAAATATTCGCTTAGCTTAATAATATTAATTCTAATTATTAGAAAACTTAACTACATTAATAAAAAAAATATTAGGTTCTTAAAAGTAAATTGAGTTCTAAAAGAGTAATTCATATTATCTTAAAACTTAACTACATTAATAAAAAATTATAGGTTCTAGAAGTAAATTGAGTTCCGAATCAATAAAATTTTATTAAACCAAATTATAATCTGTCACAAACATACAAAATACAAAATCAATTTAGTAGTAGGTAAATTATTTTATTCTTCTTCGTGTTTGTGTATTATTATAATATCGTGTGATCGCATTCAACACTAATAATAAACTTATTATCACTTATATTAAATAGAACTAAATAAAATTGTTTATTGCGGTATACAATTTTATACAAAGTTGAGCAAAATTTAGCATGTCTTGTCGATATAAAAATTCAAATAATTGTATCAAAATTAAAACCAAATTAATCATAGTATTAAAATACCTTATCAATAAAAAGCTTTAAGATAATAATGCAAACAATAAAATTAATTAATTCTGTGGGCTGTAAAGAATATGACTCAATAAATTCTTCCCTTTACATATTTATAGCGATCGTTTCCGTACCTGTTGCTCTTACAAATGCATTTATCTTCAATCATAAATTATTACCTATTGTAGCGACGCTACATTATTTCCTCTTTTTATTTTCAACGTATGGCTATTTTTTCCTTAAAACTGAGCCGTTGAAAAAAAAAACCTATTTTGGAATTCATAAGTAAAGCCCATTCATATGATACCTCACTTGACCAAGTAACGACAATTTAAATTTTTGCCCCTCTATTTGGGCCCTATTTACAATAATACTAGAGATATTTTTTTAACTTTCGTTTGGAATAAAGTAAGGTAAGCATAATTTAAAATTATTTCAAATTATAGTCAATAGAGTTAGTAATTATTGGAAATAATTTTCTAATATGACAGACGGACCAAAAGGCAAACAGACGAAGTCGCACCATAAAAAAGGTCGGTTTTTATAACCATTTTGAGTCGGAACCCTAAAAATAAATGCTTGACAATGAAACTGATTACTTAGGGGATGAGATGCTAGCTGATGAGCGAGCTCTTCGTGCAATTTACAAAATGTTGCCTAGAGACTCTGAGACATAAATTAAAAAAAATCAACATTTTGACATTTGTGTCACAATACATTTATGAGAATTTAATACATGTTAAACGGAATTCACATATTTTCAAGAAAAATTGTGACAGGCACAGTGTCAACACTAGAAACAAGTATCAACTTGCTGTTCATGTTAGCCGTGTTAACAAGATTAGTAAGACTTTTAAAGGTCAGTGTATACGCTTCTATGAGGTACCCGCTGATATTGAAAGTCTACCGCTACAAAAATGCAAAGTTATCATGCAAAAACTGTATAAGATCACAAAATATCTGATTATAAGAAAATAAAATCCGTGGGAATAAACTGCGATTCTAGCAGGCTATTTCGAATGAGTTATATTACACATGTTTAAAAGACCGCGCGGGTTTTTTTCTTGTCATTTCTTTTTTTTCACATGGCGCCACTTTGTTTGTGAAGTGACGTAGCTTTTAGTTTAACTGACATCAGAAAGTGATCAAAGAACCTTAATATGAATAAAGTATACTTTGACTTTGATGGGAATCGTCGTTCTTTAAGTTAAAATAGAAATTGATAATTAATGTTGACTGTTGTAAACCGCTCAGTGGTTGTGTTCATTCACCTTGCGAACAATTTCATTGCCGAAGGTGTAGATGGAGGCGCGGCACCCGTTTCTGACCTTGTTACATCGCCACTGCGTCTCGTTCGAGCGCTCCACTGTCCGCACAGTCCTGATGCGCTTGTTGTACTTGTACTTGCCGATCTGAATCGCAGGACGCCCGTGAGTGCTCGAAGTGAATATCGGAACATTCGGATTTGGAATCGCAACTGAAAACACACAGATGTGAAAAACAAGGAGTTCATTAACTTAATGTAGGCTCTTAAATCTAGGGTGTTAGTTGCTTTGCAATGTCTAATTTTTATTTCAATAACTTGTGCTAGTAAGTTAGTGCTAGCTAGGCTTCCCTGGAAACATAGTATTCCCTATTTTATTTTATTAAAAAACAAATTTTATTTAGAAACACAAATTTAGTATTCCCTATTTTATTTTCCTTAAATAAATGGATTTATCTTAAAAACATAAATTTTTAAGAAACTTCCTTTATTCTTGTTTTTCGATTATAAATTAATACATCATCTTTGGTAACCAAAGTCAATAAATAACTGTTACATACTAATTTTTGTATAGAAGAATCGTACGCGAAATCTTAGCAAAATGTCAAGTTCGCACATTGTCACGATAGGGTGTGACGGTCTGCAAACGTAACATTCTGCTTTGGTAAACCCTAGTGTGACATTTTGCAAACGTGACATTATTCTATTACTTAGATACAAGGAATATTTTCTTAAAATAATTCAATGCGATGTTAATACAAAATAAGTTAGAAAAAAATAAATTAATAATTCTGCTTATCACGCATGAGTAAGGAATTAAATATAAATATGACTAGTTGCTGCAAGCTAGTTTACTAGCTAGCTAGTTTGTATATCATGATTTGTCATCGATTTAATAATAAGGACGCTGCAATACTTAATTGCAGGCAATTTCAAAACGTTTACTAATTTCAACCTCCTTGCTCTAGCGCTGATCCGAATTACGTTTTCTCTGAATGATAAACATTTCATCAGTAATTGTGCTAATGGTTGTGCTCATTATGGTGGTGGATGATTTCCCCACTCATGGTGATTACCACAGCGCGGCACCGGCCGTCTCGCCACCGGTGACACTCCCAGCGCACGCGCAACAAGGATTCTTGGCCCCACCTCTGGATGTACCGGTATCTGCCAATCTGGATCAACGGGCGTCCGCGCAGCGTGTACGTGAATAGTGGCTCTTCGTAACTGTAAACTGAATAATAAATAGGTACTCTATATTACTGGTAAATTTATTTCACAGAAACAAAAACTTTAACATAATAAATAACTCAGTCGCACTATTATGAGGGTTCAGAACCCACTGTCGTCCCAATTTAGCGACATGGAGTGCTATATTATTTCATGTCAACCCCTATGATAAATTTAAGTTTTACCCAAAAAAATTAGACTACTGCACTTATCGAATATGGACTTCTAATTTAAAGAATTAATATTGTAATTAAAATATTTTTAAGAAATCCTTTCGTTTACCACTTCAATTCATGAATAAGCGCCATTGTACTAAGGCCATTCCGATCATGCTTGTCGTGAAGTCAGGACCTACCTTTCCTATTTTGTAGATAATATTTATTGTAAAATATTAGATATTATTCAAATAAAAGAGTTCATTGAAAGAAAGATGATACTGTTACACATGCGAAAGAACGAAGTGAGTATTGAGTTAAGCCCTTACAAAAAATTATTTGGTGAAAAGGCAGGTGAACGATCAATGATCCCAATGTTAAATAATAATCATTTTATATTAAAATCAATTTTGTTTTGTAACAAGTCTGCAAGCGAGCTTGAGGGCCACCTGATGGTAAGTGGTCACCACTGACTTTTAAGTAGCATAATTTTCATTAACAAGACAGCAAAGCGCGTTGCCCACCCTGCGAACTAAGATGGTGTGTCCCATGTGCCAGTAATTTCACTGACTCCTTTACCCTTCAAACCGAAACACAGCAGTGCAAACACTGCTGCTTTACGGCAGAAAAAAGCACGGGGGTGATGATAAAGTCAAAATTAATTTTTATTTCAATTCAATATGCAACAACGACAGTGTCTCAAGACGAAAGTCTTTGACCAGTGTGTGTTGCCAGTGATGACATATGGCACCGAGACGTGGCCGCTCACGATGGGCCTTATCAGAAAGCTCAAAGTCACCCAAAGGGCTATGGAAAGGGCTATGCTCGGAGTCTCTCTGCGCGATCGAATCAGAAATGAGGAGATCCGCAGAAGAACTAAAGTAACTGACATAGCCCTGAGAATCGCTAAACTGAAGTGGCAGTGGGCAGGGCACATCGCAAGAAGAACCGATGGCCGATGGGGCGTGAGGGTTCTAGAGTGGCGACCACGTACCGGAAGACGAAGCGTTGGCAGGCCCCCCACGAGGTGGACCGACGATCTGGTCAAGGTCGCGGGAAGCCGCTGGAGGCCTATGTCCAGCAGTGGATGTCTTTCGGCTGATATGATGATGCAACAAATGGTTTCATTCACAGCACATTTAAACAATTTTACTTACTTACTTACTTACTTTACTTCTGATGGTAATTTCACAGTTCGGCAGCCATTGCCACTTCTGTTACATCGCCAAAACGCTTTTTGTGTATTTTCCCTATGAAGAGTAAACTGGTGACCAGCAAAAAATATGAGCAGGCCTGCCCTATCTGACTAAGAGCTGGCGGTCGCTCACCAACAAGCGACCTATCTGAGCTGGTGCACAATGAAAAGGTGAGTCTAAAAAACAGGGTTGCCTGGCCGCAACCTGGCACGTTTTGTACAGTCAACAAAAAACTGTTTATTTTTTTACCTAATTGTGTACCAAGAGTACATTTAGTACGTGTAGACTAGTAGTGTATTCGTAACATCCCATGAAACATCAACTGCAGAACAGAGGACTCCCCCCAGAACTCGAGCAAAAACGCGTGGCACAGTTACCACGCTTGTAAGCGTGGCGGCTGGCAACCGCTGTTGTTAGTGACCACAGTATGTGAGATGGGTACATATATAATATATGGGTATTTTATACACAGAAAAATGCTGCTGGCTCCTCCGGTTCATACACCATTAGTCGCCTCTTACGACACGCACGGGTACAGATGGGTTGGTACTGTTTGTCGCCGGCAACACACGGATAAGTAGTGTTTAAGTATTGTATTAGTTGTGTATTAGGTGTATACAATTAATCGATATGATGAAATACGTTACTTATACTTATCTGCAACTATGTGAATTTACATTTATATTATGAAATGTTAAATCAACACCCACGGTTTTATTTGACAGAAATAAAAAAGGAACAATAACATTTTCTTTTATTCTGTGACAAAAACTTTCACCTTCTTTACATTAGTTTGATCAGTGATATGATGAGTCACTACATCAGTGATGTGTATGATCCGTCTTCATCGTTACGATGTCGTTGCCAATGACGACGACCTGTGCTCGACAGCCTCTGTTCCACCTATTACATCGAAATAATAGTTTTGCCCATTTCGAATCTGGCAACTTGTCCTTCAAAATATACCCATAGCCGTTAATTCGCAAAAGTGGATTACCCATTTTTGATGCGCTCCAGACTATTTCTATAATACAAGAAATTATTACAGATTAGAATGATATTACTTTCCCTTAAAACGGCAAAAAATGTGATCCTTTATATATTGTTTATATATTGAAGTCAAAGGGTGGATCACATGCCCACCGAATGCACAGAATCTGACTGCCGGGTTTTATGTAGATCACGGTCAACCCCAGGATGTAGGGTTGCAAACCCGATTTTCTAGAGTGTACAGAGTCACCAAGGGTCCCCTGAGGGCGCTCCTTTTTAGCTGGCCATTCTTTGAGTAGGGTACTCCAAATTTCTGATTACTTTTCTGATAGAGACAAGAGATACTCCACCAACAAGAGCACAGTTCTTAAAAAGAGAAAGAAAGCATCGCTCAGTTGCCTAAATGAAAAAATAAATTTAAATTCAAATTGTCATATAATTCATGCAAAAAACCCATACGAGATGTAAAAAAGTGATAGAAACTATACATAATAAAATCTGAAAGTCGTATAAATTCCACAATCTTGATCTACAGTGATTCACCAAAAGCCTGAAAAACTGAAAAGGAATCACCAGCTTATCATTGTATGATAAAGATTGTTTTAAAAGACATAAGAAAGCCAAGAGAGAGAAAAGTGTTAAGAGAATCTCATATGGTTCTAACAAGATAACTGAGAGAGAAGTGTTAAGAGAGTCTCGTATGGTTCCAACAAGAGAACTGAGAGAGAAGTGTTAAGAGAGTCTCGTATAGTTCCAACAAGAGAACTGAGAGAGAAGTGTTAAGAGAGTGTCGTATGGTTCTAACAAGAGAACTACGAATGATTTAAAATGTTGCATTTTAGTGATTTTTGTGCTCGCTCTTCATGGAAACTATTTCGTTGTTAATAACAGCGGCCTGCGCCCGACAGCCTCTGCTCCACTTGATGCACCGGTAGAATTGTTTTGTCCATTTTGTGTCCGTCATCTTCTTTTGCTTCAAAGTAAAACGACCTCCGTTAATAAGCAGCATCGGATTACCCCATTTCGATGTGCTCCAGAATATTTCTATAAATAAAAGACACGACAAATTACATAAATGCGCTAAAGGGGAACCAGCACTCTGACTAAACTCAAAAAATATTTAAACTTTTTTATTTTTAAGTAGTTAGTCACTTACAGGTGTCATTGGTAATGTATATTTATTTTATTTACCTATGTCTACGTCTTCAAAACGTCTGTATAAGATTCATTTTTGGATTGCGCAAGTTTGACCACGTGTCCGAATATCGGAAAAAACTGGGATGGCTTCCTATCAGGCAACGAAGGGATTTACGTGTCCTGATTCTCCTCTATAACGTGCTGTACGACCCTCGTTCTCCTCCTTACCTGAAGGAGTGCTTCCAGTACCTGGGCTCCAACCATGGACTAGCACTGCGCTGTAAGTCAGACAACATCTTGCAGCCCCCTTTCACACGGTCTGGCTACTATAAAGATTCTTTCACAGTAAGGGCTACTCAGCTATGGAATGATCTTCCGCGAGAGATACGCCACTCTCAGTCACTCGCTGTCTTTAAAACCAAGTTGCGTTCCCATCTCATCAGCGAAACCATTTGATTATCCGTTTATTGTTTAATATTATATATATATATATATATATATATTTGTTTATTATATTTATTATTATAATTATTTATTTATTTATTTTAATGTATTATACTTACTTATGTATGTGTATGTTTTATCTTATGTAGTTTATGTTATTCATGTAGTTGTTTAAGAGATTATTATATGGCATTGTAGTGTTAATATTAATTAGGTACTTACTTTTTATGCCTTTTGTATTTCATGGCACTTGTGATCGCATGAATACTTGCAGAGCTCTGTTTATGTATCCCTAACATCAAAGGTTGCCTGTAAGAGATCGCTTGCAGCGATAAGGCCGCCTTTGCCCACATTAGGTTAAGTTCTCCATGTACATTTGTTTTTTATTGTTGTTATGTGAGCAATAAAGTGTTCTATCTATCTATCTATCTATCTATGTATGCAAGTAACATCATCATTTATTGTTTTTCATGGAGAGCCAGTAAATTAGGGTGGTTTCAAAGGTGAGCGTGCGGCCGACGCCGGCGACACACGCGCGTGTGAATGTGCACTAGAGTAGGTAGCGTTTTAGGCGACCGGCGCGTGCGGCGACTCCGCTTTGAAAGCACCCTTAACAAATCGTTGGTCGCAAAAATTATACAACGCTGATTGTTCGGTATGTTATTAAGATACATAAACATAGTATAAAAGATTCGAAAGACATGAATTAACTGCGTGGTGCCCCGAAAAGCTCGACTTGTTAGAGATTGTTAGAGTTCAACTTAATGCTCGTAAGAAAGTCACCATGTCACTTTTAAAGAACATAAAATTAGTTACAATTTATTTGCTATTAAAGCTCTGTTGGTCTAATATAGCTTGAGAAATTGCGGTTTTGTATAATGTGCTTTACCTCGATTTTCATAAGACCTAAGGAGCTGTAGTTGTACTTAAATCGTAGCAAATTTTATGCATTTTAAAGGAAATTAAGTAAATGAAATTCTGAAAATTTCTAGGTTTACCGGCCATTATAACGCAGTTACCACAAATCTTTCGAAGCTGATGATTTAGTTTTGCACTATTTTTAATAACATCCCAAAAAATCTGTGTGATACAGTTTTTTTATCTACGATTGTATAAATTTTTGGGTCTACGGCTACTAACTGGCGTATTACGATTATTCAGCTTTAAAGTCAGGCTTTCAGCGAGTGGAATTCATATTTTGATCCCACTGTCAAGCAAGTATCTAAAGTGGTTTACATTAGTAGAAAACGCTTAAGTGAAATTCATAAGTATATTACTTAAAAAATATCTCTGGGCAGATATTCGTAACTCCGTTATATCAGTGATTGTGATAGTTTTTACTTTTGACGATGATATCATCGAGGGTTACGATAGAAGCCCTGCAGCCGGAGCTAGAGGTCTTCCCGCACACCCACAGTTTCCTCACATTGTTGCTTACTTTGCTGCGGTGGTGCAGGCTGTAATGGTACTGTCCGTACTTTATCATGGGATTCCCTCGAATTGACATCACGTACGTTAGCTCTTCTCCAACATCTGAATGAAACGTGTTTGTGTCGTCAGCGTGACTATAGATGTAAGGCCGGTTCAAAACACCAATCCGTTTAAAACGAAAAAAACCGTTTAAAACCGAAATAAACAATTTTTTTTCGGTTTAAAACGGTGTTGATGGATGTCTATGTTTTCATTTATTATAACTACATTTTCTGGATATTACCGAGGTAGGGATATAACGGAAGGTAGGGATGCGCATCCATAAACAAATCAATAAATTGTCAATGATTGTGATCGTTAAAACAATTCACAATAACATTGTTAAATGTGGTGATCTTGGCGCGACACCCATTGTGATCCTTGGTACAGATCCACCGAATCTTGGGGCCCTTGCTGCCCGACCACTTGTTGAACCGGTATTGTCCTAAAAGGATCACCGGTTTGCCACGTTGGGACAACGAGAACACTGGCTCTTCTGTACCGAAATACTCTGGAATATTTTAATTTTTACTGAGACTGTGGTTTCAAGTTATTTAAACATAACACATACATTATAGTTATGAAAGAAAGAAAGAAAGAAAGAAAGATTTATTCGGTGTAACTGTTCAAAATTGTTACAAATAAAATCGTAAGTACTTATAATTTAACTTAAATCTAACAATTATACCGAAACGGTTCCAACTCAGCATAATGCCATAGTCGGGACCATGGCGCTGGTTTTCAGTTGGAACCGGATCAGAGACCGGTAATTTAACAAAATAAGAAATTAGTAACCTACAAAATTGAAATACAATAATAAACAATAAAAAACAAATTAATCATAGTAGTGTGTAGATGCATGGGTTGGAGTGTGTATGGGAGTGTTTGCATGTCATGTATAGTTGGGAGAGAAGAAGGAGCGTTAAATACGAGTATGCATTTAAAGGGTGATCCTAGGATAGTAAATTCGAAAATCAAATCAAACCGCTGAGTTGACGCTGCAGGAAATATTCTTTAATTTTGTTTTTGAAAGTGCTGCAGGATATACAATTACGAAGAGGAGGTGGGATAGTGTTCCATATTTTGGCAGCGGTATATTTGAAAGAACCTTTGTAGGCTGTAGTTTTATGGCGCGGAATCATAAGGCGCTGGTCTAATCTAAGCGGTGCGATGCGGATGCGCGCAACCGGCACGCCGCCTGTCACTTCTGTTTCATACAAAATGTATAGAAGCGACGCGGCGTCGTCGTTCTAATCCAGGCAGTGCGGCGAGGGTGGGGCGCGGTCGTGCAGTGCGTCCGATGCGCGCATCAGTTTGAAGCTGCACGCCGGACGAATGCACACAGGGACGAATCACGAAATGCTTGACGACGTAGAATTCAATATTTCGTTTTGTGAGTTGATTGAAAAATATCCCGTGATTTATGATTACAATAGATCGGATTATAGTAACATAAACGTGCAAGATAGAGCGTGGGAAACCATTGCAAATCAATTAAACGAGACAGGTTAGTTCAATTATTTATTGGAATAAATATTTACTTATATGGATTTACATTAGACATTATGTCAATTTTGATGTGGAATGGGTGCCCGGATAATTTTGTAGATTTTTCATTACATAGAAAAATCTATGCTCCTGTCCCGCTCGCCAGACAGGCTGCACTGCATATCTCCTGTTATGCAAATTTGCTAAATGCACCAAAGCTAGCATGTCTTCATGCCGGTTGCGCACCGGATGCGCGCATCCGCATCGCACCGCTTAGATTAGAGCGGCGGCTTAGATTAACAAGACGTACGCGGGAAGACCAGACAAGTTTTTCAAAGAGGTAAAGAGGTTTGCGACTTTTTATGATTCCAAAAAGAAGTGTTGCAAAATGGAAAGATCTTCTGGAATTCATATTTAGTAAACTTGCTTGGTTTATAAATGGTGATACATGGCTTCTTGGTGGGATGTCGAAGCAAAATCTAGTACAAGCGTTTTGTACTCGCTGTACAAGAATAACTAAGAATAAAAAAGCGATTTACTTAAAGTCATCACAAATTTATTACGAATTCCATAAAACGATTATGAGTTTGGCTCGGAAACTGAGGTTTTCGGGACGAAGATCCATCGCATCCACACAACACACCATATACATTATATTATAGAAGAAATCGCAACCACATGCGGAAGTTGAGTCAAGGATATAAATATGGTTAATGGTTATGGATGTTCTTATAGCTAACAATTTCGCCGTCGACAACGTAGGCGACGGATCGGCATCCCTTTCTATTGTATTGGTTGCAGGTCCATCTCGACTTCGTGCCTTTGAGGGAAGCTTTAGCGTGTTTGTTGAACCTGTATTTACCAATAACCAATATCTTCGAGCCGGTTACCAACTCTTCAAAATATGCGGGGAGTTCATCTGTCAAACAAAAAAATATACTTTACACACAGGTATTGCCACACTTATTGCAGAATGATTGGCGCCATGGATCGTCGAGCACAAGGATAAGCTATTTCATTACACCATAAATCAAACAAAAATAAAGTCAAATGAACTGTAATTTAAAGAAAAAGTACGTAATAATCTATCCAGAATTAAAACATTTTCTAAACAAAAATATATTAAGTCTTCAGTTAAATAAAAATAATGGTAGTTTAAAATACAAGTGCCATAGGTAGGGTTATTATAAACGACGTTTAAGCCCGAGACGTAGTCGAGGGTATGCCATTTTTTATAGTTTGTAACCCCTACAGACGTGTATCTTAGGCAATTGTGTTCGATTCATAACTGATTCTTCACGAATTTTACGGTAGACACTGTAAAAAAAAAACCTGCTCCTAATCGTACTAGTTTTTACGCCAGTCTTACAAGTGTTTTCAAGTGAACAAAGTAAAATATCAGTATTGTTTACTATTATTTAATCTGTGGTATTTTTGACCCAGTTTTTACTTTGGCTAGACAAGTGACAGCTCAACATTGCCACATGGAAATCTTCTTTTTATTTTAAATTCTTTATTCATGAGTTTATAGCCAGCGACGCGGAGGCGCGCTGAAGTGTATTGAACGCGCGCGTATCCGACTCGCACTTGACCAGTTTTCATTATTTGTTGTTTTTGTGTAGCTTATGCACTATAAACATACCAATTATCACGTTTGTGTGCCCGTTTTTACGATAGAGCTTAAAAAAAAATCTAACAAAAATCGCCTAAAAACACGTTTGTAGTGAAACCCTTAATTTTGTAACCTTGTAGAAAATTACTTTGATTACTACCTTGTATACCTTATCTGTGAATATTTCAATTGTCAGTTTATTACGGTTCATAGGATACAACCCGCTGAACATAGAAAAATAATCATTACCGCTGAAAGACAGACGGACAGACATGCATATTAATAGGATCCCGTTTTTCATCCTTTCGGTACAGAACCCTAAAAATACGGTATTAGTTCGGTACGTAACTATTTATGAGCAATTTTTACGTTCTTATGAGTTCATTTTTCGAGTAAAGAAATAATACCTATTCAAAATTACAAGCAAAAAAAGGTAGGTATGTAGGTAGATATTTGACAAAGCTTATGTAGGTACTTTCTTTATAAGAAAAAGTCAAAAGAAACTGTAAAATTTATTGTGTCTTGCTTGAAAGGAATGCGAAAAAAAGACGGAAACGTGAAGTTTAATGGTTGTGAATATTTTTAAGGCTAACAATTTCGCCGTCAATACAGTTGGCGACGGCTCGGCAACCTTTTCGGTTGTAGTGGTTGCAGATCCACCTCGTTCTCAATCCTTTGCTCCCACTGTGCTTGTTGAACCTGTACCTGCCAATACACAATACTTTCGAGCCAGTTATCAACTCTTCAAAATATGGGACGAGTTCATCTGGAACATAAATACATACGTTTATCGTCATGAGTCAGTTTTAAAATAAATAATACAATTTTATTGCCCTTACTTTCTCGCGATATACAAGAGTAATCCCGCATTCGTTGCTTATGGCAGAATGGAACATAGTCACAGACTATCACAAAATTGAAAAACAAAGCTGTCATGTCACTAACGGAGGTGACAGTCTTTATTTTTAACCGACTTCAAAAAAAGGATGAGGTTCTCTTTTCGACTGTATGTTTTTTTTTTGTATGTTTGTTACGCGATATCTCCGCCGGTAGTGAACCGATTTTAACGATTCTTTTTCTATTCAATAGAGTTTACCTTCGAGGTGGTCCAATATAAATTGAGTCAAAATTTGATGATAGAGTATGAGACTAAAACCGGTAACTCTTCAAAAATTAACAGCACACATATCGAAATTTGGTTCATATGTAAGGTTTCACTCAAATTGTACAAATAATTATTGTTTTATACCCAAACCAAAAAACTAAACAACTTTCTCAAAGAAAAGTCGAAAAAGATATTTGTTTAGGTTTCCCAGATATAGCAAGCAAATTCAATAGAGAGCTTTGTATGGGTTATTGTTAGTAAAAATCTTTTGAAGAGTTGTTCGAATTCAAGGTCTTACGGCCAGTTGAACAAAGGATCTTTAAAGTTTCTTTAGATATATTGCTATTACTTTCTTTCTCATTAAAACAGAAAGTGACAGTAATAGATTCAACTAAGAAGAAGCTAAAATAAGCTTAAAGCTAAGTAGTACTACAATATCTGTGGGTGTCATAAAAGGCGACTAAGGACTGGCCAAGCTTCCTTCAACGTACTGCTCCAAAAAGTGTACCAACTGTGGTGCATTTCGAGTGGAAATTGCTCCTTGTTTAGCAGTAGCCTTTTATGTAATGTAATGATGATGACAAAAGCCACAGGTGAATTGTCAAGATTGTAAATCTATAAGGAAGACGTTTTCTTCTTTTCTCTCGCATTCAACTTTTTCTTTGAGTCGCGTTAGAAATGTTATAATCTACAAGTAAAGCGTACTAAAAAGCTGAAAATAGCTGGTTTTAATATTAGTACCTATGCAGCAGTTTCTCAAAATTCAACAACGTATCAAAATTTAAAATAGAATGTCGTCTTGGAGATGCCTTGGTACGCACGGCAGAGAGCACGTAGATACAAAACCAGTGTAAACTGAAGTCAGCTGAACCAGCGCTACGCTACAAACGCCCAAAACTAGAGACCCGCTCAAGGTCAATTTGTTTCCACCGACATGCGACCGCGGGTACATAACTATCTATAAGTGGGTTACTTAATACTGACTGACCATATGTTTTATCGATTCAGAGATTTATTCGTGAAATGCTTTTGGCTTTTTAGTGACATTATTATTGTAAACAGTGATATAACAACACCGCGTTTTCGGAGGCCTTTTAAACCGTTTGTCCTAGCCACTCTTAAGGAGTGTTCATCAGGTCATGCTTTTACAACAGCATCAGACAACGTTAACAACCACCTGGTGGTGCCTGTACCTTAAGGTGTTTGCTTAACAATAAAACCCGTAATATTAAAATAATTTCAACAAAAACTACTCACCTCCTTCAAAATTTTGTAAGGTATCTATTAGTACTAATAAGTATAAAATATAACCATAGCAGTTAAATATCAGTTAGTGAATTAATAGAAAATAATCAAGTCTATGTTTTTTTTATTTCAATTACAAATTTACAAAAAATAGTTTATTTTGGAGTTAGTGCCAGCCAAGGAGTTGCAGGTAACATTATCTTATCTAGTCTTTTAATACAGAAGACGTCGAACTGCTGCTTTATTTACCTTCTAGGGCATCCCATATTAAATTGTCAATGGTTAAAATTTTATGAAAAATAGGCACGATATGGAAAATGATAACCTTACAGAGTTTTGAAGGTGAGTAGTTTTCGTAAAAATTATTTTCTAATTTTATAAAAGGCTATGACTATGTTCCAAGTAAAAAAAATTTTAACTGCGTTATTTGAGTTAGAAAAAAAATCTATATTTTTTTTATAATACATATTTATAGGCCAAGTTTGTAGGTGCGCGTCTTTCAAGTGTTTCTTTCTAACTTGATAAGAACTGTAATTTTATATTTCAGAAAAAATCATACAGGGCAGAGATCTAAACTCTCACAAACTGATTATTATTTTATTCATTCAATAATATTCTGAACATTAACATACAAACACGTGAAGACTATGCATTTTAATTACCTTCTATTTAATGACCTAATGACAAAACAAGATCTGTTGTTTTACTGCTTTGAATGCCTGGCAAGGAAGCAACAAAATTAATAGCTACCTAAAATTTAATCCAATATCGGTGGGTGTGTGTGTGCGTTGTGCCTGTGGACGACGCTGCAGCCGATGGTGGTGACGAGGGCGTGGCAATCCCTCACCCTGCTGTCGGCGCAGAGCCACTTCACCCTGGAGGAGCACACCGAGTGCCGAGTGTAGCAGTACCCTCGCAGCCGCATCACCCGCCCGCCTATTGACGACGTGAAGAATTCCGGACGGTGATTGCGCTCCTCTGAAACAAAACGTGTTCATAGTTAAACAACAGACCTGTTCGGGTATAATCAAGACTTAGTATATATGATCCGTTCGCAAAATATTTAGCTTGAAAGCACAATTTTTTGTTGGAGTCGAGTGTCCTCCCCTCTGCCAGCTAAACGGTTATCAATGGAAATGTGTAAAAATTCACAGTAGTAGCATAAATGGGTTAGTGCTACCTCGGCTATTCTCACCCACTGCTACTCCTACAATGCATTTAACTTTTCCCGACATCAACTGTAACAGTTACTACTTCGCAACAGAAATTCAAATGTAAGGAGCCTCGAAACTTGGCCCATAAATAGAGATAGGGTCATTAAGTTATTATAAAAATATGATTTATTTTTTGAAGACTGTTTTAGAATGGAACATGGTCATAGCCCATTACAGAGTCAGAAATAAAGACTGGGAATCGATATTTTATGAAATAATATAAAAATACTGCGTTATTTGTGTTCGATTTTTTTTTATAATAACTTAATGACCCTATCTCTGTTTAAAGGCTCTTTTAAACAGAGATAAGAGAAGTTTCAAGGTTCCTTTTTTACAAGTACATTTCGGTTTCTGTTGCGAATTTCACGGTAACGCAGTACATGAAAAAAAGTTAATACGGTACAGGAGATAACTCTGTCAATAAAATATTCAAATCAAAATCAAATCAAAAATCGTTTATTCCTTGTTGAATATTAAAATCTCTTAGTGATTGAAAAATGTAATGATTTATTACAAATAAACAGACACATTAACAATATAATCCTAATTTTGTAACATAGGCTGATAAGTTTTTACAAAATTACATAAAAGATCTTAGTTACAAACATTATTTGGCATAAACATGACATAACATCGAATTAGTTACACCCCGTAATAAATTAAATTATAACAATTTCACAACAAATATCATATTATAAGTATCATCTCAATTACTTATTTGATCCATGTAGGTAACATTCCTATGTACCTTAGTTCCTATAAGCACTATACCCTAATTAAAACGTGGTTAAATCTAGGTACTACAACAGACTATTTTAAAATTCAGAACGGACACTATGTGCCTGACTAGTAAGGGAAAATATTGCAACTACAATTTTTTTTCCATTCTTGACAATTTATATAAGGTAGTACCATCATCACAACATACTTTTGAATTTAAAGCCGATACGACACTAAGTGCCTATATTTACTTAAGATTAGATTTGGCAACAAATTTAATGATTTCCAAAATATTTTTTTATACCCAAATACATTTCAGACAAAATGGCTAAATGTACACCAAATTTGGCTAAATGTACACCAAATTTGGGTAATTGGTTACCAAATTTATGCCGGTCAAAATTAGCCGGTTCGGTTAGGTTGTGTTAGGTTATGTAGCGACCACAACGCACGAGCCGAGCGAGCGGAGCGAGCGTGTCGCAGCAGCGGCCGGCGAAGTGCCAGAAGCAAAAAGGGTGTTCATTTAATCATTTTGGTAAACAAAATTTGGTGAACATTTATTTGGTAAAAATTTACTCAAATTTGGTAGCACGTTAATACACAGCCATTATTTTTTGCGTTAATACTTTTCATTTAACTTATTTTGTATGTAAAATTTATATTACCTAATTTCTTACGACATTTCTTTACTTGTACAGGATCTTCAACAATAATAAATTCGTATACTTAATCGCTATTTGAGTTTCATTATAATTTTACACAGTGAGTGCATTATTTTTGTTTATCGACGAGCTTTGACTTCCCACTTATTGTAATTTAGGCGATACTGAATCACCTTATCAGGAATATTGTACATCGCTGCTTCTTCACAAGTCAGCTCATTTTCGTTTTCCCCACGCCCTTGAGGTGTTTTATCATTCTTTTGTCCTTCTTTTGCTGATTCGCGAGTACTTGGACTTATTCCTTCGTTTTTGTGACTTAATACGTCTTCTTGACTTTTTCGTTTGTTCGAATGTTTATCAAGCTTAAACGCTTTTATAATAGCATGTTCTTTTTCAACTTTTTGATCATGTTCTTTTTTCTTTGCCACAGCGATTTTCATTTCTTTTTCATATTTAGCAGCTTCTGATTCTATAGATGCAATATCTGTTTCAAAATACTGTATTTTATGTCTTTGCCTTTTGTGTTTTCGATTTTCATATCGATGTCGCACTGAAAATATCAACAATAAATTAGAATTATAAATTTACCTAAAGCGAAATACACAAA
Organism: Athrips mouffetella; assembly: GCA_947532105.1. Lineage (NCBI taxonomy): Eukaryota > Metazoa > Arthropoda > Insecta > Lepidoptera > Gelechiidae > Athrips > Athrips mouffetella. Next base: position 22,109,656 of record OX383964.1, on the reverse strand, counting down.
TACACTATTTGTTCTCACACAAAATATATAAACAAATTACGGTCAGGTAAATAAAATTATAGTACACAAATTTGACTAATATTTAATTTTCATGTAACAAGTAAGTAACAATACTGTCGCTATCAACGGACGCAGTAGCGTACCTTAGATATAATAAATTATTATTTTTAGGGTTCCGTACCTCAAAAGAAAAAAACGGAACCCTTATAGGATCACTTTGTTGTCCGTCTGTCTGTCTGTCTGTCTGTCAAGACCCTTTATCTCACGAACGGGTAAAGGTATCAGGTTGAAATTAATACCATATATTAGGATCCATGAACCACACAAGTTCTGAAAATTTGAATTTTTTACAACGACGCAATCAAAAGATATGGCATTTTATGTCCTCATCTCCATACATTTATTCAAAAATGAAAAACCTACAGGGTACTTCCCGTTGACCTAAAATTATGAAATTTGGCAAGAAGCTAGGTCTCACAGTACAAATAATGGGAAAAGTCTGAAATCATTAAATATTACAACTTTTCTCACAACTAATGGTAACCAATTGTGGTGAGCTCCCGTTTCAAGAACATTCATATAAGAGAGGGGTCAAGTTGGATGGTCGCTGAGGCGATTTTTGTTTTAGTTCTATTTAAAAACGGGAACACTAACAAACTTGAAAATTGGTGTGTTTATAGTGCATAAGCTATAAAATAATAACAAATAATAAAATTTGGTCAAGCGCGTGTCGGAATCAAAAAATCTAGCACATTAACTTACTGAAATTTCAACTAATACAATTATGTTTATGTGGTGGTACGGAACCCTCAGTGCGCGAGTCCGACTCGCACTTGGCCGGTTTTTTTAAGTAGAGATGCCATACGATAAATAAATAACAATGTTATTGTTAGAAGTGATTAAAAACACTGAAAATATTTTATCGCTAAACGTGAGTTTATCCGTCTGAGTCTCAATTTTAAGGAAACTCAAGAACTTTTTCTGCGAAACCCTTACCAGAGATCTGATGTAAGAGCTGGTAAGACTAGCGGAGGGAAAGTGATCTTGTGAACACATCTAGCATGAGAAGCAAGTTGATTCTTGTTTCTTATGTTGACTTGACACTGTGCCTGTCACCACTTTTTTCGAGAATATATAGGTATATTTCGTTTAACATAATATTGAATTCTCATAAATTTATTTCTCGGAGATTCTCTAGCCTTCATTTTGTAAATTGCACTATTGCAATATTATTGTTGACCCTTAATTCGTCGGGAGACCGCCAAGCCGCCGCCAAGTAAATTCGACCACGATATCCACGTATCGACGTAAATTTTTCACGTGTTTATACCTACTTTTTACACGACTGCGCGAAGCCAAAAAGGAAGTATAATTGTATTAGGCAGTCTATCCTATACTATTAAACGAGCAATTTTATATTTGTATAAATATAAATATATATTTGTAATCGGTTTCTCGAAAACGGCTCTAACGATTTTGATGAAATTTTGTATCCGGGGGTTTTCGGGGACGAAAAATCGATCTAGCTAGGTCTCATGTCTGGGAAAAATCATTTTGCCCGTGTTTTTAAGCATTTAAAAAAAATACCGCGTTTTAGACAGAAACCTACAGCGCCATCTGTTAGTGAGTAGCATAGCTTGCTCACCCGATGATATTTTAATGTTGAGGCGGCTATTATAGAGCGAAGCTCGGTCGACCAGGTATTGTATATTTATGCGAACAAAAATCGGATTTACCACTCTAGCTCCTAAACTATAACTGGACTTTTCAATGTTATTTAGTATCATTTCAATCGTCAGGGTATTGCGGTGGTTAAAGGCTATATTAAAATAGTAAGGGTGCGTCACACCAGAAAAAAAAGTTGATAATATTATGCATTACTATCGTAGTTAATAAACTAATGAAGCGATTCCCATGAACAAGTTACTTTCTGAATTGTGGTGATCACGTTAGTGGCACACGGTAAATAAATATTATAAAGGTGTTTCATAGTGGAAGTTGGAAATAAAATTTGTCCTCATTTGAATCGTGATGACCAGAAGAGTATAGGTAGCTATGTTAAGAAATTATAAGGGTGTGTTATAGGGCAGGTTAGATCAGATTATTTTTACCAAATGGGGTATAATTTCGAATTCCGATGACCGTAAGAGAAAAATACGGGATGAGCGAACGTGTATAGTTATGTTAAATGTTAAATTATAACGGTGCGTCATAATGCAAACTCCAAACAATATCAGATTAATTTTACAAAATAAGATAATGATGAATCACCATAACCGTAAGACAAGACAAAAATTATAACATTGCAAAATATTACACTAATACTCGTAACCCTAATGGCACTAAAAATAAATAAATAAAATTGATTTAAAAAATTAACACACGACTGCCTACTTAAATAGTGAATAAACGGAAAAATTACCCTACCAAACAACATTTTTGTCACAGTCGGAGGCCAAAGAATAAGAGATAGACTCAATTAATATTTTGGTAATGTCGTTTACTGGCCTTCGACTACTGCGACAAAAATACTGTTGGTAGGGTCATTCTTCCTTTTATTTACTAATTTTATGTCGGCAGTCGTGTTTTAGTTTTTAACAAAAATTTTTATTTTATGTTTTTTTTATCGGCGGTATCGTGACGAATTTAAGGGTCAACCAATATATAAAACTTTTATTTTTTACTTTTATGAGAGGGTTTTTGCATCGGGGGGTTGTTTTAAAATTTTGACTTAATTTTTGTGTGCATCTCTTTTTTTGATGCGCACAGCAAAGGAGATGAACCTTCCCTCCCCCAGCTGATCTTTTCCCCAAACAATATAATCTGCATTTTTTCAAGGAAGTCGGGGGGGAGGGCAAATAAAAAACCAGCTGAACTGGGCAATCCTTTCAAAACGTTTTTATCTAAACTATAAAATCAAATGGTAAAATAGTTCATACTTCAATGAGATTTCAAACAAAAAATAAATACCTACAGTCAAACCAAATTAAGAAATGCAATCAGCAAAACATCACCTAGTGCCACATCTTCTGTGAAGGTCGAAGTTTGGAAAGAGGTAGTAAGTTAATTTTGACTTATAACTATTTTCTTCTTAGAGGGTGGATCGTGGTTGTGTTCGTTGACCCTCTTTACGACTTTTTCCCCCAGAGAGTATACGTAGGCCTTGCAGCCTTTTCTATTGTGCGTGGCACACCGCCACGTGTATCGGTTGGTTTTGGGGTTGTGCTTCTTGATGGCAAACCGGTAGTCTTCCATTTGTATCAGGCAGTTGCCGTACTTTGACTCCACGTACTCGTATGGTGGTATTATTGAATCTGAAACGTGTTTTATATAAGCAATTTAAAATTAATGTATTCTTTACAATAAATGTATTTATTACATAAAAATATTATTTTATTATTAAGGTATTCATTATATTTTATTTGAGACGTAGTACAAATAATCTATTCGTATACGACGTATGGTTTTAAAAACAATGGTCAAGCATTAAAACACCCCTTCATTAAAACCTTATTAAGTTTTCGATATACTCAAACCTTAATTTTGTGCAAAATCAGTACTTTAATTAAACATATTCAATAAAATTTTACATTTATGAAGATTATGTACTTCGACGGATAGCATAAGGCCGTCAATATAAAACGTGAGTACATAATTATGTGTAGCACTCACGATTCGTTTAGTGATAAAATTTATGAAGATTTTCATAATAAAAAATTAACATTGCAACAATTTCAAACCGGAATTGTTTTAATTTCCTCGGTTGATTCAAAACTTTAACTTGCGCATGGTATATTATAATACATTATGTCGCTGGAAAATCGTATAATTGGTCCACCGTTTACAAGCGGCCGGTAAATTATATACGATACGATCGGCAAATTGTAAAACGGCGTCGGCAGGTTGTAAATGTGTTTTGGAGCACTTGTGCAATTCAGGTTCGATAGGCGAGGCAAACGCAACCAATCCCGGTTAGGATGCGACCACAACGCACTAGCTGAGCGAGCAAAGCCATTTTATAAACAGGTGAAGTGTAAAATGGCGAATTTTATAATTTCTCGGCATTTCGCAAATGCCTAGGTATTCCGTAAAGCAGATAATGAAACAGTTGCCAACGACATATTCCTTTTTTAGAGTTCCGTACCTCAAAAGAAAAAAACGGAACCCTTATAGGATCACTTTGTTGTCCGTCTGTCTGTCTGTCTGTCAAGACCCTTTATCTCACGAACGGGTAAAGGTATCAGGTTGAAAATAATACCACATATTAGGATCCATGAACCACACAAGATCTAAAAATTTCAATTTTTTACAATGACGCAATCAAAAGATATGGCATTTGATGTCCTCATCTCCATACACTTATTCAAAAATGCAAAACCTACAGGGTACTTCCCGTTGACCTAAAATTATGAAATTTGGCAAGAAGCTAGGTCTCACAGTACAAATAATGGGAAAAGTCTGAAATAATTAAATATTACAATTTTTCTCACAACTAATGGTAACCAATTGTGGTGAGCTCCCGTTTCAAGAACATTCATATAAGAGAGGGGTCAAGTTGGATGGTCACTGAGGCGATTTTTGTTTTAGTTCTATTTAAAAACGGGAACACTTACAAACTTGAAAATTGGTTTGTTTATAGTGCATTAGCTAGAAAATAACAACAAATAATAAAATTTGGTCAAGCGCGTGTCGGACTCAAAAAATCTAGCACATTAACTTACTGAAATTTCAACTAATACAATTATGATTATGTGGTGGTACGGAACCCTCGGTGCGCGAGTCCAACTCGCACTTGGCTGGTTTTTTTATATCAACCCGGATATTTTAAGAGGTGGCTCTGCCCATGAAACTGAACAACTTTTTCTAAGGAACATAGGTCGAAAATGTAAGGCGGAGGATTGTCGCTGAGTGTAATGACCCTGTCTGTCGTTGATAGTATATATGTTACAGTCAAAACCCATAAACCAGTCAATAAGCTTATTGACCGGTCAATTGACTGATTAAGGGTTTTGACTGTAACATAATATATCGTTGATAGTTAGTTCATGAGAGAGTCAGGTGTTTTGTAAACAAAATCATATCCACAATTTTATGTAAAATTTGTTAAAATTGTAGATATTTCTGGCTTTCTGTAGGTAAAACGATAGACTAAGCGTTTTCCTGTGTGTGTGTGTTTGTGTGTGTATTGTGGATACAAACGTGAACCTCGTGTAATTTAACGAAAGCCTTGTGTTAAATGTAAAATATTTGTTTACAAACACCTGACTTTTTTGTAGTACTTATCATCTGAAGCCGATGGTGATGTGATGAGTTATGTTCTAGGTTTAGGTGGAGGATGGTTGTGATTGTTGTTGAGTGAGACGATCTTATCGTTAATAGTGTAGAGCAGCGCCTTGCACCGGCGCCGGTGATGGTGAGTTGCACACCGCCACGTGTACTTATCCATCCGCCGGTTGTGTTTCTTTATGGAAAACCGGTAGCCTTCTATTGAGATCAGGCAATTCCCCTTCGTAGACTCCACGTACTCATAGGTTGGGATTCTAACTGAAAAGGCAAAACTGCATCAGCAATGAGCACACAATCAAATTATTTATTTTTATACTCAGTAGTTTCACTTCAACAGATATTAAATTACCTTTTTTATTATATATGTTATAGGCAAACTCCGAAGCTCCGGCGCTCCTAGGTTGGACTGGTCAATCCTCAGGTCAGACTGAATGACTTAGTCAAAGCCCAAACAAATGTAAATTTTCGGCCTTTGACTAAACAATTTTCGTCAAACCTGGGAGAGACTAATTTGGTCAGGCAAACGTCAAAACACAATTTTATTAAATCGGGGTTTGACGAGTCAAACTCCGATATAGGTATGAAGTGTCTTATCTTCGTATATTTGGAAGCATTTTATCATTTAGCAGCTTTCAAGTCTTAAGAACCGCTTAACTCTGCCAGTTCTGACACCTGATTGGTCAGCTTACGTGATTTTCACTTTTATATTTGAGATGCTTTGAGAGAATGCCGTGTGGGATTAGGCCCGCCTTTTGTACGATGTGCAATAAAGTATAACCTAACCTAACCTAAAGAGACATTATGAACCTGTTTAAACATGTTCAGATCAACGTTTGACCGAGTTTTGCAGTCGCTTCTAGGATTGACTAGGCCAAAACCGAAACAGAATAATTTACTTTCGACGTTTGACTGAAAAGTTAGGAGCTCCTGGGTTTGACTAAAAATACTTCAGGCAAAGGGCGAAATTAAAATGTATTTCGGGGATTGCCTGATGGCTTTGGCCAAACCTAGGATAAACCAGTCCTTCCGCGAAGAGACTGTGTATCGGACTTTGACTATAACATATACATAAAGTAGTAGAGCGAGCGACATTTCACGAGTGCGGGTGCACCTGGGCAGTTGATTGCTATTTACATTTCTACTAGCTGTGCCTACGCAAGACTTCGTTCGCGTGGAATTTGGAATTTTACAGTATACACAAACAACTGAGCCGATTCAAACAGGGTTTTCAATATTGTATTTGGCTTACTTTCGTGCGACGACTTCGCCGCTTGAAACTTTCTACTCGTATATCTTCTGTTTGAGTGGACCGATTGCAATGCTACAAAACTTATATGTTACCCGAAAGTTAGCCTAATACATTATTGAAAACCCCCTATGAATCAGTTCTGCATTTTATGAGTGAACCGCTTACAGCAGTTTGAAACTTTGCTTTTAAATATTTTGTGTTTGAGTGAACCAATTGCGATGAAACAACGCATAAAAGTTACAGCAAAATAAGACAAACCTATCATTGCAAACCCCATTTCAATGCCACTTGATACTTTGCATTCTGTTTGAGTGATCGATCGCAATGAAACAAAGCTTATATATTGCACGAAAGTAATAAGCCCAACACATTATTGAGAATCCCGTTTGGATCAATTCAGTAGTTTGTTTGTACTTTGCAATTGTGTAGTTTCTGTTAGAGTGATCCAAAACATAGCTTATATATTGTCGAAAGTAAACCAAATACGTTATTGAAAATCCCGTTTGATTCAGTTCAGTAGTTTGTGAGTGAATCACGGACAGCAGTATGAAGCTTTTCTTTAAAATATCTTGAGTTTGAGTAAACCGCTTGAAATGAAACAACGCCTTAATTTTACAGCAAAGTATGATCAACCCATTATTAAAAACCCAGTTTAAATCGGTTGAGTGATTTTTGTGTGAATCGCGGACAAAAAAACAGCCAAACGCACAAATTCCAAAAATGGTCTGTCAAAGTGTTAAACTCCTTAAAAAGTGTGAGTGTTGCCATCTACACGATAGAAGAAGAAGACTCCTTAAAGTTATATTTTTGCCAATATTTTCAATGTACAGATTCGCTAACTTTACGATTTTATTATATGTATAAAACGGAACCCTAAAAATGGCCTAAATGGGTTCTATTACCTTATTTGTTACCCCCTAGATTATATTTTCACGAAAATTTTTATTCTTTCATTCGGCAAGATAACGATTTTATTTATGTACATAGCTATATAGATGGGTTCTATTAATTTATTATGTAACCCTCTACCTACATCATATTTTCGCAATCAATGTACAGCTTCGGTAAGTTCACAATTTTGCTATACATATATACTGGCTGCTACAATTTCAAATTAATGATAAATTGTGGTAAATAAATGACTCTTTTGGCTGCTGCTTAGCTACGACATTTTAAACATGGTAAATATTCACTTATCTTACGGCATATTTTTTTTTAAATCGATTATTAATGCTAACATTATTAGGTCTTCGTTTGCGTTTGCGTATTTAGAATTACACGTTGTATAAGTACAAACCAATTCCAAATGTGTGGTTTGACGGTCGGTTACGACTCGACGTTGATAAATCAGTCAATCTGTGAGGACATAATATTTTTTTAAATAAATTAAACTACCGTCAATTACAGAGAAAAACTATATTGGTTGCTTAGCTGCAATATTTTAAACACAGAAAATATTCACATAGTAATACCTTTCTGAATAATTTTACTTTCAACTGATTGGATGTTTTTACAATTTTTTTAGGTCTTCCTACCCAGGAAGCATTTTTGCCCGGCTCGGGGGGTGATTATGATTATTATTTATTTGAATAACTTCATCCTGAAAGGTTTGCAATGATGCTCGGCAATACTTTCCGTTATGAGTAGAGCATCTCCATCTCGCCTTAAGCCCGTTCGTTTTATGGGCGCAGAAGGTATATCCATCAATAAAAATTAACTTTTTACCTGATACTTGTGATATTAAAAATTGTACTGAAAAACAAATAAAGATAATTAATATAAATCGAAAAAATATTAAGAAACCGGCAAGTCTATTAGCAAAAGTATAATAATTCTGGTACATACGGCCGCACATCAGTAGAAACACTTTTGGACCTTATGGCGTGGTAATAGAGTTAAAAAAGGTTCTACCGACAAGCGGTTGACCGTACCTATTTAATACCTTCTCATATTACTTGCTTATACTACCTATTTAATATCTTCTAATATTCAATATACAATACAACCAGTATACCCACTAAAACGACCCAGCGGCACTCCCGCATCGCCCGAGTGGCGGGGGACTGGGAAACCGGCAGAGCCTTTACGTCCAGTCCCGCACCGGCGATCGCCCGCCTTTACGGCGAGCCCTTCACGCCCCTCCGCATAGAGAGGGGGCCGCTTCCGTGTTTCAATGAATTTCCAAATTATGTTATACATAATAAAGCAACATTATTATATATTATTAATTCCTTATTTTATTTAATGGTTATGACTATTGCATACTCTAACGATAGTCGTTTCGATAGTGTATACCGCAGCTCGGCAGCCATTGTTCCTGTTGTTACAGCGCCAGTAAGCCTTTGCGGTGTTTTGGCAGCTCTGAAGTGTGAAGCGGTAACCTGCAACTATGAGAGCAGGTCTACCTCTTTGGCTCATTGTAAATATTGCATCTAGAACGAAAACTTATGTTGACACATTTCATACAGTTAGTAGAGTTTCGGCAGATAACCCTCTAGTTGTTATTGGCAGCACTGCCCCGGGATTACTAAGTGATTTTCAGTGTCTGTCCAGACCGTGTTCGAATATTTTGGCCATGAAAGCCGTGCAATCCTTAAGGTGTTTGGAGCTCAAGCATTTGATCCAACTTTTCTATCCCAGCCAAGTGCGAGTCGGGCTCAAGCACTTAGGGTTCCTTACCACTGCACAGTATACTTTGTGATAGACGAAATCAGGTTCAAAACTATTGCGCAAATTTTTGCTGAGTCCGGCTCGTACTTCAAGAGTTTATATAGTTTGTAGTTTCATGCCAAGTGTGACGTCTGTATGTATTAGAGATTTTACGATAGAGCTAAGCAAGAGCAAAGACAAGCATTTTATATTGTCGGGCAGACAGTTTAATAACAGGGTCCCGTTGGCCCCATTTGGTTACGGACCGCTAAAATGTCTTTACATCTCTCATATTCGGTAAGTAGATCCTTATTACCCCCAAATGGGGCTTGTAGGTGACCAATTAGCGCTCTAGGGTAATAATGTAGCTAGAAAAGCCCTAGAGGGGAAAGTAATTGTTTTTTTTAGTGTTTTTTAGCGTTCCGTACCTCAAAAGAAAAAAACGGACCCCTTATAGGATCACTTTGTTGTCCGTCTGTCTGTCTGTCTGTCTGTCTGTCAAGACCCTTTATCTCACGAACGGGTGAAGGGATCAGGTTGAAATTAATACCATATATTAGGATCCATGAACCACACAAGATCTGAAAATAAAATTTTTTTACAATGACGCAATCAAAAGATATGGCATTTTATGTCCTCATCTCCATACATTTATTCAAAAATGAAAAACCTACAGGGTACTTCCCGTTGACCTAAAATTATGAAATTTGGCAAGAAGCTAGGTCTCACAGTACAAATAATGGGAAAAGTCTGAAATCATTAAATATTACAACTTTTCTCACAACTAATGGTGGTGAGCTCCCGTTTCAAGAACATTCATATAACCAATTGTGGTGAGCTCCCGTTTCAAGAACATTCATATAAGAGAGGGGTCAAGTTGGATGGTTGCTGAGGCGATTTTTGTTTTAGTTCTATTTAAAAACGGGAACACTTACAAACTTGAAAATTGGTATGTTTATAGTGCATAAGCTATAAAATAACAACAAATAATAAAATTTGGTCAAGCGCGTGTCGGACTCAAAAAATCTAGCACATTAACTTACTGAAATTTCAACTAATACAATTATGTTTATGTGGTGGTACGGAACCCTCAGTGCGCGAGTCCGACTCGCACTTGGCCGGTTTTTTTTTTTATTACTTACCGCCCTAGGGCCTTTCTAGCTACATTATTACCCTAGAGCGCTAATTGGTCACCTACAAGCCCCATTTGGGAGTAATAAGGACCTACTTACCTCACAATCGAGATGTAAAGCAGAGTAGTTAGCTCGGGTGTAAGCATCAATTGCACCCTCGAACTATAGGCGTTAGCGTAAAATTATATATTGTTTGCTATAGGCGCCCTCGCTGCGCTCGTGCGCCTAAATATCTCGAGCTGCAATTGATGCCTTACAGCCCTTGGCTACTAATCTACTATTATTGTCACACACAATCACATAACAATCATGAAGAAGACTCTGCTTTAGTATTGTGTTACATCTATTATAATCAATAAAAACGAACCACACATGAAATAACTATTTAACTTTCACAGACAGGTAATTATTGTATTTAATATATTAGTTCCGTAGATAACAAAATATTTCGACTAAACTTGTTTCAAAAATTTGAAGTAATCTCCATGGTTATGAACGTTATTTATTTTAATTATTTCGCCCTCTAAAGTGTGAAGAATGGCCCGACAACGTCTATGGTTGTGTGTGGAGCATATCCATCTAGTCTTTGGCCCTCGAGTACTTTGCGCACAGAAGGTATATGAACCAACTTTAATAAGACTCCTACCACGTTGAGATTGAACGTATTCCACTGCAAAACAATGAAGAAAAATACAAAACACAAAAACCAATGTAGCATATAAGATAGTACTCGTAAAGCGAGAAACTGAGTATTTCGATTGCGACTGTGCTTATTTTCACAATAATAAGAAAGGTTACCTAAATTATTGAAGTATGACTTTAAGCTGGGAAGTTCACAGAATATTGTACTATTTTTTGGAGGTCCAGTGACTAACTTAACGTGTAAAGTTATGAGACCTGCCGTTTTAGATTAAAACCACAGCTTATCACCATAGTAAGCGTGATCCTAATCATTCATACATATTTTGATTTAGCAAAGTAAACAATCTGACAAACGTACTGAAATATTTAATTATTTTGTTTTTCAACATTTTGCAGGTATAATGCATAAGTGTGAGGAAGCAATACCGCTGCAGCAAACTGTATGTTTTCGTATCCTCTTCTTCAAACTTCCGACAACGTTAAAAGCTAAAACAAAAAACACGTTTTTCCGTATTTCTTTATTTTTTTACTTTTTATTGTGTTTTTATTTGTTAGTTCTTCCGGCATAATACGAGTAAGCACATATTCTGTGAACAACCATATAGCTACTACGGTTCAAAAGATACAGCCCTTTAAAGGTTGGACAGACAGACGTCGTGATACGGTCCCTTTGGCGGGCACCCTTTGGGTACGTAACCTTAAAAATCATTTCCTCCGTGATGACGGAGTATCACTTTGTTGTGTTTGCAATTTTCAGGACAATATTTGTATGAAAAGAACATTATGAAAAGATTCCTGGACAATTTACAAAATCGGCAGGCGCTTCCCCGTACAGAGCCAGAGCCGCCCACTAGTCATTACTAAATAAAATGAACAATAGTACGGAGTACTACGAATAGTACGTTTTTATATTAAATTATTAAACCCCTCTTACTAGCGTGTATATTGTTCGGTCGGCAACTAACCCCTCAAAGCAACATAAAATGTTAAATTAATGTCGAGTTTCACGCGGGAAAACCTGTAACAAAATGTGTAAGTTCTTTACTTCAAACCTGTAGGACTTTCATACAAACTTTTAACTCACGTCTTTCTTAATTCCGTGTACTTTATTATATTATAACAGTATGACGGATTCATACCACCATATGTGATTCAATAAGCTCCTGGTTTCGTGTACTTTATAAATGTATCTCACTAAAACTTAAAACTTTCAAATGGAATTTCAACCCTTATTCATTCGCCCCCTTGGGAGATGGTATTCCAAAACTGCTAGAAGATGTGTTTATTTTATTGTAACCATGACCCCTTCTAAACAGTACAACTTTCACACAAACTTTCAACCCTCCTTTCACCCTATCGGGAGAAAATATTTTTTTAATTGAAAACCTACCAGTGAAAACTGCAAAAAAATCCGTTCAGTAGTTTCGAAGATTAGCGTGTATGGTGAGCCATATTAAAATATTTTATATTTTGTGTTCTGTTACTATTTTTTATTCATCCACTCATTTAAAAAAAAATACATACAGTGGAACATAGAACCTCCTCCTTTTTTGAAGTCGGTTAAAAAATACAGACACACGGTTTCTAAATATAGATAGATATATAGATGAGATTCGTAATATTTTTCTACATACAAAACAGCAATTGTCCGACATCTTAACAAAGGAGTTTAAAAGCTATGAAGGAATTTTACTCCCAACCTGAAAAATGCCAATATACTAAGACTCTCTGCCCAACATTTGACGATCTCCAAAATTTTGCAATAACCCAAACTCTCACAAATCATGGTTTTCATGAAGAATATCTGCACCGATTCAAGATCACTAATGATGACAAACGAGTATGCCCATGCGATGGTCTTACATCACAGTCGCTTATTCATCTGCTAAAAGACTGTAACCGCTTTAATGCTACTAGAATAAAACATGAATACGAATGTATAATAATGAAAATAGATCCTTACAATCTCTCAGAAATCATCAGCAAGGAAAATACAGTTAAAAGCTATATCAGGCATGTAACTACTATCATTAATAACCTGAAACAATTTAACAACACATAAGGTTGAGACTGAAAGCAATATTAATTTGCTTGGACATAGTCAAGAACAACTTAGATTGTTTATAACTTGTAAATTATTTATCTAGGTACTATAAGTAGTAAAACTTGTAAATTTTGTGTGTTTAAGAATAGTAGGATAAGAGGTTGTTATTGTAAATTTTGAATTTGTTAGTATTCTACAGATTAGGATACATATTTGATAAATATACAGACCTGGTCATTTACTTAACTACACTGAGATATATTATACTAAGCTAAACTAAAAGCTACCGGCCGCTTCTATGCCCCTAAAACAAAGATATGTTATATTATAATGTTATGTATGTAGTAAATTGTATTTGTGTCATGTGTGTTGCGTTGCGCATAATATTAATAAGATTGTGAACCCAAACAACTTATTCTTAGCTAAAATAAACCAGGATACATGATTGTTTTGTATGCCGACAGCAAAACATAATGTGCCTTACTGAATAAACTCCTCCAATGGGCGGAGTAACCCATTGGAGAAATAATATTATAAATTGACTTTTTGGCGGGAACTCGGCGTGGGCTCTTGCCTGCTCGGTTGAAATTCTTGTTTTTTGTGTATGTAGTGATTTAGTGGATAATAAAGATAGTGTTTCATGCAGTAAATTTGCTACGGAGTGCGCAGCTAATGAAGATTTCAAGCGATCTCGTGTTTGAACCCAGTTTGTGTTGTTTAAAAAAGTCATGGACATTTCCTTCGTAAAGTCCACTATCGCTTTACGGGGGGAGCAATGAACAATTTCCCCACTCGACACTTGCAGTTCGCCATATTTTTAACTTCTATAAAAGTGAAGAAATAAAAAAAAACTGAACAATGTTCTACAACACGACACCGGCAGAAATGTCTCCAAATATGGGTTGACGATTGCCAAATAATAAAAAAAAACTATTATAATAAATGGTACAGCAACACTGCACTTACTTTCTCGCGATATACGAGAGTCACCATTCAACAGTGTCCCGGCCGGGAGTCGAACCCAGAACCTCCGGATCAAGAGCCGAATGCTCTAACTACTATATTATACAGACTGCGGATAGTAATGACTAAATAAGTATCAACTGCAAACTTAAATTTATAATTCCATACAAATAATATGAAAATACAAACTTACTTATACCTACTAAATTTATGTAAAAATGATTTAATGAAATATGCAGTCAGGTAGAAAGCCATTTTAGATTCCAAATTGTAGAACATCAAAAAAAGCTCAACGAAACCGATTTTGAATAAATCACATTTTTAAATTTTAGTAGTAAGGTAACACCCCTTATATGAATATCTACAGACCAATTGATACTGCCGCAAAACACCTTAAATAGAGATGCTTGGTCATGCAAAGTTTCATCAAGATTGTATAACACGTTTTTGCGAAAATTTAAATTTTTCATTTTCGTTGTATGACAGCTACCCTCAAAATGAGAGCCAGCAATAAACCACTCAAAACCCTTCAATGGATTTGCATAGAACTCTTAAATTCAAAATATGGTGTCAATCGGACCATCCGTTTAGCCGCTAGGCCAAAGCGTGACGGACAGACCGACCGACGGACCGACCGACGGACCGACCGACCGACGGACGGAAATTTATGGGCGACTTGTTTTTTATGATGTATAAGTGATATAGAACACATTTTTGAGAAAATTAGAAAAACTTTTTTTTTCACTTTTTTTTTTCTCGCTCCGCTCGAAAGTAAAAACATGTTTATTTTGTACAGCGTGTAACGGAAAGGTGTGATAATACTAAAGGGTCTGAATCTGCCCATGAGACTGAACAACTTTTCCCAAAGGTCGTAGACCAAAATAAATTTTTGACCTCCCATAGAAACAGCATCAGCTGATAGCGCATTTTGTATCAGAGGTCAAATTTGGTTTTTCGTACATCGACCTATGTTCCTTGGGAAAAGTTACTCAGTTTCATAGACAGATTCACACACTTCATATTATCACACTTTTCCGTTATACGTTGTAGAGGCATTAATTATTTTCGAAGAAAAAGCTCTCTTCACCTTAAACTTGAAAAAGCTACGTTGCAATGAGTGTATGTGTAGGTTACATTATACTTAAATAATGATTTTAATTTTAACACTTTCTTTGTTCGGAATTCTGCAAAATAGATAATCGAAATATTTCACAACTACACGCAGAATTCGAACCTGCGTCTTCTTCGTCAGTACCGGAGACGCCTTAACCAACTAGGCTACCATGGTCCTACTACTAGTGGTGGTACGGTCAACCGCTTGTCGGTAGAAACTTTTTCAACTCTATTAGCACGCCATAAGGTCCAAAAGTGTTTCTACCGATGTGCGGCCGTGTGTACTAGTGGTACAGCGAATGCTTACAAGATGTCAGCGCAAACGCAACGTTGAATGCGTACAGAGTTTTGTAGATTATACTAAATTCTAACATAGTAGCCTTTCCTGATTAGGTACGAACTGGGTTCATGATTGTGTTCGAAATTAGCCCGGACTACCCTCATATCCTTGTTAATGAGGAACCGCGCTTTGCACATGGGCCTCTTACTGCATCGCCAAGAGTTGCTGCCCTTCATCGTCTTGCTGTAAGTGAACCCATCGACCAGGGCCAGTTGACGTCCATCTGTTCTAGTGACCCACTGAACTGGAATAAAAGCAAGTTTTATAATTTATTCGACTTTTATTACTCCATCGAAAGGAGCCTCTAACATTAAAAAGAGAAGAGTTTCCAGTAGTCATTAGCTGCATTGAAATATTCACAATGTATTCGAGTCATTACTGAGGCAAAGGCTGTCCATAGCCATTCAACGTAGAAATGTCACGATCACTAACATCAACGTCTTTATATACAAAAAGTCTAACGGAAAGGGGTGATAATACTGAAGGGTGTGAATCTGCCCATGAAACTGGAAAACTTACAAACGAAAAACAGAATTTGACCTCCCATACAAAATTCGCTATCAGCTGATGCAGGAGCTCAAAAATTTATTTTGTTCTATCCCTTATTATTCACACCTATCCGTTACACGCTGTATAAGTCCAGATGAATGAACATAGATTTAGAATTTTCTCAGACTACGAAACTGAACACATTTCTCAAAGGAACATAGGTCGAAATGTGAAAAAATATGAGTATATTTAACTCATCATAATATATGGTATGTCATCAATGGCAACACACACACTGGTCAAAGACTTTCGTCTTGAGTACTGCGGTATTTTGGACGTGAAGATATTGCGGAGCTTCCCGAACGCTGCCCATCCGAGTCGGATTCGACGAGTAACCTGTTTCTCTACGAGTATGTTGGATTTACCCAGCTGGATTGTTTGTCCCAGGTCACTCATCGACAACTTCGAGCGTAGAGTCTCCAACTTTGAGTGGAGTGGGTACAACAAGGGCGTTAGACATAATTTTCGTCTTATCCATGTTCATTTTAAGACCCACTTGTTGTGAAACTCTACTGAGGTTATTGAGCATCGTGCCGAGATCTTCCAGGGTCTCAGCCATTACGACAATATCGTCGGCAAATCGAAGGTGGGTGTACTCGCCATTGATGTTGATGCCAAATCCTTTCCAGTCCAGGAGTTTGAAGACGTCTTCCAATGCAGCGGTGAGCAGTTTAAGAGATATGACGTCTCCCTGTCTCACTCCTCGCTGCAATTGGATATGTTTCGAGTCCTGGTCCTGAAGACGAACTGACATAGTGGCGTTTTTGTACAGATCCTTCAACACTTCAATGTACCGATAGTCGACTTGGCACCTCTGGAGAGATCGTAGCACGGCCCACGTCTCGATCGGATCGAAGGCCTTCTCATAGTCCACAAACGCTAGGCAAAGTGGCTGGTTATACTCTTCGGTCCTCTGTATAACTTGCCGTAGCGTAGCCCTGAGAATCGCTAAACTGAAGTGGCAGTGGGCAGGGCACATCGCAAGAAGAACCAATGGTCGATGGGGCGTGAGAGTTCTAGAGTGGCGACCACGTACCGGAACACGAAGCGTTGGCAGGCTCCCAACAAGGTGGACCGACGTTCTAGTCAAGGTCGCGGGAAGCCGCTGGATGCGAGCAGCGTAGGACCGGTCGTCATGGAGATCTTTAGGGGAGGCCTATGTCCAGCAGTGGACGTCTTTCGGCTGATATGATGATGATGAATAATGGTAAGTTAAATATGATCATAGAGATTGCGTCACTTGACGGCGCTTGATGGTGTGTCAATTTTTTTTTTCATATTTCTACCTATGTTTCTTGGGAAAAGTTGTTCAGCTTCATGGTCTAAGTAACATGCTAAAATTATGTCCACTATTTCAATAGGACCCTATATTATATCTGCAAGCTATAAATTTACTAATTGTGTAATTATTTTACAAAAAAAACCGCCAAGTGATTCCGTACCACTAAGGTAAAAATACCGTCTTAGTTATGGACGCGCAGTCACGCAGAAGTGTATAAAAAATGCGCGAGTCCAACACGTACTTGACCAGTTTTTATTATTGGTTGTTATTCTATAACTTATGCACTATAAGTATACGAATTTTCACGCTTGTAAGTGTTCCCATTTTCACGATAGAGCTAAAAAAAAATCGAACAAACATCGTCTAAAATAACAAGTTTTTAGTAGGGGAGCCCCCTAATTTTAATTTTAACTTTAAAATTATATGTTTTGCATCAACTTTAATCACAAGTATGAATTGCATTATAACCTTTTTTAAATTTTTACAAATACACCATCTTTTACAAGATATCTCGGAGGAGGATGAGTGTGGTGCTTGTTACCAGCAATGATCTCTCCATCAAATGTAGTTGAAACCCTCGCTTTACATTTGTGATGCGATGTGCACCGCCAAGAGTCGGATGTCAGACAATGTTTTAATAGATAAAAAGGAAATCCGTTAATGATTGCGAGCCTCTTTCCATTGTGGCTCATCACCCAGGATACTGTAAAAATAAATACTTTGGTAAATAAATAAACGTTATCCAGGAAGCCGTAGAACATAAAACTTTGAACGGAAATTTTAAATGTTCAAATAATTTACTAAAGGAACAGGCGACCGAGCTACTTTGCTCTGCTTAATCTAAGTCCCACCAACAGACGGCGCTGTAGAGTTTATGAAACGCGCTATTTTCAAGAAATGCATATATCCAAATATAACATGTACATATACATATTTAATAATACACTCGCACAATATCTATTTATTTATTTGGACCAGCTATAAAAACCATACAAGTTCGCTTAGGAAAATATATTCCGTTGTCATCTACAAAATATGCAGGTGGTGGATGGTTGTGCTCGGTAGCTGCCCGTGTTATTGTCGCCCTGTCTTTACTAATGATGAATCGGGCTCTACACTGTCTTCCTTTTCCTCTGGAGGTGCAAGCCCAGTAGTCAGTGGTTATGTTATGGTAACTGACCGAGTATGTATATCCCTTATACAAGGCTAGTTCTCTGTCAGCTTTGGTGCGAACCCATGTTACTGCAACCATAAACGGGGAAATAATTATTTCGGTTATAGATTATTTTTCAAGCTGTTTTATAAGCAAAACAGCTTTATTTGCACTGTATTAAAGTCCATAATCCAGCTTATTAAACAGGCGTCTTTTTTTCATTATATTACCGCACTAGTGTTTTATTTTTTATTTTTTTTATCTCGGCCAGGAGCAAGGAGTTTTTATGCTTATTACGTTAGAAATTTCCAAAGGAATGTTCATTTTATGAAATGATTTATATTTATTAACTTATTAACAATAAATTTGCCATTTACGTAACAAGATATTAAATTTTTGATAATTTATTTCAAGGTTAATGAAATACGCTGTTTGGCAGCTTAGTCTATGCCTCTCAAATTCGTGTATAATCGCTGCCCGCTGAAAAAGTAATGATGCGCGCCATTTTACAAATATTTCTAACACTGTCGACTTCTACAAATAAAAAGCTGTTCCTCAACTGTCTAAAATACTCATACACGAAATACAATTTTGAAAGTTGTAAAAATCAAAGGAAGACAGCAACATATGGATTGTAGGGGTAGGGAAGGGGCAGGGGCAGGGGTAAGGGTAGAGGTAAGGGCAGGGGTAGGGGCAGGGGTAGGGGTAGGGGCAGCGTTAGGGGCAGGGGTAGGAGCAGGGGTAGGAGCAGGGGTAGGAGCAGGGGTAGGAGCAGGGGTAGGGGCAGGGGTAGGGGTAGGGGCAGGGGTAGGGGCAGGGGTAGGGGCAGGGGTAGGGGTAGGGGCAGGGCAAAAAAATTGTACTTAATAAAAAATAAAATCTGCTTATTTATTGCCTGTAAGGCCGAACAACGTTCGCCGGGTCAGCTAGTAATAAAATAAAATAAAATCAAAAACAAAACAAATCAAGCAGCACGAGCGGTGGCAGGAGGATTATCGTCACCGTCGTCAGGAGTGGAGGCAGGAGGATCATCGTCACCGTCGTGAGGGGCGTCGATTTCGAGGTCCTCGAAAATACGGTGACAATTGTGCTTTAACAGGAGCCCCGCATCGTTTGCGAAAACGACGGGCCTCTCCATACCGAGGTCAACAAGGACCCCGTGTTCCGCCGGCAGTGACGAAGTGATGCTGTTGGGCCAGCTGTTATTGGCTGCTTCGGCCCATGCGCAGCAGCCTCATAATGGGACACCCCGCCGACACTTAGTACGCGGATACGTATTTCCTCATCATGCAAGGGTCAATGAAACAGGATGGCCCCCTCGACGGTGTAGACAGATAAAGGAATGATTTCCACGGTTCGTACAAGAAGAATTCCTTTATGCGGAAAAGGAGGTGTGAGGTGTGAAAGATGCACAGTGGAGCAGTTTAGGCGAAACTGGATGCAGTAGCATATAAAAAGTGGGAAACGCGAACCAAGCAAGAAATTCCGCAGCCAGGGAAATGATACGTAAGTTGACGTATTCAAAATCTTTAGAAGTCGAGTGTAAAGAGCGGTCAGTTTATTAGACATATGGTTCAGGTTGGTTATGGTAGTGAGATATAGATGCAATTGCGTTGACTCTGCAGGTCAGCTATCTGTAAGGGAATATGTGATTTGTGTAACTTATTTTTAAGTAATTTTCTAGCTAGATAATAATATATTTAAGTGCAAATTAATCCACTAACGTGCAGTGGACTGTAACTACATAATAATTTAATTTTAATTATGTTAAGGTTCTAAAAAGTATAAATTAAACACGTTATTTCTGCAAGGCTTTGATGTTTGTATCACAGGTATATTATTATACTATGTATTATACACAATTTTAACCACTTGAACTAAAAATATATATCCATCTCTTTATATAAGGGTATCGAAGAATTCCCTTTTCACATTGTTGTAGAGTAATTGAAATCAAAGAGTTTATGCCGGAGTTGCTGAAAGAGTCTGAAGTTATGGAAACAAAATTGTGACCTAAAATTCAAGTAAAAACTGGTCAAGCGCATGTCGGGTCTCGTGCAGTGCAGGGTTCTATCGTTGCCTTAAGAATCATTATTGTTAAGCAGACTTAAGATTTTTTTCATAATCTTTTTCCCTCCACCGAACAGCGAGATTCAGGTCCTGATTTTGCTATTAATATTTCTATTATTTTCAGTTTTTTTACTATTACTCGTTTTCCTGTAAATCTTACCTAGCTGTCTGTAACAGTTTTCTTTTAAATTCATCATATTATACATACAAGATCCTACTGAAATAGTGAACAGAATCCTGGCATGTTACTCAGACCATAAAACTGAACAACTTCTCCCAAGGAACTAAGGTAAATTTTATTTTATTTTTCATTTATTAGGATATCCAACAGCTTTTCTTATAACTAAGTTTTGAAGATACATGTTCTTTTAACAAACGCCAATGATAGGATACCACATCTTCATCAAAATATAGTTCTAATTTTTAAACTTACTACGAAATATATTTAAAAAAAACACAGAAAATATGAAAAAAACATCTCAATTTTCCATAGAGACAACGTCAGCTGATATTACGCATTTTTGTACGGGTGGTCAAAATTTACAGTTTGTATTCCGACCTATGTTTATTGGGAAAGTTGTTCAGTTTCAAGGTTTAAATAAATGCTAAAATTATGTTCTCTATTTCAATACGGCCCTATATGTGGGTATAACAAGTCGATCGCGACCGACCAGTCGATTTCTGGAGACAGCGCACGCAGCCACTCGCGCTCATATTGCCGGTCCTTTGACTCGCGCCCAAAAAACTAAAATATCAGGGAGCAATGGGCATGACGAGGAGCGATACGTGCAACATGACGAGTAACGCGGCCACACTACGTCTACGCTTTCTTCCCCTCGCTACTCGACGAGTGTGTGGCGGGCCTATAATGCTTCTGGTAGCTATCCTTTGTACCAAATGCATGGCAGTCAATCGTGAGAAACATAAGAGAGCCTCTATTTAAATTAGTATCAATTACAACACACGGAGCCGCGGCAATGACGGGTACTTAGGTATAATGATTTTATCACTCTTTGTAAGAACAAGATCTGGTATTTTCAATATTTTTGTACGGTGCCGAAACTTAGTGCGTAAAAAGCCGCGATAGCAGAAAGATTGATACGTTTGAGATGTGGTGTTAGCGGAGATTGCTCCGCATACCTTGGACTTCCGTGCCAACTAATGAGTCCATATTAAAAGAGCTTAACATCACGATGCGGCTCTCCACTATATGCCGAAAGCATGCTCTCCGTTTCTTCGGACACATTATGCGGTCTTCAAAGCATTGTTTGGAGAAGCAGATTATGTTGGGCCAAATGGAAGGCAGACGTCCTCAAGGAAGGGCACCTACGAGATGGTCAGACACAATCATGTAATCGCAGTCTGTGCAAGGAAACCATATGTGGTCGCGATCCCCATCAGGGAGGGACCGAGGAAGAAAAATGATGAAGAATTTCCAGATTATTTGGCCTGTCACTGCATCATTCATCAGCAGGTTTTAGGAAGCAAAAGAGATACAAAAACTGCAAAGAATATCGTTGTTAAGATTTTTAACTCAATCAGATCAAAATCTCTTCAAAGGCGACTTTTCCAAATGCAGTTGGACAAAAAACAGCTTCACAACTTAACACCTCACATCCTCACTATGTAAAA
Organism: Athrips mouffetella; assembly: GCA_947532105.1. Lineage (NCBI taxonomy): Eukaryota > Metazoa > Arthropoda > Insecta > Lepidoptera > Gelechiidae > Athrips > Athrips mouffetella. Next base: position 22,087,551 of record OX383964.1, on the reverse strand, counting down.
TTTTGATTCTACATACTGAGGATGTGAGGTGGTTAAGTCGGAGCAAGTTTTTACAAAGATTTCGTGACTTGTCAAATGAAATAATTCAATTTCTCCAGAGGAGACGATCATCAACAGTTGCTAGATCCAAATTGGCTGTGCGACTTGTCATTTTTGACTGATTTCAGGAATAAACTTAGTTTGCCGAATTGAGGAATAAAACGATTGCTGCATTTCTACATTTCAAACAACAGCATTGAGAATAATTGAAGATCTCAGAAATAATCGTCATGACAGATTCCTAAACATCACGAATTTTCTACAAACAAATTCTATACACTCCTTCAATCAAGAAAAGTATGCGAAGGAAATTCAAAACACTTTGGAGATTTTGACCACAGGTTTAACGATTTCCAAAAAAAATATGTCTTGGATTGATTTATGATTAATCAATTTAAGGAAAACATCTAAATTTGATAAAACTGCCGTCGTAAATGAAATAATCACCATGAACAGTGAAGGCCATGCCAATAGGAAACGATTTTTGCAAATATATTTGCAGTGAAAATACCCCATTATAAGGAAATGCTGTGAATGTTCATATTCCTGTTTTGGATCAACATACTTGCGAAAGTCAGCATTTTCCTACATGAAAATGATAGAAAGTAAAAATCGAACTACTTTGTCAGACCAACACACGGAAGACTCTTTGAGGATGGCTCTATCTAAATATGCTTGTGATTTTGTTAAATTGGCTGAAGAAATGAAAGCACAAACATCCCATTAACTTGAACTTTTTTCCCCTAGCCTGTACTGTCCCACTGCTGGGCAAAAGCCGCCGTCTCGTTCCCCCAACCATCGCGGTCCTGAGCTAATCCCCACCAACAACCGCGTCGGTTCGAGTACTTTTTAATTATAAATAATACTCAATATTTTTTATTGTATCATTCACGAAAGGCAACTAACGCTATTTATCACTAACTATAGCACTTTCATTTTAGATATTGTCTTTGTTTTTGTTGGCAATGCGAATGGGGTGGTGAGTGGTTGTCATTAGGTAATTACAACGAAGTTTTCGTATATTTTTGCGTGTGCGGTTCGGCTAACATGCGTTGGCAGTCCGGTTCAAAACATCTGAATTGAAAATGCTTTAAGTCGATCTCAATAGGCCCGAAAATTTCAAAGTAGATCGCAGTTCGCAGCCATATACAAGTTGCACCCCCCCCCCCCCACAACAAAAAAACTACAAAAAATCTCAATAGTAGTATAGTATACCACCATTGTCAGTTTATTTTACATATCCCAAAACGTCGTTTAGCTGGCAGGGGGGGAGATATTGACACTAGAGTTCACTAGACTGTAGCAAAAAATAGCGCCTTTAAACTAAATGTTTCACAAAAGGATCCCTAATTCAAAAAAATATTTTGAATAATTAAAATATTTTTAAAAAAACCTATCTGTCGACACGCCACATCAAGGGGTGGAAGATACAAGAAAAATTCATACCCACTTTACGTGTAGGGGAGGAACCTAAACAAAGTTTTTTTACAAGATTTAATATAACCACTTTGTTAGCGTGACTTAAATGTATCAATATCATATCAGCCGAAAGACATCCACAGCTGCACATAGGCCTCCCCTAACATGTATGTAAACCCGTACCATATTACAGCTTTCTAGTACTAAAGGTCTCTGAGCTCTAAGCCGCAGACAGACGGACATGACGAAACTATAAGGGTATCTTGTTGACTACGGAATCCTAAAAAGTGTAAAAACTGTGGATATTTCTGACTTACTGTATACAAAACGATGTTACAGCGACTCAAAACTTGTTATTGAAGATAAATGTCACGTAACGCCCGTAAATCTTTTTCTCAATGTTTGTTTACAAAACGTCAGGCTCTTTCGTGAACTCTGTTATAGAACCTACCGCCGCTCGATTGAATCAGTCTTAACTGGACTGGACTGGACTGAAGGCTAAATGTTACAGCTTATGAAATATTCCATCAGTGATGTAGTAGTTGACTGGCGGATGAGTGTGGTGCAGGTACATTCTGATGACGTTTTTGTCGAGGGTGGTGATGAACCGGGCGTTGCACCGCCGGCTCCGGTTCATAGAGCAACACCAAGCTATAGTCGATTTGGTCTGCCTCTGGCAGTAGAACGTGTAGCTCTCTACCAGCGCCACCTCTTTACCATATGAGTTTTTAACCCAAAATACTGGAAAAAGGAAATATTATTCGAAAGTTAGAAGTAGGTGCTTGTATTGCGATACCAACATACTGAAATTGATTAGATCAAATTGATGGCGGATATCTTCAAGGGTCCATTGTATCCGCAAATCTATTCCTGCTGTATATCAACGACCTTCTGATACTAGAAATCTTTGGGTGTGCAGACGACTGCACATACTGAAAGATACATACCAAATGCAAAGGCCAGTGCGACAGAAATATAGTCTTGCCGAGAGACTATGGTTGACCGTTTGAACTTGGCCTTGAAGGCGGTGTCCGACTGGCCAATCCAGTAGCCAAACTGGTTACCTTTAATACGACTAAAATACAGGCGTATTTGTTTACGGCCAACTGGAGTCCCGTCAATCTGACTCCAACTTTCTGAAATGTATTTGTATCGATATCTCACCACCTCGAGCGCCTTGGTATACATGCACTTTTCGTCCAATCTGAACTTTCAGTAATTTTTTTAGTTCTTGGTCTAAACTACAGCGAAGAAACTTGGCATACACTCTTAAGGTCAGAATGTATTTCACACCGAGACAGCTTGTACAGCTTTATCAGGCACAACGGCACAAGTGCAATTGGGTATGGAATACTGCTGCCACCTCTGGGATGGGTCTGCAAAATATCAGCTGGCCAATCTTACAGCAATAGACAAGCGTGCCAGAAAGGTTCTACTCCTATGTCGTCGACATACCACCTATTCACACAAAGCGTATTGATTTATGATTCGTAATTTAGTTCAGCTAAGGAGTGGAACTCCATCCCTGCCGATCTTATACCCGTACAATATAGCGACGCTTAAGTAAAAGTAACTTAGTAATAAGTTAAACTTTGGGTAAATATAAAATAAAACTTTATACTGCAATCAGTAATTTTTCTTTATTATCGATGTTGAAAAAAACATTTGGTTTGGCCGAAAGTATTACACTTTTATGAAAACAGTAAAACGGATCCACGATATCGGTTTTTAATAAGCTCGGTAAGGATGAACTGGAGTCTGCGGGTAGTTTAATAGAGAACAACATAACATGGATAATATTGTAAGCGACCGCAAAACTCTCAAACAAAAGGTATTATTACATTTTGATGTAAACTCCATTTTTTATGACAAATCTGGGCGGCAAATGTGCGTGTTCGTCGTTCTTGACGCGAATAACACTGTTATCGTCGAGGCTGGTGGTGATCGCAGCTCTGCACTTCGGGTTAGCAGTGCACACCCATCGCTGCGTGTGCACGTTCAACTGTTGACGGCAAAACGTGTAGCCCCTGTAGATAGCTACCGTCCGTCCAGCCTTGTTTCTTGCCAATGTCACTAAAATGTTGAAAATTTTGTTAATTAAAACTACATCGCGCGTTTTGTGGCACCCTCAACAGTATTTTATTTATTTCTAATAAACAGAGTTTGAAAGTAAAGACTGACTACAAGGTATTGTGTTATTCACTCCAGACAATATACATTTTTGAACAAATCTGAAAAAAATATGATAACAAACGCCAATCGACCACTCAAGACAGACTGTCTTGGCGCAGGAGACCCGACCCCAAGTAATGAACAGAAAAAGACAAAGAAGAAGAACAAAAAGACCTAGTAAGTCAGTAAAATATCTCGTTTATGAAAACGGTATAACGGGTCCACGATATTGGTTTTCAATAAGCTCCATAAGGATGCACCGGAGTCTGCGGGTACTTAAATAGAGAACAGCATAACCCCAGTGTACGCAGCTTTCCTTGATCTCTCCAAGGCATTTGACCTGGTTAGGTATGATCTACTTTGGCGTAAATTAAAAGATACTGGTGTGCCTGGTGAGTTAATCAATATTTTTAAATATTGGTACGACCACCAACCTACCCAGGTAAAGTGGCTTGGTGAGCTTTCTGATGAGTACAGGTTGGAGTGTGGAGTGAGACAAGGAGGGTTGACGTCTCCTTTACTCTTTAACCTGTACATGAACCAGCTGATTGTTGGGCTGAGCGACACAGGAGTCGGCTGCTCGGTGGACGGTCACTGCATAAACAGTATCAGCTATGCAGACGACATGGTGTTGCTTAGCCCATCAATCGCTGTGCTCAGAAAGTTAATAGGTGTGTGCGAGGAATATGCGGCGGCTGACGGCCTCCTGCACAAAAAGTGAGCTTTGGTATTTCAAACTAGACGTCGTAAGCTAGTGAATGTGGTTCCTGTGCTGCTTAACGGTGTCGCACTTCGTAGGGTAACAGAGTTCAAATACCTCGGTCATGTTGTCACTGAGGATTTAAAAGACGATGCTGATATTAAAAGGGAGCGGAGGGCGATGGCGGTACGCTATGTTGGCTCGCAGATTTGCACGCTGTAGCATAGAAGTGAAGATAACTCTATTCAAGGCCTTCTGCCAAACACTGTACACGAGCAATCTGTGGGTCAACTATACGCAGCGGGCTATCAACGCTCTCCGCGTGCAATATAATAATGCATTCAGGGTGCTGTTGGGGCTCCCGCGCTACTGTAGTGCATCAGCGATGTTTGCACACGCGCACTCAGACGGCTTCCACACCGTGCTGCGACGCCGTGTCGCATCGCTGATGCACAGGGTGCGCGGGAGCACCAACACCATCCTGATGGTCCTCAGTGACAAGCATGAAACCCCTCTATAGCGGCACTGGGTTCGAGCACATGTGCTTGTGCCAGGTGTGCCTGAAAGCGGCAGATATATGAATTAATAAATAAATGAATAAACTTTAATTTTTAATAGGTATCATTTGTTTTTTTTATGTCATTGTTTAATTCAGTTCGATTTTGATTAATTTGATTTGATTTTATTAATTTAATTTGATTATAATTTTTATAAATTTGACTCAAATTTGTATTTACTAACATAGTTTCATAAGTTACTTGTTTACTAACATAATTATGGACTCAGTCTGAAATAAATTGATTTTATTTATTTTATTTATTTATAACATGGATAATATTGTTAATGACCGCGAAACTCTCGAACAAAAGGATTTATTACATTTTAATGTAAACTCCATTTTTTACGATAAATCTGGGCGGCAAATGTGTGTGTTCGTCGTTTTTGACGCGAATAACACGGTTATCGTCGAGGCTGGTAGTGATCGCAACTCTGCACTTCGGGTTAGTGCACACCCATCGCTGCGTGCGCACGTTCAACTGTTGACGGCAAAACGTGTAGCCCCTGTAGATAGCTACCGTCCGTCCAGCCTTGTTTCTTATCAATGTCACTAAAATGTTGAATTTTTTTTTTAGTTAAGGCGAATATTACTCCTCAAATTATAGAAGCTTGGTGATATTCCACACATTCGCACAAAGCGCTTTGAAACATCTTTTATAATGCGCAAGGCTAAGGGCCAACGCAAGCTGAGGTGCAGGCCGCAGGACGCAGGCCGCAGAATTTGCAGGCCGCAGACGTAGGTGACCAACGCAAGCTGGGACGCAGTTAATAAACACATGCGCGCACAGAATACTATTACACACCTACGGAAGGAAGAACGACAACTTATAGTGAAAAAATATTTTTTTTTTTTAATATAATAGAAAGAAGGTTTGAATTCTCCCTCTCATAAACTGTAATGCTATCTTGTACTGTATCTCATATCTACATAGGGATTTTAAAAATAGCTGTAAAACCTACGAGTATTGAGGGCTTATTTAGAAGGCTAAATGCAACAAATTTTTAGGGTTCCGTAGTTAACAAGGAACCCTTATAGTTTCGTCGTATCCGTCTGCCTTTCTGTCCGTCTGTCTGCCTGTCTGTCCGCGGCTTAGCCCAGAGACCCTTAGTACTAGAAAGTTAAAATGTAATGTAGATATGTATTTCATCCACGCCGAGAAAGTGGTCAAATAAAAAATTAAAAAAAAAATTTTTAGGGAACCTCCCATAAAAGTAAAGTGGGAGTGATTTTTTTCCTTGTTAACCCTTGTTTTTTTCGTGTGGGATATCGTTGGTTAGGTCTTTTAAAAATAATGTACAGTCAAGAGCAGGTCAAGCTTTTCATTCGCAGCGCGACTTTAGCTCATACAGCTAATTTAATTGTGAATTTTTTAAGCTGTCATCCGAAATGTAGATCTCATCGAGACCTATCCATTTGTCTCAGCACACGAATAGTCTAGGGTCAGTAGTTTTCGAGTTATAGCGATTTTTAGTTTGACAGCTGTCATCCGACATGTAGATCTCATCGAGATATATTATTTGACTCAGCACACGAATAGTCTAGGGTCTGTAGTTTTCGAGTTATAGCGATTTTTAGTTTGAAAGCTGTCATCCAAAATGTAGATCTCATCTATACCTATCATTTGTCTCAGCACACGAATAGTCTAGCGTCAGTAGTTTTCGAGTTATAGGGAGTTTTAGTTTGAAAGCTGTCATCCGAAATGTAGATCTCGATGAGATCTATTATTTATCCAGCACAAGAGTAGTCTAGGGTCAGTAGTTTTCGAGTTATAGTGATTATAAAATTGACAGCTGTCAACCAGAATGAAGATCGCGACGAGATCTATCATTAACAAAAAAAATAGAAAGATTTTTGCCATAGACAATAGGTGGACCACGGGAGACAGTTTTGAATTAGTTTTATTTCAAAAGTGATCAGGTATTCCACGGGAGAAAAAAATATTGCATGGTACACCCAGGTGAACCACGCGGGTGTACCACGGGCAATGCCTGCGCTAAAGTACTAACCCATCGCTACCGGTGTCGTAAGAGACGATTATGGAATTATGAACAGGAGGATAGGCAGCAGCGTCCTTTTGTGTATCATACCACCTTACTTTCTGCGGTCACCAACAATCGCGGTCCTTGGTGCTAGCCGCAACACTAACAAGCGTGGTGATATGGTACTTCTCATCCACATTTGAGCAATTAACCACAGATGTATTAGAAAAGCATCTCGCGAGCAAAATTTATTTTATCTGTGGCATAACTTTTTGTTGTTTCTAGTTGCATGAGTCTGCATTCACACGCAATAGTGTGTTATGTATTCTGTGGCACGCAGAAACAATTGCCGGCCGAAACAAGGCGCAGACATGTGTCTGCGTACACATGTCTGCATCCCAGCTTGCGCTGCTCTATGAAGGTTCATACATTACAAAAATCTGCTCTGCTCTGCCCTGCCCTGCGCCGCCGTCTGCGTGGAATTCTCTGCCTGCGTCTGTGTTCCCGAGTTCATATAACCCGAATCTATTCAAGTCGCGATTGAATAGGCTTCTTCTGGGCAAGCTCGTTCCATCGTCGACTGATCTGTCTTCTTGACTAGATCGAGGTCAAGCCCATTTCCAATATAAAAAAAAGCTACGTGATCGTCAACGTGGCTATTTACGACCAACGATGAGACGGAATTTTGGCAAAAATGAGGAAAAACTTCTTTTTCGTAGTAGCGACCCGCCCCGGCTTCGCACGGGTGCAATGCTGATACTAAATACTCGTATACTATTTATAGGCACGCGCCGCCGGCCCTCCAGCCGGTACCGCCGTAGCCAAATTTCATAACGCTAGGACAATTGGAAGTGGCCTGGAGGTTTTGATTACCGGTCAGTGAGTCAGTCAGTCATTAAGTGCCAAAATTCGCTATTTTCACGGGGTCATATTTCAGGATCTACTGTGGCTATAACTATGAAATTTGGCAAATTGCTTCAGTATTTGTATATGATTATGTAGGTACAGTTTTATCTCTGTGCTTGCAATAGGCGCTGAGCTACAGGGGGTTCAAAAGTGGGTCAAAACGGTTCGTGTAAATAGCGCGTGGCCTGTTGCGGAAATTGGCCTGCGCACTGCCGTGCGCTTAGATACGTAACACGTTTTATATGAAACACGTAGGTAATACGTGGTTATAAAATTTTTGCGTTACCTTCGATTTCCCTGGGATCCTATAATGAAATCCTGACTTGGTGACCATGGGACAACTTCAGAAGTATGTTTTGTCGGATAAAGAAAGAATTTTAAACATCGTTCTACAATGGACAGAACGCTCTAAAGCTCAAGTCACACAGAGGCGGTATGATTGCGAAAGCGGTCCGGGCGGTTTAGCGGGAACAAAACACCGCGCCGCGACCGCTTTTCAATGTGACAGGGTGCATATGGACTCATACTTTACAAAAAATACCGGCCCCGGAAAGCTTCCGCTACCGCCTCTGTGTGACGCGGGCTTAATTGTTGTGCCACTAGCGGTCGCCCATCCAGGTTCTGACTACACCACGGCCCACGTTACTTAATTTTCGTGATCACAAAGAAAGAGCGACTTCCAATCGGCCACGAGCGCTTCAAACTATCGATCAATACGTAACTACTTTTAAAGGTTTATCCTCGAACTCTTATCCGTTAAGGCGTTGTACCTTCCATCATCAGATCATTACCATGAGATGATGAGCACCAGACGCAAATACTTGTATAGTTTTAAAAATCTTTCTTGGTGCCAATGGGACCTCCTCAGGAGTAGGTATTCCGATAAAAAAATATTTTGTAAATTGTTTCACAACTGACGGAGTAATCGGTGAAGATACATAAAAAATACATACAGTGGAACATAGAACATCCTCCTTTTATTAAGTCGGTTAAAAAGGACTGGACTAGAATTTCCTCCAGAAACCTTTGGTTCTGGGTGCGGGTAATTGAGGTAACCCTCGTGCCTGGGCAGATTCTCGCCGGGTATTAGACCCGGCGGTGATGTTGGGCAAGACCCTGTAGGCGTGGCGCCGGTGAGGCAGCCCGTTGGGGGAGGCCTAGTGAGCGCCTGCAAGCCAGGCGGCGACTTTAGAAGGGTGAGGGGCCCACAGTCCTAACTACTCGACGAGGAGTAGAGATTAGAAAGGACAAAGAAGAACAAAAAGACCTACAAAGTTAGTAAAATATCACTTTAAAACATTCTGATACAGACTCAGTTTCTACATAACGGGGTGGCGGATGGCAGTGTTCGGTGTTCATGCGAATGATCTCCCTGGGCGTGGTTTGGGTGGTTGTAATGACTGCTCTGCACCTGGAGGAGACCATAGACCACACAGACCGGTCGTGGAGAACTTACAACCGTCGCAGTAGAACGAGTACCCATCGTTGAACAGCTAAACCTTCCCTTGGATGTTTCTAGCAAATATAACTGAAACAAACAGCAATGTGCCTTCACAAAATTCACAACACATTCACAATAAAAAAAACTCAAACAGTCATCGAAAAATGTACATTCCTTTTCGTATGGCGTGCATAGTTTTGTGGTGTAAGAGTGCCTGAGTAGTAATTAATAACCGGATTACTATACACGAACAACTTACTTTATTATTTCATGGGACAAACATCAACGTACACTTTTTAATGCTAATGATCCTACTACTGGTATATCATTCTATTTTATAATAATCTATACATAAGGTACTAAAGTATTTGAGTAACTCACACCATAATAACTTAATTACACGTAAGTAAAACTTGATCATATTATTGTAAAATTAATATGTAGGTAATACATAATTATCATGATTGTGTTCTGTGTTGGCCCTGACGACGTTGTAATCGTCCACGGTGACGACGATGGCCTTGCAGCCATTCCTCCGGCTGCAGCGCCACCTGGTCTTCTCGTTGGTAGTCCACGCGCGGTGGAACTTATGCCCCGCGTACACCAGTATCCGCCGGCCTTGAGCTGACCTCATGTAGAACACTGCAAGATACCTTGCTCTGTATAACCTAGTATTTTTTTTAGTGAACCGTAAAAACTATGAATTATTTGAATGAAGTAACTAACTACAGTCTGCACGAAAATTAAAAGGCTTATTTGGTTTGCCTTAACATATTTTTGAATAGAACTATAAGACTATGATCAAAAATATAAATAAAATAGGTAAAATATACAGGAACAAAAAGGACGAAATTGTTACCAACTCATCATAAAATCCCATGAAACGTCCACTACAGGACAGGGAGCTCCCTCCAGAATTCTAGCTTTTGCTGGAAAAATGTGGAGGGGAAGTACCATAGTCACCTCGCTTGTCAGCGTTACGGCTGGCACCATGGACCGCGGTTGTAGGTGACCGCAGTAATTAAGATGGTATGATACTCAGGAGGATGCTGCTGCCCATCCGCCAGTTTATAACCCTAAGTCGCCTCTTACGACACCCACGGGTATGTATGGGTTGGTACTATTCTTTGCCGGCACCACACAGGACCAACCAACTATATCGAATAAATAATACTGCTTTAATTAAAGTATAATAGTTCGCAAGCAGTCTCTAGTTTAAACTGGCTTCCCCACGGAACTTACTACATACTGCTTCTTGAAAGTTCAAAAATTATTTATCAGGTACCTTCACAAAAAACTTTAGGGCTTTTAGGGAATGGTTGTTTATGTTTCACTAGAAATAAGAAGAAAACAATCACTATAAAAATACATTTATACATATATTTCTCCATGGGCTTCTCTACAAACCATCTTTGCTAGTGCCAATTCCTTTCTTCGTCCCCGACGACATCTGCTTTTCGCCGTAACGGGTCGTACGAGTACATTTTTACACACACCTATTCATACATTGCTTAATGTCTTGCAGCAATTGGACGTTGACATATATTTTCTGATAAAGAAAATTCATCTCTAGCATCCGCAGACCGCTACCTACAGTCCACGAAAACAACTATTGTTGCTGCATAGCGATTATATATGTTTTTTGTGTAGTTATATAATTACCTATATATAAGATTAAGGACTTGCATTTTTTGCGTAAGCTGTAGGTGATAGGTAGATATATTACCATGGCTATTATCTGAACATAATTGTACTATAAATTGAATATGTATTAAATACAACAGTTTGTACATAAAAAAATCAGGTAAAAATATTAACTTCTTTCTTAGTTTTTAGAGCAAGATTTTTCAGTAGTCGGGTTTCTGTTTTTGAACAACATTTTATTATTTAAATTATTTTGGGGTTGTAGTTACGTAATAAAGCTAACACGTGTTACGGAGAGGCGTGATAATACTGAAGGGTTGAATCTGCCCATGAAACTGAACAACTTTTCCCAGGGGACATAGCGGCTTCCACTAACCCAACGCTAACCAAATTTTAACTCCCATACAAAATGCACTATTCAAATAAATCAAATATAGTTTATTCATTGTTCGATATTAAAATCTCTTAATGAGGTCAGCTAAACTACATCGCTTCACAAACAAAGTGGCGCTAAGGTGGGAAAAAAGACAATAAAATTAGCTGATGCAGTTTGATTTTGTTCTATGCCCTGCTAATTGCGAAAAGTCTTTTTGTTACACGCTGTATTTGTATTTGAAATGTGCTAATTAAGCCCATTCATTTGATACCCAACATGACATCATTAAATTATATTTATTTTTTATTCATGACTTAATTTCCTCTTCCATTAATTGGATGGGCGCCCATTCAATTAATGTGACGTCCTAAATCATTTAACCAGCAGATTATCAAGACACTACTAACGATACCTCATTTGTCAAATTACGATAATTGTTTAGATGATTATACCTATACATACATACATATTATGTACATATCGGTCAAAATCATAAACCAAATTTTTGCCGTTGTCGGGTAAACATAAATAAAATTGCCATGATTCAGTAGGAAGCGGTTTCACTTGAAGAAAAATAAGAAATATATTGCTATTGTAACAGGTACACCGCGCTTGCTATTCATTCTCCGCGGTGATTTCTTGTCGAAAGGACATTTGGTTCAGTAATATAAAATAATTTTTAAACGCCCTTCATCGAATATGCCAATATTGATTTTTTTTTGCGACCTTGAATGTGATAACACGTGTTTTATATATGCGCATTTCGATATAGCGTTCTAATTATTCTAAATGTAATGCGAAATATAGGCTGATGCCTAAAGTGTTCTATTTCTTTCAGCAGTGTAATCAATTTTTACACTATGTTCCCACCGGAAGAAAACATCCGTTAAATTTAATCAGTGGTTGTGATCAAGTCGCATCCTGAGTATGACGTTGTCGATGCTGGTGACGTAGGAGGGGCAACCAATGGTCTTCTTCTTGACACAGCGCCAGCGCACTTTTGCGCCTTCATTTTGGTGCACCGTGAACCGGTGGCCACCCACCTCCAGACATCGCTTGCCATTCATCGTTAATCCGAAAAACGCTGCAAAATGAAGCCACTACTCAGTACAAGGACGACCAGACGAACTAATACCGTCTTACTACAAAAAAGTTAGACATCTGTTGAACACTTGATTAAAAAAATCGTACCAAATAACTCTGTCTATGTTATTGATGCGCAGAAGTCAAAAATGACTTATTTTCTTATGACTTGACTTCTGCGCATCAACTGACGTAGCCAGTTATTTTGTGCGCATTTTTTTAATCAAGTGTTCAACAGATGTCTAACTTTTTTGTAGTAAGACCCATACTGTTTATGTTTTGATTTATCATTTGGCATTATAAACGGGTGCAGCTTCCTAACGCACATAATAACTCTGTCAAAAAACCGGTCAAGTGCGAGTCAGAGTCACGCGCTGATCGTTCCGATATTGGTACCTACAGTATTTTATAAGCAATAAAGTACATTTTTAGGACTACAAAATTAAGTTTATTTGTAAAGGTTTTTGCAGATTTCTAAAAAAACTTTGCTACTAATAGAACAGTCGTTTTTGAATCTACCATTTGTCCTCTGTCTCTACAAAGTGCGTGTTTTTTTTTCTTCTAAGGTAGGCCTCTCTACTGTGGACCGCGACGGTCCATAAGAGAGATCGTTATTTTCCCAGTAACATTTTGCATAAACCTATCGACTATGATTGTTTCAGATTTTTCGTTTTATTTGAAATCGGAAATACTATCCTACGTCAGAGTTGTGGTGTTGTTTTTGCAGGCTTCCGTAGCATAAGGGTGAAAAACGTTACTTTATTAATATGCCTCCGAATGCCCGTCCATCTGTCTGTATCTCATGACGTAGACAGTTGAAATTTTCACAGATTGTGTATTTCTGTTGCCGCTATGCTATACCGAAAAATAATAAAAATAAAATCTTTATTTTTATTTTTATATTTTTTTGCATCTGCAGACGTGTTTTTAAGCGATTTTATCTTGATTGTTTATTTTAGCTCTATCGTAACAACGGGGACACTACAAGCGTGAAAATTGGTACACTTATAGTGCGTAAGCTATAAAATAACAACAAATAATAAAAACTGGTCAAGTGCGTGTTGAACTCGCGTGTATTTGTACACTTCTGTGCGACTGCGTTTCTGACTATAGACGGTATCTTTTGGTGCGCGAGTCCGACTCGAACTTGGCTTTTTTTACCATATTGGTTTGGAACTCTGAAATGGAGAGGAGATATTATTAATAATGAATATTCATTTTTTATTTTAAGTATTTTTTGGTAAAACTATGATCTAATAAAAATTACGTCAGAACAGGAGACGATCAAGTATAGTAGTCCTGTAGCCCGTGGACATTCAAATTACGAAAAAGGTTACCGTTTGTCTTTGTGAAATTGTTATAGATTTTACAATTTCACATACTAAAAGCGAAGTCTTAGAGATCGTAACCCGCTGTAACCACATACACCGTGAATTTGCATTCACCAAAAAAAAATTAATTAAGTAACCGGTACAAAAAAAGAAAATGAAATTCAGTAGTACTTTTGTTTATATTCATTATTGTCAAAATTACAACTACAATTAGTTTCCCGAAATTCCTGCTTATTTTTTGGACATCTCGCGCCATTCAAAACTACTACGTTTAGTTTAATACGCGTCGCGTGAGACGCCGCCAGTAGACCCACTGAGCATGAATGAGATGGCACGCGTCCTTCACGCAACGTTGCCTACCGTGCGTGCGTACCACGAGACGGACGCAGCGGCGGGCGGGCGGCACTACTCACTCACTCACTCACGCTCGGTATGTGTGGCATAGCGGTGAGACACCAAACCGAAGATCCGTACGGGGTTCAATTACCAGTCAGACAAAAGTTATTTGAAATGAAACAACATAACACGTGAGATACCTACCTACCCTAGCTACACGTCGTAGTTGGTAACATGTTTGAACATGTTTTGAAGATGGAAGGACTTTTATGCCTGCCGTGAAGCAGCACTACCGTGTTTCGGTTTGAAAGGTAAGGGACAGAAAAATTACCGGCAAATAAGACATTCCATCTTAGTCCTTAGGGTAAGCAACGCACTTTGCTATCTTGTTAGTGTCAAAGTAGGTACTTACGCCACAAATAAGACGGTAGGTGTTAGCCGGTGGTGGTAACCAGTGACCACTTACCATCAGGTGGCCGATCTGCTTATTTGCTCAGAAAACCTTACGTTACGGTAATTTTATTGTTATCATCAGCTGATTAACCTTAGCTTCTTTGCAGGTAATAAGGTACCTACTCAAAAGTGCATATCTATCTACCTATTTGTGACTAGTTTCGTGCCGCCCGAGTGCCTCTGTGATGGCTTACCTAAGCCATGATCAGACCTTCCTTAATTCAGAAACTGATTCGGCTTAAGCCACGATCACACCTAGCTGCATTCAAAGTCTAATTCGGCATACATTGCTCGTTGAAGTAAGGATATTACAATTAACATAACGAAGCCTCCCAGCAATCTATGCCGAATTAGTCTTTGAATTCAGGTAGGTGTGATCGTGACTTTACATTGTTCGTTGAAGTAAGGATATTGCAATTGAAGCCACGATCACACCTAGCTAAATTCAAGGACTAATTTGGCATACATTGCTCGTTGAAGTAAGGCTATTGCAATTAACATAACCAAGCCTCCCAGCAATGTATGCCGAATTAGTCTTTGAATTCAGGTAGGTGTGATCGTGACTTTACATTGTTCGTTGAAGTAAGGATATTGCAATTGAAGCCACGATCACACCTAGCTAAATTCAAGGACTAATTTGGCATACATTGCTCGTTGAAGTAAGGCTATTGCAATTAACATAACCAAGCCTCCCAGCAATGTACGCCGAATTAGTCTTTGAATTCAGCTAGGTGTAATCGTGACTTAACATAACCAAGCCTCCCAGCAATGTATGCCGAATTCGTTTTTGAATTCAGGAAGGTGTGATCGTGGTAAAATTGATAGCAAGCCTACGGTTTAAGTTGTCCTGCGAAACACAGAGCAAGTGATGATGACTGATATTCTTTTAAATCAGTGTAGGTAGGTATTCTTTGGGTGGGAATTTCCTTCCTGGTACAGTCAAGAGCAAGTCAAGCTTGACAACGCAAAGCGCGACTAAAGCTCCTACCGCTGCGCTATTGAAATAAGAACGTTAGGTACAGTTAAGAGCAGGTCAAGATTGACACTCGCAGTGCGACTTCCGCCTCTACTCTACGCTCACTGAAAATAGCACGGTACAAAGTCCGATGTGTCAAGCTTGACGTGTTTTTGACTGTACAAAGTGCACTGTGTCAAGCTTGTTGTGCTTTTGACTGTACAAGCCGAGATTTGTTTCAAATATGATGTCCTGGATGAAATCCTAGCCATCCACTTACCGGCTAGCTATGCTATCTTCGCCCTTCCTGGTACAGTCAAGAGCAAGTCAAGCTTGACAACGCAAAGCGCTACTAAAGCTCCTACCGCTGCGCTATTGAAATAAGAACAACGGTAGGTAAGGACAGTTAAGAGCAGATCAAGTTTTACACTTGCAGTGCGACTTCCGCATCTACGCTCACTGAAAAAGTACGGTAGGTACAAAGTCGTGTCAAGCTTGACGTGCTCTTGACTGTACAAAGTACATTGTATCAACTGTGTCAAGCTTGATGTGCTCTTGACTGTACAAGCCGAGATTTGTTTCAAACATGATGTCCTGGATGAAATTGTAGCCATCTACCTACCGGCTAGTTAGGCTATCTTCGCCCTTAACAGGTAGATACTACCTACCTAAACTTATGTTGCATGTCGCTTACTGAACACATTCATAGTTAGTCGAGAGAGTGAGGTGAGGCAAGAGATAATGACGAACATCAGGTAAGTAGGTAAACGTGTAACACGATTGTTTGAGCTGTGCCGCGCCAAGCGCAGGCGCTTGCTTTGTCACCTTTGACCAAATGCCGCCGATTGCGGCACGCGCTGATGGCGAATGGCGTGGCGGTGAGGCACCAACTTTCAATCCGTGGGCCGTCAATTTGATTTTCAGTTAGAATAAAGGTTATTTAAATTGTTCTTCGTGTGTTTAATTTAGGTCGACATAAGTGTAAGTAGGTATTTTGATTTATTTCTTACGTATTTTAACTAAATAAGTAAGAAAAATGAAAAAGAGAACAGAAAATTCGTAGGTAATTTAAAATATTGTAATCACTAATTATTTACGACAATTGAAAATGTGATAGGAACCTTACCGTAACTTGAGTTTCCTTACAAGTTCACAGTCACAATAAAACGTCATATCCCTCACTTTTACAATAAGATAGGTATTTACACGTATTGTAATAAATTTTCAAAATGTCCACCACCGTTATCGATGCACACACGAGCACGTTTCATCAAATTGTTGCGTAATGATAACAAAACGTTTCTTTGTGATTTGACGTCACGAAAAGCCCGTATGATGCGCTGTTTTAGCTCTTCTCGATTGGAAGGTTCATCTTGAAACACTCGTCGCTTGATTTCACTCCAGGGGTAAAAGTCTAAGGGGGTTAGATCTGGGGATCGAGCGGGCCATGGCACTGGGCCTCCGCGACCAATCCAACGCTCCCCGAATTCTTGATTTAAGAAGGCGCGCACTGAAAGCGCGAAATGCGGCGGAGCCCCATCGTGTTGAAAGTACAGATTTTGAAGTCTTGCCAACGGCACCTGTCCTAGCGAAGTCTCTGTCATTCTGCGAAGGTGGTTTAAGTACCTTTCACCATCCAGCCGCTCGTTGATAAAAAATGGACCAATAATGATGTCATTTAGTATGCCGGCCCAAACATTTATGCTAAAACGATGTTGGAACGAGCTCTCTTTTGTGACGTGTGGGTTCTGATAAGTCCAGCAATGCTCGTTGTGGCAATTAAAGATTCCTGTGCGAGTGAACATGCACTCGTCACTGAATAGAATGTTTATGTTGGGGTGGCTTAGAATCCAGCGGCAAAAATTTATTCTTGGCTCGCGGTCTGCAGCGCTAAGCTCCTGGACTTTACGAAAGTGGAAAGGGTGCTGCCCGCTTGTATTCAGGATCTTCCACACGCAGTATTGGGATACACCGAATCGACGAGCAGCTTGACGAGTGCTTCGACGCGGGTCTTCTTCGAAGTAGTGGAGGATATCATCAAAAAGCTCCTGAGAATATCTTGGTCCTCCTCGCGCTTGGGCATTAGCGGGTTCCCGAAACTGACCGTAATCCAGCAACCTTTGGTAACAATTTAGCATTGTTGAGTACGATGGCTGGCGGCTGTTGGGGTAATCTTGCCGATATTGCCGCAGTGCGGCAGACACGTTTTCCCCGGACATGAAATACGCACGGACCATCATGGTGTATTCCCGATTGGTGAATTGATAGGCCATCATGAAAAACTACTGAAATGGCGGGAAAAAAAGGATTACATCCGCGTCGCGTGCCGTGCGTTATCAGACTGAAGGAAGGAAGGGGTAGGTGATTAGAGGCCGGCAGGGGGCGGGCGCGAGCGCATTGACGACGGGGTGGCATGCGCTGTTGCCATTTAGTGCTTGACTCTTTCACTACAACTTACGCGCGTGATTGATTATGAATGAACTTGCGATAGTTGAGTTCTATGCCCAATTATTAAACATTTAGAAGGATATTCCATAAACTTCTTTGTTTGTTCTTTTTTTTGTTTAAATTAATTTAATTTCATGGGCAGAATCACCCAATTTTTTTTTTCTGGTGAATACAAATTCACGGTGTATAGTGACCAAACTATAATCTTCATATATGTTAGTTAAATAGAATTTCTAGGTTACCGCATTGTTTCGTTATTGTCATGTTGTACAGCTTTGTTGAATTACTATACGTAATAGTAAGACTATGGAAATTTGCCAAAAACAAATTTAAGACCAAATGAGTTTTAAAATCTGAACCGGCCACAGAAATAGTCTTAAAATAGGTATATGGTTTGTTCAGAGGGTCTATTAACAGATGTAAAAATTTGAAACGGTAACTCAAAAATGTAAATTATTGTCAATATGGCCGGACTACATCACTTGACACCATATATGGTTACGGCGGGTTACGATCTTTAAGACTTCGCTATTAGTATGTGAAATGGTGAAATCTATAAAAAATTCATAAAGACAAACGGTAGCCTTTTTCGTAATTTGAATGTCCACGGGCTACAGTACTATAGGTACTTTAGCTTTTTAACACATTCCAAAAATACGTTCTTATTTAAAAAATATAACAAATTTAATAATTCTCAATAACGTTATAAATAAGCCATAGAAGCAAACTGTAGGTGTTAATAAATGTAAAAAATTAAGTAGGTACGTATCTATGATTTTTTATGTACAAATATGTAATTAAAGCACCAATAAAATAAAAAACAAGACACAAGATCTATCTTGTTTTAGTAGAGTCTTTTGTTGTATATGAGTCCTCCCGGCCTGGTGTGGTTGTGCTCGTTATTCACCTTGATGATGACGCCGTCATAAGTGACGATACTAACTCGGCACCCACTTGGCGCGCGGTTGCACACCCAGTACGTCTTGGAACCTTGTATCCGCTTACAGTTAAACCTGAACTCGTTTATTTGAAGAAGAGGTTTCCCCTTTCGAGTTTGCAAAATTACAGCGTTTGCCATCCTGCCGGCGAAAAAACCTGTTAAGAAAAAATACCGTCATTCCCTTAATAATAAATACAACATTTAGTTGGAGAGTATTTAAGTAAAGTTCTGCTTAACTAGCACCAAAACAGCAGATATGTTTACATTATAATAATATGCATTATCAATCAGATATCCAATTTTTAACTCAAGAGTGCTTTAGGTGCCAATTAACCTAGTGGATCAGTAAATAATCAAGATATTGCTATAGTCTATTATATAGGATTCTGGTGGATGCAATGGAGGTTGGTGGTTGTGGGGGCCGTTGACCTTGGTGATGAAATTATCGACGGTGGTTGTTCTGGTTGAACCACTATCACCGGCTTCTCAAAAGAAAATGTCGTCAACGTAGGCACTACAAACACAATCGTTAAATCATTTAAAAAAGGAATTTGCGAGCAGAACAAGCGGGTGACTCAAGTATGTTTGACAACGTATCCGACAGAGATGTTGTGTCAATGGTTGTGATCCATCCTCTCGCGCACGATGACGTCATTGACCGTTTGACCGTGGAGAGCGAGGCGCGTGCGCAGACCCAGAGCGCGCGTGGGCCCGCGCTTCGGTTGTTCTTCGTGAATCGGTACCGGCCGACCGCTATGGCCGGCTTCCCGCGCCGCGTCCAGGTGTACACCGCAGGTGGAGAGACCTCGTCTTCTAGAACTACAGTCAAATGGTTTTAAGATATGAACGAAGTAGATGAGTAGGTCATAAAACGCAACTGATGAAAACAATTAAATTTGTTATATCAGAAAAATAAAATTTTAATTACAATATTTTATATAACATAGGTAATTCTTTAACTAAAGTTAATTATTTCATAAAATATATTCCGTTCCTAACAGGCTGTTCCTAATATTAATAAAATATACTTTGACTTTGATGACATCATAAACACATGATCCTCCGTTCAACTGTCTTAAGGTAAGGAAAACAATATTAAATCCTTTATTTACTCTCATCGTAAATCTCAATTCGTTCAAAAATTTTAGGTTACCTCCTACATAATGTCAAGCTGTGCCTAGAAACACTCTGAGCGAGAAATTTTTATCTGTAGGGGTGTATTTTGAAGTACCAATTGATATTCCCGCGGGAGACCCGTTGAATCACTTTTTAATTTTAACAGTCGTCGCGGGAGAATTATTAAACAACTTTTTAATTTTTATATGCGTGCCAAGACAGCGAGCTGTACGTACGCTGCAACAGGTTGTATTGCAATATTTTCAATGATGGAAAACTCGGCAAACAGATTTTGTATTTACCCATATTTTTATTGGTTTTTAGGGTCCCGTACCCAAAGGGTGAAAAACGGGACCCTATTGATATGCCTCCGATGTCTGTCTGTCTGTCAGCGGGCTGTATCTAATGAACCGTAATACGTAGAAATTTGAAATTTTCACAAATTGTGTATATCTGTTGCCGCTACAACAACAAATACTAAAAATAAAAAAAGTAAAAAATTAAGGGGGGCTCCCTAACAGCTAAAGGGGGGAGCGTAAAAAAAAGTTTGACCTATCCCATCGAGTGGGGCATTGTTGTTTAGAGCTCGTTGAGTAGATAAATACTATATTTTTTGTTTTAAAAAATATTTTACAACAAAGGAATATGATGCCACCAAATTCAGCTGTTTTTACAAAATTTTGTTTGAGCTGTATTTCATGAACAGTAATAGCTAGACAGTTGAAATTTTCACAAAATATGTATTTCTATTGCCGCTATAACAACAAATAAAATAAAAAAAGTTATAAATTAGGGGGGTCCCATACTAAAGCCCTATTTTTTTAGGCTATTTTTGTTATAGCTCTATCTTAAAAAAGGGAACACTTACAAACGTGAAAATTGGTATGTGTTGTGTATAGTGCTTAAGTTACAAAATAACAACAAATAATAAAATCTTGACAAGCGAGAGTCGGACTCAAAAAATCTAGCACAGTAACTGAAATTTCAACTAATACAATTAAGATTATGTGGTTGTACGGAACCCTCGGAGCGCGAGTCCGACTCGAACTTGGCCGGTTTTTTTTATTAAACGTGACCAAAGCGTTCATGATTCGCCTTCAGGTGTTTTTAAATCAACTAGGAACATTGCTTACTAGTATCGCCGGGAAAAGAGAAAAATATTACGAAAAAGTTTGTTTTTGAACACATTATTTTAGGATTCACGATATAAAGTTGTACATATGTATATGCAATTCACATGATCAGGTATAAAACACTCGTGTCATCGATTATGGAACTTGGCTCGCTACACTCGCCTGCGTCCCATAAACCGACGCCCGAGTTTTATACCCCTAATTATGTACCGTTGCATAGACTTCTTTTTATTTACTCTAAAATACACTTATTAAAATTAAAATTGATGCAAGAGTTGCGATAAGTAAAAACGAAACCTAATACTATTTTTGAATATGCTAGACGAAATGGCCGTCGAAAATGGCCGCCATAGTTTGTATTGTATGGGAAATCGTGTTCGTCCGCATGTGCCTGCATTAGTCATGTATCTCATCTTATTAAAAAAAATAGAAGTCGTCCAATTAGGAAAATTGCGAGCAGAACAAGCAAGTGACTCAACTGAACTTTGTTTGACAACATTTCTGACAAAGATGTTGTGTCAATGGTTGTGATCCATCCTCTCGCGCACGATGACGTCATTGACCGTGGAGAGCGAGGCGCGACAGCCCGCAGAGACGCGTGCGCAGACCCAGAGCGCGCGTGGGCCCGCGCTCCGGTTGTTCTTCGTGAATCGGTACCGGCCGACCGCTATGGCCGGCATCCCGCGCCGCGTCCAGGTGTACACCGCAGGTGGAGAGACCTCGTCTTCTAGAACTACAAGCAAATGGTTTTAAGATATGAACGAAGTAGACGAGTAGGTCATAAAACGCTACTGATGAAAACTATTAAATTAGTTCTGAAAAAAATAATTTTAATTAGTATATTTTACATAACATAATACTTTAACTAAAGTAAACAAATTATTTCATGTAAAACATAGGGGCCGATATATTTTTTTATGGCTACACTTTTTATGGTAACTGAACCAAAGATTTTTTAAATCATTCGATTAAGTTCCAAGTGAATTTAAGTTCAATCACTTTATGTATAGTTTAGCTCTGAGCTAGCCGTACTTCCAGATGACAACTAGACCTTCTTCACTTTGGAAGCGGAGGCTATGAAGCGATCCTCGGAACAAGATCACAGGATTACCGTATCTTGATGATATGTATATAGATGCTTCCATTTTGAACTTTATGAACAAAAACGTATTACAAAAGTACAACAAAATCCAGAAAAAATAAACCAAGAAAAGTCTAGTCGAGAAAGATAAGTCTCGACCATCCTATTGAGCGGTATAATAAGTTATCGATAGATTTGTGAAAGAGCTGTCTCATATATTTTCTATACCCAACTACGTCATTTGATTGTTTAGATTTCATTGTTGGTCCTTTAAAACCTTGTTCATAATTTGTGAGTAAAGCATAACTTAGATCGATAATATAAGTCCTTTAAAAAGAACCTGCATAATGTTGGCAGAAATATTGCAAATTACAAATAGTTTAAAAATATGCAAACACAAATAGTTTATTAATGCAATTTTATGGCATCTGAATACAAAACAATAAGATTGGTAACTTTAAAAAAAAACATAGCAATGACTCCCACACTAGGTCAAGCCTGTAACTTGGGCAGCCTAAACATAAACAAGTTAGAGTATTATGAAAACTCTACGATGAAGGTTTGGTAAAACTGGAAACCGTATAAACGGACAAACCTATTTCTTCTCAACTCCCCTTCATTGAATGGCTTTTGATCATTCTATTGTCGACCGCCTATCGAACAACGCTGTAAAGTTTCGTTTTTTATTTATGTCTAGCGATACTTTCATGTGCAGTGCGAAACGTAAAGCTTAATATGCTACGCGTGTAAATTTGTTAATATTTGTGATTAAATATTTTATATGGTGGACATCTCACTGGCAGATCATCTACTGTTTCAACATCTGCGTCTATGATATTACATCTTCCTAATTGGGATGGGTCAAAGGCAAATCTATATTTATTTTCATATAAAGATATAAAGAGCAAATTTTCCTTTGATTTTTCGAGCTGACCAATTAAAAATCAACATTATCTCTAGATAATAAAGAGCACTCTTCCTTGGAAGTAAAATAAACATATTATTTTTTGGTTATTTCTTTTTCCTGGATAATATCAATTGAATTAGATAGCATTTCCAATTTATAGGGGACATAAAATGAAATATTTTTGTTCCAATTAATCTTCTAAAGAAAACAAGACCCCAATGAGAAGCCGCTTGCATTTTATTATGCTTTACTAGAGTAAGCACAAAAAGCGAAAATCGATGATGGTATGACGCCACTTTTATCAAGCAGTTCATAAAAAATTCAAAACCTTGGAATATCGTGGGAAGTTGGCTAATTCACTACATTCATCAAAAAAAGATCTAAAATTAGTTTTGTAACAGATGGACATCATTTTTACGGAGAAATCAAGCTCGCCACTAAAATTGCCAGAAATCCCAACATTACAAGCTTCAACAGCGGATAGGAAGAAAATTATCAATATCCTCCATTGCAATAATGGAGATGATGGAACCTTCGCCATCTACCCGGGGCATCCACCTATTATAATATAAGTGAGCTATGGGGGCGTGTAGCTTAGCGATGTGTCCCTAGAGATCCTATAACTGCAAATCCTGATAGAATTTCCTCGTCAAGGAAACAAATTAAATAAATTCAAGTAATATAAGTCCACTGCTTACAGCAATTAACTGTCTTACAGCAATTAAATCACAAATATTAAACTTTACATTTCGCACTGCACATTACTTTGTATAAAATAACGATTGATGTAATCATAAAACGAAACATTACAACGTTGTTCGATTGGCTATCGACAACAGAAAAACAGATCAAAAGTCATTCGATGAAGGGGAATTTGAAAAAAACGGGCCAAGTGCGAATCGGACTCGCGCACTGAGGGTTCCGTACAAACCTGTACGTATATAAGTAAAAGTTATGTTATTTAATTTTATTGCTAAAAAACTTTATTATGTGATGTAAGTAACTAAAATTTATATTTCAGTTGATTGAATGAAAGGTAAATTGCGGTTTACAATTTATGACGTATCAAAAAAAACTAATTACAAGATCTCGTTCAAACTAATTTTCGGTGGAAGTTTGCATGGTAATGTACATCATATATTTTTTTTAGTTTTATCATTCTCTTATCTTAGAAGTTAATGGGGGGACACACATTTTTACCACTTTGGAAGTGTCTCTCGCGCAAACTATTCAGTTTAGAAAAAAAATATATTAAACAACTTCAATATCATTTTTAAAGCCCACACTTAGACATGGGTCCGGAAACGATAAAGAATTTTAGACTTCCCATACAAAGTGAGCCTATCCGAGCGCGCATTTAGTATGGGAGGTCGAACATTTTTTTTCGTTTACGGACCCATGTTCCTTGGGGAAAGTTGTTCATTTTCATGTTCTGAACTCACCCTAAAAAATTGTCGAATAATTTCGATTTCACCCTGTAGTTTCGGAAAAAAGTGGCTGTGATATACGGACGGACAGACAGACAGACCGACATGACGAATCCATAAGGGTTCCGTTTTTTGCCATTTGGCTACGGAACCCTAAAAATTACATTTATTCGTTTATACGAATTTCAGGTTACCAAACCATCGTAGAGTTTTTATAACAATAGTTTGAAACGCCTCCTAAATGCTCTAAATATTGTACTGTTACATATGTTACATTTCGAAAGAAATAAAATGAGAATAATACATATAAAAGTAAATGAAACTGATGTGTGAGAGAGTGACAATGAGTGTGATCTGTGTGTGTTTGCAAAATACTGGCACACCGAGTTTAGGGGTCGAATTGATAAATCCCGCTTATGTGTGAGATTGTCCTTGAGGGGCATCTTGAGGTGTTGCATTAATTAATAAACAGAAATTGAGTGTTAAAAACACAATGACTAATTTATAAACGAAACTTAACTCAAAATAGTTGATGCTGTCAAATAGTGACGAGTATTATTTTGTTCAGGCTGTATATTCTTTGGCCGTTGCCTGCCTGAAAGTGAACTTAGCAAAAAAATTAGACACTCTTACTGTGCCAAATTTTGTCGTGCCCAATTTGCGCTTACCCCATTTTTATTATATGTTGTCATGTAATATCACCACCTAAAATAATTATTATTTTTAATTTATTTATGAAAATATTCTTGTTTTTATTTCCATAAAAAAATGATGTCCGCTTCACATGCGTGGCGGCCTATATTTGCCCATCATGGGCCAATGAGAAGAGGAGCCTTGATTGAGCTGATGAGAGCACTAGTTTTTTTTTTCAACCATGTAGGTAATCGTCTGCGTTTTAATTTATCTAGCAAGAGAATTTTCCCAAAATTAATTGATATCTCTTATGTTATGATGGTTGATTTTTTGAAAACACAAATAATAACACGAACTGTCAGTCTTTATTATTTATTTATTAAGAAAGAAGAAACTTTAAAATGAACATAACAACAGCGTTTTGCTCTTTCGACGTTTGACTCAAAGACGGACACATGAGATTGATATTTGGATAGAAGTTTATTAATTAGCAAGATCTCGAGATGCTTATTGCATCTTGATAATTAAGTCAGCTGACATGGTCTTGGGGAAGATTTTGAGAGGGGTTTATCAATACGGGCCTAGATCAGCGGTGTGATAAGATTTTCAGTGTGGGAAAATAAAGGAGTCAATAAATATTTGGTTACCAGTTGCTTTGCTTTTAGGACTGTACAATTTTTCAACGCGCATAATTTTTCAACTTAATTATACACAAAAGCGGACATATGCTCAAAAAACCGGCCAAGTGCGTGTCGGGCCACGCGCAGTATAGGGTTCCGTAGTTTTTTTACGATTTTTTTTATCGCAAAGCAGGTTTTTATTAAGTATTTTATAACGTTTGTAGCATAAACATTTTACCTCCTAATGCTCAGCGAGGTCCTAGCGCCTGATTGCTATTGCTATTATTATTATTATTACTAGTTTTTCGGCTATAGCTCATTAACCCGTGAAACCTTCTTAGTTTTCCTTTTAATTTCAACATATACAACGTGTTAAGGGAATAAGCGAAACTGAGAAAATAGTTTGTTCAGAATCGAGAGTAGAATCAATTTCACGGGTTTTTGATAGGGGTATTTTTTTTATTTAAATTTTTGCCGCTTCCATCCTACTTCCTCTCCTATCCTACTTCCTACTAATATTATAAACGCGAAAGTTTGTAAGTATGGATGGATGTTTGTTACTCTTTCACGCAAAAACTATTGAATGGATTTTAATTAAACTTGGCACACATATGGTCAGGTCCTGGAATAGCACATAGGCTACTTTTTACCGCGGGAAAACACTTCATTCCCACGGGAAAACGCATTTCATGCGGGTGAAACCGCAGGCGGAAAGCTAGTTCTAAATATTTCTATGGATACGCGCGCGGGAGGTTCGCGCGGTTCATGAGCGGCGAGGTGGGGAGGAAAGTGGGCATGGCGTGCGCGGATTAGAACAACGATAAACTAGAACAATGATGAAACTTTAAAATAACAATATCCAGAAAAATAATTTATTTTAATATTTTTTTACGGGAATGGATTTATTTTAATAAAAATCAGTTGGGGTGTAAGAGGGTTTCGTTTATTCCATTAACACGTTGTATACTACTTCTGTGAATTTTTTCACATTTCCAATAACAACTGTTTATCCGGCAGGGGGGACATTTGAATTCAACAAAAAAATGCGCTTTCAAGCTTAATATTTTGCAAATGGATCTTAAATCGAAAAATAATGTTTGCAGACTCACATTTTTTTTAAAAGGACCAATCCAACGACCCCACACACTATGGGGTGGACAGAAAAAAAAATCACCCCCACTTTACTTGTAGGTTAGGTACCTACCCTAAAAAAACATTTATCAAGATTTTATTTTACCACTTTTTCGGCGTTCGGCGTATATCCGTACTAAATTTCAGCATTCTAGTACAAAGGGTCTCTGAGCTAAGCTGCGGACAGACAGACAGACGGACATGACGAAACTATAAGGGTTCTTTTTTGACTACGGAACCCTAAAAAGCGTTAGGTAAAACGAGTTTTGACTGAGACCGACTCAACTTTAAAAATGTTGGTTTAGCATCATTGCATATTGAACGGAGTTTAGATCTAAACGATGTGTGAAAACTCCTAATTTTAAGATGTACACACGGTCCCCCGTCGGTGGAAACACTTTGATCTTGAGTGTGGGTCTGGTTTCATGCGTTTGTAGCGTAGCGCTGGTTCAGCTTATACTGGTTTTGTTTCTACATGCTTCGTGCCGTGCTTACGTGTATTGATGAATGATATAGCCGGCACACTTATGGATCCTTTTCTCTCAATTTCACGGATGGTTATGATCATTCCTGGCACTGTAGATTTTCCCGTTAAATGTGAAGAGCGAGGCGCGGCATCCGGAGCACCACTTGACGCAGAGCCACTGAACTTTGGGGCCCTTACAGCGGCTGTGCATGTTGTACCGATGGTTGGCTGTCATAATAACTGGACGTCCTTTTCTGCTCGTTGTAAATATCAAACCTAAAAAAATAAATATTCCACTTTGTCGGAATTATACTGAACGTTAAGTGTAAAACAACATAAAAATATGTTTCAATGTCCAAAAACTTTGAAATGCATCTTCCCATTTACTAATGATTTATTAGTAAACGATAATCGTCAAAAAACTGACGAATTCTAAATAATACTTACTAATTATTCAAAATTTACCCGTGGTAATTACCCACATTTCGAATAATTAATAAATATATCACTTTATTTAGACGGTCGTAAATGAAATTAATTCGGTAGTTCTTACAATCGCTCGCTAGCATCACTGTTTTGGTGGGAGCGGTTCAGGTTGGTCCTTTCATGATAATTACTGACTAGGTTAGTTTGATTAGTATTCCTAACTCTTATTCGACAGTCTAGGTCGTGTGATGTGTGATTCATTAGTGTTCGAGTATTCACCTGTCAAGTAGAGAACGATAGGATAAAAGTCTCCTAACTTTTTGGGGTAACAATGTTGTAGTCCACTTATATAATAGTGCGTTTAAACCACCAGGAAGTGTACCTAGTCCTGCACAAAAGTTAAGTACCAAGGACCCAACAGAAGAATGATTAGGACGAGCAGTCTTCGCAAGTAAGGTACATAGTTGTAAGTTGGTCCATAATACGACCCAACTTACTCATATTTTGAGTCAAGTGATAGTAATGATGCTATGCTAGCCCCGGCAACATTCTGTACCCATTCATCCCTCACTATTCAACAAATAAATACCAAATTATGGACTTCCGCATGGTAACGCCTGATTCTATTAACTACATAAATAAATTATCTTAATTACAGTTCGATCTGAAAAGCTGTTTCTTTTTACACTTATTGCATGTTACCTATTTAATTTCCTTGGTGCTCGTTTGATTGCAGCACACTAGTGATTGTGTTTGTTTGTATATTTAATAATTTCTCCATTAAGCATAATAATTGAGGCGGAGCACCGACCGTGTCGCTTCTTGCTGCAGACCCACTGGATTCTGGAGTCACCTTCTCGGTGCTTGACGTATTTATAATTCCCCACTTGTATCGCTATTCGTCCCCGTGCACTTGTTGTAAAGATTGGCACCAAATCCCATAAAGATGATTCTAAAAGATTGAAACATTTTAGAATCATGAAATGGATCGTCAAAATCAAACAAATAGTTAGGAATCATGTGAATGGGGCTAAAAATAATTCGAATCTTTATTTTTATTCAAAAAAACTGGCTCAGAAAAAGTTTCAGTTATTCAAGGTGCCGAGACAAGTCATGTTTTAACAGGTGTGACTTACTGTTTAATTTAAATTAAAAAAAAATCAAAATTATGGTAACATAAAATTATTTTAATAAAAAGTTTGATTTTATAATTCCTACCGGTAGTACACATACATAACATCACGCCTCTTTCCCATCCGGGTAGGCAGAGACCAAATGCCCTCATTGGGATATCTAGACCTTAAGCCTAAACCACTTCGAAACATCAGAAAGCCTCCAAAGATATTGGCACCACAGAAACTTTTGAGGGTTTTGGCGGCTCAAGAAGTATTGAAAAAACCGGTCAAGTGCGAGTCGGACTCGCGCGCCGAGGGTTCCGATATACCTATAGTATTTTTGGAAGCAATAAAGTCCATTTTCAGGACCGCAAAACTAAATTTGTTTGTAAAGGTTTTTTGCAGATTTCTGAAAAACTGTGCAACTTAGAAAGATCGTTTTATTTTTGCTGTAAAGTTTACATAAACCTCTGTCAACTGTAATTAATTCAGATTTTCCCTTACTCAAACTTCGGAGATAAGGGGGGGGGAATGGTATTTTTTTTGACATTTTTCATCATAACTTGAAAACTAAGAAACTTAAAAAAATACAAAAATATATTTTAAAATGTACAAGTAAAGCCCTTTCATATGATACCCCACTCGACCTAGTAGCGACAATTTGAAATTTGGCCCCCCCTATTTTGGCCCCCTTTACATTAATAATCATACTTTTTTCAAAAAAATTTCATGTGCAATTAAGTTGGGCAACTATATTCTAAAACTATTCCAAATTTCAGCTCGATAGCGTAAGTGGTTGCTGAGATATAGAGGTGTGACAGACAGACGGACAGACAGAGCGGCACCATAAGGGTTCCTTTTTTTTACCATTTTGGTATCGGAACCCTAAAAAGGCCATAACAAAATAAATATAATCAAATTAAGTACTTTACTTTTTTGGGATTTTAAGTTTGCAGTTGATCGAACGTTAGAAGTTCTCGTTGTACCGGATGTTCTCAGAAACATAATATAATAATATAGCTTTTATTTTTCCCTTACAAAAGAATCTGTCTACAGTATTTCTTAAAATAATGAGTTCTTATTTGTATATGTTAGTTTTATTAGTTTTGTTTCTTAAAAATTATGTTAGTTTTTGTTAGGTGTAACACCGCCGTAGGGCCGCCTTTTGCGGTGAAAGCCTCCTCCAAATTGTGCCAGTTTTCTCTATCTTGAGCCACTCTATGCCAATTTTTTCCGGCTATTGCTATTATGTCGTCTTTCCATCTTTTCAGTGGTCTCCCTCGTCTCCTCTTTTTATACATTGGGTACCAATTTGTAACGGTTTGTGACCATCTGCTATCCGTTACTCTTTGAATATGGCCAGCCCACCTCCATTTAAGGGTCAGGATTTGTTTGGCTACATCTTTTGCCTTTGTCTTTTTTCTAATAGATGCGCTTTTGATCCGGTCTTTCAATTTTATGTTCAAAAAGCTTCGTTCCATTCCACAGGTGAGAGACTTTGTGGCCAGGTTTGGCATGCATAGGTTAAGCAAGGTGTCAGACATATGTTCATTGCTTTTGTTTTTAGTTTTATTGGTAAAGGTCCCTTGAATATTTCCTTCATTGACCAGTATTTATTCCATGTATTCTTTATTCTTCTATCTATGTCCTTTTCTGTGCATGATTTGAATGATATGAGGTGGCCGAGGTATAAGTATTCTTCAACATATTCTATCGAAACATAATATACTTTTGTTTAATAAAAAACATAGTTTCATCAAGATTAATATATTATTATGTATTTGTTTGACTAGTTCTATTTTTGGATTACTATACGACTAGTTCAATAAATAGTCCATCACTAAGACACACTTAATAAACATATTATTTAAATAAATTGATACAAGACTAGTGGTTGTGCACATTCTTGAGGCCGATGACCATCTGGTTGAGGGTGATAGCGGAGGCCCTGCAGCCGCCGGTGCCGGTCCACTTCTCGCAGAGCCACTGCACCTCGCGGTCACACCGCCGGCTCGCGCGCTGCCTGTGGTACCGGTACCTCCCCACGTGGAGCACCGGGTTGCCACGCTTCGACAGTGAGTACCACGCTTTGGCTGAAAAACAAACAGATTTTACATCGAGCCCCGAGAATTTTTTATTCAAAATAATATTATTGAGACCACTTGGAATGGTTTAAAAAAGTACTTCAATTAAAACTAAGATTAAAACTTCAACGTCTAGATTTCGAGACGCTCTGTTTATATTTTAAATAAGCTAATTCTAAACTCACAATGTTTGTCTTATTTAGGAACAAGTCGGTTTTCTAAAATGTCGACAAATGAGGATGGGGTAGAGATCATACTCTACTACTCTCTACTCTACTTGTCAATGATTATGTTCATTCTTGTAGGTGATGATAATATCATCGACGGTGACGATAGAGGCCCGACAGTTTCGCGACCATTGCCCGCACACCCACCGCTTTTTCGGTCCCTTACTTGACTTATAGCCAGAACAAAGACTAAAATGGTACTTTCCGACGTGGATCATACGATTCCCTTTGCTGTTTACCTTAAACATTGGTACGGGTTCATCTGAAGATAAGAATTTGTGTCTTATGATATGAAAAACTTACAAAGCATGATATGAAAAATTAAGTGAATGGAGAGTGGGTTTTACTAAACTATATTATAATTGATTTAACACAGAGGTCAAACAACAATGTTCGAAGATATTATGGATCTTTTATTTATTTCTACACTCAATATAACTATTATTGCACGTGTATAATTTATTCTTTATTGTACACATAAATAAAGATACATCGTTTTAGAACCAGTTTACAATGGCGAGCTTATCCCTTTGAAGAGATCTCTTCCAGCCAACCACACATTGGTAAGACAGAGGATAAAGACGGCGATAAGAATGTGTACACAAATATTAATAATAGAAATAGTAATAATATTAAATAAACATGTGATGCACATAAAATATTCTAATAAACTAAATTTAAAACAAATACTTCCTAAATTAAATAAATATATCTATATATATTTAATTTAGTAAGTACTATTTATATTTATAATTTAGTATTTACTATTATAAATAGACAATAATATGTATATATATATTAACACGATAAGTTTGACAAGTAGTGCTCTTGTAGCCTCTTCTTAAAAGTTGTGACAGAGGGGCTTTCCTGTATCGAATTAGGAAGCCTTTTCCACATCCGAGCAGCTCGCGAAGAGAAAGAATTAAATAGGAATTTCGTTTTAGCCCTTGGACATTCCAGCATCTTAGTGATGCATGGACGCCTGCAGCGGGAATCAGGAGTTGAATGTTGGAAACGAGAGCGCAGGTATTCAGGAGTGGCGGGATCATTGAGGATATTGTAGAGGACAGTAAGGATGTGCGCATCACGGCGAGCCTACAGATGGAATTTTTATAAGAAACGGATTATCAGATAAATCTGTGTGAAGGCAACTGACGATTAAATTCTGATGTAAAGGCCATCACGAACGACGAATCTGGGCGGTGCATGGGAGTGATTCAAATTGACGCGCAGGATAACGCCATCCCTGGTGGTGGTTATAGCCGCGTTGCAGTGGTTGGTGCAATGCCAGCGGATCGTCACAGAATGCTCCTTGTTCAGATAGAATGCATAGCCCTGGTAAACTGCTATCGGTTTACCAGCAGAATTCTTCAGGTATATTACTGTGAAAATGTATAATATGACTTTCAAATGCCAGGATTACCTAAACCTCAATTAACATGATAAAAATTGTGGATAATCTTCTTTTCTTGGTCCCGTACCCAAAGGGTAAAAAACTGGATCCTATTAATTCGCATCCGATGTCTGTCTGTCAGTCTGACATCGGGCTGTATCTCATGAACCGTAATGTCCGTAATAGGCAGACAAATTAAATTTTGACAGATTATGTATTTCTGTTCCCGCTAAAACAACTAATAATAAAAATAAAAATAAATTTCAGTCTTTCAGGCAGGCAAAAAGGCGATTTTTGCTCGATTTTTGTTTTAGCTCTATCGTAAAAACAGGAACACTAACAAGCGTGAAAATTTGGTAGGTATGTTCTTAGTGCATAAGATATAGAATTAAAAAAAAAAATGTGATATAGTGAGCTTTTGGTATATACAAAGTTGTATGTTTAATGGAACAGGTAAAAAGACGAAAAATGGTTATAACTTTCTATAATAGCATAAGCATTACTATATTTACAGCGATATTAGAAATCTTAAAGCTAAGGCACGACCGACAAAGATTATTGAGAAAGACATCATCAACTAGTTATTTATGCTAGGTGACTTTAACAAGAAATTTCGACGTTAAACTGAGCTTATTCTCTATAACACCATGAAAAAGATGGTTCAGTGGTTGTGTTTGCCGAGCGTCTTGACAATAACGTTGTCGATGGTGGTGATGGAGGCAGTACACCCGGTCTTCTTCTTGATGCACGTCCAGCGCGTCTTGGAGCCCCAGCACGCGTGCTTGTTGAATCGCCACGGCCCAATCTGTACCACCAGGTTACCTCGCTGTGATAGGCTGAACTTTGGCTCTGGAAATAGTGGGTAACACGTCAGAATAAAGTATCAATCGACAAGGTATTACGAATCCGCACGACATAAATATGAATGAAAAAGACGATAGCAATATAATCTTAAATATTTTAATTCATTTGGATTAAATTGATAGCAAATAACATTTCATTTTTAATTTTATAACAGAACTGATTACCCATTTTATGAACTAATAAATATTCCTAATAATATTTTGATTATAGTAGGTACACAAAGTAATACCGGTACGTATTTATACGAGTAAATATTAACTACGATTAGAAGAACGTTAATACAACAAACCATAAATTACCACGTTAGTTCTTGTAAGTCAGTTTCAGAACGAATGAGACGAGATGACATACCTACACATTTTTTCAATAAAAGCAAAGTCGATGACCTTATAAATAAAACTCATTAAATATCGAATGTAGGTAGGTACTTTTTCTTGAATTTTTGCTTAGTTTGTACCTTCATATATTTACTAGATTCTAGTGGTTGTGCCATCCTTTAAGCTTGATGAGGCGGTCGTTTCTCGTGACAACGAGGCACTGGCAGCCACCCTTCCTACGAGCGGAGCACTCCCACCAGATCTTGTCCTTGCGACTCAGCTTCTTGGTGAACCGGTAGCGCCCCCACGAAATGGTCGGGTTCCCGTGACGGGTTACCTCGAACTTGATCGGCGACGCACAAGATGCGTGGCTACTTGACATGCCAACTAAGAAATGAAATTATCATTTAGAAATGTACTGAAATTCTGTACAAAATAAACTCTAGGTATCTTAAACAATAATAAATTAAGACGGGGGACATTTCACTCAAGGTAAATAATCTCTAGATATATAAATAATCAGACATACGGACGGGGGACATTTTACTTCAGATAATCTGGGCTCAAAGTTTACGAGAGATGGAAAGTGTGAAAGTGATATTGAAAGAAGAGTGAATGCTGGAAACATGGTGAATGGTGCCCTGCACGCCTTTATGAGGAGTCAAAAGGTGTCTCACAAGGCTCGTTTGGCTGTTCATGGGGGAGTTTTGGTACCAACACTGATGTATGGCAGTGAAAGCTGGGTATGGCAGAAGAAGCATGAAAGTAGAATTAATGCAGTGGAAATGAGAGCGCTAAGGAGTATGATTGGTGTTAAATTGAGTGACAGGATTAGAAATAGTGTGATAAGAGAACGGTGTGGCGTAAAAGAAGACGTAGTGACCAAAATCGAGAAAGGGATGCTGAGATGGTTTGGTCATGTAGAGAGGATGAATGAACGAAGATTGACGAAAGAGATCTACCAGGCGAGAGTGAATGGAAACGTTGGAAGGGGAAGGCCTAGGCGAACGTACCAGGACCAAATTCAGGACGTTCTGAATAAAGGCCAGGTTAAAAGTACCCTAAACCGACGAGCATGTATGAAAGGATTGATGAAAGTACAGGAAGCAAGGGAAGTATGTCAAGATCGTAGCAGGTGGAGGACTGTGGTCTCTGCCTACCCCAACGGGAAAGAGGCGTGATGTTATGTAATGTAATGTATGTAATGTATGTAATGTAATCTGGTGATCTAAACCCAGTGTCTTACTGATATTATCAAGACACCGAATACACGCCTGTTTATTGATTATACAAATGCCTTTTGAAAGTATATTTAATATTTCTAAGGAGAACTCAGTCTTTTTGACAGACTAATTATAATCTCAAGATACTAATCCCAACAAACTAAGGAGTGGAACTCCCTCCCTGTCGATCTTTTCCCCGAACAATATATCTGGATCTTTACAAGACTAGAAAAGGCATTATCTAGGTAAGCATGCGACCCCATCGTCACTTACCATCGGGTCAGATCGGGGTCAAATGCTCACCTATTTCACATAAAAAAAACTCGTAGCCGACAACAAAGAAATCTATACTCATTCTGACAGATATGATTCTCGATTGGAAGACATAGTATAAAGGTTTAACTAAGTTTTTTCTTTACTAGTTTTCTAGTCTTGGCTTTTCTACCGATCACCCATGGGTGGTTGTGGTGGTTCTTGATGCGGATCAACTCGTCGTCAATAGTGACTGCAAACGTTTTACATTTTGTAGACGTGTTGATGCAGGCCCAGCGCTTCGTGTCTCCCTTCTGCCGGGTGAACCTATACCGGAAACCGTTTACTACTAACATCTGGTTACCGTATCTGCTCTTAGTGAAGTAGAATTCCGGCTCATTAGTTGCACCTGTATAGCACCAGATGAAAATGAGTTCGTAAATTAATGTAGTAAGTTAATCTAAACCTAATTATAAAATTTTACAGTAAGACTGAATTATCACGGTTTTACTACAGTGCAATCCTTTCTGATATGGTGTTAGTGGTATGCTGAAATTAGCACACACAATTTCAAACGTGGTTACAGATCGGCGTCATTCAATCATTCAGTTAGTCAGGACATGTCATTTTATTGACATTTTAGAGAACTATATTTCATACCAAGTTTGACGCTCGAGTTAATAACTGTTCTGACGACAGAGCAGATTTTAACAAAATACGTTTCTTGTATGGCGACCCCCCTTATTTTTTATTGTTTTTTAGTTTTTATTATTAGGTAATACATTTGTCTTAAAAACACATATTCTGTGCAATTTTCAACTAGCTACCTATGTTGGTTCATAAGATACAACTATTAACCTAGTAAAGCACGACACATTTTCGACATTATGCCCCACTGTGCGTCTCTGTCGCGTCCTGTGGGGAGCACCACTTCTTATACGAGTATGTTACCTATAAGTGTTTACTTGAATTGTGCCAAGTTTCATCCCAGCAGGTTTTGTGCAAGGAACGCCTTGTTAGATCTCGTAATATAAACATTTACTTATATCCTACTAATATTATAAACGCGATAGTTTGTAAGTATGGATGTATGTTTGTTACTCTTTCACGTAAAAACTACTGAATGGATTTTAATGAAACTTGGCACACATATAGGTTAGGTCCTGGAATAACACATAGGCTACTTTTTACCGCGGGAAAAGACTTCATTCCCACGGGAAAACGCATTTAATGCGGGTGAGACCGCAGATTCTGCGCAGACGAAGTCGCGGGCACCATCTAGTTATTTATAATATCCAGGTGGTAGGGCTTTTGTGCAAAGTCCGTCTGGGGAAGTACCACCCCCTTGCCTCTTTCTGCCCTAAAGCAGAAGTGTTAGCACTGCTGTGTTTCGGTTTAAAGGGTAAGGGAGCCAGTGAAATTACAGGCACATGAGACATACCATCTTAGATCTCGCTTGCTGTCATATTAGTGTCAAAATATTTCAGTAATAAGACAGTGGGTGTTATGGGCGGTGGTGACCACTTACCACCAGGTGGACCACCTGCTCGTTTGCCCACTTGTGACATAAAAAGAAATCCTTTTTACTAGAATACATACGAAGCCATATCCATAATGATGACAACTTTAGATATTCGTTACGTTCATACAAAGCCATATATGGTGCAAAATATTGTTTTTTATCATAATAAGTACCTATTATTATTTTTTGGATATGATCGGCTTGATCAAACTTCCCTCCGCATCTGTGACAGCCATCTCCCTAGTCTTGGCTGATTTTCCGATGACCCAAGGGTGGTTATGGTCGTCATCTATGCGGTCTAGGACGTCATCAATCGTAACTGCAAAAGCTCTACACTTTGTAGCCGAGTTGATATAAATACCGCTTCTGGTATCCCTTCTGCTTGTTGAATTTGTACCGAAAACCATTCACCACAAACATCAGGTTACCGTATCTGCTCTTAGTTGGATCTTAGTGGAGTTGAACTCCAGCTCTTCATTCACACCTGCACGCGCATCACCGTTGGTGTTTTAGTGAGTGAGTTTGCATTATAAAATGTCAGTTCAAAAATTGTGCGTTTCTAAGATAGGTACTAGTATTTCAATGCTTGGTTGTGATGGCCATGTCATTGCGAATTTAGGTAATTACTATTTTCAACCCTAGTCTAAAAGGAAAGGTAAAAATTAATACAACCGCGTCATCAATGCGTGAATGTATTTGAAATATGGAAGAATTTTTTCGTAGGTACATAATAATGAAAAACAATTTAAATGCTCAAAAAGTACTAAAACAAGTTTCTGAACAAGAGTCGTAAGCAATAAGGTAGGGTAGGTCAGGGACTAGATAAGTACCGGGTAGGTACATACATATGTCATTAACAGTAAAACAATGTTTCAAGGTTAAATAAATGTATTCGAAGATACTTATTTAATAATATCACTGTTTTACGTATCGTAGGTATAGATATCACCGGAAGGGAAGCTTACAAATCTTAACTAGCAATAATATTTAATAATACAATATTTACATAATATGGATTTCAGAGAGCAATCATAAACTTCTAAAAATGGAAATTTTAACCAAGATTTTCAAATTTTGGAGTTGCTGTGTCAATATTTTATCAAATATATAAAATAAACCTTTTCTTCCTACCAGTATCGAAATAGAAGTTTTAAATTGCGCTACAAATTTCAAGAGAAGCTTTCGCGGTCACTTCCTTCAAAAATAGTTTTTGCCCACTATTTGGCGCATTTTGACCAATGTATCTTAGAAAAAGATGTTCAGTTTTATTTAAAAACTGCACCGATTAACGGCTTGCTTTACTTTTTTCAACAACTGTAGAAACCTGATACATAAATTCGATTGAATTTCATCATATTTCATAATATAAACTGAAAATATACACTGTTAAAATATTAGTACATGTATTATTTGCCATTTATTGGGTATCGCTCACGCTCCTATACCCATAATAATAATAAAACCGGTCAAGTGCGAGTCGGACTCGCGCGCCGCGGGTTCCGATATACCTATAGTATTTTTGGAAGCAATAAAGTCCATTTTCAGTACCGCAAAACTAAATTTGTTTGTAAAGGTTTTTTGCAGATTTCTGAAAAACTGTGCATTGTGCAACTTAGAAAGATCGTTTTATTTTTGCATAAACTTCTGTCAACTGTAATTAATTCAAATTTTTCCTTACACATACTTCGGAGATAAGGGGGGGAATGGTATTTTTTGACATTTTGCATCATAACTTGAAAACTAAGAAAAATAAAAAAATACAAAAATGTATTTTAAAATTTACAAGTAAAGCCCTTTCATATAATACCCCACTCGACCTAGTAGCGACAATTTGAAATTTGGCCCTCCCCTATTTTGTTTCAAGTGCAATTAAATTGGGCAACTATATTCTAAAACTATTCCAAATTTCAGGTCGATAGCATGAGTGGTTGCTGAGATATAGAGGTGTGACAGACAGACAGACAGGACGGCACCATAAGGGTTCCTTTTTTTACCATTTTGGTATCGGAACCCTAAAAAGAGAGCCTTTTCATTGTTCCTCTATATATAAATTTAGTCCTTCTTGTCTTCAGGGTAGGACGAACACGACCACAGGTCTGCTTTAGGATATAGCCTTGGAAAGTTAAGTGCTTGTAATGCTAGTGCTGCCGCGTTGAGAGAAGTAAAAGGAGAGGGAAGGAAGATGGAGGTTGAGGCAGAGAAGCTGGGACATGAGTTGGCGGTCGAGGGGAGGATGTTGGAGGCAGGTTGTTGAAGGCGCGGGCGCAGCTGCACGAAGGCACCGTTTCCGCAGCGCGCGTGCGAGGGGGGCGCATGGTTGTGCGCCTCGCCCGACGCCACCAGCTTGCCGGACGCGAGGCGCACGCGCGCGCGGCACCCCATGTGCTTCGAAGAGCAGTAGAAGAACCGCCCTCCGACCTGTGAGTACGTGTACCCGCGCAGCACCAAGATTAATTTCCCTTTCTCCGTCCGTAGAAACCGCACATCTATAATCAACAACGCAGGTTGAAAATAGTTTATCATTTTTAATAAATACAAATTAAATATTATTTAAAATGCCAAAGGATATTTTATTCTGAAAACGGAACAACTATACATTATGTATTAGAAGTTATGCCAAATAAATAATTACCAAAAAAATTATCTATCCAATCCGCTGTACCTAAAATCTGCCAACGTTTCGTGTGTGACTGAGCCGCCAGTCCTTAGTCGCATAGACGGAGAAGCGCCTGTGGGTTGACTCTTTGTGCCCCATGGAAGCTTGGGTGAAGCTTGCTGTGAGACGCTACATACGTCA
Source organism: Athrips mouffetella (assembly GCA_947532105.1). NCBI lineage: Eukaryota > Metazoa > Arthropoda > Insecta > Lepidoptera > Gelechiidae > Athrips > Athrips mouffetella. The sequence continues at coordinate 22,048,036 of OX383964.1, read as the reverse complement.
ACAAGTTAGCCTCAAGAAGGCTATTGAGTAAACGGCGAGAATTAAGCATGCCGAATACTCCCCTCTCGAGTAACCATATTTGTTTATTCGTGCCAGTGGCAGTTGAAACTACGATATAACTATGGACGAAACTGAGTTTGATATTGGCCAACATTTTTTTAAACATTCTGGTTGCGGAATTCAGTCTAATAACAAGAGTACAACGCCTTTTAGCGCATCTAGAGCGGAACAGTCAAAATATTTAATAGTTTTCGATTTATGGCCATTTTAAGGAAATCAAGCCACAGGAAACTGAGAAGGTCACAAGGAAACTGAGAAAAACAACAAAAATCTACAGAGATCAACGTTTATTTATCATGTATTACATGAATTTTAGAATTTGTATTATTAAATTAAGTTTTAATAGTACCAGTACCTTTAATAATAACAAAAAATAGCTTTATGCTTGGCTTAGATACAAATTCTATACTTAAACAGTATTAAAGAGTAACTCTAGACATCAAATGATCATTGAGCATTATGCATTATAATTCTAAGTTTAATAAAGTAAAACCTTTATAAAGATAGTTAACAACATGAACATATGAAGTCTGAGGCTAAAAGACACTTAAATCTACTATTATAATAGTACCAGTATCTTAAATAACGAGAAACAGCCTTTCGCTTGGCTTAGATACTAATTCTATGCTTAAACAGTCTTGAACAGGAACTCTAGACCATTTCCTTGCTTTAGTTATGAGTTTGCAACAATAATTATTATTGGTATATAATTAATTATATTTATGTAAGTATATATAATTTATTTTAATGTAAGTATATACATACAAAATTATATATGTTTGTATATTTATGTAATGTATTTATGTATTTGATATTTATTTTGAGTATTTTATGTAAATACAATGTCTTTCTTGTTTTTCATTTATGTAGTTTATATGAGTGCACTACACTGCAGAATTCTGTAAATGTTGATTCCGTCAAAAGGTTGTCTGGAAGAGATCACTCTTAGTGATAAGACCGCCTTTTGCCCACATTTTATTACTGGTTATGTGTAAATGTTACTTTATTAGTGTGCAATAAAGTGTTATTCATTCATTCATTCATTCATTCATTCTAGTTATCAAATGATCATTGAGCATTAAGTATTATTATTCTATGTTTAATTAAGTAAAATCTGATAGTTAACAACATGAACATAATGAATTCTGAGGCTTAAAGACACTTCAATCTAGTATTGTACTTAAATCTAGTAACAGAAAATAATTAAAAAAAGAAAATAATAACTTTGGCGGTTTCAATACAATTATATTTTAAGCTATATTTTGTAATCACAGTCAGCTGAGCAGTCAGGACATGTAACCAATGTAGAATCGCCTCTAATGCATCCATCATGTGCCCAATTATTGCATACTAGACACTGGAACCAGTCATTTCCTGTTGTATCTTCGCTGTAGAGACCACCACAAATAAGGCACTCGCAATCACTGTATTTATTTTCCTTTCCATTTTTTGATTTATTTTCTTTGCCTCTACATTTCTTAGAATTCAATTTTCCTTTCTGTTTTGAGTCTGTTTTTTTATCGTTAGCTGCCTTTTTAACTTCATCTTTCCTTGAAATGATGTCTTTTTTCTTTTTTGGTTGCTCTTTAACAGCATCTTGGACTTTTTTTTTTGAGTTTTACCTACTTTTTCTTCTTTTTAGGGTTCCGTGCCTCAAAATAAAAAACGGAACCCTTATAGGATCACTTTGTTGTCCGTCTGTCTGTCTGTCTGTCAAGACCCTTTTTCTCACGAACCGGTAAAGGTATCAGGTTGAAATTGATAACGAATATTAAAGTCCATAAACCACACAAGATCTGAAAATTTCAATTTTTTACAACGACGAAATCAAAAGATATAGCTTTTTATGTCCTCATCTCCATACATTTATGCAAAATAGCAAAACCTACAGGGTACTTCCCGTTGACCTAAAATTATGAAATTTGGCAAGAAGCTAGGTCTCACAGTACAAATAAAGGGAAACGTCTAAAATCATTAAATATTTCATTTTTTCTCACAACTAATAGTAACCAATTAAGGTGAGCTCCCGTTTCAAGAACTTTTCTATAAAAGAGGGGTCAAGTTGGATGGTCGCGAAGCAAAAGCTTTTAGTATATAATATGGTAGATAGGTACGGAACCCTTAGGGCGCGAGTCCGACTCGCACTTGGCCGGTTTTTTTTTTTTGTTTAGATGGCTGTTGGGGTAAGTCTGGGAAGAGAGTATTTGGGTCGATTTCCAAATCAGGCACGGTGGCTAAAACTTCTGGGTTTTCCAAATTTAACGTAAGATCGCTTGTAACGCTCATGTCATCAGGCTGATCCCATGATTCTGTCTCACTTTCGTAGACGTCTTTGAAATTTTGCCTTGATGAGTAATCTAGAAGACCCATCCGGTAATGTTCACACATAATACCGTCATCACAATAACAGCTGAGGGACTTCATTTGTAGCTTCCGGCATAAAGGCACTGCCATGTACTTGGTGGACTTTGAGTGTGCCATTAAAAGCGATAAAATTATGTTGATTACCCGTAATCAATCTTTCCATGTCCTCGATTTCGTTTTTAGTGACGATAAAAAGTGTCACTCCTTGGCAGCGACTTTGTATGACACCACAGAACTCAGTCAAGTTAGTGACATCACCTCCACATGCCACAACATCATTTGCAGTTCTTTTGCATACGGCGCCTACACCGTCTGGCGCTCCTTTCCCATGGCCTGCTTCGTGGTAATTCCAAATCCAATTTATAAGTCCAGGATACAGATCTGTAATTTTAGACGCTAGCGTGAAGAACATGATTTTGTTGCGATATTGTGTCACTGGACCGTCACTCAAGAAATGGATGATTTCTATTTGCTTTGGTAATTCCTCCAGTACTCGTACCGGCTTTAAGTGTGCCCAAATGGCATAAACATTGTGACTCAAATCTGATGATACAGTGCAATATGATCTTTTAGATCCCTTCAAATATACAACTACTGTGTGAAGAGAGAGCTGTGTACGCGAACCTCCAAAATGAAACGATTGTATTTCTTCGTTGTACTCTTATTTCGTACAGAAGTTTTCTGAAAAATCCATACATACATACATGGCTTCTTTTTCAGTAAGGGACTTCTTCTTTTCCGATATTGCTTGGTACTGGTGAACAATGTGTCTTTCATGCTGAAAAATTGTACTTAAATCCTTCTTCAGTTTCAAAACGAGTTCTTGAGCTGTGGTGGCGATACTTTCCCTTTCTTGCTTTACAATTTGCCTTTCTTTCTTAGTTTTAATGTCTGTTATGGTTTCTTTTGATGCCACCCAGTGATTGTAATTAATCGGCATGTCTGCGTTGAAATCGCAGATAGGAAGGGATTTTTCAGCGCAAGCTTCACACTTTCTCTCCAAACATGTTTTGTTGAATCTATCACGGCAGACTGCGTTTAACAGATTTTGATATGTTGGTACTTTTATTATTTTTGCATTATAAAGAGCTGTCACAACAAGTTGGAAGTTGGCGTGAACAGTACACGAGCATGTGTCTCGATCTGATATTTTTGGGGCCCAATCTGGCCCAAAGCAATTTATTTGTTACTTCTTTCTCTTGACGAGTCTTCAGATTAGGTATATTATCTTTCATTTGCTTTTCTAATACATCGCCGAATAAAGCCTTTTTTACAACGTCAGGCCGCGTTGTTGGATCTTCAGCTAGTTGGGTCATTTTTGTATTAGGTGTAAGCTCCAGTTGTTTCTTTTGTTTCTTCAATCTCTGGCATCTTTTTTTATATTTGCTGAGTTTTTGTTTCAGCTTTACAATTAAAAAGTTTTTGCGTTTTTGTATTAGGTGTAAGCTCCAGTTGTTTGTTTTGTTTCTTCAATCTCTGGCATCTTTTTAGGGTTCCGTACCTCAAAAAGAAAAAAACGGAACCCTTATAGGATCACTTTGTTGTCCGTCTGTCTGTCAAGACCCTTTATCTCACGAACGGGTAAAGGTATCAGGTTGAAATTAATACCATATATTAGGATCCATGAACCACACAAGACCTGAAAATTTCAATTTTTTATAACGACGCAATCAAAATATATGGCATTTTATGTCCTCATCTCCATACATTTATTCAAAAATGAAAAACCTACAGGGTACTTCCCGTTGACCTAAAATTATGAAATTTGGCAAGAAGCTAGGTCTTACAGTACAAATAATGGGAAAAGTCTGAAATCATTAAATATTACAACTTTTCTCACAACTAAAGGTAACCAATTGTGGTGAGCTCCCGTTTCAAGAACATTCATATAAGAGAGGGGTCAAGTTGGATGGTTACTGAGGCGATTTTTGTTTTAGTTCTATTTAAAAACGGGAACACTTACAAACTTGAAAATTGGTATGTTTATAGGGCATAGGCTATAAAATAACAACAAATAATAAAATTTGGTCAAGCGCGTGTCGGACTCAAAAAATCTAGCACATTAACTTACTGAAATTTCAACTAATACAATTATGTTTATGTGGTGGTACGGAACCCTTAGTGCGCGAGTCCGACTCGCACTTGGCCGGTTTTTTTTTATATTTGCTGAGTTTTTGTTTCAGCTTTACAATTAAAAAGTTTTTGCGTTTTAACTCCTGGTTTCTTTTAAAACGCTGCTTCTGTGATCGTTCTCGAGCTGATTTCAGTGTTGGATTTGGCGTTGGAGACAACGGATGAGGAGCATTTATATCAAGATTTTCTTGATTTTCAAGGTTTTCTTGCTGAGGTTGTTCAGGTCCGGGACTCATAGGTTACTCGTTAAAACTAGACGGGGTATTTTCTCTTACAAATTGGTTCATTATATTAGTATTTAACTTTCTCTTTTTGTAGGATTTGTCTGAGCATTCCCTCCAATTTTTTCGAGCTTGCCTCTTTTCACGAGCCGTCATTTCAGACACTAGTTTCTTTTTGCCACATTCTCTCATTTTTTTATATTTTTGCTTTCTTTTTTCTTTTTCAGCTGCTAATTTCTGAGGATCATTTTTAATTTTTTCATACCTTAATTTTTCAGCTATCCTTTTTTTCTCTAATATTTCTTCTTTTGTCAGTTTTTTCTTTGGTTTCGCCATTTTTTCTGTACAACAAAATATAATGATTAGTGTTCAAAATATAGTGCAATGCAACCAACTTAATTTTACACTAATATGTCTACAATCAATGTTATTTGACTATTAAAGATTTATATGGCATGGCATAAGTTTAGTCGTAGTGTAAATAGGTATAATCAAAATAGTACTAGGAATTGCTAAGATCGTTAAAATTAATGTTTTATTCTTTATGCCGAAGTTTCTAAAAGATAACGTGAATACTAAAAGTAGACCAGTATCAATGCTAATTATCTGGAGATATTTACGACAGCTACTCAAATAATTTCTTATATTATTTTATACGTAGTTTAATGTTTATAGGTAGAAAGTTGTAAATTATCTTACGCAGAAACAATGTTTTAGTATGAACTTATCTGAATCCTGGGTGGTTCTCAGTATCCTGGGTTTCAATTTGACAGGAACCTGAGACCAGGATCCTGAGAATTTATGTCTAATATTCAAAACAACCGATAAATTTATAACATTAAGCAAAACTATGCCTTTGCGTCAGCAACTTACATATCAAAACGCTATAATTACTCATACTATTTATTTATATAAAAAAAATATATCTTTTTAATACAGTTGCTCAAAAAGTGGCGTATTGCAGGGACGTATAGCGTTCGGGAGGCTATTACATACTCGAGCTTTTTCTTTACCTTTTCCGAACTCGTGCGTTATTTTCCCAACTGTCAAAATAATGTCTATTAAAAAAAAAACGAAGTTTTTACAAAAAAAAATCATAGAAGTTTTTATGATTCATGCAAATCTTTCTAAAAAGAAGCTACTAATTTGTTTCAATATCAGATTTAATGATTTGATTCAATGAGTTAGGTTAGGTTTAATTTAATTTCATCTCATTAAATTTCGTTTTCATTTCATATCAATAAAAAACGTCTACTGAAGACTTGGCTGTATGAGCATAGTTCCCTTTGCCTACCCAGAATGGGCGAAGAATTCACCACCGGAACTGCACAAAATGCTTCGGAGAACATTTTACCGGAAAAGTCAAGAAGTCGCTACATATCTACATACGACGAATTTATTGCGAGGAGAGAAGGGGAAAATCAAATAGTTTGTCTCAAACAGTAAATATGCAACCTAAAACTTACCCAGCTAGTATAAAAAACTGTACCAATTTCAATTTATAAGTGAATTATAACTTTTATAAGAAATAAATGATTAGTTAGTTGAGTTTATTGTGTTTTTATTATTTTATTAAATTGCTCCATTTTTTCGCAACTGTATTAATAATAGTTGTTCAGTTCACGTGCGGAACCGTCATTGCAACTTTTTCCGACTGTCAACCCTCACCTTCGGCTGCGCCTCGGCTCGGGTAGACATTTGTGGGAACTCTTTGCAATGACAGGCTTTCCGCACTTGTAATGAAATATACTATACTAGGATTCTGGGAACTCCACTGATTACGACACGACTTCCCTTGCTGACCGCGCCGCGCCGGGCTGACTAAAAAACGCGCTAGGTGCGAATAGCTAGATGATATTCTTTGTCTCTTTCGTACGTCTGATCGACTCAGCTGAGCGGCAACATCGCACGCCAAAAAGCCTAGCTGGTATTTGCTTATTTTACACCGACCAGGATCCTGATATGAAATCGTGGGGACAAAATGTTGACAAGATTTTTTTAATATATATTTGGGAAAATAAGATAATAATTATTCTACCTAGCAAGAAGAAATAGTAAACTCATTAATTTGGGTATCATACGACCTTGATACAGAAAATTAAATAAATCACGACGCACTTTTTACCAGAATTTGTCCGAGGGTCAGTACAGGATCCTGAGAATTTGACATTTGAACAAAGATTTCGTTGTGTAAATAATTTTTATTATTAATTATTTTCAGTGACCAACTAGAAACAGCTTAAAATAACAGTATTCCATACAAATAAATTACTTTGAAACATTTTTTTTTTTTGTATAATTTGGCTGAGCCGCTAATAATTCCTTACTTTGTAGATCTACCCATATATTATGCTTGGGATCGGAATTCTCAACTCGGCATGTGCTCTGCTGGACGGATATGGGACTTCGCATAAGAGAAAGAGGTTATGATCCTCGCTATGGATAGTTGCTGTTGCAAAGGCTCTCTATCGTTATTCAGCTTAAAACGCCGCAAGTGTAATGTAAGTAATAGGCAACCAATCCTTGCGCCTGATTTCTCTACTTTTTTTATTATTGTCGATTTTATTAATATGATGATATCGCTACATTCAAAGTCAACTAAGAAAATATTTTGTTTTGAGTTATCATATTATGTCTGATTACTCTGATTTTGTTAGGATATTTTAACATAGTTTCCGTCTTTGAGAAAGTATCTGGGAGCGGGATGGTTGTGGTTTAGATTGATGGGGACGACAGCGCCGGTATCGAACCTACGGACCCGGGCAAGACAGCCGCGGGACCGCTGTGACGAGCAGATCCAGAACGTGGTGTGGTGCACCTGGGAGTAAGTGAAACCATCAAGCATCAAGAGGTACTTCTTGCCACTACGCGTGGGAATCATAATTGGTTCTCCTGGAAAAAGTCGTTTAAAAATAAAAATAAATGTTTACGCAAAACAAATTGTCTGGTTGTTTTAGATAATGTATGCATTATTTTTAAGAATGTCGCAATTAAAGAAGATCTAAAGAAAGTTTCTATATTAAGTCTTCTTCTTCTTTTCGTGTCGACGCAAATCCTTAAGTTAAAGTAAATTACTTTATATAAACACAACACATGACAAAATTAGACGCAATTTTCTTTTTTAAATAAATTTTGAATTTCTGGGTTTCTTCTAAGAAAACCTAAATACCAGGTGTGTCCAGGTCTATCATCTTGAAACGGGTTTGCAATAACCGCATCTTTTAAAAAATTTTGAACTCTGTCTAAAACTTCCTTTTTCTTGATGTGATAACCACTTTGCGCCCTTTTTATAATCCATCCTACAACTTCTTTTTCTCTTTCTAACCCTAAAATAGGTTGTGGACCTCTAGATTTAAGTTCAACGGACCTTCTTCCACTTAATCTGTCTTGGATAGTAGTTCTAGGAATCCCAAATTTACGGCACGTCTCTCTAATGCCCTTTCCATCCTCTCTGATTTCTTTGAGAGCCAACTCGACAAAACTCGGCGGGTATCGAGCAGTTTTCTTTCTTTTTTGGGTTCTTTGTAAGGTATCTGTAATTTAAATCGCAATTTTTAAGTCGGAACTTTCGAAAAAATACCAGGTTTCGGCTCCTCCAAGTAAGAAAGAGCTGCTTTTATAATTTATTGCAAAATATTCTTCAGATACAGTTATATCCTCGTATTAAAAGTCAAGAAATCCAAGATTATGAAAATACTTATTCATGGTATTAAAACAAAATAAAATCTAGGAACAAAGTGTTAAAAATGTGGCTATTGTGTAAAACGATACGATACGACCAGCTTGTAATGTAAAACGATAGTGTAACCGTTTTTCTGTACCTATATGTTTTGTGGGGTTACAAACGTGTACTGTCAAGAGCACGTCAGGCATGACTTTGTCCAGTTCTTATTTCAATAGCCGTAGAAGTTACAGTCGTGCTTCGAGTGTCAAGCTTGACCTGCTCTAGACTGCACCTCGTGTAATTGAAGAGAAGTCTTTTTTTTAACTGCAAAATATTTCTTTAAAAAACGTTACGATCTTTCATGAACTTCATGATACTCGTAGCAGCTAATCTTGTTCGTAACCTATTATCAGCTTCAGATCAATAATCAGAAAAAAAATACAACATTTTTGTGTGTTTGGACGTAGGTATTTTTAGCGAAAATGAATAATGAGCCAAATTTGGTATATTTTAAATTGATTTATTTTATTGAAAGATGATAAGTAATATCATAGAGTAACGTAATACACTCAGGAGCAAAAAAGGATTAGTGGCAACTGCACCCACTTTCAACTACCCGCTGTTCAACGCGCCCGATAAAACAAATAGCGACCGATTTTCGAAAGTAAAGTTGAAAAAAAGAAAAGCTTTCTTTTAGTTTATTTTTAATATTCATTTCATTACACTCACAAAAATAATGTTTCTGTTACAGATAGATTGAAGTACATACTTACTCTCGCGTTGACGGTTATTTTTTGCGCATGGGTGACAATTTAAGCCGAAAGCCAATGAACGATTGGCACGGCTCCCCCCTACCCCGGCGCACCCCGCGACTCATTCTTTGAGTTCTGGGCATTAAAGGTCAGTGTTTAAGCTACTTGCATCCATCTGCACGTAATTCAAATCTAACATGCACGTTTTGACTTAAAATAAAAGAGATGTAAAATTTTACTATGGGGGTTGGATTTTTATTTCGAGGGAAAATTAACAGGGTTCAAACCAAGTTCATATGATAGATAGAATAGTAGATAATATTGTGGTGAAGAAAGAATATTTTTAAAGGCCACCATTTTTTTACAATCGATTTTTAAAGTTATTGAAATACGGCATCACTGATTGGAATATGGCAACACAGATTGGACTATGACAACCCTACTTACAAATAGTGTTGCGATCTATCGATTATTTTATTTCGAGATATTAGTGTGAGTCAGGTCACCTGCGTCAGTTTATACCTCGTAACGTCAAAAAATTACATTTGCCCTTTGCCTAGAGGCTCGTTCTAAGTCGGCAGATCATTTGACTGAGAGTTGTCAGTTTCTATGAGTCATATTAATGAGTTAACTCATTTAAATAATTTGAACCATTTGGTCAGTTTCTATGATATATTAATGAGTCAACTCATTTAAATAATTTGGACCATATGAGTCCGAGAAGTAATAAAAGATCTTATGACACGCGCGACAAGCAGTCATCCAAGTACTATTAGACCGGATATAAAGCAGGTTGTAGCAGACAGACCTCTGTGAAATATTCCCGCGCAACGTTGGAATTGTTCTCTAATTGCGTCACTGTCAGTGTTCAATTGTCAAGAAACTACCTAGTAAGAGCAGGCAAAATGTCAATCTCGTCGGCCGACAATTATTGAGGGATCGAGGGGAGTCATGGCTCCCCCTGCCTCTACCACGAAGGTCATGAGGCGACCAAAGGCCACTCACAACGTCGCCCAGGCCACTTACCTTCGCGAAGAAATCGCCGCCAAGCTTTGCAAAAGTGCAGTCGCCCGCCTTACCGCCGCTTCACCGCACCCCGTCACCGCACAGCCGCTTGCCTGGGCTGTACCGCCTTTGCCACAGAGCCTATTAACACGGTCTTCTCCCCACAAGCCGTGGGAGTGAAGACGAAGCACCCGGAGGTGTCAACAACTTCAGTCACACACGAAGCCATCGACCTTGCCATCGAGCTCCTGCTCTCCGTTCTCAAGGCCTTGAGAGCAGGCACAGACCCGGTGACAATTGTCACGGAGGGTGTCTCCATCCTGGCTCGCATCCCCTCCCCTCCACACCAGGTAGCCTACGTTCACTACGCCTCGTCGAGTAGTTAGGACTGTGGGCCCCTCACAAAACTGATACAGTGGATTTATTTTTTATACAAGAGAAAAAAAGAAAAAAAAATGGGTTATCACTTTAAGGTACTAAAACGATAAAACTAAACTGCGTTAGTTTTAATCGTTTTTGTACCTTGTATTCCTTGAATTTTCATCGTGTTCAGGTCTAAATCGACAATTTCAGTTTCATTTCAGGTTACTCTTTATTATTTCATTTACCTATTTTAAAATAGCTCCGCTACATATTACAAGAATTAAGACAACACATCAAACAAATACACTTAACTAATTCGAGTGAGTGAACTGACTCACTCATTTGAACTATTGATACCGTTATCTCTACGGCTTTCAAAATGAAACGCTTGCTTGACAGATATAACCTAAAACAGCTAACCTTTTTCCTCACTTCTTTGATATTGGCTAATTAAAATAATAAATCAAAGCAGTATTGATAAATATGTGTATTTTGTAGAATCGGGTTGTCAAGCTCACGAGATGTCTGTGAAAGTACATTCTTGGAATAAACGATAAAAATGAAATACTGGAGTTGAAATGAGTGCTTATATAGCCAGATAATTTACCACAAGTCACCAGCCACTTTTGGCCGCACCGTGTGACAAGCTACCCAAAGAATACATCTATACATAAATAAATACAACATAGACTTACAAGAGGAGACACAAGACTACTCAGAAATTAATTAACTTAAGGGATCAAAAACTAAAACAAGGAATGAGTGCAGACTCACAAGATCTTAATATTGTAATATCAAGTGCCTTCGGACAATACTACACTAATATGTTATAATGTGAGAATACAATCATCCAGGCTCTACAAGCAATAAAATCAAGAAACATTACAAAAATAAATATTAGTATAGTGTAGGACAGCACATCAGTTCTACTAAAGCTGAATGGCCGCTATACAACCTCAGGATTGATACTATAATGCGATGAAGAACTATAAAAGTCATCAGTCATCACAAAATAGCATTATTAAAGGACATTTCCCTGGGAAATGATGCAACGGACTAACTGGCCATTACTTTTAAACCAGTTCCGGACTGAAATACAGATACAAATGTCCCTCACTCGTGCACAAGCCCCTACCAGGATTCAAACCTAGGACTCTCGGCTTGGCAGGCAACCGTACCACTCTGGGTGTCAACACCATTCTAGTCATCTGGCTGATGACATTGGTATTCCTATGTATTTCTCATCTGATTTATTTCTAATTAAACCATGAGTAAAATAATCACAAATACCTGTGTTTAGATATTATCTTCCTTAATCAACCAGTCTACAAAGAATATAATTTTAAAAAATTATATATTGGGAGACATTTCACACAAGGTCATCTGATCCCAAACTAGGCAAAGCCTGTATGGGTACCAGAGACTGATATACATACATAAATAGATAAATAACACCCAGACACAGAACAAACACTTGTGTACATCACACAAATGTTTGCCCTGGGCGGGGATCGAACCCGCGGCCCATGGTGTGAGAGGCAGGCTCACTACCAACCACACCAACGGGCTTGTCAACCCAATGTAAAAGATCACACATTTTTACCCGCAGCAATTATTATAATTAATATTTATGTTCATCTGTTGCCTCATAACTTCTATACAACTTATTGTAGTTAAACAAATGAGTAGCGTTAGATTAGAAGCGTCTTGATCTTCCTCTGGTTATAGGATATAAGATGTTACATTACATTGAATGTGGCGCCCTCAGGACATTAACTCATGAATGACCAAAATAATATTTTTATATGATACCATGTTGGGTGTCAAATAAAAGGACATTATCTGAACATCACTATGAATATTTAGTGGCAAATAAGCATGCTGCTTCACCCAAGGGCAACTGAACATAGTGGGTCTTACTCCGTGGTCTTACTACAAAAAAGTTAGACATCTGTTGAACACTTGATTAAAAAAATGCGCACAAAATAACTGGCTATGTCAGTTGATGCGCAGAAGTCAAGTCATAATAAAATAAGTCATTTTTGACTTCTGCGCATCAATGACATAGACAGAGTTATTTGGTACGATATTTTTAATCAAGTGTTCAACAGATGTCTAACTTTTTTGGTGTAAGACGGAGTGTGTTTGCTTAAGATGAGGTAACGAGGCATGTCCAAGCAGCTTCATGCGGCCAATAACAACTTTACACTAAGTGTAATATTATTCATCTTAAATTAATATCTGTTCATCTAAAAAAATCTTGCTAATTTTGTAACAGATAGTTAACACTTTGAATTGACATAATAAGCCTATTATTATTATTTCTGGTGGAGAATCTGCGCAGACGGGTGATCAGATCACTTAAATAGCTATTTCATTCACTATCCCAGCTAGAAATGGACGGTGTGGCCTGCTTCACTGTAAGCCCCATCCAGGAAGATGGCCAGTTTATGCGGCAAGCTGCTCTTTTGGCTTCATCGGGGTATCCCCATTTTCCATTCCCCCTATCTACTGATTGAGATGTACTAAATAAGGACCCTGAGAGGACCTCCGAAGCTTTTCGCACACAATTCTGTGTCCCCTGGTGTGAGGCTCTCTGCACCACAAGCCAATCTGCCGAGGGCACTGGTTTACTGGTGCTGTTAAGTCTTTTTTCTATCTATATCCCTTGATGAAGAGTTTGGATTGACGATACCCCTCCACATTTTCCAACTGTGTGATAGTTCGTCTCCATGTCCTGTATCGTTGCATTCTGTCGGGTTTTCTTGTGCTTACGGTAAATGAACAAAATCGCGTAACACCCGCAGTAAGCTAAATCACTCGAATTCTTCATTTTTGTGCACTTTTAAGATATTTTCCAGCAAAATACACTATTTTGATCACTTTAACCTCTTTCGTTTCACAAATGCAAAATCTCTGACACAGCCAGTTGCACAAAGCTACTTTAAAATTAAAGCTCCTTTAAATCTACTGCTGTCACTTTCTTTGTCAGCAGAATAGAAAGAGTCCGCAATAGACTTAAAGGAGCTTTAACTTTAAAGATGCTTTGTGCAACTGGCGGTGAGAGTAGGATAGCTTTATGTTACGTCCATGTGTGTGGTTGAAACACACTGCTATAAAAAAAAATATTACTTTGGAAAACATTACCCGTTGACAGCAGTCTGTCTTGACCACGCACACGGGCGTCATATACAGCTATCCTGCTGTCAAAATAATATTTCCTGTTCTGGAACGCACGTCTATACGAAGAAAAACGAAAAGGCAATTGAGTGTTGCCAGTTTATTTTGCTTTGGTGGTGCCAGTACTTAAAAAAAAAAGTCCACTACGGATTTTTTTTAAAAATAATTTAAAAAAAAATGGCGGCATTAAAAAAATAATTCTTAGTCATTCTTCTTTCTTCTTTTTATTCTCCTTCATGTAATATAAATTTCAAGTCTGTTAATTTTATCTTGGAATAAAAAACCACTAGTATACATGTCTTTTGCTAGATAGCATAATTATAAGCATGCTGCAAAGTTCAGTGTGTCAAGCTTGCTTTTGACTGTCCCTACATAAGATAGAAAAATATAAGATGTACAAAATAGTAGGGTCTGCAAAATCTGCTTATAATATAGCGTGCAAATATTAAAATAATTATACATTTAATTAATTGAAATTCATTATAAAAAATATTTAAAACATTACCATATTACATTAATTTATTTGAAAATTTGCTATTATATTATAAAAGTCTATTTTATTTTAAATACCATCTTTACTTGATTAAATATTCATTTAATGAATAAAAACATTTCTCTATGAGCCAATCATGTAATTTAGTTTTAAATGGTCTACCAGATAAAATTCTTATGTCATCGGGCAAAGCATTATGAACTAATGTAGCCATATAATATACATTTTTGCGCGCCATAGCCAACCTATAGAATGGGACTTCCACTTTATTAGTGGGTCTGGGTCGTAAACGATTTGAATATGTTGGGAATTCTTGTTGTGGAAAGTGTTCTGGGTGCTCTTTGACAAACAAACATAACTGTTTTATATACAGACTAGTAAGCGTGAGAAGTCTATAGTTTCTAAATAAAGGTCTACAAGGTTCCAAGTAATGGGCGCCGCAGAGTGACCTTACACATCTCTTTTGCATTATAAAAACCTTTCCCACATTAGTACAGTTTCCCCAAATAATGAGTCCGTATTGAAGTACTGACGACACGTGGGCGTGGTAAGCTTGCAAAGCTGTCTCAACGGAGGATATATTCTGCAGACGACGAAGCGCGTAAGTAAACCTTCTAATACGATCACATAGTGACGTTATATGAAACTTCCAGCTGCAACTTTGGTCAATAATTACCCCTAATAACTTAGTATATTTGGTTTCCTCTATAAGTTGACCATTATATGTCACATTGAGCTTTGATGTACTTCCTTGATATGTACAGAATTGCATGTATTTTGTCTTTTCTAAATTTACTTTCAAATTGTTATCGTCCATCCAAGTAATTATGTTTGTTACCGTCTGATTTATTTCGTTATTATAATCTAATGTATTTATATTTTTTTTATTGCAATTTCCTCTTATAAGAATCGTAGTGTCATCGGCAAACAGGATACTTTCATGAGTAGTAAAAGAAGGAAGGTCATTTATATAAAGAATAAAAAGAATAGGACCTAATATTGTACCCTGGGGAACTTCGCAGCTGTTCAGACTGTACTCTGATTTATATTTGTACCTACGATACGAATTATTTGATTCTTTGCTTGTTCGAGTTACTTCGACGCATTGGTATCTGTCTTGTAAATAACTAGTAAACCAGCTGTGGGCTATCCCCCTTATACCATATTTAAGCAATTTTGCTGATAATATGTCATGGTTCACGTAATCGAAGACTTTACTCATATCATAGTAAAGAGCTGTAATTGGGAATACTTTTTCTATGTCATCAGTTACTGATTTTATTAGTTTAAAGTTTGCTAAGGTAGTATTTTTCTTTTTTATGAAACCATATTGTTGTTCTTTGACAATGTTATATTTTTCAATAAACTTTGTTAGTCGATTATGAACAGCTTTTTCTATTACTTTAGCCAGGACTGGGATTAGGGTAATAGGCCTATAATTACTCATATCAGTTCTATTACCTTTTTTGTAAAGGGGTTTTACAACAGAATATTTCAGTTTCTCCGGAAAAATACCCTGATCAAAGGACAGATTTATGATATGACTGAGGGCTGGAGCAATGTGACACGACACTAGTTTAATTATTCTTGTGGTGAGCTCATCATATCCAAACGAGTTTGTGTTCCTTAAAGATTTTATTATTTGACAAATCTCGTCTGTTGTAGTAGGAACCAAAAAGATACTTGAGGTGCAGTTCTCTATGGGAACTTTATATGTATTTGAGTTACTCCCTGTATTTGTCAGGTCAATAAAAAAATCGTTAAATGCGTTTGCTATATCTTTAGGATCATATAAAGTATCAGTATTTTTATCAACTTTGTCAATATCGTGTTTTGTATTGCTGTTATGCACATATTAGATTATTTTCAGATTCTGTTGTTATTTACTAAAAAAAATTATGAGACTAATGTCATCGGCGGCGAACAGCTTGCACTATGGTACCTCTTCCGTAATTTCCGATGTCAGAATACCGAATATTAGCAAGACGGACCCTTAATATAAGTGTACTACCAATGTGATTGAACTGTTGGATCTTAGATCGTATACAAAATTTACCTACCTACGAGTACCAATCCTTTTTAAGAATATAGTCTTTTCAATTTAGGTTTATTCACTAGAAACAGCTAAGAAACTTAAAATACAATTTTAGCCTAAGTAGGCTTGGAAGCCCGAGTGTCGTAGTCAGTGGTGACATTATCCTAATCCTAATAGTTTCCCTGTAAGTTAAACCACCAAAGAAAATTAATTAAATCACAGCACTTTTAATCGAATTAAATATCACACAACAGGAATATACTTTAACGATAACTTATTTAAAATTGCAAACGCGCACATCCAGATGAAACTGGACAATGTTCTGGTTTAAAATGTTCTCGTCAAAAGGAATAATGAATACAGGCTAACATATAACAATTATGGAGCAAAACGTCTCGATACGCAAAATTAATTCAATCGCGGTCATCGATCAAATGTCTTTGATTTTCGAATCGAATCGAATTCAAAAATCCCATTGCTTATCGAATAAAATGGTTATCGATTAGATAACACTGTAGTTTCCATAGCGTACGCTTGGAACCTCTACATCGTTCGTTTCTCAGTTCTGAAAATTCATTCTATCGCGGTCATCGATCGAATTTCTTTGATGTTCGAATCTTGTTCCGAATTTAAAAATAACATTGTCAATTGCATTAAATGGCATCGGTTGGTTAACACTGTAGAGTTTCCATAGCGTACGTTTGGACCCTCTACCTACAGTACTTAATAGGTAAATCTCATTTGGTACACGTTAATTCTATCATCTACTAAGCACCTTCTTAACTTAGTTAATAAATGATTTATGAATTATGGAAGCACTGTGTATTAAGACACAAATTATTGTCTAAGTAGATTATTGTATAAAAAATGTATAAATATTTATAAGTTTTGACATCATAGGTAAGCAAGAGCAATCATCGGATCTTTAAACAAAACCGAATAGGTCGGTACCTTTTACCATCTTATCAAACAAGCAAGAAAATTTTTACTAAATTATTTGTAGTGTTCGTATTAGGTAGATACTTGCTTAGAGCGTGACTTGATAAAAAACACCCGTTATAGTTTCGGTGATTCGGTTTTCACAATATATCGTAAGTTTGGAACTGCGTTCTTTATTACCATATTGAATACCACAAAATTGCTTTTGCTTTTTTCTTGCATGATTTAGCGGTACGTATTAAAGAATTTTTTTACTTCACTATCCGGCGTAGGCGCTAATCCATAATCCTTTTTAGTTTTCGCCTATTAGAAACGACAAAATCACATATTTTTTTTTTTTCTATGGCCATGGTTTTCAACTGTTATTGCTTTAAAACTAAAATTTGTTTTTTCAAAGTCAACAAGGCTAGAAAACCATTCTATTTTTCAGTATAGGCGAAAATGAGTTGGTTAGGCGGATTGCTAGTCATTGGAACAGTTATGCAGGGCTATCTCCAGGTCGTAAAACGAAAAAAGCCTGCGCCGTTTCTCCACACCGTTGCACACCCCTGCAAGACGAAAGTGAAAAATATATATTTAGAATAGGAAATTGATAAATGATAATAGTAGATACCTACCATACCAACATGTGAACAGCTGACTGGTAGTAGATAGGTCCTACCTAGACTTCTTCCTACTAAGTTAACCAATTCTACTACCAAACCATAAAAAATAAAAAATGTGCCTACTTATTATTCTTTTCTATTCTACTTTAATGTCGGAGGTCAAGAGCCACTTCAGGTCGCTGAGCCAGTGAAGTAGTAGTAGTAGTACTTATTATTCTTTGTTTCCTAGGTATTTTGATAATTTACAAGCAAAACATACGACAAAAGCGCCTTCCCTGTCACCGTTATCCAACCTACCTATATTTCATAATTCATTCAGGCCTTTGGCGGCGGCTCAACAACTCTGACACCAGGGTTTATCATCGACCTTGCATCTGACACGATATGATGATGATGATAATTCATTCTTTATAAAAAAAAAAATCTTCTACTGTCCAAAAAATAAACTGTGCACCTCTACTTTTCAGATCATCAGCACAACTTCTACTGAGTAGACTACTCAATCTGTCTTGGATAGTGCTTAAGGAATGCCAGATTTACGTCACGTTTCTGTGCTTTTTGTCGCTTCTTCTTTTGCGCCACAATGCGCCATTTAGTTAAAAGCGATGTAATTTAACTGACGTCGTCATTAAGAGATATTTATTTTCCACTAGTATTACTTTAATTCGATTTGATTAATTGTCATTTCCATCACCTCTACTTTTTTTGAGTGCCTTAGATTTTTTTCTTTATGGGTTCTTTAGAAAAACGCAAATTTTACCTTTCCCAGAACTTTAGTACCTATTTCATCTCCATGTGTGATATTTTCATCGCCACAAAATATATATATACGGTCAGTTAACTGACCCAGTAAGTAGGTTTAGGTAGTACAGTCAAGAGCACTTCGAGCTTGACACATTGGACTTAGTACCATTCTTACTTCAATAGCTGTAGGATATATGAAAAATTAAAATAAAATAGACAGTTTTTAGTGAAATGTTTAGTAAAAGGTATTGGGATAGAATCACTGTATGTCGGAAACGAAACAAATAAAATTTCGAGGCAATGGTGATGATATTTGTTAACAAATCTGCAAAGAACGCCCCGCTATAAAGTTTGAAATAGTACTACTAGCGCCATCTCTTGGTGTTCGCCTGGAAGAACCCAATCCTCAATGTAGGATTTCATCAATTTTATCATAGATTGGGAATGACTGATGCAACTATTACTTTTAATAAGTACTGGTAATTTTATTTATACCTCCAAGTGTCTGAAAATCTGCACTAAGGGGCTGGCTACCCACCGTTCACTAGCGCCCCCCATCAGTTAAAAAAAAATTATACGCTACATCCGGAAAGACGAATTAACGTAAAGGTACCCTTGTTTATTTAGAACTTATCATTTCTCTAAAATATAGTTCACTTTAGTTACAGCACAAAAAGTGTGAAAACAGCCACTATTAGCAGGTTTTGTATTTGTAATCAGTGAACAGGTTTTGTATTTGTAATAACAGTGAACTTTTTTCAATCTTCAATCTGTCTCCGGATTTTCGATAAGTTTTGTATTCAGTACGTATGTAGAATGTTTTTTAACTGATTAAGAATTAGGCGGCGGCATGGACGAATAATGCGGCGGGTAGCTGAAATGTACGTACAGTTGCGAGATAGAGTACTGATGCCGCACTTCTTGATTTTCTTCCACTTTATATTTTTCTTTTATTTATCCATGTCAATTGGATAAGATTTTCTATCTAGCGAATTGGATAGATAAGATCTAGTTTAGCCAAAATAACATTTCTTAATTTGACTTTTCTCTTTATATACCTACTATATTGACTCATATATATCGAACACTATATATGAAGTACCTGTTTAGCAATACCTATGCCAAATATGTACTATGGCTATCTATGTACCATTTCCTATTTCATATTTCCGCACAATTTTCAATACACATAGCGCCATCTATTAGCATCCACGGGAGATCCTAAACCATTCTGCAGCTACATGCTTCTCGGCCGAGAACCAGTCAAACTGTTTAAAGCGATATGCGCCGGATGGCGCTACTGTCTTGATATTATCAACAACGTAGAAATAGTCTCGCAGTGACAAAAATAAATCTCTATTCGTTTCGAGTTTTTTTTAAGCAATTCAATACCAGAGCCAACTGTAAAACTAGGTAGAATACGTATGTATTTTATTAACTTTCTAGAAAGACAAGTAACTTATACCTAGGCACTTTTAAATAATTATTCATGGGAATCGAACCCAGGATAATAACTTTTTAAACATATGTGACTAGTGTTTACTTACGTAATTAATTTTGGTAAATTTTATGTAGGTAGGTAATTTAAGTTACATTAAGCATTAAGCAGAGCATTAACTTCAACATGTTTAGGAAGATAGAAACTACGATGACTAGGCATCTAGATAGATGTTATTAACCCTGTTTTGAAGGCGTCCTAGAAAACTAACTCGACACGTGTATCGCCAGAACGAAGATCATCGGGTCAAGATCGCTACACGAACAAAACACAAATTACACTACACGTGCTATTGAAAATTAAAGGAAATCGGTATTTGAGAATCTAAACCCATATTTTAGTATCTAGGTACTTACAGATTTGTAAACTTGTTTCCCATTTCTTATTTAAGTTGAGTATTTCTCTCTTTTTATGGGTGTAATAAAGAATTTACAGAAGAGAGTAATTTTTTATCTCTTATCCAAATTTTTTTAGGTACCTATCTTGTGTAGATGTTTACTACAGACTATTTATTTTATCGATTAAATAACAACTATTTACTCTTAAGTATCCACCTCTTAAGTAGTATAAACAGGTAGTACCTATTATTAGCTGTCAATTTAAAGAAGTGCCCCTTCTACGAAGGTGTTTCAGTTCATCCTACTAGTAAACAAGTAAGTACTAAGTGTAGGAATAGAGAACATCGACGGCGATCTCGCTGGGAATGCGCCACATGACTACAATAACTCGGCTGCATTCTCACGGAACGATAGACACGTCTTTACAATTTACATTTGTTATTTATTAGGGGCTCGCAAGTAGGTAGTTCAAACTAAGAGTTTATACTTTGTTATGTCCATATAGGTTCTAATAGTTCCAATCTAACCTATTACCACAGTAAAGAGATGGGCTTATCTATTACGCTAGTAGTAGGAAGGTACTATTTTTATTCTGTGCTGGGAGCCAAGTCTTAAAAGTCACCGGGTGATATTCGAGATTTTAAAAATTAAAATAAGCCCTGTTAAACTCCTCAAAAGTAAGGATAAATATTTCTTACGTAATTATAAAATAATGTTCAGTTTTAAAATTACCAACATAACAATTTGAGTTTAATGAGTTTATCGTCACTTTTTTTAATTTTAAAACACTCGAAAATCACCCGGTGACTTTCAAGAATTGGCCTGTTTATTGAAGTAGGCTATACAGGGTGAAAGGGTCAGATTAAGTAATCTACGACACAGAACAACTTCCCCAAATCATGGACGAATAAGAATTAGTATGAGGATATGGAAATAAAGATCGATAATTTTCTTAATTTCCGGTGATATCATGATATGTTCCTTGGAAATTGAGGAACCTTATTCAGTGTCGTTGACTTAACATAGGTACCTTTACAGTTTTTGCACTCCCATATTTACTTTCGTGTTTACATATCATTCAAGACGGCTCGTCATGTATATGTGTACGTACTTCCAAAGTTTTCTCGGCACCGACGATGATAGTATAGCACTGCTACTGTTTATGTAGATTCTAAGATTAAAAATAAATTTCAGCTATGCAGAACCTTAGTGTGATCCCGCAGTAGTTCTCTTGGCTAGTTTCTCCTATTTCCTGACAAATCATCAATAACATCCCGCAAGCCGTACCGCAAGAAAGGGACTGCGTCTCGCAGGCTGTCTAGTTTTATAGCGAGTCTATCTACTCACACTTTAGATAGCTACACGCACTTTAGATAGCTTCTCATAACCTCTTTTCTGATAGAATAGTAAATTATGTAGGCAGGTATGTTGCCACACAGGTGCTACTTTCGATTACTAACAAGCTTAGCATTTCTAGAAAGCCTATTAACAAAACTAGACCTTAACGGGATATCAAAGATCAAACCAAAAGCGATTTAAGTTGTGTTGCCAGCAAAGGATACCTAGTACAGTGAAGAGCAGGTAAAGCAAGACTTTACGACTGTTGAAATAAGAACGGTGCAAGGTCCAATGTGTCAAGCTTGACGTGCTTTTGACTGTACAATTTCCGTGCTTCGGAAGACACGTTAAGCCGTTGGTCCCGGCTACTTATTATGTTACTGACTTATCAGGTTCACCAGCAGGTCTTTATTAAAGAACAACGGACTGACTTGATGCAAACCCAACTATAGGCGAATACAGCTTGCTATGATATTCTTTATTTATTTGTACTTACTTTTTAGAGTTCTTTACTTAATTTGAATTTACATAACTATACATACTGTCACTGATAGTAGTCGTTAAGCCAAGTCAGAGGGCAATTGGCAGTTTGAAATGATTGCAGTCGCTCTGTGTAAAAGCAGTGCCCTCGTCAAAATCCCCTACTAGCTTGAGTAGTCGAATCTGTAAAAACGGAATAAGGCTGGGCAATTACCTATTATGATAAAAGTTCGTTTAGCACGTATACCACATGAAGAATTTTGTGGTAGAGCAATATTCTGATGATGACAGACGGATATTATTAATACCCAGGGTTAGTTTAGTTCACAACGCCAGCACAGCACTTCATATGCGAAGTGATATGCCGAACCATTTAGAAGGCGCACCTCCAAGCCACCTAGAAGAAATACGAAATTGTAGTCATTTGGATCCATGACCTTTTCTTTATTGTACAGGCAGTAATTTGCCAAATCCTCCAAAGTTGTACAAGCTCTTCGGAAAACTTTTTTATCTATGTGTATTTAGTATTACGTCTGTCGAATGTGCCCTGAAGGTGGGCAAAGATTACCCATGGGATACCTCATGACTTGTCCAGATGCCGGTACACCAAGAAAACGATGGCGTGACGACCTTGATGCCTTCTTAAAATCTGAATAAGTTTGCGATTCATCTTAACATCCCATGAAACGTCCACTGTAGGACAGGGAGCTCCCTCCAGAAATCCAGCTACTGCTGGAACAATGCGAAGGGGAAGTACCTTAATCACCACGCTTCTTAGCGTTGCGGCTGGCAAGGGTAATCCTTCCTGAATGACGTTGAGATTGATTAACTTCGTAACCACTTTTTACATTAAATATGGCATTTATCTTAACAGAAAAAAACTTCGTAACAAACAATGAGAAGTGATGTGGTCGAGATAGAATTTAAATTTATTTGTATAACATAACTAAAGAAAAAAAAATTAAAATGACCCTTACTTTGTCCATTTTTTCCCATTTTACTGCTACTCGTAGTAGGTACAAAAATATTTGAAAATTTAAAATATTTTAGACAAAATAATATTTAATGATGTGGTCGTTTTACATTTTTTACATAACATAGAAAGAAAAATACTTTTCTCTAATTTTTGTGAATTTCGGGGTCACCGTTGTTGGTCGTAACAGCCACGTTGCAAGGTACGCTTAGATGAACGTTATTGACGTGTGTAATGAGGTCGAAATTAACATTGACGAGCGTGTAGCTACTAATTTTAGGAAAGGTTTGGAAAACGTTATCTATGAAGGAAGGCCTTTGCCCAGCAGTGGGATCTAGTAGGCTAAGATAAAAAAGAACTAAGTAACAGCAAACCGCGTAAGAGTCTTTTGGAATATTGCGTACACACGGCCGCCTGTCGGTGGAAACACTTTCACATTGAGCGGGTCTTTGGTTTCGGGCATTCGTAGCGTAGCGCTGGGTCAGCTTATACTGGTTTTGTTTCTACGTGCTTCCTGCCGTGCGTACCCACTTTTTTACCCTACCGCATGCTCGAAAGCTGTCGCTCGTATACCTACTACTATCAGCTCCATTGCTTCTCCGAAGGACACTTAAAATTTTAAGAATAGGTATCTTGTCTAAGTAAATCACGACCTGCAGTGACACATTTAGCTTCGTCCTGCCCAGTGTTATTTAAAAGGACGTACTCGTAGGTATGTGTACCTAATTGTTTAGTTTTCTTAGTTTTCCGATCATTTAAAAAAATCTTGTGTTTTACAGGACATAAGGCAAGATTTGTGATACTGCCTGATGTCCTTTAAAAATTACAAATACGATATTTTAGCTGGCCTATTCTGGGCTATTGAAAATATTCATATTTGGAATTAAAATTCTGATTTGGGTAGGAAGAGGTTAGAGCTGCAGCTAATGTCTTATTAAAGGTAGGAAGTCTGGAAACATTGAAACCATGGAGTTCTATTGAAGTACCTAGAATAAAGGTAGCATACTCTTATCATGTAAATATCATATTGAACAAGAGACTTCCTCAAAGCTCTTATAATATTCATCCCACAAAAAAGGCAATCACGGCCAGATAGCAGTGTTACTGAACTTAACTACTAGGTAGTTTTCCTATAGCCAGTTTGTTCACCGTAACGGTACGCAGAATACCTTAGTACCAGGTGTTTACAACTTTTGAGTTCACGCAATAGGGCCATGACGAAGTGATTGCCTCTTTCTAGGCCTCTAAGTTCCTACAATTTAATGGGAATAACGAATTCGGAACGAGTAAGGGTACGGTTGCGTAAGCCGTGCGTAGATAATTAAGTACTTACCTACTACGGTAGTAGTGAGTATACAAGTTCTTACCTACGTAGATACCAGCTTGTATATCGTTATCTATTTATAGTATTTCAATAGGTAGGACAGTTTTGGGCAATGCGAAAAAAGGTCAGGTCCGGGTCGCTTAGGCATATCATTTCCATTACAAGCCTAGTAGGTACACGTGCTTACATTTAGGTTTCTTTTTTTATAGAAGAGGGAGGCAGACGAGCGGGCTGGTCACCTGATGGTAAGTGATCACCTAATGGTACAATGTTTACGAAACGGTAGGCGTACGTTTACCTCTATAAGCCGTCCTTGTTCAATAAATATGTGATTCGCGTCATCTCGTTCTCACGCAGCCTGGTTCTGGTTACGAGTATCTAGCGGCTACAACCGACCACGTGCTGCTGAGAAAATAAATTCTTGATCAACCTAGTCTAGCCTGTTTTAACTCGCGAGGATAGAAAGGGACGGGTTTATCAATGTAGGAAGGAACGATT
The DNA here is from genome assembly GCA_947532105.1 of Athrips mouffetella. Classification (NCBI taxonomy): domain Eukaryota; kingdom Metazoa; phylum Arthropoda; class Insecta; order Lepidoptera; family Gelechiidae; genus Athrips; species Athrips mouffetella. Next base: position 22,023,029 of record OX383964.1, on the reverse strand, counting down.
TGAGCCTACCAACTTAGTACATCTATAGAAAATCATTCTGTTCATCTTGCCTTGTAGCGTGGAGTAGATATTATTACGAAATCTACAACTTGCTACTTAGAAATCTTCACGGAGCGTCTTTATCGCTTTATGTCTTTTCGTGATTTGATGCACACACGCGATTGTTTTAAAATATTGTAAGTATTAAAGACGTAAGTCTAGGTACCCACTTATTTACTGGAATTTACTATTTGCGAAATGACATAAGTATTAAAATATCCACTTCAACTAAAGCAGCAGATGTATTCCAAAATCAAGGTGACGGAAACAAAAAATACAGGCCTAGATTCACAAAAAATGCTCTTAACGGACTAAAGCATCTTGAAGTTACAAATAAAAACATATCTTTACGATAGAGTAATAAAGTCTAAATTGGATGTTCCAACGCTTTTCGACTACCTGCACCTGGCCCTAGAATATGAAAGCATCTATCTCATAAAAACCTTTTAGGGTAGAAAAAGCTTCAAAGGGCAGGACGTCTAGACGCATTTTTTTCTCAGAAAGCGCAGGTAGATATCTACACAATGAGGGAGAATCTACAGAACAATTTCGAACTTAAAAATAAGTTACACTTACTTTTGACTTTTTATATAAATTCTTTGGCACATAATTTGACACATCACAGCTATTTACAGTTGTAAGAAGATAGCTGTACAAATAATTCTAAACATTAATAAAATTGTAAAACCTTAAATTCGTTGGAGAAGATAGGATTTACCTATTTTAAATGTTAAAATCTATTAATATTTATTTTTTTAAATAGGTACTTACATTTTAAAATAAAGTTAGTTATACCGAGTGTTACGGTCAACACTGTGATCCTTGAAATTGTGCATTCAGACCATGAAACTGAACAACTTTCCCTAGGGAACATAAGTCGACATACGATAAAAAAAAATTACTTCCCATAGAAACTGCGCCAGCTGATTGCACATTTTGTATGGGAGATGAAAGTTTTTTTCCGTATTTGGGCCTATGTTCCTTAGGGAAAGTTGTTCAGTTTCATGGTCTCAATGCACAGTTTCAAGGATCACAGTGTTTCCCTAACACCCTGTATAGGTACAGAATTACGTAGATACCTAATAAGGTTCACTCACGTGTCCTTAAATAAGACAGAAATTAAACCAATAAACATTAATTTGGTACCTAAGTATAAATAAATATAAAAATAAAATAAATTATCACTTACATCCTTCTAGTTTCGACTAACTGGAGTGGGCGGCAAGGCAAGTGCGTCAACTAAAGCAGTAGGTTTTACCTTTTACGTCATAAATGTTCACAAAATAATGAAATAAAAGAAAAGCATTCCGTAACCGAATAAAAATATGTCAATTAGGTAGGATTTAGGATCAGTAAAATCGAGAGATGAAATCCTTAGGCAATTTCGTAAATATTACGCATTTTTAAAGAGGTTAAAACACTTGAAAATAACATTTAAAATATAATCAATAAATAGTAATTAGTGAGATTAGTCCCAAGATTTCGACTTCCTCGAGTCGTGTCTACTAAGCAACGAAAAATAAATACATAAATAAACATGTGAACGCCTATGAGTCGGGAAAAAACACCTCAACATCATAAAAAGGATTCAAACCCGGGACCTTCGTCTTGACAAGCAGGTACGGTCAACCGCACGTCGGTGGAAACATTTGCAACTTTATTGCTATGCTATAAAGTGCAAAGCGTTTCTACTGACGTGTTGTTGGGTGTACGCTACAAACCACATATTCTATTGCATTTAATTTAAAGATCCATATTGATCCAACCTCATTTTATGAAAAATGTATTATTTATTTATTTTATTTTTATGTGACAATGACAAGTGAGCAACACTAGCTGTACCCGGTTTATTTGCCGCCTATTTACACCCGCCCGTCCGCTTACTGAAAGAGGAGTCTATAAGATAACGTTGAGTAGCGTTAGTTTACCTAAAATTACATACCATACATAAATACAATCACACGCTAAACAATAAAGCAAGGGAAAGCTATATAGTTTAAATAAGAGTATCTACAGTCTGAGGTAATAATATAAAAAATTATGTATGAGCGCAACGCCTATAAACTATTGCATAGTTTGGCGAAGATTTAACTTGAAATAGAATAAAAAAAAAACTTGTATAGGTAAAGGTACGTTCCTTTATTAATAGCTGATACACTTCCAAGGCTGCTGAACAAAGATAGAATTTTTACAGCAGAAGGAGGTAGCAGAAGCAGTGAGTGGAGAACCAGCGCTACATTCCAAACCAGACTCGCTCAAAGAAATAGTTTTATCGCTGACGTGCGGGCATACGTGTCGTATACACATAATTTTATTTGGGGGTGATATGCCATTGTCACCAAACCTGATAACCTACGGCAATTACATTTAGATATAATTAGCGCAATATGTGCTGACTTTAGGAGGGTGAGTATGTATAGGATTTCCTAAAACCCTCTCATTAAGTGTGAGAACAGAAGCGGGACAGTTCCTAGACTTCCTCGAAGAGCAGTACCACAGCATGCGGGCCTGATCCTGCCGCGGCCGCGAGTTCATGAAGAAAGTGTTGCCCTCGAAGAATAACAGCCTCGCACCGCGAGCATTCGAGAGGTATCGAGCTCGACAGTCTAGCAAAAAAAAAACACTACTTGAGTTTAATTGGCAACGTTTTTGAATAAGGACCTGAACGAGTGACAAACACAAGCAAGAAAAATAAAAGCAATGAAAAGGCCTTTAAATTATTTCTCCATTATTGAAACATTTTATTTAACTTGATTATTTACTTACTTGGACGGCAGCGAGAAACTTATAGTACATTGCGTAGAGAGGCCAGAAAAGTAAAAAGGTATCTGAGGCTCCTTTATATCTGGCCGGGGTGTGTTATGATTAGGATTTTACGTGCCGCTGTGGCCAGGAAGCAGTTGCTTCGGTTTACCTAGCGGCCAAAAACGGCCCGCTTTCCGACCGCAGGCACATACAATTAATAAAATAAGTATATATTTAAAGTATAGATAACAAACAAGTAATTATAATAAACAAGGCACAGTGACCCTACATCTAAATATTAGAAGCTGGCTTCTTTATTTGTACTTACTAATATAAAAATAAGTTATTTCAATTGTGTGGGCAGAAATGTGGATATCAATTTATCACCTAGTTAAATTGTACCGTAAACAGCAAGTAAAGCTTGTCTTTAGCATGGTGTATCTAAACCCGACAATAATAGATATAAGAAAGGTAATTAAGCCAATGTGCTAAGCTTGAGTGCTCTTGATTGTAAAATGTTCAAGAACTTGAAACCAATCGCAAGCAATTTAGTCCACCCTTGTGTTTAAATTATAAAAACACTGACTATTTGAAGATGTTAGGTGACGTCATATAATCTCAACGCACACACAAGTTTAGATTGATAAAGTTTATCGTGAGAACTGAGAACGAATGAGAGGCTAGCCAACCATGCTTGCTAGCGAACTATCGTATCGAGCCCTTGACGTAGGTACCGGTTTGAACTTCTAGCTCTAGCGATAACTAAACAAGTTATAAGGCTAATTAACGCCCGAGCGACAGGGCCATTCACATTACAAACAAAAACTTTTAGGTCACTATACGACCGACATATACAACAAATTATTATGTAAGGTGGATTTTTTAAGTAAAGCCCATTATACGAAAGAATATGAAATTTTGGTCAACAAAACAAACCTCAGCTTTAAAAATAAAGTGTTAATTTCTGAATAGCTGCACGTTATACGATAGTCTAAAATTTTCTATCAAACGTGTTCCCGTGTATAAACTATAAATCTCTTCTATCTTCTTAGTGGAATGAGGCATAGTTAAAATTTTACTTTCTTTCGCCACTAACTTCATCAAATAAAATGTGATCAAAATTCATAGTTGATTCATACAGTATTTGGGTCCAATCTGGTCTTTGTATCCATATCAACAATTTTATTTGATTGACGCAAAACAATAAGAGTTGATGCTAGGTAGGCCGATAAGTTCGTAAGCGACCCTCGTGCGGGGTGACAGACGGAAAAGCCTGATATTATGTATGGTTATTAGGTAAATGTTGTTGAGGTCACAGGTTGAGGTTGACCTGTCCGCAGAAGACAGTCGCAGAGGTGTCGAGAGCGTGCGGTGACGCGGCAAGACGACGCGTGCACGGCAGAACAAGTGCGCGCGCGCCACACCATCCAGCGCGACCGCGACGCTGATACCCACCGCCGCAACTCCTGCCCTACAATCAATCAACACCATTCCATGGACAACGATCCGTTTCTCAAAACCAGTCATTCCCTCTCACTAAAACGGAAATTCTAAGTCGCTTCCTTTCAACAACGCAAAGACTTTTCATTTCATTCATTCATAAAATATTACTCACGCAATTTCAAAAGTAAACAGTCGCAACATTAAGAATAATCATCAAAAGCATTTTAAATATGATGCATTGAATAATTCACGACCGAGCAACGCTTTTCGCCGAAAACCTAAAAGGAATGAAATACAAGGAAACAATTTTTATAGTAACAAAAGTTCCTTTATAACTGCCATTAAAGTATAAAGGAAACATCTACGGATGCTGTAATGGAAAAACAACCCTATTATTGCAATAGGATGTTATATTTTGACGGTTATGGTGAGCTAGGGCATCGGGAGAGGAGCGAAGAGTGAGAGGGGTTCTCGGAGTAAGATTCTGGGGCATTATCGATTGGGGACACCATCACCAGGCGGCGGGCGCCACGCGCATGTTCGCGCGTGTTGCTTGCCCGTGGCCCGTGGCGTGGCGGCGTGGCGCGCTAGATCGCGTGCAGGCGACGAGTGCGGTCGCTCGGCCCCGCGCTCCCGCCACCGCCCACCTCACTAAAGCCCTGCGTTCGTGTAAACACTACCGCCACGCACTGAAACCCCACTGCTACGACTACAACTCATAATCCCTGTTAGGGATACCTGAATGAATAATTTATAACCGGTAGCGCTTATGTATTACAATAGAATGAACAACAGTAAAGTACCTGTAAAACAATAGATGAATCGGAATCTATAACTAATTAGGCTCGAATCAGCAACCCGCAAACAAGGTACTAATTACTAAACATCCTATAAAAACTGCTGGACAGATGCTCTTCCCAGAATTTAATAGCAGAAATGTGTGTGTATTTTGGGGGGTACTTAATATGTACCTGTTTATGCATGGGTAGGTACTGAGTGCTGAAGCATTTCACAAGCAAACCTAGATCAATGTTTCTAGACTACGAAAGACTCACAAACACTCCATAGTTATACAAATTCATTTCCGTTCGAATAAATCAATTGCGCCACGGCGTTATTTCGTGTTCATAAATAAATTGCGACATGAAGCGATCCCTAGTTCCGCATCCCTCAAAACGTAACAACAACAAACTACGTCAGAGTACGTCACGCGGCAGAGGGCCGAGGGCGGGCGGCGCGGCGTAGGGCGCACGCACACAAGCGCGGCCGGTATAGAGAGAGCGCGCCAAAATTAGGGCATACAGGGGAAACTAGGCTGTGCGGAGATCGCAGGGCACGCCCATACGCGCCGCGGCGTGCCCTACCGAACTTTCTTCTTTCATAACTTCGTAGGACGTATTGATCCGTCACAACTGCGCAATTCATGTCGTCCACAGATTGCAACGAATACAATAAAATTTATTAAAACTTCTTCGACATGTCTGAAACACTGTAAGATATTACGAGTTGATACGTGAATTGGACAAGGACGCAATTAACACATGTTTAGCCTTGTTTATACGAGAGTAGATATATGTAGTACGAAAACGTAGATAATGAGGTCAAATGCAAATATTAGTACTTCATGAATTAAGTAATACTACTTTATTTAAATAAGTCGGAAACATTGAATACCTTGTAACTAACTACGTAAGTGGGTACAAGTAATTCAATTGAGAAATATACCTACTACAGAAATTTACACGTAATTGTTTTGAATCGCCTCTGAAAACGTGGAAGTAGGATATCGTTTCCTTGAAAATACTACGCAACAATTTTTGTGTTTCCTAGAAAGCGGGGGAGGAAAATTTTTGCGAGCTCTCGTTTCAAATTTGGCGGCGAAACATAAAGCGGGGGCGCCAACCCACCACCCACCCACCGCCTTCTGCGTTCATCGCTAAAATATGAGTTTAAGGAAAACACCCTTCAGACATCGCTCATGCCCTTTAATAAAACTCACACTAACATATTACAGAGTATCTTTGAAACATAAAAGAAACAATTGTCGATAAAAGCGACACGAATTGACAATATGTATCTCCTTATACTAACTAACACTAATAGAGGAAGAGATTCATCACAGTCCACTTGCAGACGGCTCGTATTTTCTCTTATATTTAATTAAATACCAATCTTAGTTGAAAACATAACTTCACTTTTTTAAATCTAAACAAAATCAGCCAGACTAAAATTATATATTTACAACAATACAAGTGGGCCAACATTACCATTTTAACTAAGTATTTACAAAACAGCAAAGAACCATTTTTAGTAAGATACAAGAAAATGCACGGACGTAGATTTTTTAAAGTTTTCTTCTCAAGGTTTTAATAAATTGATAGTACCTAGTATAAAGGCGATTTTGTTACAGGAACTCTGTCTTATCAAACACGTTATTTTTATACCTTTTCGAATACTTTATAACAACTTGATCACAATACAAAAACAGGGATATTAAACATAACAGCTTCGTGTTTAAAAAAATTAAGCAGTTGTTAAAAAAACATGAAAAAGCATTTTAAAAAGGTAACAATTTACTTATCGAATTGATTGTTTAAAAATGTAAAAAAATTTAAATACAAAAAAAAATAAACATTTAGTAAAATAATTAAAGTTTACCAAATTGATTGAGCTTTAAAAATAATAGTTTATAAAATAAAATACAAAGTGATCTATCAATACACAACAAAATTAATAAAAAAAAGTTTAAAAAAATACTAACAAAAATGCAAAATATGTCTGAAGTGAATCCTGAGCAAGATTAGCAGTGATAACCATTATTTACCTATACTTTACAAAAAATAAAGCTTTCTTTTATTGTAAGTGGTCCTATTTTTAGGACTCTGAGCCGCAGGAGAATAAAAAAAGTATACGTGAGCTACCTGTACCTATGATATACGTCCTTCCGGCGGACGTACTTACCGTCGGGGGTGAAGTAGTAGGACGGGGGAGCGTGTATGTGTCGCCCGCGCACTAGGAACAGCACGTCGCCTGTATCAAACAAACCTAATGAAAATTTGCTCATTATAAACTAGATCAATACCTACAAGATGTATAAAGAATTCGGATATACCAGCGCGAACGCGACAAGAAACCCATAGCAAAGCTCAAAGCAGACTTTTACCAGCCTCCGTGTTCAAGTGGTTAGTTAGAACATTCTAAGTTAGATTGCCGGTGAAGATATTGATAGTTAGGTTAGGATATTGCTGGGTGAATTAACCGATTGTCCGAAAAGTCTGATGATTTCGTCCTACGGGAGTCAAGTTACGCCGTTGGTTCCACTACAGAAGTAGTCATTAATGAGCCATATCAGACAGAGGCCTATTACCATAGAATATAAGAAAAGGGCCAATTACGGCTTAAAAACTCTGACACCAGGGATGATGATAAACGGCTTGGTCTCAGAGGCGAGCCATTTTTCGATACCCTGAGCGTTAATTCCCAGTTAAAACGCGCTCACGCAGCGGTGTGTAGGCAGTAAATTTGTAAAAAAATCGTTCGTCGTTTAGGCTTTGGCGGTGTCGTCATTTCTTGCCGTTTCTTATACACTTCCAGAGTACGCTTCCGAAACGCGGGAGCTGATCTTTCTTCCCGATCACGAAAATTAAGCAAAGTTTGCAGTGGACAGAACCCTTATGAGTTACCGCAACTGGCACAGCAACTGGAGCATTCCCTTGCTTCGGAAGGTACGTTTAGCGTTGGTTCGGGCTACTGTCACTGATAGTACACCAAGTCAGAGTTCATTTTGGCGGATTGAAAAACCTGACAGACAGGTGGGCCATTACCCTGGAAAGCCTAATATAGGATTGGGTCTCGTCTCGTTTGCCCTCTGGCTTGCTGAGGTCGGATGTCAGTCGCGCTTTGTGTAAAACCAGTGTCCTCTTCAAATCACTAGTTAGTTTAGAATAAGGCTGAGGAATAAAGCTAGGGACAAGGGCTTTCGGAACGGTAGAAAACTAACTCTAAGTGTTTGGTTAGTCGACATATTATGGCGTTCAAACTTCTGTTAAGAATCTATATTGAATTAATTTATCTGTAATTGTAAACCTGGTGCGGGCGGTCGCGCAGGCGCGGTGATGACGTCAGCACGGCAGCCGGCCATGTCGCGCGACGAGCAATACCACTGCTTGCGGCCGTGCGCCTGCAGGTTCTTGAGGTAGTAGGTGTAGCCTTCGTGCAACAACAGCGACTTGCCAGTGCGCGACGGCACGTACACGGCCGGTACTGCGCCAACACAACAACCCAACATCATCACACACAAACTACAGGCAATTTTAAAGACGTAGGATACACGGTCGGTTTGCCATCAAACCAGAATGTTAATACGACGCATGAATCGAAAATCTTTCAGTCTGGCATCAGTCTGAAACACACTAATGGACTGGACTGATGGCAAATTGAGCGAATAGTGGCCACTGTACACCTAAAGTTTGCCGTAAATCAACCAAATGACGTTTGATTAACTAGTCAATTAATTAGACAACCCGTTTGGTATTAGCTGAAGATAGCAAACTCAGTGTATAATCTCAATTTTAAACGTATATTTGACCTTCAATTAAATCCACCACTCAACTAAATGAGGTCTGGTCCATATAATTATTTATATGAACGGATAAACTCACGTTTTATACGTCGTGTTTTTGTCTGGTCCATTTGTCAAAGAATGAATGTCAGATGAAAAGTCTGGCGTCAGTCTGAACTAGACTGATGAACTGGGCTGATAGCTGACTGACGGTCGTATTGATAAATCCCTTTTAAGTCTGAGATTGCACTTGAGATGCATAATTTGTATGTGTAAGGAGTAATCTCATACTTTAGAGGGATTTATCTAATACCAACTTGAGTACCACAACCTGAATACCACTTTCAATCTACTATAAGTTCAGTCCATTAGGCCAACAAATTACGTCTGGTCTGGTCTATCAGTGAATCAATTAGACGATAAGTCCGGTGTCAGTCTGAACCAGACTGGTGGGCTATACTGATGGCAATTTCAGCGTTTACCGTAGTCTTAATGGCTTAGCCACGATCATGCCGCTACATTACAATCGGCGTACGGTTTTTCAATAAATTGAGCGTTAATTTTAAAATATTACGCAAGTATGCAGCGTTGAAAAGGTAGTGTTTTCAAAAATCGATTGCCACTTTGACCGCGTAGCGGAAATGTCGTGGGCAAGCCGTAAGAGGAGGAAAGATGGAAAACTGCTGTTGTAAACGTATAACAGTTTGTTATAAGTTTAGATGTCTGGGCCATCCGACAATTGATTTGACGATCAGCCGGAACCAAACTGATGGACTGGATTGATGGCACACTGAGCGTGTAAAGTGCGCTGCAAACTAATTTATCACTCTAAATCAGTTGCAGAAAGGCTTATTATTATTAATTTCACATTTGATCTTTCACAAATGGACTTAAATTAAATGAGGTTTTCTGCAACTTACAATCGGACTTAAACACAAAAACAAGTTTGCTAGACAAACTTACTGTTTCGTTGACGTAAAAAATTAAGTACTTTAGGTCTAAAACACCCTAAAGAAAATACTACCCATAATTCATAATAATATAATACTACCCCACCCCAAACTACCAATTAATTACCAATAATCATCAGATAATATATTCTAACTACATACCTCTACATTACGGCAACAGATCTTAAATCAAGTTTCTTAACATATAATAAAACTTCGCAGTCTGAGATCATAGAACTTGTTATTAATGATTACTTTAACATAATAATATGACAAAGACCAAATTACTTGTAAAAATATTATGTACCTTATTACGAAATAACATTACAAAATCAACATGAGACTAAAACGAATAAAAAATATGTTATAGGTCATAAAGATAAAAGTAGGGTCAAAGAACACAAGAACTATCATGGCATCGATATTACTTTACAACATCTTTATTATTAACACTCTAGGAACTGATTTTAAATCGCGTACCTAAATTTCACAATTTGATTATGACTACTATTTACACTTTATCAATTATCATATCATACAAACATAAGTTCTACATTTTTAATTCATTTGTAGAATTCAATACAGGAAGGAATCTCAAATTAAATTCTTAAAAGAAACTTCTCGCTCTAAAAAGTTCGATGCGCTGCGCTGCCAAAATCCCTACTAACAAGTTTTCTGTATACAAGAATGCGTCCGTCACAGTCATGATCTAATCGTCTATCAGCATCCTCTTTGCACATCCACGTTTTAATCTGTCTAGTCTAGGAATCGGCGTCGGCAGTCGTCACGGTGCGTGAAGCCAGCCGGTCTCCATAGAGCTTAAACAGGTGGTGGAGATGGAACGCGTGGCGCGTGCGCTGCAGGTCCGGGTGCGCACGCGCACGCGCGGGTCAGCGGCCGTGGTTGTGCGCGCCCGAGATCGCCACCACCTCGCGGTTGAAAGTACGCAGCGTCGCGTTACAGTGGAACTTGTGCCGACCTGCGCAGTACCAAAGCACCTTCGGCTGGTTGCGGTAAGCATTGTGGGGCCGGTAGAAATACCCGTCCAGAACCAATTTCGGATACCCTTTGTCGTTGTAAAGCACTTGCACTGCAAAGTCAAAGATTTATTAGTTCGACCCCTGGCGCGTCCGCTGTTAAAGGCGGGCACAGTTTCAACTAGCAGTAGCTTGTTCCGACAAGAAAATAACTCAAGTTACAAATATAAAGATTGTTATTAATAATATTAAGTCTGCTGTCCGCATTTAACAGCAGAAGGTCGATAAATTTTAAAAGATTAAGTAAGTGGCTCGAACTAACCATCAGATGAACACGAGAGAGTTCACAGATACACGCTGCAAAACATCGGTTAATTTTATGACTGCTTATTTTGTATTCCTAGCCAATTTTTAGTATGTTATCGTTACCATTACGTACTCCATCATTTTCATTCTATTTCATAAAAACAAGGAAAAAAATTATAATTTCCTAAGAAAAAAAAAATACTTAAGCTCAAGTCACACAGAGGCGGTATGATTGCGAAAGCGTTCCGGGGCGGTTTGGCGGGAACAAAATACCGCGCCGCGACCGCTTTTCAATGTGACAGGGTGCATATGAACTCATACTTTACAAAAAATACCGGCCCCGGAACGCTTCCGCTACCGCCTCTGTGTGACGCGGGCTTTAATAGTTTTTTTTGTTTTATACTGACTTTCCTGGATACTGTAGACATCTGTGACCTTCGAGAGATTTGTTGACAAGGTTCTTATCGTTAATCGGATTCGTATTTTTATTCAATTATGATAAGATATATTACCAGCCTATACTTGAGTTCATAAAAGAGTCAGGTATTTTGTAAACAAAATCATAACCTCAAATTGAAGTAAAAATGTATTATAAATTTAGATATTTCTGACTTCCTGTAGGTGTATAAAACGATAGACTCAACGTTTTTCTGTGTGTATTGTGGTTACAAACTTGTACTTCATGTAATTGAAGATAAATCTTTTGTTACCTGAAAAATATTTGTTTACCAAACACTTTGACTCTTTCTTGAACTCTATTATACTACTAGTTGAATTTGACTACTCTCAGGCGTATGTCGGTTACAAGAGTCGTTTGATGGAAGTAAAAGAGTCTGTTACAAAAGCTGAAAATTTCTATTATCTACAATATAAAAAACATAATTCTCCTGTTTGGACAGTCGGGTAAAAACCTTCTACATTTAAGTATCTACTCGTAAATGACAAAAGAGATGAATATGTTACTAGAAACTACTATCAGATAAGTTAATCCTTAGTGTAAATTATAAAAAGTCCACCAGACTTTAAAAAATTGAAACGGCACAATAACAGTCATTCGTAAAATTCCTAAACTAAAAATGTTTGTGAACAACAAATTACAAACCTAGCCAGATTCGTCAACATTAAACTTAACAACATTGTCAAAGAAATACGAAAATAAGATTACATACACATAACATGCGCTGAACTTTTATAGATTAGCCGTTTTATCAGTGTAAGAGTCAGTCAGTCAGTTCACACTGAGCGAAAAACTAACAAAAATACATTAATTTTTACTAAAATATTACTAAATCCGAGGACAACAAATGCCCTGTAATATCCATGAATTCATTTTTGTTAATGCAGTTAGTAAATATTACATGTAACATTTTTGTAATTTCAAGAATGTGTTAGTAATTTACGATGTTCAATACAAATACTGTTTTGTAATTACAAGGGTGCAATAGTAAAATCGAAAATGGGGCCTCATAGGTAATACTAAATGTTTTGTAATTATAGGAGTACAATAGTCATTACGGAAGTGACGTCATAGGTAAATACTAAATGTTTTGTAATTTTAGGAGTACTGTAATAATATCGGAAATGATGACGTCATAGGTAAATACTAATTTTTTGTTTATTTTAGTGTTCATTTTGTAATTTTAATTAAAGTGTTTTAGTTTTAGTAAGTAGGTATAAGCATAAACCTGTACAGACTGGCTGTAGTAGACGTATCGCAAGAGATTTTGGGGATGATTCTAAGTTATTTTGCTCATAATAACAGATAGAATCGACTCGTTAAATCTCCTCATACACCTCCACCATAGCAAGCACGGGTTTTTTAATACCAACCACACAAATTACCAAAACTGAAACACTTTAAAAAAAATAAGTTGTCAATGAAAAACTCATTTAACTTTTATTGATTATTTTTATTAATAAAGCTTTTGCAAGTACACAAAGATACACAAATAGAAATATCTTAAATATGGTAATATCTTAAAGATGGAAGGAACATCATCTGATGAATTTGTAAAATCGATTGAACCACATCACACACTTCCACTGGCAATCGGCCGTGCCGGCGCCGTCTAAAGACACTTTTTCCTCGGTTCACTTCACAGTCATTAAAGAAAACAATCAAAAACCTAGATCTCAATCAAAACCTAGTGCTTCGTCGTTTTTTACAAGACAACCAGCTTGCAGCGCGTCTACACTCAAAATGGCAGATGCCAAGCGCGTCGCATGAGACGCAAACGCAGCACAAGCAAAACTCACGCTAGATTATAAAAATGGTTGCTTGAAATTACAAAAACGATTTAGTAATATTACTATAAGAATATTTTAGTAATTTCAAGCAAATTGTTTGTCAATACAAGGACGTTGTCATTAAAAAATACTAAAGTTTGTAATGTTGCCTTGTACTAAAACCACTTGCTGATAATAAAAAACGAATTTTCTAGAAATACTAAGCAGATTTGCAGGAATTACTAAACTTTAACAACATTTACTATGATTTGCAAAAATCATTAAAATTAGTAATATCTTACATTTACTAAAACTGTATAATAGAAATTACATTTAGTAATACTAAGCCTTTGATAAAAAATATTAATTATTGCAATTACAGCAAAACTTTTATAAGTAATACTAAAACTGTGTTTTTCCCTCTATTACAAGACAGTTTTGTAATTTCTGGTGGAGTTTTTTTTCTCCGTGCATGTAGTGCGTAATGTACTATAGAACTGTTCTATGGTACATTACGCACTACACCCGATTCAGTTTAAGTAGTATTCGGTCCGAGTTTTCTAGATTCTTATTTTCACGGATTCGGATCTAAACACTCTAATACACGGTCTTATACAGGCTGTTTGATAAACGTCTGCAAACCTCTCAGGTGGTTGCTCTGCCAATGAACCTGAACAACTTTCCCTAAGGAACATAGGCCAAAACACGAAAAATATTTTTTACCTTCCCTACAAAATGTGGTATCAGGCTAAGCTGATGCAGTTTCTATGGGACGTTGACATTTTTTTCCCTATTTAGACCTACATCCCTTAGGGAAAGGTGTTTAGTTTCATGCGAGCAGCCATATACCTGAGAGGTTTACAGACAATTACAAACACCCTGTAGATTTTTTTTATAGGATCGAAAAAACTAACTCTACGGACGGATATGATAAAAAAGTAATGTTAAAAAAATTTAACATGTAGGTACGGATATCAGATAGTGAGGTTGGCGCAGTCGTTCTCTTTACAGCGGTGCCTCAGTTCGGAGTAGACGAGGTGCTTGCCGGCGGTGTGGATGCGGGCGCTACAGCCGCGCGCGCACAGCCACCGTCGCTTGCGCCGGAAGCACGCGTCCAGTCGGTACCAGTGCCCGCCCATCTTCAACAGCGGACCTGCCGCCGGCGGCACCGCTACACGCAAACCAAACAAAACGTCACACACACATACACGCAACCATGTTCTACCACTATACTTTCGTCTCGAGTTGTCCGGTCACCTCATTGCGAGCCTGTTCACAACGAACATCACAAGCGACCAACAGCCAATTGCACAAAATTTAAGGCTCTTTAACGACAATTATTCCGACGACAAAACAGAAAGAGTCAGCATTGAATCAAAAGATGTTATAACTTTAAAGACTCTTGGTACAACTGGCGGTTGTCCCTTAAACAAGAACATTTTTGCGACGTTCTTTTTTGTCGGACAGTATCGGTTGCGATGTCCTTTCTGAAGAGTTTCAATAAGAAATAACGCAACATGTACAGGTAATGAGACCTTAATCAACCTCGAACGACAGTGTAGCGATATAGTGCAAAAAAATAAATTTAAGGGCAGAAAGAGAGGAGAGAACATTAAAAATACTGACTGATTTAACTTTATTATGAGTATTCATATGATCGATAAATTAATATTGGTACAATATATTTTATGATTAAATAATTCATAAATAAACATTATATTATAGCTACAAATTAATAAGTTAAAATGCACTGCAAAAAGACTGCTATAAATCAATTTGGTAATGAAAATACTTAAAAAATAAGTATGTTTCGAAATTAGTACTATTTTTCGGTTTATGATATAAAATAGTCAGACGGAGCTGATTAATAACTACCTAGGGCAATATTATACCGTGCTGCCACGGTAGTCAGTATACAAATTCATGTACATGTGAAGGCTATCGGTTATAACTTCTACAATATTTTGGTTCTCTACTATACAATTTATTACTGTACCTATCGTATAAGTCTCTAATATAAAACTATCGCTCGAAATACTTTGTTCATAAGCTGTTAGATACGTCTACAGTAGGTATACTACGCTACCTCTAAATACAAATCATAAATATTGGAGTATTTCGTAACATCGTCTATCAGTCGTTCCGCAACTACGCAGCGGTCAATAAATAGAATTTTATAAAAAAGCATCAACAAGACGGCTACGCTATAGTTAAAGCTATACAGTTTGTATACATAATTTCTAAATACTTTGGTAAGAGAATATTGCACATTCACATATTACTATGATTATAATACTCATAGTCATTGGTATCTTACGAATAAGAGCCGCTAAGGCATTGGTACAAGGCGACTTTAAAGCGTCTCTAGAGCCTCTATCTCCATGGAGTGACTACCTCCAGCTCCCCATATCAAGTATACCTGGACATTTGATGCATTTCAGTCACAATTCGGCGGCAATAAGAATTATATCAAAATATAGTTTTTAAACAAAGGGTCCATTTAAAATAGTCACCTTTGAGGAAAATTTAACTGTACGTAAACTGACGACAGTATTTAGGATAGTTTTAAATCTAAATACTTATTTCCTCAATTCGTGGTTTACAACGATAAAATTTATGAGCACAGTTTTGACCGATTCGTTCATTACAGTAACATTTTAAAGTAAGCCCAGTATAAAATAAGACAAACTTATAATGCTCCGTGCCGCCGATTGTCAAATATTATTAATAAAATTGTACTTGTTAATCTGAAATGTAACATCACTGACATCGTCTTTAACTTGCGTACAGGTACCCTTGATTGCCAGTCATAATAAGACTCCCGTTTCCTATTACTTTGGAAGATTCAATATCAATATAATTACCATTAATTGAACGACTATTGACAAATAAGGAATATAAAACTTTGGCAAAACATAGAGTCGTTCAAGTGGTTTAACTTAATACTTACTACGTTAACATAAAAGCTATTTATTGCATTTTGAGAAATATTGAGGGTCTTACCAACGTCAGATTGCCTTAAGGTCAACGAATTATCACAAATTATATTTTATTATCATGTTTCAAATGTCATGAAGCACGAAGAAGAAACAATGTTCATTACCAGCAGTCGCACTAAGCGTTAAAGCTCCTTCAAATCCATTTATGACTCCTGCTGAGTGTTTAACCAAAAAAAAATATTTATAGTAGGATATTGATATCCCATGATGACGTCAGTTACACTACACACACAAAGTTCCACACACAAAGTGGTGTCATGTAGAAAAAAAGAAGCGACTAGAAAAAACTACAAAGACATACAAAGTGTCAGAAATAGTTTTAACGGAGATTTAACTGTAAAGACGCTTTGTGCAACTAGCTTTTAGAGATTCTAATAAGGCGTAGGTGTTAAAGGTTCTTTAGCCTAAAATAAACTGAAAAACTAAAAGTGAATAGTCCATGGGAACACGTTTAGCGACACTCCGTGAGCGCGGTCACTGCCTGCCGTCGAGCAGACCGCGCACGAGGAGGTCGCGCCAGGCCTAGAGCAGCAGCGCGGCGTGCGGCGCGGGCGGCACCGGTACCAGCTGCGCCGGCGCCGCCACGCTTGCCGCACGCGCCGCGCTCGCCACTATCTTGTACTTGCCCATCGGATCCACCTCAAACCTCCTCGACTCGTGCTTGGCAGGGTTGTAGGTCGCGGGGTGGTTGTGACACCCACGGAAGTAGACGAGCCGGCCGTCTCTGAGGCAGAGCGCGACCTGGCACCGCTCGGCCTTCTGGTAGGACCTGGCGCAGCGCCAGGTGACGCGGCGCGGGTGCGAGCCCCCGTCCTCGTAGAATATGTGGCCGTCCGCGACCAGGTGCAGCCCGCCGCGCGCCGACCGGATGTAGAACCAACCTGCAACCACGCGCTTGTCAGACCAACCTATACCACGACGCTTTCCGGCCACACACATGCAACGTTCACATTCATTCCATCGTCGACCTCATCTCTGTCCTCAAGACTAGATCGAGGTCAAGAGTAAGCCCATTGACAGTAATAAAAAAAAAGACATATAAGGGTCGCGAAAAATAATGCTCACGTCCACTTTTAATTCATTATCCAAACAGTTACTGTGATAGAAGAATTCAACATAAGGTTTACTTACATGTTATAAGTAGCTCTGGTCACATTTTATTAAATAACTTTTTGTATAAAGATTTTACTAGGATTGTTACTTTTCTAGCAAACACAGGTCATTCTTTTATTTGAATCTAGATGGTTACGGTTCCAGATCGATTTCACTTCTAGATGGCTTCAAATAGGTAGTTCGTTTGTTACTAAGTAATATTTCTTTAACAACATCGGTTTAACTATATCCTGAACCTAAATCTTTCAAATAAAGGTCTCTTTGTTGTAAACTGAATATGATTAGGAGGAATTTTGTGTAATTAAAAAGCAAATGATATATCAGCGCAATATAATCGTTTCTTTGTACCTATACACGAGAGCGAGTCTCCATCTACCGTATTCTTACTACACAGCGCAACATTCTCCGATCGACTGCCGCTTATAGCTACCTCTATTCCATAATACTTTCGCAGCTAAATAATAATAATAAAATATCTTATCACATACACAAAATAATACTTGTGAATAATACTACAAGGTAAACATAAAATCGTATACATCTGATATGGTACGTCCCCTGGGACTCACATGGTAATCGCTCGGGTAATAATATTATTATCTTGTTGTAAATTCTTTGAGTAAGTACAGCCGAAGCTTAATAAAATAAAACTAAAAACTAATCGTATACATTGAGATTAAGTACCTAAAAATGGTATAAAAAATAAAATCGTAATTAAAATCAATATCAATAAAAAGATCTCACTAAACAAAATCTTACAAACTACAACGTATACAATGAGTATTATGATTAAGTCGAATTGATCAATAAATGCAATTTCCTACTTTAACAAGTTGTTACATTACTTCCCTACTATCGTATACATGACTTCGTCTAAACATTCTCTGATAAACAACAGAACCACAGCATTTTAGTTAGTACTCAACCGAAACTGACCTTCCAGGAGCAAACGCTCCAATCAACAATCTTTACATCTATGTACATACACCAATAAAATTGTAAAAAAATAATGTAAAAATAATGTATAAAAATACTTAGGGTATCATAAGAGAACTATAATATCACTTTGTACATCAACTACAACCTAAGACCGCCGCGTGAGGAAGATCAGACATGAGACATTTACAGGCAACCACTACTTGCTGTAATTTCATCAAAATAAAAAAACATTATAATAAATTTTCGTACGTACTAATTGGAATATTTGGAATACTTAACAGTAGTCACACACTGGTATAAAGTTTAACGAGAATTCAGACAACAATCGATGATTTTCATGTTGAGATAAATATAATAGTTTATCGACAGTTTTCATGATGAGTATTTGTTGTACAATTCAAATAGTTTTTGCCTTATAGTCTCATTTGGCTTTTTGTGCAGACGGTCACACTAGGTAATATTTGTAAAAGAGTCGTATACTTTACACAGCGCAAATGTCTACCATAAAATGTACTCAATATAGTATAGATTAATAATTATCATGTAATTATCTCTTTGGAGAATAATAATACGAAACAGCAGAAACTACCCTGCTGCAAATACGCAAACTATATTTTACAAAATATAAGATCATATACTCGAGAAGCGTATGGAAGTTGGAGTATTATTTATTTAAACCACCGGCGAAAAGGCACAAGAGCAAGATTTATCATTCCGTTCGAGTGTACAAAATACACCCCTCTCGAATAATACAGCAATTCCGAAAACTTTGAATAACCTAAACTAAAACAGTCGTATTGAGATCATGATCTGTGCCGAGTCCATTTCCGTTTCGCACGCCGGTGGTTCATTCGATGATAAGGTAATAATAAAATTGACTGGACGACATTGAACCTCCATGTCCGGAGTGACCGTAGTACATCGTCAGATGATAGGGAGCTATTAGAACATGGGTCTGAGCGGAGTAGCGCGCACCCCACACGTATGGGCGCTGTTCATCTGCACGACGCGAAGACCGAACGTGTGGACGGCGGCGCGACACCGCGGGTTGCGCGAGCAGCGCCACCACACTTTGCCGCTGGCCGCGCGCCCGTTGAAGCAGAACCTATGCGCGCCCACCTCGATCGCTGGCTTCCCGCGCTTGCTTAGACAGTAACGAAATTGTCCAGGGAAACACGGGAACGGGAACGGCAGACCCAGAGTTGGGGTTGGCTCAGCGGGAACCACGGCTCCAGGTCCTGAAACTAAAGTACCTAAGTGAGTAACCATTCTTTGGACGATTGTTGTTACGGCAGACAAACACATCGACAGCGAGCGATTGTGAAACTTCCGTAAATAATTCCGCCCAATTACCGAAACGAAGTTTAAAAGTCAGATGAGAAAATTAGCCAGTTTTTGTGCCAATAGTTCTTTTATTTCATAGTACTTAACAATTCAGTAGGTATCACAATAAATCATGGTGAGAAATATTTTATTTTATATTTTATTATTTCATAGTACTTAACAATTCAGTAGGTATCACAATAAATCATGGTGAGAAATATTTTATTTTATATTTTACAAATTATTTTTCTGTGTTCATTCAATGACACGATAACAAAACTGGAATAACTAACCTATTTATATAAAAGAAGGGTTTCGTTTGTATGGTTTATCGGGTCGCTGATTAACGTAGGCGAGCACTAAGAAAGGATTTTGCGAAATTCATAATCAAAAGGGGTGAATAAAGCTCAAGTCAGACAGAGGCGGTATGATTGCGAAAGCGGTCCGTGGCGGTTTGGCGGGAAAAAAATACCGCGCCGCGACCGCTTTTCAATGTGACAGGGTGCATAAGAACTCATACTTTACAAAAAATACCGGCCCCGGAACGCTTCCGCTACCGCCTCTGTGTGACGCGGGCTTAAGGGTTGAAAATTTGTTTGAAAGTTTTACATTTTTAATGTAAGCAGCATGTGTGCAGCATCCTTCCGTGTATCGTATCATCTTACATACTGCGGTCACCAACAACCGCGGTCCATGGTGCCAGCCGTAACGCTGACTGGCGTGGTGCCTAAGATTCTTCCCTCCATATGGTTCCAGCAACAGCTGGAATTCTGGTGGGAGCTCCCTGTCCTGTAGTGGACGTATTATTGGATGTTATGATGATGATGAATGTTTGACACACAAAACATTTAATTTAGGTAAAAAATAAATAAACTTGAGTCTGCGTTTGTCGAAAATCATGCCCCCAAGCAAGGGGGTAAAATAAGGGCTGAAACTTGAAATTTCGCAAAGACGCAAGGTGTTAATTTCAGTATGTAACTGAACAACTTTCCCCAAGGAACATAGGTCGAAATACGAAAAACCAAATTTGACCTTCCATACAAAATGCGCTATCAGCTGATGCAGTTTATATGATTTGTAAATAGTGTTTCAAATACAAAACCCTTCATATTTCTGTATTACTAAGTACTGAAAAGGCCGTTCTAAGCACTTTAGTTGTATAAAGCTTAGTGCATAACTTCCCAAATAACGTACGTACGTGTACGATTTCCGGTTGCAAGTCGGCATGAAATCAATAAAAAAAGACTTAGCATAAAGACAGGTATAAAAGCTTCGATAGATAGACCGAAGCCGTGTGACACAACTATTGGTAGAAGTAGGCTGCGAGTCGCTCCAGTTCTCCGCTAAGAGTGTCGCCAGTCCTGAAAGGGTTCGGAGCATTCTTTTGCGTTTTATTATTTTTAATTTTTTGAGTACCGCGAGCAGTTTTCTTTACAACGACTCGACGTTGTTGCCTCTTCCTCTTCTTGATGTAGTGCGTGTGTGATAAGCCCATAGCCACAATACTACCGTAGTGCGTGACGGCATAACACTTGCATCCGGTATCCGACTTTATACACAGCCAAGTGTCTTTCCCCAGATTCTGGTTAGTCTTACAAGTCTTAGATTTGGGCACTTTCCGGAACCGCTGCCCTCCAATCTCCAGCACAGGGTTTCCCCAACGAGATACACTCCAACGCACTGAAAATACACAGCTACTCGAAATTTAAACAAAAAAATCACCTACATACCTGTCTCAATACTATCAAAGGCCTAGTATAAAATGTACAGAAGAAACCTCAAAGTCTACGGTTGAAAATTCTAATCAATAAAACTCTACATTTTACGTATCAAAGTAGGGTTTTCGGGCCGTAGAAAAGTAACTTTCTATGGTCGCTAACGCTATTTATAGAATAAAAATAATATGTATGTACGTGACAAAATGTCACGTGAATCACGTAAATAGCTAATGTATGTTTATCCCATAAACTTTCATTCTTTTCATTCTTGCGTTCACGGTAATAGAAGAGTTAGAAAATCTCCCTGGAGTATTTATTGTATGTTATTAGTCCTAATGAAATAGAAAAGATAATTTTAGCATGTTACTCAGACCATTAAACTGAACAATTTATCCCAAGGAACATAAGTTGAAATACGAAAATCAATTTTTGACCTCCCAAACAAACTGTATCAGCTGATAGCGTATTTTGTGTCGGAGATTAAAAATTGCTTTTCGTACTTCGACCTATGTTTTTTGGGAAAAGTTGTTGAGTTTCACGGTCTAAGTAACATGATAAAATTATGTTCACTATTTCTGTAGGACCCTATCTTGCACAAAGCGTTTTTAAAGTTAAAGCTCGTTTAAGTCTATTGCTGACTCTTTCTATTTTGTTAACGAAGAAAGTGACAGCAAAGATTTATTTAGATTTAAAGGAGCTTTAACTTTAAAGATGCTTTGTGCAACTGGCGGTAAATGTATTAAACTTAACCAGGTATAAAAATTTCTATTATTAGCACTAAACGACTCGTGAGTGTGACACATATTTATGTACTTAAACGGACTGTACTGTCGGCCCCATGCCGTCCATATAAAAAGTAAGTTATCCGTTTAATTCAGTCAACGAATTCTCAAAAAAGGTATATAGAGAGAAATGCTTGGAACAGAATTTTTTACTTCCTAACTTTGTTTGGACTAGTTAGGAGCTAAACATGTCAAAAGTCACCGCCCGTACCCCTAACGCTGGGCGGGAGGTTGTTTGAAGGTCCCATTTTTTGGTTTTTCGCATTTATCTCGGAAACTATACGTCCTAGCAACATAAGACTTTCGGCAATATGAAAGCTGATTAAATTTACTACAAGTTTTATTCAGTCAAGTATTTCGATATCTTGTATAGTTTTCGGGATATTCGCATTGAAGTCACATTGGCTAGTTGACTGATTTTGCCGTCACCCCTCTCTTTACTGGCTATTTTTAAGGGAAATTATCCCTTTTTCAACCACTTTAGAAACATCTGGACTCGATGCAATCACTTCCTCATCACAAACAAAACACTTGCTGTTCATTTTAATGACACAAAAATAGACTTTCAAGAGCGGAATCTCGAAAACTATACAAGATATCAAAAACCGTAATTAAATAAAACTTGTAGTAAATTTAATCAGCCTTAATTTTGCAAAAAGTTTTCGATAACTTGTATAGTTTTCGAGATAATTGCTCTTGAGTCTTTAATTTTGGGAAAAAAAAATGCTTTAAATTTTTACTCTTTTTGACCGGATAACTTCAACGATGCACCGATGTCTAAATAGCACAGATACTCATTTTTCAGGGGGGGGGGGGGGTTCCCATTTTTAGGTTTTTCGCATATATCTCGGAAAATATGCCTCGTAGCGAGATGAAACTTTATGCAAAATTAAATTTACTACAAGGTTTATTCTGTAAGTTTTTTGATGTCTTGTATAGTTTTCGAGATATCTGCTGTTGAGTCTCAAATTTGGAAAAAAATATTTTTGCCTTCAATTTATTACTCTTTTTGACCGAATGAACTATTCAACGATGCACCCTTACAATAAATGCTGGCCGTAGGGTTGTAGCACATATTTTTTTTTTTTCAAAATTAAAGATTCAAGAGCGAATATCTCGAAAACTATACAACATATCGAAAACTTTTTGCTCAATACGTTTTTTGATATCTTGTATAGTATTCGAGATATCTGCTCTTGAAAGTCTATTTTTGTGTCGTTAAAATGAGCAGCAAGTGTTTTGTTTGTGATGAGGAAGGACATTATTATTATATATAGTTTAGGGATACATGCGAAAAACCGAAAAATGGGATTTTCAACCCCCCCCCCCCCTCCCGCCCGGCTTTAGGGGTACGGGCGGTGACTTTTGATATGTTTACCTCCTAACTAGTCCAAACAAAGTTACGAAGTCAAAAATTGTGTTCCAAACATTTCCCTCTATAATTTTTCGTTGATTGGGTTAGTTAGAGCCCATAATATAAAATTGAAATTTTTACTAAATGAAACATGATGTAAAAAATAGTCGTACTGTATTAAAAATATTTATAATACTCTGGATATCACTTGTTCTTAAACACCAACATAGTATTTGTTAGAAAATACTTAGGTATTCTGAAATACAATGATTATTATCTATTATCAAAATACAAAGATTACTTATGACACCCTTGAGATTCTTGGTCCATTCCATGATATTACTTAATAACTTACATAATTTTAACCGAAGCACAGAAAGCTTAAAAAAGCTCTAAACAAAAAGAAAATAAGAAAATAACTAAAGTCTAAGAGTCCTCTCATCTCAAATACAATCTTACAAAAATAGGGGAATGCATACGTTAATTAGTTATTATTGGAATTACATTAGAAAATTACGAATATCTTGTCATTTATTTGTCACAGCCACGGATGCAAATTTAAAAACAAAGTTTATATTCCGAAAAAGTCGGTTTGTTTACCATGTTAATGTTACATTTTGTTTGAGAGAGTTTGCTATAACATCTTGACGGGTTTAACCGTATGTAAATTATTCGTGATCACGGCACATGTAAACGTGCCGAAAAAAATTAATTTCATGGTAAAACCCGGCAAAATGTAATTATAAAGCTACATTTTAATGGCAGCACTCTCATTTTGCTCGACCTTAACAGATCTGTGCCAGTCTTTCTTATCGGTGTGTTGTGGAGCGGCAAAGTTCTCAGGGGTGAAGTTGGGCGCATGGTTGTGTGCTCCCTTCACGCGGATGAAATGTCCCTCTAGCGTGGTCTGCACACGACACAGGCACCCCCTCACGTCCTTGTCTCTACAAGCCCAGTTCAACTTACCACGGTACTGGTTATTTACCCAAAACTTATTGAACTGGAATATCAACACCGACTTTCCGGCTCGAGACGGCAAGAAGAACGCTGTAAAAATAAGAACGTTATGAACCGTGTACCTTAACAATGCCATAAACTTTACCAAATTATAAAAAAATACCAACAAACATATCAACAAACAAAAAAGTTGACCTAAATGCTCAACTACTTCTTTGCAATAAAAAAATAAAAACGTAGAGAAATACATATTTTAATTCAATATTTCTTTTGTCTCAGTCTCCATCATAGAGAATTAAAAAATAAAGATATTAATTAGAATTTCGCGGAAACACGAAAAATCAACGATATGAAATTAAAATTAGTGAACATCTAGAGTCGAATCATTTTCTTGGTGGTCTCCTGATAGAAGCAGGGTTTGTCGTGATCGTGTTTCCCGCGGTAGGAGACGACCTCTCCGCGGCGGTTGGTGCGCGCGGTGGCCTGGCAGCCCTTCTTGCGGCGCGAGCAGCTCCAGTAGGTAGCCGAGCTCTCTACATACGAGTAGCCATGCAGCACCAAGTGCTTCTTGCCGCGCGACGTCGGGATGTACGCGGCAGGGATCGCGCTCCCCTCACCTGTCGGAACCAAACCGCTAGGAGAACATTACGGTACATTTTACATAAAACGAGTGTGATTTATAAGGAGTTTATGTACAATCGGTTTTTTATATGTCACTGGTACATTGTCAGAATCCATTAAACTATAATTTACCTAGTTTAATTATAATCTAAGGGGTACATTGTACCTAACCGGTAAATTATAAAGCAACCGAACATACCTAACCAAATATAAACAAGCCTATTAGCTCGTGAAATTACAATTTAGGCCCCGTCAAATGATAATGTATCTAGTTAAATTGTAAGAAATGGATTATCGACCATTTACCGTTAAATTATAGTTTAACAACAATTGACCTGACAATTTACCTGCGACATATACGTGTAATTCTAAATACGCAAAACCTCTCGGAAGGTGGTTCCAGCCATATAACTGAACAACTTTTGTTTCATAACTTTTTGAAGTTAAATAAAAAAACGATGCTCCATACAAAATGAAAATCTGATTCTCTCAATTTGAATAGATTTTCAAAATTTTATTATTTTATGTTCCAAAAGTTGTAAAACAAAAGTTGTTCAGCTACATGGGTAGAACGAGAGGTTTTGCTTATTTGGAATTACACGTTGTTCTTTTTATCTTTAATGAACATGAATATTAATATGAAAGAATCACTATTACTAACTACATAACTAACATACATTTATTTTACATTGGTTACACACTTCTGTTCTCTGTTTAGACTAAGTGTTCAGACTAGACTGATCATTTAATTCATTGACTGAAGGATCGGAAGTCGTACATTTGGTTGTGAACTGGATTTGGAGCGACAGAGGGTGTTAAAATCAGTCTGGTTTTAGTAAACGAATTAGACGATAAGTCCGGCGATAACAAACTAAGTTAGTAAGTGTCGTATTGATCTCCCTCTTAACTCTGAGATTGCATCTTGAAAGTACATCTTGAGAGCAAACTCACACTTGAGGGAAATTTACAATACGACCCTAATTTTCTAAGATGCAATGAAAAGGAATAAAGAGAAAGTCATCAGTATCATTAAGATTATATTGTGTAGATACTAATTCAATCTTAAAGATTAATACTCTTGATAAAATGTAACGTCTTTTATAAATCAATACACTATATAATAATACATTATGTATCAAAAAGTTGTAAAGACCAGCTAGAAAGGAATGTTTAGTACATCAATTATTATTATAATAATAGTACTAAGACGGACCCTAAAAACCTTACGTCATCGGGTACCATAAATGTATATAGGACCTACTTGTCGGTTTGAAATTGGATAGGCTTCTCTAATATTTGGGGTTGTCTGAGAAAATTCTGGAACGTTTTGTGTAGAAGGTGATTACAAACAAATTACGTATTAGAGTTAAAATTTAGGACCTAGCACATCAGGAAGCGCACAGGAATAATAGGTGGCCTTGTCTAACCCTGGTACTTTTTAGTCAGGCAGGTTTAAGAGTCATTAAAAAACTTGCACTCGGATATTCTCCAAGCTGAGGGCAGGCAACCAAGTTTTCTTTAATTAGTTAAAAGAACTATCCAATAATGTGATTGAAATCTTTGATATCGTATGCAAATTTTTCTACATAAATCGCTCTAGGATTTGCTTAGGCGTACAATTAAAAGACCTATCTTATTTTAAACCACCACATGTGATTAGATAGATTACAAGAATTATTGTTCAGATGTCAATGAACAACATTTTGGTGGTTCCTATCGTAGTAAGTACTCGATTGCGTAATGTTTTTTTATCCGCCCACGTACTATATCTTGGTCCCAAGGTATACAAGGCACTTTTTATCACTTACTTTTCGTCATATATCAACAGGGATAAAATATTGGTCCACGTTAATATCGTTTATAAGTACATTACAAAAATAATATAATATAAAATATTGTCATAAGACTTACACAAAAACTTATCACATAATTGGCATTTTAAATCTAGTGCATTTTATGTAACTTAGACGAAACAATTTCACAAAATACTTACTATAACGTTTAGAATTTAATAAACATGTTTAAAAATCTTACTTCTTCAATTTAAAAACTATTAAAGCCAATTTTGATAAAGGAATCTTCCGTACCTATCTACAGGTATTCCTCTACACGTTAGACGATTTTAGGCAAATGCGGGCAAGGGGCCGATTAGCCCCAGTTACCACCACTTTTAATGCCTCGTGCGGCAATGGGGGAAAGTAAACCCTTGCTTGGCTTGTCGGACATTAGTACTTACTACTTGTCTAATAATATCAATATAGCCAAATGCGTAGTCTTGTTAACTTCAGCCATTTACACCGTTTATGAGTAAAATGCATCATTTTATTATCTACTAAAATAACAACGTAAAAATATTAAATCGAATGCACCGCTTTCAAAATTCATCTATGATATGCCTATACTACTAGACAACTAATGGAAACTTAATTCAAATTACTGAGAATGCTTAAAAATTTTACAAGCTAAATTAATTCATGTCTACATTGTATAGTTTCGAAATAAGAAAAAAAGAAAGAAGATTCACTGTTCGATTCAACGATTACACACACAAAATGTGCATGCATATATCAATAATGTGTATGTATAGGTAATGTATATCATAAGAATTTGGTCACACATTCAGTTTGCTATCAGATTAGTTAGACTGATGCCAATTTAATTGTTGCAGCACGCCCAGGTATGCGCTGAGATAGCATCGAGGCCTGTTATAAGCCGGACACTTAAGGTTTTAGAATAAATAGTTAGCAGAGATCTCAATACATTGCGCAGTACGTACAACATCAGCGATAGAGTAGTAATTTCTCTCCCCGACTCATCATGCGCACGGGCACCTTGCTCCTCAACAGGGTTGAGCTATTATCACACCGGCGGCACTCTGCTGGTACAGTTGGTGACCCCGACTCTGGGCCCAACCTTCTGCAAGCGCCTCAATAGAGTCGAGCCCATTGCTACACCAGGGATCAGGCCGTACATAACCATCAAATTAATTGTCTAACGGACCAGACGTCGTACAATTCATTAGTTGACAGATTAACGGGATTTATGCCAAACTGAGCGCGAACCTGCCAAGCAAATTACTCGAAACAACAAAGTGTCGAGAGTTAAGGAAGAAATAGGAGCGTGAAGTGAAATTGGTGTGTGTGGACACAGATGACATATGATGAGGGTTTAGATACTTGGAGATAGTTGGCGCGCTTACCGGAGGGCGAAGGTCCGCGCGCTACTGATTATTTCATTTCAGAAGAAACCAGTGCTAAAGCGTCAAGGGTCGCGGAAGGAATAGGACCAGACAGCGAGGATGGTGTGAGGGGGTGAGTGAGTGTTTGTGGGTGTGAATGTGGATCGAGATTCTTGCGAGAGTTGGTGCGCTTTCCGGGGGGAAGGTGCAGCGCCCGCGGAGGGTGATTATGCATCCCCTTCACCGCCACCACGTTTGAGCCCAACATGTGAATGCGCGCCTTGCAGTTCGTCTTCTTCGAAGTACAGCGCCAAATCACTTTGTCACGCAGCTTCGACTCCTCGCAGAATGGGAAAGTGTTCACCATCATGATTACCTTTCCTCGACGAGACTTCAGGAATTTGATACCTGCAGGAAATTGTACCATTAAATACAAGTTGTTAAACTGTAAGTAACGAATTAAGGAGTAAATAACCATCTTCTTACACAGACGTATAGGTGGATAAAAAATAAAAGGAAATTAAGACATAAGAATATAATTTATTACAAGGAATAATGGCAACTTAAAAGGAATGAAATAAAACTCACGGTTATTATTTATAAGTACAATTTAATATGCTTTCACAAAACGTACCCCGTACAAATAAGTATTAATGGTAAGTATAAAATTACACTATGAATAAGACTTTTTATATGAGTAGTTAACAGTAAATGAGGTAGATAGTTGATTGAAGATAGTAACTGGGAACGCGTGGGGAGCCGTGGCGGTAGCCGCTTCGCATGACGCTTACGGTAATATTGATGAATTTCTCTCAAGTGAGATTCATCTCAAGAACCTCTCGTCCTCCCTTTGGTATTCCTCTTGAGAGCATTCTTACACTTTAGAGTAATTTATCAGTACGACCCTTAGTTTGCCTAACTACAGAGATTCATAATTATTTAACAATGTGAGCAAATATATATTCACTTTATACATTAGAGAAAAATTCGAGTAAATTATAATTGCACGAATTTGAAGACAAGATTAAGAGAAAAGTTATTTTACATTACATTATGAATAAATATATGTATATTCAAATCAATTCACAGAGAAAAGTATACACCTAATTACAGTATTTAAGTGCCATAAGGTGATTTGTGATGAAATCGTATCTTAAATAATTGACGTCTATTGTCATTTGCTCTCAATATTAAATATGATAATAATATATATTTTTGATTAATATGTATTCCCTACCATGTTTAAAATATACTGATTATATCTTATTTAAAAATAACTATCGCCACGGCTCGTTCACAAGCAAATAGCTACAACATTGTAGGTTAAATTTTGCTTGTGATTTATGTTTACAATGAGTTTTGAAATATATAGATCGTGTCAAAATATTTTATTTTTTCGGCTGATTATAGGAAACTTTGATTAAATGATTTCCTTGTAAAAAGTGTGCTGTTTTACCAATAATGAAGGATTTTTTAAATTTCTGACATGATCTACAACGCACCTAGAAAACTCGTGAAATATCCACGCATAATAGATACCTACTAAGATAAGACATAAAACTAAGTAATCTAAATAACAATTAAAATTAGCAAAAATTTGTACTTAAAAATCATAGTTGTAGATAAAAGCCGGTCATTGAATATTTAAATTCGTCTAGCAACAAATCAATCAATTTACAGAAAACAATCCATAAAATATATTTATGCAACAGTCTCTAATGAGAGGTTGCTAATATTAAAGTCGTCAACAGCGAACGATTGAGTACAAGTTAAAACTAAGCAAAGAGGTAGTTGAGTTTCCATAGAGGTAAATAATGTAAGCGCGCCGGACCCTGCGCAGCCCGCCCTACCGGCACTACCGGCACCGACACCCGGCACCCGGCGGGCCGCCCCGGCGCGCGCGCATATGCTACCTTACACTAACTTATCCTAGACACCTTACTCGAGTAAAGCTTGTGAGTATTAAATCGTGTATATAAAATTGTATAATTAAACTAATCTGTAAAACCCGTATAAAAAGTGAAGAGGTAGTCGATTGAGCTTAAGTACTTAAATCAATCCTAAAGAGCACAACAACCGTATATTGTAGCCTGCACGCTTCGAATAATGCCGAGAAAGAATCGAACATCTCTACCGAAGGTACACAACACGTATCGATTTATTCATTAACTACAGTATAATTCTTAAAGATTAAGGAGGCGGACGTCTAATTGTCTAAGTAGCAATATCTGAAACATGTAAAGTTAAATTCTCAAAATAAATTAAGTATTTCTAAGTACAGTCATGGGATATCATATTGCTTTGATCCATAGAGTTCCCGTATCAGTCACCGACGCGTAGTCGGCGCCGGCCGCCGGTACCGGAGCGCGGCGCCGAGCCCTTTCTGTGCGACCCTTCCGAGTGCCCGCCTGGCCTCGAGCCTACAGCTACGTGTGCCGCCGATCCCCGACCTGTCCACCCTGTTGCTAATTGCACCTGCACTACCTATATCGCCGCCGTCCGCCTAGCGTGCTTACTATTATGCTTCCCGGATCGATTCATTGAGCCAACACTAAACCAAACGCTAAAATCTGCAGTGTTCCGGATATTAACCACCTATCTAACCTTGAAATCCTTATGAGCTGATACCATAAACATTCAGATAGCTCATCGCCAACGCGAAGTAAGGGCGGACTTTAAGTTCTTGTTTTAAAGATTTGTCTTTATATTCCAAGAGGCGGCAACGGATTGACTAAACTATCGTTAGGATGGCTGATTTAGTATCAATAGCGTGTAGATCACTTATGTGAATGGGATAGAGCCGGTATGGCTGCATGACGTTGGTGCGTTTGGTAGGTACAGCCGTTGAAACACGTGTCATGGTTTAGTAAACTAAACGATCAGTAGGATGGCTGATTCAAGGATAATTTGATACACTACACAGTAACTTTACGCACAGTATAAAAACTGACATGATACGTTGGGGCGTTTACTCGTAGTAGATATAGCCGTTTGAAAAAAAAAGGTGGGAGGAACTTTCGAATAGAGGACTGATTTTTTTTATATGGTTGGTAATGACTATCCTAACAACTTTTACTCTCTCAAAATTTTTTATTTGAGGCTTAACTTTTGAGAAAAAAAGTAATTCAAAAAAATTTGTATGGAGAAGTAAACACGTGTCAAGGTTTAGTAAACTAAACGATCATTAGGATGGCTGGTTCAAGGATAATATGATACTCTACACAGTACCTTTACGCAGAGTATAAAAACTGACATGATTCGTTTGTGCGTTTAGTAGATATAGCCGTTTGAAAAAAAATGTGGTAGGAACTAAAGTTCGAATAGAGGACTGATTATTTTTGATATGATTGGTAATGACTATCCTAACAACTATTATTCTTTCAAAATTTTCGATTTGAGGCTTAACTTTTGAGAAAAAAAATAATTTAAAAAAAAAATTATGGAGAAGTAAATGTTTTATTTTTTTCTGAAGTTGGCTGGATTTGGCGGGTCTCTGACTAGTATGCCAATACTGTTTAAGTTAATTTGGTTCTAAAAAAATCTCTTACTAATGCGCGCTTTTCCGTGAGATGTGTAATCCATACAAATTTTTTTCAATTATTTTTTTTCTCAAAAGTTAAGCCTCAAATCAAAAATTTTGAAAGAGTAAAAGTTGTTAGGATAGTCATTACCAACCATGTAAAAAAAAAATCAGTCCTCTATTCGAACTTTAGTTCCAACCACATTTTTTTTCAAACGGCTATATCTACTAAACGCACCAACGAATCATGTCAGTTTTTATATTGTGCGTAAAGGTACTGTGTAGAGTACCATATTATCCTTGAATCAGTCATCCTAATGATGGTTTAGTTTACTAAAGCATGACACGTGTTTCAACGGCTGAACCTACCAAACGCACCAACGTCAGGCACGCAGACCGGCTCTATTCCATTCACATAAGTGATCTACACGCTATTGATACTAAATCAGCCATCCTAACGATAGTTTAGTCGATCCGTTGTCACCTCTTATACTATTAAAACGTATTCATGCAAACCTTTACCACAGAATACCATATCCAAATTGTTCGACATGAACATGTAGTTAGTAGAACTTCGAAAATTCATACATACAATAATTTGCCCTTGCGTCACGGTGGCGACGAGCTGTTACACATTTAACATCCTTATTCGATTCGATAAATAACCCTCACCTAGATGCATAATGCTATAGATCTCAATGAGATCTCCTAATCTACTTACATCGCGACATGTTCGACAATCTACCGATCGATCTTCCTCTGCCACTGGTCGCCGTCCTATGCAACACACCACAACATCTAGTTCTCATCCAATACGGTGTAACACACTCACATTACCATTACACATAAACCAACAATAGCCATCGCTGAATCTTAAGTAAACGACACCTTATCCCCGATATAATTACTTATTCTTCTAATTAGGCTATTATAATAATAATAAATTATGCTACAATTCGTATGCCAAAAGGCGTTCAGAAAATATTTCCTGGTCGTTAAATTTTATCGTGAAAATGATTTTGTCTTCTCTAAAAATAACGTGCTTACAAAATCAACTAACTTTTAAAGACAAGTAGTGGTCGTCGAAAGTTTTGCGCTATTCGAGAGCAAAGTTTAGTCCTCTTCGTTGCAAGGCGTATCCACCAGGAGGGGTTTGGCGGAGGGGCCGTGCTGGGCCGAGGGAGGCAGCGCGTTGGGCGAGGGTTGTGCGCCGGAGCCGCCAGTGGCAGAGATGTTGTTGGCGGCGTTAGCGGTGGCAGTGGCGGTGGCGTGCGCGGTGGCGGCGTACAGAGCGAGCGCGTGCTGCAGCTGCAGCAGCTGGTGGTGCGGGTCGAGCGGCGCGGGCGCGCGGTGCCCGCTCTGGTGCGGCGTGCGCACCACGTAGCGGCCGTCCGCGAACCGGCGCACGTTGGGCGGCGCGTGGTTGTGCGCGTAGCGGGAGCGCACGATGCGCTCGTGACCCTCGGGGCCCTCCGTGTTCACGTCCGCCAGGCAGCGGGACGTGAGCCGCGACGAGCAGTACCACTGTTTGCGCCCGTGAGCCAGATTGTTCTTCAATCGAAATGTGTAGCCGCGATGCAGCAGAAGACGACCTTTGCCGGCACGGATGAAGCGCGCTAAAACAGAACAACAAGTTAAATTACATGCCCTAAAAGTCGTGAAGAACATTAATTAAACTAGTTTATCCTAAGGTCTTATTACTACTACTGCTACTTGGAGAAGGACAAAATTGAAAAACAAACAAGAGTTATGCTGACGTATATTTCGTAATCTAGGTAGGTACCAATAAAATAAAAAACAATAATATATCCTCATTATATTTGTCACTATTACAACATACAAGTCATACCACGCCACACATCACAAATTGATTAGGTATCTACTAAGAATTTCGTATTCTCTATGAGACACCGCTAAATGAGCAAAGAATATTTTGGCACATAAATAAGAACTACTTTTTGCTTGGCACTGAGCATGTCGCTATTCTACTGTCGATTAATTATGATTTAGAAAGTAAAAAAAATATTAACAGTATTAGTATAAATAATTAACAAGATCAAAAATCACAGTAACATATTTTGTTATAATAGAAAAACTGGGAAGACCAACAAACAAGATCGCCACTACATCCTATCACAAATAATTTTTTTATTTAATTATAACGATGTAATGTAACTTTATTAACTGAGGTTAACGATTTTTGGCACTACATTGAGACTCGATTACTTAATGAGATCAAATAAATTGCAAGAACTGTCTTAGAAATCGCAATTTTAACTACTTCATAAGACGCATTTATACTTAACATACAAATTTATTACTTAGTTATAATATTATTTGGCAACCAGTAGGAAGTATTTTCTGCAAAAATAGATTGACTAGAATATTTACTTATTTGGGATATTGTACCATCAGTAAGTTTGGCAGTTCAATTTCCATCATAAACTAGCGGCAATCATTCAAATATGAAACATTAACTTAGCTAATTAATGAGCCTACTACTTCCAATATTACCAAATTTATGCACGTTCACAGTAATTTGTGATGGAAAATAAGTTCAAAATAATCAATTAGGGTGTTTTTTCATTGGTCCAAGACTCGATCGACAAACCTAACTAACAAAATTAGCCGGTCGATGGCCGGTGATATAAAATTCACCAACCCTCAAAAATTTGGTCTATTTTCAAGTACACAGATACAAGTGGTTCTCCGAATAGCGGAATTCGTATTTTCGTCCTCTCCGTCAGTATCAGAAATGCCTTAGCCAAATAGGCTACATTGGTCTTGATGTGGTTGTAATAAAGCTGTTTTCGAATTATAAGACATCCAAACCTCACACAATTTGTTTGGAAACTAATAGCGAACCACCCATGCACTGGGGTCGAAACTGTCAAAGTCAAACCGAGGAAGACGCGGGAGCAGAAGCGGCGTCGGCGGCGAGGATGGCGTGGGAGGTTGCGAGGAAGGGGGAGGAGGTGGCTTGGTGCTACCCGCGCGGCGTCCGTTGCGGCCGGCGTGGTTGTGCTCCCCGACTAGCTTGTGCAGAGTTCCCTTCTGCGTGTACGCCTTGCAGCCACACCCCCCCATCGTGCACCGCCACCGCACGATGCCCGAGCGCATCGTGTGTGCCGCGTAGAAGCTGCGCCCGCGCACCCACAGTCGCGGTCTCCCGCCCGGGCCAACGCACAGGCGCACGTACTTCTCTACCGGAATAAAACAACCTTACAGATTATGCCACAATACAGGATGAAAACATAAAGTGCCCAGATTACAAGTAAAGACAAATTTGGCACCGATAGGCCAGGGCTACCCAACAAAAAACAGGTAAATCGGTTGGACAGTAATGCGTTGGTTGGGAGTAACTATTGCCTTCTATTGTCCGACAGGCAACCTGTGACTCGTGCGAGCGCATAAGATAACATGGACATATTTTGCCCGTACTTGTAATCTGGATCTTTATGTTTTCACCCATATCCACCACCATCGTCCATCATATCAACCAGGGGCGCTAAGTTTAATAAAAACCCTTTAGTGTTCGTGGGTACTCAATGCTCATTTCTTGACTTGTTTTATAAATTGACGTAGAGCTTCACCCACTTTATTCTTCTCGTGAGACTGGAGCCTACAAGCACCCACGGAGTCAGCGCTCCATCAACTTTCAAGTAGCATGCAAGTAGTTACCACATCCACAGGTCGCATCGGTATTTAATAACATATAATATAAATGGAGGGTTAGCAAAACACATGAGAATTCAAGAGTATTAGTTTATGTTATGAGTTACAGTTACATTCAAACAACACATCAATATCCATGCGGTTACTTGTTTTAGCAACGTCAAAAAAATAATATCTACATAGTAAATAAGTATATCATCCACCACTTCAGTTTCAGTAAATAAACTTATAATATTATCAGCACTGATGTTGAACTAATAATTAATTTTCCTAAACTAAGCTTACAAGAGACTAGACAATGACTAGTAAATTTATTTCTATAGTAAAAGATTTTTCTCTACTAAGCTCTCTTGGCTTTACGTATAAACTAAAACATATCGTAACTCCTATACCAGAGAATTATTGCCAAATTGCTTCCTATCAGAAAAAATGCCTACATCTATCACAAAACAGTACAGATTTGCCTATCATAATACGAGTATCTACGAGTAAGTAAGTAATATCCTTAATGTCATCATTTATTATGATTGAGCCAGCAAATCATTATGCGTGGAGTGCGTACCTACTTACATGTGTGGGACACACCCAAGTATGAGTATGATCTAAACAACGGAATTTAAATTTGTGCTTGTTGTTTTATTAATCTAGACGCTCACGTATTTTATTGTAATTACCTATGCATTAACCCCTAAAAACGTACAAGTGTCTAGGTCTAATCATTATTCGCCTGCCCTTATCCCAAAGTCAAACAAACCACAAATAAAAATAATTTACATAGAGCATTACTTTGCATTACGCTGACAAGCGGAGGTGACTATGGTACTTCTCCTCCACATTTTTCCAGCAAAAGCTAGAATTCTGGAGGGAGCTCCCTGTCCTGTAGTGGAACATTTCATGGGATGTTATGATTACTTTGTTGAACTAATAACGAACTTATCACATTTATGTTCAAAAACTGCATTAAATACTCGCTTGCAAAATATGCAGACCGCATCCGCATTATGATTTCTGATTATAGACCATGAGGGCACCACAAGTTATCCTACATCATCGAGACACGAAATTTGCAACTTTGTAGCGAGAATAGTAGCCTATTAGATCCTCAGAACGTTGGACAGCCAATGCGCAACCTGACATGTTCAGTGCAGTTAGAGAGAAAAGTTGTTACGTCATAGAGTACACGAATTAAACCTGTTCATAGTAATAGCAGAGGTACCTACGTAAATAAGTAAAGAACAACATGTCTGCCTTACACCCTCTTGGCAATTTCGCTAGTCAGACCACGAAATGTGGTCGGACAATGTGGGCCACTCTCGCTACGAAGTACAAGTTTCATGTATTTGATGACGCAGGAAAACTTGCAGTGCCCTCATGGTCTAGTAGCTTTATAGTACCCCATTGATGCATCCTATGAAGCGTGATCAAGCGTGGCTAAAATAATTGCTTACAGCCTAGACTCTCCACACAAAGTAATCACCTGATCGGCTTAATATGACTGTATGGGAAATCCATACAGGTGTTTTAAGGGGCTGATAAGAGCTGAATTACCTCCCTTTCTAACAATGGGCAGAATGCGCGTGCTAGAATGGAGCGGATTCGCGTTGTTTTACGTTTTTCGCTCATTTTTGCATTTTTCTCAAAATTTGTATCCATAATTTTAATTATAAAACAGCTATATTATTATGCATAATATATTGAATAATGTGTATTTTGATTAATGGGTACTTAAGAAAAACGCTTTAAAAGCAAAAAGCAGAGGTAGCTTTGGATTTTTTTATGGCGAACAACATACATACATACATACATAACATCACGCCTCTTTCCCGTTGGGGTAGGCAGAGACCACAGTCCTCCACCTGCTACGATCTTGACATACTTCCCTTGCTTCCTGTACTTTCATCAATCCTTTCATACATGCTCGTCGGTTTAGGGTACTTTTAACCTGGCCTTTATTCAGAACGTCCTGAATTTGGTCCTGGTACGTTCGCCTAGGCCTTCCCCTTCCAACGTTTCCATTCACTCTCGCCTGGTAGATCTCTTTCGTCAATCTTCGTTCATTCATCCTCTCTACATGACCAAACCATCTCAGCATCCCTTTCTCGATTTTGGTCACTACGTCTTCTTTTACGCCACACCGTTCTCTTATCACACTATTTCTAATCCTGTCACTCAATTTAACACCAATCATACTCCTTAGCGCTCTCATTTCCACTGCATTAATTTTACTTTCATGCTTCTTCTGCCATACCCAGCTTTCACTGCCATACATCAGTGTTGGTACCAAAACTCCCCTATGAACAGCCAAACCAGCCTTGTGAGACACCTTCTGACTCCTCATAAAGGCGTGCAGGGCACCATTCACCATGTTTCCAGCATTCACTCTTCTTTCAATATCACTTTCACACTTTCCATCTCTCGTAAACTTTGAGCCCAGATACACAAACTCCTTCACTTGAACGAACAAAATATATGTAATCGTGTTTCAGAGTCGGCCATATTATTGTGAAGATGCTTAATTATCACATTTTTATTTTGACGGCCATTTATTCATCACTTTTCGTTAAAACCTGCTCAAGTAAGGAGTATTTAGCTCTTATCAGCCCCTTAAAGCCCACTCAAAAGTTCAGTGTCTTTTACTACTTTCGGAAAGGCCACAAAAAAAAGAAACGAAGACATGTTTAATTCAGGCTAAATGTAAATTAGGTGTTTCTTGGGACTTCAAAATACGAAAATTGATAATCAGATTCCCTATTTACTGACTTTTACGGTACGTACCAATAACTAATATCAAAGATTTTTCAGCAGTCTGTCATTTTGAAATGGTAACACGTTAGTTAAAATAAGTTATCATCTTCATAATATTTCTATCACAGTTTTTGGTACAGATTTCATTAAAATTAAGAATTAATCATAAAGAATCAATAACTAAATAGATACCAGTAAAATTACTTAATTTTTGCTTACAGGCAAGCAAATTCTAAACAGAGATTCAAACGAAGAGATTTACGCCCTATCGCAACGCGACACTCCTGAGCTGTCGAGTATTACAATTAACGAAATCGTTCGATTACGATTACAGTTATACCTACTTTTAATATAAAAGTAGATAAAATAAAATGAACAAAGATAAATGGTACGTACGTTGGTAACTACAGCACCGAGATAAACATATTGGTAAGGATATTCAGGTACTTAATCTCATTGCTGGTAAACTAAAGGTAAATAACTAAACTAAGAAGAAAGAAGAAAACCTTTCCTTGGAAGTCATACGCAAAGACATTTAGTTAGTGAAGTCATGGGTTAAGTTCGGCTTAAAACTTGAACAACTTAACTGGACAGAGTAGTACCGCTCGCTGGTAGAGTCAAGGGCACCTCAAGCTTAACACATGAGACTTTGTATCGCGCTTATTTTATTCATCGCGAAGAGACGAAAGTCGCACTGCGAGCGTTAAGCTTGACCTGCTCTTGACTGTACTGCTATCTATTCTGGGACTGAGTCAATTTTACATACAAAATTAAATGGACCCGTGCGCATGGAAGTTTCGCCAGTATGCTCTTTAGAGTTCCGTCCGTACTGGCGCATCGAGGATGTCGATATCCCACGGTATTATTAATACGCTATAAAGTTTATTTCTAGGACCGCACAACAAAGTTTGTTTGTAATGGAATTGTCGATTATAGCTTTTTTCTAATATAACTATGCTAGTTATAGACATCGCATTATGACTTAGACTATATAATACTAACGTACATTATGATATTTTCCGATGACATTTTTAAAACCTTTATAGACTATTATTTTAAAAAGATTTTTAGTTAAGCAAACTTCGATGTTCTTCGATCTTTTCTAAGACATTTGTCATTTAAAAAACCGGCCTAGTGAGAGTCGAACTCGCGCACAAAGGGTTCCGTACCTGTCTGTCCACCAAGATATACTACAAGCTTTTGCCCTTTGATTTTAAAGACTCCGCCTCCACTCAGACTTGACCACTCTTTAATAAGAATGTACTTGAAACGGGAGCTCACCTTAATTTGGATATAGGTAAATGGTTGTGAGAAAAGATTAATATTTATTGATTTTACACTTTTATCTTTACCTGTGCTGTGAGACTGATTTCCAAAGATTCTAGGTCAACGGAAAGTACTTCAATTTGTAGCTTTCGGTTTGGTTCATAAATGTATGGAATTGGAGATGGGGACATAAATGGCGTTATCTCTTAATTGTGTAATCGTAGCGGCTTGAAATTTTCACATCTTCAAGGGTATATTTACCTTAATATTTAATATTAATTTCAACTTGACACCTTCATCCGTTCGTGAGAAAAAGGGTCTTGACAAAAAGACAGACAGACGGATAACAGTGATCCTATAAGGGTTCCGTTTTTTTCCTTTTGAGGTACGGAACCCTAAAAATACGACAACCTATTTCCGGACGCACAACACAAGTAAAGCCCTAAAATGTGATACTCCACTTGACTAAGTTATCACACTTAAAATTTTTATAATACCTTAATGTTAGCCCCTAAATTTAACTACCTACTGGGGGCGATAGTCCATTGAATAAAAAGTTCTAGAGTGCGTGAGTTAGTAACGTAAGATGTTTCTTCGGAAACATGTCAAGAGTCCCTAGGTAATAAACATACTAAAACCGCGGGACACTAGGAGGAGCCCCGGAGTGGGGGGAGGGGGGGGAAAGGGTCCATTTTTTAATTTTTCGCTTAAATCTCAAAAACGGTACATGTTAGAGAAAAACTTTCAAGGAAAAGTTGAAAGGCCATAAAATTATCTACAAGTTGTACCTAAACAATTTTTTCCTATATCCTACCGTTTCTAAATTACACGCAGTAAAAATGATTTTGGCTCAAACAATTTCCCCATACTACATACCCATGTTTATCACATCAATCGATCAAAAAATATTTCTTTCTTCCAAAAAACTCAAATGTGCAACTTGTGACTGGTACTGATAGATTGCTCTTAATTAGGTCTATAATTGGTAAAATAAACACATTCCTCCATGGAAGCCTTTAGGAGGAATCGATTGTCAAAATATTATATTAGGGTAGTTTGAGTTACTGAACTTGATCATTTTATTTTTTTCTTCCAAAAAACTCAAAAGTGCAACTTGTGACCGGTACAGATAGATTGCTCATAATTAGGTCTATCATTGATAAAAATACCAGATTCCACCACGGAGGCGTTTACGGGGAATTGAATTTTATTAGGGTAGTTACGATACTTGACCTTTTTATTTTTTTTCTTCCAAAAAGCTCAAAAGTGCAACTTGTGACCGGTACTGATAGATTGCTCTTAATTAGGTCTATAATTGGTAAAAAAAACACATTCCTCCATGGAAGCCTTTAGGAGGAATCGATTGTCAAAATATTATATTAGGGTAGTTTGAGTTACTGAACTTGATCTTTTTATTTTTTTCTTCCAAAAATCATCATCATCATCGTCATTTCTTACAATCCACAACAAAAACGGAGAAAAAAACGGTCGTCTGCGGGCACCCTAAGTTGGTAAAATAAAAAGTTTTCGAATTTTTCACCTTTATGGGATGTAGCTCGAAAACGGCTGCGAATAGAAAAAAAATATTTAGGTACAACTTGTAGATAATTTTATGGCCTTTCAACTTTTCCTTGAAAGTTTTTCTCTAACATGTACCGTTTTTGAGATTTAAGCGAAAAATGAAAAAAATGACCCTTTCCCCCCCTCCCCCCACTCCGGGGCTCCTCCTAGTGTCCCGGGGTTTTAGTATGTTTATTACCTAGGGACTCTTGACATGTTTCCGAAGAAACATCTTACGTTACTAACTCACGCACTCTAGACCCCCCTTGGAGGGACTCATTCAATGGACTACGATGCTAGCGTGGTCGCTAAATTTATGATTAAAATTTGACAGGTCTAAAAGTGGTGCTGTCTTATTTTTAATTATAGCCTTAAATTTAGCGGCCACGATTCTAGGCCCCCACTGTATCCTAAATATCCTAATAATAAAATTGTTTCCTAGTATTCTGTATTAATACCGAATATCAGAACGCTTGGCGAGCGAGTCCGATTCGCCATCAACCGGTTTTTGGTTGTTTCAGCTCTATCGTGAAAACGGTGTAATTTATTATAACAAATAAGTGGTGACCATAGTGTACACACCGGCGCTCGTCAGTAGATACACTTTTCGGGCGTTTGTAGCGTAGCGCTTGTTCAGCTTATACTAGTTTTGTTTCCACTTCCCAAAAATATACCGCGCATCTTTGCCGTAATTCTGGGACGCTCCTCCAAGAGAGCTCTCTCTGTCCAGCAGTGGACTTTTTATGGGATGTAATTAAGACACGGAACTCTCAGAGCGCGAGTCCTATTAACACTTAGCGGGTCTGATTGACGTTTTTGTTCAAGTTGTTTAGCGGTCGCTAGACCCAAACCACCTCGACGTAGATAGTAATATTAGTAATTAATAATGTTATTGAATTAGCCCAATGTCACATGCAAGTTATTGCTAAAAAGAAGCCTAGCTCTTCCTAGTAACGTTTCAGTTTTCTAAAAACCAGACGTGCATTCACAAGTACAAGATGCGTCCGGCACTGACTCAGGAGTTCGTGAGGCCCCAATGCGGACTAGCGAATCCTTTCCTTCGACAACAAATGGGTTACCCGTTGTCCGAGCTGGCTACAGAGACTTCATGTACATTTATATCATGTAGGTACCAGAGGGCTCACGCGAACCAAATAAGACATCCAAGTCCCAAAAAAAAAAAACATAAAGGTCGTCGTCACACAGCGAACGTGGCGTGACGTCGCTTCGACACCGCCGACAACGGTACGCGATAAGTTATAAATGTTCTAATACTGAACTCTAGGGGTGTCATTCAGAGACGTTTCGTTAGTACGGGGCCAGCAAAACCCAGGTCTTACCTTGGTCTAACTAATTTCGCTAGCACGGTAATTATTTAGCACTATTTGTTCTTGGTCTATGCCCGTGAAAAGAAAGATGTCACGTTGAGTGACACGTGTTCCGGAGAGGTAATTATGACCAGTGACAAAGCTAGACCAAGGTGAGACCTAGGTTTCGCTGGCACCGTGCTAACGAAACGTCTCTGAATGACACCCTTCAAGATACAGCAGCGCCGCTTGGCCTTGAAGTGTCGCATCGGGCCACTCCAAGGCATCGGCCCGTTCGTTATAGCAGCTTGAAAGAGATGAAGGCCCATTCAGACCGCGAGTTCAGAGAAAATTGATGTTTTTGCCATTCGCGTGCGCGATCTGGTTGTAGCCAAAGCCTCTTTGGAGCCGACTTTTCGATTAAAACAATTTTAAGTTGAGTTCAATCATCGAGCATAGCTTTAGCCTGTGCAGCGAGAGCAGCGT
Source organism: Athrips mouffetella (assembly GCA_947532105.1). Taxonomy (NCBI): domain Eukaryota; kingdom Metazoa; phylum Arthropoda; class Insecta; order Lepidoptera; family Gelechiidae; genus Athrips; species Athrips mouffetella. The sequence continues at coordinate 21,980,239 of OX383964.1, read as the reverse complement.
GTGTGAAGGCGCGTTGAGCGGCGGCGGCGACGACGGGGGGATCGTGCGAGTGCACGTTGCTCAGCGCGAAGATACGGTCGTGTAGCGTGTGCGCGTACGCTCGGCACGTGCGCCGCGTGCACCGCCACCGTACCTTGTTCTTCTCGGGGAACACCTTCTCAGCATAGAACGAGAACCCTCCTAATCGCATATGCCGCCTGCCGCGATTAGATATCACGAACTCGACTGCAAAACACCAACTTATCACTATTCATGCACCATGTACTCGTTAATGAAGGTTAGTATATTATAAAGCGCGCTTTACATGCATAGTATTGACTGTATATATGTACGTATTTTATTGGATTTAAGATACTTTTAATAAAAAACTGGAAAGTGGTTATAAACAAAACTTTTTATTTACTCCATATTATATCTATTCCGATTGAGTTATCACGATCGCACCTAGTCACGCTATTCGCCGGCGGATATGGTTTCGATGAGGCTCTCAATACGCGCGTGGTTGTGGGCGTGCGCGGTTGCGTGGGGCGCGTGGTTGTGCGCGTGCGCGCGTGCTTTCAGGCGGCCGTCAGCGGTGAGCGCGCGCGCAGGGCAGCCCTGCCAGCGGTTGCGGCACGACCAGTAGACACGCGCGCCACGCCGTTTGCGCGCGCAGAACCCGAAGCCGTCCACCACGAGCGAGGGAGCGCCGCGCCGCGTCACCGTGTAGCGCACCTCACCTGCAGCGGCAACACGATCCCCTAAATAAACGCTTTAATTACACTCGCGCGACGCGACTATATTGACGTTTGCTCCATACATTAAAATCAAATAGTAAAATTTGATTTTAGGTATGTAGGGGATCATGCTGGCGCTACTGCTACATTACAGGCATAAGAGCACGAGCCTGCACTTTTAAATTAATCTACAGTGAAGAGCAAAGAACAGGGGTCGGTAGTTTTTCTGCCTTACATTTTCATACAATGATGGGCTTAAAGTAATCATCGATATTTTATCAAAATCTAATAAAAAATACGAATCTGATTAGTCAGATCTTTGTATAAGAACCTTGTCAACAAATTTTTCAAACATTGTACACATCTAAACTGTACAGGAAAACTCGTGCGTCACTTCTAAAATTTGATCACGGAAAATACTCGTATATGGGAAATCTCACAAAAAGAGCCAGCTCTTTTTTCTTCTAAGTAATGTAATGACTTTCCTGGATACTGTAGACAGGTGTGATCTTCGAGAGATTTGTCGACAAGGTTCTTATCTAAAGATCTGACTAATCAGATTCATATTTTTATTTGCTCGTTTGCCCACTTGTAACATAAAAAAAAAGATATTGGGGGATTACTTAGAGCGAAGTGAAAATGTATGGCAAAAAACTACCGACCTGTTTTATTTGCTCTTCTTGCTCAAATAAATAAAAATGAAATTCTGCACGTTGGTAAGCGCATCGAGAATTTCTGAACCGATAAAGCTAATTATTTTTCACATAATGAGATTTTTAAGAAAACAATTCTTGGAAAAAATACTCGGAAAACTGGAATATACAACGTGTTAACGGAATAAGCGAAGCGAAATAGTTTGTTCAGAATCGAGAGTAGAATCAATTTCATGGGTTTTTGATAGGGGTAATAATTTTTTTATTTTTATTATTTAAATTTTTGCCGCTTTTATTCTAAATATTTCTGTGAATACGCGCGTTGGCGGCCGGCGCCGCGCGGTTCATGAGCGGTGAGGAGGGGAGGGAAGTGGGTGTGGCGTGCGCGGACTAGAACAACGATGAAACTAGAACAATCATGAAACTTTAAAATATCAATATCAAGAAAAAAAATATTTTTTTAAGATTTTAATGCGGGAATGGATTTATCATAAAAATCAGTTGGGGTGTATGAGGGTTTCTCTTATTACATTAACACGTATGGAAAACTGAAAGTGCTCTTTCCTACGGAAATTTTAATGAACTTGTATTTTCGATTTAGCCAAACTGAGCCCAGCAACGAGTGGCAGGGCACTACTTATTCCCAATTAGGCCTGAAATATACTTATAAGGCATACGGCAAGGGCAAAGGCCAGGTGAGGAGAAGGCACGGTGCCACTTCAAAACTTGTTCATACAAAATCGACGCGTCGTAAACTATACATAAGCGATGTGGTGCAGGCATGCCGCTTCGCCGCCTGCTGCCAATGTCGCGTCCGTGTCGTATCCGTTCCACGCCCGTGCCGTGCCTGCACCTCACACGAACCTTGCTCTCGCCATATGCCCTTTTTTATATTTTACCCCTAAAATAAAACGCTACCTTCTAGACATATTTTTTTATTCAAACCTAGCGCTAAGAGCTCAATACTAAGAAATCACATTGTTTTCTTATAATTACCTTAATTATTCAAAAAATATTTGAATTCAATGTAAGTATGCATTCAAATTTAAAGAGTGAAAGAGTCAAACTGATTAATTCATTTTAAAATATGGAATCCGAGTTATACAGATCAGCTCACTTATGCATCATCAATATTTTTTGAAGAACATTTGTTTGTATTGATTCGAATCTTTCTTTAAAAAAATTATGTATTAAATAATAAATCGATTTAATTCTTGGTAAATTAATAAGGTTATGAACCTAGGGCAAAATCAAAACTAGACATTAAAATTCTGTACAGTTAAGAATGCATCTTACCTACCTACATTAGGCGAAGGGCAGACAGAAGAGGTGCGGCACGCCACGCCGCGATGTGTATCGCTTCTGATTGTTCAACGCCTGAGGCGCACACGTTTGTCCAAAATGTATGAGAAGAGGAGCAGAGAGACGACGAGGCGGTTCACCACTCGGCGCGTCTCGTGTCGCCTCTTCTTTCTAGCCTTCGCCTAATGTGACGCCGTCATCATAATTAATTTTTTAATTAAAGACAAAAACAATAAATCTAAGTGTTTATCTCACATAGTGTAGAACTTAATTTTTATGTCAAGTGGGCAAACGAGATTGTTATTAATAGCATAATTTGACATTAATAAGACAGTGGGTGCTGACCACTTACCATCAGATACCCCACCTGCTAGATAGAACTGAGATAAAACTTATTCATATACTAGTTTAAAATAATAAAGATCATTTTGTCAGTCAGCAAAGCGCGTTGCCCAACCTGAGAACTAAAATGATATATCTCTTGTGCCGGTAATTTCCTGGCTCCCTTACATTCCGAACCGAAATACAGCAGTGCAAACACTGCTGTTTTGCGGTAGACAGACTTTGCACAAAAGCCCTACCAGTTTCATAATAAACAACCTTCTTAATTAAAATTAAAGAATAGTTTAATAAAAAACATTTTGTCAAGATTTTTTCAAATCGTTGGCGGAGAAAGATCCAAGTCCCTAACACTCACTTACTTGTACAACTGTTAACTTGAGGTAAGTATTTAATTGTGCTCTATTTTTTTGAATAAACAATTTTTATTTATTTATTTATTACGGCGCCGCTGTATGCACGATGCAGACTTAATTAAAGCAATCATAAAAAAAAACACACACACACACAAATACATTACAAAGTAAAGGAGTATATTATACTATATTTGTATTAAATTGATGGGCAGGTAACTACTTCTCCTTCTTCATATTTTCGGGAGATCTTAGCCATATGATTTTCAGAATGATTATGAACAGGATTTGTTACTCTTAAAACATTATTTTTGGATGTGATCCTGGCTCGGCAACGTTTTCCATATTCCATGCATCTCCAAAAAGTGCGGCCACTCCTGACACTGTCCGTAACAAAGATGTATGGTTCATATATTAATTGTAGATGTCCGCTTTTCGTCTGGATAAAATGCAGATCGGCTTTTGTATTACTGTTAACTGCTCCTAAAACTAAATGACAATATTATTTTAGATAATGAATTTTGTAAATATTTAAAAAACAAATTGACAGAAATTAGAAACTACCTATCTACCATCAGCATCCTATAGCTTATCGATTAATAGTTGGAAGTGTCTAAACAGCCACCATTGGTTTTTTAAACAGAACAAATAGTCTGCGGTTAGTGGCAAGTTAAGAATAACCAACCACTATCGGCCGTCCAAATTAAAATAATATCCAGCCGTTAGTGGCAAGTTAAGCACTGTATCTGAAAAGCCATCATCGGTCGTTATGGTAAAAATTATTATTAGGCTGCCGTAAGTGATCACTTAAGAACTGTGTACAGCAAAGGTCAGATTCAGAAAAATATTAAATTATAAATTTAACTCCAATTTGACTCGAACTAATCGCCCAGGCTTCGTCATTCAATTTGCTTAGCTTGTATGTTTTTTGACGTGGAAATCGTGGAATTAATCTAGTGTGAAGTAACACAAATGATACTAAAGTGTCTACTTTTCAAGTATTTTTATTTTTATGAGATTTATTAATAAAGAATAACAAATTTCCAAACTTAACTACTTTAACCTTTTTTTATCTCTTAAGTCCTATTACTGTTAAATTATGGCCTTTTGGACGGCCTCTTGGTTTCGAACAACTGGTAACTTTATTCTTTGAGTACTAATATTTTCACTGCTTTTAGTTTCTTTACGAACATTTTATACATCTTGTGTCGGCTCAATAGTGGTTTGTAAATTTTGTACTTTATTCTTTTCCTTTTCTTCAACTACATCTTCTTAGGTCTGCTTATTAGTTTTTTGTAAATGTTGCACTAAATTACTTTCTTCATCATCGTCTTTATCTTTTGTCGGCTGACTAGTTGTTTGTAAATTTTGTATTTTACTGTTTTCTTCTTCTTCACCTACACCTTAGTTTTTTGACCTTCGGGATATTCTGTTTGATCTGTTTCTAAAAGCTCTAAAATAACTGTTTGTTTTCTTTGACTCCATAAATTAATAATGGCATTGAGTTGGTTGCAGTGAGTTTCAAAGTCATTCATACTGTAATTGGAAATAATTGATGCATTTTTTTACATTTTATTAGCTGTTTTGTACTTTTGTTGAGCATTAAGTATGCGTTTCTTAGATTTTATCGTTTTGGCCCTGCATATCTTCAGTGTCATTGGCAGTTGTGACATCAAGATTATTTACTTTTTTCAAGCATGTATTAATCAGACTGAAATTGTGTTACTAATTTCAAATAAAAGGTTTCAGGTGAATCTGTTTCAACAGTTTCAAGACATGAAACTTTCTTTTTAAAATCATATTACGAACAGTTTGTTGGCGTTTGAGTTTGGCATGCTTATAAACAAGTCTTTATTCACAGGGTGGTTATGTTTTCAACTATATTCACAATTTTAAGTTTGGAACCATCTTTGGTTAACACCACCTTGATTACCATGGGACAGTTATCTTTACAAGTAGAAGATTGCCGTAATCTACTGCTTTCGGACTTACACTCTCTGCCACTTTTTTTACATGCATTACTATAATATTTTAATGTTGGGTTATAAGTTTTCAACTTTAATGGACACACAGCCTTCATCTTTTCTATTGTTCGGCATTCCCGTTTCCATAGTTGTACACAGTTTTCTGTCTCGTAGTTACGAATGAATTGATGAAGAAGTTCTAAAGAAAGAATTTTAAACATTTAGTGTTTTTAATTATCGTATTTTCTAAAAAAGAAAAGTTAAGTTTTGTTTTTAATAATATAGTGCTAACTTCACTGCAATATTGATAAGAAGGCAACACAGGTTTCTGAGATAAATGAAAAAAACTAAAATCAGGGTCCCGCTTGATGGTGGGGAGGGGGGAGCGTACATGGGATAAACGGAGAATTTTCTAGACATGTTCAGGGGGACCTAAGGAACAGTGTGTAAAAACAAGAAACCTCCCGCCTTAATTTAGCCTATGTTATGTTTAGTCTTTTTTGAACTAGAAAGATTTCGGCTTAACAACATTGATTTCTGAACTCTGCGGTGTTCAAAACCTCAGAAAAACTTTATTGTCAGATCTGGTCCCGTTTAAAATCGTACCTCTAATAGCCCCGGCGGCGGTTCACATGTGATTTTGCCTTATTGCATAAAAACTACGATCTGTTTTTGTTTGGCATGTGTGGTGACTTTGGACCTTATAAAATAACCTTTCGAATGATATACAGGGTGTTTGGTGCATCGTGTGCCAAAAGGAAGTGGCCGTTAGGAGAAATCATCTGCTATCCATTCAGCCCCCATAACCACTTCTAAGCCCCAAAGTTTTTTTTAAATTCAATTTTAAAAAAATAATTTGTAAAATATCAAAATTCTACATTAAAACTCAAATTAAAAAAGTTATGGGTCTAGACTCCAAATTAGATTTTCATTTCGTTGTGCACTGTTGTGTGGTTCTATCGATACCAAATTTACTTTTAATTCTCATCTAGTTATTTTTTATTGACTCTCAAAGTTTCCGGAAGAGGTAAAAACCAACTTAAACTTTAAATTTACATGGCTATCAAAAAATAACTAAAGACGATTGGGATCTTCCAAACTCCTTAAAAGTTCTCTAGTCTATCTTCTTTCTAACGGTATACAACACGTCCTAACAAAGTAATAACAACCTAACATATTTGCTAAATTAGTGCAAGGGGGCGTCCATTAATTACGTGAGGCGTTTTTAGCGATTTTTCAACCCCCCCACCCCTTTTGGTGAGATGTCGTGAGATCTGGCTCGTCCCCGTCCCCCACCCCATAATCTCACGTGAGATTTTTACCCAAGACCCATTTTTAGTGTAAACACTTTTATTTGTGCTACTATGTGGTGGTCGCATAACAGAGGTACATAATATTGTGTAGGATTCAATTAGTTAGATTTTACTGGAAGTTTTTTTTTTGTTGAATTTAACCTAGTACGCTTGCAATTATACGCTCTTTTTGATAAAAAAAATACGCGATATTTGCCCCCCCTCTCCCCCACGTGAGATTAGGTGAGATTTGGCTCGACCCCCTCCACCACCCTAAACACCTCACGTAATTAATGGACGCCCCCCAACGGGTCACGTACGACTGATATTCAAAATTCGGATTAATAAGGTTTCTTGCGGGAAAAGGTAGCAAGGAGTTTTACATTCTGATAATTAAATTATTTTATCTTAATAAAACTAAACATTTTATTTACGAAATTGATTTAAATTTGGAACAGATTGCCATTTACTCATTGCCTGTCATTGTTTTTCGACATTTTATTTATTTGGAAAAATTTTATAGGCTAAATGTCTGAAATTCGTGTCCTTTTGGTTAAATTTAAGCCCAAGTCACACAGAGCGGTCCGGAGGCGGACCTGCGGGAAGCGAAGGCGTTCCGGGATCGGTCACACAGAGGTACCGCGCGGAAACCGCGGCGGGACAGCGGCGCGGTAGCGGTCGGTGTGACAGCAAAAGGGGCCATCTTGAAAATTTCTGAGTGATATTTTTTTCCTGACGATGGTACAGTGACGAAGAAGAATTGATACTGTTATTAGCGTTGTAATTTTAAATAAATTCTTGTAAAAAAATACAACGTCAAAATTCGCGCCCGGACCGCACCGCACCGCGCCGCGCCGCTGCCGCTCTGTGTGAAGGGTTGCCATGAACGCAATGGAATACAGCGCCCGCTCCCGCCGAAAGTTCGGCCCCGCGCCGCGCCCGCTCCGCGGGGTTGTACTAGCGGCCCGGCCGCTCCCGCGCCGCACCCGCTTTCAAGCCCGCGTCACACAGAGGCGGTAGCGGAAGCGTTCCGGGGCCGGTATTTTTTGTAAAGTATGAGTTCATATGCACCCTGTCACATTGAAAAGCGGTCGCGGCGCGGTATTTTGTTCCCGCCAAACCGCCCCGGACCGCTTTCGCAATCATACCGCCTCTGTGTGACTTGAGAATGTGACAGGGTGCATAAGAACTCATACTTTACAAAAAAATACCGCCCCCGGAACGCTTCCGCAACCGCCTCTGTGTGACGAGGGCTTAAGTTTAGTTAGATGCAAAAAACGCAGTTTGTAAGCTATTCTTTTATTTTGTTACTGTTATTGCTTTCGTTAAATTTAATAAGTATATTTGTTAAGTTTCCTTGCTAATAGAATGGCAACATTCTCTAAAGTAGAATATGCGGATATTATGATGGCTTAATTAAGGAGCCGCCATTTATTTCAGAAGTCCTAAATGTATTTTACGTATTTTAAAAATTAGAGAATGTCGCCATTCTACTAGTAACAAAATAAAAGAATCGCTTACAAATTGCGTTTTTGCATCTGACTAAACTTAAAATTTAACCAAAAGGGCGCGAATTTCAGACATCCAGCCTATACAAATTTTCAAAATAAATAAAATGTCAAAAAACAAAGACAGGCAATGAGTAATTGTCAATCTGTTCCAAATTCAAATCAATTTCGTAAATAAAATGTTTAGTTTTATTAAGATAAAATAATTTAATTATCAGAATGTAAAACTCCTTGTACATAGTCCCGCAAGAAACCTTATTAATCCGAATTTAGCAAATATGTGAGGTTGTTATTACTTTGTTAGGACGTGTTGTATACCGTTAGAAAGAGGATAGACTAGAGAACTTTTAAGGAGTTTGGAAGATCCCAATCGCCATGTAAATTTAAAGTTTAAGTTTATTTTTTACCTCTTCCGGACACTTTGAGAGTCAATAAAAAATAACTAGATGGATGAGAAATGAAAGTAAATTTTGTATCGATAGAAACACACAACAGTGCACAACGAAATGAAAATCTAAATTGGAGTCTAGACCAATTACCTTTTTTTTTATTTGAGTTTTAATGCAGAATATTTTGATATTTTGAAAATTATTTCTTAAAAATTGAATTAAAAATCATCTAAATGGATAGCAGATGGCCTCTCCTAACGGCCACTTCTTTTTGGCACACGATGCACCAAACACCCTGTATAAACCATAGAGGTAGAGTGGTTACGTTTGGAAATATCGGCGATTAACTTCCTGCGCGCTGAATACCCGACCAATATAAGTAGGTCAAAGGGCGGGAAAAATTTGCAAATTCGCAACTGTCATTTTTTTTTTGCAAGGTTGTTGCGAATTTTTGTAAGGCGGAGCTTAACGGGTATTCTCCAGTGCTAGATGGAGTTATTTATCTTTAATTCAAATATGTAAAAAAAAAGTACTAAAAAGCATTAAAACTCGTGCGCAGCCGGGGCGGGCCGCTAGTAACAAAATAAAATAATATAAATCACTAGAAAAATAAACTAAGTACATTACTTGCCGAAAGAGATCTACCAGGCGAGAGTGAATGGAAACGTTGGAAGGGGAAGGCCCAGGCGAACGTACCAGCACCAAATTCAGGACCTTCTTAATAAAGGCCAGATTAAAAGTACCCTAAACCGACGAGCATGCATGAAAGGATTGATGAAAGTACAGGAAGCGAGGGAAGTATGTCAAGTTCGTAGCAGGTGGAGGACTGTGGTCTCTGCCTACCCCGACGGGAAATAGGCGTGATGTTATGTATGTATTGTATGTATTACTTGCCAGCAGCCTCAGCACAATGCCCTAGAATCTAGGGCCTATTATAAAAATTATATCTAGTGCCAAATATGGGGCAAAGTTTGCCCGACAAATGTCAAAAATTTATTTGACCTTAGATATAATTTATAATTTTTTTCTTCTTATTTAATAGCCGCACTCTTGTTGGTGGAGCAATCTCCATTTATCTCTGTCCTCTGCCAATGATTTAACATCCTGATGAGACTCAATGTTAACCCTCTATTTTATTTGGTCAAAATAAGTGCATCTTGGTCTTCTTCTTCCTCTCCTACCTTCAAATTTTCCTTCAATATCGGGGGGCACGGCAGTGCCCCCGCATTTCGAGCAAAAAAAAAAAGAAAAACGGGGTGCGGCCGTACCATCCTTTTCTCGAAGCAATTCAGGCCATTTTCGACACCCCTGTAACTTCATTGTGGATAAAATTAGAAGCCTGTTTTTTTAGTAACCAAACAGGCATAGTATAAACACGGTATATTACAAATTTCATTCAATTTAAACCAGTAGTTTAAGAATTATAGCAAGTCAATGTTACTCAATGTTGTCACTGACTGACCGATCATCAAAACTCTAAGGCACTTCTAGCAGACATAGAAGCTTCAAATTTAGAACGGAATTATTGTTTACTGTATAAATCAAGGAAAAACTAAAATATTTTAAAATTTTAGTGTAGTTTTCTAGTTTTACCATCTACATTAATAACTTTGTATTCCCATATAAACATATAGGATTACAAAGTTACACTTGCAGCGAATGAAGCAGTGTACCTGTAATGTATAATATAATGGAATAATAGGTGTAGATAGGTAGAATAATTGGTGTAGATAGGTACCTAGATATAATTATATTCAAAAGTAACTTGTATAATGGTCAACGGAAGACTACCTATAGAACTAAGAAAAGCTCATAAGACAGAGATCTTTATGAAAAACCGTTGTTAGTAGTGTCATGAAGTAGAAGGTACCGGAAAGGAAAATAGTAGGATTATCTACATAAAGAAATGAGATGCCATCAAAAACATAACTTGTAAAAAACCAAGCCTCGCACGCAACTCAGTTCTTCTACCGTAAAAAGTTGTGAGATCCATGTAATACCAAGTCGCTTAATTTATTATTTTAAAATAATTAAATTATTTCCAAAATAATTTTTTATACCAAAAAATACACTTCCGACAAAATGGATAAATGACCACCAAAATGGATAAATGATCACCAAATTTATGCTGGTCAAAATTAGCCGGTTCGGTTAGGTTGTGTTAGGTTATCTTGCGACCACAACGCACGAGCCGAGCGAGCGCAGCGAGCTTGCCGCGGCAGCGGCCGGCGAAGTGCCAGAAGCAAATTTGGTGATCATTTACTAAATTTGGTGATCAGTTACTTATTTTGGTAAACAAAATTTGGTGAACATTTATTTGGTAAAAATGTTACTATATCTGGTGGTATGTTTATGTTATGTTTTGAGGGTAAAGGGGCCGGGCTCCTAATTCCCGACGGCCACTGCGACCTGTGCAGATCTATTGTAGCCAACCCTTTATGTTACATTTCCTCGGCCACACCGACAGCCTCAAAGAAGCTGACAATCTGCCTAGGATTGAGAGTTCGAGCATCTTCAGGGTATAGTATGTGTCCTCCCGTTTCCCGACTTCTACTGTGAGTTAGTGCATCACAGTGGCACATCAGGTGTATAGGCGTTTCATCGTCTTCTGCACAGAATCTGCAATATCTGGTGGTAAGTTAAACATAAGCCATTTATTTAGTCCCTACTTAAGGGTCCTTTTGTTTTAAGTTATTACATAATTAGCTAATCTACATATACAATTAGTAATAAGTTTGAGATTGTTTAGTGCGATTGCCAAGTCGATCTATTGATTTAAAACATAAGATTTTTAATATTGATATGGTCACTATAAGATGTTGTTAGATTAGCTAATTATGTAATAACTTAAAACAAAAGGACCCTTAAGTAGGGACTAAATAAATTAAGCGACTTGGTATAACATGGATCTCACAACTTTTTACGGTAGAAGAACTGAGTTGCGAGCGAGGCTTGGTTTTTTACAAGTTATGTTTTTGATGGAATTTTTTATACAGTACAAAACTACAAAAGACTTTTGACATTTATTCCCATGTCTCAATATTCCAATTTCGAAATCGGAAGCAGATTCAAAATAAAGGTCATTGCCTGCCTTGTTTTTCATTGTGCAACTGTTACTCTTCATAATCTTCGTTCTACATAGGCTAAGGCAATATTTCCATAGTACCACATAGAGCCCACTATAAATAAATAACTGTTTCTAAAAACAAATAATAACTGCAACCTCCTTTGGTAACAACCTCTTGCTTAAAATGTAAAGCATACATACATGCACTCTCATGAATGTGCTTTACAAAAAGTGTACCACCTTGAAATAAGTTTCAATTAATTTTAATTTCCTAACTGAAATAGTAATTTATTTTCATGGACATAGATAATGTTTTGTATGCAACTATACATAATTAGGCTTTTTAACACTCAAACTGCCTTTTTTGTATATTCGGTTTTGTCTGATATCAAAACAAGCTCTCATGTTAAAAACCTTAATTTACGTTTAGTTGAATAAATAACTATATAAGCTGTCAGTAAGTATTATTAAAGAATTTTATTATTATGTAGCCTTTTAATGTGTCACTTTGCTGGGCAAAGGCTTCCCCCTCTTATACACCAGCTATTAAAATTTTTAAAAACTGACAACTACTTCCTCATAATCAACAAAGGAGATGTTTTATCTTTGGCCATCTCTATGTAAACTTGATAGAAAAAAATACAAAAATATACTCAGGTTTACTCATCAACTCTCTTTGTTTACAATCCGGTAGTTTGACTGACTGAGAAAAGTCAACAAAAATATGCTCACCATGTATGAAAGGATTGATGAAAGTTCAGGAAGCAAGGGAAGTATGTGAAGATCATAGCAGGTGGAGAACTGTGGTCTCTGCCTACCCCGACGGGAACAAGGCGTGATGTTATGTATGTATGTATGTTGTGTGCTAATTCTAATGATGTATTTGGAGTCAACTGACAACTGCACAAAGACTTAGCCGGGGTCACAGTAATCTCAAATATCTCCTTTCAAAACATGTGTAGTGTAGTTGGCCAAAATTTTCATATAACACCCATTTAAGGGTTAAGGGCTAAACCACAGACTAAACCACTGATGAGCTAGTGAAGTGTAAAACGTCTCCTAGTCGACTGGGTCAAAAAACTTGGTTAAGTTTTACAAAAATCAAGAAATCTCTAAAAATCTTATGTTTCAGCTAAACTTTGTTTGCAAAAGTGAAAAAATATCTTTTTTACTTGTGAATTGATCATTAATACTAAGGACGGAACCATAAATGATCCGTAATAGCCATTCTAGGCATGATTTAAGACACCAATTTTTTCCTGAATGGAAATTGAATTGGAATTTGGAATTTTGTAAAATTATTATTTTTCAAAATTCTTTATAAACCTACTTATATTCTCAAATTATTGTTTAATTTATATGCGTATAATATACATTTTCTCATTAAATTATTTTGATGAGCAGTATTTTCACCAGAAAAACTGTAGTAATAACATTTTCAGTCAAGTCACATATTTCTCAGGGAGAAAGATAACAATTTTACGTTTTTAGGATTTCATAAAAATCCATACACTTTAGTATGGAGGTCCCTCGTAAGAAATTGATACATACGCTTATGGCGCCAGCCTTAGCAGAAAGTGCTGCTATTTAAACATCCTTGAGCTAAACTGTATAATATGGACCATCAAATTGAAAGCAATTCCTTTTTTTTTTTTTTGGGAAAGGTGATAAAAATTGTTACCATACCTTACTTAATAAAAAATTTCGTAAGAGGCGACTAAGGGTTTATGAACCAGGGGATGGGCAGCAGCGACTTCCTGTGTATCAAATCACCTTACATACTGCGGTCACCAACAACAGCAGTCACTCGCCATAATGCTAACAACCGTGGTGACTATGGTAAATCCCCTCCAAAGTACCACATATTTTTGGTGGACATGTTATAGGATGTTATGATGATGACTCAGCAGCCACTACTGTGAATTGCTCACTTTGTGCATAGTGCAATTTTAGCCCTTAAGATTGCAGTTCATCTGCACAACACAAATTAAATGGTGGTTTTTCCCTTCTGACCATTACTAATGGTCAACCTCAGTTGTATTGTGGTTACATGGGAAGTGTTGTCCAAATAGATAGATAGACCACTTTCTTCGCTGACCATATAGGTACATGCGTCATGGTCATTTGCGTATGCTTGTTGTTCTTAAAATATTTCAAAAATATCTTCCATTTATGAAAAAGTATTCCATTTATCTACTGGTTCTCCCAAGAAAATCAATTACTTGCATTCCAAAACATTACCCTGATAGCAGGACAGCTCTATATGTGTGATCAAGACAAGCTGCTATCAAAAGAAATTATTACCTGACACGAAACGGCCTTTTAACAATTTAACATTTCACACTCTTCTATAGGCCCAGGTATTATCTTAGATAGTTGACTGCTTGACATCTTGAAAACCCTAGACATGGTTGTTCTGTCAGACTGACACGTGATATTGCCAGCTAAATACCTTCCTACGCTGCAAAAAATTATGATGTTTGATTGTTTGACATCAAAAGCTTGGCACTATGGTAATCAACATTTAATTGATTTGATATACACCTAAATCTAATTCAAAAATTCTATAATCCGTCATTACTAAATAAAACTTTTCTGCATCTACATACTAATTTTGTACTAAAAATATGCAGCACAAACTCCTATGTGTGTATCATTTATATTTCAGAAGTTACTGTTAAACCTCGTAAGTAACACCAATACTACAGAAACTACAAAATATTTGACAGTATTGGGCTCTAAATTTTTCAAAAATTTACCTGTGCACATAAGAGATCTAGCAACGATGAAAATAATCTTACTTCATGAACTGTGATGTGCCTGTAAAGAAGGTACTTAAGTCCTCCATAAAACTGTTAAGAACTTAAGTTATTTATAGATAGGTCGGTAACTTAGACCATTACTAAAAACAAACTAGTTAAAGTTATCTCTATAATTTGTAGGTTATGTTTACAAATTTGCAAGCTACACGAGCAAAAGGCATATAATTTTCAACTATTAATATATGTGACGGTAGGTACATTAGATTCGCATGCACATTAAAGTATATTTGCGTACATCGACGAAGAAAAATAGGAATAAACGTAGTAGACAAATTGCTCCACCACGAAACGAATGCATTCATTCATGGTTTTGATAGGTAGGTACTTACGACTTTCTGCTTCGGCCGGAGCGGAAATGGGTTTGAATCAAACTCCTTGGGATTGATGAAGCACTAGAACACAACACTTTACAGACACACATTCATAATTTACATACATTCTCTCACTTGAAAACATGGAATACATTCAACGTAAACACCACGGTAGATCAGGAACACACTAGGCACTAGCAGATTATATTATTAGTAATACCAATACACTTCACAGCATACAATGTCAGAAATAATTTCCAATGTCCAAGGGAACTATTAATGTTCAGATTTATATTAATAATCACGAAAATAGTAAACAATCTTCGAGTGACACAAAATTACGACCATAGATCAGACAGACCTCACCGCGTTAACGATAGATTAAAGAAGAGAGTGAGAGAGACAACTAAAAACCTTTTTAGACGTCGCTTATTCAACTCGCGCTGAATTGGTGCTGCCAGTAACGGATGGTGAAAATAATATACTGGTCGAAAACAATCTTATAGAAAACATATTTGACTTTGTAATATTTTGATCATGTATGTTGTACAAAAGGACTTATTTAAAAAGTACAGCTTCAAGATGAACCCTGGGCACCGCAATCTCAACTAAAGACTTTTGGAGACGGAACGAAGCCGATGGTAGAGCGGCGTCGTTTCCACGTCCCCGAAGTAAATAAAAGTCGAGCTAGGTCAGTATATATTACAGCACTATTTACTCGAAGATTACAGGAGTACAGATGAGCTAGATTACTTATATCTTAGGTCTAGGTACAGATTCTTGTCCAAGCTTCTCACTCGACAAAGGTGTCCGTTTTCCCAGCAAGCCCGTGCGAGATATAGCCAAGTGGCATACACCAAAATTTAGTGGAAATTGGTTCATTCCATCAGTAAAGTGTCAGATTCAGTGCATCAAAACTGACGACACTACGAGCTGAAAACTTTGGGTGGCTGTAGAGACGTCTCGTCAGCCAGCCCATTCTATACAGGAAAAACTACGAAGATTACATAAAAGCAAAATAGTTCTATTACTGCATGTCTAGTGCAATTGATTGTAAAAAAGCCGAATCGAAAATGTCCATATGGTAGGAGCACTTCATCAATAATTATGGGTGGCTGGCTGGAGAGACGTTTTCCCAGCCAGCCCATGTGATATCTCGGAACATATAGTAGGTAGGAAGATAAAACAAAGCTTAATATTTACTACCTACTCGGAACAGTAGGAAGCAAATATTTCAAAATCCTAGCTCCACTAACTTTTGAGATATTTGTATTTTTTCATGGGCTTGCTGGGGAGACGTCTCGCCAGCAAGCCCATGCTGTAACTCAAAAAGTACTGCACGTAGAATGCTGAGCGATATACCAATAGAGAGTTCATATTTGATGCAATAAGCACCAAGAAAAATGAGTCCCCAGGTCTTACGGTTTCGGTGCTAGAAACAAAAATCATTTTCCCGCCGAAAATTTTGAATGCATGATGTGAAGTGCGACGTTGCCGTTCTGTGCAACTCTACATGTTGCTGTTAGAGCATTCAAAAATCAATCTTGTATCCTTATAGTTAAAAGGTACTGTAGACGCACGTGTATATTATTTGTAATTTGAGAATAGTTCGGGAGACGGTGTACTTAGTAAAAGACTGATTGGTTAACAAGAAGTTTTTATTTATTTGTGGACAACATGTTAAGAACGAAAGAGATAATATGTATTTTAGCTCACGTGAAGACTAACTGGTGCCTCAATCTCTTTAGCAAACGTGACAACTGTATTCTAGGAGGAGATGTAGGTTTAATGGTCTCAGTAACAAACTAAATTTTTTAAAGTATTCTTAAATTGTCCTGTAATTAATAAGTTAAGAAAACTGATTTATTAAATAAATACGTGAGCCAAAATACATATTATCTGTTTTGTTCTTCACATGTTGTCCACAAATAAATAAAAACTTCTTGTTAACCAATCAGCCTTTTAAGTACACCGTCTCCCGAACTATTCTCAAATTACAAATAATCTACACGTGCGTCTACAGTACCTCTTAACTATAAGGATACAAGTTTGTTTTTTGAATGCTCCAACGGCAACATGTAGAATTGCACAGAACGGCAACGTTGCACTTCACATCATGCATTCCAAATTTTCAGCGGGAAAATGATTTTTGTTTCTAGCATCGAAACCGTAAGACCTAGGGACTTATTTTTCTTGGTGCTTATTGCATCAAATATGCACTCTCTATTGGTATATCGCTCAGCATTCTACGTGCAGTACTTTTTGAGTTACAGCATGGGCTTGCTGGCGAGACGTCTCCCCAGCAAGCCCATGAAAAAATACAAATATCTCAAAAGTTAGTGGAGCTAGGATTTTGAAATATTTGCTTCCTACTGTTCCGAGTAGGTAGTAAATACCAAGCTTTGTTTTATCTTCCTAACTACTATATGTTCCGAGATATCACCTGGGCTGGCTGGGAAAACGTCTCTCCAGCCACCCATAATTATTGATGAAGTGCTCCTACCATATGGACATTTTCGATTCGGCTTTTTTACAATCAATTGCACTAGACATGCAGTAAATGTGGAACTATTTTGCTTTTATGTAATCTTCGTAGTTTTCCCTGTATAGAATGGGCTGGCTGACGAGACGTCTCTACAGCCACCCAAAGTTTTCACCTCGTAGTGTCATCAGTTTTGATGCACTGAATCTGACACTTTACTGATGGAATGAACCAATTTCCACTAAATTTTGGTGTATGCCACTTGGCCATATCTCGCACGGGTTGCTGGGGAGACGGACACTCGACAAAGATGATAATAATTGACAATCAGTCGCGCGCTGTCACCATGACAGCTGTCAAAATATAGGGGGCACAGACGAGCATTTACTGTGACGCCACAGACTCAAATGCAAAATATATTTACATTAAAGTTAAACATTTATAGAGCTTAATTAAACTAATACTACTATTAATAATCCCCTATAATAGGTACTATTCCATAGTTCCAAAATTTTGTAAAATTATTATTTTTCAAAATTCTTTATAAACCTACTTATATTCTCAAATTATTGTTTAATTTATATGCGTATTATATACATTTTCTCATTAAATTCTTTTGATGAGCAGTAACTTTTCTCAATAACATACGCTTTTAGAGATTTTTTGAATACCAGGGGATCACTTTCATCTTGTTTTGTTTGAAAAAGCTTAATGTAATTTTTTTGGATCGCAAATGAGAGACCGCTGATAAATTCTGTGGAGTTGTTTTCTAGTAGGCTTGGCAGCCCCGAGCTAGTTAGCGAGCATATTCAGCGCGTTCAGCGACGTCAGGCGCTCAAACACCGGATACACGGTCGGCGACAAGCTCCCGACAGAGGTCACCTTGGTTTGTAACCATTTGGGTCCGTTTCAACTACACGGTCGCCGACTTGTTGACAATAAGCATTGAAATAGATTAAAAAACACGATGTGGTGATACATAATGACAGTTGACACTGACAGTTCTTGTATTTTCTAGTTCCGTTCCAAACAAATCACTGTTTAGAAGAGTTTTCATATCTTCTTTGTCACAATATTATCAACAGATTTGGGACAGCGCTAGGATGTGAAGCAGCTATACACGCCACTCGAACTTTCGCGATGGACGCGTGTAACTCCAATAAGGTCATTGTTAAGCTTGATATATGCAATGCATTCAACAGTGTGGAGAGAGACACGGTTCTAGCGGAAGCGAGAGAAATGATCCCGTCGGTGTACCCGTTCTTGTACCAGTGTTACGCAACAACTTCGAGGCTCTATTTCGAGGACTCTCCCATTGAGTCGCAGGTAGGGGCCCAGCAGGGTGATCCATTGGGGCCTCTTATCTTTAGCCTGGCAATACACAAGGCTATAGAATCCTTGAAGTCACCTCTGAATATCTGGTACTTGGACGACGGTACTATCGGCGGGCCGCAAGTTGTTGTGGAGCAAGACATCCACCACCTTTTCCCCAAACTTGAAGAGATGGGTCTCAGGGTCAATACCGCTAAGTGCGAAATTTTCCCGTGTGGGCGCAAGCAAGTTTGCCAAGTTTTCAAGCGCTTATTCCGGACCTCAAAGTTGTCAACAGGGACAATTTTGCTCTTCTCGGTGCCCCGATCTTTCCCGACGCCGTTCCCGCCGCCCTTTTAGAAAAGAGGGAAATGCTACTGAAGGGGCACGCGCAGCTTAAGCATCTATCGGCTCACGTCGCTTTTGTATTGCTCAGGAACTGCCTATCCCTTCCAAAGCTCACGTATATGGCAAGGACTAGTCCAACGTGGTTGTTCCCTCAGGAAGTTGCCGCGCTCGATGATGTCCTGAAGTGTTCTTTGGAGGACGTTATCAATGTCAGCCTGGGTGAACAGGAGTGGCGACAGGCCAGTCTCCCAGTCCGTCATGGAGGCTTGGGGGTAAGGAGAATGCAGGACACTGGGCTGTCTGCTTTCTTGGCCTCCGCGAACGGCTCACTGGAGCTCGTCACTAGTATAATCTCTTTTGAGGGTGACAGCTTCAGCGTTCCTTTCGCGGATGAGGCTCGGACAGCTTGGACTGCACTTTGCCCTAATGCCGCACTTCCAGAAAAGCCCCAATATCAGAGACACTGGGATGATTTATGGGCTAAATCAGTAGTCGCGGATCTCATCGGGTTGTCGTCAGGGGCGGATTTGGCCCAGTTACGTGCGGCTACCTGCCCTGAGACGGGAGCATGGCTTCATGCTTTGCCTTCCCCGCACGTGGGTACCCTCCTGGACGACAACACGTTGAGGATAGCGGCGGCTCTCCGACTAGGGTGCAGGATGTGTGAGCCACATAGGTGCCGTTGCGGGAAGTTGGTTGACTCCAGTGGGCGGCATGGTCTCAGCTGCAAAAGATGTGCGGGGAGACATCCTCGTCATCACGCACTGAACGAGGTTATTCGCCGTGCACTGGTGTCAATTGACGTCCCGTGCAACTTAGAGCCACCGGGTCTGAGCCGCACAGACGGTAAAAGACCCGACGGACTCACACTAATCCCCTGGGAACGAGGGCGCGCCCTGCTCTGGGATGCAACCTGCGCGTGCACTTTTGCTGCGTCACATTTGCCTCGTACCACGCAGACTGCGGGGGCGGCTGCGGAGTGGGCCGCAATCCAAAAGCAGACGAAGTACGCGGACTTAACACGGACCCATCACTTTGTCCCTTTTGCTGTCGAGACTTCGGGTGTGTGGTGCTCGGCGGCAAAAGATTTTATAAGGGCTATAGGGAGGCGCTTGAGAGTCCGCGGCAGTGACCCCCGCGCCGGCTCGTACCTGGTTCAACAAGTATCCCTGGCCATACTGCGCGGCAACGCGGCCAGTATAATGGGAACTTTTGAACCAGGTACGAGAGAAGGCGGGATCTTAGACTGTGTCTGATAAGACTTAATTTGACATAATATTGACATTGATATGTATACTTTTGACGAATTAAAATAAACTTGAAAATTTAATAGATATTCAAATAAACAAATAACATCTATTATTAAATATCATATTTATATTATCAATTTCGTTGTCTTCTTTTGTTTTTAATTACCGTGAAAGGCAAGAAACGTCAGTTTATAATCTGTGCGGTCGCCAATCGCCAGCTACACGGTCGGAGACGTAACCAACGTCCTCTATTTGACTTTAGTTTGGGAAGCTGCTTGCACGACCAAGGGCGTTGGAAGGTCACTAAAAATTTGGTTGGCGACCACGAACTACACGGTCGGAACCGACCAAGGTCACCTCTGTCGGGGCTTGGTTGGCGACCGTGTATCCGGTACTTCAGCAGATAAAGTGGCGGGCGGGCGGTCACTGTGTCCGTCAGTGTAGCTGGTATTGCGAAAATTATAATTTCTATCAGAATAAAATTCAAACATAACGTCTCAAAATTGCTCAACGTTTTAAACTAAATAACAATCAATCTGAACAACCTTTTCGACTGAATAACTCTTTGAACTGAACAACTATTTAAGCTGTTTTCCTTCCAAACCAAAGATTTTGGAAAATACGCGCATAGAAACGGAGCGTTTTTCTCATGTCAATTAAGTAGATACACGGTCGCCAACCAAGCCCCGACATAGGTGACCTTGGTCGGTTCCGACCGTGACGTTCGTGGTCGCCAACCAAATTTTTTGTGACCTTCCAACGCCCTTGGTCGTGAAAGCAGCTTCCCAAACTAAGGTCAAATAGAGGACGTAAGTTACGTCTCCGACCGTGTAGACCGCACAGATTATAAACTGACGTTTCTTGCATTTCCCGGTAATTAAAAACAAAAGAAGACAACGAAATTGATAATTTTGTGACAAAGAAGATATGAATAGTCTTCTAAACAGGGATTTGTTTTGCACCGAACTAGAAAATACAATAACTGTCAGTGTCAACTGTCATTCTGTATCACTACATCGTGTTTTTTAATCTATTTCAATGATTGTTGTCAACAAGTCGGCGACCGTGTAGTTGAAACGGACCCAAATGGTTGCAAACCAAGGTGACCTCTGTCGGGAGCTTGTCGCCAACCGTGTATCCGGTGTTTTAACTATAATTATATTTCGTCGCTTCATTCTTCAGATATAGTTTGTTTACAAGTAGTACTCCTCAATTCGCCAGGCAGACGATGCACGCATTTAAGAGTAATTCATTTGATTCTCTTATTTAAAACGATTTCCGTCCGTGTTCACTTCACCACTGTAGCTGACATTCGCTTCATTCCTTTTTCGTGCGGGGCAGTGAACGCACGCGTCCCATGCCGAAGCGCAATGTTCAATAAGAAGTAGGTAGATTATACCTGAAGTTGTAATATTGAAGTTAAATTACAAATATTTAAAATTATTTTCGATAAAATAAGTTTTCGCTCCGTGTGTTAGTGTAATCGTACTGGATTCAAAACTTTTCAGTAAGTGTTGTTTTGATTATTAATTATTTCTAAGAAAGAAAAAATTTCAAGATTACCCACATGTTCTATTCTCAAATTTGCTAAACAAATTGAAGTGTTTATTACGGCCTATCTTGCGGCACGATACCTCCAGTTACTTGTTTTGTATACAAAAACGTAACATGATAACGTAACAACCATGATTATGACCTATCGGTCGCACCCAGAACTTTTAGGAAAATTATGGAAAATTTAATAAGATAGACGTAAACCATATAATGACATTTTGTTAATGATAATTCCGACAAATGTTAGAACATTGTCTAATCGAGAGATTTTGAAACCTTTTCAATATATATAATTTTTTTTGTAGTTCATTACTACAAAAGTTCATTACCACCTACACAGGCTTAAAAATTTTAGCCTTCGTTTACGTCATACAATTTTATCTTTTCTTACCTTCTGACAAACAAAGTAAAAATAAAGGAAAGTAACAAAATTAAACGTTACCGACGTATTAAGTATACGTGTGTATGACGTGTGTTAATGTTTTTTCGTCTAATGGCGAAAGTTACGAGGGTAAGTAAAAAATGAAATATATTTTCTTTTTTTTGTGTTTTAAACATTTATTACCAAGTGAATCATAGAACAACTTACGTCGGAATGGACTGCGAGTCAATTGCGACGGCAGTAACTTCGAGTTACCGCCTAATATTATTTACGATGTTTTACGTGAATGGATATGATGGAATGCGATTGTCTATCTATTATTATGTCGGGATTGACTGCGAGTCAATTGCGACGGCGTTAACTGCGAGTTAAGGCCAAATAATATTGACAATACGCGATATCTACATAGATATGAACTGTGGGTTACCAAGTATCTATTGCTTGTCGGGATTGACTGCGAGTCAATTGCGACGGTGTTAACTGCGAGTTAACGCCACATATTATTGAAATTACGTGATGTATAAAGTTGCCTATCTATTATTATGTCGGGATTGACTGCGAGTCAATTGCGACGGCCTTAACTGCGAGTTAAGGCCAAATAATATTGACAATACGCGATATCTACATAGATATGAACTGTGGGTTACCAAGTATCTATTGCTTGTCGGGATTGACTGCGAGTCAATAACGACGGCTTAACTGCGAGTTATGTCTAACTATATCAACAAAAATCATGCATAAAAATAAAAGTTATCTTTTTTCACGTCGGACTCGACTGTGATTCAATCGTAACGGCGTTAACTGCAAGTAAAGGCCAAATAATTATTACAATATGCGATATTAAAATTGCTATTGACTGAGAGTCAACTTTTTATTGTTAAGGTCGGCATTGACTGAGAGTCAATTGCGACGGCGGTAACTGTGACTTAACGTCAACATTTTTCGTCAATGAAAACAATAATATCAAGTTCATCTATGTGTGTCGTCTGCGATACATTGTCTTTAGTTTTCACAACAAGCCTTTTTGTTTGTTAACCATAACCAGAATATTTTTATTGTAAAATACCCACCTATTAAAATTTTATTTTTGGGTGCCAGTAATAGTAAAGAGAACAAAACCGTCCACGAGGCAAAAGATCTTGCCAGCCCTGGATCAACCGACACCTAAGGTCTGGACACCTGAGGAGTCTTCGAGTCACCTTAGGCGTCTACGTCTGATACGCCAAACTTGTTCTCTATCATATTCACGACACACTGTCGAACTTTTGTACGCCTTAGTATATTGAAAAAAGGCATGCCTATAGACAAGTACATACTTCTCAAATATCACCTAATACCGATTTATTGTAAATAATTACAAACACCGATACTGAATTGCTAATTGAATTCCAGGCTTAGATAAAAATATCTCCGCTTGCATGTACAAGTATTTGTAAAAGACAAAACTTGTTTTTTTTTAAATGTTAAAGTAAATAAAACTATTGAGAGATAAAGATACATCTTTTCAAACGTCGGGAGCTCGTTTAACCCAGCAGAAGAAGCCTTGGTCGGGTCCTCGTTACCCGTCAAATGGGGGGGGGGGAGCGAGGTTACAGGCAGGCTCTGGCCTTATCCCCAAGCTCAAGCAGCATCGACTAAAAGTTACAATCCATCCAAAACTCATGCTCCAGCACAGGACCGTAACACAAGTACATGCTGGTATAATACAATGTTTTTTTTTCAACACTTCCTGTGTCCGGATAATTCTACGAAGTAGAAAATCGCAATATTTCATAACCACAATGTTGTTATAATACATGCATAAGCATGAACCCTAAACACCACAGGATCCTAGTGTTACCTGGGAAAAAACGAGGAAATAATATTCCGTGTAGTGCTAATGTAACGTGAAATCCACGTTTAAAATTTACCCTCAAGAAAAGCCAATATACAAAGTTTATATTGATTTTAACTGGAGAATAAGTTCCTATTTCCAGCGTTACAACCGTTACGAGTTACATTCCATCGGAATTTATATTGGGTACCTAATTTTAAAGCACCAAAACGCAATAGCTAAAACCGATTTATTCTAAATCCAAGAAATAAATGTACCTATTGCAACGTGTCATTCAACCGCCTCAAAAATTATGTTTTGAAAAACGGCTTCCTTGCTACGAAAAGCCCATCTCTTAATTTATGTTTTAAGATGACCGAAAATTTTTCTACATTTAAATTTTCAACATAATATATGAAAGAATTCACGCTATATAATTCTTTACGATTTTACAACCGTGCCTTATGAATATTATGATATTTTAGAAGATCTTATCTCATGGTATGGTAATGTTTCGACAAATTCCTGCCCATCACAAGATACTTGTCTTACAGAAAGAAATTAAATACAGACAACTCCCTAACTAGTACCTAGTGTGAAGCAGTAAATAAAAACAAAGGCTACTAAAAAGGCCGAAGAAGTAAAATATTTGTTTTAAGGTTACAAACAAAAAAAAAGTATGTAGGTACCATACCATATTGTACAAATAACTTGTCGAAATTGACAATGGTACGATTGGCACAATATTTATTTATTTAAATTTTACGAAACACAAATTGCCGCAGGTGCCAGCTGAGTCAATGAAAGTCACTCCCGGGCTCTGTGTGCAAACCTTTAAGACATAGCTTTCAAGTTCACTGTACTCTTAGTTTTGCTCTTAGCGACAATCCTTAGCGATTTATGTTTTTTTTTTTATGAAAACGAGATCTAGACGCTGTAGCTATGGATACTTTATCCTTTGACCTGGACATTTTACGCGGTTCCGCCATTTTTTGTTTCCTTTTATATTTAGGCAAAATTACTGATGTCGAAGGCACCAGTATTTTGTGTTTTCACAAGGCCTTCTGTGCCTTTTAGCCCATCTTAATTATTTATATCATATAAAATAAGTGTCCTTCAACACATGAAACTTTTATAATCCATATAAGAGTATACTGTTCCTTTTTAACTAATCTTACAGGTCCTGCGAGTAGCATTCACGCGCCACTTGATCCTCTCGCTAGCACTGATGTTCTCTTGAGCTTCGCTGTCTGAGGCTCCTATTTAACAATATATGTCAAAATACGCTTTTGGGTAACAGCTTGTCCCCAGAAAAAACGCAAA
The DNA here is from genome assembly GCA_947532105.1 of Athrips mouffetella. Lineage (NCBI taxonomy): Eukaryota > Metazoa > Arthropoda > Insecta > Lepidoptera > Gelechiidae > Athrips > Athrips mouffetella. Next base: position 21,955,060 of record OX383964.1, on the reverse strand, counting down.
CAAATCAAAATCAAATCAAATCAAAATCGTTTATTCATTGTTGGATATTAAAATCTCTTAATGACGTCAGCTAAACTACATCGCTTCACAAACAATGTGGCGCCATTGTGGGAAAAAAAAAAAAAAACGTGTTTGATAGTTCTACAACCAACAACTATTGTTATTTTTAACAAAACAACGTGACGAGATGTTTGGTTCGTATGAAGAGCTGTTCAACGGCTCTCTTGACAATCATCGTTTGGCGTAATCTTTGCTACTTACTTATTAGGTGATAGAATTGGAACCAATAATTGGTTTAAAACCTTCTTCTACTTACAATCACAAGCCTAATCGGCCTAGATATTAATAGTTACTTGGGACACACAACTAATAAGTAAATAAGGGTGTATCTAAATAGTCCCTTAATTTAGAGATAATGATATAAAATAAAATGAACAGATCAGCGATTTTACTATATGCTCATGGGGCACAAACATTTTCAATAATAAAAAGTGAATACTTATATTACATACATAACATACATACATAACATCACGCCTCTTTCCCGTTGGGGTAGGCAGAGACCACAGTCCTCCACCTGCTACGATCTTGACATACTTCCTTTGCTTCCTGTACTTTCATCAATCCTTTCATACATGCTCGTCGGTTTAGGGTACTTTTAACCTGGCCTTTATTCAGAACGTCCTGAATTTGGTCCTGGTACGTTCGCCTAGGCCTTCCCCTTCCAACGTTTCCATTCACTCTCGCCTGGTAGATCTCTTTCGTCAATCTTCGTTCATTCATCCTCTCTACATGACCAAACCATCTCAGCATCCCTTTCTCGATTTTGGTCACTACGTCTTCTTTTACGCCACACCGTTCTCTTATCACACTATTTCTTATCCTGTCACTCAATTTAACACCAATCATACTCCTTAGCGCTCTCATTTCCACTGCATTAATTCTACTTTCATGTTTCTTCTGCCATACCCAGCTTTCACTGCCATACATCAGTGTTGGTACCAAAACTCCCCCATGAACAGCCAAACGAGCCTTGTGAGACACCTTCTGACTCTTCATAAAGGCGTGCAGGGCACCATTCACCATGTTTCCAGCATTCACTCTTCTTTCAATATCACTTTCACACTTTCCATCTCTCGTAAACTTTGAGCCCAGATACACAAACTCCTTCACTTGTTCGACTTGTTCACCATCTATTAATATAGTACACTCTGTCATACATTCTTCTCTTTCAAGTACCATTACTTTAGTCTTGCTTACATTTACTTTCATTCCTTTCTTGTCCAAAGCCACTTTCATTATTGTTACCATCTCCTGCAACTCGTCAGCAGATGACGCAAGTACAACTTGGTCATCAGCGTAGAGAAGACATTTGATGAGTAACTCATTCATTCTCAGTCCACACATACTCTCTTTCAGATCAATCAAACAATTATCCATGAACAGGTTAAACAGCCAAGGTGACGCTACACATCCCTGCCTAACACCTTTTTCGATGCTAAACCATTCAGTGTACGCCCCGTTTATTCTGACACAAGCACTGGAATCCTCATAGAGAGATTTCAGTGCTTGAATCAGATGACCGTTTACCCCATACATAGACAATGCTGACCACAATTCATTCCTCACCACTCGGTCATAGGCCTTTTCCAAATCCACGAACGCGCAGTAGACTTTTTGGTTTTTAGCCAAAAACTTTTCAGCTATGCACCGCAAGGAAAAGACCTGATCTGTACATCCCATTCCCTTTCTAAATCCCGCTTGTACATCCCATATTTTATCGTCAGTATCTTTCATCACTCTTTCAATCAAAACCTTTGCATACAGTTTGCCGACGACACTGAGAAGGCTTATCCCGCGATAATTTTTGCAGTCCTGTTGTGACCCTTTTCCCTTGTACAGCGGCACAATCACAGCCTTGCACCAGTCACCTGGTACTTGGCCGTTCGTCCAACACAAGTTGAAAAGGCGGTACAACTGACTAGCCACAATGCCTCGCCCAGCCTTCAACATCTCGACCGACACTCTATCATACCCAGCTGCTTTACCTGATTTCATACTTTTCATCGCTTTCATAATCTCATCCATACTTATCTCACTTACACAATTCTCCTCTTCATTCTCATTCATTTCCACAGAAGACCTAGGTTCGCTGGCCTCTGCTTTTTCTCTCTCAAACAGACTTTCAAAATATTCCTTCCACCTCCTCAGAACACATTCTTCACCTTTTATAATACTTCCATCCTGGCTTCTGATTTTACTCAGCTCCGATGTTCCAAACTTTCCTCGGGCTGTCCGTATGGATTTCCAGAAAAACTTTTGGTTGGACTGGAAATCTTCAGTAAGCCTTCTGTCAAACTCATCCTTACACTCCTCTTTCTTTCTCTCAACAACTTCCTTAACAATACCTTTCGCTCTTTTATATACCTTTCTTGCTACACTTACGTCATCACTTGTTGCCCTCTGCATTCTTTGGTTAGCTTTTACTGCTAACCAATCTGACCATGCTTTCTTCTTCTCACAAACAGCTGCCTGTACACTTTTATCCATCCACATATTCTTCTTCTTTCCACCCTTTTTCCTTTTTGACACCCCACAAACATTGACAGCTATACCTACTACTCCATCTTTAAATTCATTCCACAAACATTCAATATCATTTACTTCATCCAGGTTCTCAAATCTTTCACTCAAGTCTTTCAAGTATTCTTTTCTGACATCCTCCTCTTGCAATCTCTCTACTTTGATACGTTCTAGAACGCTCGTCTGCTCTTGTGGTCTATGCCGCCACCGGTTAAATAGACCACCAATTCGGGTCACAACCAGGTGGTGGTCTGTGTCGATGGCGGCTCCACGATATGCGCGAGCGTCCAGAACTCTTTTTCTCAATCTTTCATCCACAACTACAAAATCGATCATACTTCTCGCATCACCCTCCTCTCTTGTATACATATGGATCCTTTTGTGGTCAAACATAGTGTTTGCCACAAAAAGACTCCATTCCAAACATATCTCAAGCAAACTTATTCCATTATCATTCACACGTTCATCACCAAACTTACCAACAACTCTTTCATAACCGTCACGCTTTCTTCCTACCCATCCATTAAAATCACCTAGCATGATAACTCTTTCATTCTGATCACATTTCTCTAACGTATCTCTCATATTTTCCCAAAACTCATCTGTTTCTTTCTGGGCTTTCAGGGACTTTCGCGAACCAATATTCGTTGGTGCATATGCACCTAGAACAAAAATTCGGGTCAGTCCGACTTTCAGTCTGACCCAGATGAGTCTTGGGCTCACACACTCGACTTCTTTCACGCACTCTACCATTCTTCCGGAAAGTATGACACCGACTCCCTGACAGCCTCTGCTGGTACTGGGAACACCAGACCAGTACGCTGTGTAAGGGCCGTGTTCTGTGGTGTCACAACCTTTCCGTTTAGTCTCATTCACACAGAGAACGTCTATACGCCTTTCATCCATCATCTGACATACTTCATCTATTTTGCCATTCATTCCACCTCTGACATTCATCGTAGCAAAGCGGCTCTCCGTAGCCCGCTTTTCGCCCCCGGGAGGAACGTGACGTGATGGGTTGCGAACCACACCGCCGCCTTTTAAGTTTTTATTTTTATTCAAAAACATTGCGTTCCCACGAGTAGCAAGGGATTACGGTCCATCCTGACAGAGCCCGCATGCCAGGACAAGGCTAGCCTAGTTCTGGGTTCGCCTGGGCCCAGGGCCTGTGACCGCTTTCGACTAGACTCGCCTCTAGCCACGCATCCATCGGCGCGGTCAACCTTAGATTGGCGGAATGGACAGGGATAAAAGGAACGGGAGGGATAGGTTAGTTGGGATAGGAATACTTGGTGTAGGAAAGGAATAAGGTAAAAGGATATTACTTTCTCGGAAGGATCAGGATGAGTTAGTAATAGCTCGGGGAGCCGGGGTCGCGTACCCGTATACAATACAACAACTCCCAAGGAGAGGGTAGTTGAGATGTGTACCCCCTGACTATACTTATATTATTTTGCAAATAATGGAGTTGAGATAGCCATAACGTATTTAATCAAACTTCCACTGCGGGCTAAGATTAGCCGATATTGTTCTAATATTATTTAACTGAATATATTATGCACTCGTGTTCTGTCCATATTTTTGATCAAAAAATAAAATCAAGAACTGCTAATGTAGGAAAATTGTAAATATCAATTAACATCCACGTTAATCAGCTTAAGCAGCTGTGATTTATAAGCTGGTTGATTTACCAGAAACACTATCTGAGAGAAGACTTGTCGACACATGCATCTTCCCCGCTTTGCAAAATTGCAACTCTCTCAGCCTCGACTCGTGAAAACAGCTGGCTGGACCAGCACGTCTAGCACTTTTATTAGTTTGATATATTAGACCAGTAGGTAAATGATTTTGTAATATCAGTTGTATTGAATGAGTATCTTATTATATAAGTTGATTTTTGTTGCATACTTGCTTTTGGGATAAATCAAAGGTTATTTATTATCTGCTTGGATCAGCAAATTACAGATTTTTTTCAACGAATTACTATTTGTAATTCGTTGGCTTAGATAGTTAAACTAGAACATCTTGTATAGTAGTTATACAGTTGTTTCACAGTAACCAAACAAAACTTTGTTCTCTAAACATCTACTTGTAAACAAACTATATCTGAAGAATGAAGCGACGAAATATAATAGATGATCAAACGAACTCCAGGAGTGAAGTTCGATCGTTATTATATGAGTCGCTTCATTCGAAGATATAATAATATAACAACCCTCCCTCCCAAAAAACCAAACACTGTGACACAAGTTGTGGTTTCCACCCAAATGCAAAGTTTTGTTTAAAGGTTCATAGGTACAGACTCTAAAAAATGAAGCGAATGTCAGCTACAGTGGTGAAGTGAACACGGACGGAAATCGTTTTAAATAAGAGAATCAAATGAATTACTCTTAAATGCGTGCATCGTCTGCCTGGGGAATTGAGGAGTACTACTTGTAAACAAACTATATCTTCGAATGAAGCGACTCATATAATAACGATCGAACTTCACTCCTGGAGTTCGTTTGATCATCTATAATACGAAAATAATGGCAGTACCGGCCACAATGTTGTACGCAGAGTAGAATGAATGACCTCGAGGTGTCCGTCTTCCCAGCAAGCCCGTGCGGGATATGGCCAAGTGGCATACACCAAAAGTACAATGCTCATAACGTATGGGAAAAAAACCCAGGCCCGGCGCAAATGAAATGTAACTCAAATAATAGATTAAAATGGGTAATTCATTAATTCATTGTGGGCATCATCGAATTAGATGGCTAAGTGTGTGAAATTGCTATTTCATTTTTTCAGGCGTCATATTTATTAGAGAGAGAATATGAAGGCTCGCGCAGAGGAATGGAGGAAGCGTGGAAACAGGCGTGGCTGGTGAAGACTGCAGCGGAGATGAAAAATAAACTCGAGAACTTTATCATCGGCTTTTATTTATCAAAATGAAAGGCACGGGGATATAAAATAAAATAAGATTATTACATTCTACTAAGATTGAATTAAAATTAACATGAGCACACAACGGGCTCTCCAACGGGTTCTCCCCCTCCCCTAGCCTTGGATTCTGCCTTAGACTCCATTTTTTCTGCTTATCCCAAACACTTTAATGTTATCCACATAAATGCTCAAAGTATTCCTCAACATTATCCGGACATGTTAACATCATTTGACAATAAAAACATTCATGCGATTCTGGTGTCATAACTTTCTTGAAACCGTGCCTACCCTCCACTTCGTACTCTATTCCTGGCTTTCACCTGATTCGGAATGACCGAGAGGGGAAAGGCGGTGGAGGTGTAGCCATCTATTTACGTAGTAATTTACTATTTACTATACTTTGTCAATCTCCCTCTTTATATAGCGAATCTTGTGAATATTTATTTTTGGAAGTACTGTTTGGTTACAAGAAACTATTACTAGGTGTTTTCTACAGTCCTCATCTTAAAATAAATTATTTTTCAGAGCTGGAAAATTTGCTTGAGCAATTTGTGCCGTATTGCGACCATTCAATAGTTATGGGAGATTTTAATGCCTCATTTCTCTAATAAATTCCTCTAACTTACACCTTCTACCTTCACAAGCTACTCATAATTTTCCACACTGTCAACCCTCATTACTTGACCTGAGTATCGTTTCTTCGACTGAACACGTCGCTGCTCATGGACAATTTTCGGCTCCCGCATTTTCATATCATAATCTTATATACGTGTCTTACAAAATTAAATACCAAAAACCCAAGCGGCGTATAGTAATGATGCGTAGCTTCAAAAAATTTAAAAATGAAAAGTGTATGAGTGACCTGAAGGAAATCAATTGGGATGTTGTCTTTAGTGCGCCTACGATTGATGGAAAAGTTGAAATTTTCAATTCAATTCTCACTCAGCGCTTTGATATACATGCTCCTCTAAGACCTATTAAGCTAAAACACTTACCAGCTCCTTGGCTTACTCCAGAAATTAAAGCTTATATGATTAGAAGGGATAGAGCTAAGGTAAAATATCGTAAAAAACCTACTGATGATAATCGTGACAAATATTGATACCTAAGAAATCGTTCTAATAAGCTGTGTAGGGACGCACAACGATCCTATATACATGAATCGGTAAAAAATTGTGAGCAGGCAAGTGTGGAGGTTTTTGCGATCTCTTGGAATAGGTAAATCTAAGCAGTTGAATTTACAAGCCACTAAAATAGATCTCAACTCTTTAAATAGCCATTTCTCTTCTGCATCTTCTGCGACTGCCGTTGAAAAATCTAAGACATTACTGCATCTGACAAATATTCCTACCCCATATTATGATCAGTTCGCCTTTAGAGCTATTTCAGTAAAAGAGGTAGAGAAATCTATCAACGCCATAAAGTCGGACGCCGAGGGCTTGGATGGTATTGGTCGAAAGATGATAGTGTTGACTCTAGAAACAGTGTCTCCTATTCTATGTCATATCTTTAATACCTCACTAGATACTGCGTCCTTTCCTAATGTCTGGCGTCAAGCTTATGTAATACCTCTCCAAAAAATTAACAATCCTTCACATCCTTCCCACTATCGCCCAATTTCTATCCTGCCGTTTCTATCGAAAGTCTTTGAGCGCCTGGTACACCAACAACTCTGTATCTTTCTACAACGTAATCAGCTTCTCAGACCCTTCCAATCAGGCTTTCGACTTGGACACAGCACAGTCAGCGCTTTGATTAAGGTCACTGACGACATCCGATTCGGTATGGAAAAGCAGTTAGTAACTGTCCTCGTACTTCTTGATTTTAGCAATGCTTTTAATTCTATAGATTTCGATATTCTTCTTAGTATATTATCCTCACTAAATATTTCTCCAATCACCGTTAAATGGTTCCGCAGCTACCTTAGTGGCCACCAGCAGTGCGTTCGGTTAGACAATAAATCATCAACCTACTGTCCCATTACTACTGGTGTGCCGCAGGGTGGAGTGCTTTCTCCCCTCCTTTTCTCGATTTTTATAAATTCTATTACTTCTCACATATCTTCCTCCTTTCACCTCTACGCTGATGATCTTCAGTTATACTGCCAAGGTCCTGCTGATAAGGTCTCAGACGTTATTTTCTCTATAAATAATGATCTTGCAAAAATTCACAACTGGAGCAAATCCTTTGGTCTAACTGTTAATCCAGCTAAGTCTCAGGTCATTATCGTCGGTGGGACAAAGCAACTAGATCGGATATCATTTACAAACCTTCCCCCTGTAATACTAAATAACTGCCAATTGCCGTTTGTGGATATTGTCAAGAACCTGGGTTTGCTAATTGACAAAAATCTTTCCTGGCTTCCTCAAGTGGAAACCGTTTGTCGTAAAACTTTTGCTGTGTTTGGGTCGATGAAAAGATGGAAAAATCTTCTTCCCGTAAAACCTAAAACTGTGCTCGTTAATTACTTAGTCCTTCCGATCCTAGATTATGCAGATATCAGTTACTTGGATTTATCCCAGCTCCTTTTGAACAAACTCGATCGGCTGCAAAACATGTGTAGGATGGGTGAACCAGTCCCAAACCACTTAAGGACAAATTTCATTTTTGAGATGCTCTGAACTGGTATTATGTAGTTTAACCCTTAAATGCGTCATGTTGTAGTTCTGCTACACTTTAATTTTTTCAGCATAAAACATTCCATAATGGATGTTTTCATATCATATTAAAATAATGTGGTAGTAAAAATACTACTCAACATACAAGCAACACTGTTTTATTTGTAACTTTTAATATTTTTATTTTTTTAGGGTAGTTTTTACGAATCACCTGACTATCGATTTACATGAACATTTGATCGAGATTTTTTATTGAAAAACCTCAAGATAAAACTTTGATAAAAATCATACATACAACTAACACACTAAAATTTGAGGTTATTTTATTTATATTATTTATTTATAATATATGATAATTGATGTATAAATCAATGTAAAATTTGTATAAAATTGACTGTTGCAGAAATGCAACATTGCGCAATGCATACATAAAAAATATGTGTTTGTTTACTGCAAGAGCCGCCTGTCTGAGAATCAGATTGTGACATATTTATGTCGTCTAGGAGCTGAAATAATGTATGAATATGATTTAGAAGAAAGTGGTAGGTAGTGAACATGAAGAGGACCAGGAGACATTTTATGAAAATCTTGATGCAATTGCGCGAGATCTTCAAGATGATATCATCTGAGATGAGGAGGAGCAAGAGGACGATGATTCAGATCCACCACTTATACCAGATAATATTGAAAATTATCACTTTTGGTACCTATTTCAGCAGGCACTAGAGCAAGACACAGAGAGAAATACAACGCAAATATGGGAGGAGTAGAATAAATGGATTGTTTCATAGGACGCTACAGAATAAGAACAAAGGGTGGTAAGGCTATTTTATCGCATGATTTATATGACAATTATAAATGTTTGGATATTGTCAAGAAAGGTAGACACTCTAAACGGTCATAACAGTCTTAGACTTGCCGAGTTCAGACTGGCCTTAGCAGATACTCTATGTGAGTTAGATGATGTTTCAGCAACTACTTCAGGTACTTCTACCCCAACGCCCAAGCGTGGTAAACCAAGCAGTACTTCTTTAGAAAAAGCGATTCAAGAAATAAAAAGAAGAAAAAATCCCGGACAAATAGCACCAAGTAAAGACGTTCACTTAGACAATGTTGCCCATTGGCCAGTGTGGTTTGACCGTGGGAGGTGTAAGTATCCTTCTTGCAAGGGCTACACTCAAACAATGTGAATAACATGTACCTACCTAGTGTTTTCTTATATTTCAATAAAAATACAACTGTTTTTATAAGTATCATATTACAAATTAAAAATAGTAAATAAAAATATTGTTTTATGCATGATTACTATTTTTAGGTAATGTGTAAAAAAACAACCTTTTCTATGCACTTATTGCGCCATGTTGTAGCTCTGCAACACTTTGTTTTTGGTCTAAAAATACATTAAAATATTACAAAATATTTTTTTTGTTATTTTTCTCTCAAAATATGAGGGGGAATACATATGATAAATTAAAATCAATGGAATCCAAAAATTGGCGCATTTAAGGGTTAAACGTCGAAATGTTTATATAAAGTTAATAATTGTTTATTAACGCTGCAATATTCATAAATTATTTGAATCCACATATTCCAGTTTTTCATAAATTTCACAAACAACACCAAAAACGGGAAAGTGCCTTAGTTTGACCAGTGCGCTCCAATAAATAACCACTTTAGCACCAATAGTTGACCACCAAATTAAACACACTTTGTTACACAAATCGACTCGAGCACTAAACCTGATGAAGGAGAAATACTGAAACCAGATTCATCAGCATTTATAATTCTATTAGGATCGTCAAGTATGTCTTCGACATGTTCATTTAATAAGAATTCTCAGAGTGCCATTTTTTTAAGGCTTTCCTCCGTTACTCGGCTTCGCGCTGAGTTTATAGATTCAGTGTGTCGCTGTGCTACGTCTGGATGTCTTTTGAGAAAACTATTAAACCATTTTCGTCCAGGAATCCCATTGTTAAAACGATAATTCCGGCCGTCCTCTTGTGTTATTTGGCTAACTGTTTCCAATAAACGTTCCTTTGTTATGGGGATTCCTTTTTTAGCATTAGCATTAATCCACCTAGTCAACAGCAACTCTTCTTGTGGGGTTAAGATAGTTGGTGGTCCCATTTTCCGCTGTACAGGATGTCTCATTTTCAGTTTGTTTATAACAGTCGGGTGAGGGATTTGATATTTTCGACATGTTGGCCTTAATTTAGCACCTTCATTAATATCGTCAAGACTTTATCAGATCTTGTTCTGTATATTAAAAAAAAAACTTTTTGGGTGGCATCTTCAATCTAAAACAACGAGAAACTAACATAAAATTTCATCTGGTCATCCATAGGAACACATTTTTTTACTACTATGCACCAGTGGCAAACCAGTGGTCAATTACTGGAACGCTCTGCATTAAACGATTTTAACAAGAGGCTCAAAGCTCTAAGTTGTCATACAAAAGCATCGATATTAAAAATGTAATTAAAAAAGAAAATACCATAGACCACCAGTTGCAAACCAGTTGGTCAACAATAGGAACCCAGAACAAGATGTGTTCCAGTAGTTAACCACCTTTAAAATGACCCGATATTGTCATTATTTATTCAAAAAAAAAGCTCACAACACTTAGATGCACAATGAGTTTGCATAATAATACAATTAGATGACAGTAATTACGAAATAATAGGTGATTTTAAAAGATTTAACTTACCATGTCGACGTGCACTTCTAACTGTAATGGCCATGTAATGGCGGCCGGAAGGCAAGTGAACGAGATAGTGATCTGACAAAAAGAGCAAGGTAGCGATATTTTTCGTTCACTCTCGCAAAAGTTACGTTTGGAAGGTTGGTTAAAGTCTAGGCAACATAGCAAAACAATTTAATCCTTCAAAAATGCCCGTCTTCAACTGAACATGCGAGTGGTCAACCACTGGTACCTGGTTTGGGACTGGTACACCCATCCTATACGTTTCATTTTCGATCTTAGGAAATACGATCATGTATCTGAGTATAGGAAAAAACTATTACCGATTCGTCAGCGACGTTACGTACAGTCAAGAGCACATCAAGCTTGACACCTTGGACTTTGTACCGTTCTTATTTCAATAGACGTACGAGCTAGAGTCGCACTGCGAGTGTCAAGCTTGACCTGTCGTTGACTGTACATGCCCTCTCTTTACTATTCAACATCCTCAACTCTCCGGTTTCTCCTCCATACCTCGGTGAAAATTTTGATTATTTCTTTTTACAGGTCTAAAAACGATAATTTGCTAACCACAACATTCGCAAAATCTAATTTATATTATAATTCGTTTACAAAAATGTCAGCCCGATTGTGGAATGAACTGCCACGTGACATTCGTCAAGCAAAAACCATTAATGCTTTCAAATCTAAATTGATCGAATTCTACCTAAAGAAAGAGGAAAGTTGTCTGTAGGAAAATAGGACACTTATTTGCATTTTGTTGTTATATTATTTATACAATCTGTCTGGTTACCGGTGTCGGACCCGTTAAGGGTAAGAAATACAAACAATTTTGTCGACAATTTTTTTTTTTTATCAACTGTGTGGAAATGGCAGCCATTTTTAATTTTAATTTCGACCAAGCACGGGTACTTGCATTTATTTAGCAATTTCTCATGATGTAGCAGTCCTACAGATACAAAACTAATTTTGTTCGATAGCTAAGAATGTACCCAACATACGAGTATAACAAATTGATTAATTTTGTCATTAAGATACAGAAAAAAATAGTAAACCGAAAAAAAACATGATAAAAAATAGATAGATGGATAGATAGATAAATACTTTATTGTCACACACAAAACACATTAACAATAAAAGGAGACTCTTAAATCTAGGGTGACCAAGGCGGTCTTATCGCTAGGAGCGATCTCTTCCAGACAACCTTTGCATGCAGGAAAGTTTGAATGAAAACTGTAGTAGTGTGCCAATATACTTATAATATTAATATACTACTGCAATACAATAAATAAAAATAAATAATTTTAATAAATATATATATCTATAAATATATACAGGTAAATAAAATACATACAAACTTGTTGCAAACTATGGAAGAGTTTTATTAAGGAAATGATTATGTAGTTTTGTTTTAAAAACAGCAAGAGATTTCGACTGACGAATATCAGACGGCAAATCATTCCAAAGACTGACAGCTTTCAACGTAAACGATTCCTTATAATAACCTGACCGAGTAAATGGAACTAGCAATAGATTATCAGTTTTGGATCGCAGGTCTCGAGAAAGATCGGAACAGTGGTATCGGAAACGTTCTTTAAGGTATGATGGAGTACGGGGGTCATGCATTATGTTGTAGAGAAGTGCAAGGACATGCTCATCACGGCGCAATCTGATAGGAAGCCATTTTAACTTGCTCCTGTATTCAGACACATGGTCGAACTTACGCAGCCCAAATATGAATCTTATGCAAAGATTTTGCAGGCGCTGGAGCTTACTCAGCAGATCCTCATTGAGGTCAGTAAGGCAGACATCAGCATTATCAAGAATTGGCAAGAGTAAGGACTGCGCAAATAGGTTACTTTTTTGTTTTTTATGATTTTTTGTGAAAACTAGGTGATTAACCTACTTGTTTTTTGTATGTTTTGGATAGAACAAGATATTTTCTAAAAATAAACACCAAAATAAAAGCTCTTTATAAAATAGTTTAGGAGTTATGGAAGTTTGAATATGACCTTTTATGAGCATTCGTTAATTTGGACAGAAATAAAAAACGATATCAATCATAATATGGCTTTTAACAATTTTTATAACAATTTATAACAATTTTACGAAATTACTTGCTTAATTAAAAGCCATATTATGATTGATATCGTTTTTTATTTCTGTCCAAATTAACGAATGCTCATAAAAGGTCATATTCAAACTTCCATAACTCCTAAACTATTTTATTAAGAGCTTTTATTTTGGTGTTTATTTTTAGAAAATATCTTGTTCTATCCAAAACATACAAAAAACAAGTAGGTTAACTACCTAGTTTTCACAAAAAATCATAAAAAACAAAAAAGTAACCTATTTTTTATCATGTTTTTTTTCGGTTTACTTTTTTTTTCTGTATCTTAATGACAAAATTAATCAATTTGTAATACTCGTATGTTGGGTACATTCTTAGCTATCGAACAAAATTTGTTTTGTATCTGTATATTTTTGTATATGATAAATTGCTAAATAAATGCAAGTACCCGTGCTTGGTCGAAATTAAAATGAAAATGGCTGCCATTTCCACACAGTTACATACATACATACATAAAATCACGCCACAGTTGATAAAAAAAAAATTAAAAAAAATTATTTGTCGACAAAATTGTTTGTATTTCTTTCCCTTAACGGGTCCGACACCGGTAACCAGACAGATTGTATAATGTACATATATAAAGGTATATATTTTTATGTTTATTTATGTATATTACATATGTGTATATGTGTATTATTTTATGTAAGTATATATGTGTATTTATTTATTCTATGTCTGTATTTAAGTATTTTGGTAAGTAAGTTTATTGTTTGATTTTATGTACCTAATTTATTTTCAAATTAGTCTAACTTAGTTAAGCAAACTCTGCACTACTCGTGTCCATCTCAGCGATTCCCAGTCCCAAGGTTGCCTGGAAGAGATTGCTCTAAGCAATAAGGCCGCCTTTGCGCGCAAATAGATATAAGGTTTCTTACGCAATTACTCTTAATTTGTGTGCAATAAAGAGTTTCTATGTATCTATCTATCTAACGGGTGCAAAGGAAGGAAGTGAGGAAAAAGCAGTGACGTTTCAATATGACAGTCGATGTCAGATAAAGCTTAGTTGCTACTATGGTTAATAAACCATACAGCCTAGTTCCATGTAACTAATGAATACTATTTCAACACAGGGGCGGCTTTACCTTATGTGCAGTGTGTGCAGTGCACACGGGCGCAGGGTCTTAGGGGGCGCCGAGCGCCGCTCGCGACACCCTCCAAAGGGCGCCGAGGTACCTGGCAAAGCCAGGAAGGCGCTCCACGATCACGAGGCTGGGGAGAGCGGGCCTTCCTTTGTTACTTGTAAAAAATATTTTTGTTTCAACGAATGAACGTGGGTCTTCCGCACTTTTTGCATGTCTGTGCAGGTCGCGGGTCAGAGACTACGTCTCGTTGCCCGGGCATCTTCTCGTCGGGCATATTGGCCCGACGTTAACTATGAAATTGGCGCTAGACCCTGATCATGGCTCCCCCTTGAACTGGAGTTCCGACGATCAGACGGCTGATCGTCAAATATATCGGGCAGATCGGGGTGCCGGGGTGTGCGCTGCCGGGGAACGAGAAGTTTCTCTCTCTCCTGCACCAGCTGCGCGGATGCGGACTCTGATAGGTGGAGCGGTGATTGGGTCGCGAGGCCGAGCATTGTCCCCTTAGTAGGGACAAAGTTGTGGATGGGGACTGAGAAGGTCTCTAGGAAGAGGCCTTCTTCCTTCCGGTGGGCGCGCGTGAAGGGGCGCGATTCCGTGGAGGTGGGGAATGCGGACCGTTCTCCGCACGGTCAGAGTCTCCTCGCCAGAGATCTGACGAACTCGTCGATGGTGGGGACCTTTAGGTCGGACCGATCACGTCGTTGCGGACATATGGGCCGGCACCAGCGATAGTCCCCAACGACATTGTTATGAGCAACCTCCATACGCCTACGGTGGTTGACCGAACATAGCGCGTACCAAGCCGGCGTGGCGTATGTTAGTCGCGATCTGATTTAAGTGAGATATATCATCCTCTTCTTACGGAGCAGTAGCTTGGGTGCCAGAACACGCGGCTTTGGCCTGGTTAATGATATTGCGCAGTGCCCAGTCGATGTAGCATCCAAGGTACCGCACCGTAGGGACGCAATTTAAATCCTGACCCCTGAGTTTCAGGGGAGGAGGCAGATTTCTTTGCGCGGCCGTCTTATCAACGTTAACGGCCATCCACCACCTGTTGAGCCAGTCCGGTAGGAGATCCAGGAGTCTCTGCATTTTGTTTGCTGCTAACACAGACTGACGTGAGGATGTAAGTTTCCACCCTGTATAATCATATCGTATACATAATCATGGACATATAATAATAGTATAGAAACATCTTTTTATTTCTAATGTTTCTATTTTTGAAATCGTGAAGTACAAATCACATTACATTATATAGTAGGTACGTATCGTGTTAATTTATTGTATTTATTTTTATCAACGGGTGTTATTTGTTGTTTCTATTTTTATGTGGTTTTTTATAATAAATTTTACATTTCAGGTCCTACGTGGAATCGCCGCCATCATAGCGTCGGACGAACAATTTTCATTATGCTGGAACAATTTCCACGCGAATATGTCGGCAGGCTTTCATGGTCTGCTGTCGCGTGGAGACTTGGTTGATGTGACCTTAGCTGCTGAAGACAGATTATTACAAGCACACAAACTAGTTTTATCAGTATGTTCTCCCTATTTCCAAGAAATGTTCAAAATGAACCCAACTCAACATCCCATAGGTAAGTGGTTTTTTTTTAGTTACCTATTCATGTTATTTTGTTCTAAATTACTAGATTCGTAACTAAATTTTATTGTTTTGTTTCAATATTTTTAAAAGATGTTAGTCATTCGGCGTTAAGAGACTTGTTACAGTTTATGTATCAAGGAGAAGTTAATGTTAAGCAAGAAGAATTAGCGTCATTTATTAGCACGGCGGAACAACTTCAAGTGAAAGGTTTAACCGGAAATCAAAATGAAGAAAGTTCCACGCCATCAAAACCAAAGCCGACATCGAGGCCAGGCCCGAGGTCGTCACAACAACGGCAATCTGTAATGACTAAGATAGAGACTGATTTAGATACTAAGCCCTCCTCAACTCCAGTAGCAGTTAAGCGACCAAATAGGCCATCGATAGCATCAAATAATTCATCATCTTCACAAAGTGGACCCGCGAAACGGAAATGTGTTGACCCCTTAGAAGCTGGGCCGTCTGGATCTGCCAAAGAGGAATTCGTGACGATACCAGACGAGGACGAAAACAATGCCGTGGCACCTAAAATGGAACCAGAATTCGTTAATGAAAGTATGTGGGATGATGACGAAGATGGTACAAATAACGATGAAACGAATTTTGGTGAAGACGACTCTAATATGGACATGACTGGTAAGTGCGACTACTGTTGTAAATTCTTTAATATTTTAATATTTGTACAGTTCATTATTTTTCTAAACCAATCTATTGTACTTCCCACAGGTTTTGATGGCTCTGCGACTGGAGATGGTAATATATCGGGAACGGGCGAGGGCGGCGCTGTAGGGGACGCACAAGGTAGGTTTACACTTCCTTTTCCTAGAACTACTTTCGCCTAGGCGCAAGTAGTTCAAACGTTCACGATCAGCATTTGTAAGAAACTGATCTTGGGCGTTTAGTTGTAAAATGAAATATGTAAGTTTAGATTAGATGTAGTTCTTATACGTAGAAGTATTTCGTATGTAGAATAGATATTTAATTGATATTGTTACAGATTAACAAGGGTTTGCTTCATTTGAAAGTTCGTGAAGCATTCTCTTACGGTAAAGTAAAAGTTTCGGTAACTGGAAGTTTGGTATGGTACCCATGGTTTAGGTGTGATAATGGTATGAAAATGGTAATATGGTATGGTAAATGTAGATCAATGGTAAAAAGGTGAAAATGGTAGAATTTTAAAACAAACTTCAAACTGGGATGAATTTGGGAATAGAAACGTATGTTTGATAAACAAGGTAGGTACAATCAAGGTAGAGGTAAGGTAAATGGTAAGTATGGGTTTTACGTGACCGAACAAATATTGGTAAAATAGCGAAGCGAACACATCTGCCGCATCCACATTTTCGTTGGGCGAGGTTTACTACGCGAGCAAATTTAAGTACCTACCTAGTTTTCGTAAAAATTTGCTCGTGTACCAAACGTTCGCGCAATTAACGCGCGCGGTGAGTTTGCTACTGCTATTAGTGGCAATTGGGATTTAGAATGCTACCAGTTGCACAAAAAGTGACAACAAATAGATTCAAAACTAAAAGCTATTTGTTGTCGCTTTCTTTATCAACAATACTGATACGTCAATAGATTTATCTGAGCTTTTTATACAACTGCCTGAGCAATCTATCCCCAGTTGCAACTCTGCGCCATTTTGGTATAAAATTGACATGAATCTGTTCAGAACTAAAACTACGGCTCAAGTGTTGACCAGTTCAGTTAAAATTATGAGCGCGAGTTCTTTCCGTTTAGTAGAGAGTTCGTATGGGAAGCTCTGCGCAAAACCAGCTGGCATGAAACTATGTAGGTACGATACGCCCAGTATTATATTACTCTATGGTACGATTCAAGTACATACCTATCCCACCAATCACATTTTCATGTAAAATGTTGCCAAGACGAGACCATACAGCGGGAATTTGTATTGGTTTCGCACCCGAAGCCCAGTGATACTGCTCATGAAAACAAGCAACTTTCCCGAAAAAAAATATTTTTCACTAGAAAAAAATTTTTCGCCTCCCCATTTAAAATGTCTATCACGTGACCACTTTACTATAGAGAAGCGAAAGAAATTTTACGAGTAAAAAATTTTTTTCTTCGGGAAAGTTGCGATCAGGAGTAGAATCACTAGGCTTCGAGTGCGAAACCAACACAAATTCGCGCTGTATAGCTCGCATTTTCAAAGTTATCAATGTGTACTCTCAATTTTCGATATATCGATACGATATTATTCGAAACATGTAAATTCAAAACTTTGTATCTTGACCATAGAGGGATAATCACTCATATTTATTTGCTTTCGAATGGTACAACATAGGTCTTAAACTAACTTACGTATCTCACTTGATGCCTGAACTAGGCGTAGCAAACACTGGCTTAATAATTATAGAAATGAAATAATTTAAAATTTTGTACAATCCACTTCCCAAATTAATAATAATTAAAAAAATGTTATAAAAACGGAATCAATCAATTATACATTACAAAATATCTGTCACTGCCAATTTGACGATTCATGCAACAAATATTCTAATCTGTTGAGACCGAAGTTATAAATTCGACTGTATCGAAGTAGTATCGTATTGATTTATCGAAAATTGAGAGTAGACACCCTGGTGTGTACACCTAGCGGGACCCCCTGTCCTAGAGACCTGTGTGTGGTACAGAAAATTAGATCCAGATTTGTTCTGGAGTGTAGAGCCAAGCTTCTAACTACAAGCCCTAACTTCAAATCTACTACACCTTAGTCAATGTGCAAGAGCTATAAAGAAAAAGGCCGGCCAAGTGCGAGTCGGACTCGCGCACTGAGGGTTCCGTACCACCACATTTTTTGAGTCCGACACGCGCTTCACCAAATTTTATTATTTGTTGTTATTTTATAGCTTATGCACTATAAACATATGAATGAATATTAATACCATATCAAGTTTGTAAGTGATCCCGTTTTTAAATAGAACTAAAACAAAGTCGCCTCAGCGACCATCCAACTTGACCCCTCTCTTATATGAATGTTGTTGAAACGGGAGCTCACCACAATTGGTTACCATTAGTTGTGAGAAAAGTTGTAATATTTAATGATTTCAGACTTTTCCATTATTTGTACTGTGAGACCTAGCTTCTTGCCAAATTTCATAATTTTAGGTCAACGGGAAGTACCCTGTAGGTTTTGCATTTTTGGATAAATGTATGGAGATGACATAAAATGCCATCTTTTTATTGCGTCGTAGTAAAAAATTGAAATTTTCAGATCTTGTGTGGTCCATGGATCTTAATATATGATATTAATTTCAACCTGATACCTTTACCCGTTCGTGAGATAAAGGGTCTTGACAGACAGACGGACAACAAAGTCATCCTATAAGGGATCCGTTTTTTTCTTTTGAGGTACGGAACCCTAAAAAGCAATGAACAGTATTGAAGTGAATAAATTTTTCACCTTACGCCCACGTGACTGTAGCGAAACGGCCAAGCCACATAATTATTTTGACTAAGGTGTAGATTTTGTGAAGTTAGGGCTTGTAAAGGTAGAAGCTTGGTTCTATGACCTGATAACTTTTTGAAAATGCGAGCTATATGGTCTCGTCGGCAACATTTTACATGAAAACGTTTTTGGTGGGATGTCGGTTCACCCAGCAGGACGTGTCATGCTCTGTGGCCGGACCACCATTTAGTACCCAGATGCCCTAGTGCGAAATAATAGCTACCTGTACAGTACTTTCATAAGCACAGGTCAAAATTAATAGTACAGTCAACGACAGACAGGTCAAGCTTGACACGCATTGCGACTCTAGCCCGTACGTCTATTGAAATAAAAACGTTGGTGTGCTCTTGACTGTACCTGAAAGGATTATGAAATAATGAACAATGAAAGTGGTCCGGCCGCAGAGCAGTTCTCTCCAGCCGCGCCAGATGAACTAATGAACTATTCGAATTGAAAATTGGAGCGGATATTCGAATAAAATGGATATTCGAATTGCAAACCCTAACCTTGTGTGATTGACATAGAGCACATTTTTCAACACAAAGTCGCCGTTGGTGGGGATTTTCCGAAGACTTTAGGAAGACATGAGGAAGCAAGACTTTTCTGTCGCGCAGACAAATGCCGCCTGTGATGTACGAAGCGTGTTCACTCACAAACTTTCCGTAATGGCTGGCCACGGCCTGGAAGCATTCGCGGTCGCATTCTAGTGCGCGAGCGCTCATAGCACACTATTAACTCGGTGTGACTATGGGTCGGTTGCCATACGTAAGTTGGTCGCAACGTACGTAGGTTGGTTGGTGGTTAGTTAATCTGGTCGTTGCGGCTACTGGTCGTGGTCGTGGCCGGCTAGTGCGCAAGGTGCGCGCACTTGGCCGCACACCGGGCCGGCACGAATGGTCGTTGTTTATACAATGCCTGCTTGGTTACTAAAAAAACAGGCTTCTATTTTTATCCTAAACGAAGTTACAGGGGGGTCAAAAAGTGTGTCTACGCCTAGCGGGACCCCCTGTCCTAGAGACCTGCAGAAAATTAGATCCAGATTTGTTCTATCGAATTGTGCCTTTATTAAATTTGTTCCGCGTATAGAAAAAAAAATAAACGCTTTTGTAGTTGACCTCTAGCCAGCGGGATACTTCTTTACCACACGAGTGAGGAACTTCAAAATAGTTTTAAAAGTTAGATCTACGTTTGTTCTATCGATCCCAAAAGAAATCGGTCTTCTGTCACGTTTCCTTGAAGCGAAATTATCGATAGAACAAATCTGGATCTAATTTTCTGTACCACACACAGGTCTCTAGAACAGGGGGTCCCGCTAGGTGTAGACACACACTTTCAAGGAACCTCCAGCCAGCGGGATACTTCTGAATCACACGAGTGAGGAACTACAAAATGGTTTTAAAAATTAGATCCACGTATGTTCTATCGATCCCTGAAGGAATCGGTCTTCTACCACGTTTGAGGCAATATTAAACTTTCAAGGAACCTCCAGCCAGCGGGATACTTCTGAACCACACGAGTGACGAATTTCAAAATGGTTTTAAAAATTAGTTCTACGTATGTTATATCGATCCCAGAAGAAAACTGTCTTCTATCACGTTAGGTGTGGACACATTTTCCTTGAGGCGATATTAAACTTTCAAGGAACCTTCAGCCTGCGAAACACTTCTTCTGTGGCGCGGATAGAACACACGTGACGTACATAGTGGATGATACAATAAACTATTAACAAGTTCTTTATTAAGAAGTGTTTCGCAGGCTGAAGGTTCCTTGAAAGTTTAATATCCTAACAAGATAATTTTTAAAATAAAATTTAAAATAAATAAATATTTTAAAAAAACAAATAAAAAAAAATATATATATACAACAGTACTTTCCCTCCAGGTGGCGTCACAAAATTCTACCGTATATAAAAAAAAAAAAGAAAAAATAAAAATATAAATGAATGAATGAATTATTTTTTTAATATATTTTTTTCATTTTTTATGGGATCCTGGTGGAATAGCCAGGGGATCCTAGTGGAATAGCAGGTGCTATTCGATCCCCCAGGGGATCCTAGTGAAATAGCGGGTGCTATTGGATCCCCCAAAGGATTACAATAGGGGATCGTGCTGGAAAACGCCAAAAAATCTCCCGTAGAACACCTAGGTGAACCTCGCGGTTGTACGACGGGGCAATACCCGGGCATCTGGGTACTTACTGGGGGCAAATTTAAACCAAGGTGGCGCGGCTGGAGAGAACTGCTCTGCGGCCGGACCACTTTCATTGTTCATTATTTCATAATCCTTTCAGGTACAGTCAAGAGCACACCAACGTTTTTATTTCAATAGACGTACGGGCTAGAGTCGCAATGCGTGTCAAGCTTGACCTGTCGTTGACTGTACTATTAATTTTGACCTGTGCTTATGAAAGTACTGTACAGGTAGCTATTATTTCGCACTAGGGCATCTGGGTACTAAATGGTGGTCCGGCCACAGAGCATGACACGTCCTGCTGGGTGAACCGACATCCCACCAAAAACGTTTTCATGTAAAATGTTGCCGACGAGACCATATAGCTCGCATTTTCAAAAAGTTATCAGGTCATAGAACCAAGCTTCTACCTTTACAAGCCCTAACTTCACAAAATCTACACCTTAGTCAAAATAATTATGTGGCTTGGCCGTTTCGCTACAGTCACGTGGGCGTAAGGTGAAAAATTTATTCACTTCAATACTGTTCATTGCTTTTTAGGGTTCCGTACCTCAAAAGAAAAAAACGGATCCCTTATAGGATGACTTTGTTGTCCGTCTGTCTGTCAAGACCCTTTATCTCACGAACGGGTAAAGGTATCAGGTTGAAATTAATATCATATACCTATTAAGATCCATGGACCACACAAGATCTGAAAATTTCAATTTTTTACTACGACGCAATAAAAAGATGGCATTTTATGTCATCTCCATACATTTATCCAAAAATGCAAAACCTACAGGGTACTTCCCGTTGACCTAAAATTATGAAATTTGGCAAGAAGCTAGGTCTCACAGTACAAATAATGGAAAAGTCTGAAATCATTAAATATTACAACTTTTCTCACAACTAATGGTAACCAATTGTGGTGAGCTCCCGTTTCAACAACATTCATATAAGAGAGGGGTCAAGTTTGATGGTCGCTGAGGCGACTTTTGTTTTAGTTCTATTTAAAAACGGAATCACTTACAAACTTGATATGGTATTAATATTCATTCATATGTTTAGTGCATAAGCTATAAAATAACAACAAATAATAAAATTTGGTGAAGCGCGTGTCGGACTCAAAAAATGTGGTGGTACGGAACCCTCAGTGCGCGAGTCCGACTCGCACTTGGCCGGCCTTTTTCTTTATAGCTCTTGCACATTGACTAAGGTGTAGTAGATTTGAAGTTAGGGCTTGTAGTTAGAAGCTTGGCTCTACACTCCAGAACAAATCTGGATCTAATTTTCTATACCACACACAGGTCTCTAGGACAGGGGGTCCCGCTAGGTGTACACACCAGGG
The DNA here is from genome assembly GCA_947532105.1 of Athrips mouffetella. NCBI lineage: Eukaryota > Metazoa > Arthropoda > Insecta > Lepidoptera > Gelechiidae > Athrips > Athrips mouffetella. The sequence goes on along the minus strand of OX383964.1, from coordinate 21,932,429 downwards.
TGTCTACTCTCAATTTTCGATAAATCAATACGATACTACTTCGATTCAGTCGAATTTATAACTTCGGTCTCAACAGATTAGAATATTTGTTGCATGAATCGTCAAATTGGCAGTGACAGATATTTTTGTAATGTATAATTGATTGATTCCGTTTTTATAACATTTTTTTAATTAGTATTAATTTGGGAAGTGGATTGTACAAAATTTTAAATTATTTCATTTCTATAATTATTAAGCCAGTGTTTTTTTAAAAGCACAAGAACTTTACAGTTTATAATTATTTATTTTTCAAGCAGACAGCCAACATATACAAGAAAAACAGTCGACGGCCATGTCACGTCGTCACATCACATTCTTTTTAAAACCAGCAAGGAAATTGAGTTTCATAGGCCTCATAGAACTTCATTTATATCCTCTGGTGGCACATCAAAAACGCCGCTCTTAACATCGGCCATCCTGCAAAGTGAATACCAGTAGACACCAGTATTCACAAATCAGGTATTAGAAATAACTTAAATACAATTTCTATTACCTAGTACTTGGCTCAACCAGACAGTATTGCATGAAACGCATACTAACTCTCCAATAAATCTATTAAATCTTGCCTATCTACAATTTCTCCTTCACTGTCATTATCAGACTCTAAATTAACACAGCTGGTGTATAGTCTTAATGCATCAGCAGGAACAACAGCATCGAACTTTCTGTAACCCTTCATTCCCTTGATACTACGTATTTCGTATCGATCATTCAGACAGACCTTGACATATTTATATGGTCCAGCATAAGTTTTGTCAATTTTCCTGTTAACACCAGTTTCACTGTTTGTAGGTGCATTATTCCACAACACTAAATCACCCTTTTTATACTTTTTCGCTTCTCTTCTGTTTTCGTTACACTTTTTCATCATGTACTCTTGTTTGTTCTCTATATTTCATATGCTGTTCTACGCTGTACACCAACGTCAACCTCTTCGTGACTTCCGGTTAAACCCGGTACCAAACTCCTTTTGTTTGCAAACATAAGCTCATAGGGACTAAATTTTGTTGTATCCTGTATGGTACCATTTATGCCCATAACAATCTCTGGTATTGTCTTATCCCAATGAATTGGTTCAATAGTAAGTACTTGTACGTATGGCATCAAGTAAAGTCCGATTTACTCGCTCCACTTGCCCATTTGCTCGAGGTGCAGCTATGGCATTCAAAGTATGATGTATTTTGTGTGCCACACAGAAATCCTTAAAATATCGGTTTGTGAAAGCTAATCCTCTGTCAGACACTATACGGTTTGGATAACCCATAATTGCAAATATTTCTCGAGACGCAGCTACCGTTTCAGTTGAACGTACTGTTTTGGTTACTTTGACCACAACATATTTGGTGAAAGCATCCACAACAACCAATACATACTGATTTCCCTTGGTTGACTTTGGAAAAGGTCCCATGTGATCAATATGTACAGTGCGCATGGGTTGATCCGGTTTTGTTATTGGATATACGAGTATCTTGCCAGTTATTGGACCATAATTACCTTTCTTAAATTGACAGTCCAGACATGCAGCCACATACTTTCTCACAAAAAGAGTAATACGAGGAAACCAATAGTTAGCCTTGATGGCATCTTCACACCTTTTGATTCCCGTATGGCCAATGTCATCATGAAACATTTTCATTATACGCCACTTCGCCGATTTAGGAACAGCCAAACGTTCACCATACAATGTTTTTCTGTAAAGTCGTTCCTCGCGAATACAATAGTTAGTTAGCATCATCGCTTGCACTGTCTCCCTTAAGTTGGTTATAAATAGATCGTAATTTGTCATCTTGTAATTGTGCAGCTAAAAACCAATCGTCATTATTTGCGATAGGTAATATTTCAGGTACTGGATTTCGGCTTAAAGCATCAACATGTCGCATACTAGTTCCCGGTCGATAAATAATCTCCATGTCGTAGTCTTGAATTTGAAGCCACCATCTTGCAATACGTGGAACTAGATCTTTTTTAGTTAACGTGCCTCGGACTGCAGAACAATCTGTTACTATTTTTACATGAATATCAGTGATATAAATTCTAAACCGCTTTAACGACTCTACAACTGCTAAGGTCTCCAACTCGTAACTGTGGTATACCATTTCTTACTTTGTTGTGACTCTGCTGAAATATATGAGTGGTTTTAATACTCCATCAGGCTGCTTTTGTAGAAGAATTCTAGCTATACCTGCTTTACACGCGTCGGTGTGAATTTCTGTTTCATAATTACGATTGTAAACCGCCAATACTGGTTTACAAGTAAGAATGGCTCTTAATTTGTTAAAAGCTTCATTGTGCTCATCTTTCCATTTCCAAATTACATTCTTTTTTGTCAGTTCGGTCAAAGGCCTTGCGATCAAAGCAAAGTTTTTAACAAATTTTCTAAAATAAGAACAAAGACCTACAAATTGGCGAACTTGATGAACATTATATGGTACGGGGAAGTTATTTGCAGCATCTAGCTTTTTGTCTCCTGGCCGAATACCTTCCGGAGTTACCACGTGACCCAGATAATTTACTTCATTCTTTAAAAACGAGCATTTTTCAAGATTTAATTTCAGATTCGCATTTCTCATTAATTGTAATACCTTTTCAAAACTCAACAAACCAGTGCTAACATTCACTGAAGGTAGAAGCATGTCATCCATAAAAGTTAGCACCTCTTCATATCTTAAAGAACCCAATAATTTATAAATAGTGCGCTGGAAAACAGCAGGTGCATTCGCTAAGCCGAAAGGAACTCGTGTATATTCCCATTGCCCATCAGGCGTTATAAAAGTAGTGTATTTTCTCGACTCTTCCGACAAAGAGACCTGATGATAACCCTGAGCTAAATCTAAACTTGTAAAATAACTCTTGCCACTCAATTTGTTCAGCTGATCATCAATATGCGGCAATGGAAATCTATCTTTCAGTGTGATTGCATTTAGTACGCGATAATCGACGCAAAGCCGATAATCTCTATTCTTTTTCTTAACAAGAACTACTAGGGAAGCATGATTAGAATGCGATTCTTGAATAATTCCTGCATCTAAAAGATCCTTGACTTTCTTTCGCATAACATCAAGTTCAGGTTGAGCAAGTCTATACGGCTTGTGGAATACAGGTGTTTTATGAGTAAGCTCTATATTCATTTCAGCTGAATCTGTTTTACCTAAATCTTTAGTATCCTTAGCAAAACAGTCTTCGTATTTCAAAAGCAACTCATAGAGCTGACACAAATCCGTTTTAGCTAAATTTCCTACATCGATTTCCGATAAAAGCTTATTTGCAAAAGTACATTGACGCAAATATTCAAACGTACTTTCTGGAGCCAGATCTGAAATGCTATTCACCACCACGTTCCGCGCTACGCTCTCGTTACCATTTTGCTGTGAAAAACAGAGAGTTGACCGTCTTTAACTATTAATATCTCACAGCAATAATCTTCTAATTAAGCCAAATACCAGCATTCATTTAAACAGAAATTATAATACCGTAGTAAAACGTATAAATACTACACACTCCGCTGCCACAACATTTAAATAATAAAATTTCCAGCAGCAAGAAAGCAGTGGTTAACCAAAGGTTGTATTTTAACATTGCACCAATTTAAATACCACAGTCATACACTTGTGTCGGCTTTTGCAGAGATGTGCTTCAGTTTACCAGCCCTAAATAATTTCAGCATCAGAAATAGCAGAAGTCAGTAACAGCACACCGAACTTCTGACCCTACTTACAGCAGAACAAATTGTATCAGAAACAGCATGTCAGACAGCATACTGAACTTCTATCAGAAAACAGAAACAGCACAGAAAAGTGTAAGTTAAATTAAATTACCCACCTCCTTGCCACTACCGACAGTTGTAGAGGAGCCGCTATAAAGCAGCACGGGCTATTAAATCTCCCTTCTTCCAATTTATGTCTGCATCACCCATATTATAAATTCGTAAACAGCCAGAAGAACCTCGCAGCTAGGTCGCAGGCAGATACTCCTTGTGAATTTATGATTGATTGTCCGATAACTATGTCCACGTTAGCAGGAAGTGACCTACAGCTCCAGTTTCAAATTTCAAGCCATCAATAATAATTTCGAATTTTATCTGTCCTAAGTATAGCAGGTACAGCATCGCCCGTAAAACCCTAAGAACTGTATCAGTCTGCGTGATTGAGTTGTTGAGCATATTAGCCGTTCTAAGAGCCAAAATATTTAATTGAGCACCAGTATCTATATACGCTCTATAGGTTTTGCCTTTCCTGATGTTATTTTCCAGTTTTTGGCACTTTTTAGCCAAGTGCCCAACTCCATTACAATATTTACACACACGACGATCTGGCAATTGACAATCTTTCACCAAATGGTCACTGGAATTACATCAGACAGATTACGAGGCGGACGTGATTCCATACAGTACTTTTCTACCATTTTTTCTATCTCCTTGTGGGTTGACAGTCTCTCATTCTCGACATTGGCACTCACATCTTCGACCGAAATATTTTGTACAAATGAATCATCACATATTGGGACAACATGAACGACACCTGCACTATTTACAGTTAAACTTCCAGCTGAAGAGCCTCGAGCACTTTTTAATGCTCGCATATAAATATTACTAGCTGTTACCCGCGACTTCGTCCGCGTAGATTTTATAAAAAAACAGAACTCGAACTTAATTGAAACATATTTTACGGAGCGCTTATCCTTCTTGATCCCTACGTAAAAGATGCATTTGTACTTATCCAAGTTGAATAAATGCATCTTACTACAAACTTAATTATCTTTTGATTTTATTTAACTGGTAGGTAAGTGCGGAATTTTCATTGTAAACCGTTACAGGCGAACTTAAAAAAGAAGGCAATAAAGGGAGTGAAGTGAATGGGTAGCGAGGAGGTATTCATAAAAGTAAAAAAGGTCCCTATTCCTCCCTATCTATCCTTTTGTATCCCCCCCCCCTACATTCCCACTCCCCCTCCCTCACCCTCTCCCACTCTCTCTTCCTCTCCCTCGCCCCTCCCTCTTCCCCCCTCACCCTTCCTTCCCCCTCCATTTCCCCCCTTCCCCTCTCCCCATCACCCTCCCTTTCCCCCTTCGCCCTCCTCCCATTCCCCTCCCTTTCCCCCTTCCCCTCACTCATCCTCCCCTTCCCCCTCTCCCTCCCTCTACCCCCTCCCACGCCCTCTACCCCTCCCTCCCCCTTTCTCTCCCCTCATTTTCCCCTCCCTTACACTCTCTCCCTATCCCTCCCCCTCTCCCTCTCCCTCTCCCTATCCCTACCCCTATCCCTGCTTCTACCCCTAACGCCATCTTAACCGCTATCCCTATCCTTATATAAACATACAACTGACACTCATATTGATTTTTAGACATTTCAAACCTATCGAATCCCAACCCCGTCCCAGGGGTGGTGGTATTTCACGTCCACCACGTTGGATTTCAAAATCATTGTAGTTTTCGTAATCAGCGACCCGATAAACCATACGAACGACACCCATATTGATTTTTAGACATATCAACTCTATCGCACCCCAATCTCATCCCCAAGGGATGATAGCATTTCACGTCCACCATGTTGGATTTCAAAATTGTTGTAGTTTTTGTAATCAGCGGCTCGATAAACCTTACAAACGACACCCATATTGATTTTTAGACATTTCAACCCTATCGCACCTCAACCTTATCCCCAGGGGATAATGGTAGTTTACGTCTACCACGTTGGATTTCAAAATTGTAGTAGTTTTCGTAATCAGCGATACTTAGTTGAGTAAAAAAAGAAGTCCCATCAAAATCGGTAAAGTAGTTTCGGTGTGCTGTAGCAGATACAACCCCGCTAGAGTATTATTGTATGTGTAGATTCCCACGGGAATGAGATATTTTCCCGGGGTAAAAAGTAGCCTATGTCCGTCTCCAAGTTACCATCTATCACCATACCAAATTTCATCAAAATCCGTTCAGCCGTTTAGGCGTGAAAGAGCCCGCTAGAGTATTATTGTATGTGTAGATTCCCACGGGAATGAGATATTTTCCCGGGGTAAAAAGTAGCCTATGTCCGTCTCCAAGTTACCATCTATCACCATACCAAATTTCATCAAAATCCGTTCAGCCGTTTAGGCGTGAAAGAGCAACAAACAGACAGACAGACAGACAGACAGAGTTACTTTCGCATTTATAATATTAGTATGGATTAGTATGGATTTTTATTAAATTTAATTCTTTTCATTTTTGGGTTCAAATTATTATCCCACTTCTGAATTTTAAAAGCACAAGAACTTTACAGTTTATAATTATTTATTTTTCAAGCAGACAGCCAACATATACAAGAAAAACAGTCGACGGCCATGTCACGTCGTCACATCACCTATTCTTTTTAAAACCAGCAAGGAAATTGAGTTTCATAGGCCTCATAGAACTTCATTTATATCCTCTGGTGGCACATCAAAAACGCCGCTCTTAACATTTTGCTACGCCTAGTTCAGGCATCAAGTGAGATACGTAAGTTAGTTTAAGACCTATGTTGTACCTATGGTCAATATCAATCTCATTAGAGGATCCAACAGAACCCTTAATGTGTTTTTGAATCCATTGATTTAAACGATGGATTAAAAAGGAGGAAAAAGTTTTTTTGGATCCATCAATGGAGCCATCCAATGGATCCAAATGGACGAAGGGCATTCGAAAGCAAATAAATATGAGTGATTATCCCTCTATGGTCAAGATACAAAGTTTTGAATTTACATGTTTCGAATAATATCGTATCGATGTATCGAAAATTGAGAGTACACATTGATAACTTTGAAAATGAGAGCTATACAGCGCGAATTTGTGTTGGTTTCGCACTCGAAGCCTAGTGATCGCAACTTTCCCGAAGAAAAAAATTTTTTACTCGTAAAATTTCTTTCGCTTCTCTATAGTAAAGTGGTCACGTGATAGACATTTTAAATGGGGAGGCGAAAAATTTTTTTCTAGTGAAAAATATTTTTTTTCGGGAAAGTTGCTTGTTTTCATGAGCAGTATCACTGGGCTTCGGGTGCGAAACCAATACAAATTCCCGCTGTATGGTCTCGTCTTGGCAACATTTTACATGAAAATGTGATTGGTGGGATAGGTATGTACTTGAATCGTACCTACAGTTTCATGCCAGCTGGTTTTGCGCAGAGCTTCCCATACGAACTCTCTACTAAACGGAAAGAACTCACGATAGATTGCTCAGGCAGTGTGAGAATTTTTATTAAATATCATAACATCTAATCACAATATCTACAATTTATAACTTACATAAACTTTATAAACTAAAAATTTCTTCAAGGGCATCCCCACAAGACATGGTTCCCAAAAGGCTAGCAGCGTTGCCCCTTTGAATGGCGAGACTCAGCCTTTGAGCAAAAAAGCTGCCAGCTCTTCGGTCACCAGAGGTCTCATTGAGACGCTCCGAGAGATCCTTAATGAACTTTTTGGTTGATGGACCCCAAGTACCCATTGTCTCGAACCCTAATGGTGAGAACATGTAAGACTCCGATAGCTCGCAATATTTGCGGGTCTTTAAATTTTCGGCGTTACTCGCCGCAGCACCGGCTCGTTCACAGGTGGCACGCACGTGAGATGGGGCCAATGTGTCGACGCAGGTTACATCCCACACCAAGCATCTACCCTGTTGCCAAGGGATGAGCGTCAGTCCGTCGGGTCTCTTGCCGTCAGACCTAACAATTCCGTTTGGTTCTAACTTTGCCGGAATGTTAACTGAGGCGAGAGCCCGACGAACGACGTCATTGAGCGCTGCGTGCCGTGGGATGCGACCTGCGCTTCTTTGGCAGGAGAGGCCGTGGTGGCCCAGCTCGTCGACCGCTGCCCCACATTTGCATAGGTGCGGTTGGTTGGTCCTAAGGCCCAGTCTGAGGCCAACTGCGAGGGAAAGAGTGCATTCGTCTAGACATGTGCCAATTTTTGACGACGGGAGTGCATTTAACCAGTAACCGGACTCTTTTTCGAAAGCAGCGAGGAGGCGCGCGCGCTCTGTCGTGCTCTGGCATCCGGCAAGTAGATCCTGTTGTCTTCTTGCATAGAGGCTCGTCCCATTGTCGCTGAGAATGCAACAAAGTCGGAGCGTCACAGCGACAGTGAGACGTCCACTTATCTAAGGCTTCCGACCTATGAAGAACTTCAACCTGATTCAAAGCAGGGCCAACAATATGGCCGAATAATTTACTGCAACCAAAGGAAGAAGCCAAAAAAGCAGGTAAAGCTACCGCGGAAACCTTGCGTATCCCGATGCCGCCAAAGCGAACTGGAAGTGAAGCTTGGGACCATGCTCCTGAAGTAACCAGGCAGTTGTATAAAAAGCTCAGATAAATCTATTGACGTGTCAGTATTGTTGATAAAGAAAGCGACAACAAATAGCTTTTAGTTTTGAATCTATTTGTTGTCACTTTTTGTGCAACTGGTAGCATTCTAAATCCCAATTGCCACTAATAGCAGTAGCAAACTCACCGCGCGCGTTAATTGCGCGAACGTTTGGTACACGAGCAAATTTTTACGAAAACTAGGTAGGTACTTAAATTTGCTCGCGTAGTAAACCTCGCCCAACGAAAATGTGGATGCGGCAGATGTGTTCGCTTCGCTATTTTACCAATATTTGTTCGGTCACGTAAAACCCATACTTACCATTTACCTTACCTCTACCTTGATTGTACCTACCTTGTTTATCAAACATACGTTTCTATTCCCAAATTCATCCCAGTTTGAAGTTTGTTTTAAAATTCTACCATTTTCACCTTTTTACCATTGATCTACATTTACCATACCATATTACCATTTTCATACCATTATCACACCTAAACCATGGGTACCATACCAAACTTCCAGTTACCGAAACTTTTACTTTACCGTAAGAGAATGCTTCACGAACTTTCAAATGAAGCAAACCCTTGTTAATCTGTAACAATATCAATTAAATATCTATTCTACATACGAAATACTTCTACGTATAAGAACTACATCTAATCTAAACTTACATATTTCATTTTACAACTAAACGCCCAAGATCAGTTTCTTACAAATGCTGATCGTGAACGTTTGAACTACTTGCGCCTAGGCGAAAGTAGTTCTAGGAAAAGGAAGTGTAAACCTACCTTGTGCGTCCCCTACAGCGCCGCCCTCGCCCGTTCCCGATATATTACCATCTCCAGTCGCAGAGCCATCAAAACCTGTGGAAAGTACAATAGATTGGTTTAGAAAAATAATGAACTGTACAAATATTAAAATATTAAAGAATTTACAACAGTAGTCGCACTTACCAGTCATGTCCATATTAGAGTCGTCTTCACCAAAATTCGTTTCATCGTTATTTGTACCATCTTCGTCATCATCCCACATACTTTCATTAACGAATTCTGGTTCCATTTTAGGTGCCACGGCATTGTTTTCGTCCTCGTCTGGTATCGTCACGAATTCCTCTTTGGCAGATCCAGACGGCCCAGCTTCTAAGGGGTCAACACATTTCCGTTTCGCGGGTCCACTTTGTGAAGATGATGAATTATTTGATGCTATCGATGGCCTATTTGGTCGCTTAACTGCTACTGGAGTTGAGGAGGGCTTAGTATCTAAATCAGTCTCTATCTTAGTCATTACAGATTGCCGCTGTTGTGACGACCTCGGGCCTGGCCTCGATGTCGGCTTTGGTTTTGATGGCGTGGAACTTTCTTCATTTTGATTTCCGGTTAAACCTTTCACTTGAAGTTGTTCCGCCGTGCTAATAAATGACGCTAATTCTTCTTGCTTAACATTAACTTCTCCTTGATACATAAACTGTAACAAGTCTCTTAACGCCGAATGACTAACATCTTTTAAAAATACTGAAACAAAACAATAAAATTTAGTTACGAATCTAGTAATTAAGAACAAAGTAACATGAATAGGTAACTAAAAAAAAACCACTTACCTATGGGATGTTGAGTTGGGTTCATTTTGAACATTTCTTGGAAATAGGGAGAACATACTGATAAAACTAGTTTGTGTGCTTGTAATAATCTGCCTTCAGCAGCTAAGGTCACATCAACCAAGTCTCCACGCGACAGCAGACCATGAAAGCCTGCAGACATATTCGCGTGGAAATTGTTCCAGCATAATGAAAATTGTTCGTCCGACGCCATGATGGCGGCGATTCCACGTAGGACCTGAAATGTAAAATTTATTATAAAAAACCACATAAAAATAGAAACAAATAACACCCGTTGATAAAAATAAATACAATAAATTAACACGATACGTACCTACTATATAATGTAATGTGATTTTGTACTTCACGATTTTAAAAATAGAAACATTAGAAATAATAAGATGTTTCTATACTAAGACGTTGCTAGCACGTTCTCCCTATCTGAGCGCTGCGCTTGGTTTGATGACGCAAAAGCGACGTGATGCGTGGCGTCACGGGGATACCACTTCACGTATGTTTTGCCCAATATAGTTTTTTAATAAAAATTCCTTAATATCGACTTTTTAAAGCTTATAATAACTTAAATTTAAATTATTGAAATATTTGCACATAAAATAGTTGTATCTACATTTCTAAATACTCATCAAAACGACGACAAAAATTCGAATGAAATAGAAGATCGATAACGATGTAGTAACACGACATGTCGAAGTACCTAGTCTTTATATTTGGTAAAAGGTACGCTAGAAAGGTTCTGCTGCTTTTTCTTCTTCAGCTCTTTTCGGTGGAGCATAATATTTAAAGTAGGTAAAGTAAATGTACCTACCTATTTTTATACATGGGTACATCATCACATCACATTCAGCTCTTATGAAATAAAAAAGTTTATTTGCTTCGATAAGTAAATGATTCGCAGGGACTCATATATCTAAGTTTATTTGTATCTAGACTGTGATACAGTCGTGCAAATATCGAGAAAAAAGTATTTTTAGGCTTTACATGAATCGACAAATACTAACTTATGGTACAGCGCGTTCAGTACAAGTCTGTCCATGACGATTATTTTCTGCGCATGGGTGACAGGCAGAGAGCCAATCAACGATTCGCTCGCCTTGTCAGGGATACCGCGCTCACCCCCGAGACTATTTTTTTTACTTCTGCGCATTAACGGCCACAGACCATAGATTTATATAGTCAAGATAGGGTCTTGGGAACAAGCGGTTCAAAATTTCCCCATACAAGAAAAAATAGCGCCATCTGTGAGAAATCGCGTGCACTACGTTGTCTTGTGTAGTACTTCGGTCGGTACTAAGTACACGGAACGGAAATAATATGGCGGGAAAAAACAAAACAAACTTTTTACTGTTTATATGTGATTTAGGCCTGGTTTTTCAGTTTCATTAATTGGATTAAAGTCAAAAACAATAATAAGAAATAACGATAACAATAATAAGAGTATATTGTTTCTTCAAATAAAAACATCCATTTTGTTGGTAAGTTTATTTGCATCCAATGTTGACAATATGACTGACAACGACTGACATTTGTTGGTCCTAAACGTCAGATTTCGGACCAACGAATTGGGGACATTGTAACGTGCCGATGGGCTAGTACTTATATATAAGTAAATGCCACAGACAGAGTTATTTTGCACGCAGTATACAATGCGCGCAACGAAAGTAGAGCCCTGTTGGATCAAGTGGTTAACCTGAGCAGTAGACAGTTCGCAGGTTATTTACGGTCGTGGTGTATCATAAGCCAATGTTTGAAAATGGGACAGTCCAGATATCCGCACAGCGTCGTAAGAATTTGGCTATCTGATGACCTGAAGCGCTCCTAGTAACCAGCCACACGAGCTCTTACAATGGCAAAGAAGTTTCGTATGCTGGCTCTTTCATTATGAAAATAAGACACAAAATATCATTTCACGAATATTTCGTCTTATAATTAGAAGTAAATTTTGAGAAACTAATGACTGTAAATTCACTGTTACTTTTGAGGATCATCGCGTCACTTTCGTGGGTTTAAAAATCAAACCTATTTTTTTTTTCAAATAAGACTCACGATTTGATTGAATTACTTATTATCAAGAGCTATGAGTTTTTCCCCAAAAAGTACAAAATTCAAAGAATATAATTTGCCACGAAGGTGACGATGAGAATGCTTATAATAATTTATTTTCATATAACTTATTTCATCACGTGAAACACTTCAGTTTGTTTCAATATTTTTGTTATACCAACTGTACAAGGTGTATTTTCTGTTAATAACATTTAAACTAGGTCGTTGATTGAGGTTTTTTATACATTTATTTTTATACATTTATTTGCAAAGATACACGGTTAACAAATTAGCAATCAAACCATGTGCGAACGTTAGCTACGTATTTTTAGTACTTCACGATCTCATTCATATAATTCCATGAGCGAAGCCGGGTAACCCAAATAGTGTGAAAGAAATATAATAAATCTTAATCCTCCACAGCTAGAAAGAGATAGCAGGTTTTTGCCCAACATATTTTCCGTCATGCTATTGTCACATTTAAGTCCTAAAGATAAAGTTGAATTTCGAATAACATTTAATTTACTAAGGGGTCAGGAAGTGTTGTCAGCCTAACGAATAATGCACAAAATATGGGCAAAGTTATAATTTTCAGTTTATTGACGTAATTGCAAGTTCGTTTTTGTGTCGGGCGAGCGGGTGGGTCCCAAACTATCATTGGTCCCAAAAGCTTTTTTTTATTATCAATGGGCACAGACTAACTATGATCAATGGGTTTACACTGTATCTGGGATATTCCCGGGTCCCGGAATGCACAAAAATGTCCCGGAATTGCTGAGTCATCACATCACCAATAGTCAGCTGTCCGATGCTTTTGCTTTTAGTGGAACGAATTTTTATAAATTTTTATTTCTTATGACAAATGAACGCAACTGCGTGTCCATGGAACTTGTTAATAAAGCGAAGAATCAGACAAGAAGACATTAAAATCTTGTTCTGAATTTATAGCGGCTACAAGAAGCAGTGATAAATATACTTAGTTAATGATTTAACATAGGAATAATAAAGGTGCGTTTCTAAAGGTGCTTCTAAACGGGCTACATTTTTACTGCCAATCCTGCCAATAGGTACAATAGCCGGCAATATTGCCAGGTATGTCAGCTAGACTATATACAATAAACAGCAATAATTTAAGTATGGCCCGGCCATATAGCCATACATTTTTGGAATGGCCAATGCAATTTTATGTATTGCCGATATGTTCGCATGGTAACTGTAATATCATTGCATGGTAATCAAAAATACTGCAATATTGCCGGGTCTTGTGATATTGTTGCTTTATTATCTGTGCACTGTTTTTTGGCGGGAGTTTGTTTTGTTTTTGTAAATTTGACCATAATTAATTAAAATAACTAATACTTGGTTGTAATGAAAAAGATATTGACTTTGTTATTATTACCTCAATGCTCTTAGACATTATTTTAAAGTTCTTGAATAATTGACAATCGAGGCTTAGGTATTTCATGACTAAAGTATCACGCCTATTTAAGTAAGGTCGTAGGCACAGTAAATAGGTATACCTATAAGCTAAAGCAGTATGGAAACTCGGGCCTTTTTTTGAAAAAAGAACTATTCTGCGTCGGTGCATCAGGGTTGTAAGTGTTGTAACCACTGACCTCTACATATAGAGGTCAGTGGTTGTAACCCAGAATTTTTGAAATAAGAATAGTATGATGAACTCAAATATTGGGTGCTTCTATCAACTGTGGGACCGTAAAACTAAACAATTTTCCGTAAGAAGTCTAAATACGAAATAATATTCAATAAAAATCATTAGAAACTACGTCAGCTGATAGCGCGTTTTGTATGGGGGGGCAATTTTTTTCGTCTTTCGACCTTGTTTCTTTGGAAAGTTACACGGAAAATTAAATTTAGCAGATAGTCTTGCATAAAATGTTAATTCAGAAGGTTAAATCACTTAGTGGCCTTTTATCACATAAGCGTAGATTAAGACACTTAGTCGCCTTTTAGCACCCAAGGGAAGGTTAAGCCACTTCATCACGAAAGACTTAGTCGCCTTTTACGACACAAGGAAAGGTTAAGACACTTTTATGACACAAGGGCAGATCAAGACACTTAGTCGCCTTTTATGACACAAGGGCTAAATAAAGACACTTAGTCGCCTTTTATGACACAAAGGCAGATTAAGATACTTAGTCGCCTTTTATCACACAAAGACAGGGACATACTTATAGGGACCCTATATTTTGTATCTATTTGTTTGTATTATGGTTTTGGCGCCCACGACTGACTTCAGCGCGAAAACTGCTTATTTTCCTGTAGCGGTGTGCGCATGTGTGAGTGCGCCAGTTTTGTAGGTTTGTTAGGAGTTTCCATACTGCTTTAGCTTATATATTTACTGTGTCGTAGGTATCCATTCTCTAGTTTTTTTCTTTCGTTTTTCAATTTCCAAAATAACATAAGCCGCTGCGACGCAGATGTATTCGTCGGCCATTATTGCCCAATTTTGTAGCACGAGTTCAAGAAAAACATATGAGCCATAGTATTGCCGAAATGTTCGGACATAATCTTCAATAAAATGTTTTTGTGATGGCTTAAGTAGTTGCAATATTTCGACAATATTGAGCCATATTGCAGCCACATATTCTTCTTCTTCTTCTTTCGTGTCGGCAAGAACACAGGCTAAATCTTACTTGCCCAGAAAGCGGCTACCGTAGTAGCCCTCTGGTTACCGTCAAGTAAGTCCTCACGCGAGCAGGTGGTCGGGCACGCGGGACAATTAGTGAGGTGTGCCATGGTTTGCAGGAGTTCTCCACATTCACAGCTGGCGTCTGCGCTACTTAGGAACCCCCACCGGCATAGGTTATCCTTGCTTCGGCCAACTTGGGTCCTCAGCCTATTTAGACTTCTCCAGGTTGGCCAAGGTTCCTTATAGCCAGGAGGCAGGTTTTCGTTGGGGGGGTACAGTGAATGTGGGTACTCGCTTGCCCAAAGTCTGCACCTCACGTCGGAAGGGTTTTGGTTGGTAGGCTGTGTGGATCGCAGGAAGCTTTTGCGGCTTCGCAACCGACCTGCGGCGGGAGAGAGCCCGTAGAGTGGTTGTCTCGGGTCGCTTTTCTGTTTTTTTTTCTTCTAGCGAACAGGTCACTGCTCTACGGACTCTGGGAGGAGCTATCCCCGCAACAGGGAACAGCATACCGACAGGAGTTGGCTTGAGACAGCCAGTCACGATGCGGCAGGTGTCATTTAGCTCTGCGTCCACCTCTCTGGTTTGAGCTGACCTAGCCCACACTTGACACGCGTACTCTCCTGCTGAGAAACACAGAGCTAGCCCCGTAGTGCGCATAACCGTTGGGTTTGCTCCCCAGTTGGTGGAGGAGAGGCGGCGCAGCAGGTTGTTACGGGAACTAACTTTTTGTTTTGTGTTTCTGCAGTGGGTCTTGTACGTCAGAGAGCGGTCCAGTGTCACTCCCAGGCATACCAGGTATCTAGGGCAACTGCAGTGCTGGATGGCGGCACCCTTCCAGTAAATTTTCAGCTCCCTGTTTGCCTCCCGATTGCGTAGG
This sequence comes from Athrips mouffetella, assembly GCA_947532105.1. Classification (NCBI taxonomy): domain Eukaryota; kingdom Metazoa; phylum Arthropoda; class Insecta; order Lepidoptera; family Gelechiidae; genus Athrips; species Athrips mouffetella. The sequence continues at coordinate 21,916,898 of OX383964.1, read as the reverse complement.
TGGAAAACGCACGATTGGGTTTTGCTTGGGTTGGGCCTTAGAGCGTTATGCTCATAATATTTATGAAGGTTCTCCAAGGCAAGATTCAGTGTGCTTTCCACGGTTTCGAAGCTCTTATGCTGGCAAGTTGCACAAACACTATTGCCCGTTTAGCCAAGCCACATATTGCACAAACACTATTGCCCGTTTAGAAGCCCCTTGACTTGAGCGGTCTTGTTTTTTGGTCCCGGTATTTGACCCAGCAAATCTGGCAACCCTAGCTTACAGAGATGAGGTCGAAGATTGAACTAGATTGCCCAGAAAAAGCATATTCAATCGCGACTTGAATATATTTGGGTTCCACTCTTCAGCCATGCGCAATATAAAAGACTAGCGGTCCGCCCCGGCTTCGCACGGGTAGATATAGATTCTTGTTGCGTCGAGGGTTACTAAAAAAACCGGCCAAGCGCAAGTCGGACTCGCACCGAGAGTTCCATACAACTAAGGTAAAAATACCGTCCTAGTTATGAGCAGTCATACCGTCTTAGTCACGCAGAAGTGCATTAAATTCGCTCTAGCCAACACGCACTTCATCATAACCATCATAATATCCCATAATACGTCCGTCGTCCACTAAGTACAGGACAGGATTCCAGCTCTAGCTAGAAGAATGTGGAGGGGAAGTACCTACCTTAGTCACCACGCTTGTTAGCGTTACGGCTGGCATCATGGACCGCGTTTGTTGGTGACCGCAGTATGTAATTTTGTTTTTAGTATTTGTTGTTATAGCGGCAACAGAAATAGATAATCTGAGAAAATTTCAACTGTCTACCTATTACGGTTCATGAGATACAGCCCGCTGACAGACAGACAGACATCGGAAGCATATTTATAGGGTCCCGTTTTTCACCCGTTAGGTACGGAACCCTAAAAAGAGTACATTTTCAAGAAAATTTAGATAATATTTTGATATAAATGTTTATTCTTAAGTAATAGACAAAGCTAGATTTCTCATCATCACATACAGTCTTTGATGCTCTGCCTGCCTGCCTAACCCGTGAGCTATTATTAATTCTGTGCCGTGAGGAAGGGATATAGGCGTGAGATTACACTCAATTACACATACAGGAAACATAAGCCAAATTTTTCGTGTCTATTCTCTCTTGTAGATAAAACCATTAAGCTCAAGTCAGACAGAGGCGGTATGATTGCGAAAGCGGTCCGGGGCGGTTTGGCGGGAACAAAATACCGCGCCGCGACCGCTTTTCAATGTGACAGGGTGCATAAGAACTCATACTTTACAAAAAATACCGGCCCCGGAACGCTTCCGCTACCGGCTCTGTGTGACGCGGGCTTAAGCCCACGTCACACAGAGCGGTACAAGCGGTAAAGCGGTCCGGGGGCGGACCTGCGGGAAGCGAAAGCGTTCCGGGACCGGTCACATAGAGGTACCGCGCGGAAACCGCGGCGGGACAGCGGGGAGGTAGTGGTCTGTGTGACATTATTTATCTGTGATTATTCAAAAGACAAAACTAAACTAACTAACTATGGGCAAAACGAACGACAGAATGGATTCCACCTAACGCCAAGCGTCGTCATGGTCGGCTTAGAAAAAGATGGAGGGATGAGCTCGACACTTGCGCCAATAACTGGAAGGAGTTGGCCCAGGAAAGGGAAAAGTGGAAAGGTGGGAGAGAGGCCTTTGCCCTGCAGTGGGATACAAGAGGCTCCTAATAATATTCAAAAGACGTAAATCCATTGCTCTAAAGAAAAAACCAACCCGATAACCTAAAAAAAAGTCTGCGCAAAGCCGCAAAATTCTTGTAAAAAAATAAAACGTCAAAGTCCGCGCCCGGACCGCACCGCACCGCGCCGCGCCGCGCCGCTGCCGCTCTGTGTGACGGGTTGCATTGAACAACGCAATGGAACACAGCGCCCGCTCCCGCCGAAAGTTCGGCCCCGCGCCGCGCCCGGTCCGCGGGGTTGTACTAGCGGCCCGGCCGCACCTGCGCCGCGACCGCTTTCAATGTGACAGGGTGCATAAGAACTCATACTTTACAAAAAATACCGGCACCGGAACGCTTCCGCTACCGCTACGTTTTACACATAGAGGAACAATTCCGAAAACCTCTGACTTTTTAGTTATATCACATAATTAAAAAACCGGCCAAGTGCGAGTCGGACTCGCGCCCTAAGGGTTCCGTACCTATCTACCATATGATATACTAAAAGCTTTTGCTCTTTGATTTTAAAAACTCCGCGACCATCGAACTTGACCCCTCTTTTATACAAAAGTTCTTGAAACGGGAGCTCACCTTAATTGGATACTATTAGTTGTGAGAAAAATTGAAATCTATACATATAATAAAAGAGTAGAAACCGCGTGTCTGTACTTTTGATAAATTTATAAAAAAAATAGTGTGGGCGATAAGAAACGACTAATAGAACTCAAAAATATGTTTTTTGAACTTTTTGTCTGTCTGTCTGTATGTTTTCGATAAACTCCGAAACTACTGAACTGATTTTCTCGCGGTTTTCACAGATAGATTAAGCTTAGGTCTGAGCAACATATAGGCTATGTTTCATTCAAATCGGTTCACTCAATCAGAAGCTACACTAATGTAAAATATCAAATTGCCTGTACGATAATAACTCACAAACTGATTCAAACTGAGTTTTCAATTACGAGTTTGGCTTACTTTTGAGCAACATAAAAGTTAAGTTTCATTGCAAACGGTTCACTCAGACAGAAGGTACGCTATGTTTCATGCGGCGGCGCAAATAACTCACAAACTATTGAACGGATTCAAACAAGGTTATCAATAAACTGTCAAGCTTACTTTTTTGCAACATATTGGCTTACTTTCATTGAAAACGGCTCACTCAGACAGGTGCGCGAAATTTCCAGCGCAGGCGCCAATATCTCACAAACAACTGAACCGGTTTTCAGTAACGTATTCGGCTTACTCCATGCAACATGTATGCTTAGTTTCATTGCAAACGGTTCACTAAGACATAAAATTCACTAAGTTTCAAGCGGCGGCACCAGTAACTCACAAACTACTAAACGAATTTAAACGGGGTTTTCAATAACGTGTTTGGCTTAATTCTTTGCAATGTATTAGCTTACTTTAATTGAAAACGGTTCACTCAGACACAAAATACCCGAAGTTTCAATAGGCGGCGCCAATAGCTCACAAACTACTGTAGCGACTCCAACCGGCATTTCCATGACGTGCTTGGATTAGGTACTTCCGTGCAACATATAAGCTTAGGTTAAGTTAGGTTAGTTATGCAAAGATTCAAGCGAAGGCGCGAATAATTCAAAAACTTTTGAGCAGATTCAAACATGGCTTTCAATAACGCGTTTGGCTTACTCCTGTGCAATAAATAAGCTTAGTTTCATTGCGATAGGTAGGTTCACTCTGAAAGAAGATACGCAAAGTTTCAAGCTGCAGAACCAAGAACTCACCTACTGAACTGGTTCAAAGTCAAACGAGGTTTTCAATGACGCATCGGTCTTCTTTCTGTGCAACATATAAGCTTCATTGCAAATGGTTCACTCAGACAGAAAGTTCGCGAAATTTTAAGCGGCCGCACCAATACCTCACAAACTACTTGAATGACTGAAACGGGGTTTTCAATAACGTATTTGGGTTGCTTTCGAGCAATATTTGAACTTTTTGTATTGCAATCGGTTCATTCAAACAGATAATAGGCGAGTTCAAAGTTTCAAGCAGTGAAACCGAGCTAAAATCAAACAAAGCTTATAATTTTGTACGGAAGAAAGCCAAATACGTTGTTGAAAATTCCATTTGATCCGGTCCAGTTGTTTGTGTAAAAGTCGTGGGTACAGCTAAAGATTGGTAAAATCTAGATTTAGTTTTATTGTAAAAATAATAATAAAAAAATTCCTGTTTCGGCATGGCGGTGCAACAAATGTAAAAAAAATTATGAATGTTCTAAAGTTTTGAAAACTTAGGAATTAGGTACTTATAAACGAAATACTTCAAAAAACAAATAAGAGAAGTGAATCATTGTTTTTTAGGAATTGTCTTTTAAGGGGAGAGATGTTGCGGTGAAGTCCAACAGTATTGTATGTAGGGCATTGTAGGTACATGTAGAGTTAAAAGCATGTGAAGCTAGACACGTTGGACTTTTTTCAGTAGCCACAGAAGCTAAAGTGACTGAGCCTGAGATTTAGTTAGGCTTTGTTTTGTATAAGAAATAACGGAACCCGTACCATAGTTACTCCGCGTGGAATTCGACTATGATTTTACACTTACGAGGATAGTGGGCGACCTAACAGTCCACACGTAAACAAGAGGTGTTTAATTTACAAAAATCCGTATTATCGGTACTCTGTATACCTAATAATGTAAAGGCGAGAACTGCACGTCTGTCTGTCTGTCTGTTACGCTTTTATGACTAATCCGATAAACCGATTGTGATAAAAACTTGGTTTGAAGATAGTTCGAACCATGGGAAAAATCATTAGCTACTTTTTCTGAACCCCACGCGGACGAAGTCGCGGACAACAGCTAGTATTTAATAATTTTAGACTTTTCCCTTTACTTCTGCTGTGAGACCTAGCTTCTTGCCAAATTTCATAATTTTAGGTCAACGGGAAGTGCCCTGTAGGTTTTGCTTTTTTGCATAAATGTATGGAGATGAGGAAATAAAAACCATATCTTTTGATTGCGTCGTTGTAAAAAATTTAAATTTTCAGATCTTGTGTGGTTTATGAACCACAATATTCGTTATCAATTTCAACCTCTCTTCTCGTTCGTGAGAAAAAGGGTCTTGACAGACAGACAGACGGACAACAAAGTGATCCTATAAGGCTTCGGTTTTTTATTTTGAGGTACGGAACCCTAAAAACAAGTGTCCTAAAAATGTCCATCCGTCGGTCGGTCGGTCGGTTCGTCGGTCGGTCTGTCCGTCACTCTTTGGCCTAGCGGCTAAACGAATGGTCCGATTGACACTATATTTTGAAATTAGGAGTTTTATGCAAATCTATCGAAGGGTTCTAAGTGGTTTCTTGCTGACTCTCATTTTGAGGGTAGCTGTCATACAACGAAAATCAAAAATTTAAATTTTCTCAAAAACGGCTAATAGAATCTTGATGAAACTTTGCATGACCAAGCATCTCCATGTAAGATATCTTGCGCCAGTATCAATTGATCTGTGTAATTTCATATAAGGGGTGTTCCTGTACCACCAAATCGTAAATATGTGATCGATTTACCCAAAATGGGTTCCATTGAATTTATTAAAATTTTCTATAATATTAATCCTGGATTGGTTGTTTACCTGACTGGATATTCTTTATGATTTTTTTGAATAAAATTTAGTACACAGGGTGTACCAAAAACTGAAAGGGCTTGCTCAGTAGACTAAACTGAACAATTATCAATAAGGAACATGTGTTGGGAAATTAAAAAAATGTCCATACAAGTATCCTACGGTAGTATCCATTGATCTGTGAAAATTCATATAAAGGGTGTTCCAGTACTACCAAAAGTTAAACATGTGATTTACTCAAAACCGTTTGAGGTTTGTTTGTTTTGTTTGAACATGTTTTTCAAAAAACGTAAATAAAAGTTTGTATTTCCATACTATGTGTATGGGATTACAAATTTAAGTTTGCGGTTGATAGTTTTTCCTTGAGTATTGCGAGAAAGTAAGTGCAGTGCTGCTGTACCATTTATTTTGAGGTACGGAACCCTAAAAACAACATTTAACAATAAAAAACCATAACTTTTACTTACATACCTACAGTTTTGTACGGAACCCTCGGTACGCGAGTCCGACTCGCACTTGGCCGGTTTTTTTTTTGGGTTTGCTTTATGCTGGGACAGGTTAATATGTAGTTCCAGTTCTACTTTCTACTCAGTCTGCGTCCCCAGGTCGTAGTCCCAATCTGACTGAACCTCATTTAAATTAAATATATAGGTACCTATATGCTATGAGTTATGAGTCTGTGACACATTACGATTAGCGTTTAAACATGTGGGATGCATGTTCCGGGAATGATATAGAGTACAAGAGTCCTCGTTGTAGTTTATTGAATACGCGATGTGGCGTTGGTTGTGTGTACTAGCTGTGGTGGTTATAGTGGGGTTGCACCCAGCAGCCGCGGTGGTGGGTGGCCAGCCTGCAGCCGCTCCGGAACCTGACGCTGCCGTGGTTTTTGTACAAAAGCACGGTCTTAGTGCCCGACTAGAAGGGCTGAAAGATGACAAGCTAGCATATTACAGCTTCTTTGGCATCAGGTTTGTTTTTCATAGTTATGGGTCCCTATTCCATCTATTCCTACTAGCTTGTCCCTACTGGGACTACTATATAAAGGAATTTGCATGGAGATCTATCTTATCTAAGTATAACTCTGCAGGAATCTATATAGTTCGGGCTCCCACAGCTTGGTCTTTAAGATACGTAAACGAAACCATAACATGGTGAAAGTAGATGCTTAGCTTAGTAACACACGTTAGGGACACGAATTCCGCAACCTAGAAGACGTATGAGAGATTTGTAAATTTAAAAGCGATTTTTGGGCCCAAATTATCTTATAAGATACATGAACGAAACTTTAGTGTAATGGAAAACAATAGTCACCCGTCCTGGGAGGTGTTTATATATACAATACAATATTTCTTTATTTAAAAAGTCCATTACAATCTAAATACGCAGATCTGTGACTCCTGCACTAAGCTCTAGGCTTGTATTATATATCATCAGATACATGAATTAAGAAACCAATGTATAGCCCTGGAGATTCTATCTAAGGTTGGTTTGCTTCAGCCGGAAGGTTTCAGGTCAGCCTCTTCAAAGCTGAGTTTTGCAGCAGCAAAGTTAGGTTTGTTTTTGGTACTAAATGTGCACGAAATGTATGAAAGAAAATTATAACTTTTCTGTCATATACCGATGTCCACCTTATTTATGTGGGCAGGAGAAAGGCCTGGTTGCGAAGACGGCCGCTAGACCGAGACACTTTGACATTGGTGGCTGAAGGTGCAGTCAAGAGAACGTCAAGCTCGACACATTGGATTTTATACAGCGCTTATCTTAGTCAGTGTAGAGCTGGAAATCGCTCTGCTCAAGGTTGACACTCGTAGACCTTCTAAGGCACCTCGCCATCAATAAATCATCTTCACAATTTACATCATGTTATCAGCCGAAAGACGTCCACTTCTGAACAGAGGCCTCCCCTAAAGATCTCCATGACGATCGGTCCTGCGCTGCTCGCATCCAGCAGCTTCCCGCGACATTGACTAGATAGTTGTTCTACCTTGTGGGGAGCCTACCCACGCTACATCTTCCGGCACGTGGTCGCCACTCTAGAACCTTTACACCCCATCGGTATTCGGTTTGTCTTGGCCCTGCCCACTGCCACTTTAGTTTGTCAGTTCTCAGGGCTATGTCGCTTACTTTAGTTCTTCTGCGGATCTCCTCATTTCTGATTGATTTCTGATTTCCTTCACAATTTACATTTTGAAGTTAATTTTTCATATTGTAAATACAAAGAAGAAACTCTTGAGATAGACAAAATGACAAAGTAATGACCGACACTCAAGAACGGCGCTTTAAAATGCAATAGATGCCATTGCGCTTTAATGATTGGTCAATCAGGAGGGTCAGCTGAGGGTCAGCGTGAGATTTGAATTCTATTTAGTATGGGAAACGGGATTTTTGAAATCATCATCATCATATCAGCCGAAAGACGTCCACTGCTGGACATATGCCTCCCCTAAATAGTGGCTCTTATTAGGAACCGTTCCTTACCTTAGATCAAATAGTCAGTTAGCCCAAAAATGTAAAAAAGGAGAATTTTGTTCTTCTTCGTCAATATAATAAGCAGAATCAGAACCAGAATCCTGTTACTTTACTAACCATTGAGAATCTACTAACGATTCTGATGAAAATTTCCGATGTGTGTGTGAATGGCAACTTGCCTGGATAACTTTGATTTGGCTTCGATAATGTGGCTTTTAGATATGCAGAACCTCCAGTGGGAGAGCGAAGATTCCAGCGGCCAGTGCGTCGTCTCCTGGCCGGGGAGCTAAATCTCAAATCTGGCTGTATGCCATGTCCCCAACGTGACCCTCGCAACCAAAACAGGGTTATCGGAGTTGAAGACTGCCTTTGCCTCAATGTATACGCTCCTAAAATGCCAGGCGATGAAAAGGGTTAGTAGTCCCTAAACTGAGGACCGTGTAAGTATGAAAGAGTTAGTGGAAGAAGTCAGGGAAGTATGTAAAGATCGTAGCAGGTGAAGGGCTGTGGTCTCTGCCTACCCCTACGGGAAAAATTGTATTTCCATTTCGGAATTAGGAACCTGTTTATTAGGCTTGAACAAAACTTGTAAGACAAATAAGCAAACGTTCCTTTTAAAACCAATTTTTATATGGCGCCAGGACGCCAATTTTTTCGACTTACGAACGAAATTCTTCTTACCAAAAAATCTTAACGCATTTTGTTTTACAGGAAGTCCCGTTATATTCTTTATTCATGGAGGAAATTATAAATCAGGATCCGTATCTGCGTATGGTGTACGTAAACATTAATTTCTTGAGGAGGTTGGTAGGTGTTTGCAGTTTAGAAAAATACAGCATTATGAATATGTCCCTACTCTTTTGGCAGGGTCAACATCTTACACAGAAAGATACAATTCTGGTGACATCACAGTACCGTCTAGGTTCACTTGGGTACTTTAGCACCGCTGACAAAGCTGCATCTGGAAATGCTGGCCTGTTTGATTTACGTGCTGCTATGATATGGGTAAGAGAAAATCGTGATAATCTTAGATGGTTTATTAGTACGATAATACGGACATATGCGGTCCATATGGCTATAATATTGATCACATATGGTTTCCTGGTTAGTCCAAGGAATAAGCATAATTGTTTCTGTGATCGTAAAAAATACATATTGAGAAAAAAGTTATGATTCAAAGAAAATAATGAAAAATACAAACAAAATATTGAATTTTCACTACTTTTTCAACCAAAATGGTTTTTTTTAATCATCGCGTTGTATGGTGATTGAAGCGTACACGTTAGACTCGAATTTCTGGCTGTGAAGCGCACATATACGTAAAATACAACATTGAGTCTATTTTGATAACGTAGAAAAACATAGATCTGACTGTGCGAGAAGTCGGGAGTGGCTATGGCGCACCCTTTGGTGGCGAGCAAGGCAGTCAAACATGAGGTGAGGGAAGGCGTAACCTCAGAAGAACAGCTGAGTGGAGCAGATTTGACCAGAGCGGAGCAGAGTGGAGGGGTGCAGAGTGGACCACAGCGGAGCGGAACAGAGTGGAGTTGAGCGAACGCTTGTATTGTGCACCATCATTGTTCTAGCCTTAATCCGTTTTTACGTAACCGGCTACCTAAACAAGATGAGGATACTGCTTTTACACAGAACGTCTGCCATGCTGTCTGGTCTCTGCAAGCCAGAGGGCTAACCAGATCCAATCCTAGGCATTACCAGGTATGTATCGCGTTAACCTCATTCAACCTCACGTAAATCTCGCATGAATATTACGCAACATTCGTTAATCTCGTGCCACACTCCGTTAATCTCACGTTAACTTTGCGGCAGCCTCGCGACTGCCTCCGTCAACCTCACGTCAATCTCCGTTAACCTATAACATCAACATCTCCCCCTTTCCTCTTCCTCTCCTCTCTTTCCTTTCCTCTCCTCTCCTCTTAAGTTAGGTTGGTCTCTTTCCCTTCCCTAACCTGATCTGACCTGACTTAACTCTGACTCAAATAAAGCTCGATGTACACATATCTTTCTATTCCCGAAATGATCCCTAAATCAGAAACATAGACGTATTCAGGTCAAATAATGACACACACACATGCACACACACATCGGTCGCTAACATGGAGCACAAACTAATGCAAATAAATAGTATGCAAAGTATACTTTTATTTATATATACTTTTATTTCAAGTAATAGAATAGATTAAATAACATTTTACAGAAAAGTGATTTTCTATAGCATTTCCTTAAATTAAAATGAAAACAATCAAGTTATCGACTTTCATGTTGTCTCTTTCTGATACACGGATTTTACACTCACAGTCATCTAGGCTCTCTATTTCTCGATAGTGCTGTTCGCAGTGTCTCGCCACGATACTTTATTATACAATTTATTGTATTACTAGCTGTTGCCCGCGGCTTCGCTCGCGTGGATTTTGTATTATAACGTGTTTTTCCATAGGAAGAGATATTTTCCCGCTGTAAAAAGTAGCCTACAGCCCCCGCTTCCGCTCTCTTGATCCCGCTCTCTCGCTCCCGCTCTCGCTCTCCCCTCCCACTCTCCCGCTTCCACTCTCCTGCTCCCGCTCTCCCTCTCCCTTTCCCCTTCCACTCTCCCTCCCACTCCCACTCCTCTTCCCCTCCCCCTCTCCCCCTCCCTCTTCCCTACTTACCCCTATCCCTATCCCTTCCCCTATTCCTACCCCTAACGCCATCTTAACCGCTGTCCCTATCCTTATATAAACATAGAAACGACACTCATATTGATTTTTAGACATTTCAACCCTATCGCACCACAACCCCATCCCCAGGGATGATAGTATTTCACGTCCACCACATTTGATTTCAAAATTGTTGTAACCATACAAACGATACTCATACTTATTGGTTTTTAGACTTTTTCACCCCATTTCCCTCTTATAGGGGTTGAATTTGGGGTGAAATTTGGGGTGGAATATCAATAACAGTGATGTACGTTCCACAGAATTACAAACCTGCCTGAATAATAAATTTTGTGGATTTTACTTTGAAAATGAAGGATTTTCAACTTCATCCCCCTTTTCACCCCTTGAGGTTTTTTAATAAGATACTCAATTTGCATCCCTAGAGAATAAGTTGTCTTTGTTTCACCACGTGTCTTAAAATTGCATCCCTTTGTTTCTCCCGCCGAAACGTACTTCTCCCCCCGCCGTAAATCGGTGACTTGTGTTTCCCCTATTCCTACCCCTAACGCCATCTTAACCGCTATCCCTATCCTTATATAAACATAGAAACGACACTCATATTGATTTTTAGACATTTCAACCCTATCGCACCACAACCCCATCCCCAGGGATGATAGTATTTCACGTCCACCACGTTTGATTTCAAAATTGTTGTAACCATACAAACGATACTCATACTTATTGGTTTTTAGACTTTTTCACCCCATTTCCCTCTTATAGGGGTTGAATTTGGGGTGAAATTTGGGGTGGAATATCAATAACAGTGATGTACGTTCCACAGAATTACAAACCTGCCTGAATAATAAATTTTGTGGATTTTACTTTGAAAATGAAGGATTTTCAACTTCATCCCCCTTTTCACCCCTTGAGGTTTTTTAATAAGATACTCAATTTGCATCCCTAGAGAATAAGTTGTCTTTGTGTCACCACGTGTCTTAAAATTGCATCCCTTTGTTTCTCCCGCCGAAACGTACTTCTCCCCCCGCCGTAAATCGGTGACTTGTGTTTAGAACAAAAATTAGCAGATGCGCTCTCCACACGCTTTGTGCCCCATGGGCGCTAGCTAAGTATACGTTTCTCGGCGGCTAACTGAATAAGGTAGATACCGGTACGTGTTTAATTACGTGGACATTGGTACCAGTTTGCAAAAATACCGGTATTGTCTGGCTCTAAATTTAGAGGATATAGGTCTGTCCTCTTGCAATATGAATGAATGAAGATATTTATTTGCTTTGATTAGGTGTACATTTTAGGTCTTAAGTATCTATTATAAGTATATCTATTCAGCCATAATGCAATATCATGCAAATTACATTCTTAATTCTAAATAAAAGTTTTTATCTAAGAGCCACTTAAAAAGTTTTGAAGACATCTGACTAAAGTTAAGTTCTCTTATATCTTTTGGTTGGTTATTTATTTTATTATATATATGAATACATTTATAATAGCAAGAGTTGAGGAACAATAATCGTTTTAGGAGTGAAATCCATAGCAAGCATATCTAACCTTTGTAAGATTTACATCAATAGTTGATTTAAATAAACATTTATTTTGCTTTACAAATTTGCAAGCTTCATAAATATACTCGAAAATCAGTTGGTGCTGCAAAGATGTATTATGCTATAATATCCAATCACTAGCAAGTACCTTTAACTTAGGGAAACCGGTTATAGGCTCTTGTGCCATTACTATACAGGGTGTTAATTTGATTGCGTGACATAGCTCAGGGGCGGGATCAGTATCAGTAATAGAACAACTTTTCCCAAGGAACATAGGTCGAAATACGAAAATCAATTTTTGACCTCCCACAGAAACTGCATCAGCTGATAGCGCATTTTGTATGGATGGTCAAATTTGGTTTTTCGTATTTCGACCTTTGTTCCTTGGGAAAAGTTGTTCAGTTTCTGATACTGATCCCGCCCCTGAGCTATGGCACGCAATCAAATTAACATCCTGTATATATAAGCAAACTATTCTTTTTTTGTAAACAGCTGTTGGTTTTCTAAATAAATAAAAAAAACCTATCCATTTAAATTACTGTAATGTAATTCGAAGGAAAATCAAAATTTTTGATACTTACGAGTACCTGAAATTACCATTGCTGCTCTGTACCATTAATCTATAAGCAAACTATTCTTTTTTTGTACAGCTGTTGGTTTTCTAAATAAATAAAAAAAAACCTATCCATTTAAATTACTGTAATGTAATTCGAAGGAAAATCTAAATTTTTGATACTTACCTGAAATTAAAAAATAAATAAAACGTATTTTTTTTATTCTCGTACTTTTTTACACCCTGATTAAATACCAATACCTACAACTTTTTCTTCCATAGGGCGATTTATAAAAAAAACATATAAACGGTAGTCTAACCAAGGAGTTTTGAACCTCGCAGTCTAACGAGGATTTTGTTATGAATCAATATTCGCTACTTGGACCAAGGTTCATACAAAATTGTCCGATCTCCTTTCCTGATTTTTTAATGTTAATACGGATTGTTATTTTAATCAACAGGTTAAAGAATACATCGAATTCTTCGGTGGTGATCCAACCCGGGTGGTAGTAATGGGGCAAGGCTCTGGTGGCAGTGCGGCTTCCCTCATGGCGCTGTCCAACGAAGGGAGGAGCGCTACAGGTGTAGCAGCTTTGTCTGGAAGCCCGTTGTCTCCTGGGGCCGTCAGAACAGACCCAGCCAAATACGCCAAAGAATTGGCAAACAAGACTGATTGTCCAGAAGCACCTGCTGAGAGGCTGACCAACTGCCTTAGAAAAATCCCAATGGAGAAAATTGTTTTGGTAAGTCAACAAGCAAAAGGTAGGTTTATCAGATACGTATGGGGTGGAACACGGGGTGCAATAGCTCCCCCACCAACATCAAGAGAAGTAAGAAACAAACTCTTCTCTCGAGCTACACACACATATTGTTCGAGGCATGTTTCATGTATTCTATGGTTCGAGGTAAAAACCAGAAAATTATGTTGCATTACTCATAATAATATGCTTTGTACAGATGATATAATCTTTTGTGTCTTTTCTTTCACAGGCAGACCAGCACATGTCAATGGACAACGTTGATACAAAGCAGTTCCTAGATGAGGTTACTGGTCGTTCGGGTAGGCATATGTATCTTCAAATAAGATTAAATTTTGTTAATAAGTAGTACAGTTTTCTTAAGGATAGCACTAAACTCTAAACTTCAATAGGACCCTCTATTGTCCTTTTGGGAAGTGGTCCTTTTGGGAAGTGGACGTTTTGGGAAGTGGTCCTTATGGGCCTAAGGGCTCCCGCGAACGACTGAGAATCGGTGACCGATTTTTTGCCGACATCCCGCTCTGAAGTGTTATCACCTGCATCTTCCCTCCTTGTTCTGGCCGATAATCGCCCACCGATTCTCGGTCGTGTGCGGGAGCCTTAAAGGATGACAGCTCTCTCGGGCCGACCAACCGACTGCATACAAAAAATTATTCAACCGTATCGTCCTAGACGAGTTCAAACTTGGTATGTTTTGAAAATGGTTTTTATTTTAATTTAAAACAAGTGACTCAAATGTAATGATGTGATATATACTCGTATTTTTAGAATCGGCTCAGTTAGCCTAATAAATAAATATACCGAACACGATAGGTACCTAATACAGAACAAAAAAGAATTATTCCCATACAAAAACTCCTCTCCTTTTTTAATTTATTTTTGGTGCTACCGGTCAAATTAATTCTTATGGCCTAAAGATCAATCATTCCGATTTTCATGCTTTTATCAACATTTGCAGCGTTTTTTGGCGTACCGCTAGGACTATTTCAAATTCGCGCTCGATGTATGTGGTGTCTAGGGTGTGACACTTATATGCCGTATTTACAACGACTGAATGAATGTCAGAATACCTTGTGACACATATTTTCATTAATCTTCCTTCTATTACACTTATATTTCTATGTCTACACTCTACTCAGTTGACATCAAAGATTTCGGGCCTCCTTGCTTCGGTTTACATCCTTCAGTCCAGCAGAGAGCTATTTTTAGGGTTCCCAACAAAAATGGTAAAAACGGAACCCTGTGCGACTTCATTCATCAGTTTGTCTGTCACATCGGTGCATCTCAGCACCACTCGTGCCATCGACTTGAAATTTAGAGTAGTTGTAGAATACGATTATCCAACTTTATTGCATCCAAATACATAGCAAAAATATTATAAAATATTATTGTTATTATTGTAAAGGGGTCCCAAAAAGGGGGGACAATATTTGTAGGGTTCCTATACCAATATGGTAAAAAAGGAACCTTTATGGTGCGACTTTGTCTGTCTGTCGTCACACATGTATACCTTAGCAACCACTCATGCAATCGACTTTAAATTTGAAATCTGAAAAAACCTTTACAAACAAATTTAGTTTTGCGGTCCAAAGAATGGACTTTATTGCTTCCAAAAATACTACAGGTATGTCAGAACCCTCGGCGCGCGAGTCCGACTCGCACTTGAACGGTTTTACTTGTACAGTCAACGACAAGTCAAGCTTGACACTCGTAGTGCGACTCTAGCCCCTACGTGTGTTGAAATAAGAACGGTACAAAGTCCAATGTGTCAAGCTTGATTTGCTCTTGACTGTACATTTTAAAATAGATTTTTATGTGTCTTTACATCATACATACAGAAAAATATGAATTCATTATAGTCGATAGAGATGTATGTAAATACTGCAGCACCATTTTTTTTAGAAAATAATCTGCACAAAACCTTTACAAACAAATTTAGTTCTACCGCCCTAAAAATGGACTTTATAGCTATTATTACTATAGATTCGCGCTTGACCGTCTTTCTTTGTCATAACAGAGGCCTTGGGCGGCTCAACAATCTGAAACCGGGTTTGTGAGGTCGGCTATCGACCTTGCAACACACACGATATGAAGATTGTGATGATGAGCAGTTTTTTGATTGAAACTAGCAATTTATTTCATTTGATGTTGATTCTGCGTTACAAGGTGCTGGAGCCCGTGTAGAGGGTAGTGACGACCACCGCGCTCTGCCCCCGCTCGTTGAAGAGGAGCCGGCGGATTCACTCAAGCAGAAACGCCAGCGCATACCAATGCTCACGGGCGTCACTTCCGCAGAGACCTCGCGCGCCGTCTTTGGTAATTAACCAATATGAAAGGGCAATTTTTATACAACCCCGGATATTTTAAGAGCTAGTGGGTCTGTTGATGAAATCGAACATCTTTCAACAACAAATTTGAAAAAAAATCGGCTTCTCATACAACCTGCATCAGCTGACAGCATATTTTGTATGAGAGGTCGAAAATTCTTGTTCTTATTTCGGCTTATGTTCCTTGGGAAAAATTGTTCAGTTTTATAGGCAAAACTACTTCTTAAAATTTCCTGATGTGATAAAAACTTACGCTGAACCTTACCCGTTTTTCAATACGTCACGCTTTTTAGGTTTCCGATACCAAAATGGTAAAAAAAAGGAAACCTTATGGTGCCGCTCTGTCTGTCTGTCTGTCCGTCTGTCTGTCACACCTCTATATCTCAGCAACCACTCATGCTATCGACCTGAAATTTGGAATAATTTTAGAATATAGTTGCCTAACTTAATTGCACATGAAAGAATTTTGAAAATATTGTGATTATTAATGTAAAGGGGGCTGAAATAGGGGGGGCCAAATTTCGAATTGTCGCTATCGAAAGGGGTATCATATGAAAGGGCTTTACTTGTACATTCTAAAACATATTTATGTATTTTTTTACGTGTCTTAGTTTATAAGTTATGATGAAAAATGTAAAAAAAAACACAATTCCCCCCCTTATCTCCGAAGTTGGTGGATGTAAAAATCTGAATTAATTACAGTTGACAGAAGTTTATGTAAACATTACAGCAAAAATAAAACGATCTTTCTAAGTTGCACAGTTTTTTAGAAATCTGCAAATAACCTTTACAAACCAAATTTAGTTTTGCGGTCTTAAAAATGGACTTTGTTGCTTCCAAAAATACAAAAAGTATATCGCAACCCTCGGCGCGCGAGTCCGACTCGTACTTGACCGGTTTTTTGAGAAAGTTGTTCATATTTATATACTGGAATTTGGCCAGATTACCATACCAACCAACCATTAGAGGTCCTCTTATCAAGTTTATTTAGTTTTTTCTAGCATCTGCACTTCGTACCCTTAGTTGCGATCGACCGCTAGTGGAATATCAGCGTTTTCTGTACTTTGTTTGGAAGGTACCTATGCGAAGCTGTTAGTCTGTTTGCTCTCCTAGTCATATTATTATGGGTCTAGATTAGTCATGAGTCACTAGCCTGGTGGTGTTTATTGTTCTGTCTTGGTGCTTTAGTTTCTAAATGAACCTAAATATGCTTCTTGTGATCTAGCTAAGCAACACTCAATTAAATCCGCTCTACTACTTACTAGAAAGTCGCAAGCCAATATTAAATTTCTTTCACAGGTCAATATTCTCAGTACCTGACGAAGCAGCTATCGTCAGTAAAGGACTTTATAAAGAACGAAGTAGTGGGTGGTCTTCGCGACGCAGTTGTCGGAGTGCAGGGCCTGGTTACCACTTCCGCTGACAGCGTAAAACAGGTGCTTCCACTGCCGGACTACTACCAGGCGCTCTTCGATAGTTCTTTAAACGCCATAGATGGACTGTCAGAGATCGCTGAGGCTACTGGTATGTGAACCTATGTCTTTTAACCTTTATAAAAATTAAACCAAACCAGGGTGTTAATTTAATTGCGGGCCATAGCTTAGGGGTGATTCAGTAACGATTAATGTAAACACAAAAAAAAATATTTCAAAAAATCCTACACAAAAAAATTAAAACTCCGTTGAAATTAAACTAACGCGGAGGGCAATGACCCGGACGGGGCACCGCGCTATAACCGAGCCAGCGCGCGAATATCAAGAAATTCTTTCTTCATTTGTGTGCGACTCCAATTTTCCCTTTATACTTTAACGGGCTTAGGATCGTCAAAATGATAAAAAAAACCTATTAAATAATAATAAAAAAATATCATTGATGATTAAAAAAATTAAGTAGGATTTTTTTATAATTTTTTTGTGTTCCTTTATCATTACTGAAACACCCCCTAAGCTATGGCACACAATTAAATTAACACCCATATATAACAAAAACCAACATTTCAATGAAACCATTTGAACTGGAACGAAATTCCTTCGCTAAATATTGTAACAACTAGCTGTTGCCCGCGACTCCGTCCGCGTGGGGTTCAGAAAAAGTATTAAATGACTTTTCCCATGGTTCAAACTATCTTCGTACCAAGTTTATATCACAATCGGTTTATCGGATTAGTCATAAAAGCTTAACAGACAGACAGACAGTGCAGTTCTCGCCTTTATATTATTAGGTATACAGAGTACCGATAGTACGGATTTTTGTAAATTAAACACGTCTTGTTTACTTGTGGACTGTTAGGTCACACACTGTCCTCGTAAGTGTAAAATTATAGTCGAATTCCACGCGGACGAACTATGATACGGGTTTCGTTATATCTTATACAAAACAAAGCCTAACTAAATCTGAGGCTCAGTCACTTTAGCTTCTGTGGAAACTGAAAAAAGAGCGGTACAAAGTCCAACGTGGCTTCACATGCTTTTAACTGTACATGTACCTGCATACAAAACTGTTGGACTACACTTCTGTACAATCGTTGTAACTTATTTCTCCCCTTAAAAGACAATTCCCAAAAAACAATTATTCGTATTTTGTTTATAAGTACTTACTTAATTCCTAAGTTTTCAAAACTTTAGAACTTTCATAATTTTTTTTTACATTTGTTGCACTGCCATGCCGAAACAGGATTTTTTTTATTATTATTTTTATAATAAAACTTAATCTAGATTTTACCAATCTTTAGCTGTACCCACAACTTTTACACAAACAACTGGACCGGATCAAACGGAATTTTCAACAACGTATTTGGCTTTCTTCCGTACAAATATAAGCTTTGTTTGATTTCAGCTCGGTTTCACAGCTTGAAACTTTGAACTCTTCCATTTTCTGTTTGAGTGAAACGATTGCAATAAAAAAAAGTTCAAATATTGCACGAAAGCAACCCAAATACGTTATTGAAAACTCCGTTTAAGTCGTTCAAGTACTTTGTGAGGTATTGGTGTGGCCGCTTAAAATTTCGCGAACCTTCAGTGTGAATGAACCGTTTACAATGGAATAAAGCTTATATGTTGCACAAAAAGAAGCCCGACGCGTCATTGAAAACCTCGTTTGAACCAGTTCAGTAGGTGAGTTCTTGGTTCTGCAGCTTGAAACTTTGCGTATCTTCCGTCAGAGTGAACCTTTCGCAATGAAACTAAGCTTGTTTATTGCACAGGAGTAAGCCCAACGCGTTACTGAAAGCCACGTTTGAATCTGCTCAAAAGTTTGTGAGTTATTAGCGCCTTTGCTTTAAACTTTGCGTAACTTCTATCTGAGTGAACCGTTTTCAACTAACCTAAACTTATATGTTGCACGAAAGTACCTAATCCAAGCACGTCATGGAAATGCCAGTTGGAATCGGTACAGTAGTTTGTGAGCTATTGGCGCCGTCTATTGAAACCTCGGGCATTTCCTGTCTGAGTAAATCGTTTTCAATGAAAGTAAGCTAATACATTGCAAAGAATTAAGCTAAACACGTTATTGAAAACCCCGTTTAAATCCGTTTAGTAGTTGGTGAGTTATTGGGGCCGCCGCTTGAAACTTAGTGAATTTTATGTCTGAGTGAACCGTTCGCAATGAAACTAAGCATACATGTTGCATGGAGTAAACAAATTCGTTACTGAAAACCTCGTTTTAATCGGTTCTGTAGTTTGTGAGATATTGGCGCCTCCGCTGGAAATTTCGCGCACCTGTCTGAGTGAGCAGTTTTCAATGAAAGTAAGCTAATATGTTGCAAAGAAGTAAGCTTGACAGTTTATTGAAAACCCTGTTTGAATCCGTTCAATAGTTTGTGAGTTATTTGCTCCGCCGCATGAAACTTAGCATACCTTCTGTCTGAGTGAACCGATTGCAATGAAACTAAACTTTTATGTTGCACAAAAGTAAGAAACTCGTAATTAAAAACTCAGTTTGAATCGGTTTGCGAGTTATTGTCGTACAGGCAATTTAATACTTTACATTGGTGTAGCTTCTGATTGAGTGAACCGATTTGAATGAAACATAGCCTATATGTTGCTCAGACCTAAGCTTAATCTATCTGCGAAAACCGCGAGAAAATCCGTTCAGTAGTTTTGGAGTTAATCGAAAACATACAGACAGACAGTTAAAAAGTTCAGAAAACATATTTTTGAGTTTTATTAGTCATTTTTTATCGCTCACACAGATTTTTTTATAAATTTATCAAAAGTAAAGACACGCGGTTTCTACTCTTTTATTATATGTATAGATAAATTAAATAAAGAATTCAAGTACCTACCTAAATTTCTAAATCTATACATATAATAAAAGAGTAGAAACCGCGTGTATGTACTTTTGATAAATTTATAAAAAAAATAGTGTGGGCGATAAGAAACGACTAATAGAACTCAAAAATATGTTTTCTGAACTTTTTGACTGTCTGTCTGTCTGTCTGTATGTTTTCGATAAACTCCGAAACTACTAAACGGATTTTCTCGCGGTTTTCGCAGATAGATTCAGCTTAGCTCTGAGCAACATATAGGCTATGTTTCATTCAAATCGGTTCACTCAATCAGAAGCTACACTAATGTAAAGTATCAAATTGCCTGTACGATAATAACTCACAAACCGATTCAAACTGAGTTTTCAATTACGAGTTTGGCTTACTTTTGTGCAACATAAAAGTTTAGTTTCATTGCAAACGGTTCACTCAGACAGAATGTACGCTAAGTTTCATGCGGCGGAGCAAATAACTCACAAACTATTGAACGGATTCAAACGGGGTTTTCAATAAACTGTCAAGCTTACTCCTTGCAACATATTAGCTTACTTTCATTGAAAACGGCTCACTCAGTCAGGTGCTCGAAATTTCCAGCGGAGGCGCCAATATCTCACAAACAACTGAACCGATTAAAAAGAGGTTTTCAGTAACGTATTTGGCATACTCCAAGCAACATGTATGCTTAGTTTCATTGCAAACAGTTCACTCAGACATAAAATACATTAAGTTTCAAGCGGCGGCACCAATAACTCACAAACTACTAAACGGATTTGAATGGGGTTTTCAATAACGTGTTTAGCTTAATTCTTTCCAATGTATTAGCTTACTTTAATTGAAAACGGTTCATTCAGTCAGAAAATGCCCGAAGTGTCAATAGGCGGCGCCAATAGCTCACAAACTACTGTACCGACTCCAACTGGCATTTCCATGACGTGCTTGGGTTAGGTACTTCCGTGCAACATATAAGCTTAGGTTAGTTTGAAAACGGTACACTTAGATAGAAGTTACGCAAAGTTTCAAGCGAAGGCGCGAATAATTCAAAAACGTTTGAGCAGATTCAAACGTGGCTTTCAATAACGCGTTTGGCTTACTCCTGTGCAATAAATAAGCTTAGTTTTATTGCGAAAGGTTCACTCTGACAGAAGATACGCAAAGTTTCAAGCAGCAGAACCAAGAACTCACCTACTGATATGATCTCTTTGTTCAAGTGGATATGGCAACCGTTCATCTGTGTCAATCTATCAATGTCTTTAGTTTACCATGCTATATTTTAAAGTTGAATAAAGCCAATATATTGGTTTTGTCTTTAAATGTATCACCTACTGAACTGGTTCAAAGTCAAACGAGGTTTTCAATGACGCGTCGGGCTTCTTTCTGTGCAACATGCTTTATTTCATGTGCATGTGCTTTATTCATTGCAAACGGTTCACTCAGACAGAAGGTTCGCGAAATTTTAAGGGGCCGCCGCACCAATACCTCACAAACTACTTGAACGACTTAAACGGGGTTTTCAACAACGTATTTGGGTTGCTTTCGTGCAATATTTGAACTTTTTTTTTTATTGCAATCGGTTCATTCAAACAGATAATAGGCGAGTTTAAAGTTTCAAGCTGTGAAACCGAGCTGAAATCAAACAAAGCTTATAATTTTGTACGGAAAAAAGCCAAATACGGTTTGAAAATTCCGTTTTATCCGGTCCAGTTGTTTGTGTAAAAGTCGTGGGTACAGCTAAAGATTGATAAAATCTAGATCTAGTTTTGTTATAAAAATAATAAAAAAATCCTGTTTCGGCATGGCAAAAAAAATTATGAAAGTTCTAAAGCTTTGAAAACATAGGAAATAGGTAGGTAAACGAAATACTTCAAAAAATAAAGACAGAAGTGAATCATTGTTGTTTAGGAATTGTCTTTTAAGGGGAGAGATAAGTTACAAAGATTGTACGGAAGTGAAGTCCAACAGTTTTGTATGTAGGTACATGTAGATTTAAAAGCATGTGAAGCTAGACACGTTGGATTTTGTAGGTACCGCTCTTTTTAGGGTTCCGATACCAAAATGGTAAAAAAAAGGAACCCTTATGGTGCCGCTCTGTCTGTCTGTCTGTCTGTCTGTCCGTCTGTCTGTCACACCTCTATATCTCAGCAACCACTTACGCTATCGAGCTGAAATTTGGAATAGTTTTAGAATATAGTTGCCCAACTTAATTGCACATGAAAATTTTTTGAAAAAAGTATGATTATTAATGTAAAGGGGGCCAAAATAGGGGGGGCCAAATTTCAAATTGTCGCTACTAGGTCGAGTGGGGTATCATATGAAAGGGCTTTACTTGTACATTTTAAAATATATTTTTGTATTTTTTTAAGTTTCTTAGTTTTCAAGTTATGATGAAAAATGTCAAAAAAAATACCATTCCCCCCCCCTTATCTCCGAAGTTTGAGTAAGGGAAAATCTGAATTAATTACAGTTGACAGAAGTTTATGTAAACTTTACAGCAAAAATAAAACGATCTTTCTAAGTTGCACAGTTTTTCAGGAATCTGCAAAAAACCTTTACAAACAAATTTAGTTTTGCGGTCCTGAAAATGGACTTTATTGCTTCCAAAAATACTATAGGTATATCGGAACCCTCGGCGCGCGAGTCCGACTCGCACTTGACCGGTTTTTTTCAGTAGTCACAGAAGCTAAAGTGACTGAGCCTTAGATTTAGTTAGGCTTTGTTTTGTATAAGAAATAACAAAACCCGTACCATAGTTACTGCGTGGAATTCAACTATGAGTTTACACTTACGAGGATAGTGGGCGACCAGTCCACACGTAAACAAGAGGTGTGTAATTTACTTACAAAAATCCTTATTATCGGTACTCTGTATACCTAATAATATAAAGGCGAGAACTGCACTGTCTGTCTGTCTGTTACGCTTTTATGATAAACCGATTGTGATAAAAACTTGGTACGAAGATAGTTTGAACCATAGGAAAAGTCATTAGCTACTTTTTCTGAGCCCCACGCGGACGGAGTCGCGGGCAACAGCTAGTAAGAAATATTAGTCGTTCGTCAACTCGCAATGCGAGAAATTGAATCCAAGGTAATCTGTTTCTGTGTAACTTACTTTTTCATTCTCATTGTATGACAGCTCTGCTACCCTCAAAATGAGAGCCAGCAAGAAACTACTCAGAATCCTTCGATGCATATTGTGACAATCGGGCTATTCGTTTAGCCGCTAGGCCAAAGCGTGACGGACAGACCGACCTTTTGGGAGACTTGCTTTTAATGATGTATAAGTGACATTTTTGAGAAAATTAGAAAAACTTTTTTTTTCACGAATATAATAATACCTCACTGAACTTTTTTTTTCACGAATATAATAATACCTCACTGAATGTGATGATGAGAAATCTAGCTTTGTCTATTACTTAAGCACCTAAACTTTTAATTCAAAATAATATCCAAATCTTTCTTTTAGGGTTTCGTAACCAACGGGTGAATAACGGGACCGTATTATTATGCCTCCGATGTCTGTCTGTCTGTCAGCGGGCTATATCTCATGAACCGTAATAGGTAGACAGTTGAAATTTTCACAGATTATCTATTTCCGTTGCCACTATAACAACAAATTCTAAAAACAAAAAAGGGGGCTCCCCCTACTAAAAACGTGGTTTTTTAAGCGATTTTGCTCGATTTTTAATTAAGCTCTATCGTAAAAACGGGAGCACTTACAAGCGTGAAAATTTATAGTCATCTTATATAGTAATCTTTATAGGTCATAAGCTATAGAATGACAAAAAATAATTAAAAAAGGGTCAAGTGCGTGTCGTCTCGTGCGAATTCAATGCACTTCTGCGTGACTAAGACGGTATGACTGCCCATAACTAAGACGGTATTTTTACCTTAGTGGTACGTAGCCCTCGGTGCGAGTCCGACTTGCCCTTGGCCGGTTTTTTAGTAACCCCCGAGCCAACAAGAACCTATGTCTACCTGTGCGAAGCCGCGCCGGGGCGGTCCTTGTCGGTCGGTCTGTCCGTCACGCTTTGCTCTAGCGGCTACACGAATAGTCCGATTGACTCCATATTTTAAATTTAAGATTTTTATGTAAACCCATCGAAGGATTCTGAGTGGTTTTTTGCTGGCTATTATATTGAGGGTAACTGTCATACAACAAAAATGAAAGAATGCTATTTGCGCAAAAACGGCTCAAACGATCTTGATGAAACTTTGCATGACCAAGGATCTCCATGCAAGGTATCTTGCGATGCGCCGGTATCCACTTCTCTGTGGAAGTTCATATAAGGGGTCTTCTCTTATTACTAAAATGTAAAAACATGATGTACTCAAAATTGGTATCATTGAGCTTACTTTTGATTTTGAATCTACCTGACTGAACAATCCATTTGGATGTTTTTGCAAAAATCTGATATAAGTACTCGTACAGAATGTACCAAATACTGAAACGGCTTGATCAGTAGACTAAACGGAACTTTTCCTAAGAAATATGTGTTGGGAAATTCTATGCAAGTATCTTACGCATATCTTACGGTACCTAGTATCCATTGATCTGTTAAAATTCATATAAAGGGTGTTCCACTTCTGACAAAATTTAAACATTCGATTTTCTCGAGATCGTTTACGGTTAGTTTGTCTCAATGTTTGACAATTTGAATTTTGAATTAATCTGTATTTATTTCATAAGAAATTTTTTTATTAAAGCTTAAATTTAAGTTTGTATTTCCATACTATGTGTCTAGCATTACTTTAAGTTTGCAATTTATACTTTTTACTTGCCCATCGCGAGAAAGTACCTAAGTGCAGTGCTGCTGTACCATTTATTTATTTTGAGGTACGGAGCCCTAAAAAGTGTCATCAGCAAGAAAGTTTGTAAGACGAGTGTCCGTGCAAAAGAACTTTGTTCTAATAATTTGAGTTTGACTGTTCAGCATCATAACTCATAACGTTTGGGTCACGTTACCTATTCAAGCTAAACAATGACAGCTGCGAGCAACAGCGTATTTTTGAGGGGTCCTCCCAACAAAAGGACGTTTTTTTTTGTAAATAATTCATAGCGCATATGATTGGCTGCTGCCGTAAGCCATCGACCGCCATCAGGTAGTTAAAACTGGGGTTCAAGCTTAGCTATATCCTTATTTTCTCAACTTTTTAAGAGTTCCGAACCAATCGTCTGTCTTTCTGTCAGTCTGTCATGTCATACGTGTTTAAAAGAGATATTTGTTAACCGTACACCTGCGTGATCATTTAAATCTCAGCAACCATTCATGCTATCAACTTGAAATTTTACATAGCTTTGGAATATGATTGCCCAACAAAAATGCAAATAAAAGCATTTAAAAAATATTATTATTAATGTCGTTACTAGGTCGAGTGGGGTATTTTATGAAAGACCATTTGAAAAATAATAGATTTTTGTATTTTTTACAACTCTTAGTTTTCAAGTTATGATGAAAAATTTCAAAAAAATACCATACCCTCACCCTCCCTTATCTCCAAAGTTTGCAAATCGAAAAATCCGAATAAATTATAGTCGATACGGGTTTATGTAAATATTACAGCAAATATAAACCGATCTATCCAAGTACTTTAAAATCTGCTTAAAACCTTTACAAACAAACTTAGTTTTGCGGTCGTAAACATTTACTTTAATGCTTTTAAAATTACTATAGGTATATCGGAACTCCCGGCGCGCGAGACCTATACTCGCACTTGACCAATTTTTTTTTATTAGGTGATGCGCTGTTCAACCTACCCGCGTACGAAAGTGTTCGCGCATGGAGTGCTGGCAGCCCAGCATTCCTATACAGCTTCGAGCACTTGGGCAATCTATCTCGAGGATCCCATTTCTTGCCCGGCCTCGCCCTCACGTCAGGTACCTACTACCTTCATACTAATATGTATTAGTTTAATATTTTTTTATTATTTCTATATTTATGCATGAATTAGAAACTGAAAGTATGAATTGAGATAGCCTGACAAAGCCTCAATATTAAATATATTTATTTTGAATAACAGAGCTTACAGATGAAAAGATGGCTAAGGCGGCAACAAAAGGCCCAGCCCACGGCGACGAGTTAGCCTATATCTTTGAGCCTCTAGATGATCAGGGCAAACCAATAGAAGGCGAAGTGTCCACCACGGATGCCCGCGTTCGGGAGAACTTCGTTTCCATGATTGCAAAGTTTGCTCACGAGCTCACGCCAATGGAGAATAGTAACAAATCTAAGAATGGTTTAAACCTGCTGCCCTTTTCGAAGAACAATGAGCAGTTTCTCAAAATAGGTGAAGAAATAACTTTGGATAAGGATTTTAGGTACGAAAAAATATCTAACTATCACGTAGATAAGCCAAGTTATTATAATTTATAGATACAGTAAGAGACCATTCGTTAATAAGCCATGTCAGAAGCCTTTGGCGGCTCAACAACTCTGACACCAGGGTTTGTGAGGTCGGTCATCGACCTTGCTACCCACACGATATGATGATGATTGTAATTTTCAGATTTTGCCAAATCGGCCTGTGGGGTAACATGGCCGATCGGGTTACAGGAGCTCTCTGCCAAAACGTTATCGGGAACCTCCTGAAATTACCCAAGCTGCCGTCTTTGCCGCAAGTGCCCGTAAGTCCTAAACTGCCAGTGGATGTGTTCGGTGGTCGCATGAAGAACACTGAACCAGATGTCGTCCAGGTCACAAGGAAAACAACCAGTGGCGGAGGCAGTGGGATAGGCGGTCTTTTTGGGAAAATGTCTCCCCTTGGTTTGTAATCGCTATACTACAGTAGTCCAGATGTCTGTGATGTAGCCAACCACATAAAAAATAAATTAATATATTATAAATAACATCAAACTGCTTTTGCTTCAAAAATAGCCCTACTTATGTATAACTAACAGATACCTATCTAGTTACTACGTAAAATTCAGGTCAATAGTAATTTGACCCTGACCCACTCTAGGTATAGCGCAATAAAATAGTCCTGAAATTCGAGTGTAGTAGGTAGGCGTACCCGATAACGCTACTGCGGTATGTCGCAAGTTGCAATCTATAACGTTTCGTTGAATGACTGATTAGGTTAAAATTGCGCCACAGCTAACCACTGGAAATATTTTAACAGGATAATCCTATTGAGACCATATACAGAGTGATGTTTCTATTTTTCTTTGAAAATAAAGGCTCATCAATCAGAGCTACAGAGGCAGAAAAGTGCTTCATAATGTCACTGTTAATGTGCAGATAAACTAGTTACGTCAATACTTTAATCGGTCTTACCTATTG
The DNA here is from genome assembly GCA_947532105.1 of Athrips mouffetella. Taxonomy (NCBI): domain Eukaryota; kingdom Metazoa; phylum Arthropoda; class Insecta; order Lepidoptera; family Gelechiidae; genus Athrips; species Athrips mouffetella. Next base: position 21,889,752 of record OX383964.1, on the reverse strand, counting down.
TTAAAGTAAGTACATACATCTTTTACGAACCAGCATCGACATATTAAGTATAAATACCGGTAGGTTCTTAAAAATTCTTTGCGAACCAGCATAAGCTGAACCATGAACCACCGACAAACGCCCGAAACCAGAGACCAACTCTACGTTAAAGTTTTTCCACCGACGTGCAGCTGAGTTGTGAACCATACGTGGGACACTCAGAAATATTTGCGACACTAAAAAAAATTGTTCTACAGGTACATATATTTTTATTAAATCTTTTCAAAGTACTCTCCACCAGCCTCTATACAAAGATTCATGCGTCTGAACCAGTTTTCAAAACACTTTTTCCAGTCCGCCGTAGACACCTCGTTTACAGCCTGCTCGAACGCAGCCAGCGCATCTTCCGGCGACGAAAATTGTATCCCCTTGAGCTGATTTTTTATTTTTGGAAATAAAAAGAAGTCACACGGTGCTAGATCAGGGCTGTAAGGAGGGTGACCCAGGAGTTTGACTGGTGTGCTGTCCAGGAAGTCCCTCGTTTTGAGCGCGGTGTGTGCAGGCGCATTGTCGTGGTGGAGCAGTAGTCCGCGGAGCCCTGTGTTTGGTCGCTTGTTGCTCACAACAGAAAAAACTTCTGGTAAACATTTGGTAGTATACCATTCGGCGTTGATGCTTCTTTGATCTCGTAAGGGAATTGAGGCCAAGTGGCCAGTCAAATTAAAAAAGCTGGCGATCAAAATCTTCCCCCCGCTTCGAGATCGCTTCACTTTGGTAGGCGTTGGTTCATTTTGAAACACCCAAACTGTCGACTGGCGCTTGGTTTCTGGATCGTATTGATAAATCCAGGACTCATCACCTGTTACGATGTCGTAAACACGCCGAGACGAGCCTGCTTCAAATTTGTTCAGCATATCACGGCACCATTCCACCCGGGCCTGCTTCTGAGCGTCGGTGAGGTAGTGCGGCACCCAGCGCGATACTATCCTCCTCACGCGAAGATGCCCGTGTAGAATCTCGTGAACGCTTCCCGATCCAATCTTTAATATGTGCTGAATCTCCTGATATGTAATTCGCCTATTATCTTGGATTAAATTTTTCACTGCTAGCACGTTTTCTTCCGTAATAGCCGTCAAAGGGCGACCGCTTCTTTCTTCATCCCCCAAGGTTGGTCGACCGCGCCTAAATTCGTTATACCAACGATACACGGTTGCCTTGGAGGGGCCTTCATCCATAAATGCCATTTGAAGTCTATCGAACGATTCATCCGGTTTCAGGCGACACTTGAAATCGTAAAAAATCATGGCTCTAAAATGTTCCCGGCGCAGATCCATTTTTCAGTAAGACACGATACTTTGAATTGGCTCGCAAAAAATGTAAAGGGAAATTTTGAAAATGGAACACACATATTTTTACTTACAAGTAATCATATTTTCGAAAAAGATTCTGACCGGCCAGTCTCCCATATATAAAAACTATTTTTCGCAATACTTTCTGAGTGGCCTGGTATTTCCTACTTGGATTACCGTTCTCAGTTAAATCTATAGACCAGTCGGTAATTTTTGAAACAAAAAAAAATCACAGTAGGATGACACCCATTGGAAAAGGACGAGAATATTATAAAAATTAAAGGTTAATTAAAGGTTTTTTCGATTTTAAGTCAAAATAAGGTGAAAAAATAACTATTTCAATTCAAATAAATTACAGTGTATTTTGGACATAAAAAGGTAAGTTTTTGCCAAATTTCGTGTTGAAAAAAATATTTTTGTAAAAGAATAATGAAAAAACAGAAAACTTGGTTTTTTGAATTTTTCACATAAATATTGAGGTTAAATGAAAAAAAAGTAAAAACAAAAGTTGTAGATCTTTTTATTACCTACAACTTTGCCATTTAACTTTTTTCCATAGGACTTGTAGTTTTGCCGGAAATCGAGGTAAACCGTTTTTTACCCTTAAAACTCACCCCCTTCAAGGTCCCAAACTCAGATCGCCCGTAAATTATTTTTCCTTTAATTTTTATAATATTCTCCTCCTTTTATTCACCTTTTATTCATCACCTACTGTGATTTTTTTTCACTTTTTTTCACTTTTATTATTTAAAGGCCCCACGGAGCAGAGAAGGAATCACGCGACTCGGCTGATATCAACATCTCCTCTCCCTTCTCTGCTCCGTGCTTCTACCCCAGTCTACTAGCTGTGCCCACGACTTCGTTCGCGTGGAGTTTGGACTTATACATTTTTTTTGTACCTGACATTCGTTTGCTCACATGAGGTCAAAGGCAACAACTTTTGTTCTTCGACTTTTCTAACAACGCACAAAAAAAAATCAACTTCCCATACAAAATGTGTTGGTCACTTACGTTACTTTGTATGGGAAGTAGAATGATTTTTGTGCGGTGTTAGCAAAGTAGTAGAACAAAGTTGTTTCTTTTGAAAAGTGGGCAAACGGATGTCAGCAACAAAAAATAACCTAGTATAGGTAGTAACAACTCGACCGATTCAAACGGGTTTTTCAATAACGTATTTGGCATACTTTCGTGTAAAATATAAGCTTTGTTTCGTTGCAATCGATTCACTCAAACAGAAGATATGCGAGTACAGTCAAGAGTACATCAAGCTTGACACATTGGACTCTGTACCGTTCTTATTTCAATAGACGTACATGGGCTAAAGTTGCACTGCGAGTGTCAAGCTATTGTCATTGAGTGTACTTATCAGTGTTGCAAGTAGAATGAGAAGATGAAGCAAGTAGAATTACGGGTAGCTCAGCAGACTGACAGAGCAATACATGTTTCTGACTATACAATATAGAATTGAATGCGTCGCGGTCGGTCCATGTCTACGACACTTCGAGTCCATGGGAAATAATTATAATCCCAACAACTAATGTTATAATTATAAGTGCGAAAGTAACTTTGTCAGCGTGTCTGGCTGCTTTCACGGCTCGATTTTGATAAAAGGTAGGTACAAGTTTGTTTGACTAAAGGACATAGGCTCCTTTTAGGGTTTCGTACCTAGTTAACAATTCGACGGTCCCAAGGAAAAGTAACCTAACTGCTAACGTCAAGTTTATAGAGAGAGCAGAATGAAGTTTTAAACATGTGTAGCTCCGGTTCTATATTTATCATAGATTGATGAAATTTGGTAAAGTGGTTTTATAAGCAGTATATTACAAGAATCACGAAGATTTTACAAAAAAATATACTTGTAAGTGTATTTTTTGTCAGTTACTCACTTTTACAGCGGAAACTTTCTATTTGAAAATAATATAAGTGTTACTTATTAATTATTACGTGGGAGTATTATTTTTAGCCAAATTCGTAACTGCAACATTGAAAATTGTACATGGGATGATGGGATCCATGTTGGACTATGTTGCCCGCAACTTCACAAAGACACTTAAATGATAGTCGTTTCAGTAATTTTTAAGCATATAGCTTTTATATCCCATAGAGATAGAAATATGTAACATTAGTAATTAATATAATAGATAGAAAATAAAATCAAACTTTGTTCAAACTAAAAGTTGCACAATCTTTACTATATAAAAGGATAAACTGAATGACTGACTGACTGATATATCAACGCACAGCCCAAACGGCTGGATCTAGAGACTTGAAATTTTGCACGTAGATACCTTATACAGTGTAGGCATCCACTAAGGAAGGATTTTGCGAAATTCCACCCCTAAGAAGTTAAAATATGGGATGAAAGTTTGTATGAAAGTCCGTCAGTTTTGAAGTTAGGATCTTCAAAATTTGTATTTGAGCTGACGACTAAAATTTAAGTTTGAAGTGTCTCAGGGTTTTTGAAAATTCTACGCCCTAAGGGGTAAAAACGGGGATGAAGTTGAAAATCCTTCATTTTCAAAGTAAAATCCACTAAATTTATTGTTTAGGCATTAGGGTTGTAATTCTGTGGAACGTACATTACTGTTATTGTAATTTCACCCCAAATTCAACCCCTAAAAGAGGGAAATGGGGTGAAAAAGTCTGAAAACTAATATGGGTATCGTTTGTATGGTTTATCAGGTCGATGATTACGAAAACTACAACAATTTTGAAATCCAACTTGGTGGACGTGAAATACCATCATCCCCTGGGAATGGGGTTGAGGTGCGATAGGGTTGAAATGTCTAAAAATCAATATGGGTGTCGTTGGTATGGTTTATCGGGTCGCTGATTACAAAAAATACAACAATTTTGAAATCCAACGTGGTGCATGTGAAATACCATAATCCCCTGGAGATGGGGTTAAGGTACGATAGGTTTGAAATGTCTAAAAATCAATCTTGGTGTCGTTTGTATGGTTTATCGGGTCGCTGATTACGAAAACTACAACAATTTTGAAATCCAACGTGGTGGACGTGAAATACCATCATCCCCTGGGGATGGGCTTGGGGTGCGATAGGTTTGAAATGTCTAAAAATCAATATGAGTGTCGGTTGTATGTTTATATAAAGATAGGGATAGCGGTTAAGATGGCGTTAGGGGTAGGGATAGGGTAAGGGATAGGTATAGGAATAGGGGTAGGTAGGGGCTAGGTTAGGGGCAGGGATAGGGGTAGGGTTAGGGGTAGGGATAGAGAGAGGGAGAGGGGGGGAAGGGGGAGAGGGAGGGGTGAGGGGTTAGGGGTAGAGGGAGAGTAAGAGAAAGTGGGAGGGAGAGAAAGTGAGAGGGAGGGGTAGGGGGGAGGGGGAGAAGGATGGGGGAAAGGAAGGTGAAGAGGGAGGGAGAGGGGAAGGGAGAGGGGAAGGGGAGGGGGGATGGTCCGTCAGTTTTGAAGTTAGGGTCTTCAAAATTTGTATTTGAGCTGACGACTAAAAATTAAGTTTGAAGTGTCTCAGGGTTTTTGAAAATTCTACGCCCTAAGGGGTAAAAAGGGGGATGAAGTTGAAAATCCTTCATTTTCAAAGTAAAATCCACTAAATTTATTGTTTAGGCATTGGGGTTGTAATTCTGTGGAATGTACATTACTGTTATTGAAATTTCACTCCAAATTCAACCCCTAAAAGAGGGAAATGGGGTGAAAAAGTCTGAAAACTAATATGGGTATCGTTTGTATGGTTTATCAGGTCGATGATTACGAAAACTACAACAATTTTGAAATCCAACGTGGTGGACGTGAAATACCATCATCCCCTGGGAATGGGGTTGAGGTGCGATAGGGTTGAAAAGTCTAAAAATCAATATGGGTGTCGTTGGTATGATTTATCGGGTCGCTGATTACAAAAAATACAACAATTTTGAAATCCAACGTGGTGCATGTGAAATACCATAATCCCTTGGAGATGGGGTTAAGGTACGATAGGTTTGAAATGTCTAAAAATCAATCTGGGTGTCGTTTGTATGGTTTATCGGGTCGCTGATTACGAAAACAACAACAATTTTGAAATCCAACGTGGTTGACGTGAAATACCATCATCCCCTGGGGATGGGCTTGGGGTGCGATAGGTTTGAAATGTCTAAAAATCAATATGAGTGTCGGTTGTATGTTTATATAAAGATAGGGATAGCGGTTAAGATGGCGTTAGGGGTAGGGATAGGGTAAGCGATAGGTATAGGAATAGGGGTAGGTAGGGGCTAGGTTAGGGGCAGGGATAGGGGCAGGGTTAGGGATAGGGATAGAGAGAGGGAGAGGGGGGGAAGGGGGAGAGGGAGGGGTGAGGGGTTAGGGGTAGAGGGAGAGTAAGAGAAAGTGGGAGAGAGAGAAAGTGAGAGGGAGGGGTAGGGGGGAGGGGGAGAAGGATGGGGGAAAGGAAGGTGAAGAGGGAGGGAGAGGGGAAGGGGAGGGGGGATGGAAAGGGAGGAGGGATGGGGGGAGGGAAGGGAAGGGAGGGAGGGGGGTGAGAGGGGGGGAGAGGGAGGGGGGATGGAGGGGGAGGAGGGAGGGGGAGGGGAAGAGGGCGAGGTAGAGGGATGGGGAAGGGAGAGGGAGGTAGAGGGGGTGGGGGATGGGGGGAGGGAGGAGGAGGGAAAGAGGGAGGGGGAAAGGGAGTGGGCAGAGGGAGGGGGAGGGGAAGAGGGAGAGGGAGGGGGAAGGGGGGGGGTGTGCAGGGGGGGGGGATAGAAAAGGATAGATAGGAAGGAATAGGGACTTTTTAGACTTTTATGAATACCTCCTCGCCACCCATTCACTCCCTTTATTGCGTTCTTTTTTAAGTTCGCCTGTAACGATTGACAATGAAAATTCCGCACTACCTACCAGTTGAATAAAATCAAAAGATAATTAAATTTGTAGTAAGATAGCATTCAACTTGGATAAGTACGTGCAAATGCATCTTTTACGTAGGGATCAAGAAAGAAAAGCGTTAAGCAAAATATGTTTCAGTTAAGTTCGAGTTCTGTTTTTTTTATAATATCCACGCGGACGAAGTCGCGGGTAGCAGCTAGTCATAGTATAATGAGATATTAGCAACTTTTTCTTTAAAAAAAATATAAATATTAATAATGTACAGATAAAACTGCAGAACATTACAAACCTCTGTGGGTGCAGTTCGTCAGTCCACTTTGTGGGGTGTCTGCTCACGCTACATGGTTTGGTTCGTGGTCACCACTCTAAACCTTTACGCCCCATCGGTCATCAGTTCTCCTATCGACATGACCTGCCCACTGCCACTTCAGTTCAGCTATTATTATTGGTTATTCCCATTGCATATTACATGTCACAAAACATTAAATAAGGCATGCAACACTGTACGGGCACAGCGACTGATTTATAAACGAGAAAAGTAATTAAAAATTTACAAATTGAATGTCAAACTAATCTTTTTTAATTTATCAAAGAATGTACAAGTAAAGTTTATTATAATTAAAATATTAAGTTAGGAGTTTTTTATAGTAAATTTGAATTTTAAAAGTTTATTTTATACATATTAAAATACAGTCACAAAATACAAAATGTAAAATAAATTCGAAACAATTCTTCGTCATTCAAGGAACACCATGCCGCGGGAAAATCCTGGTCCAAAGGTTCCCATCACGCTGGCAGCGTTGCCGTGCTGGATGGCTACTGACAGGCGTTGTACCAGGAAAGACCCTGAGCGGGGGTCCAAACCTTTGTCTCGCATTCGTCGGCTGAGTTCGGAGACAAAACACCTTGCTTCGCTGCACCACGGCCCAATTGTTTTTACAGCAAAAGGCACAAAACTGTACGCCTGCTCCAGGGCACCATACTTTAAATGTTTCAATTTTGCAGCAGATTCGGCTGCAGAACCGGCCGTTATAACAGTTTTCCTAAGGTGAGAGGGGGCAAATGTGCTTACGCAAGTTGCGTCCCAAATAAGACTACGCCCTCTCTCCCAAGGGACCATCGTGAGACCGTCGGGTCTCTTGCCGTCAGAGCGGCTCAACCCTGGTGGCTCGAGTACAAAGGGGACATTCACCCCGACGAGAGCCCTACAGATAATATCATTTAGGGCGTGGTGCCAAGGGAATCTTCCCGAGCAGCGAGAACAACTCAATGCATGGTGATCGATAGATTCTACAGTTGAGCCGCAAATGCATGTATGAGGTTCGCAAACATTGCAGCCCAACCGAAATGCCACGGCCACACGCAGAGAGTCGTCATCAAGTAGCGTGCCTATGCTCGGGGATGGCATCGCATGTAACCACGTCCCAGATTCCGGTGTGGATATTGCTCGCAGCCTCGCGACGTCAGCCCCAGTAGCTGTGTCATTCAGACGCGTCAGTGTAGCTCTACACCCAACATCGTCCCAGAAACGTTGAATGTGGGATGGATTAGACTGTGCATGGCCCGGATTCATGGATGACCAGACAAACAAAGCCTCCTCTTTGAAGGGTATTTTGACCTCACAGCCTTCACATGAAAGAATTTTAGCCACAAGATCTACGACCCCTTGAGCGGAGGCAAGAAATGCCGACAACCTTACGTCCCTAATACGACGCACTCCTAAACCGCCGTGTCTGATTGGCAAAGCCACCTGCACCCAGCCGTCACGTTCCAGCGCAACGTTGACAATACGTTCCAGAGATTGGCGTAGGACCTCATCAATCGCGTCAGACTCCTGAGGGCAAAGTCAAGTTGGACAGGTTCTGATCAAGTAAGTCACTTTGGGAACTGAAAAGCAGAGCCGCAAAAGAGTAAGAGTGACATGCGCTGGCAAGTGCTGAAGACGCTCAAAGGCAGATGATAATGCCTCTTTCTTACCCTCTAGCGTCTCTGGGACAGCCTCAAAGAAGATTGGTGACCCCAGGAGGCACAAGGATTCCTTATTTTGTTTGCTAAGTCCGGGTACCAGCGATTCGAAAGGGGAAAAACTGGAATCTCACTCGCCACTGCACGCAACGAATTCACATTTGGTCGTGTTAACTTCTACGCCAAGAGACTGCAATTCACTTCAAACTAATCTAGAATTAATATTACATACGATTTCAAAGAATATTGATAATTGATGAAACAAACATCGATTAATTAATATACCTAACACCTTTTCTAAAACTGTGTCAGTTACTTTTGTTCTTCTGCAGATCTCCTCGTTTCTGATTAGATTCTACAGAGAAACTCCAAGCACTGCACTTTCCATAGCCTTTTGAATGCCATTAAGCTTCCTTATAAGGCCCATCGTCAACACCACGTCTCGGTGCCATAGGTACGTCATTAAACGCGTATTGGTCAAAGACCTTCGATTTGAGACACTGCGGTATTTAGGATGAGCAGATGCTTCTCGAACGCTGCTCAGCCGAGTCGGATTCGATGAGTAACCTCTTTCTCTAAGTTCAATGTACCAAACTGTATAGTTTGTCCCAACTTATCAACAACTTCGAGCGTAGAGTATCAAACTTTAACTGGAGTGGGTACAACAGGGGCAATTTATTTTAAAACACACTTCTTGTAAGATTCTACTGAGGTTCATGGAGACGTTCATGGGTATCAGTCATAACTACTATATCATCGGTACATTGAAGGGTGTAGTGTATTTCCCATTAATGTAGATGCCGAGTCCTTTCCTGTCCAGGAGTTTAAAGACATTTTTCACTATAGCGATGAACTATATAGAAGAAATTACTTGTCCTTCTGTCACGCCTCGCTGCAATGAGATAGATTTTGAATCCCGATCCTGATGGTAAACTGAGATAAGGGCGATTTATATAGATGTTTCAACCTTTCGATATATCGATGGTCGACTACTTGGTACTTCTGGAGAGAACATAGCACAGCCCCAGTCTCGATCGAATCAAAGGTTATCTCATAGTCCACAAAGGCTAGGCAAAGAGGCTGGTTACATTGTTTGCTCTTCTGTATAACTTGCTGTAGCGTATGTGTTCTATGTTGCTACAGAAACCGGCTTGTTCGGGAGGTTGGAAGTCGACCAGCCTGCAAGCGTGACAACTAGTAATGATTCTCTAGAACAGAAGTGAAATTAGTCTGTAGTTCTTTAGCAGAGCCTTGTCACCTTTTTTGAAGAACAGCACCACCTCACTTCTGTGCTATGCCTACACAGCCTCTGAAGAGCTTTAAACACTGTCTTTCAACTTGTTTTTAGAAGCTCAGCCGTTATTCTATCGTCTCTAGTTGTTTTGTTGTTCTTAAACTTGATGAGAGCCATACTAATCTCGCACAATCTGACGTCCAGGATATCTTCGGTATGGTGTCAAGTTATTTTTGCTTAGCCCTTTAATCTTTGGCCAGATTACTAACAGGTGAACGTGTTGATGTGTGTGGCAGTCCATAGAACTTCTTAATCTTTCCTAGAAGCTCGGGCTTGGACGCTACGGTTCAGCAATCTTCGGTCTTCAGCTTTGTCAACTGGTTCTGGTTGAGTCCGTGTTTTCATTATATTGATCGAATGAAGTTCCAGGACCGATGCGTTGAACAATTTATAAATAGAGAAATGGATGCCTTCGGAATTTCTGTGACGTTAATGTGTGGTTCCGGGTATATAAGGTGTAATTTAATTAGACCCAAATATTTCTAGGGGTGGTGTAACTTTGATAAAGAAACAGGTTTTTCAAAGTTTTAGCGAAATCGACTCGCTGGTTTTTTTTTTGTAATTTTCAAACAAAAAAATAATAAATCTTTGCAATCATCCTGTAGTATTGATTTCCACCGTACTACAAGTATGGCACCTGCACACTCACACACACAAGATCGGCCGCCTTGCGCGCGATTGGCTTACGACTATTCATTCAATTAATTCAAAGGGCGGCAGCGCGGGGGGGGCAAGCACCACGACGTCTGCGGCCGCGGGACGCTCTGTGTGGATCGCGCATGCCACGCACGCACCGACCGAGTCCCTACGAAATAAACTAGAAACCTAGCATTCGCGCCTCGTGCTACGCCTTGCAGGATCGGATGAGCGACGACAGGCCGGACCTTTACCTACCATCGCCTACATAGGTACCTAACTGTCCTATAAACGGACCATGGGTTGTGCCGTGGGCAGAGGGAGGAAGGAGCCTAAGCCGCCATACCTACCTAGGCAGCTACTTGCCTGAGGAGTAGGTAGTTAGGTACCTACATAACAAATTCATTCATTTATTCATATCGTTGTGGGTTGCAAGGTTGATGACCGTACTCACAAACCCTGGTACCGCCAGATGCCAAAGGCCTCTGACATGGCTCATTAACGACTACATCCGTAGATAGGTAATAGTCGGGACCATCGGGTTGACGTGCCCTCCGAAGCAATCATGTAACATTTCGGACAATCGGGTGATTCATCCTGCAATATCCTAACCAAACTGGGCTGGTCGCACAAAAATATTTTTGTTTGACAGTGTCCCCATCGGGAAACGAACCCAGAACCTCCTGATCGAGAGCCAAGCGCTCTAACACTAGACCACGGAGGCTGTAGGTACATAACAAATTTACAAGTACCTATTGCTATAATACGTACGTAAAGTACAGTCAAGAGCACATCACGCCTGACACATTGGACTTTGTACCGTTTTTATTTCAATAGACGTACGAGCTAGAGTCGCACTGCAAGCGTCAAGCTTGACCTGTCGTTGACTGTACCTACTTGCGGGCGAAATGTATGGCACGTCATACCTACCTACTTTTCGCCCGCAATCCCGAGCTGTTGCGTCCTATACCTCTTCTTACGTGCGCACGTACAGTCAAGAGCACATCAAGCTTGACACATTGGACTTCGTACCGTTCTTATTTCAATAGACATTCGGGCTAGAGTCACACTGCGAGTGTCAAGGTTGACCTGTCGTTGACTGTACATGATTAAGGACCATAGTTAAGGACCTAAGGTACAGTCAAGAACAAGTCAAGCTTCATAGTTTCATCATGATTAGCCCGTACAAAGTCCAACGTGTCAAGCTTGACTTGCTCCTGGCTGTACCTAGATATTCAAGAACCTATTTTTCAATTCAATCCAATTAAAACTAGAAAAGTTCGTAGGTTCCTACTTCTCTCAATTAAGCTCTTACGACGGTATCAGAGTAGGTAATCTTTACCTACCTACTTACCACCGTTTTTGCTACGTCCATCAGTTTACTTAACCTACCATACTTATGAGAAGGAACTAGGATATCATTATCATAAGATCCCATAAAAAGTTATTGGTCAACTCGTCCGATCCGAACTAGGACCATCTGGGACGAGTTGATAAAATTCAAAATACACCCCCCTTAGTTGCTCTACAATTAATTTTACATCGACAACAAAAGTCACCACGCTTATTAGCGTTGCAGCTGGCACACTTCCTGGACAGGTACCTTCTCGTACCGTTCGCGTTCGAGACGGCAGCTAGCTGGAGTACGGAGGCCAGGGAGATCGGGCGTCGACTTAGGGCGCAAGGTGGTGACGCCCGTTCTGGGTCGTTCCTGGTGCCATGGGCACCTTTGCACCAGAATCGACCAGGGGCAGCTTGCCTCACTTCTTATCAAAAGTACAGTTATGATGAGTTTTATGTTACCACGCTTATTAGCGTTGCAGCTGGCACAACGGACAGCTGTTATTTATTAGTGACCGCAGCAGCAAGGTGGTAGCACGCTACTGCCCGCCCTCTGGTTGATACCGCCGGCGACTAAGTCGCCTTTTACGACATGCATGGGGAGAAAGGGTTGGTGCTATTCTTGCGCCGGCACACGCATGGACGAACAGAACAAAGGATAAACAATATCAGCTCTTGGACAGGTACCGTCTCGTACCGTTCCAGGTCAAGACGGCGGCTAGCTACAGTACGGAGGCCAGGGTAATCTTGCCTCACTTCTTATCAAAAGTACAATTATGATGAGTTTTATATCACTTACTTGAGAAATAATTTCCCATACAAACATCCACACCCCTTTTTACTCCCATAGAAGATTTCCGGGATAGATAGGTACTATGTACCTAGATATGTCCTTCCCAGGGTAAAGGCAAATTTTATCTAAATCGGTTCAGCGGAACAAGCATGAGGAGGTATTGATTGTCTTTGGTTACCTAAGCTTTCTTTTAAACTTTACCTGAAGAGTAGAAAAACAAATTGTAGGACGACACGGGAACAGAAACATTGTCTGGTATCAAGTCGTCCTAGCTGGACCAAGATCGGATCGAACAAGTTGACGAAAAAATCCACGCAGAATTTCACATAAATGAATGCTTAGCTGGTACCTACCTAAAGATGTCCTTCCCAGGGTAAAAGCAAATTTTATCTAAATCGAATCAGCGGAACAAGCATGAGGAGGTATGGATTGTCTTTGGTTACCTAAGCTTTTTATCAACTTTACCTGAAGAGTAGAAAAACAAATTGTGGGACGACACGGGAACAGAAACATTGTCTTTTATCAACTCGTTCTAGCTGGACCAAGATCGGATCGAACAAGTTGACGAAAAAATCCACGCAGATATTCACATAAAAGAATGCTTAGCTGGTATCTATCTAAATACATTTGGAAATAACTACCTACAACATTCACCACGCCGCCGCCGCCGCGCCGTTAGCGTTGCGACTGGCACAATGGTCGGCAGAGGTTGGTGACCGTAGTATGGTGTGGTAGGTACGATAAGCCCCCGTAGTTGGATATCCCTTAGTCGCTTTTTACGACTCCCAGTTGTTTTGTATCATTCATTTTACATTGCATTTCCATTTTTAATTAGACAATCAATAGTAGGTGTAAGTACCTACTTACAGGCCGCGCGACGAGTTACTTAAGGCCTCTGGGAGGAGTGGAGGGGGTATGCGCAGTTGCAATATTTGCAAGCAAAATAGTTACTACTGCACATACCCCCTCCACTCCCGTCCAGACTCCGTCCAGCTTTTACTCGTCGCGCGGACTGTACCTAACGTGTCAGTAGGTAATTTAATTATCTAGATTTTTGTGGAAGGCAGGTATTGTCAAGAGCAGTGTCAAGCTTGACACTTGCAGCGCGACTCTAGCTCCTCCGGCGATTGAAATAAGAACGGTACAAAGTCCAATGTGTCAAGCTTGAAGTGCTCTTGACTGTACCGTAGTAAAACAATTTTGTAGTAGGTAGGTACCTATTTATTTATTGACAAGCTCTGGTAGGTAGGTATTACAGTTTTTAGCGTCGGTTGATTGATTAATATTTATTCGAAACAAGTAAAGTCAAATAGGGGACCGCGGCTCGGCGGCTCTGTCGGCATGCTTTGACCGCGGTAGCACACGTGCGGGCGGCATTTGTCAAAGGTGAAGCTATGAAATCGACATAACTTTAACTTCCCATCACACTTTCAGGCTTTGGACTGTCAAATTAATACAACTTGATTTTCGTAAGTAACGAAAGTAGGTAATTGTAGTTAATTTGAAATCCTATACCTACCTACGTGTTATTTACTGTAGTGTAACCTACTAAATCAGTTTTACAAGATTATTTACAAAATTATTTACACGAGTCACTTTAGTTTTCACCACATCAAAATGTTGAACGTGACCACCTATTTGTCGGATACATTGTCTTGCACGGTCAATGCTGTGTCTGCGCACTTCACTTAAAACATCAGTTTCACTGGCCATGAAGTTAAAAGCCCTGGTAATGCGGGCGCGCAGTTCCTCCTCGGTGCGAATAGTATGGCCGTCATTGCCATACACAAGGTCCTTGGCCCTACCCCAGACGTGGAAATCTAGCGGCGTGAGATCCGGCGAACGTGCTGGCCAGGCGATTGGACCACCGCGCCCGATCCAACGCCCCTGGAACTCCTGCGTCAGGTAATTCCGCACCGTCCGGTCGTAGTGCGCCGGCGCGCCGTCGTGCTGGAAATACAACCAGCGGCGGTTCCACACCGGAACTTTCAGCAGCAGCTCAGGGAGGACACGCTGCAGGAAGTCCAGGTACGTCGCCCCGTTTAGTCTTGGGAGGAACCAGGGTCCGAATAACACCCCGTTCAGCACACCAGCCCACACATTGACACTTATCCGGTATTGGAAGTGGTCCGGACGAATCACTCGCGGGTTGTGGTCACATCAGTAATGGGCGTTATGGATGTTGAACATCCCTACACGAGTGAACGTGCATTCATCGGTACAAATTTACAGCACTTGTCACTATTTCTCCGACTTCATGGTAACATATTGCCATGTTTTGGTATTCTTGGTTCGTAAAACCGTAAGGCATTTTGCCAAATATCAATCGCGGCCATAAGACGTATGCGTAATGCACAAGGTAAGTAGAGCAACTGAAGCTGGCGGGCGGGCGGGCGCACGCGGCGGCGGCGGCACGATGCACCGGGCCGGTCGCGCGTGCGCATGCGTGTGTTGGCGGTTGGACAAAAAGAGGGCGGGGTTTACGCACCGCTCACTGCATTTCATTCATATTTTTTATTAGTGTGAATGTATCGATGGTGCCACGTGACACTACAGAGTGTTCATTTTACGAATTTTAGTGGTATTGTTTTTGGGATTTTTCTCGAAAACTAGCGAATAGAAATCAATAAAAATAACACCAATGGTATTCATTTAGATGCTTGAGATAACCCTAACAATATTTGGGTCTAATTAAATTACACCTTATATATTGAAATCAATGACTTTTTCGAGTTAAGTGAAAAGCGAACTTAGGTAGGTGTCGGTGTTATTTTAAGTATTAGAGGAGTATATTGTTTCATTTTCACTCAACGTGGTGCTAAAAATAGAAAAGTTAACGTAAAACTCCCTTACTGGCACTTACTTATAAACATCAAACAGACATTCCCAAAGTAAAACTCCTATAGTGGCAGTGGCAGTTACCGATAACGGACACTTAAATTTTCCGACGTAAAAGTATGTAACTACCACTTAATAAAAACGGTAAGTACGTTTAACCACGTAAAACAACTACCTTATAACGATGATTACGTTGGAATAGTGCTGAACGAGATCAATTCAAACAGAATATACAATACTGTACATTTTATACATAAATACCACTTAATAAAATGATAGAGTGTCTGACTAATAAATACTAATATAAGTAAAACAACGCAAGTGGCAGTTGCGGAGTAAAGCTTGCTAACTGAACTAAAACTGTTGAGTACTCTGAAGGTTATGCGAAAGAAAACTGAAAATCACGTATCTAACACATGCGGGATTGTACGTAGGGACCGTCGAAGGAACCTCTATAGTTTCGTCACGCGCGTTCGTCTGTCTGTCCGCGGCTTAGCTCAGAGACCTTCAGTACTAGGAAGCTGTAATTTGGTAAGGGTATACATACATACATAACTAATGTCACGCCGACAAAGCAGTAAAATAAATACAAAAACATTTTTTTTAGCTTTCTTCCCCAATACGTAAAAGTGGGGATGATTTTTAGGGTTCCGTACCCAAAGCGCGTTAGCGTAATATTATATATTCTTTGCCCAAAGGGTGAAAAACGGGACCCTATTGATATGCCTCCGATGTCTGTCTGTCAGCGGGCTGTATCTCATAAACCGTAATAGGTAGAAATTCAAAATTCAACAATTGTGTATATCTTTTGCGGCTACAACAAATAATAAAAATAAAGGGCTCCCAAACAGGTAAACGAGGGCGCGAAAAAAAAAATTTGTTCACCCTATCGACTGGGGTACCGTTGTTTAGAACTCGTTGAGTAGATATATACTCGTACTGTATTTTTTTGTTTAAAAAAATATTTTAAAACAAAGGAATAAGATGCCACCAAAGTCAGCATTTTTACAAAATTTTGTTTGGGCTGTATCTCATGAACATTAATAGACAGTTGACATTTTCACAGATTTTGTAATTCTGTTGCTACTATAACAACTTACTTTTACTTACTTACTAACTTACTTATAATAATAAAATGAAAATTAGGGAGGCATCCCTACTACAAACGCGTTTTAGGCAATTTTTGCTCGATTTTTGTTTTAACTCTATCGTAAAAACAGGAACATTTACAAGCATGATATGTACCTACCTAGTGCATAAGCTATGAAATTACAACAAATAATAAAAACTGGTCAAGTGTGAGTCGGACTCAAAAAATTTAGCACAGTGAGTTACTGAAATTTTAACTAATACAATTAATATTATGTGGTGGTACGGAACCCTCGGTGCGCGAGTCTGACTCGCACTTGGCCGGTTTTTTTTTCTTTCGTCTGCCTTAATATGATGTGGGGGTGTCAGGTCGTTAGATATACCTATTTTTTTTTTCGAGGGGAAATCCATTATGGATACCCGGTCGCTGGGGGAAAGCGATCGGGTTATGTCAGACTCCACTGACTAAAACCCCCCGGTGACCAACCTCAGCGCATGACGGGTAGCTCTGGGATCTCGTTAGATATACCTAGGTCTTTTAAAAATATTTTGAGTATTTTACGAACATTTTTTTATTTGGGGATCCGTCTGTGAATTTTTTTGTTAGAGTCAAGTGTCCCCCCCACTCTCTGCCAGCTAAACAGTTGTTACCGGAAATGTGAAAAAATATATGATGAATTCAAAACTATCACAGCTAAGTCGGCTTTACGAAAAACTGAAAATAATAGAAATAGGAACAGAATTAGGCACTGGTCCTCGCTGCTGTAAGGAGGGAAAAAAAATATAAAAAAAAAAACAAAACGTGCTTAATATGAAACCCTACACTGCGCGTGGCTCGCTCGTCACCACATGGTCGGTTTATTTCTGAATTCCATGCGTACGAAGTCGCGGGCAATAAAACAGCATAAACAGGTACTTATTCAAGATTTTTAAATTCTTACCTAGCTATTTTTAATTATGAAGTAAGTAGGAACCTATTAACATTTTATTCTTACTGCGATATAAACAGGTAATCACACTGTATTAGACCTTTTCTGTTTACCGTAAAATAATGTGTAAGGTGTAGGTAGGTTAATATAGATACCTACGTATTGGAATGCGGGCTAGTGTGGTGTGTGTCATAAGCTGTTGGGTTATAGTACAAGTACCTACTTAAAGCTGACATTGCAAGTCGAACTGTGATTGTGCTACCTACTTCGATGTGTAACTAAAACTATGACAAAAATGATGTCTCGCAAAATTCTTTTTATGCTTTCTTGTCTGTTAATTAGCAAAATAAATTGTTTGCTTGATGAAGATGATATCGATGGAAATAATATAATCAACGCAAATACTGATGACGAATTTGAAGGTGATGTAGATGATGTGCACAAAATGATGGGGTTCCCGATGGTGCAGTTCGTGAATGGCCGCTGGATGAAAATAAATATGAATAATCCAGACATTGCACAAGTTGGAGAAAAAAAAGATAACCTAGAGGGGAAAGTTGAAGATAATTTTGAAGTTAAAGAAGGCGACGTTGAGGTTCCTAATGCTAGCACCAGCAGTAACAAAAAATGTGCCGGCGTTGGAGAATTTGTACGTATTTTATAATTTATTATAATATTATGGGTCAAGTGATAAATGCGGGCATTATTCAAAATGACTAGTCAAATCGGATCTAGTAATGAAGTATCATTACGGAAACTTTATTATTAGATTTATCTTAATGTCTGGTCATTATGAATATTCGCGTTCAAAGAATGACCAATTTATCACTTGTTCCATAATTATAACTATTCCAATTCTCTTTTATGTATGCCTATAATGGGTTGATTATGCAGTCGTTCTATTTACTTATCGGTGTCACCTTTTGATGATATTCATCATCTTCAGTTTGTATTTGCCTATCCCTTTCTTTTAAGTTAATTTATTTTTTCTTTGTCGTTTTTATCTCATTGATTATTTGGTTTAATTTTCATGTTACTTCATAAATATTTTTTGTTTTATAATTATTTTATTACTTTAGATAGGTACCATGCACTGCGATGTCACAATATCACGCCTCTTTCCCGTTGGGGTAGGCAGAGACCACAGTCCTTCACTTGCTACGATCTTGACATACTTCCCTTGTTTCCTGTACTTTCATCAATCCTTTCATCCATGCTCGTCGGTTTGGGGTATTTATTCTACTCTTGATTGTAGGTGGTTTGTGTGCCAAATAAATCCTCAACTCCAGTTTAGGGACTTTTTACCTGTGGCCTTTGCTCAACTGCATTTTCTATTTTATTTTTAGTGCATGAATCACTCTGATTGCTGCTCTTACGCATGTCTGGGGTACATGAAAAGATGCGTTTCCGGATAAAGAAATACAATAAGTAGTATGTAGTACCTATTAATTAATTTAAGATTTTAGTTTATATTTTATCAATGATCCCATAAATATAAGAAATACCAAACTAAAGAAATTAGTTTTTTACTTTGTTATGTTAATTGGTTCAGGTAGGTACATGTTTTATTTTTGTTTAATTTTTCTGGGGGCTAAAATACAACTTGAAATCTACGAAATCTCAAAATTGGCAACAAAAAGCTGACTCAAAATAATCAACTGCTGGGTCCAATTTGTATGCAATATCGATTTCTATTAAAAAGTCGATTGAAAAGTTTCACACGAATTTATTAAGTTCTGTATAATAGACCAATTGACGTCGCCTCGTGGAGAATACCGGTATCATTTGGCGTTACACATTACACTTTGTGTTACCTACTTCCCATGCATCAATCGAATTTCCGGTGCTCTGACTCATATCAGTAGTATCATAATACTAGGAAATAAGTATACGAAGTAACACAATTTGTAATATGTATCGCCACGTGATTACACGAGGCTTGCCAACTAATAAAGTAAAGTGAGGTGCGTGTTCATTTGACGGTTCTTATTGGGTGTATGGGATGCTGGAAGGTGATGTTTGGTGGGTTCGCGGCGAAGTGCTGGATCTCCTTCATTGCCATCTCCGAAATAGTCCACAGTTCAGCATAGTTATTCTTGAAGTCGTTGTACCATTTATGAATCTGGTAAAATGTAATGAAACTTTAATTCGAGGCCAGACAAAGCATACTTATATTAAAAACACCATTATGGGCTGTTTCGAGCCATGAGTGGTAAGAAACCAGTTTTCTACCCCTGCTGATGGAAAAGTTGTTTAGTTTGATTTCGAATGGATACTTTAAATTCGTTCGTTTTGTAGTATCCTTTGTTTTACTAAAAATGTTACAACTTACATTTGTGTACTTTGAGAAATCAAAGTGAATAGCTTCTAGAGTCATGGTGGAGTTGAAGAGTGGGAAGTCAGCGATAGTGAGGTGATTGGCAGCAGCGTGACTTGTGCCCAGGTGTGTTAAGTACGTTTCAAACACGTCCAACGCCATATGAACTTTCTTCAGCCCGAGGGGCGAACGCTCATAGTCGAAAAAAATTGGCGCCATCTGGATAAAATACAACACAAGGTTAGGTACACACGGCCGCACGTCGGTGGTAACACTTTGACCTTGAGCGGGTCTCTAGTTTCGGGTGTTCGTAGCGCAGCGCTGGTTCAGCTTATATTGGTTTCCGTACAATCAGAAAAAAAAAATCCTTAAGGCTATAGGTACCTTCCCTAAGCAGCTACACTACACTCTCGTCAATGTTAACCACGTTCATAACGTTCACATAAGCGTGCCTTGCAACGTGGCTGTTACGACCAACTGTGACCGCGAAATTCACAAAAATGAGAGAAAAGTATTTTTTTTTTATGTTATTTCAAAAATATCAAAAAAGTAAAACAACCACATCATTAAATATTGTTTTGTCAAAAGTATTGTAAATGTTGTTACAAAATGAGGGTCCTAATTTTTTTTTCTTTAATTAAATTGAAATTCTATCTCGACCACATCACTTCTCATATCTTGTTTGTTACTACGTTTTTTTTCTGTCAATATAAATGTCATATTTAATTTAAAAAGTGGTTACGAAGTTATTCAGTCTTAAGGTCATTCAGGAAGGATAACCCTTAACCGGGGGTTTTACTGCGAAAAAAATTGCCTGATGGTATTTTCTGTGGAACTTGTATTTGTAATATTTTTAGGGTTCTGTCCGAGCTGACAAGGTCGGTAGCATGTTAGTTAGCTATTGCACGGCGTACGCCCTATGCTGCATAAAACTAATGCACATCGGAATGGTACGTATCAAATTATATGCGAATCAAAAGTTGCACATTTTTATGCCGCCACCCACAATCATACAATAAATAAATACAATACATAGGAATAGATCTAGCCTAGTAGCGTAATAGGTCCCTACAAAAATCTCATTTTAAATAAAAACTCACCGTATGCGCTGATAAGTTAGCGTAGTATGTAGACAAATTAAAGCAAAGTCTGTGGTTAACAACTGCCCTGCAAAAAAAGATTTTTAAGTGTTGGTTTGGTCATCTCATCATCACATATCAGCCGGAAGTTGCCCACCTACAGCTGTACAACAACGGCCTCCACCACAGAAGACGTAATAAATAATGTACATCATTCATTATACATTTTCATTGGTTTTGCTCCGATCACGTGGCCACTTTACTATGGATGGAGGATCAAAACCTGCTTTGCCATGAAAAATCCTAAAAAAAACTACGGAACGGAACCCTATATTGCGCGTGGCCCGACACGCACTTGGTCGGTTTTTCAGTCTTAGTCTATTTAAGGCGGGAGCAAAAAAATATCGACTCACGATGTCGATGATTTTATGTTTTGTTAGTAAGATAAGATCCTATCAACACATTTTTTATGAGTCTCGGTATTATTTATAAACTAGCGACCGCCCGCGACTTCGTTCGCGTGTAATTCCAAAAAAGGTGACTATCAAATCTAGCAAATGGTCACTCCAAAAAAAATTTTGTTAAGTGGCAGGTAGTTCACTGCCTACATTCACATTTATTACTAAACACATAGCTACCGTCATTTCTAACAAAAAATCATATCATCGATATTGCTATTGTTCGCTAGTTTGTCACAGAATATATAATAGAGTTTGTAAAGAATACTGAGACATTAAACAATATTATTAAAATTTATTTTTTATTATTAGAATACGGCCGACAAAAATACGATCGTGGGCGTAAGTGGGCCTTTAATATGGGTACTAAACCCTAGCTCTGTGCCAAATTTCAGCTCTCTAGGTATAGCGGGAGTACGAGATCTTTTTGATGATCGGTGATTGTGTCGGTGAAAAAAATTGCAGTGTGTCGGTGACATAATTGCAGTGTGTCGGTGAAAAAATTGCTTAACTACGACTGGCTATAGCTCGCAAGCTATAAGTAGGAATGGTATGTTATTTAAGGAATAGCTAAATATAGTATCTCTTTTTCGCCATTGAAAATTCAGGCCTCTAGCTTTATCCAAAATAAAGAGGGGGGTTACGGAACCCTAAAAAATTAAGAGGAAAAAACTACCTTACCTTGCTTTAGGATCCTTCGGGTACAAAGGTGATTCTGGTCTGAATTTGTCACAAATGTACTGCAATATTGCATTGCTCTCGGACAAGAAGAAACCATCATCGTCCAATACTGGAATCTCTTTCTGTGGGTTCATCTGAAAATGAAAATCTTAAATAAAAAAATAATAGAACAGCAGTATATTTTCTATTATATTACCGCACTAGTGTTTTATTTTTTATTCTTTTTTAATCTATGCCAGGAGCAAGGAGGTTTTATGCTTATTACGTTGGTAAAATTTTTAAGAAATAAGGCTGACTTAGAGAAAAAATATCATAAATGAATGTTCATTTTATGAAATTATTTATGTTAATTAACTAATTAACAATAAATTCGTCATTTGAACACTTGGTGCGCGAGTCCGACTCGCACTTGGCCGGTTTTTTTAATTTTAGGGTTCCGTACCTCAAAAGAAAAAACGGAACCCTTATAGGATCACTTTGTTGTCCGTCTGTCTGTCTGTCAAGACCCTTTATCTCACGAACGGGTAAAGGTATCAGGTTGAAATTAATACCACATATTAGGATCCATGAACCACACAAGATCTGAAAATTTAAAATTTTTACAACAACGCAATCAAAAGATATGGCATTTCATATAAGAGAGGGGTCAAGTTGGATGGTCGGTGAGGCTATTTTTGTTTTAGTTCTATTTAAAAACGGGAACACTTACAAACTTGAAAATTGGTATGTTTATAGTGCATAGGCTATAAAATAACAACAAATAATAAAATTTGGTCAAGCGCGTGTCGGACTCAAAAAATCTAGCACATTAACTTACTGAAATTTCAACTAATACAATTATGTTTATGTGGTGGTACGGAACCCTCAGTGCGCGAGTCCGACTCGCACTTGGCCGGTTTTTTATATAGTATTTATTACCGACATTTAAACTGTGGACGTACTCGTAGAAGACCCTGCTGGCTTTACCGACTTTACCTTGGCGTAAGTGTCCTTGGTGTGTTCTCCTTTATTGAAGTCCACGTTGATAAGTTCGAAGGGGATCTGCAGATGCGTCAGGGCTTGGCGGACTGACAGCGACGGCGGCCCGTCCGACACCGCGTACAGTTTTAATACCATTATTCTGTTGAAATACAGAATAGATAGCTAATTAACAAGTTGCACAAATATTTTTTTAAAAAGCAAACCTTTCTCAATCTAATAATTTGTGTAGGTTAGGGTAGGTATTTTTAGGGTTCCGTACCTCAAAAGGTAAAATACGGAACCTCTCTGTTGTGCGTCTGTCTGTCAAGACCCCTTTTTCTCAAGAACAACGGGTGAAGGTATCAAGTTGAAATTAGTATTGAATATTAAAGTAGCCCTGCCATCTAAAGGTCTACCCTTGAAGTTGTTAATGTTTCAAGCTTCTACAACTACACAATCAAAAGATGCGGCCAGTTAAGGCTAGGCCTCCCTGAATAGCCTCTAGACTGAATAACTTCGTAACCATTTTTTACATTAAATTTAATATTTATTTTAGAATAAAAAAACCGGCCAAGTGAGAGTTGGACTCGCGCACTGAGGTAAATGTATCAGGTTGAAACTAATACCATATATTAGGATCCATGAACCACACAAGATTTGAAAATTTCAATTTTTTACAACGACGCAATCAAAAGATATGGCATTTTATGTCCTCATCTCCATACATTTATTCAAAAATGCAAAACCTACAGGGTACTTCCCGTTGACCTAAAATTATGAAATTTGGCAAGAAGCTAGGTCTCACAGTACAAATAATGGGAAAAGTCTGAAATCATTAAATATTTCAACTTTTCTCCCAACTAATGGTAACCAATTGTTGTGAGCTCCCGTTTCAAGAACTTTCATATAAGAGAGGGGTCAAGTTGGATGGTCGCTGAGGCGATTTTTGTTTTAGTTCTATTTTAAAAACGGGAATACTTACAAACTTGAAAATTGGTATGTTTATAGTGCATAAGCTATAAAATAACAACAAATAATAAAATTTGGTCAAGCGCGTGTCGGACTCAAAAAATCTAGCACATTAACTTACTGAAATTTCAACTAATACAATTATGTTTATGTGGTGGTACGGAACCCTCAGTGCGCGAGTCCAACTCGCACTTGGCCGGTTTTTTTCCCATTTGTAACCATTTTACTGCTACATTTTTTAACAAAAATAATTGAAAATTTACAATATTTTATACAAAACTAAGTTTAATGATGTAGTCGTTTTACTTTTTTGATATTTGTAAAATAACATACTAAAAAAAATACTTTTCTCTCTTTTTTTGTGAATTTCGAAATCACCGTCGGACGTAACCGGCACATTGCAAGGCAAGCTTATATGAACGTTGTTTACATGTAAATGAAGTCTATATTTGCATTGACGAGTGCACAGCTGCTAATTTTAGGGATGGTGGAACCTTAAGTCCCGATCTCCATACATTTAAGAACGAAACTAAAACCTACAGCCTACAGGCCACTTTCCGTTGACCTAGCATCATGAAATTTGAAAAAAATCTGTCTCGTGACACGCCAAATTAAGGAAAAAGTCTGAAACGATTTAATACAACTTTTCTTGTTATATTTTTGTTATGTGCGCAATAAAGCAGCCATCTATTCTTTCTATCTGTTTATCTATCTTTTCTGACAACCAATCACAAGCTTCCATTTCAAGTAAATATTAAAGAGAGTCAGGTTTGAGTGGATGCGGAGTATTTTGAAATCAAAGGACATAAAATAAAATCATCAGTAACTAAAAAGGAAAATAACCAAACCATCTCTCATTTTAATTAAATATTATAAAAATCTATTCTTTTTGGAGTCGGTGCCTGCCAAAAAGTTGCGGGCAACTCCTAGTATGGTACGAGTAACTTCTGTCACAGAAGAAGCTGAATTACTGACTGGTTATTTTGGTTTACCTTTGAGGTGGTCCCATTATTAAGTTAGTCAAGGTAAAGTTCGAGATGAAAAGAGGGACCAGTTAATTTGATAAGTAAACATGCGATGAAATGACAGACAAAATGTACCGAGGTTTACCTAATAGAGAGAGCCACTTTCGAAGATTTCCATGGATCAAAATTTTTGGGCTTTATACAATTATGTTGTTCATTTACGTTATTTCAGTATGAGCAGTCAAAAACTTATGTCTTTTCAACCCATGTTTCATTGAATAGGAAAATTGTTGTAATACTATTGAAGCCGTGGCAAAAAAAAATTTTGCAGTATCGCACCTTATTGAATCAAAAGGATACTTAGTTGACTAGCACCGTAAAGTAGCTACGAGTATGTCTTGCCTTGGCTGGCACCGACTCCAAAAAGAATAGATTTTTATAATATTTAATTAAAATGAGAGATGCTTTGGTTATTTTCCTTTTTAGTTACTGATGATTTTATTTTATTTCATACTTTTTAGTGGTTTTTTTGGAGGAGGTTTTACTTTTTGTTAAAATTATTTTTATTTTGTAAGTTTTAGTGTAATGGGTGTAAGTAATACAAATAAGTTTTAAACTATAGATTGTTGGTTAAGTACATACCTCGCAGGTATGGTAAAATGGAGTAAGCCTGATTATTTAAGATAAAATTTAGGTAAATCAGCTCAAACTTTTAAAACACTGGAAACGCTCTACACCTACTAATTGTCATTCATCTGGTTCCAAGACAGGACCAACGTAGCTTTAATTTCGTGATGCAATTTAACTAAGCCAAGGTAAAAAGAAGAACAGGTAATCGTTGATATGACAAGTATCAACTGTGACTTCCGATTTTTTTTTCGTATTTCGACCCATGTTCCTTAAGTAAAGTTGTTCAGTTTCATGAGGAGGTTCACATCCTTCAGGGTTGTTACCTATATACCTGTTCTGTTACAATCTGTTTAGCTAATGCATTAGAATCATACCAAGTTTAACTCTTATAATGTGCTAGTCTTTACTATAGAGTTAACCCAAAATCGCAATTTTTTTTTATGGGAATGCCTCTTATTATTTCTTCTTATCTTATTAGCCATGGTTGTATCACTGATGGGCAAAAGCCCACTGGTCCCACTGTGCCCACTAGTCCTTTCCTTCCACTGGTCTCTACTCAGAGCCTCTTGTTGACAGTCTCTTCAGAAAGCGTCAAGTTCATCGCACCATCTGCGCCGTGGTCTACCTCGATGCTGTCTATCTCTATTATTATTCTGAGCATGTCTTTGAAAATTTCATACACAACTTTAAAGTCGGACGGACTAAGGCTTAGACGACTTATACTTAATAATCATTAGTATAACATCGCGTTTAAAAATCAATTGCTGGTCAGGGAGCTCCCTTCTAGAATTTTAAGCAAAAATTCGTACCTAGTATAATAGGTATATTTTTGAAGAAAGTACCACAACCACGCTTCTTATGTTCCTGTTGTTCGTAATCCTATTAGTATTCCGATTCGTATTCTTACATTCGTATTCCTATCCGTATTCGTATTCCTATTAGTATTCCTATTCTTTTTGGGCTAAGCGTTTATAGTCAGTTTTGCCATTGACTCGAAAAGAAGAAGAAGATTCGTATTCTTATTCCTATTAGTATCCCTATTCGTATACCTATTCGCATTTATATTCGTATTTCTATTAGTATCCCTATTCGCTTTCTTATTCGTATTCCTATTAGTATCCCTATTTGTATTCCTATTCGTATTCCTTTAAGTATCCCTATTAAATTTTTATTTACTGTCTTTGGGGGGGGGGGGGGGGGGTATTTACTGTCCTCGTATGAGAGACAGAGCGGATCTTTTTATTCACACAGGTCAAACAAAAAATACCCTACCTACCCTACTGTTCGTGTATTGAAGAGTTACCGTTTTTATCTCATTTTCCATCTACAGATCTCTACCAAATTTATATGGGACCAACTCGAAGCTAAAGCCTATTGAATAAAAAAAGAATCATTCAAATCGGTTCACTATTGTCGGAGTTATGGAATAACATACATAAAAAAATAATAATAAAAATACGATCGAATAGAGAACCTCCTCCTTTTTTGAAGTCGGTTAAAAAGCACAGTGAAGAATAAGCCCATCTCTTTTCTATGACAAAAGCCTGATTTTCCTACGCCAAAGGATATACTTACAGTGGATTTTTGAGATGGGAATGCAAGGGACCTTAATCGTTGCAGTTACACTAAAATGGTCATAAAAGACTATCCATATTTTTTCATGCATTTTTGGTTACCATTATAACCATTTACAGATTTAAAAAAAAATACAGTTTCTGACTTTTTAGTACTCAACCTGGTTGGTCCCATAGAAGTTTTTGATAAGTATTAGAAACAGGATCAAGTTCGCTAACGCTAGGCATTGCTACCTATCTTGCTACCTGTGCATTTTTTTGAAAATCAAAACATGAAGATAAAAATTTATAGATAGTCTTCTAAGACTATTTCCATGTAGCTGTAACGGTTACTTCCCCTTGCTGTCCCATTTCAAAAATCCACTCTGTATAATATTACGCTTACGCCCCTACGCTCTTGGCGGCGGCGCCGGCGGTGCAGTGCGGTGGAGTAACTTCCACTGTCCACAGCTCCCTTATATCTGTATTCTGCAACTTCCTTGATTTTCTGAGACGAATCGACGTCTGTCTGGGCCTATCTCTACCCTTCCCTCAATTTCAATTCGTCGTGTTGTATTGTATCAGATCAGATGTCTCAACATATTCCCTAGTCTTTTTAGGGTTCCGATACCAAAATGGTAAAAAAGGAACCCTTATGGTGTCGCTCTGTCTGTCCGTCTGTCTGTCACACCTCTATATCTCAGCAACCACTCATGCTATCGACCTTTTGGAATTGTTTTAGAATATAGTTGCCCAACTTAATTGCACATGAAAGAATTTTGAAAAAATTATGATTATTAATATAGGGGAGACCGGGTACGATTGAACCAGGTCATGATTGAAACATTGCGATTTTCTCAATAACCATAGTAACTACGCATATGACGAAACACTCGTGGGTCAATCGGCCATCTCCGGAAGTTTAGACAGTTACGCTCGAGCCTCCGAGCGAAGCAGCCGTGACCAGCGCCCGTACAAGATTTTCGCGCAAAAAAGTAAATAACTTGCATCATATAACTTTTGTCATAAAATCTGATATACTTATCTTACAGTTATTGTTTTTATTTTAGAAAGTCAGTTTGTTATTGTAGAGTGGTTTTTTCACAATTCTTGATTTGAATTGAAGTTGGTTAAGAATAAATTTTGACTTTGAAGTAAAAAGTGCCGGCTCGGGACGATTAAACCACATCGTCTGGGTACTGCTGAAACGTTTCAAACGTCCTCGTGTTTCGATCGTCCCCAGATTGTTATAAGTTGATAGGTGGTCGAAGAGACAAAACTGTAGTTCCTCATCTGAATTTTTTAGTTTGAATAGTTGAATAATATGAAACGTTAATAAAATATGATTTTTAAAACAGATTTTTTTATTTTAAGCGATTTAGGTGACAATATGGGTGACCTATGTCAGATTTTTAAAATGCCACTTCCGTAAAAATTATGTTATGGTTGAAACATTGTTATAATTGAAACATGCCCTTTTGTATGAGATAAGATTATCTTTTTTTACTACGATTGTATGCCGTTTTAGCTTAATATCACATTAAAACTGTGTATATTTAACATATTGGAACTAATTAGTATAACTGAGATCTCTAAAAGAACCTCATAAAAAAAATATATCCTGCTTTTAAATTTGAAAATATGTAAACGATCATAAATTTTGATATGTTTATGCTAGGATTACCAACTTCTTACAATCTTATTGAATACTTTTATTGAGTCAAGATTGACTGTTTCGATATTATTAGAGTGTTTCAAACGTCCACGAGGACTGTTTCAACCGTCCCTAGTACGGGGTCAATTGAACCATTCTCCCCCGTCCTCTTTTAACGGTAATTGAATCTTTTCTCTTTGAGATACAACTATTCTATAAATTGTATTTCATAGCCAGTTTACTATCCGTTGAGCCATATTTACACCCGATCTTTAAATATTAAAGATGGCTCCACTACACACAATTGAAGCAAAACTGTTTCAATTGTACCCGGTCTACCCTAAAGGGGGCTGAAATAGGGAGGGCCAAATTTTTAATTGTCGTTACAGGGACGAGTGGGAAATCATATAAAAGGGCTTTACTTGTACATTCTAAAATATATTTTTGTATTTTTTTATGTCTCTTAGTTTTCAAGTTATGATGAAAAATGAAAAAAAAACACCATTCGTCACCCCCTTATCTCCGAAGTTTGTGAATGGAAAAATCTGAATTAATTACAGTTGACAGAAGTTTATGTAAACATTACAGCAAAAATAAAACGATCTTTCTAAGTTGAACAGTTTTTTTAGAAATTTGCAAATAACCTTTACAAACAAATTTAGTTTTGCGGTCCTAAAAATGGACTTTATTGCTTCCAAAAATACAAAAAGTATATCGGAACCCTCGGCGAGAGAGCCCGACTCGCACTTGACCGGTTTTTTATTATTTTATTATCGAACATAAACGTGGGATGGGAGACGTAACTTAATTGTAAAGTATCATGTTTCGTGTTCGTAAGTATTGTACGTTAAGTAAGTACCTATCTACGCAACTATTTATGTTACGAATCAGGAGAAAATATAATAGATAAACAACTAGTAATTTAACTTAATAATATTGGCAAGTAATAAAATTAGCTTACCTGTACCCAAAACGCACAACGTTACTAGTATGTGAGAACTGGAATCCAACTAACCAGTTCTTGTAAGCTCACCCGGCTCACCCACCAAAGTAGGTACAACCAAGGCTTTGGAGTTTCCTTTCACTCGCTATGGCCCACCTAAACGTGGTGTATTATTTTTCTATGGGCCCACCTATGGCATATCCTTGATGCGATTAGCGTCTGTTACATTTTTATTGATTGCTGCAGATTCATGTTTATTTTAATTAGTTTTGCATTACCTATGTATTTACAAAATTAATTAAAATCCTGTGTATAAGTACTTATATTATAAATGGAGGATATCAAAGTAATAACGGAATAAATTATCAAACTAATTACGAAATCATTTAAGTCCTTAACAAACCTTGACACAAAGATGCTAAATGATAGGAAGGCTTCTAAGCCTACCACCCAGAATCTACATTATGAATTTAATTTTCTTGTTTATAATTTAGGAAAACCGCATAATAAGTTTTGCATTGTTATCAAACTGAGGTTTCATAAGACTTCCTCGAAATTGTTATAAAAACAGTTGCACAAAAGGAGCATCGTCTTTTTATTTTTATATTTGTCCAACTGATGCTTCATAATGTGCTATCGTTCAATAAGACCATTTGGTCTATTAGTACAACTACTTATATTCAGTTCGAGCTGTAGCTCCCTAACTATTCATCCAGCAGCTTTCGACGTCTACGCTTCACGTTATATACGCGTCAAGCGACAAGATGGGTACGTCTACTCTAAGCCAAATATCCCATTCAATCTGCCCACAAGGCCCTCTGTGTCCACTCAAGCTCCTAATGTTGACAGGACACAGGCGCAACAAATGTATTACGCGTACCCTGCCCCCGCAGCAGGCGGCACTGTTAACATCGGTTACTCGACTACTGCGGCTACCAGTGCGACGGGAGGAGGAGGTGGTTACAGCTACGGTCAATCGGGAGCTGGAAGTTCAGGCGGCGGAGCACCGGCAGACTACGGTGGTAGTGCTTCAGCCGGAGGTCAGTCGTCTTCAGCCGGAGGTCAGGCGTCTTCAGCCGGTGGTCAGGCGTCTTCAGGCGGATATGGTGGCGGTGGCCCATCGGTAGGAGGAGGTGGCAGCGGTTACAACTACGGGGCGCCCACTACAGCAGTAACGGTTTCGACCCAAGGGGCGGCGACGGATACTCAAGCTACATTTGCTTCCAGTTCAAGTTCAGGGTATAACTACCCATCTCCTAGCCCGACAAGTCCATCTTCTTCCTCTCCGGGTGTATCAACAAACGCTCCTAAATATCTGCCTCCTGTTGAAGGTTCAAGCGCAGCATACTCGCCTTCACCCTCACCGACTACTTCCCTGGCTCCAACGCCGCCTTCAGCACCTCCATCTGAAGCTTATTTACCACCTGTGCAAGAAACCAATTCACAGCCTAGCCCAAGCCTGGCCCCTCAGAATCCATCTACAGCTTACCTTCCACCAAGCCCAACGACGGCCTATACACCGCCAAGTCAGTCTACGTCGCCTACGCCTGGATCACCAAGTACACCTGCACCGCCCCCACCATCGCAGAGCTACCTACCACCGGCTGCTACTCAAGGCGCTTTGCCTACTCCAGCACCAACTTATTTGCCACCCCTACTGCGATAATATCCAGCCAGAATGTTATTTTACCTGTTCCATAATTTCTCTTTTGGTTAACTGTCGTGCAAAGAGGATGTTGTCGTTAAAAAACACCTTTATTACAAATCTGAGCAACTGAACAACTTTCAGTAACTAAAACTTTCCTGAAATGAAAAAACAAATCGGCCTCTCTATACAAAATTGCAAACTTGATCTGACAGTTTGGATGGAGAGCCCAATTTTCTTTTATTTCTGGAAAAAAATAATTACTTGTTCAGATACGTTAACTGATCATGCCCTTTCAGTATTTGTCAACCTGTCCCTTACACCCAGTATATATGTATTTGTAATCGGTTTCTTGAAAACGGCTCTAACGATTTCGATGAAATTTACCACACAGAGGTTTTCTGGGACGAGAAATTGATCTAGCTAGGTCTCATGTCCGGGAAAATTCACAGGAAAAATAAAAGTATCTTTCTAAATTACACAGTTTTTACCTTTACAAACAAATTTTGCTTTGCGGTCCTAAAATATGACTTTATTGCTTCCAAAAATACTATAGGTATTTCGGAACCCCCAGCACGCGAGTCTAACTCGTACTTGACCGGTTTTTTTAAATTATTTTTTGTTATAAAAAAATTACCTCCAAAGCTAAGAAATATTTTGGAAGAGCGATTTTTGGCCGCTAGCGCGCAAAAGGTTCTAGAAATTTGAACGTGATGTAACTTATTTAGGGACTAGATAAGTAATAGTTGTTAATAAAAAAATAGAATAGTATTCTGTGTCCGTCTCCCCAGCAACCCGTGCGAGATATGGCCCCAGATTAGTAAGTTAATGTACAGAGTAGATATGGCCAAGTGGCATACACCAAAATTTAGTGGAAATTGGTTCATTCCATCAGTAAAGTGTCAGATTCAGTGCATCAAAACTGATGACACTACGAGGGGAAAACTTTGGGTGGCTGTAGAGACGTCTCGTCAGCCAGCCCATTCTATACAGGGAAAACTACGAAGATTACATAAAAGCAAAATAGTTCCACATTTACTGCATGTCTAGTGCAATTGATTGTAAAAAAGCCGAATCGAAAATGTCCATATGGTAGGAGCACTTCATCAATAATTATGGGTGGCTGGAGAGACGTTTTCCCAGCCAGCCCATGTGATATCTCGGAACATATAGTAGGTAGGAAGATGAAACAAAGCTTAATATTTACTACCTACTCGGAACAGTAGGAAGCAAATATTTCAAAATCCTAGCTTCACTAACTTTTGAGATATTTGTATTTTTTCATGGGCTTGCTGGGGAGACGTCTCGCCAGCAAGCCCATGCTGTAACTCAAAAAGTACTGCACGTAGAATGCTGAACGATATACCAATAGAGAGTGCATATTTGATGCAATAAGCACCAAGAAAAGTGAGTCCCTAGGTCTTATGGTTTCGATGCTAGAAACAAAAATCATTTTCCCGCTGAAAATTTTGAATGCATGATGTGAAGTGCGACGTTGCCGTTCTGTGCAATTCTAAATGTTGCTGTTAGAGCATTCAAAAATCAATCTTGTGTCCTTATAGTTAAGAGGTCCTGTAGACGCACGTGTAGATTATTTGTAATTTGAGAATAGTTCGGGAGACGGTGTACTTAAAAGGCTGATTGGTTAACAAGAAGTTTTTATTTATTTGTGGGCAACATGTGAAGAACAAAAGACATAATATGTATTTTGGCTCACGTATTTATTTAATAAATCAGTTTTCTTAACTTATTAATTACAGGACAATTTAAGAATACTTTAAAAATTTTAGTTTGTTACTGAGACCATTAAACCTACATCTCCTCCTAGAATACAGTTGTCACGGTTGCTAAAAAGAGATTGAGGCACCAGTTAGTCTTCACGTGAGCTAAAATACATATAATCTCTTTCGTTCTTAACATGTCGTCCACAAATAAATAAAAACTTCTTGATAACCAATCAGTCTTTTACTAAGTACACCGTCTCCCGAACTATTCTCAAATTACAAATAATCTACACGTGCGTCTACAGTACCTTTTAACTATAAGGATACAAGATTGATTTTTGAATGCTCTAACAGCAACATGTAGAGTTTCACAGAACGGCAACGTCGCACTTCACATCATGCATTCAAAATTTTCGGCGGGAAAATGATTTTTGTTTCTAGCACCGAAACCGTAAGACCTAGGGACTCACTTTTCTTGGTGCTTATATCGCTCAGCATTCTACGTGCAGTACTTTTTGAGTTACAGCATGGGCTTGCTGGCGAGACGTCTCCCCAGCAAGCCCATGAAAAAATACAAATATCTCAAAAGTAAGTGGAGCTAGGATTTTGAAATATTTGCTACCTACTGTTCCGAGTAGGTAGTAAATATTAAGCTTTGTTTTATCTTCCTACCTATTAAATGTTCCGAGATATCACATGGGCTGGCTGGGAAGACGTCTCTCCAGCCACCCATAATTATTGATGAAGTGCTCCTACCATATGGACATTTTCGATTCGGCTTTTTTACAATCAATTGCACTAGACTTGCAGTAAATGTGGAACTATTTTGCTTTTATGTAATCTTCGTAGTTTTCCCTGTATAGAATGGGCTGGCTGACGAGACGTCTCTACAGCCACCCAAAGTTTTCAGCTCGTAGTGTCGTCAGTTTTGATGCACTGAATCTGACACTTTACTGATGGAATGAACCAATTTCCACTAAATTTTGGTGTATGCCACTTGGCTATATCTCGCACGGGCTTGCTGGGAAGACGGACACTTTACTATTGAAGAGATACTGGAATAAATAAAGTAAGTGCCTGCACAGAACGAGTTATAGCTACCACCGCGTCTCGTGAATGCCTACCTTCAAAGCACGCTGTTAGCGCATTTCGGAACGTGATTGGAGTCTGTCAATCTGACACATGACAGAATCAAAGGTCCAGTGCTGCCGATGCGGATCTTTTGTTCCAATTTCGGATCTTCCCGGTCTTTGGCAGAACTTTAGTTGACCCGGAATTTTAATTTTCTCAATCGGAACTTTTAATTTACTGTGGTGTTTCAATGTGAAAATATAGGAGTAAGGACTTTTTGGCGGGCACTCGGCGTGGGCTCTTGCTTGCTCGGTTGAAATTCTTATTTTTTGTTTATGTAGTGATTTAATCCCAACTCACACTGAGGCGGTAGCGAAAGCGTTCCGGGGCCGGTATTTTTTGTAAAGTATGAGTTTTTATGCACCCTGTCACATTGAAAGCGGTCGCGGCGCGGCGCGGTGTTGCGCGGGGGCGGCCGGGCCGCTAGTACAACCCCGCGCACCGGGCGCGGCGTGGGACCGAACTTTTGGCGGGAGCGGGCGCTGCTGTATTCAGTTGCGTTCAATGCAACCCGTCACACAGAGCGGCAGCGGCGCGACGCGGTGCGGTGCGGTCCGGGCGCGGACTTTGACGTTGTATTTTTTTAACAAGAATTTTGCGGCTTTGCGCAGACTTTTTTTAGGTTATCAGTTTGGTTTTTTGTTTAGAGCAAAGGATTTACGTCTTTTGAATAATAACAGATAAATAATGTCACACCGACCGCTACCGCCCTGCTGTCCCGCCGCGGTTTCCGCGCGGTACCTCTGTGTGACCAGTCCCGGAACGCTTTCGCTTCCCGCAGGTCCGCCTCCGGACCGCTTTACCGCTTGTACCGCTCTGTGTGACGTGGGCTTTAGTGGATAATAAAGATAGTGTTTTATGCAGTAAATTATACGGAGTGTGCAGCTGATGAAGATTTCAAGTGATCTAGTGTTTGAGCCCAGTTTGTGTTGTCTCAAAAGGTCATGGACATTTCCTTCGTAAAGTCCACTATCGCTTTACGGGGGGAGCAATGAACAATTTCCCCACTCGACATTGGCGGTTCGCCATATTTTTAACTTCTAAAAAGTGAAGAAATTACAAAAACTGAACAATGTTCTACAACACGACACTGGCAGAAATGTCCCTGTAGCGGGTAGTCAGAAATTGTCCTACCCTCCGGTTAAGTAATTATTTCTCATCGATGTTTGATCATATGCCTTCTCACTCACTCGGTGCAAAGACATTCCATCAGTTATCACACCATTTGGCCTCTATGAGTTTCCTCGCAAGTGTTTTGGCCTAAGAAACGCCGGTCAAACTTTTCAACGCCATATTGACAGCAGAGGCGGCTCGCGACATTTTTTAATGGGTGTGCACATACATACATAACATCACGCCTTGTTCCCGTCGGGGTAGGCAGAGACCACAGTTCTCCACCTGCTACGATCTTGACAGACCTACTTCCCTTGCTTCCTGAACCTTCGTCAATCCTTTCATACATGCTCGTCGGTTTAGGGTACTTTTAACCTGGCCTTTATTCAGAACGTCCTGAATTTGGTCCTGGTACGTTCGCCGAGGCCTTTCCCTTCCAACGTTTTCATTCACAAAAAAATTAAATACTTAAATAAATTTACTTACCTACCATTTAATGATGAAATATTTTTTATGGCTTTATTGTTACCTACATATTATGCGCGCCAGCGCCAGCTCCAAATACCAGACACGGGAAACAAAACAATTTAATTATAACCGCACATCCAAGGTGTTTTTAAATATTGTTCTGGTTTGAAAACACGATTAAAAGTGAATTTTTTGTACTACATTTTTGAACTAGCGCGATTTCAGTTTGTGGCGGCCCCTTTTCATTGAGTTCAAGTCGTATTTGTAAAGTCCTTTTCGCATTTTTTAATGTAAACGACACTGTATTCGTCCATTTTTACAGCAATTAAGCACGTACGCTATTAAAAACAATTATTTCTAAATTTTCAAGCAAAATTGCGAACAGTAACTGAACGCTGCATACGAAAAGTTTGTTTACGTATGATCGGCAACAGCGCTTTGTCACCGAACTGCATGGCATCGCGATCTGGCAACGTAGCCTTGAGCAGCGCTCCTGATTAGGCTAATTTCTCATAGAAAATCTTTTGTTTCACGCGCTCGAGTGTGTTGATGTTTCTCTTTCACACTCATTGAATTCTGTATAAGGAATTGTACTGAAGATTTCTTCATAGGAGCGGAATCGCTGGCGATCCACTTGGTACAACTTGACTACGTATTTGTTGCGTAATTATTTCTTAGGCTATTATAAATGTATACAACGTATAGGGTTATGAAAATAGGTATGTAATCGTATGTAACTTAACTAGGTAGGTAATACATCCTAAGTTTGAGTTTTGTTAAAGAGGGAGTGCACTGCACCAGTGCTCTTTAGGACGAGCCGCCTCTGATTGACAGCATTCTACGAGATATGAGCGACTTCGTATTTCCGTTCGTGGATGACATCCTAGTGGCATCTGAAACTGAAGAACAGCACAAAGAACATCTCGAGAAATTATTTACAAGACTAGAGAAGCATGGCGTACGATTAAACGTGTCGAAATATGTTTTTGGTCAACAAAAGCTAGAATTCCTAGGATACCTAGTCTCTGCAGATGGCATCGAGCCGACTGAGGAACGTGTCAAAGCGATTTTGGCATTTCCCGAAACAAAAACTGTACAAGAATTAAGAAGGTTCCTAGGCATAATCAATTTCTTCAGAGAAAGTATTCCTCACGCCGCCCAGCTACAAGAAAAGTTATACAAATATATAACGACTTCAAAGAAAAACGACAAAACGAAGATCGCATTAACCGCGAGCGAGAGAGAAGCATTCAACGACTGCAAACAAGCGCTTCAATCGGCAGTCAGACTAGCGCACCCATCGATGGACGCGCAACTAGCTATAATGTGCGACGCCTCTTACACCTGCGTCGGCGCTGCGTTCCAACAACGAGTGAAAGGAATATGGAGACCGCTTGGATTTTTTTCTAAGAAGCTAAACGAAGCTCAGAGAAACTACAGCACTTACGATCGCGAGCTCCTAGCAATTTACCTCGCCGTGCGACACTTCAGAAAAATGTTCGAAGGCAGAGAAATTATAACCCCTTCGGTCGAGATACCTCCATTACATCGGTCAGTTCACAACAAAAATTGAGCACATTGAAGGTAGCAACAATATCGTGGCCGACACACTATCGATAGTTGAATCGATAGTTTGCCCTACACTCTCAACTACGAAGATGTATCGAGAACACAAACACAAGACGAAGAAATAAACAACCTGATCAAGAACAAAAATCTGCGTTTCGAGTACCGCATGGAAGAAAAAAATCAAATTTTATGCGAGACTTCCTCGGGCGCAATTCGACCTTACCTTCCAGCACAGTTTCGTTACGAAGCATTCCAGGCAATCCACGGACTTAGTCATCCTGGAATACGCACGACAAGAAAAATTATGTCACATCGTTTTTTCTGGCCATTTATGAACACAGACGTCGGCCGATGGACCAAAACTTGTTTATCATGCCAGAAAACGAAGATCAACCGTCACACCGTTTCACCGCTCCACAGCTACGAGAACGTCACCAGACTAGCACACATACACACAGATATTGTTGGACCACTACCTACATCAGATGGAAAACGATTTAACGATGATCGACCGAACAACAAGATGGATAGAAGCATTTCCTATCGAAAATATTACCGCCGAAACAATAGCAAAAGTTGTCTACGAAGGATGGATCTGCAGGTTCGGTTGCCCCGATATTATAACCAGCGATCAAGGGAGAGAGTTCGAGTCTCAGCTATTCCCCTAATGAAAAGGATGGGTATCAAGAAGACACGGACTACAGCCTATCATCTCTAATCCAACGGAATCGTCGAGAGAAGTCATCGTACATTGAAGACAGCCATAACAGCCCGGTTAACTAACTCGAATTGGACGCACGAATTACCCACCGTGCTACTGGGCCTACGCACAGCGCTCAAGAACGACACAGATGTTTCTGCCGCGCAAGCTTTGAACGGGCAAACATTGAAACTGCCCGGCGAAATCTGCGGAGAAAAAATATCAACACTGGCAACTACTCACTTTGAAGACACGATAACTGAGGCCATGAGAAAATTGCAATCGTCACGAAGGAACACGGATCGTCGAGCTACGTTTATTGACGACGAATTGAATAAATGTACACACGTTTTTGTACGCAACGATGCCTATAAGAAGCCTTTAACTCCAAACTACGACGGCCCGTATCGTGTGATCAGTCGGCAAAAGAAAATATTCACGATACAAATGAAGAATCGCATCGTGAACGTATCGATCGACCGCCTGAAGCCAGCATTCCTTCTCAATTACGACATTGATGACAGCGCTCCCGTTCCAGCGCCAAACCGTCCATCGGGCTACATCACAAGGTCGGGTCGACAGTCAAGACAGCCGGTACGCTTCACTGGGGGGGGACCCATGTAGCGGGTAGTCAGAAATTGTCCTACCCTCCTGTTAAGTAATTATTTCTCATCGATGTTTGATCATATGCCTGTCTCACTCACTCGGTGTAATATACGCGAGTAGCGGATCTCGTTTAGCAAACATAAGAACGTGTCGATATCAATAAATTATTCAGTTTACTTACCCTTTCATACGAAGTTTTATTTACGGCTACGTATAAGTACTTACCTCGGTAAATCCCCAAATATGGGTTGACGATTGCCAAATGAATAAAAAAAAATATAGGAGCAAGGAAACTACGATGACCATACGTCCGAAATTATGCACTCACTCACACCGAATCACGTCGCTACATACTAATTCGCGAATGTCGAGTTAAAAAAAAAGAAAATACATCCATTTATAAAATTTTTAATAGATAAAAATAAAGAAAAAAAGAATCACAATTAAAATTAAAATTTTGAATAGATTTATTTTACCTAAAATACATAACTATTTTGGAGAAAAAACTAGCTGTTACCTAACGCCTTAAATTTTGAATGATTTGGCTCTATTACCAGAAAACATTAGCAAAATGAGTAAACAAGCTTTTAAAACAATATTAAATAAGTGGTACAGCAGCACTGCACTTACTTTTTGGCAATACTCAAGGAAAAACTATCAATCGCAAACTAAAATTTGTAATGCCATACACATAGTATGGAAATACAAACGTTTATTTACTTTTTTCCATCAAAATGTTCGAATAAAATGTACAGATCAGAATTCAAATTGTCAAACATTAAAACAAACAAACCTCAAAAGATTTGGAGTAAATCACATCTTCAACTTTTGGTAGTACTGGAACAACCTTTATATGAATTTTCACAGATCAATGGATACTACCGTAGGATACTTGCATGAAGATTTTTTAATTTCCCAACACATGTTCCTTATGAATAATTGTTCAGTTTAGTCTACTGAGCAAGCCCTTTCAGTTTTTGGTACACCCTGTGTACTATATTTTATTCAAACAAATCATAAATATTATCCAGTCAGGTAGACAACCAATCTAGAATTAATATTATAGAAAATTTTAATAAATTCAATGGAACACATTTTGGGTAAATCGATCACATATTTACGATTCTGTATTACTGGAACACCCCTTCACAGATCATTTGATACTGGCGCAAGATATCTTACATGGAGATGCTTGGTCATGCAAAGTTTCATCAAGATTCTATGAGCCGTTTTTGAGAAAATTTCAATTTTTCATTTTCGTTGTATGACAGCTACCCTCAAAATGAGAGCCAGCAAGAAACCTCTTAGAACCCTTCAATGGATTTGCATAAAACTCCTAAATTCAAAATATGGTGTCAATCGGACCATTCGTTTAGCCGCTAGGCCAAAGCGTGACGGACAGACCGACCGACGGACCGACCGACCGACCGACGGACGGACATTTTTGGGAGACTTGTTTTTTATGATGTATAAGTGATATAGAACACATTTTTGAGAAAATTAGAAAAACTTTTTTTTTTCACGAATGCTCCGCTCGAAAGTAAAAAGGCGTTATTACAAAAGATATGATAAGATAAGATAAGATAAGATAATTCTTTATTGTTATACTGTGTTAACAGATGTTACAGTTCAATGTAGTACCAACAGTTTGCCCATTTCGGACGTACAATATTAATCTTACAAAATAAAAATTTACTAACATAAGTTTAGTCATTCATTACGTATTACATGCAAAATATTCGGTAAGACTGTAAAATCCCTTACTTATGAGCCACTTTTTAAGTTCATTTTTGAAGCTATTGCCATCTAATTGTTTTATTGAAATTGGTAAGTGGTTAAAAATTTTAATGCCTGTAACTAAAGAACTTCTATACATTATATTACTAGTTGCCGTGACTGTACATATGTCATACTTATATCTAGATCTCAAATTATTTTTAATGTCAGATTTAATAATAAAATTTTCAGTGTCATTTTTTATAAACAAACTTATCTCTAATATAAAAATACATGTCAAAGTTAAATAATTCTCATCAATAAAAACTGTTCGCAACGAATCAGTGGTCTGCATTTTATATATCATTCTTAAACATCTTTTTTGTAGTAAGAATGTGGATTGAACATTTACAGAATTACCCCAAAATATTACACCGTAAGTCAACAAAGGATATACATAACCATAATATGCATTTCTAGCTACATCAGTTGAAGTAATGTTTGTCAAAATGGATAAAGCATAACAGCTGCTTGATATTCTTTTATTAATCTTATCAATATGCGCTTTCCAGTTGAGGTGAGTGTCTATTGTAACTCCCAAAAAATTAATTTCATTTACTTCTTCAATTTTTCTGTTCTTGTTGACGACATTCAGGGTGACGGGATTTTTTTTATAATTTCTAAATTGCACAATCTTCGTTTTATCTATGTTTGCTTTTAAATTTATAGTTGCTAACCACTCTACTACACGATCAACTGTGAAATTAATTTTATGGTTGTATTCTGAATCACTTAAATTATCTTTAGATATAAAAATTGTTGCGTCGTCAGCAAACATAACACATAAATCATTAATTATAATTGGCAATTCATTAACATAAATCAAAAATAACAAAGGTCCCAAAACACTTCCTTGGGGAACTCCTAACATTACATTTTCATATTCAGATTGCACACGTTCAATTGTCTTACTTTCTTTATCAAATACATCTATAGTTGTAGCCTGAACTCTATTACTGAGGTAGGACGTCATCAATTTCAGAACATTTCCTCGGATACCTAAATACCTAAATACCTAAATTTAAAAGTATTTTATGTACAACGCAGTCAAATGCTTTTGACAGGTCTAGGTACAATCCAATGCATGTATATTTGTCATTAATTGCTGTCCATACTTGTTTTAATACTTTAAAAATTGCTTGAGTAGTATTTTTCTGCTTCTGAAAGCCAAACTGGTTGGGACTTAATATATTGTATTTGTTTAAGAAAGACGTTACTCTAATACAAATTAGTTTTTCGAAAATTTTGGAGAAATTTGGAAGAAGCGCTATCGGTCTGTAGTTATTTATGTCTGTTTTAGACCCTTTTTTATGTAATGGCTTAATCAAAGCTTTCTTTAGATCCTCTGGAAAATTACCAGTCTCCAATGCAACATTGATTATGTAAACAAGTGGATCAGCTATGTAATCAATACTAACTTTTATCGCCTGTATTGGTATATTATCGTGACCTACACTTGTTTTGTTTTTTAATTCCTTCACCACTTTTTTCAGTTCCAAGGCGTTAACTGGAGTCAAGAACATGCTTTTACAATTTGTCTTACATAAGGGAATATAAGAAGTATTACCAGATTGAAAACTATTCAGAGTAATAAAATGTTTATTTAGAGATTCTGTAATCAAATTTGGTTCAGTAATAGAAATGTCATTTATTTTTATGCTTTGTACAGTCTCTCTTATAGTATTTGTTGCCGTTGTGTTTTGTTTAATTACTGACCAGGTAGCTTTGTTTTTGTTACAGCTTCGATTAATATATCTTATATTTGATAAAGATTTTGATTTTTTTGTTACTAATTTCATAATTTTACAATATTTTTTATAGGTATGTTTTAGTTGAGGACACTTATTTCTTTGCGGATTGAGATGTAACATCCGTTTATTTTTACTGGCTATTAAAATACCCTTAGTTTTCCAGTTTTGATATTTTTTATAATTTACTTTTACTTTCTTTATAGGAATGCAAAGGTCATATATTAAACGAAACAATTCTATGAATTTTATATAAGCTAAATTGGCATCTCCTTCAGCGTATACGTGTTCAAAGTTTATTTGTGAAATATACTTTAAGAATATTTCCATACAGGCATAATCTCTCTTGTAAACATACCAGTACCGTTCTTTATAATGAATGTCGGTTGGAATTGAAATTATCTGACCAGTATGATCAGACAGACCCAAGTTTAATACCTCTACCTTGTATTGCTTAACGTTTGTTATTATGTTGTCAATACATGTTTTTGAGTGAATCGTGATTCTTGTGGGCTCATTAATCGTTACGTGCAGCTTAAAAGTTCTCAGTAAATTTAAAAACACATCGGTTTTACTATTTTTAACCAGTAAATCGACATTAAAGTCTCCTGCTACGAAAATTCTCTTGAAATAATTTCTTTTTTTGAATACTAATTTACGTAGAAGGTATTCAAAATTTACCATGAATAAATCAAAATTACTATTTGGCGTTCTATAAACACATAATATTAATAAATTTAAGTCACTTATTACTGTACCACAACATTCAAAATGCTTTTCAATAGACATTTCAGAAATCCAATGCAGCTCTTTGTATTTAATCGAATTTTTGACATATATTGCAACTCCCCCTCGATTTTGTCTCTTTCTACAGAAGTGAGCAGCCTGATTATAGTTATCAATTTTAAGTACAGTGTTGTTACAATCTTTTAGAAATGTTTCACTAAAACAACATACATCAATATTTCTTTGGCCAGTTAGTATTTCTATTTCATCTACTTTAGATCTGATGCTCTGAACATTTAAGTGAAAGACCGAAAAATATGAGATTGGATTGTTAGGAACGAAAAAATTGTTCTTCATCTTGTGTAGATGACTCTAGCTGTACTTCTTGTTCTGTAATTTTAGATATGTCATTAAGTAGCTCTTTCAGATCCCCTAATATCGTTCTCATACCATTATTATTTACCGTACCCTTATATTTATGGAACATAGACCAGTCGCATTTCAAATTTAGGTTGGAGTCTAGAATGTAAGCATATTGATGAGCAGCATTATCTGCCCACAATAACTTATTAAAGTTTTCTATACCCTCATTATAGCAACTAACATTATACCCACGTTTATAACTAGGCAAGCAAATAACAACGTTTGTAAACGTAATCTTTGCAAAAGTAGCCCTCAAGCGATCTATTAACACAAAATATTAATTGGTGGTGCTAAAAGTTTCCTCTCCAATAATTAATATGCAGTAGTCCTGCATGGTATAACCCTCTATTTTCTTTTCAATTTCGTTCATGAGATAAATTGTATCACATCTAGGGGTCAGATAATGACAGAAGGAGTATTTTTCAGAGAGCACTGAATCCGCTATTCCCAATATTTTGTTTCTGTTATTAGAGCTGATTATGCACAGTTTTGGTTTTTTAATTTCATTCCCTGTTGAATTCATATTTTTTTCAGATTCATTGTTTTCCTCTAAATCAAGGCTCTCGTTCAAGTCTTTATCGTCTGACGTGTTAAGTGTCTTCTGTTTGAAATCAGGTTGTTCAATAACTTGCTTAGTAATGTTGCATCTTCGCTGAGCATTCTTTGGTTTTTTTGCAGTTGACTTGCAAATGCGAGTTAGTCTATCTATTTTGTTTTCGTACTCTATAATTTTCTTTTTTAAATCCC
This sequence comes from Athrips mouffetella, assembly GCA_947532105.1. Lineage (NCBI taxonomy): Eukaryota > Metazoa > Arthropoda > Insecta > Lepidoptera > Gelechiidae > Athrips > Athrips mouffetella. Next base: position 21,846,111 of record OX383964.1, on the reverse strand, counting down.
CGTTTTTAAATAATAAGTCTGTATACATTTTATCTAAAGTTTCTTGATTTGTTTCTAATTCAATGATCCTTGCTTTTAAATCTTCCATATCTGTACCTTGCGTCATTTCAGGACAACTTCGGTTCAAATTGTTTGTATTACTATCCAGCACAGATGACCCACTATCCTCTTCATGATCCTCTTCTTCATGTTCCTCCTCTTCATCATCGGTTGGTAAAGATTCGTAGGAGTTTGATGTGGCAACATTTATGTGGTATCGATCTTTACTTCCTGTTACATTGTCCTCTGTACTGGGGGTATTGCCACCCGTTTCATTTGCAGCTGAAGTTGGAGTCGAAACAAGTAATGGTGCTGCTATAGTCTTTAAGGTGGTACGAGTAGGTTTTGTTTTTTGGTTTAGTAGGCATTGTTTGCATTTAAATTTATTTTTGTCACTTATTCTGTAAAGTTTTTCTGAATATCCCGCGCAGTAGAAATGATAACTGCATGTACATTGAGTGCATGTAATAGTATCTGGTTGTTTTGCCGATGACTTGCATTTTTTACACCATACTACTTCAACCTTCTTGCGAAGGGGTCGCATGTTTTCGTAATTACGAGCTGATACTTAAAACTTTTCCAATCTGATTTAGAATCACTTGCGTTGAAAGGAACGCTCACTCATAAATCTTTAATTTTATGCGTGAACGCAGCCTTTAACGGTTTGCTTATGTTGGCAGCACTGTGACGTTGACAGATACACACATACATCAATGCGATATTTGTCCAATCAGCTGATAAATTTTTGTACAACTTTCTGTGATTAGTTGTTTTTGTGCTATTTATAATTCAAATTGCAACTTTTAACTGAAATTTTTAGTCGTACCTTGGTGTAAAAGTGAGTTACTTTTGTTTTTTGTGGAGAACTTAATGCTTCAATCTTCAAAACCAAAGACGATCTTCATCACTATCACAACAAAGGTCAGAAATTAGTTGTATTTTTCACAAAATTAATATTAAAAACAGCAGCAAGTTGTTAGCGATTCAGTGGTACGTTCCGTTCCTGTTCGTTCCTATGATTAAATATTTGTTGTTTTGAAATTGATATTTGTTTTACAAACAGTCGCATTATTTTTTTCTATTATTGTATTTACCAAACTATTAATATTATAAAAACTAAGCTAAGATTTATTTTTGTTCAGTCAACCGCACGTCCATGAAAACGTTATATTGCATTGTAATAAGTAAAAATGCGGAGAACAAGTGTTTTCAATGAGGTGAGGTTGGCTGTAGTCACACGTTGTATTAAGTGCTGGGCAGCGCGTTGAGTGCCTTGTGCCGCACAAGATTAACCCGGTGCAATGAGGCACTCAGTGTGTTGCTTGGGGTGTAAAACTTCGCCAACAAACTGCCTATGTAGTTTGGCGATGCATTATTTTTGTTACCAATGTGTGTTACTGTGTGGTTTATAAATAAATAAAAATAATGAACTTTTTATTAAGCGCGTTATTATTTAATAAGCGCGTAAAAGCGTAAGCGCAATCATAGACAGTAGTGACACGGAAGCGGCCTTTATTATGGGCCATTTTAACGCTCATCGTAACGAGTTATTTTTTGTATGATACGTCGAAATTTTGTGTCGATCAGGAATGGTCATGTGTGTGTTGTAGACCACTAAACGTATATACCGCCTACGAGGTCTAGATCAAGGATAACAATGACCCGCTCACCTACGCCTCGCCGCCGCCGTAGCCGCAGCCCTCAGCAGAATCACGGTAAAAATGATACACAGAGTTTATTCTTTGAGAAATTCCTTGACATGATGAATAGTTTTAGGCCTAGTGGTGACAGTGACAAGTTTCCCGTTTTAAACGTTGTCCCAGAATTCGATCCTTTAAATAAGGAACAGACTATAGACACGTGGATACATAAAGTAGACGAGTGTGCCCTAATATATGGTTGGAGTGATAAACAGGTAGTTCACTATGCGATGCCTAAACTCAGTGGCATAGCCAAAACGTGGTATCAAGGCATGCCTTCACTTCTTCATTCTTGGTCGGAATGGAAAATAAAGCTGCGCGAGTCTTTTCCAACACGGGAAAACTACTCTGAACTATTAGCTGAAATGCTTAACAAAAGAGCACGATACGGAGAATCTTTAGAACTATATTTTTATTCAAAAATGAAGTTACTGAATCGTTGTGACATTAGTGGTAAACGCGCAGTGGACTGCCTATTAGGAGGTATCGACGATCGCAATGTTAGGGTTGGAGGACAGAGTGCCGAGTTTACAGAACCCGAGCAAGTGCTTAAATTTTTTAAATCTGTGAAAGTAAGTCAGGATAGGTACAATGGTGAGGCCGCTCGAAACAGAGACAGGGAGAAACGGAGCAGTAATCAATCAAATAATAACAAAAACAATGATAAAGCTCCTGCCCCCTCTCCAAAATCGAATTTTAGCATGACCTGCTACAACTGTAATGAAAAGGGGCACCCTTCTTTTCGCTGCCCAAAACCAAAATTGCGTTGTACAAACTGTAATTTGTTAGGACATTTAACCAATGACTGCCCAAAATTGAAGGTTAAGCATGACGGTTCATCAAATGAAGACAAAAACAAGAATGTCCTTAAAGTGGAAAGTGGTTGTAATACCAGTCTCAAGTATCGCATCCCCATCAAAATTAATGGTAAGCTTATAGATTGTGTTGTCGATTTAGGTAGCGAAGGCACTCTGATTCAAGTGAGCGAAGCAAAGCGATTACAGCTACAATGGGAGGAAGTAAGTGGCCCCTTGTTAAAGGGTATAGGTGATGTCGCTCATGTTCCGGTCGGATCCCTGTATGCAACTGTTGAGGTACAAGGAATCGTAGAGCACAACGTGCACATCTTGATTGTCGATGATCACGTTATCCCTTGTCCTATTCTTCTGGGACACACTTTTACGGAAAGGCCCTCTATCAGAATTGTCAAGACAGGTACTGATGTCATATTTCAGAAATCTGAACAACATAAAATTATAAAATATCCTCTTGTTTGTGCACATGATACTCTTTTAGGGGTGAACGAGGTTAAGCCAGTTCCAGTGAAATGCCCCAACCAATATAGTGGTACAATTTACGTGCATGGTAGTGTAAGACATGTTTTGAATCGTGAGCATTACTTGCTACCGGGTGAATACACATTGAAAGGAGGCACTGGAACAGTCCTGGTACAAAATATAGGTCAGTGTGAAATAGTGTTTAAAGAAGAACAATTAATTACTAGAAGCCACTCAATAGACAAACTACAGGTTAACTACGTAGAAATCAGCGAGGAAGATTTTGACTCTATTGTTAATTATGGGGAAAAGTTATCTCAAATTGAAAAAGATAAACTGTTTGAACTACTTAATAAATACAAAAGCAGCTTTGCATCTGGACTGAAGGATTTAGGTTTCACAACTGAGACTGAAATGGTCATAGAATTAACGGATTCTGAACCGGTAGTATATCGACCATATCGATTATCATACAGTGAGCGTCAGCAAGTGAAAGATATGGTTCGGGAAATGCTGGACAGTAATATTATCAGAGAGTCTAGCTCCCCTTACGCAAGTCCGATCGTTTTAGTTAACAAAAAGACGGGAGAAAAGAGATTGTGTGTGGACTACCGCGCACTTAACCGTAAAATAAAACGTGAACATTATCCTCTGCCAAGAATTGAAGACCAACTTGATAGACTCTCTGGTAGTAAACTGTTCATAACACTTGATTTGGCGTCAGGTTACTACCAGATACCCATCGCGGAGCAGTCTCGCGAGAAAACAGCATTTGTGACTCCGGATGGACAATTCGAGTACAATAGGATGCCTTTTGGACTTGGAAACGCTCCATCTGTATTTCAGCGCACAATGAATAAAATAATTCAAAACTCGCCAATTAATGCTTATACTCTTGTATACATGGACGACATACTCATACCGGCTAAGTCATATGAGGAAGGCCTATTCCGCCTCGAAGGAGTGCTAAAAGTCCTTTCACAAAGCGGTTTAACTCTAAAATTAAGTAAATGTAACTTCTTCTTTGATAAAATAGATTATTTGGGGTACGAAGTTAGCGCTGAGGGAGTAAGGCCCGGGGCGACAAAAACTAAAGCTATCTCCGAATTTCCCCCCCCAACTAATGCTCATGAGGTGAGACGATTCGTAGGACTCGCTAGCTTCTTTAGGAGATTCATCAAGGGATTCGCAGTCGTAGCACGGCCCTTGACGGCTCTCCTGAAGAAAGACACTCCGTGGCGCTGGGGCAGTGAAGAGACTGAAGCCTTCAATCAACTAAAACAGGTACTTGTAGAAAGACCAGTATTAGCTATCTACGACCCAGCTTCTGAAACGCAGCTTCACACAGACGCGAGCAAACTAGGAGTTGCTGGTATTCTAATGCAGAAGGATCATACGGGCACCTTACGGCCGGTGGCTTATTACAGCAGACAAACCACACCAGACGAACAAAAATTGCATTCCTATGAGCTAGAAACTCTCGCCGTTATATCTTCATTGAGTAAGTTCAGGGTTTACTTGCTAGGAGTAAGGTTTAAAATAGTTACAGACTGCAATGCCCTTCGTACGACGTTAACCAAACGAGATTTGGTGCCTCGAATTGCCCGTTGGTGGTTGCAGTTCCTTGAATATGACTGCGATATAGAGTATCGATCAGGAGAGAAGATGGCTCATGTTGACGCTCTAAGCAGGAGTCCCGTCGCAGACGAGCAGGACTGTAGTCACCTGCTAGATATACTCGTTGTAGGTACAGACGATTGGTTAACGACGTACCAACAGTCTGATGATGAAATAAAGCGTATATCTGAAATCCTGAAAGATCCTAAGATTAAAGAATTTGCTGAAATATTCAAAAATCATAAATTACTCAACGGCCGCGTTTACCGTATTCTTGATGATTCTTCTATACGCTGGTTAGTTCCTAGGGGTGCAAGATGGCATCTATTAAAGGCAAATCATGATGACATCGGGCATTTCGGGTATGATAAGACGTTGGCACGTGTAAGGGCAAATTATTGGTTCCCAAAAATGAAACGTTTTATTAAAAAGTATGTAGCTGCCTGCGTAGAATGCGCTCATCATAAATTACCCAGTGGAGCAAAAGCGGGAGAATTGCATCCAATTCCGAAGATCGAGATACCTTTTCACACCATACATGCAGACCACTTGGGTCCATTCATCAAAACCAAACGGGGCAATACATACATTTTAGTAATCGTTGATGCATTCACAAAGTACGTTAACCTAACAGCTGTGCGAAATACTAAATCTGCCACTAGCATCAGAGTTTTACGCGATCACTTCAGCTATTTCGGAACGCCAAACCGTCTCATCACTGACCAGGGTAGTAGTTTTACCAGTGGTGCATTTAAGAGTTTCATCAAGACAACGGGCATAAAACACATACTAAATGCAGTTGCAACGCCCAGGGCAAACGGTCAGGTAGAGAGGTACAACCGCACGATACTGGCCGCTCTTGGAGCTATGAATCACAATAAACCCAATGGTATATGGGACGAACATCTGCCTGAGATTCAACTAGGGATTAATACTACAATACATTCCACAACTAGAAAGACACCCACTGAACTGTTGTTCGGGAGAACGGTCACAAACCCGTCGCAAGGTATATTCAATGACATTATTTCTGACACTTGCACTACTAACCAGCCTCCTTTGTCAGAAATAAGATCAGAGGCCAGTGAACTTATTAAAGAACGGCAGGTAAGAGACAAGGAAGTTTACGATAAACATCGAAAAAAGAACGTCCAATTCAAGGAGGGTGATTTAGTCAAAGTCATTCGCGCGCCAGCTGGAATTGAAGGTCAGTCAAAAAAACTAGAACCCAAATGTAGGGGTCCATACCGAATTAAAAGGGTGCTTCCGAACGACCGGTATGTGGTAGAGGACACGCCAATCACTTGGAAGGGTAAACGATACGAGGCTATAGTTGCAGTCGATAAAATATTTCCCTGGCTCTCAGTAACGCAGTCTATTTCCTCCGATAATGAATCTTCTAATGAAGAAGAATCAACTTTAAATGAATCCTCGTAAAATTCGAATGTTCTTGTCACTCTCACTACTTGGTTCCTACTTTACAATTTGAATTGTAATTGATAGTTAATGATCATAATTATTAGTATCTAAGCTAGTCAACGTCATGGACTAACTTTTATATAGGTTTAGATAAAGAAAAGTCGCACTAGTCAACGTCATGGACTAGTCGACTGTCAATAACGGTCAGCGTCATGGACCGGACAAATGATAAAATACGCCAGTAACGGTCAGCGTCATGGACCGGGCGTATAAAACAGTATATACAGTATATAAGAATCGCATCCTATTAAGATCCGAAACTAGCTTGTGTTATCTAAATAATTGTCATTAGTCTAGTTATGTAAATATTCAGTTGATTAATAATTAACTAAACATATCGCTAATTTCATGGAGGGGAATAATACTAAGATATGTTCCTAATGTCAGAATCAACGCATAAACATTTCATGTTACAAAATATAATTAGGTATAATATAAGTTGAAATCAAATGTAATTGAGATAAGTTATATACTTGTAATTAGGCGACTATAGCGTAAAAAAAAAAATTGATATAATAAATATATAAGTAAATAATTGTATAAATAAATAATACTATTTATTATTGTAATGGTATTACATAATTAACCTTGTATTTTTATGTAAATTTTGTTTTGGCAGCAAGGGAACAAAAAGAAATGTTAGTAAATTTTGCACGTAAGAAGATGTAACTTTACAGATAACTTAATTTTATGAGTCTGCATTAACGATGGGACTCGTTAATAGAAGGATGGCCGAGTTGTTGTAGACCACTAAACGTATATTAATTAATATTATTTTTTATGAAGCGTTTTAGCCATTATAATTATCTTTCTTTATTTCAGACCGAAGTTAAAGTGTCTTTATTGATCGCAGAATTGTATTTCCTTCCTTCCTATTGGTTGGCGGACGACAGACCAATCAAATCGCACGCCAACCAATATGAAGTTGGCAACATGTCAGTGTAAGACCGAATTAAAAGTATCTTTATTTATCGCAGAGTTGTATTTCCTTCCTTCCTATTGGTTGGCAGATGACCGACCAATCAAATCGCACGCCAACCAATATGAAGTTAGCAACATGTCAGTGGTAGGGAAAATGACTGTTGGGAGAGAACGAATGGCGATTATGCATTCGAGACTCAGACGTAAAAGAAGCAACTGGTCTATCCCAAGAGTTTTTTAAAGTTTTCGTTCGCACGTAATATAGTGTACAAGTGTAAGAAAAATGTAACAAGGCTCTTAAAGTGAAATATAAGTGATATTCGTTTTCATTATCATCTGCGTCGTTTAAATTATAAATCCCGTGTCCAGACCTGAGTTTGTGGCCACGTACCGCCATATGTGGACTTTGATAAGTAAGGCAGTGTATCAGACACTTTCACAAGTGAAGCTCACGGCTCGACACGATGGTTAGACCACTGTTTGGTGACAAAGTCGGCACATGACTGTGTGATTGATGTAGGTGTAAAGTATGACGTCATGAGTTCGGATCACTTTCCATTAGTTATTAAATGTAAATTAAATAACGTTAGGTCTAAATTATTTCGTGGACATTTTACTGAAAATAAAATACACTGGGGTGAACGGAGTTCGGATGACACTGAGTTATATACAAGAATGTCACAAAAGGTTACGATTAATTGACTTTCCCCAAAGTGTTTCCAACTGTTCAGATAAGGTATACACGGATTTCCAACTGTTCAGATAAGGTATGCACGGACCCGAGCCATGTATATGTTATTGATAAAATGTATAGTGACGTTGTATCTGCTTTAAGGGATGCTGCGATAGTGAGTAGGGAAGATAAGCGTAATAGTAGGTAGCTTGGATTGTGGTGGGGTGGAATAGACATGTGTGATATGGTAATCACATATCATCACGTAGTTCCCTTCCTCAATAGAATCACGTAGGAAACGTAGTGTGACGTCATGTAGACGCACGTATAAGTTAGTATATAAGATCAATTAGATTAGTAATAAAGGAGATTTTAAGCAGAGTACACTTGAGGGTTTCATTTAACTATCGAACGATATCTCATGGCGACCGTGACAGCCATCCACTAATATTCGCCATCGAACAATATCTCATGGCGACCGTAGTGGATAGAGCAGCGTCTTAGTGAAGTCTTCGAAGTCGGTCATCGGGAAAAGCGCCGCATCGTGGCCACCGATTTACGGGCCTTGTAAGAAGATGGCTCCAGATCGAGGTCCGTTGTAAGGCATCCAATCCATGCTGCTTTCTGGACTACGTTACCGGATGCTGCGTGTTAACGTACGACGGGTAAGATGGCAATTTCACGCAACGACGAGATGGCAAGAGGGATGTTCGCCACCTCAAACATAGACGGTGAGTGCGAAGTGCGGGGCGGCAGCGCAATGGTTATCAAGAGCTGTCGGCGGGGAGCGACAGGATGGCAAGTGCAAGGTGCAGGTCCTATCTGCATGAGTGAAGAGCACGAAGAGCCTTCTGGACAGCAACAAGTTCAACCCCGGAGGAAGCGTTTGGAAGATAGCAGTCCTCAATTTTGGGTATTATTAATTTGTTTATTTTACATAACCTAAATACCTAGTTGGTTGTTTTTTTAGTCATAATAATCTATCTTTTGTTTTGAGTGGTTAATTTTTTTTTAGTTATAGTTATCTTTTAAGAATGCTAAGTTCTATTAATCAATTTCAGGTTATTTTTATTCACACAGGTATATTAAAATTAAGTAGGTGTTAACAAGATCTTAGCTCAGCAATACCTGGTTTTCAGCATTCATGTATTGTAGTTCAAATAACATTAGAAAGGTTATCAAATTAATAGCGTCTATATATTAAAACGAATAAAAGATGCTGAAGATACGAACGGAAATATCAATTTTTTTTTTTTAACAATAACTGTCATAAAATTTTAAACAATATCTTCATTAAAGGAAATTCACCACACAAATTCTTAAATGTTTAGTAAAAATTAGAATGCATATAACCAGTTAATGGAAGTAAACAAACGAAGTGTTAAATAGCGCGCGCGTTTCGTGCGTTGCGTTTTGGTTTCGTTTTAGTTTTGGTTTCGTTTCGATTTCTTTTCGTTTTGCATTTCAACGTGATTACGTCACGCGCAAGCATGCCTGAAGCGTAATCATGCTTAGAATCAACGATATTGTACATTGTTCACGAAATATTTTACGCTATAATATGCTGGTTGTTGAGGTATTTTTATTAATTAATAATTAAGGGTTTTTTATTCGGGGTGTTTACGATTATGTTATATTAGGATAATGATTTACTAATATTAAGCTATTTGTGACGCTGCGGGTAAAATAATAAGGAAATACTAATAAAATAACAGAGTTCTAGATATCGCAGTGGAGTTGTAATCAAATGTTACAACTAATTATTACATCATAACTTGATTGACTTTGAATTATTGTTTTGCAAACTGTGCAGATTCTAGCACATCGTGGAATGTGTCTATATTTCAGTAGTTTTAAATGCTGACGTACAATTTTTTGTTTTGTATTATGCACTGCACGTGATACGAGTGTATTTGTTTTTCAAATTTAGATCAAATTGATAATACATTCATACGGACGGGCAGACGTGATGATATGTTTGAATTTTTTTGGTGGAGTATTCCTATTCCGAGAGAATATTTAAAATATGGTAGCAGAGATGTGTCATCTCATGCATTCTGTCAATTTTCAAGTTACGAATAGTGGAATTAAATATGTTGTTCAGTATGGGTCTACGCTATTTCCCATTTACAAAAAGTATTTTAGAATGGAAGTATATTTGAACAGAATATCGATGGAACGATTTTGGTAGTGTTTCTTGATAAAGTCTCAAAATCTCACGGACGAGTACAGTTAGGAGAGGATAGGCGATAGAGTGGTTGCGTATTAAAAATCATTTTGGATTGATGTTATGTTAATTCAACTTGGTACGTCAACTTACTGATATTGCAGCCAGATGGTCCTTGTAAGTGCAAGTTGAAATAGGATTGGGATAGAAAGGAAAGTCTATTTTTCTAGGAAAATTATAAACGTTGGAAAATCTTATGTTAATAATGTATCGTAATACGATTGGATTGATCACCCAAGAGTTGATGTGTTATTAGCTGAATGATTAGTTTGAGCATAATAGTTAGGAAGGAATGATTAGGATAAGTAAGCATTATTTAATGCAATATGTGACAAACCCATTGTCTACAAAGTAGCGATAGGGGGAAAAGGCACGATAAGGTTTCAGATCCTTCATTTTGAAGATGTTGGAGACATCCAGTTAGATGTCTTAAAATATGACCTTATACTATTTATGTTATAATGAAGTTCAGTGGAACTCAGTATTATGTCGCGACAGGTCGGTAGAAAGTGCCAAAATATTGTGCTACCGATTATGGTAATTACGGGCTGGCCAACCCGGGAAATTAGTTATATGGGAATGACTAGTATCTGAAGTTCTGAAGGCGCGCCGAGACGCAGCAGGCCTAGGTATTTAGTTACAGACCATTATAAAATGTCTATGAGTCTGACTAAGCGCGAAATGCGTTATTAAAAGGTAATGAATGACCTTAACCGGTAATGAGGAAAAATAAGAATATGATAACTCATGCATTTCATGTAGTGTGGTAAAGGGTAAACATAAATGCTATGTTCTGATCACGAATTTTCTAAGTGAATATTATGTTTTGAATAGAGTTTTTTCCCTGAAAGTCTGATACGTAATTTTTTTTATAATTGGATAAAATATTATAATGTTATATTACCCAATGGTATGAATATGAGTATCAAGAATAATGTTTTTAATTAAATTTTCTAGTATGACCGTTCGTTACATCATCGGTTAACTATAACAAATTATTGAAATAATACTTTGACTACACATAACGCATACAGCCAATAATTGTTAAAATATAGCGTCATGAATTTATAGAAATATTATTTTTCAGTATACAGATTGGTTTTTTTAGTTCCAATAAATTCATGATATTATTTTGTATAGTAATTAGCTTACTGGATTTTTTTAGTAATAATTAGATTTAGATTGTTTGGTATTGTCTTGATTCACTTGACCATAATATTGTTAAGATTGTCATTAATGTTAAAGATACGGTTTTTTTTATTTTCTTCCAAGTTAAATAAAGATGAATGTAGAAAAGTGGAAATACTTAATGAAAACAATATTTTGTTGTGAATTGCTTAACTTTTCTTTAAAAAAAAAAAAAATATCCATATTAAAGGAAATTGTATACTTACAGTAGTTACAGAAGTCAAATTTAATAAGTATTATAAAGTATTGCAGTTCAATTTTGAATGGTTGAGAGCGCATAAATGCGTTTGGTACGTAATTTAAGTTATATTTTTTTGTATTGTATCAAGATGTTTAAGTTATATTTAGTATATTTCTTGTTTATGATTGTAAAGTTATCGAAATTTAGATTAATGTAACAGTAGATTTAATGTTTTATAAAAAGTTTGTCCCTAGGATTCTCTTTTCAGGGGAGGGAAGCCTATCCTTTTCAGGGGAGGTGTGATATGGTAATCACATATCATCACGTAGTTCCCTTCCTCAATAGAATCACGTAGGAAACGTAGTGTGACGTCATGTAGACGCACGTATAAGTTAGTATATAAGATCAATTAGATTAGTAATAAAGGAGATTTTAAGCAGAGTACACTTGAGGGTTTCATTTAACTATCGAACAATATCTCACATGTCAGAGAAGCTCACAGGGAAGCCAGATACTATTTTATTCTATGGCTATGGAATGGTAAGCCTAGATCTGGAACGCTTTATACTAATATGTGCGAAAGCAGAAAAATATTTAAATCAAAATTAAAGTGGTGCCAAGATAAGGCTGAGTGAGCCAAAGGAAGTTGCAGAACTGTTCAGGGACCATTTCGCAGTTCGGTCATTCATTACAAACCCCGGTGATGATACGATTGGGGCTGAAAGCTCTGAGAATGTTTTGCGAATTAGGTTCACTGCCAAGGATGTTGCTAAGGCAATGAAGTCTATTTCAAGAGGCAAGTCACCTGGGCACGACGGTCTCAGCATTGAGCACTTGCAGCACGTGGGACCATATCTGCCGCCTGTATTGGCTATGCTGTACACCCTTTGCCTCGGTCATGGGTACCCGCCAATGGAGCTGATGAGAATGATTGTAGAGCCCATTGTTAAAAATAAAACAGGCAATATTTCCAGTAAAACCAACTACAGACCAATCTCATTAGCTACCATTATCGCAAAAGTGTTTGACAGTTTGCTTGACGCACACTTAAACGACTGCATTACTCTCCATGTTAACCAATTTGGTTTCAGACCTAAATTGTCAACGGAGAGCGCAATTGTTTGCCTTAAGCATACTGTCAGATCAGATATTATACTGATCGAAACACACCTGTGTACGCCAGCTTCATGGACCTATCGAAAGCCTTTGATCTGGTTTCCTACAACATCTTATGGAAGAAACTGGAAAACCTAAATCTGTCTCCAGAACTGATTAGTATCTTTAAATACTGGTACGGAAATCAGATCAATAATGTGCGATGGGCGGATCAGCTATCGGAGCCGTACAGGTTGGAGTGCGGGGTGCGGCAGGGGGGGATAAGCTCGCCCACGCTCTTCATTTTTGTACGTCAAAGAGCTGATCGCGGAGCTCAGCAGCCACCATGTCAGCTGTCACGTGGACGGAGTCTGCGTCAACACCATCAGCTACGCAGACGACATGGTGCTGCTGAGTGCTTCAATCGGTGGTCTCAGGGAGCTTTTGGCCATTTGCGAAGGGTACGCAAGCCGACATTGCAGCAGTTAACAACAAAGTGAGCGAGCGCGAGAGTGTGGTTAATTCCCTCGCCTCACCCCCTTGCGTCCTTTGACTCACGTCCGAAAAACCGACACAAAGCGGAGCGCCACCGAGGCGAGGCGAGGGAAGATGAGGGGACACGAGTGCACCGTCCTCACTCTTTCTCTCACATCCCCTCGTGTTGTCTCGTGGAGAGTCTGGATGGGGCATTCGAACTTCGAAACGCTTCGAGTCCTTTGACTCGGGCGCAAAAACCGATAACGATCGGAAGTCACCCGAGGCGAGGCGAGGTTGCCCGAAGCGAACCGAACTGCCCCTCCACACTATCCCATTCGATGAACTTCGGTCAACTTCGCGAGTAGTGTAGTTGAACCTTTTCGATTTTTGACTAAATTTATTTAGATGGCTCGCAAGTGCATTCAAAATTTTTAAAAAGTGGTAGACAACCCCATACTGCCGCCATCCAAAAAAATTCAAAATATTTATTTTTTTCAATCGGAACTTTTTAGGTAGGGTAGCGGAATAAACTAGTACGAGCTTCAGGCATCACTGGAAACGTCAATAACGAACGAACGTCATACAAAAATAGCATCAAAATTGAAAGTTATTTTTAATTTCTTTAGCAAAATTGTTTAACCTAAATTTATTTATTCAATATTGGAATGAAGAAATCCTCCTAATATGTGTATTACTACTATATGAAAAACACATTTAGCCGCAAAATATTGTGTATATTTTAGTAGCCAAGTTTACATAAATTATGATTTTACTAAAGCAAATACAAAAAATCTCGCATTGGAAGTACGATATTGCAAAGGTATGATGTCTACAGTATTGTAATAATTATTTACGTACTTTTTATTTGTTTTAATCAGTCCAGCCGTCGTACGCTCGTTACGATTGTTCAAGGTTCATGACCTTACTACTATGCTAATTAAATAGGTACCTAGTAAGTTCAGTAAATTTGTAACCAAGTAGCAAGCATTACTCCTTGTGTGTCACTGTCACTAGTATACTATGTTCCTACCATGTGCTGTGTATAAACAAACCTGATGGTAATATTTGCAGGACAGTGAGGGCGCAGGGTGTGGCTGTAGAGTATGGTGCACCTCGAGCTCATGGGTTCACCCAGCACCCATTCTCTTGCAATCAATGATCTGCCAAATGAAATTCTTATCTACATATTCTCCATGATTGACTTTGAGTCTCTCCTGGCAGTTGCTAAAGTATGCATGAGATGGCAACAACTTTGTCTCACTCCATGTGTCTGGGATAACACACGGCTAATTGTATGTATGAAGAACTATGTTAGGATTAGCGAAAACATTGTGCCTTTTGTTGCAAAGTATGTGAAGAATGTTAAATTACAGTATTTCAAGTTGTATTCTCAAGTCAGGGCTTCCCTCATAAGCTACTGTCCTAATTTAACTCATCTAGAAATAAGTATATCTCAGGTAGACAGCTGTATTTTTGATGACCTTTGTCACTGGCCAAAATTAAAACTCTTGAGTTTTAGAAATTCTCTAATAGTACAAAATCCAGAAAATACAAATGGTAATTTTGTATATCATTTACCATTTGAAAAGTTAAAATATCTTGAGACTCTGATTTTGTCCAACTTTGCCCTGACTCAAGCCAGTTTATATAGCATGTTACAATGTACAAATCTTGTTAGTATCAATATGGAGAAAATGAAAAACATTCCAGCTGATTTCCTGGAATCCTTATTGAGAACGAAACAGTCAACATTGCGGGCTCTACACATTTATGGTGACACTTTGAATGATGATATAATTCGTTACATCTCTAACTGCCGCCTATTGCAGGTGCTACACATCATGACATGCAAGACTTTGTTTGACTCCAGTTTAATGCATTTGTATAAACTTAAAAACTTACAATCTCTCAAGCTGCGTCATGGCTACTTCTCAACTGCTGCTCTGCTTGCATATTTTTCTAACAATACATTTCATCACCTGACGTACCTGAGCCTCTCAAGATGCCTGCATGTGTCTATGTCTGTTGCTAAAGTCATTAAAACCAGTGCTCCCAATCTTAAAGAACTCTCATTTTATTTGTGCCCATTCATTATCGCCCCAGACTTTAATAGGGCAGAATTGGAGAAATTGTTTAATATACAGCTGCTACTTGATTGAAAATTAGATGAGATTTTTAGTATCATAAAATGAAGGCATCTTCTTAGGTTTCCGTCCACCTGTTCAAATAAGAATACATATTTTGATAGCTGTCACTAAAATGTCATTTTTAATGCATATTATTTTAATCTACTCAGTGGCTTGACAAGAACAGGTAAATATCCTATTTCAGCTTACCCTTCAAGCTCAACTAGTCACTGGATGAAAGGTAAGAACTACCTATATGTTTTCTGTTCTTATGCAATTTTTTAATCTAAGTATAATTTAAGCAACTTTCTTGAGAAGTTACTTATAAAAAGTTTGTATGTTATGAAAAACCCACATTTACATTACGTAGGTATTTCATATTAGATAAATTATCTAGTGTGTAGGCTGTTTTTGTGGTGTATGTACGTATCTACTAATATGATATATGATGTGGTAATATGACTATTATATTATTAAAACAGGTAACTGCAGTATTGAAAAAATGAAGTATTAACTGTATGACAATATTCTACATGGTAGACCGATTTTAGAGATGTAAAAACGAATTGTATTTTTATAATGTTTTGAAGATAATGTCAATTATGATGTGCCTTATGAATACATTTGAAATGGAAGATAATATCTGGACCGAAGCTGGACTTCATTGCTAGGAATTTACTAGAATATACTAGGTTGGTTTGTGAAATCAATGGTTTCTGAAACTTAAATACATTGTGGTATTGTTTATGTATCTTGGTTTAAGCTATTTCCTCGGATTTATATTTGCTCACTCATCTGATCATTGTGTGCGCGACACTTTAGGCTTCATTACTAAATTGTAGATTTCTAATTAGAATTTAAGTATTTGTTAAAAAGGTCGGTAAAATGGTTTTGTGTGCTTTAAAAGTTTAAGGAGCTTAATTACTGACGCGCCCAGCTCGTCGCATTTATGTTCCATAATATAGGTCGTTGAATTATATGATTGAAACATAGGCCGTTAAATAAATACATTCAATATGTTTGTGACACCTCAGTGATAGATAGGTAGCCTAAATATTTATACAGGTATTGCTAATGTTCATTGTAATTGTGTATACAATGTGATTTCTATAGTAAGTAATTTTTAATGTTTGTGCTGTTTACTATCTATCATACACAATAAAATTTATTTTAAAAAATATCTGTTTGTTATTTCAAATTAAGAAATTAAAACAATTTGTATGAGAATGTAACCAGACTAGACAGGAAGTGGGCTCGTAAAAGCGTTAATATATTTTATCTTAATCCGTTTATTTTTTAAATCAGAAAAGGATTGCGAATTGAATGATAACAAAAACTAATGTAGTAAAAATATTTAATAAATAAGATAACAATTTATTTCCTAAGATTAAGCTTCGAAATAAGCAACATGAAGACTCATCAATCTTTATTGTATTGAGCATATTTTTTTGGTTGCCCAGTACAGGAACGCGTGTAGGGGATTTAATGTACCCATCCCATAAGGACCGCATTCTAAATTATACAACAGACAGATGTGTTGTTATATGAATGGTTGTATGTTGATCTCGAGCGCGGCGACGGGGTTGGTGAGGTCGAAGGCGGCGAGAGTGTGCGGGTGCAGCACGCCCAGCCGGCCCAGCGCCTCCCCGCGGAGCAGCACTTGGGCGCAGCGCCCGGGGAAGTACGCAGGGTCTGGAAAACACAACACCATAAGATTAAAATATGGCGTTCAGATATTCAATAGTACATTATGTATCTAGGGCGGAAAGTAAGAGGGGACTATGGGGAAATGCCCCGAGCGTTGAAATTGCACTTTCACCCGTGTTACACACAATGTTTTTCATCACAATATCACATTTGCGAGGAATATAAAAAACGAGTCATCTTAGAATATTTGTTCAATTCACGCAGAAATTTAATTCTTTATAATATTTATCCACATTTCATACATCTCCACATTTTTCCAGCAAAGGCTAGAATTCTGGAGGGAGCTCCCTGTCCTGTAGTGGACGTTTCATGGGATGTTATGATGATGTTATGATGAATATTTATGCTGCGCTGAAACTGTTAACGTCTAGGAATTAGAGATGGCCCGACTATACACCGACTAGTCGGTAAAACCGACTATTCGGCATATTTTATAGTCGGTTACTAGTCGGCGAATAATCGGTAAAAACTGCGCCGATTATTCGGCAGTAAAAGTATGAAATAAAAATACAGGATCTGAATATTTATTATGTTCTGTCCTTAGCCATGACATAAGCTGTGCATCACTGTCATCGTTGCTCAAGGAATCTTTAAAACTTTTAGTAAAAATTGTAACCGCATTGTTGCGGGTCAAAAAAACTGCAGATTATATCTGGGATCAAGTACGAAATAAGGATGATCGGCACTGCCGACTAGTCGGCCGACTATCCGGCAATATCAAAACCGACTAGTCGGCTGATCGGCAAACCCCATAGTCGGCCCATCACTACTAGGAATACAATATTATGGCGCTATTAATCACACGCATGTTTTATTTCATAACTTATACTTTGTGGAAAGTAAAAAAAACGCATAGGCGAGGCGCCTAAGCGAAATTGCAAATATTTTAAACTTTTAAAAACTATTGTATAATATGAAATTTAATTGTAGTCACTTAATTTTAAATTAATTTCTTGTTTTAGGAACAGTTTAAAAACAAGATAAATTAAAGGCAAAAGATTATTAAAATTTAACTTTAGCCACAGATTAAATAAACTTCTTCTTGCATCATAGTCTCATTTTGATACAAAACGTCTTCTGAAAGCAAACCGAAATAGAAAAAAAATGAAAAAAAATAGATAATAGAACGAAAAATATATTTTCAATACATTTGCTCGAAAAACGTACTTACAAGGACGTAAACATTGCTCGTAAGTAGTTACCTACTTACCGAACTAGTGCGGTAAGTAAAGAAAGTTTTACGCACTGATAATAAAATTACTTTGTAAAAATACTACAGTGGTGAATTTTCACTTGGGTGACGATTGCCTCCCTATATTATGGAGAGTACCAGGAGAACATAAATCGACAAGAGGCTGACTGTGGTTCGTTCCTTTAAGAGCGGGTATAAAGGCAAATTACCTATCTTAGATTGAATTTAATATCGCAAAATAAGCTCCAATTAATAAATAATAAATATATATGGTTACAACATCGTATTTGCAAGATTTTTAATTGATTCAATTCACAGTAGAATAAAACTATCTTGATAGAAAAAAATCCCAAAGTAACCTCTTATTTTCATCTATAATGAGTTTTTCTCAGGTTGTATTGCATATTATTAAGCCATTATTTAATAATAACATCCTTAACATATCATCGAGCGCCACTATTAGCGATTTTACAAAAGAAATTATATTTTACGAGTTATTAAAATAAACAACATTCGGCGCTTACGACATTTTTATTCCGCGCAGCAAGTTATCGTCCGTCGCAGCTAACGGCAGGCATCAAGCGTGTTTTGTTTCACGAATCAGTCTTGTTCACTCCGTTGAGACGGGAAGACTGTGATTGTGTGCACCGCACGGTAAAATAAACATAACCAACAAAGAAAACATGAATAAATACGGAAAACAAATCTTTTTGTGAAGGGCTGTGAATGTATTCGTAGTTTTCGTTTAGTTTTTTTTTGGTTTATATTTTTTTTTTTACCTTGTATTGATGGGATCAATCTGAACAGCTTTTGTTCAACGACTTTGCTAACAACACAAAAAAACAACAAACACCTTACAAAAGACAATGCAACTTTTCCATAGACCTCTGGTCCAACATTTTGAAAGGTGTTGTACAAGAGCGAAACCTATGTCAAATGATAGACTTTGTCATCAGTAACAACTTTTACTATAGCACCAAAAATATAGGTCCCGGTGAAAAAAAGTTATGACCTTGCAAATTTCAGGAATTATGTGATTTCATAATTATTGAATTTCTTAGCATATAACACATGATTTCAACTCCTGTGCCTAATAAATAAGTAAAAATAATATATACGATAACAAAGCCGAGACATCCACTCTACGGGCTCTCTCCCGCCGCAGGTCAGTTGCGAAGCCGCAAAAGCTTCCTGCGATCTACACAGCATACCGACCAAAACCCTTCCGACGTGAGATGCAGCCTTTGGGCAAACGAGTACCCACATTCACTGTACCCCCCCAACGAACACCTGCCTCCTGGCTATAAGGAACCTTGGCCAACCTGGAAAAGTCTAAATAGGCTAAGGACCCAGGTTGGCCGAAGCAAGGATAACCTGTGCCGGTGGGGGTTCCTAAGTAGCGCAGACGCCAGCTGTGAATGTGGAGAACCCCATGTCGCACCTCACTAATTGTCCCGCGTGCCCGACCACCTGCTCGCGTGAGGACTTACTTGACGGTAACCAGAGGGCTACCACGGTAGCCGCTTTCTGGGCAAGTAAGATTTAGCCCGTGTTCTTGCCGACACGAAAAAAGAAGAAGAAGAATAAGAGTGTTAAAATATATTTTTTCCCATAAACATCTAACTCGGAGTAATAATTGGTATCATTAATAGAAACCAAAGGGTATTCACACCCTGACCCTATGCTAGTCTGTCTTAACATAAACAATTTGAAAATGCATACACATTTTTCTTAGTGGCTCGAAAAAAAAGTCCCGTCGCCCGTGGAATATTCAATAATAAAATAAGCTCGTTAGAAATAGAAAGTCTAAAAACAGTTAAAAGTCACAACGAGTCGGTCGAACTTCGCTTGTAGATCGCGCACGCATGCTTTGTGTGCGTGATACCGCTGTTATACACACTAGCATTTATCTCTAGTCTGAGTAATGAGTAATGACGCAAACAGGATCGCAGCCATGTGTTCTGTCTCTTTCTCGCCTGTTATCTCCTAGGCAATAAACCCACGTCACCTTCATGGAGTCTTTGCAGTCGTTAGAAACGTTACTGTGCACTTATCTGTGGTCTTTTTGGTGACTTGGAAAATATCTTAGACCCCAATTTATTCTTTATAATGTTGAACTAAGCTTGGTTTACCGGACTTTGATTTTCTTATGGATTATGCCTAATGAATTATGCCTAAATAAAAACCTTTTTTTAGCTCAACAGTAAGGCAGAAAAATAACGATAATTTTGGCCCAAATAGTACCCACGCACACTGTTGATAATGTTAGAATGTACAATCTTTCACGCCGGTTATGGCAATACTTTTTTATGACGTTTGTCTGTACTTGGTGGTCCAATCTCTCTTTCTCTTTGCCCTGTCTGCCCCGCTGGCTGCAGCTCCTTTGTGTTTGTCCTGTTTTACTAAATTCTGTAAGTTATTGTGTGCCTATTACAATATAATAATACTCAAAGTGAAAAGCCTGGTTTACTTTCTCCCATAACTCACTCTGCTAGAAATACATAGACCGGGGTGTTGCCACGCACTCAGCACCCCCCAAGGTCTAAGAGATAATTCCTCAACTGAAAGGCATGTTTTTAGCTTAATACTTTTGTTTCTTGCTTTTTTTTCAGTACGATTTTAGGAGTCAATGTCCAGAAAAGAATGTCTAATGTTTGATAATTTACGTATTGAAAACGAAGTTAATTCAAGTGATAATAATGAAAATATTAATTTTTTTTGTTAATTTAAATTAATTGCACAAACGTACAAAGGGCGGGCCTGATGCCACGCAGCATTATCTACCGGCCAACCTAAAGGCAGAACAGAAAGAGTGACGCGTCCTGTGAACGGTTACCTTCTTGGTCCTGGTATTGTTGGGTACGCAGATGACAGTACTGCCGTCGAGAGATATATGTCTAGCACAAGATCCAGCAGTGACGACATACGTTCTTCAAAAGAGGCTATGTTAGAGCGAATAAACTTGACCTTAAGTCGTGTCTCCGAGTAGGGTGACAAAAATCTGGTGAGTTTCAACGCCACCAAAACACAGACCAGTCTGTTCACCGCCAAAAGGAGTCCGTTCAATATGGCTCCTACTTTTCGAGGTACAACTGTACCAGTTACTGACAGCCTCGAGCTACTTGGCATGACGTTGTGTGTAAACCTGAACTTCGGCGCTAGCGTTGATTCAAAAGCCCAAACTGCGGCAAAAAAGCTGGACATCCTCAATAGTGTTAAACGATACTTCATTCCTGGTTAGCTTCTAGTTTTATACAAAGCCCAAGTCCGATCCTGCATGGAGAATTGCTGTCACCTTTGGGATGGCTCAGCTAAATACCAACTAGAAGCACTAGACTCGATAGATCGCAGAGCCAAGAAGCTCGTTGGTGATGAGAGATGATGAGATGAGATGCTAGTGAAAACCAAGTTTCACAGTCTGGCCCACCGTCGCAAGGTTACATGTCTGTCGGTCTTTTATAGATTGTAATTCGGAGAGTATGCTCGAGAGCTCTACGAGTTTATTCCACCATCTCCCTTCTACCATCGGGAGTACAGACGCACCGCGGGAATTCACACATACTTGGTTGATATTCTGCACATTCGCACAAAGCGCTTTTATAATGCACACGGCTAAAGAGTGGTACTCTATGTCTGCGTCTGTGTTCCCGAGTTCATATAACCCTAATCTATTCAAGTCGCGAGTGAAAAGGCTTCTTCTGGGCAAGCTCGTTCCATCGTCGACCTCATCTCTGTCCTCAAGACTAGATCGAGGTCAAGAATAAGCCCATTGACAATAAAAAAAAAACAGAAACCCCAAGTTGAGATCGAGGCTACATGTGTCTGCATAATAAATGACCAGGACGCAGAGGGCTTGCACAAGCATACGCTTTGTCTCAATTGGAAGATTTGGATGGAAGTTTTTAAATCTATAAAGAAGTTTAAGAGAATTTATGACCCTGCGGCTAATGTTGTTGGTCTTTCCAACTGAGGGTGTTGTCAAGAATTAAGCCAAGATCCTTCACGCTTTTACAGAGTTCAATAACATTATTATTGTACTACCAACATTAATATGAACTACCTAAAATAATAGATTGGCATTTACCAGGGTCAACCGCGATACCGAATTTTAGTGACCAATGATTTTTCATTTTTTTAAATTAATATTATTACGATTACAACATTTTCCCGGTAAAATTAATTATAATAATATTGTTACGAGCTGTCAAGAGAAAGAACAGTACCAGAAAGATCAATGGCCGCCGATAGGCCAAAATGCCTACTCTCCTTTTGGCATAGCTCATTACGTTAGATGTAGTTGTTTGTTGTTGTTCAAATAATCTAAATTACATTATTTTTACTAAATTTAGATTGCGTGTATGATGTTTACAAAATGCTAAATACCAGGCCACTCAGAAAGTATTGCGAAAAATAGTTTTTATATATGGGAGACTGGCCGGTCAGAATCTTTTTCGAAAATATAATTACTTGTAAGTAAAAATATGTGTGTTCCATTTTCAAAATTTCCCTCCACATTTTTTGCGAGCCAATTCAAAGTATCGTGTCTTACTGAAAAATGGATCTGCGCCGGGAACATTTTAGAGCTATGATTTTTTACGATTTCAAGTGTCGCCTGAAACCGGATGAATCGTTCGATAGACTTCAAATGGCATTTATGGATGAAGGCCCCTCCAAGGCAACCGTGTATCGTTGGTATAACGAATTTAGGCGCGGTCGACCAACCTTGGGGGATGAAGAAAGAAGCGGTCGCCCTTTGACGGCTATTACGGAAGAAAACGTGCTAGCAGTGAAAAATTTAATCCAAGATAATAGGCGAATTACATATCAGGAGATTCAGCACATATTAAAGATTGGATCGGGAAGCGTTCACGAGATTCTACACGGGCATCTTCGCGTGAGGAGGATAGTATCGCGCTGGGTGCCGCACTACCTCACCGACGCTCAGAAGCAGGCCCGGGTGGAATGGTGCCGTGATATGCTGAACAAATTTGAAGCAGGCTCGTCTCGGCGTGTTTACGACATCGTAACAGGTGATGAGTCCTGGATTTATCAATACGATCCAGAAACCAAGCGCCAGTCGACAGTTTGGGTGTTTCAAAATGAACCAACGCCTACCAAAGTGAAGCGATCTCGAAGCGGGGGGAAGATTTTGATCGCCAGCTTTTTTAATTTGACTGGCCACTTGGCCTCAATTCCCTTACGAGATCAAAGAAGCATCAACGCCGAATGGTATACTACCAAATGTTTACCAGAAGTTTTTTCTGTTGTGAGCAACAAGCGACCAAACACAGGGCTCCGCGGACTACTGCTCCACCACGACAATGCGCCTGCACACACCGCGCTCAAAACGAGGGACTTCCTGGACAGCACACCAGTCAAACTCCTGGGTCACCCTCCTTACAGCCCTGATCTAGCACCTTGTGACTTCTTTTTATTTCCAAAAATAAAAAATCAGCTCAAGGGGATACAATTTTCGTCGCCGGAAGATGCGCTGGCTGCGTTCGAGCAGGCTGTAAACGAGGTGTCTACGGCGGACTGGAAAAAGTGTTTTGAAAACTGGTTCAGACGCATGAATCTTTGTATAGAGGCTGGTGGAGAGTACTTTGAAAAGATTTAATAAAAATATATGTACCTGTAGAACAATTTTTTTTAGTGTCGCAAATATTTCTGAGTGTCCCACGTATATAGCACATTCCTCTTATTTTTGGCTTATATACTATGCGCGTCGTATGAAATCGAGCGAACTATGATAATACTCGTAAGTGTCGAGCGCCGTGCGATCATTTCCTGCCCACTGCGCGGCGCGGGGGATGCAAGACGCGCGGGTGAAATCGGATTTTTTCCTGGCTTTATACGCGCTCTTAACAAGTCTATTACATAAACATGTTTTCTCACAAATGTATTGAAAAACGTTGTAAGATACGTTTAAGAACGGCCGTAAGGGTTATGACAAATTCGTGCCGATGGTAAACCCTCGACTTCGTCTCGGGTTTACAAAACGTCAGCTCGTTTGAAATAACCTAATAACTTACGGCACTTGTATCTTTAACTACTATTACAATGCATTTGCAGAAGCAAACCGTGTGTAAAGTAGAAAATTCCAGCACGACCTGCCAGGCCGTGCGGGAATGTATTTTGTTAATTTTAACGTTCAGAGAAAAAAAAGTTCGGAGCAAGGAGAATAATGTCTGCATCTATCAACTATTTTTAATAAATAGTGATTTTATTACGTATAAATAAATAATTAAAAAATTAAAATATTTTCCTTAAACTAAACACTAGGTAGTTATTTGCCTTGTCTGTTTAGAAATGTTTCGTCCATGCGCAGTTGCACATTCCCACCATTTTATACGAAAAATTTCTTGCGTTGTTCGAGTTAAGAGTTGTTAAGTTTTAATAGAATTTAATAATGACGAGTTCTGAAGATGATACAAATTTAACTCCAGTTTATATTCTCGAACCAGCAGAACTGGCTAATCAAAGCCTTCTATCCCCAAAATCTATAAGAAATACACAGATGCGTTCGATAGCTTTCTAAAGTGGAGATCCGATAAAAATGCAAATTCTTTTTCGCAAAATGTGTTTATTGCCTACTTAAACGAAATGAGAAATGAAGACAGACTCCAAAGACAACAGCTGTAACTTGACTTAAACAATAAAATTTGCAGGAAAGTCTATGGCGCTTAGCTCCAAAAAACTGTTATTGAGTTAATATTTGTGTTTTATTTTCTAACACAATGCATTGTAAAACGTTGTTCGATACACGTGCTCAAGAGTAAATCCTAACTCGTGTTCTATAACGACCGCGCCATCTCTTCAGGATTTACTTCTGTTCCGCACTTGTATCGAAAATAACTATGAAAAGCATATTTTACGTACGTCACACTAGTTTTTGTTTTACGTCAAGACCACAAGAAGTTCGAAACAGTTTTTAAAATTCCCGAGGATTGGCGCGCTTATTGTGACGTCATCTTACTCTCGCTAGTCAATCCACTCACCTACGTGAACGCGCTTATTTTTGGGCATTTGCAAATTTTTTGGGGATGTCATGGAAATTTTGTGAAAAAAAAAATTGTGCAATATTTTATGTTTCTAATGATGCAGTTCTATAATAAATTTCATAAAATTTTATAAAAACATAAAAGTTTCACGTAAAGTTTTACGTAGTACTGACCATCACTGAAGCCCTCACTCCCGCCCCTGTATTACTGACCATCACTGAAGCCCTCACTCACCCGCCCCTGTATTACTGACCATCACTGAAGCCCTCACTCACCCGCCCCTGTATTGCTGCATCACTTGGAGCACTCACTCGCCCACCCTTGTACGAGTAGTCCTTGTAGTACTGACCGTCACTATGCCCTCACTCCCCTGTACACTGACCGTCACACTGCCGCAGCGTGTACCCGGCGGCGCCCCAGCGCTGGCGCAGCACGGCCATCACAGTGTCGAGCAGGCCATGCACCCACTGGAAGCCGGCGGCGCGGCCGCAGTGCACCGCGCACAGCCGCAAACAGTTCACCGCGCCCGTCTCTGGAAAACGAAACCACACATAAATTCTTCTTTTAATTTTTGAAGATTCTGGCCGTTTTCTCTCTATTGCGCGCTAAATTTTGAATTTATTTTTTACTTTAGAAGTGAAAAATTTGTTATTTATTACCCGACTACGGCAAAAAGGAGGGTTCCTTATGATTTTGACCGGTATGTTTGTATGTATGTATCTTCATCTATTCCCTCATAACTTCTAAACTACTTATCGTAATTTGACAAATGAGGTATCGTTAGAAGCGTCTTGATCATCCGCTGGTTATAGATAAGACGTCACAATAAATTGAATGTGGCGCCCTCTAGAGGAGATTAGGTGGTTGGCAAAAGGTAAAGAAACATTTTCTGAAAATGTAATACTCATATTTTACGGAGAAAGCAAGACAATATAAGCCAAGAACGATAATATGAGTCGTTCGTCAACTCGCTGGTTTAAATCTCGCGCGAATCCCGCGAGTTGGTGAAACCAAATTTTGAATATTTTTCATGCGTCAACTCGCGTGCTTGTTTTTTTTTTGTCTTTTCTGATCAAAGTAACATCAACAAGAAAAGTTTGAATAAATATTATATTGAAAGTAAAAATAAAAATTGCTGCATTTTATTTCAATCAGACAAATATAGAAGAGAGACAGAGCTATTTGGTCGCATTTTTTTTTTAAATCGCCTCGTAAAATATGGCGCATCGTGTTCATTGTTTTCTTTTTAACCAATCAGCGTCGTCTGGCGATAAGACTCTCCTCGATTATTACTGTCTTACAGTGCGCACGTATCTTATGGTGTTTTTTAAGTGCATAAAAATAAAGGTAAGTCGTGGTTATTCTTTGCTTATATAAATTGTATGTTGCGTTACAAAACTTTCAAGGGTCGTGAAACAAATCTTGCTCATAAAGTTGTTTAAAATTTTTTTGTAATTTGCTGTCTAACAAGTGAAAAGACTTTTTTTTAAACAGTATAATTAATTCAATTAATTTAATTAATTAATTAAATATTAATTTTTAAAATAGGAAGATAATATATCAAGTTGATTTTGTAATATTTTAATTATAGTCGAATATTACAGCAGTGAGACAAGAGTACTGAGCGATACGTTAGTAACCAGAGAGACAGACATGTATAGCTCCGTCCTGCTCTCACTCATAGATCTGTCCTTCTCTCATTCTAATCCACCAATATTATTTCAAATATTCTGATTCTATATCTGTGCCTGAATAAAAAAAAAGAAAAACAAAATGTTCCTTATTCATTGTAGGATATTTAAAATCTCCTATGTAACTTCACACAATTATTGTTAATAACAGTTGATTTATCTGATATTTTATAAGACTGTTTTTATTAGTTCTTAATTTTTGAAATAAGTAGATAATATATCAAGTTGATTTTGTAATATTTTAATAATAGTCGAATTATAGCAGTGAGACAAGAGTACTGAGCGATACGTAAGTAACTTTAGAAACAGACATGTATAGCTCCGTCCTGCTCTCACGCATAGCTTTCACCTTCTCTCATTCTCAAGCGTAACCTCTAAAGAAAACGTGTTTGTATTCTCTAATGACATAAAAGCTGTGAACATTGTATATAAAGATATTCTGTAGTATATTTAGTATCAGTATTGCACCCGTGCGAAGCCGGGGCGGGTCGCTAGTATAATATAAGTCGATTTTTTCAGATGTTTTATAAGGCGGATTTAATTAGTTCTTAATTTTTTTTAAGTAGATATAAAGTTGATTTTGTGATATTTTACTGTACCTAATTATTTTATTGTTATTAACTATTCGGTTAGTTTTTATAAAAAAAATATTTGTTTAAAAAAGTTGATTTAAGATATGATTTTGTGATATTTTACTGTGATTATTTTATTGTTATTATATAAGTTTGATGTGCATTAAGGAAAAATTGTGATGTATTATAATGTTACATGTGTAACAAAAATACCCTTGTTATATAGTGTAAAAATAAGAATAACATTTAAGACTGAATAATCTATATATATAAAAGAAGAAGGTGACTGACTGACTGACTGACTGACTGACTGACATATCAACGCACAGCCCAAACCACTGGGTCTAGAGATTCCAAATTTGGCATGTAGGTTCCTTATGAGGCCTAGGGGTGCACTAAGAAAGGGTTTTACAAAATTCCACCCCTAAGGGGGTAAAATAGGGGATGAAAGTTTGTATGAAAGTCCGTCAGTTTTGAAGTTAGGATCTTCAAAATTTGTATTTAGGCTGACGACAAAAAATTAATAATTACATGTCTCAGGGTTTTTGAAAATTCGACACCCTTAAGGGTGAAAAGGGGGATGAAGTTGAAAATTCTTTATTCTTAAAGTAAAATCCACATAATTTATTATTTAGGCATTAATGAATGTAGTTCTATGCAACGTTCATCACTGTTATTGAAATTCCACCCCAAATTCAACCCCTAAAAAAGGGAAATGGGGTGAAAAAGTCTAAAAACCAATATGGGTATCGTTTGTATGGTTTATCGGGTCGCTGATTACGAAAGCTACAACAATTTTGAAATCAAACGTGGTGGACGTGAAATGCCATCATACCCCTGGGGATGGAGTTGGGGTGCGATAGGTTTGAAATGTCTAAAAATCAATATGGGTGTCGTTTGTATGGTTTATCGGGTCGCTGATTACGAAAACTACAACAATTTTGAAATCCAACGTGGTGGACGTGAAATACCATCATCCCCCTGGGGATGGAGTTGGGGTGCGATAGGTTTGAAATGTCTAAAAATCAATATGGGTGTCGTTTGTATGGTTTATCGGGTCGCTGATTACGAAAACTACAACAATTTTGAAATCCAACGTGGTGGACGTGAAATACCATCATCCCCCTGGGGATGGAGTTTGGGTGCGATAGGTTTGAAATGTCTAAAAATCAATATGGGTGTCTTTTGTATGGTTTATCGGGTCGCTGATTACGAAAGCTACAAAAACTTTGAAATCCAACGTGGTGGACGTGAAATACCATCGTCCCCTGGGAATGGGGTTGGGGTGCGATAGGTTTGAAATGTTTAAAAATAAATATGGGTGTCATTTCTATGTTAGGGATAGCGGTTAAATTGGCGTAAGGGGTAGGGATAGGTACAGGTAGAGGTAGAGAGGTAGAGTGGTAGAGAGGTAGAGAGTTAGAGGGGTACAGGTACAGGTAGAGGGAGAATGAGGGGAAGGGGGAGAGGGAGGGAGTGAGGGAGGGGGAGGGGGTGATGAAAAGGGAGAGAGAGAGGAGGGGGTGAGGGAGGAGGGGGAGAGACAGAGGGAGGGGGAGAGGAAAGGGGCAGAGGGAGAGAGAGTGAGAAGTTTTAGTTTTTCTCAATTACTTCTGCGAATTGGCTCTGTTTTGAAATATTACGTAAAGGTGTCTCTCATCTCTCTCTTTACATTTGTTAGGATACTGCTGCTAAGTTCCTCTGTTCTGAGTAATTTATGAGTAACGTCTGTATATTATATAAAATTCAGCTGGATCTTGAATTATACTCATTGATTTGCGCAGGGTTAGTCCTGTTTTTCCTTAGTTTAAAATTACCCCGAAATGAAACTTCGGAAAACCGGTAACAACATAAATACGAAATCCACGCGAGCGAAGCCGCGGGCAACAGCTAGTATAACATAAATGTACGTTACCCATGTGATTTTTCCTGTGATTTTTACGAAAATTTATTCTTTAAAAAAAAATAAACGAAAATTAATAATCAAACTTTATTTTTCATTTTTGTTTCTAACTGTACCCAAGACACTCTTAATTATCTAAAAAAAATTAATAACGCGAGTTGACGCAGGAAAAATATTCAAATTTTGGTTTCATCAACTCGCGGGATCCACACGAGATTTAAACAAGCGAGTTGACGAACGACTCGATAATATGGGCTATGCACTCTATGTTAAGAAGCACAAATTTAATAAGAAATAACATCACGGAGTCTACTCCGTGAGTAAAATCAACATAAAGCAGTATCCGAAATTGACCGCATTCCGCATTTATATCTATTATTTTCCTCGTAGGTGTAATAAAAAGTAGGTGTCATAAAAAGTACATCATTCGGGATAAAGTTCAGTTCCATACATCGAATGGTTTGCGGAACTGTCACTTTCTTCCCTCTTGAGTAATGTACTATTTATACCTTTTTCCCACCCTTGGGATGGAAGGATTTCCATACAAACTTCCATCCCTTGGGATCGAAGAATTTGAAGGGCGGGATAAACGCGTTCCCTCTCTCTAATTGGAATAATTATAGTGTATTTTCAGAGCAGGTCTGAAGATATACCTTTTCAAACATCTTTTATAATGCGCACGGCTAAAGAGTGGAATTTTCTGCCTGCGTCTGTGTTTCCTAGTTCATATAACCCGAATCTATGGAAGTCGCGAGAGAATAGGCTTCTTCTGGGTGAGCTCGTTCCATCGTCAACTTCATTTCTGTCTTCAAGATTAGATCGAAGTATTTGACAATAAAAAAATACCTTTTAAAAATGTGAGTATTTGCTATATCCTTCCCCTTGTTGACTTTTTCTTGGTCATTCATTTCCCATTTCATCTCTAGATTTACAAATTGTAACGTGATCTTTATGCTGCTTTTTGCGGGCGTCCCTCTACGATTTTGGGAATTTTCTAGCCCAGCTAGCGCTCGTGTAGAGCAGCTGTAATTACTCACCTGGCCTTCAAGATCTAGTTCAATTAAGCAGTGACATGAAAAACCAATTTACCGGAAACCACATACAGAAAGACATCTAACGCAAGTTTTTGTAGTCTAGTACGCTGTAGTTTGTATTAGATAGATCAATTTTACCAGAACCATATTTTATGATACAAATTTTATCTTTTCTGTGCTTTTGCCACACTATTTTCTGACGGGTAACTTTTTGAGATTGCTCCATAAGGGTTAAATTGTTGTTACTGGTGGAACCCTTAAATTTAACACTATTAGGGTTTTGAGACCTACTAAATAACAACATATGTACCTCATGTTTTAAAATTGTTTGTTTTCTACCTTCCTGATTTTTTTTTAAATTACCGAGTGTTTTTTTATATAACGTAAGTACATTTTATTATAAGTTAATGATCTAAACTATCTGTGTTTCTTTTTAAGGCCTCCGGCTTTGTCCGGTTATACACGTTAGGGCATGTAAATTTTATTTTTACTTTTAAATTCTATGCTCTACAGACAGCTACGTCAAGAAAGCCTATGATAGTCGACCTACTGGACGACGTCCGGTTTGCCGCCCGAGGTATCGGTAGGCCAAAGTAGTAAGTAAAAACTAGCGTGAACCACAACACAAATTGACGATTAGCGCATTCTCTTTTCGAAGATCAACACATTTTGGGGCGTGCGGACGATATTCGTAAAATGCTTCAAAAAAATTCATACGTTTCGTCTAGGTACACTATTCCTGTAACGTATATTTGTAATCGGTTTCTCGAAAACGGCTCTAACGATTTCGATGAAATTGAGTATATAGGGGCTTTTGGGGGCAAACAATCGATCTAGCTAGGTCTCATCTGGGAAAATTCATTTTCACCGTCTTTTAATATTTCTTAGCGCGTTTTAGTGCGTTCAAGAAACTTACAGCGCCTTCTGTTGTTGAGTAGCATGACCTGCTCACCCGATGATATTTAAATCATACAGAGCATAGCTCGGTCGCCCAGGTACTTCAAATATATACGCAAGTACATTGCTCACTTTACTCAACCAGACTGTTTCGGTTCGATTGCGATTTTAGGTATAATTTCATGACAACCAATGAGACCCTAGTGATAAACTGTTCACAAACCTGATTCATTATCCTGCAAGACAACATCGCTGATCTCGAAGAGTTTGAGCGGTAGAGGCATCTTCTTGTTGGCAGCGAGGGTCTTAAGCAGTCCCGGCAGTAGCACGGTCCTCACCACTTGGAACTCCAGGGTCTTCGGATTGGAGATATGAACTGCTGGCACCTCCTCGATCTTCACACCCAGTCGCGTTGATACGTCTTCTCGCGAACACTGGAGACATGAATACACATTAGCAGGAACTTAGCTGGAACTCTTATAAACTCACGATTGAAGTGAAGTTATTTGCAAAAGGCATCGACCAGACAATTATAATTTTTCAAGATAATGACGTTGACACAGCAACCGTAATTTTCGAAGTGGATTTTTATAATAATATGCGGTCGTAAATTATTCCGCGTCTGGCGCGTTTCCGCAGGGACAAATAAATCCAATGGTGAAGGTCATTGCTGCGCATGGATACCGACCGAAGATTCAATGTATGTTTCGCACGCCTGCCCCGCGCTCAACTAAGATATAGTGTTTTTGAGTTCTGCGTATGTATTAACCGTGACCATCGTAGTAACGTGTCCTTTATGTATCCTGTTATACCTATACCGACACAACTTCAGCCGAAGTATTGAAGCTTGATAAGAATGACAGCAGTGTGAGAGCAGGACGGAGCGATGCGCTACACACTGGAGCGACGAGAGAGTAGCAGCAAGCTATATTACTTCAACTGTAGATAGTTACCAGTGTGAATGTGAGCGCCTCCGTGTACCCCGCGTGCGCACATTGTTGCCGCAGTTGCTCTGTCAGCTTGTTCCCCGGCTGCTGTCCGCCGGTTGTCGCCACCGTTAGAGGACGTCGTGCTATGTTGTTATATCTGTACCAAACAACATTAATTACAGAATAAGGATACACTTCTACCTAGCCTAAACAACAAGAGCGCGTGCGCAACTTTTTTTTTTTTTAAATGTCCCTTATGTGAGTCCTCTGAAATGAAATATATTTAGGCGCAGCAGAGCGCAAACCTTGAGCGGCCGCCGCGCCGTGGTATACTTGTACACCCAACAGCACGTCGTCGGTAGTAACCTCAGAGTGAATAAATGGTACAGCAGCACTGCACTTACTTTCTCGCAATACTCAAGGAAAAACTATCAACCGCAAACTTAAATTTGTAATGCCATACACATAGTATGGAAATACAAACTTTTATTTACGTTTTTCCAAAAAAATTTTCGAATAAAACATACAGATCAGAATTCAAATTGTCAAACATTAAAACAAACAAACCTCAAACGATTTCGAGTAAATCACATCTTTAAATTTTGGTAGTACTGGAACATGCTTTATATGAATTTTCACAGATCAATGGATACTACCGTAGGATACTTGCATGAAGATTTTTTTTAATTTCCCAACACATGTTCCTTATGGATAATTGTTCAGTTTAGGCTACTGAGCAAGCCCTTTCAGTTTTTGGTACACCCTGTGTACTAAATTTTATTCAAAAAGATCATAAATATTATCCAGTCAGGTAGACAACCAATCCAGAATTAATTTTATAGAAAATTTTAATAAACTCAATGGAACCAATTTTGGGTAAATCACATATTTACGATTTGGTGGTACAGGAAAAAATTACCCAGATCAATTGATACTGGCGCATCTTACATGGAGATGCTTGGTCATGCAAAGTTTCATCAAGATTCTATGAGCCATTTTATAGGATATTTCAATTTTTCATTTTCGTTGTATGACAGCTACCCTCAAAATGAGAGCCAGCAAGAAACCACTTAGAACCCTTCGATGGATTTGCATAAAACTCCTAAATTCAAAATCTGGTGTCAATCGAACCATTCGTTTAGCCGCTAGGCCAAAGCGTGACGGACCGACGGACAGACCGACCGAACGACCGACCGACGGACGGACATTTTTGGGAGACTTGTTTTTTTTGATGTATGATGTAAACTTTTTTTTTCACGAATACAATACCTTTCTCGCTCCGCTCGAAAGTAAAAAACTATAGAGTCCGTCACATACATATTCTGTATAAGCTAGTGAAGTTAAAGCGTATCCCAGTCGCCTATACTAGTCGGTCAAAAAACTCAGTTGTTTTACAAAAATCAAGAAATCTTTAAAAATCTAATGTTTTAGTAATAAACTTTGTTAGCGAAAGTGAAAATATATCTTTTTTTACTTGTGAATTGATCATTAATGCTAAGAACGGAAGCGTAAATAATCCGTAATAGCCTTTTTATGCATGATTTTTAACACCGTTTTTTTTCCTGAATGGTAAGTGTTTTCACCTGAAAAACTGTGGTAGTAGCATTTATTAGTTCCATTTCACATATTCCTTACAGAGAAAGATAAAAAATTACGTTTTTAGGATTTGATAAAAATCCATACATTTTAGTATAGAGGTCCCTCGCAAGAAAGAGATACGCTTATGGGTCTATCCTTAGCAAGAAGTGCTGCTACTCAAACATCCTTGGTAGAAACACTTTGGACTTTGTGGCATGTTAATAAAGTTGCAAATGTTTCTACTGACGTGCGGTTGACCGTACCAAACAACATTATAGAATAGAAAGATTGAGGAAAAGGGTTCTAGACGCTCGCGCATATCGCGGAGTCGGCATCGACACAGACCACCACCTGGTTGTAACCCGAATTGGTGGTCTATTTAATCGGTGGCGGCATAAAGCAGACGAGCGTTTTGGAACGAATTAAAGTGGAGAGATTGCAAGAGGAGGATGTCAGAAGTGAATACTTGAAAGGCTTGAGTGAAAGATTTGAGAACCTAGATAAAGTGAATGATATTGAATGCTTGTGGAATGAATTTAAAGATGGAGTAGTAGGAGTAGCTGTCAATGTTTGTGGGGTGTCGAAAAGGAGAAATGGTGGAAAGAAGAAGAATGTGTGGATGGATAAAAGTGTACAGGCAGCTGTTTGTGAGAAGAAAAAAGCATGGTTAGATTGGTTAGCTGTAAAAGCTAATCAAAGAATGCAGAAGGCCACAAGTGATGATGTTAGTGTAGCACGAAAGGAATATAAAAGAGTGAAAGGTATTGTAAAGGATGTTGTTGAGAGAAAGAAAGAGGAGTGTAAAGATTAGTTTGACAGAAGGCTTTCTGAAGATTTCCAGTCAAACCAAAAGTTTTTCTGGAAATCCATACGGACAGCCCGAGGAAAGTGTGGAACATCGGAGCTGAGTAAAATCAGAAGCCAGGATGGAAGTATTATAAAAGGTGAAGAATGTGTGTTGAAGAGATGGAAGGCGTATTTTGAAAGTTTGTTTGAGAGAGAAGCAGAGGCTAGCATACCGAGGTCTTCTGTGGAAATGCATGAGAATGAATATGAGAGTAATGCAAGTGAGATAAGTATGGATGAGATCTTAAAAGCAATGAAAAATATGAAATCAGGTAAAGCAGGTGGGTATGATAGAGTGTCGGTCGAAATGTTGAAGGCTGGGCGAGGCATTGTGGCTAGTCAGCTGTACCGCCTTTTTAACCTGTGTTGGACGAACGGCCAAGTACCAGGTGACTGGTGCAAGGCTGTGATTGTGCCGCTGTACAAGGGAAAAGGGTCACAAAAGGACTGCAAAAATTACCGCGGGATAAGTCTTCTCAGTGTCGTCGGCAAACTGTATGCAAAGGTTTTGATTGAAAGAGTGATGAAAGATACTGACGAAAAAATATGGGATGTACAAGCGGGATTTAGAAAGGGAATGGGATGTACAGATCAGGTATTTTCCTTGCGGTGCATAGCTGAAAAGTTTTTGGCCAAAAACCAAAAAGTCTACTGCGCGTTCGTGGATTTGGAAAAGGCCTATGACCGAGTGGTGAGGAATGAATTGTGGTAGGCATTGTCTATGTATTGGGTGAACGGTCATCTGATTCAAGCACTGAAATCTCTCTATGGGGATTCCAGTGCTTGCGTCAGAATAAACGGGGCGTACACTGAATGGTTTAGCATCGAAAAAGGTGTTAGGCAGGGATGTGTAGCGTCACCTTGGCTGTTTAACCTATTCATGGATAATTGTTTGACTGATCTGAAAGAGAGTATGTGTGGACTGAGAATGAATGAGTTACTCATCAAATGTCTTCTCTACGCTGATGACCAAGTTATACTTGCGTCATCTGCTGACGAGTTACAGGAGATGGTAACAATGATGAATGTGGCTTTTGATAGGAAAGGAATGAAAGTTAATGTAAGCAAGACGAAAGTAATGGTACTTGAAAGAGAAGAGTGTATGACAGAGTGTACTATATTAATAGGTGGTGAACAAGTCGAACAAGTGAAGGAGTTTGTGTATCTGGGTTCTAAGTTTACGAGAGATGGAAAGTGTGAAAGTGATATCGAAAGAAGAGTGAATGCTGGAAACATGGTGAATGGTGCTCTGCATGCTTTTATGAAGAGTCAGAAGGTGTCTCACAAGGCTCGTCTGGCTGTTCATAGAGGCGTTTTGGTACCAACACTGATGTACGGCAGTGAAAGCTGGGTATGGCAGAAAAAGCATGAAAGTAGAATTAATGCAGTAGAAATGAGAGCGTTGAGGAGTATGATTGGTGTGAAATTGAGTGACAGGATTAGAAATAGTGTGATAAGAGAACGTTGTGGCGTATAAGAAGACGTAGTGACTAAAATTGAGAAAGGGATGCTGAGATGGTTTGGTCATGTAGAGAGGATGAATGAAGGAAGATTGACGAAAGAGATCTACAAGGCGAGAGTGAATGGAAACGTTGGAAGGGGAAGGCCTCGGCGAACGTACCAGGACCAAATTCAGGACGTTCTGAATAAAGGCCAGGTTAAAAGTACCCTAAACCGACGAGCATGTATGAAAGGATTGATGAAAGTTCAGGAAGCAATGGAAGTATGTCAAGATCGTAGCAGGTGGAGAACTGTGGTCTCTGCCTACCCCGACGGGAACAAGGCGTGATGTTATATGTGTATGTGAGTGCGTTTTCACTGAGGCGGAGAAAAGCGGAGCCGTACAGAATTAAACCCAGCACAACAATACGCGTTCGTACCCTTTGCTGTGGAAACGAGTGGACCATGGTGCAAACAGGCAAAATCCTTTGTACACGCGATCGGGCGTCGCCTGCGGGATCACGGTTGCGATCCCCGCTCCGGAGCGTACCTGGTTCAGCACATCTCGCTGGCCATCCAGCGCGGTAACGCGGCCAGCGTGATGGGAACCTTCGAGCCCGGTGCGCTCCGTGGCGAACTTTTTGACTAATAATGTACCTTAGTATTTTGAGGAATAATTTTGACTTGTGTCATTTAGTGACATGTTTATTCATTTAATAAATAAATTACAGTTGAAAAAAAAAAAAACCAGGAAGCAGCAGTATGGAAACTCGTCCTATTTGTCAAAATGACGAACTTCTGTATTGGAGCGTCAGGGTTCATACTCAAAAAATTTTTATTTGAAAAGTATGATGTACACAGGATGTTGAGTATATTACTGCATACTCGTACTTCTCGGAATTTCTTTAACATGGTTGTTTTGTTTAGTTTGAAAGATTATTCAGTGTGGAAGGTTATTCAGTAAAGAAGGTTGTTCAGATTTGAATGTTGTTCAGTTTAGAA
Source organism: Athrips mouffetella (assembly GCA_947532105.1). Lineage (NCBI taxonomy): Eukaryota > Metazoa > Arthropoda > Insecta > Lepidoptera > Gelechiidae > Athrips > Athrips mouffetella. The sequence goes on along the minus strand of OX383964.1, from coordinate 21,809,319 downwards.
GGTTGTTCAGTTTGAAAGGCTCAGTTTGAAAAGTTGTTATTATAAAAGTTGTTAGGCTTTGACGATTGTTTAGTTTAGGTTGTTAGAAGGTTGTTCAGTTTTGAAGGTAGTACAGTTTGAAAAGTTGATCAGTTTGTAGTACATTAAGTTTAAATGTTGTTAAGTTTTATAAGTTGATCAGTTTTTAAAATTATTCAGTTTAGAAGCTTCGATGGTTGTTTTGCTTCGAAGTGTTGTCATGACAGATATTCTGATCTCCAATATTATAATATTTAAGTCACCAGTGTTTACTAACTTTTCATAGCTTTACGATATTGTTCATAAATGGTTGTTGTATTAACTCCTTTATACGAGTTGTCAGAGCGCGGCGGCTTTTCGACCAATCCCAGCGTTTTGTGGAAAGGGTAATATTGTAGTGGGAGAGAGAGGTCTCTTGAACGTTCAAGCCAGCCTCGCTCAGGCAGTCGTATTTTGTTCTTCAAACTGGGAGATTCTACCTTTAAAAGAGTAATCACGTATTGTGTAAAATTATGAAGACTCTTCTTCATATGTATGGCATTGTGTTAATGTACCCATTTTAACACTGTGTAAAGTGAATAACTTATTACAAAACGTAAGTAGACTTCGAGTGTTTTATTTAACATATTTCTCAACTCCCTCTCATTTGTTAACAGAAGGTTGTTCAGTTTGAAAGGTTATTCAGTTTGGTTAGTTGTTCAGTTGAGAAGTTTTTCAGTTCTAAAAGTAATTCAGTTTTAAAAGTTGGAACAACTATTATAGTTACAACATTTATTAGTGAACAATTCCTCAAACTTAACCGCTTTTAAAAACGAAACGACTTTTGAAACTGAAAACACATTTCAAACTACACAACTTTCCAAACTGAACAACCTACTAAACTAAACAATTTATCTAATTGAACAACTTTTTAAACTGAACAACCTTTTAAACTTAATCACCTTCCAAACGGAAAGACTTTCCAAACTGAATAACCTTCCAAGCTGAACAGCTTTCAAAACTGAACAACTTTCGAAACTGAGCAACCTTCCAAGCTGAACAACCTTCCAAACTGAACAACTAATTTAAGTTGATTTAGTGCACCTAGGTGAAGTGGGATATTGAAAGCAAGCACAACTCACGACTAACTTCAGCGCGAAAACTGCTTATTTTCCTGTAGCGAAGTGCGTGAGTGTGCCATTTTTGGACGTTTGTTAAGAGTTTCCATACTGCTTTAGCTTATACAGGGTATTTGGTAGAGGGTTGTCAATACAAAACAGGCGAGTCGAGGAGACCATTGGCTACCTACGTCAGGCATCTCAGGCCTATATAAAAAAAAACTTGAAAAAACTATTTGGCGTATTCGCGAAAAATGAATTTCGTTCAACAATCCTAGTAATTACAAGGAACTCAATTTTACCCTATGACTGAAAGCGACAGGACATGTGTATTAGAGCTAGACAACACATTGTAACTAAGTAAGGTAAGTTAACTAAAAAATAAATTTAAATCGGTACATTTACAGCCGGATGGATTAAACAGCGAATAACTCATATTGTAATAGTAGTTTATGCAACTGTCATATAAAACTGGTTATTTAAACACGAGTTTGGGTTTATCACACGAGGCGCAGCCGAGTGTGATAATAGCATCAAACGAGTGTTTTAATACCATATTATATGCAGTTGCGTATACTACTTTATCTTCACTCATACAATAGGTACGTACTTACTTATAAAAATTAAACAAAAGTAAGTAAACAACAAAGGCAACTTATATTATGTATACTGCAGTTCTGATATAAGTCTATAGAAGCCGCTTTAATATATCCGCTAGGTCTTCTTTGAAATATACAAGCAGAACATTTTCTTAACATGGTTTTCTTTTAGATTTTCATTCTTTCCAGATTCATTGTAGGTTATGTCGTAAAATGTCCTAGACTAATATGAGAGAAGATCATAAGTTATTGAGTATCTTCTGGTGTGAGTGCAGTATCCTGACTGCACCACTTTATCTACTTTTTCAATAAACTTTCACATAACTTTCACGGGCACAAAATACTTGAAAAAGGTAAATGTTTGAAAATAGCGGCAAATCTAATATCTATTTCCAAGTCCTTTCTAATTTCAGGCTGCGCGCGCATATTTTGAGCCACAGATGAAATAATTGTAACTATAGTAACTGTTACTCTAACTGCTCCAAAATAATAGGTTGTTTATATGGTACACTTTGTAATATGCTACTGATATTTGACAGCTACTAAGAAAAACTGATATATTACTAACGGGCTCTCTAAAAGACCTTCTATTCAGTCTTCTTAAAAAAAGTTTAGATTCAAGGAGAATTGTATCCAAGTGTTATGTAATGATTAAAAAATTAAATTACATAACACCTTTGCAAAATTTTCATACAAAAATCGTTACGTAATGGTAACTTTTTAATTTTTTTATATATACTCTGCGTAATATACAGCCTTACGTATCAACTTTTTGAATCATATTTCAAAGTTTACGACATGAGTGTAGATAAAGAGTTTTGTAATGCATTTGGTATACCATTAGAATCAGCATGAACTGGAGATGATTTTAGAAAACCGAAAGAACTCTTATGACTACTTTTTTTTAACGTAAAGACGACGTTGAATAATGTTTATAATCATTTCTGAAACTTTGAGGGCTTAATCTTTGAGTTGTTATCTCCTTCCAATAACAATTTTGTTTTATTTTAACACAAGAATAAGAACTACAACAAAATTTATTTTTCGCGAATACACCGTACAGTTTTTTTATTTCAGTTCAGTCGAAATATCGGCTTTTTGAAAGTTGTTTTTTTTAAATAGATCTTAGTCAAAGTTAAGTTTTTTATGCCTGAAGTATAACATGGTTTAGTTAATAACGGTATGAGCGCAATGAGACAACAGTATCACTTGATATTTAAGACTGTATTAATGATCTTTTTAACACTGGGAAGACAGTACGTACACGTCTGATATCTACCACTGTGCGAGACGGAAATGCAAGGGAAAATGGCGGGCGAACACTAAATACGCAGATACCTACAATTTTATCAATTTTATCAAAATAACACTTGTAAATACCCACAAAACTTACAATCTATATATATAAAAGAAGAAGGTGACTGACTGACTGACTGACTGACATATCAACGCACAGCCCAAACCACTGGGTCTAGAGATTCCAAATTTGGCAGGTAGGTTCCTTATGAGGCCTAGGGGTGCACTAAGAAAGGGTTTTACAAAATTCCACCCCTAAGGGGGTAAAATAGGGGATGAAAGTTTGTATGAAAGTCCGTCAGTTTTGAAGTTAGGATCTTCAAAATTTGTATTTAGGCTGACGACTAAAAATTAATGATTACGTGTCTCATGGTTTTTGAAAATTCGACACCCTTAAGGGTGAAAAGGGGGATGAAGTTGAAAATTCTTTATTCTTTAAGTAAAATCCACATAATTTATTATTTAGGCATTAATGATGTAATTCTATGCAACGTTCATCACTGTTATTGAAATTCCACCCCAAATTCAACCCCTAAAAAAGGGAAATGGGGTGAGAAAGTCTAAAAACCAATATGGGTATCGTTTGTATGGTTTATCGGGTCGCTGATTACGAAAACTACAACAATTTTGAAATCAAACGTGGTGGACGTGAAATACCATCATCCCCCTGGGGATGGAGTTGGGGTGCGATAGGTTTGAAATGTCTAAAAATCAATATGGGTGTCGTTTGTATGGTTTATCGGGTCGCTGATTACGAAAACTACAACAATTTTGAAATGCAACGTGGTGGACGTGAAATACCATCATCCCCCTGGGGATGGAGTTGGGGTGCGATAGGTTTGAAATGTCTAAAAATCAATATTGGTGTCGTTTGTATGGTTTTTCGGGTCGCTGATTACGTAAACTACAACAATTTTGAAATCCAACGTGGTGGACGTGAAATACCATCATCCCCCTGGGGATGGAGTTGGGGTGCGATAGGTTTGAAATGTCTAAAAATCAATATGGGTTTCGTTTGTATGGTTTATCGGGTCGCTGATTACGAAAGCTACAACAACTTTGAAATCCAACGTGGTGGACGTGAAATACCATCGTCCCCTGGGATGGGGTTGGGGTACGATAGGTTTGAAATGTCTAAAAATAAATATGGGTGTCATTTCTATGTTAGAGATAGCGGTTAAATTGGCGTAAGGGGTAGGGATAGGGACAGGTAGAGGTAGAGAGGTAGATAGGTAGAGAGTTAGAGGGGTAGAGGTACAGGGAGAGGGAGAAGGAGGGGAAGGGGGAGAGGGAGGGAATGAAGGAGGGGGAGGGGGTGATGAAAAGGGAGAGGGAGGGGGAGAGGAAGGGGGGAGAGGGAGAGAGAGGGAGAGGGTTTTAGTTTTTCTCAATTACTTCTGCGAATTGGCTCTGTTTTGAAATATTACATAAAGGTGTCTCTCATCTCTCTCTTTACATTTGTTAGGATACTGCTTCTAAGTTCCTATGTTCTGAGTAATTTATGAGTAACGTCTGTATATTATATAAAATTCAGCTAGATCTCGAATTATACTCATTGATTTGCGCAGGGTTAGTCCTCTTTTTCCTTAGTTTAAAATTACCCCGAAATGACGGGAAAATATCTCATTGCTTCGGAAAACCGGTAACAACATAAATACGAAATCCACGCGAGCGAAGCCGCGGGCAACAGCTAGTACTAGCATATTTTAAGAAGAAAAATACGACAAATGGTCACCTCGACTCGCCTGTTTCGTATTGACAACCCTCTACCAAACAGCCTGTATATTTGCCATGCCAAGGTGATGCGTGACTGACATTTGGATTTCATGCACGCCTCAGTTAGAAACTTAGAACTTATGCTAAGGTCGAGAATATCATCTTTCAGCTTATTCTCTTCATGTCGATTTCAGACCGATCCCATACCAGAAAGTTTTTCTCCAAGGGTTTCAAATCAACAACGAACAGTGGTCGAATATGTGATCGCAGTGTGGTACCTACCATATCGAAAGTCAGTGATATGAGCTCGTCCTCTGGCTTCTTCTAGATATACTTACTCTTGAACATCTTGCATGTAATGTATTGTTCGATGTCTATAAGTACTCTGTAAAGAAACTAGGGTGTAAAATAAAGTGATTTAAAGTAAACTAACCCGTAAGCGATGGCGATGTCTTCATAGAGATCGCAGGCGTGTATGACGTCGTGCCTGGAGGGCGGCACTCGTACTCGTAGTAACGAGTCCTCTTCCTCTCGCGTCGTCTCTAGACACATGCGCGACAGCATTCCTGACAGCTTCTCCGCGCTCTCCCTGACAAAACACATCACGACCATATTGAATTATACGAACATTTTCGATATAAATACCCGGCCGGTCGGCAGCACCGTCAGCGGGTCATCATTACATCCCATGAAAAATGTCTACTGCAGGACAGGGAGCTCCCTCCACAATTCTAGCCTTTGCTGGAAAAATGTGGAGGGAAAGTACAATAGTTACCTCGCTTGTCAGCGTTACGGCTAGCACCATGGAGCGCGGTTGTAGTAAGTAAGATGGTATGATATAAAGGAGGATGCTGCTGCCCATCATCCAGTTTATAAACCTTAGTTGCCTCTTACGACACCCACGGGTATGTATGGGATGGTACTATTCTTTGCCGGCACCACACGGGACTGCCGGCAGCGGGTAGTTCAAAGTAATCTTTTCATGAAAATAGTTACTCGGAATAGTATAAAACTATAGTAATATCACTCCCCAAACAATCCATACAACGAGCGCGAAACCACGAACTGTCAAAGTTTGAAATTAGAACACGCGTAGGCCTGCATATTCACTACAACGGACCCGCACCAGCACCATGCACCCGATTCGCGCGAGCGGGTGTTCGCGGGGGTGCGGGGTGGATTGCAAGGGGGACGGAGAGTGACCGTTCTGTATGATAGTACTATTACTTTATTCTATGGTAATATGTTGATGGAATAACGTAACTCTAGCGCTGACGGTTAATGTGCATAACAAAAAAAGTCGCAGGGATGAGCGCGGCAGGTGGGGCAGGCGCGCGCGCGAATCGTTCAATGGCTCTCCATCTCTCACACATGCGCGGAATTTAACCGTCAGAGCCAAACTTATCCCGCGCACGCTATAGCAGGATACTCGATAGACTAGGCATAATAAATTTTTAGTTTCAGTGAATTATATCTGGGTTACGATTTCCAGTAAGGGATCGGCAGTCTTTTCTTATTATTTGTGCATATCACGACGAAACAGTTGGCCATTCACTCTTGTATGTTCACCAATGTCAGTTGGTCCAACGTGGGACGAGATGACAGTGGGCCAAATATCCACGCACCTGTGTTTCGGCACAATTCGTTGATGCAGCTAATTCTACTTTCCTAAAAATATACACATCAACAATGCCTAGAGAATTTTAAATTTACTTAATTTTAGGACATCTGTTGATTATTTCTTGGGACAACTATGCACGGAATGAAAGTATACATATTTTATGCGCTACGCATGTGATAAAAGAAAGAGCTGCTGTTGCAAAGATTCCTTATTACTTTTTTGTAACCAACAAAAAGTCTCTAATTCATGCTAATATACATAGCAAAGCGTCTCCGGTACTGACGGAGAAAACGCAAGTTCGAATCTTGCCTATAGTTGTGAAATTTTGCAATTTTCTATTTTGTAGATTTATCAGAACACAGAAAGTATTAAAATAATCGTTTTCGATATCAAAGTATCCTAATCCCAGATCCTAATCTATATATGTATATTAAAGAAAGTCGTGTTAGTTACACTATATATAACTCAAGAACGGCTGAACCGATTTGGTTGAAAATTGGTGGGGAGGTAGCTTAGAACCAGGAGACGGATATAGGACGGTAAGGGTAGGGGACTCAAGAACGGCTGAACCGATTTGGGTGAAAATTGGTGGGGAGGTAGCTTAGAACCAGGAGACCGATATAGGATGTAGGTAGGGGCAGGGGTAGGGGCAGGGCCAAGGGTAGGGGTATAAAATATGAAATCTGCTTATTTATTGCCTGTACGGCGGAACAAAGTTCGCCGGGTCAACTAGTATGAATAATATATTTGAGTATTCAGCGTCCTGCTGCGTATCGTAGCACTATTTTGCCATCACCAACCACCGAGGTCCGATGTACTAGCCGCAAACATATATATAAGCGTGACAAAAAAAAAGAATTTGTATGTAAAATCGACTCTGCGCAGCCAATGTCATTGTTCAAGTAGTTAGCCCACACCTATACAACATTCTTTTGCGGTGTAATTCTCTCTGTCCATCGGTGATTTTTGTATTGGGTAGTATGATGAAGAATTTGCAACAGAAATACAAATGTAAGGAACCTCAATCAGGCTAATCAATCATATTCTCAGCAAGTCTATGAAAATATTTAATTGTTACAAGTGATTTTAGGTTGTGAAAAGGCAATTAAGTTTTAAGTTTTTAGTGAGCATAAAAGTGTGTAACTTCTCGATGCAAAACGAACTATTGTAAACCTTATTTTATTTTTTGTTCTCATGTAAGTGACGTAAATGTCTTTAATGAGAAATAAAGTATCTTTAAACCTAACCTCGAAACTCAGCTCATAAATTGATAGGGTCATTAAGTTAGTATAAAAAAATTCAACTTCTTTAGAACACAAATAACGCAGTTAACATTTTTTGTGTTTTAGTAACATATCGATTCCCTTACTGCAGAATGGAACATAGTCATAGCCTATCAAATAATTAAAAATAAAAACTGTCACATCCAAGGAGGTTTAAGTAGCAGAACTTTCTGCTATGGAGGGAGCCATAAGCGTATCACTTTCTTGCGAGGGACCTCCATACTAAAATGTATGGATTTTTATCAAATCCTAAAAACGTAAAATTTTTATCCCTGTAAGGAGTATGTAAAATGGGACTAATAAATGCTACTACAACAGTTTTTCTGGTGAAAACACTTACCATTCAGGAAAAAAACGGTGTTAAAAATCACGCATAAAAAGGCTATTACGGATTATTTACGTTTCCGTTCTTAGTATTAATGATCAATTCACAAATAAAAAAAGATATATTTTCACTTTCGCAAACAAAGTTTATACTAAAACAATAGATTTTTGAAGATTTCTTGATTTTTGTGAAATTTCATTGAGTTTTTTGACCGACTAGTATAGGCGACTGGGTTACGCGATACACTTCATTAGTTCATACAGAATATGTATATGACGGAGTCTATAGTTTTTTACTCTGAGGTCACATTGCTTGACATGAGTTTTTTTTATTCTATGATAGGCTACGACTACGACTAAATTCCATTCTGCCGCACGGGAATCGATATTTTACAAAAAAGAATTAACTGTGTTATGTGTTCGATTTTTTTTTTTTATAACTTAATGCCCCTGTCTCTATTTATAAGCCAGCAAGTATTAAGGTTGCGAATTCTGTAAAGAATTCAAATGAAAATGAACGAACTTGAACCTACCTGATTCCAATATAGTTGTTGGCTTTATCAACGCTGATTAGCTCTTCCCTGGTCTCCATCTCAGGGTAGAGCTGGTAGGTGCCGTCCGGCGCAAACACTTTACACTGTTGCACTCCGTACGGCTCAGCGCAGTATTGGGAGAACATGCACACCATGGTATCCAGGACTACTATGGCCTAAGAACAAAAAGAAAATTTTTTTTAGAAAGGCGAGATCTTGTCTTCATCTAGCAATGCGCGTTTATGAGTTGTTAAAAAGAGATAAAAAAGTAAAAAATAGTGAACTCTCAGAACCGTGTATCGCTTAAAAATGATCTCATATGAAAGTTTGTCTTTGTAAATTTTTTCCCGCAGATAGACAAATTCTAAGGATTTTGGTAAAGAGCCTTCCAGCAGTGCAAGTTTTCAGTTACAATGACTATAAGACGAGCAGCTTATGAAGACAACTTATGGCCGTAAGCAGCAAAGCTACTACTGTTTGGCGTTTGTAAAATGTGGAGCTGTGAGTGTACCTTAGTCAAATCGGTGGCCGTACACTCGATTAACACATTCTTGGTGTTTAGCGTGATCTTGGTGTGGTCGCCGTTGATGATGGGCGGCATGGAGAGTACTACGCCGTTAGCATCCTTGATCACCGGGTACACGGGGCTGTCTCGAATGATGCCCAGGTACTGCTTCAATTGCGCGTGGCTCTGAAAACAAAGTATGTTGATTGCCTGAATAACTAAACCCGTGGAAAACGCTGTAGCGAAAAAAAATAAGATTTATTAGAACGTTAGTTCAATTCAATTTTTGATGGTTATGGCTCCATCGCTACTTGCGATGATTCTGCCAATGTCAAGAGTTAAATAAGACATGTGATTTAAAAACAATGGGCGGTAGGTACATAATGAACGTTAGTTTTCATGTTCGTAAGTCATAAACCAAACGTAATGTAAATATGTTCTAATTTTAATCTTATCATGTAGTTACCCTAGACTAGACGCTAGCGTACAAAACAAGAAAAGACCTTGATTGTACAAAGACAGTTAATTTAAGATTTTTTCGTCTGAATCTTGCAGGACTGAGCCTCTCTTACTCTAATAAAGATGAATTAATGAATGATTTTCTTAGTATCACAAACTATACTTTATAGGGTTCTGGACGCAAAGATGCGCCACTAGTGTTTGCTTGCGGCAGAAGTTCAATCAATACATACCGAATACAGTTCCATAAGTTGCGGCGCGGTCATCTCTTGTTGTTGGTTGAGCGCCTTGAACTTGATATTTTGAGGCGGTAACGCGTCGTACACGAACGGACCCTGGATCGTGTCCAAGTCGTGTGTGCCGATGGCTACTAGTGTTCGCTTGCGACAGATGTTCTGGTGTACCTTGTCCTGGGAATGTTACAATAACCTTTTATGTGCGAGTGTGCGTTAAATTAGTACACAAAATTTCAAACGTGTAGCTAAAGCGGTTATGGGTCGGAGTCAGTCAGTCAGTTAGTCAGTCAATCAGGGCATGTCATTTTATTGACATTTTAGCAAACTATATTTCGTACCAAGTTAGACGCTCGAATTAATAACAGTTCTGACGACAGAGCAAAAACAAACAAAATACGTGGTACGAATGGCGACCCCCAATATTTTATATATACATATAGGGTGACTTTTAATTAGTTCTTGATAAAAAAGGTATGAATGTACACATGATACTGAACAACTTTCCCCAAGGAACATAGGTCGAAATACGAAAATCAAGTTTTGACCTCCCATAGAAACTGCATCAGCTGATAGCGCATTTTGTATGGGAGGTCAAATTTGGTTTTTCGTATTTCGACCTATGTTCCTTGGGAAAAGTTGTTCAGTATCATGAGTACATGCATATCTTTTGCTATCAAGAACTAATTAAAAGTCACCCTATATATATATTTTTTTATTATTTGGTGATACGAGGCGTGCCTTTTAAGTTTTGTCGTTTGGGCAAAAAACAAACAACTGTAACCTAATATACATTTCATTGCTTCTCATTGTTGTCCCTGAAATGCCGAAAGATGCTTCTTTCTCGAGATAAGTCACATGACGGTCTACAGTTAATAGTTTTCTCACAGAAAAGATGTTTTCTTCGATGTAGACGGATTTTGGACCACCTTAACGGGATTTGTCATTAAGGCTGCTATTTCCGTGCTGGAATTCTAAATACCAGCATTCTACAGTTCTTAGACATGGGGCTACAACATTGAACACAGAAGTCAGCTCTTCGAAACATTGAATCCTCGTTATTCCTCTTCGAAAGTTGTAGAAAATTATTGCACGAAAATTTTCCTCAGAGAAATTCATTTCTACATGCGAGTTCACAGTTTGAAATTAACGTAGAGACTAAAGTATTGCATTAATCCTAAGGTGCGTACGGATTAGAGGCAGCCTCGGTTGAGGCACGCACGGCTCGCCCTATTTGCCTCTAGTGCGGACGCTTCACGGACAGAGACGTGCCCACGGAGTAAGGAAGGGGAGAGGAGCTGCCCCTACGAAATTTTTGTACGAAACGTAGCGTGACAGTGCGCGGGGGTGAAGATCGAGTCACGGGTTGGCGGGACATAACTAGACTCCACCTACTTATGTAAAATCGATCTAGCGGCAAATAGTGAAACTACTAGCACTTTTTGTCCTTACGCACTTTTTGGTGGTACTGCTATACTCTACTAGATGGCGTAAAAGACACTATAAAGACACTATACTACAAAAAGAAATTGTTTATACAGGGTGTTAATTTAATTGCGTGCCATAGCTCGCGGGTTCAGTATCAGTATCTGAACGACTTTCCCAAAGGAACATAGTTCGATAAAGGACATAAATTTTGGACTTCCCATACAATTGTGTTGGTCACTCAGTAGGTATTGAAAGTCCAAAATTATTTTTTGTTTTTCGACCTATGTTCCTAAGCAACGAGGAAGGGTTACCGACTGCCCGCTCTTAATCTTAGGTTATAATTTAATTACGAGTCATAGCTCTGGAGCGAGATCCGTATCAGTGACTGAATAACTTATGAAAATAGCGACCAATCTATACGTATAATAAAATCGCGAACTCGGCGAATCTGTAAGCTAAGCTACAAAAACTGTGTATTTTTGACAGGACGGGTCGAATTGATAACCTCTTCTTTTTGAAGTAGATTAAAAAGATAAAAGTGGTGGCAGCTTAACACGTTATGCTCCCTCTATCTATATGAATATAGAGCCAGGGCAGTCTTTACCATAAGGGCACACGGGGCCAGTGCCCAGGGCCTCCATTCTCACGAGGGCCCCGAAAGACCGATATATTTACACGTTTCTATTTCCTAAAAAGTACTTAGTACCACATTTTAACTTTTTATTAGGCTGTACAAGAATATTTACGAGTGTATTCTAACTAACTACATCACCATCTAGCGATCACCTACTTATATTAACCGTTTCGAATCCACATTCGAGTTTGCGCATTGCGCGATTCACACATCAAATACCATGTTGGCACTGTATAATTTGTCTATGGCCTGCACCAACAGGGCCAGGGGAACCCCTGAAAGTTATGTAAAACAGCCAGTGATGCTGTTTTAGCGACTTTGTCGCTAGATCTAGCGGATTTTTAAGGGTTTTATGGGTTTATTTTCAACTCTTAGACCTTAAAAAATGTTTTAGCGATTTTTATCGACTTTTCATGAACATACTTTTCATTACCATTCTTTTTAATTTTTAATAATAATTTTGAATATACAACGTGTTAACGGAATAAGCGAAACTGAGAAAATAGTTTGTTCAAAATCGAGAGTAGAATCAATTTCATGGGTTTTTGATAAGGTATTTTTTTTTACTTTTATTATTTAAATTTTTGCCGCTTCTGTTCTAAATATTTCTGTGGATACGCGCCCTGGCGGCCGGCGCTGCGTGCGCGGACTAGAACAACGATGAAAATAGAACAATCATGAATCTTTAAAATAACAATATCTAGAAAAAAAAATCTTTTTTTTTAGATTTTTTTTATGGGAATAGATTCATTTTAATAATAATCAGTTGGGGTGTATGAGGGTTTCGCTTATTCTATTAACACGTAGATTTTTCTTTTAAAAAATATGTCAATTTTTTCATTTAATTACTATTTTGGTGTTAGAATTTAGAACACACCAATATATTCAACCTCCCTTTTAATGCTAACAACCTCCGTAAATGTATATTTTCGCTTAAATCTTTATTTTTCTCGTAGTCACAGTATAAAGTATAGTATGCAACTCTTGAACAAAAGGGATTCAAATCGAGGACCATGAATCACTCGCGTCGCTTAGGATTCTAACACTCCCTGCGGTCGTGATTCAGTTGTTAGAATCTTTCACTTGCTCGTGATTCATCTCTGACCCTCGCTTTAAACCCGTCTTTTAATCACTAATTGCATAGTATACTACGAAAAAATGCAGCCCAGGAATGCTTATCTAATTGTTAATATATGAGTACCCACTAGATTTAAGATTTTGAGATAACTATAATAAATAGGTATTAGATAACTGGAGAAAAATCTTTGTATCATCATTTTTCTTTATTTCCCAAAAGGGCCCCAAATCCTGTGTGCCCAAGGGCCTCAACATGGCTTAAGACGGCCCTGTATAGAGCCAACTATATTGATTTGAAAATTTAAAAATAACAATAGGTATTCATTTGTATACCTACTTAGTAATCAAATTAAAAATAAGAGACATTCCGCTATTTCTACTATGAGAAGTAGGTATGTTGTTCACGATTTTGTTTGCGATGAGGTAGGGTTGCTGCCTTCCCGCTCTCTATCTACTGGGTGTTTATTGCCAAAGCTTAGGAAATGGTTCGGTAACGATAAAGGAACACAAAAAAATATTTAAAAGTCCTACATAAAAAAACTAAATCTCCTTGACTAACTAAAACTTGAAATTGAAACTAAACTAACGCAAAAAAGAAACAGTTTCAGTTATGTATGTGCCTACCTAATCCACTGATACTTGCGCGCTGGTTTGATGATCTGGGTCATTGCGCTCCGCGTTAGTTTAGTTTCAATGGAGTTTTAATTTTTTTTAAGTAGGTTTTTTTTTTTCATATATTATTGTGTTCTTTTATCGATACTGAACATCCACTAAGCTATCGCACGTTATTAAATTAAGACCCTATATACTACTTATTTGCTGAAATCTGGAAGACGGTTCTTGAACCTAACTCTGGCGAGTTTGTCCACTGCATACTAGGTGGCGCTACTACAAACAACATAACTACAAACTACAAATATTTCTCCAAATAAATAAAATATTCACGATATTCACGTAATTTTTATCAAACTATTGTTAAAGCTAAAGCCAGAAATGTAAATTGAGTCTGTGGAAGTAAAAATAAGGGGTGAATTTCGATCGTCTACAAATATTCCCAAAACCATCTAGCGACATAAATCAGAACTAATGTTACGGCTACATGCCTACAGTACATCGATAGCAAATTTTATTGAAAATTCTTACTTACAAGTGAAAAGACACTTTAAATGCAGTTTCTTTTTGCCTTTCTGACGAATTTAAACACAAAGGCACACAACACTTCATAGTGGGAGTTGTTTTTCCAACTATTTAAAAAAAAAATTGCAGAGCGTGTTTCGATGTGATCACTGGTAAGTTCAAAGAGGAAATGGCGTATGCCCCGCCCCCTTTCGTGACGTCATGCTCAATTGATTGAATCACGGCTCGACTGATATCAACATCTCCTCTCCCCTTCTTTGCTCCGTGGACGTGCCTCACCCAAATGCCACCTCATGCGAGCCATCGGGAGGCGATCTTTTGACTCTGCTCAAAGGCGCCTCGTCATACGCGCCTCGCAAGTGTGGACGTGAATTAAACATGGTTTTTGAGGCACGCACATAGTTTCTTCTTCTTTTTAGGGTTCCGTACCTCAAAATAAAAAAAACGGAACCCTTATAGGATCACTTTGTTGTCCGTCTGTCTGTCTGTCAAGACCCTTTTTCTCACGAACGAGAAGATGTATCAGGTTTAAATTGATAACTAATATTAAGGTCCATAAACCACACAAGATCTGAAAATTTAAATTTTTTACAACGACACGCAATCAAAAGATATGGCTTTTTATGTCCTCATCTCCATACATTTATGCAAAAAAGCAAAACCTACAGAGTACTTCCCGTTGACCTAAAATTATGAAATTTGGCAAGAAGCTAGGTCTTACAGTACAAATAAAGGGAAAAGTCTAAAATCATTAAATATTTCAATTTTTCTCACAACTAATAGTAACTAATTAAGGTGAGCTCCCGTTTCAAGAACTTTTATGTTATTAACAAAAAATGTGCATAATTTGCCTATTAAAATTTTTACTGATCTTCCTCTGTTAAGCTTAAATACGCCTTAATTTTAAAAGTCGGTGAGACATCTGCGTAAATGATACCTCAAAAGAAAGGGCGACAACCACGCATGTTATTAAAAAGATTTTAAGCCCGAGTCACACTGAGGCGGTAGCGGAAGCGTTCCGGGGCCGGTATTTTTTGTAAAGCCCAAGTCACACAGAGCGGTATGATTGCGAAAGCGGTCCGGAGGCGGACCTGCGGGAAGCGAAAGCGTTCCGGGACCGGTCACACAGCGGTACCGCGCGGAAACCGCGGCGGGACAGCGGCGCGGTAGCGGTCGGTGTGACAGCAAAAGGGGCCATCTTGAAAATTTCTGAGCGATATTTTTTTCCTGACGATGGACAGTGGCGAAGAAGAATTGATACTGTTATTAGCGTTGTAATTTTAAATAAATTCTTGTAAAAAAATACAACGTCAAAGTTCGCGTCCGGACCGCACCGCACCACGCCGCGCCGCGCCGCTGCCGCTCTGTGTGGCGGGTTGCATTGAACGCAATGGAATACAGCGCCCGCTTCCGCCGAAAGTTCGGCCCCGCGCCGCACCCGGTCCGCGGGGTTGTACTAGCGGTCCGGGCGCGGACTTTGACGTTGTATTTTTTTACAAGAATTTTGCGCTTTTCCTCTTCGTCACTGTCCATAGTCAGAAAAAAAAATCACTCCGAAATTTTCAAGATGGCCGCTTTTGCTGTCACACTGACCGCTACCGCGCCGCTGTCCTACCGCGGTTTCCGCGCGGCACCTCTATGTGACCGGTCCTGGAACGCTTTCGCTTCCCGCAGGTCCGCCCCCGCACCGCTTTCGCAAGCATACAGCTCTGTGTGACTTGGGCTTGAAGGATGTGCACATCACGGCGTGCACGAAACTGAGAGACGTGTTCGTATTTTCGACGTCCAATAATAAAACGTATTGCAAGATTTTGAAGGCGCTCCAGTTTATTCAGTAGCTCCTCTGTCGCATCCAAATAACAATATAAGCCGAATTAGTTTCTGAATGAAGGAAGGTGTGATTGCTGTGTAAGATCCCCCAGTACCTCCGTGAGCGCTTCGAGTATCAGATTCCCCGTGGTGTACTCTGTCGCACTAGTAGATCCCTTCTCCTTAACTATCCCCGTCACTCCTCTAGCCGTTACGGCGGTTCGTTCACTGTGCACTCTGTGCGTCTGTGGAACTCAGTTCCGCACTCAATTCGTGCAAGCCCCTCTCTCGAAGTATTCAAGAAGGCATTGAAGGAGTATTATCTAACGATTTAATGTTATAGTATATGTATTTAGGTTATGTTGTATTTATACTTGGATTATACATTATTATGTAAATGTATGTATGTGTATAAGTGTATGTTGTGTATATATATATATTTATATTATTAATGATATATGTATTATTTAATTGTTCCTGTATTAGTGTGTATTTTTTTTTTCTCTTATAAAATAATTTTGTGATGACACAATTAAAAGTGTAAGTTAATTGTATACCTACTATATAATATTGTAAATACTTAGTTTAGATTGTACACTTCTGCCCATTTATGTAAAGCTCTCTCTCTCGGAGAACGGTTAGCTGGTAGACAACTCAATTTTTGAGTTAAGCTCGCCATTGTAAAACTTTTCGCAACTACTGCATTGTATAATTGTGTGTACAATAAAGAATAAAGAAGATAGCAATAGAGGATCGCTTACAAGCGCGACCCGCTCGCACTTTTGATTGCGGCGTTAACATGCTCCGCACAACGGGTTCACTAATCTATAAATTATCTTACCTGCAAATCAATGAAGCTGTCATATGATTCTTTGGTGAAAGTGAGGCCCTTGAGAATCGCAGCGACGGCATACGGTCTGATCTGAGCAGTGGCTGGTGTGAGGTGCAGTGAGTAGCAGTCCTGGTACTTTTTCAGTTTATATCCTGGAGGAGATTTTCTGGAACATGAATTGTTTTCAACTCACTTTTACATATTATCAGGCATTAACCCATTTGCAGCCAAACAAAATTTTGTGGCAGAATAAAATAATGTTTTTAGTTAGTCTGTAAAAAATATTGGTTCATATCAGAGCTTGAATTGCATGAATGAATGATTAAAATAAATGGTACAGCAGCACTGCACTTACTTTCTCGCAATACTCAAGGAAAAACTATCAACCGCAAACTTTAAGTATGTCAAGATCGTAGCAGGTGGAGGACTGTGGTCTCTGCCTACCCCAACGGGAAAGAGGCGTGATGTTATGTATGTATGTATGTATTTACGTTTTTCCAAAAAAATGTTCGAATGAAATATACAGATAAATTCAGAATTCAAATTGTCAAACATTAAAACAAACAAACCTATAGCAAACCAATCAATTGATACTACCGTAGGATACCAAGTTTCACAGCCTAGCCCACCGGCGCAAAATTGCATGTCTGTCGGTCTTTTACAGATTGTACTTTGGAGAGTGTGCCCAAGAGCTCCATGAGCTTATTCCGCCATCCCCCTTCTACCATCGGGAATCCAGACGCACCGCAGGATATCACCCATATCTGGTTGATATTCCACACATTCGCACAAAGCGCTTTGAAACATCCTTTATAATGCGCACAGCTAAGGAGTGGAGTTCTCTGCCTGCGTCTGTGTTCCCGAGCTCTTATAACCCGAATCTATTTAAGTCGCGAGTGAATAGGCTTCTTCTGGGCAAGCTCGTTCCATCGTCGACCTCATCTCTGTCCTCAAGGCTAGATCGAGGTCAAGAGTAAGCCCATACATAGTAAAAAAAAAATATATACTTGCATGGAGATTTTTTAAATTTCCCAGTCATGATCGTTATGGATAATTGTTTAATTTACTCTACTGAGCAAGGCCTTTCAGTTTTTGGTACACCCTGTGTACTAAATTTTATTCAATAAAATCATAAAAAATATCCAGCCAGGTAGACAACCAATCCAGGATTAATATTATAGAAAATTTTAATAAACTCAATGGAACTTTCCTAAATACGATCGCCTCGTTTTTAGCTGATCGTAAACAGTGCACTTATGTTAAGAGCACCAGATCTGATCTCGAAAATACTGGCAACAGTGCAGTCCCACAAGGCTCAATAATGGGTAATAATCTGTTTTTGATACTAATAAATGACCTAACTATGGCCAGTAACGATGCCGAATATGTCATATTTGCTGATGACGGCTGCGTCATAGTCAACGCTGAGAGTTATGATGAACTTAGATCAAAAACCCAGAATGTAATGGAGTGCTTAGCAAAATGGTTCAGTACGAACGGCATGATCTTAAACATCGAAAAAACTAACATAATGCACTTCCAGCTACGCAAGACAAAAGGACATGACCTCAACATAACGTGCAATGGAACCAGTGTACCGCAAGTCGATACGATAAAATACCTCGGACTGACAATTGACGCAAGCTTAACGTGGGGTACTCACATTGACGTGCTCTGTGATCGCCTTGCCTCAGCGTCTTTTGCCCTATCTAGACTTAGGCCGAGCCTAACTGATAAAAATTTACTTAACGCATATTATGGATACTTCAACTCACTACTGACATATGGCATTGACATATGGGGCGATGCTGCTGAACGTATCAGACCTTTTAGGATGCAAAAACGTGCCATCCGAACAATCGCACGGGTTGCCTGGGATCACCCAGCCCGTGACTTGTTCATTAAGTACAACATCCTCACCTTCCCCTGCCTTTATATCTTAGAGGTGGCAAAATACGCAAGGTCAAATCTGGACAGATTTTCAACCAATGTGGGAAGCCGCACTAGACGTTGTAACATGCTCATTGTACCTGCAACGAAACGTGCAAAGGCTGACAAGCAAATAAGTGTTATCGCGCCTAAAGTCTACAACAAGCTTCCGGACGACATTAAGGCTGCACCCAGCCACCCAATCTTCATCACTAAACTAAAACAGTTTTTGATTAGTAAGGCCTTTTATTCAGTAAAAGAGTTTTTTGAAGACTAATAGCTGACCTCATCTATCCAATCATGAGTATAGGTATTGTTTTAAAATTTATAACTATTTATGTTTTTTTTTTTTTATTATTATGTATGGGCTTACTCTTGACCTCGATCTAGCCTTGAGGACAGATATGAGGTCGACGATTGAACGAGCTTGCGCAGAAGAAGCCTATTCACTCGCGACTTAAATAGATTCGGGTTATAAGAGCTCGGGAACACAGACGCAGGCAGAGAATTCCACTCCTTAGCTGTGCGCATTATAAAGGATGTTTCAAAGCTAGTTTGTTTGTTTGTTGTTTGTTTGTTACTTAGTTCATAAGTAAATCTTTTTTATAATATGTATTTTGTTGTAACCCTGACTGACATGTAAATCTTTATTTATTAATAAATTTTGAATTGAATTGAACCAATTTTGGGTAAATCACATATTTACGATTTGGTGGTACAGGAACACCCCTTATATGAAATCACACAGATCAATTGATACTGGCGCAAGATATGGAGATGCTTGGTCATGCAAAGTTTCATCAAGATAATATTAGCCGTTTTTGAGAAAATTTCAATTTTTCATTTTCGTTGTATGACAGCTACCCTCAAAATAAGAGCCAGCAAGAAACCACTTAGAAACCTTCGATGGAAAACTCCTAAATTCAAAATTTGGTGTCAATCGGACCATTCGTTTAGCCGCTAGGCCAAAGCGTGACGGACAGACCGACCGACCGACGACGGACGGACATTTTTGGGAGACTTGTTTTTTATGATGATATAGAACACATTTTTGAGAAAAGTAGAAAAACATTTTTTTTCACGAATCACTCCGCTCGAAAGTAAAAAATGTTCATTATCATCAAATAATTAAAATAAAGTGAAGCCCTTTGCCAAGCAGTACTGGGGCAATATAGGCTAGAAACAAATTTTATGTGTAAAGCCAGTCTTACTTGTCAAGGAAAACCAGTAGGCCAGTGACCAGCCCCTCTAGACAGAGCAGGTCGTACCGGTTGGCAGGGATGTCTATCCGATAGAGGACTTCCTCAGATACACCCGCATCCGCAGCAGCCTGTTCCCCTTGCTCTTTTTGGAGCATTTGCTTTTCAGTTGTCTGAAGATAATAAAACAAAGAGGTATGTTCATTATTTACCTGTCCACCAATCTTGGTTAGTAAATCTGTCAAATTTTAAGCTTAAGGGTACTCCTTCTTGAATAACGTTGAGACTGATTATCTTCGCAACCACTTTTTACATTAAATATGGCATTTATTTTAACAGAAAAAACGTAATAACAAACAAGATATGAGAAGTGATGCGGTCGAGATAGAATTTCATTTTAATTTGTATAACTGAACAAAAACAATTCTGATTGACCATCCATTCCATTTTGTTCATTTTTTCCCATATGTAACCATTTTACTACTACATTTTGTATCAAATATGTGAAAAATTACAATATTTTAGACAAAACAATATCTAATGATGTGATTGTTTTACTTTTTTGATATTTTTGCAATAACACAATAAATACTTTTCTCTAATTTTTGTGAAGTACCTGGGCGATCGAGCTTCGCTATAATAGCCGCCCCAACTTAACATTAAAATATCATCGGGTGAGCAAGCTATGCTACCCGCCAACATATGGCGCTGTAGGATTTTGTCTAAAACGCGCTACTTTAAAAACACGAGGAAAACGAAATTTCCCAGACATGAGACCTAGCTAGGTAGATCGATTTTATGCCCCCGAAAACCCCCGTATGGTAAATTTCATCGAAATCGTTAGAGCCATTTTAGAGAAACCGATTACAAATATATATACAAATATTGCTCGTTTAATAGTATAGGAATAGGATTTCGGCCGCCGGTCACCGTTGTTGGCCGTTGCAAGGCACGCTTATGTGAACGTTATTGACGTGTAAATGAGGTTGAAATTAAGATTGACGAGCGTATAGCTGCTAATTTGAGCGACGGTATAGCCAATTCCTAAAGAGTAGAGAAACCGCCAGACTTTGGCGGGGTCTCCGTTTTCTACAGCTTTGTGAATATTGCGTCTTTGAGCGTCCCTTATCACCATGTTGCAATGATTTCTCACAGCATTATATTTGCGTTTGTTTTTGTCACAAGAGTCGACCTTGAACTTTGTTTTTGCACGAATCTTCCTTTCAATGAGTAGCTTCATGTCATCAGTTAACCAAGGGGCCGGTAGGTGTTTAATTCTGACAGGGCGCACAGGTGCGTGGACATCATAGAGTTCTGTTAGGAATTTTACAAACAGCTGAACTTGCTCGTCAACGGTACCAGCACGATCAATTACCGACCAGTCGATATTCTCTGCATCTTCACGAAGACGCGCAAGATCCATATCTTTAAAATTACGCTGAAAAAGGGTGCGGGGTTTGAGTTTAGGGGGGCGAATTTTATATGAGAGATATACCAGGTGGTGATATGAGAAAGCATCTGCCTCAGTCTGACCATGTTTTGCAACATGATCAGTTGAGGAGACAATCATGAGATCAAGGAGAGAAGGAGAGCAATTTGGAAAGAAGTGAGTGGCGTTAAGTGGGAGAATATTTAAATTACTAGAAGAGACAACTGACTGTAACTTTTGCGTTCGGGAATCGTTTTTCAGGAGGCAGGTGTTAAAGTCGCCCATTATTATAGAATGACTGTATGAAGGGACAAACTTTTCAAGTAGGTTTTCAAAAGAGGGAAAGTAGTTAATTTTAAGAGATGGGCTGTAATAGACACCAAGAAGGACTTTACAATGGGATAGGTTGACCTCAAGAAAGAGATGCTCAGCGGTGTTGGGAGGTGGGGGCTGGGGAGACTGACTAATGATCGAATAAGGGATATGGCTGCGGAGATATATAGCGACACCACCATGTGAGGAGCTTACTCGATAGTTGCGGATAAGCTTAAAGCCCGGTAAAGAATAGGAAGTAGACGGAAGACAAGGATTGAGAAAGGTTTCGGATACAAGAATAGCTTGGATATTTTTATTTTCAAATGACGCAAGCATATCCACATAGTGTGCAGGGATGCTTTAAGCATTGATATGCACTACGTTGAAATTCTTTGGAACCTCGCTGAATACAGTTGTGTGTGCGTGTCGGGTATAGGGTTCCGTAATTTTTTAGATATTTTTTATCGCGGGGCAGGTCTTTATTGAGTATTTCATAACGTTCATAACATAAATGCTAAGCGAGGTCCTAGCGCCTGATTGCAATTGCTATTTTATTATTTCCAGTTTTTCGGCTATAGCTCGTTTTTGACGCGTCTGTGGTTTTTCCTTAAATAGCTGTCTTGAGAAAGGTACTAAAGGTACTAATGATATCTTTCACTGAAAATTACATTATTGCGTAAAAATGTTGTTCAGGTTTAATGGTTTTTTGCAAATACTTAATTTTTTTGTATGGAAAGCCCAAATTTTTTTACCAGAAATGAATTCGTCGTCTTACATTTAGGAAAATATAGGCTGCAAAGCAGAGCGCGGAAACTTCAAACTTTCCCCCCTCCTCCCACCACCCCTGCGGTGCCTCTAGATGCCTACCGGGTGAATTCCGCTTAAGACCAACCTAACGAACAACTATGCCAAGTATCAGCGACTCGTCCGTTTTAAAACGGTACATCGCACTAAATCCTTAGCTATTAGGGAAATTTCAATACCCCGGCGTTTAACGCGTCATAACATTTCAACCTGTAATAATTCATTACATGTACTTTGCTATGCGAGCCAAGCAGCTTACGCTACATGTATTTTTCTTCGTTCTGAGCATGAAGGCCATGTATGCGTCCGTTAGTCATGGCCAAAGCTAGCTGCAAAAAAGGTTTCAATACCGCGGCTGGAACTGATAGCAGCTACTCTTGCAACGCGTTTAGCTACTACAGTAGTCGAATCCCTCAAGCTCACTAACTGGCCTGTTTATTACTTGACTGACTTCAGTGTAGTTTTAGCCTGGATCAAAGGAGAAGGGCCCGGAGTGTCTTTGTGTCCAACAGGGTTAAAGAAATAAGGGCTTCATCAGAAATGAATGCGTGGCGACACGTGCCTGGGAATTTGAATCCCGCCGACTTACCTTTACGAGGTGTAGGGATTAAAACGTTACTCGAAGGTAAGTGGTGGGAAGGTCCAATGTGGTTAATTGACCAAACAAATTGGCCAGTTTCAGTCACACCTATCGAATCTGATATGAACGATGAAGAGCGTAGGAAGACTCCAATCAGAGCAATGATTGTAGAAGAAGCATCATTTTTGGATCGCAGGACTTATTGTTAAAAGTACTCAAAAATCGTGAGAACAATTGGTTAGTTGCTAAGATTCAAATATAAGGCTCCTTTTGCGCTTCCACATACAGATTTGTGCTACGAGGAGTTTGAACGAGCGCAAAATATATTGTTCCGCCTAATACAGATAAAGCACCGACATAAGCTTCAAACCTTTACAGATGAAAACGGCGTTCTTCACTTAAAAACACGATTGGCTCACATGAGTGAAACCTATTACTTTAGACACCCTGTGGTCCTCCCTGCGAACGACACCATTGTATTGTATTATGACTTGTCACTGAGCAACACAGGATCCTGCAACATTCTGGAACTCGGAGCCTAATGATTAATCTGCGAGAGAAGTTCTTGACAGTGGGTGTCAAAAAGCTAGCGAAAAGGACAATTAAAGATCGTACCACCTGTAAATGTTACAAACAAAGCAAAACCAAACCAACCCTGCCTGCAAATTTACCAAAAGATCGCACTGAAGCTGTAGCACTTTTTCAAGCTACTGGCATGGATTAGGCTGGTCCTTTGTTGTTAAAGTCTCAGAGCAAGTGTTGGATAGCGCTTTTTATTTGTGCTACGTGCTACGTCAATATATCTAAGAAAATATTATTATAATAACCTAAAAATTGTGACAGACATAATTTTAATACTAGAAATAAGTACAAACTTGATCAAACATATACTAGATAAGCAAAAGTCATCTTTCATTAGTCTTTGTGTATGATACTGCGACAAAATAAATAAAACACTTACCTGAGAGAAAGTTTAAAGAATGTATAAAGCAAATGTTATGTAAAAAGGTTACTATGGATTTAAATTTTTTGAAGGTGGTAGGGCTTTTGTGGAAAGTCAGTTTTGGGAAGTACCACCCCCTTGATTTATTCTACCGTGAAGCAGCATTGTTTGCACTGCTGTGTTTCGGTTTGAAGGGCAAGGGAGCCAGCAAAATTACCGGCACATGAGCCATACCATCTTAGTTCACAAAGTGAGCAGCACGCTTTGCTGTCTTGTCATTGTCAAAATATGCCATTAATAAGACAGTGGGCACTATGGGCGGTGGAGACCACTTACCATCAGGTGGCCTACCTGCTCGTTTGCTCACTTGTAACATGCGAAACACAAGAAATACATTGTAGAAAGCCAACTTAAAGTAGGCCATGCTGCAGTGGTTTCTTTTATGCTGCCATTGCATGATCAATAAGTATTATATAGTATTCTGTAAAGAATCTATATGAATAAAATCAAAAGTGATCTGAAATCTCTCAAATTAAAAAAAAACTAAAATTCTAATGGACATAGGTCTGCCACCAATGAACATCTTTCTGTCAGCATATTATAGTGCAGGGCAAACAATATAAACAATAATCGCGTGGGTCAATTTGTATGTAAAATCGACTCTGCGCAGCCAAGGTCATTGTTCAAATAGTTCTCTCACATCTATACCTCTCCAGTGAACAAGATATGAAAGAACATATGAAATATCCTTATGGAAACATCTTATAAATAGCTACTCACAACTTCGTCCAGTTCCAAACCAAATTCAAAGCATAGATCCTGGAATTCATCGTCAGCTGAAAAATTACAGGAAATTTAAATAATAAACACTAATAAAAACTGGTACAAAGCAAAAGTGAAATCTGCACTCACTGTATGTTCTCCCCAGTGCTTTGAAGAGTGAATCACGTTTCACAGATATTGTCGGCATTTTGGCTTCTTACTAAATCTATAATTACCTATATCAATTAATTTACTTTAACTTTTCTAAAAGTACCATTGAGCTCTTTTATACAACAAAAGTACATTATAGGTTATAACCTAACCTACGCTGTGTTCCAAATTGTACAAACGCTGCTAAAAGCGTATACAGTACTGACGGACGGTCCAAATTGATTTTGCACGCTCACAAAGCTATCACTGCTTTACTGTCTCTAGTCAATTTGGAATGGATTTAAAACGGCCCATACAAAGCCCTGCCTGCAGGGCCCTGCTTGCAGTGCCACTGCCAATCGTACTTTGTGTGGGCATGCAGGGCCGACAAAATCGCCGTTACATCGGCCCTGCAACACCACACACGGTACGATTGGCAGTGCGCACTGCAAGCAGGGCCCTGCAGGCAGGGCTTTGTATGGGGCCCTTAAGTGCGCCCACGTGTTCATCTGTCAAAATGTTAGTTTTGTTTTTATTTTCTTTAACAAAGCCTAGCTAATCCCTCAAAAATGTGAGCCAAATCCACTCTCATTTCCATTAGAGACAAACTTATTAAAATTAAAACTTGAGAAACGTCAGCTGGCTGCAAATGTGTGGGATTTTATATGTGTCAAATCGATTTTGACATTAGCGCTTTCACTGCTCCACCTATTTGACTAAAGCACTGATAGCAGAAACGATGACGTCATCAATGACGTAAGGCGGTGAACGAGCGAGTGCTTTAGAGCACGCTTTAGCAGTACGGATTAAAACCTGCTCATGAGCTTTGTGTGCGGTTTTAGCGCGCTAATAGTCGGTTCAAAACTTGCTCGTATTCACTCGTTTAAAATGAAGTAGTGCAGCGTGTGCGAAACGTCAAATTCATAAGACATTTGTCATCAATCTCGTTTTCGAGAGATTTTTTTCAACTTTTTTGGGGTTTTTAGATTTAATTATCTTATCGAATAATCATTATCTCTCAATAATTTCTTAAAACGCAAAACAAAATCAAAATTTTAATTTTTCTCAGTGACATTGACATAAGCGCGCTCTAGTCTGGTTTAAAACTGTATTCGACGAATGCACGCATATAGAAATGAACCGACTATATTCAGAGAATGTGATGTGTGCGTTGAATTCAAGAAACAATCCGTAGTGTAGGTCAATTTGGACCGACTTAAGCGCGCTCACAGTGCTCTAAAGCAGTTTGTTAGCGCAAAATGGAACGCACAGCTTCAGATGACGAAATTGACGAACGAAGACTGACATATGATTTAAGGGCTCACTCACAGCCCTGAAATGCAAGGTCATTCACGGCCTTGCCTTGCAGTCCAACGTGCAATGATTTGTGCTTAGAGCAAAGATTTTGGAAACTACGCCAGGGGGCAGCGTTTTTCTTACGTCAATGGCTTAGAGCAACGCGTCAAACCGCGCAAGCCCGTTCTTTGCGCGCGAAAATCGTGTTACTCTATGGATTTGTGTGAGCTGAAAGGGCCCCATACAAAGCCCTGCCTGCAGGGCCCTGCTTGCAGTGCGTACTGCCAATCGTGCCGTGTGTGGTCTTGCAGGGCCGATGTAACGGCGATTTTGTCGGCCCTGCATGCCCACACAAAGTACGATTGGCAGTGGCACTGCAAGCAGGGCCCTGCAGGCAGGGCTTTGAATGGGGCCCTAAAGGGCCCGCATCACCGCGCAATCCGGGCTTTGCGCGCTAAAATCGTGTTACTCTATGGCTGAAACTAAACAAGTTAAAAATATTTACGTTTGCAGATGACACAGCTCTCATATTTCATGGCAAGACTTGGAAAGAGGCTAGGACTGAAGCTGAAAGGGGACTTCAAATTGTAGATTTATGGTTACGTATAACTAACTTACTCATAATACCACCAAAACCAATAGATCTAGAGCCCAGGCAGATTTTGGTCAGAAACATAAAGTAACTCTGGAAGGTTTATAGCTGAAAAAAGAGTACAATTTTTTTAAATAAGTAAGTTTGTTCTGAGAAAGCAGATCGGTCACTGGATGTTTCTAGAGCGTATAGACAAACCTGAAAAAATGGTACCTGGCAATGAACATAAAGAAACTTAGGTAATTGCGTATTATAAAAGTAGCCTCTTAGGACAATACCGTACACATTTTCTTTTTTCTCAAATTAACTCTGAAACCTTCTAGAATCGAAAGAACACATTTTACCTGTTACGAAACGTCCATTCTGTCTGACAAGCCGAATCGGCCATCAAACAGCAATCAGACGATTTTTATAAGGGCCGATTTTTTTATTTTTTTTAAACTTCCCTAGTCGCTGAATAGATGGCGCTGAACTTGGTAAGTTACTGCAAGTAACGGAACGTCACGTAATTTTTTGATTTTTTCACTTGGATGTAATTTTGAGATCGTAAAACGAAACGTACATAAAGATGTCATCATAGATTTATTACTTCGCGCGTGGCGCTTTTTTTAACCAGGTGTCCGTCTTCCCAGCAAGCCTGTGCGACATATGGCCAAGTGGCATACACCAAAATTTAGTGTAAATTGGTTCATTCTATCAATAAAGTGTCAGATGCAGTGCATCGAAACTGACGACACTACGAGCTGAAAACTTTGGGTGGCTGTAGAGACGTCTCGTCAGCCAGCCCATTCTATACAGGAAAATCTACGAAGATTACATAAAAGCAAAATAGTTCTACATTTACTGCATACCTAGTGCAATTGATTGTAAAAAAGCCGAATTGAAAATGTCCATATGATAGGAGCACTTCAACAATAATTATGGCTGGCTGAAGAGACGTTTTCCCAGCCCGCCCAGGTGATATCTCGGAACATATAGTAGGTAGGAAGATGAAACAAAGCTTAATATTTACTACCTACTCGGAACAGTAGGAACCAAATATTTCAACATCCTAGCTCCACTAACTTTTGAGATAAATGTATTTTTTCATGGGCTTGCTGGGGAGACGTCTCGCCAGCAAGCCCATGCTGTACCTCAAAAAGTACTGCACGTAGAATTCTGAGCAATATACCAATAGAGAGTGCATATTTGATGCAATAAGCACCAAGAAAAGTGAGTCCTAAGGTTTTACGGTTTCGGTGCCAGAATCAAAAATCATTTTCCCGCCGAAAATTTTGAATGCATGCTGTGAAGTGCGACGTTGCCGTTCTGTGCAATTCTAAATGTTGCTGTTAGAGCATTCAATAATCAATCTTGTGTCCTTACACTTAAGAGGTACTGTAAACGCACGTGTAGATTATTTGTAATTTGAGAATAGTTCGGGAGATGGTGTACCTACTTAGTAAAAGGTTAATTGGTTAACAAGAAGTTTTTATTTATTTGTGGACTACATATGGAGAACAAAAGGGATAATATGTATTTTGGCTCACGTATTTATTTAATAAATCAGTTTTCTTAACTTATTACCTACCGGGCAATTTAAGAATACTTTAAAAATTTTAGTTTGTTACAGAGACCATTTAAACCTACATCTCCTCCTAGAATACAGTTATCTCGGTTGCTAAAAAGCGATGAAGGGACCGGTTAGTCTTCACGTGAGAGAAAATACATATTATCTCTTTCGTTCTTATCATGTTGTCCACAAATAAATAAAAACTTCTTGTCAACCAATCAACCTTTTACCAGGGACTATACATACAACTGGACTGAGTGCCATGTAGAAAAATTGTGCTGACAGCAAGTCACATAAGATACCGCGGTGTCCCTTTCTAAAAAGGGTGACAATGATATTCTTAAGATTGTGGGAAACAAACAGGGTATCGTATCGAAATAGAGCCAATTAAAAGCATACTACATTATAAACAGTGTTTTAATATTTACAGGTAATTATTAAAAAACCTCACGTCAAAACAGAAAAATATATGATATTTACATACCTACAAATAAGAAAAAATAGCACTCGCCCATCAAAAACAAGTTATTTAGGTGTTCGTGCCTTCGCTTGAACCATATTTGAGATTACACTCCCGTATCTCAGCCCGTTTCACACAGATTTCATATCTTGCAGCGCCCTCTGGCGACTATTTTGGTTACTAAGGTCCCCTCCCCACGCCCGTCACAAGCGCCCGTCTGTTCTTTGATCAGTACGCTTTTGTATCTCAGCCGAGTAACACGTGCCTAGTGAAATATTTTTTTTTTTTAAGTTTTTCTGTTGTGAATTCCGCTCGGACTCTTAGCCCAGCGACGAGACGCAGCTGCCTCTATTAGGCACCGTCATTACCGAAGTCATTGTAAAATGATTTTTCGTGCAGCACTGTAAATTCCGCTCGGACTTTTGGGTCCAGTGACGAGACGCAGCTGCCTCTCTAGGCACCGCCATAACCGTCGTCTCATTGACCGACGTATGTTGCCACATACGGCTGCCTCCCTTAAGCACCGTTATTGTAAATGCCATGCTTTCGTGACACGACGGGTGTCGCTTCACGAGACAACGTGTCGCTTCACAAGACGACGTGTCGCCTCACGAGACGTCATGTCGCCTCACGAGACGTCGTATGTCGCCTCACTCATCGACGTCGTCTCACGAGACGACGCATGTCGCTTCATTGACCTGCGTCGTTTAACGAGACGACGCGGGTCCGGCGTCGTCTCACGAGACGACGCGTGTTGGCTCATGACACGGCAAGGAACAGTGGCCAGTTTTGAAACTAATCTTACAAGCCGATCATCATCATTGCCCTAGCTTTGTTCTAGGCGACCTATCCTAGGGGTTTTGACTAGAGCACTGGTATTCTCAAAGAGCGACTGCCATCAGACCTCTGCAACCCAGAGGGAAGGTAAACCAAATCAAAACCTAGACAGGGTTGTATAAGGCTAATGGCCAGCCTGGATGTCAGAGCCCCAATCCGTCAAATGGCCTCTGACTTGGCTAAATTACTATCATTGACAGGCCGGGATCAACGGCTTAACGCGCCACCCAAAGCACGGAAACGCTCTAGTTGTTGTGCCACAATAGTCTAGCTATAGCGATCTCCCGTCCGGGTTCTGACCATGGCCCACATTGCTTAACTTTCTTGATCAGAAAGAAAGAGTAACTACCACTCGACCACGAGCGATTCTCTTACACGTTAATTACAGAACATGGCAAGTACTTCCACAGTAATTATGGACGGTCTGCAGTCTAAGTGGCCTATGCATGTTGCCTCAATCAATGATCTTTGTCGCCTAACACAAAACCTTGTTGTCAGCTAATGGTCATCCTTTCATTTTGAGATTTATAATCAAACAGACCAGGGCAAGCTAGCTTATCTCCGCTAGAAGCTATTCTCTCTTCAAACAAAATCATTTGTTTTGATGACTTGGACTTGTGAGAGGTCAGATAACCCGGTGTTCTTAAAATTGAGAGAACTTTATGTAGTTAATAGCATCAGACGTTACCTTGCGAAATTCCATTATTACAATTTATGGAAAATATGTAGCAACCTCCAAAATAGATGCCATGCACTCACTTTTTACCGCTTGCTTGTCCGCAAATAAATGTGTAGGCAACAAACAAACAACAACACGACAAGAGAGGTAATTTATTATTAAAAAGTCACTTCGTAACCTCAAAATTAAGAAGATATTTTGTTGCCTCAAAGGACGTTGTATCCAGAGTAGCACAGTGTGGCGCTTCAAAGCCGACACGGTTCATACTTAAACCACACACTTTTTATCCATATGAGAGACGAAAAACAAAATATTCTTAGCCACTTTTGCCAAATTAATTGTAACGTATCCTCCCTTCATTCCTTTGTTCTTACCGACAAGCGAAAAATGAATGTCTTATACGTGGCTTACAGAACGATTCCTCGACAAGTTGGGACATAAGTACTAATAAGAAAATATGAATTTCCTTATCCCCCCACAAAATTATATCTTTGCTTGAATGGTCATGATGATTGATGTTAATAGTTTGTGAATAATAATAACACAGCACACCTACCTTGGGAAGTACGTTCCCACTTTCTTCTGGTAGATAGAATGAGAGGGGGGGGGGGGCAATAAAAACTACCAGTCCAACAAGGACAGCCTCACTTTCAGCGAGGGGAAGAAACGGTTTCACCTATCTGCTCCCCGTCTAAGTGAATTTCTGTAAAGTGAAACTTACAATTTTATTCACAGCTGCAGCCTGATGACAATAGCTACACAAAATACTTATTCATTATTCACGTCAAATTTATTTTAAAACTACTTCTAAACGTTTCTTTCTTTATTGTCCACAAACGCTTACATACAAACAAAGAGTAAGAGGTTATTACAGCGCGTTCAGGAAAAGTCTGTCTATGACGGTTATTTTCTGCGTATGGGTGACAGGCGGAGAGTCAATGAACGATCCGCTCGCCCCTGGGGGGAGCCGCGCTCACCCCCGTGACTCTTGACTTCTGCCCATTAACGGTCACAGACGGAGTTATTTTGCACGCAGTATACAAAGACGAGTTTAGCTAATAAATCTGAGTTCCTGCCAGCTTTCCTAAGCTTACTTGTTGCGTGATAGCCAGTAAGCGTATCAACACTTTCTAGTCAAAGCAGGACAACCCTGAAATCAAAAGATTTTGGCCTCTGAGATGATTAAGTCTCCACTAACCAAGAAGACAACTGTGACCTTCCGAAGCACAAAAAACGCTATAGCCACCGCAGTTAACCATACCCAGAACTTATGTTGCGTAACTTTCTTTATTTGTAAGGAAAATTCATCTAAGCTATAACCGTTTCTGTGAATATGATGCTATTATTCACGAGTCGCAAGATTAAATAATATTGCACTTAAAGACTAAGACAAGTACACGCAACTTTAGCTTCTCATGTCAAAAAGCTTCTTAACCATCGTTTTGTGCTTACAAAAACAGTATTAAATTATCCGATGCCAGGATCTAGTAGGTACTTTCTTCACCAAATTTTGGGCATTTGACGAAGGCTTTTTCCAGCAAGTAAATACTGAACATACAACTAAAATGTGTTGTTCTTTCGAGCCGATTCTGGCGTGATATGTTTAGGCATACTTTATTGAGCAAACAAAATACTCCACCACACATGACAGGCAGCCAGCACATTGGTGGTATTGTAAAGGTCATTGTGTAAGAAAAAGTAGGTAACTATCGCCAATATAGACCTTTTGGACCTTATTAACAAAGCTACAGGCTTTAGATAGGTAACCAACATCTTTACAGCTGGATTTGTGATATATTACCTATAGTAATGTTTATTTTGTTCCGGGTCTTAGCCCGATAATAGTTATTAGGCAAAATAAATTACCTTATTATTTCCGACGTTTCGGCTGCGTTGCAACAGCCGTGGTCACGGGTAGACTGAAGAGAGGTGAACTACGTAGATATTATTGTGAGGGTAAACTAAAATTGTTATTGTCTCGCACAGGAAAAGTGCAAAAGTCTAAAACAAACCTTACCTATAGTAAGCTAAGCGTCAAATCATTGCTATTGAGTAAGCAGATGCAATCAAGTAGGCAGCAGTAACTATTTACTTCTTGCTTGTATGAGTTTTCAGATCCAAAAGATGATGTCGTAGATCGAGGATCTCTTGCAGATGCCTCAGTCAACCTTACCCAGACTTATGTATTTGCTAACATTAATCAATAGCTATATTTCCCAGATGATGCTCACATCCTAAGTGCAACCGTACAAAGGGGAAACACCCATGCTAATAATAATATCAGGACTATCTGATAGCTATCACGACTTGCTAAAAGTATTTGAATTCGGCCTGTTAGAATTGACAAATTATTGTTAAATCTGCAATAATGTTCATATTTAATTTAAACTTTGCTTCGGTTGCTCTGGAGTTTAGTTGCTCTGTAGTTCAGTAGCCTTTTTGCATTGTCATAAATGCACTTTTTCAGTTTGACGCATACCGTCTAGAGCACTTACCACCGCAAACAAGTCGGATGCTCAGACTGGTTGTAATCTGCAAGCGATACCTAAGTAACTCTTACAAGTTGTGAGTAAAAAGTTTAATATTCCAAAAAATAAACAATCAAAGAGCTGTCGTAAGAGAAATTACATATACTGCATATTTACATACTAAGCTGTAATATACTATTTTTCAATCACTCATTGTAGGTAATAAGATAAAAGAGCCCTACTCATCGTCGCAAAGCGTCTGGTGTAGTGACTGATTACTGAACGCAGGAAAAACTTTGAGCATTGATGAGAGTTTCAACTCCTTCCAAGAAAGATTTGACAGGTCAACAGATTTATTTGTTAGCATCATCTCGAATTGCCTGCAGTTTTTCAATATTTGCTGTTTGTAGTCTTACAATTATTCGAAATTATCTATACAATTTATTATTATTAGTATTAAAAATAAAGTATTGCTACCGTGTGCATTGTGCAACGCTAGAAAATTTAAACAAGAAAATGAAATATTTAGATTTTCTTTTACTAATTTGTTTCGTGAGTCCCATTTATTATGAAGAAAGTTTCGACAAGACTGTTTGATTAAATTTAAAAATACTTATTTAAAATTCTTAAATTAACTCTGTTATAAATTACGCATTAAAGACAAATTTTACTAAATGAGACAGGTCACAGTACGCCCGCCAAAGCGCCGTCAGAAGTTAAACACGTCTCAAATATGGTTCAAGCAAAGGCACGAACACCTAAATAGAACCGTTTTTCCCCCGAAGGGTAAAAAACGGATATTTAGGTTTCTGCCGAAGCTTGAACCATACCTGAAGGCCTTGCCGGCTTAATTTAAAGGTACTGATCAAAGAACAGACGGGCGCTTGTGACGGGCGTGGGGAGGGGACCTTAGTAACCAAAATAGTCGCCAGAGGGCGCTGCAAGATATGAAATCTGTGTGAAACGGGCTGAGATACGGGAGTGTAATCTCAAATATGGTTCAAGCTTCGGCAGAAACCTAAATATCCGTTTTTTACCCTTCGGGGGAAAAACGGTTCTATTATGGACATGAACATCTCCACATGGAACAATTTAAAAATGAAACTGATTTTACTGTGAGAAAAATACCACACATTGTGGAGATTTGCGGTTTGCTTAGTAGATTTGAACATACAAGTGGACGTCGACTGTCAGAGCTACTAAAAAACAGACGAACAACAGCCAACTATTTAAACCAACAAAGCACAAGTACAAAAACCCACTAAAAACCAGCTACACTTGCTACAAAAAATACAAAGAATAAATAAAGGAATACAAAGATAAAAATATAACATCAGTAGGTACAGAAATATTTAACACCATAGAAAAAAATATAAATAAGGGTGCTAAAACTTTGAAAATAAAATAAAGATAAATAATAATACTAAAGATACCAAAAAATTAAAATACTGAAATACAGAAAATAAAATAAGACAAAAAAAAACTAAAAGCTGAAGAGGAATTCATACGTATCATGCAATTTGTGCCAAGTTTTTTTTTCGGAATTCGGTATGTTATAAAGGTTTTAGAAAACCAACGCAAGCAAGGAAAATAAACAGCAATCAACAAAATCCATTAACGCTAACGCTGAGCCGTATCTGCTCCAGCAGCTACAGATGTGAAATTTTGTACAGAGATTTGTTGCACGTCAAAACAACCCACTAAGAAAGGACTTTTAGAAATTTGTCCCCAAGGAAGTGTTAAAGGGATGAAACTTTGTATAAAAGGCCTACAGTTTTGACGTGACTTACCTACTCATAGTAAAAAAAAAAATTGAAACAGAGAAGGTACAGCCCTCTGTTTCAAAACTGCTCGATCTTTATTTGGCACAAAGTCTTCTTTTTTAAAATGATTGCTACATTAAGTTTAGGATTATATTTTGTACTTCAGTAGTATCAACATCAAGAAGTACAAACGAATTTTGTGGAATGACATTTGTTTTACAGGTTGTAATAAAGGGGGAACATTGGGCGATATACGTCCAGCAAGGTTTTTACCTACATTTGCAAAAAATGTGTTTACATCATCAATCGACGCCTGTTCGGTACCTCGAGTAGTCAATAATTCCTGCGATGAAACTTTATCCTTTTGCATATGAGTTACATTTTTTATTGTGTGCAAGAGCTCTTTTGAATTATTTTTAGCTTGAATTAACTGATCACGCTCATACTGTCTTTTAATTTTCTTTAATAAATTGTTACAGAAGTTTCTGTACCTTTTGTAAGTTGTTTCTAATATCGTATTATTTTTTGTGTTTTCAGTTTTTTGTGCATCATATCCCTATTTGTAATACAACGTAACAGCCCATTAGTAAGCCATGGTTTTATTAATATTTTGGAGCTTGGAATTTTTATGGTTAAGGTATTTTTTGTTATGACACGTGAAAAATAATCAATAAATAATTGTGTAGTTTTGTTAAGATCTGTTTCATTAAAAATATTAGAAAAGGTAATTTCTTGACATTCCTTATAGATACGATCCCAATTAATTTTCTTTGTAGTCGTCGATAAATTAATTCTAACATTTTTAACACCTGAACATAATAAAAAAATATATTGTCCTAAAATGACCAAAATAGACGACATTTTGACGGATGATTTTGTTTGACCAATACAGTACGGTCCTAAACTGACCTATAATGACGTCAGATAGACGACCGGTTCCGCCCAATGCAGTACCGACCCTATACTGACCAAAAAATGACGTCAGTTTTACGTAATGATGTACTTTTTTCGTCGCAAACGTCACCTTGCTACCTGGGACGCGAGTGATTCATGGCCATCGATTTAAAATGTCTTTCATTCAAGAGTTTATACCATGACTTCTAGAAAAAAAAAGATTTAAGTGAAAATATACATTTAAGGAGGTTGTGTAGCATTGAGATGGAGGTCTAATATATTGGTGTGTTCTGAATTCAAACACCAAAATAGTGATTAAAAGTGCTTTTTATTATTTACTGTTTTCAGTGAATAAAATAATCTTTTTAGAGGGGTAATGGTATAATAGTAGTTTATGCAACTGTCATATAAAACAGGTTATTAAAACACGAGTTTGGGTTTATCACACGAGGCGTAGCCGAGTGTGATAATAGCATCAAACGAGTGTTTTAATACCATATTATATGCAGTTGCGTATACTACTTTATCTTCACTCATGCAATAGGTAGATACTACTTATAAAAAAAATTAAACAAAAGTAAGGAAACAGTAAAGGCAACTTACATTATGTATATTACAGTGCTGATACGAGTCTGAAGAAGCCGCCTTGATATATCCGCTAGGTCTTCTTTGAAATATACAAGCAGAACATTTTCTTAACAAGACATGTTTTTCTTTTCGATTTTCATTTTTTCCCAATCCATTGTAGGTTACGAGTATGTATGTCGTAAAATGTCCTAGACTAATATGGGAGAAGATCATACATAAGTTATTGAGTATGTATCTGTAACTGCAGTATCCTGACTACACCACTTTATCCACTTTTCCAATAAACTTTCACACACATTACTTTCACGGGCACAAAATACTTGAAAAAGGTAAATATTTGAGAATGGCGGCAAATCTCATATCTATTTCCAAGTCCTTCTAATTTCAGGCTGCGCGCGCATATTATCCACCAAAGATGAAATAATTGTAACTATAGTAACTGTTACTCTAACTGCTCCAAAATAATAGGTTGTTTATGAGGTACACTTTGTAATATGCTGCTGATATTTGACAGCTACTAAGAAAAACTGCTACATTTATAACCGGCTCTCTAAAAGACCTTATATTCAGTCTTCTTTAAAAAGGTTTAGGTTCAAGAAGAATTTTATCCAAGTGTTATGTAATGATTAAAAAGTTAAATTACGTAACACCGTTGCAAAAATTTTCATACAAAAATCGTTACGGAATGGTAACTTTTTAATTTTTTATGCATACTCTGCGTAATATTCAGCCTTATGTATCAACTTTTTGAATCATAAGTCAAAGATTACGACATGAGTGTAGATAAAATGTTTTTATACCATTTCTCCTCTTAAAAGATTATTTTATTCACTGAAAACAGTGAATAAAAAGCCCTTTTAATCACGATTTTGGTGTTTGAATTTAGAACACATCAGTATATTCGACCTCCATTAAGAGCAGCGACTCAACATTAATTTTCAAGAGGAGGACAGCAACTGGAGGCTTGGAGGGGCATACAATAAACAAGTACCTACCAGGAGAGCATAAATATAATAGAGGTGGTCAGCATACGGGGTGGTCAGCAAATTAAGCTGTATTCTAGAAAATATGATGAATGTTCATTTTATGATATTTAATTAACTAATCAACAATAAATTTGTCATTTAAGTAACAAGATATAAATTTTTGATGGCTGTTTGGAAGTTTAGTCTGTACCTCTTAAATACGCGTATAATCTGTGCCCGCTAAAAAGAAATAATGCGATGCGCGCCGTATTACCAAATATTTGTTTCAAGAATATATTCGACCATCTCAATGCTATACAACCTCCTTAATTGTATATTTTCGCTTAAATCTTTCTTTTTCTCGTAGTCATGGTATAAAGTATAGTATGCAACTCTTGAATAAAAGGGATTTAAATCGAGGGCCATGAATCACTCGCGTCGCTCAGGATTCTAACACTTGAATCACTCCCTGCGGTCGTGATTCAGTCGTTAGAATCCTTCACTTGCTCGTGATTCATCTCTGGCCCTCGCTTTAAATCCGTCTTTTATTCACTAATTGCATAATATACTATTGTTTGTGGCAATTTCGGTTATTGCGTAGGCCCAAAAAAAATTGTCTGATTGTTTCTCTCAAAATATCTAGCCAGCTATACTGTGTACAAAATAATTTTGTCTGTGACTGTTAGTAAAAAAATCTGTCGCGGGGGTGAGCGCGGCTCCCCATAGTTTTCTGCCTGTCACCTATGTGCGGAAAATAACCGCCATAGACAAACTTGTTCTGAACGCTCTGTACGCACAATGGTTTTGCACGTCCAGCGGTGAACGATGCACGATGAAACAATTAGTAATATATAATAGGCTATGCCATACTACTGTTTCTTTTTTTCACACTACTGCGTCCCTCCCTGGCTCCCTGCTGGACGTGCAACGATTGTTCGTAGCTCGCTTTAGAAAACTAACAACGACCATGATCACAACGAAGACATGCGGTCACCGTCACAGGCCAAGTATCTCACACATAACTGTAATTTGCTAATGCAAATTTAGAATGGAGTCATTTTTAACACAGGAAAGACTGATGCACCGGACGCGATCTACAACAACGTAGGCTGGCACAATCCACAAACTACTAAGGGATACTAACGCATACAAACTACTAAGGGATACTAACGCATCAGACGGGAATCTCCTTTATGTCAAAACTTGCTTTAAGAATGCCAAGGAGGTTTGATGCCCTCATCAAATCATTTTGACAACTCGTTTTTTTTATTTCTACTGATTTGGAATCTTGCTTCCCTAGTTTGACTACATTTATTTTTTGAATATGACACTAGTCTTTTAGGTATCTATTTATTTCGCTTTTACTTTTCTTAGTTTTAAAGGAACAACAGTAATAAAACAACAAATGTAGATTTAATTTTATTTATCTTATATAAATACTATACATAATATTTATTGAAAGTCATAGCATGTGGAATACAATGCAAGTAAAAAATCCAAGAGATAATCGAAAGCATAGTAAACAAACATTTACAACAAACCAAACAAACACCTCGATAAGATTTTTCTTTAATCTCATGATGCATAATTACGTAACAACAATATTTTCACCGGAATCTCTTTAGACGGTCGCTTGATATACAACTAGGCAGAAATATCCACAATTTCACCACTTTATTATATTTTGTTGCATGTTCTAACCTCAGGTTCTAACTTCTTGACAATATATGCGTTCACAACGATTCCTTCTTCTTGCTTCTTCACAACGAAAAACTTGGAGCACACTATGTCGTGGAGAGATTTTATATTTTAAAATGCAGATATATTTGGTTTTGAACTCGTTTCATAATTTAAATTCACAACTATTTTAAATGCATTTTTACGCAGCGATGAAAGCAGACATTTTTTCATCTCTGCAGGATTCTTTCGCAAGCTTCTTACATTTTTACTTTTTAAAATAACGAGGGAAAGTACTGTCAATTTGAG
This sequence comes from Athrips mouffetella, assembly GCA_947532105.1. NCBI lineage: Eukaryota > Metazoa > Arthropoda > Insecta > Lepidoptera > Gelechiidae > Athrips > Athrips mouffetella. Next base: position 21,770,527 of record OX383964.1, on the reverse strand, counting down.
TAATAAAGGGTCTTTTGTCTATTCCTGTAATTTAAATCCATAGACTATATGGCGAGTTTTTCATGTATGAATCGCCCGTGGCACAATCTATGATTTAATTTACAGGGCTTTGTGTGGCAACATCCTCTGCAGCAATAACTGCAAGCAGGGCCTTGTATAGGCATAACAATTTTTTTTTGAATATGGTAACATTTGGTAGTCACGTGACTCAGTCAGGGTTTTGCAAACGGTGAGTGGAGTGCCTTGTCATCAGTCCTTTGAGTTTTTGGATGATTTTCTTTGGAATTCTTATTCAAAGTGAGTAATTTTATGAAGAAAATCAATTGTAAAGCATGTACTTAACTTTTGTGGTGTTTGATTGTGTTTGTGACATGTGCTTTCGTATGACGAAATTGTACCTTGTTCTGTGACCAGTGATATGACGCCATTTTCTCCGTGAATGCCAATTAGTAAATTCTTCAATAATTTCTTTGTTTCTGATCTTCTACAAGACAAAAGCTTACAAGAGGATTTATTTCAAGAACTTTCATCTGCATGCCTTTGGGTTTTTCACATAGTATGTATGGTTATAGCTAAGAAGTGCATGACTGCATTTCTATTCATTACGCATTTTTTGCATGGCACCTTCGTGGAAGGCGTACCTGCTGAGCTGTTCCCTTTTAACCTTGTGTAATAATTGCAGCAAATTTTGCTCTTTAACATAAAATCGTGTGTTTAATTATTGGGCCTAACATTATTCATTCAAGGTGCCTTTTTTTTCTGAAATAAGTACACTCACTTCCTGCTATGAAGTAATGGTACAGTCGTGTTTTCCAAGTATTTATTTGTGATAGACATGCAAACATGACGTCCTATTTTATAATATTAATGTAGATTCGATGTTGAAATGGTACAAGCCAAGATAAGAGTTGGCAGTTGCAACAAAGGGGCTAATGTTATCCAAAACTGTACCACAGTAAATATATAACCTAAAGCAGTATGGAAACTCGGGCCTTTTTTTGAAAAAATAACTATTCTGCGTCGGAGCGTCAGGGTTGTAACCCAGAATTTTTGAAATAAGAATTATGATGAACTGTGTTTCTATCAACTTTGTTCTAGCAAGTTTTCGTACCGTAAAACTAAACAACTTTCCGTAAGAAGTCGAAATACGAAATAATATTTTTTTATGTTCAATTGGCAATAGCATTAGAAACTGCGTCAGCCGATAGCGCGTTTTGTATGGGGGGAAATTTTTTTCGTCTTTCGACCTAGGTTCTTTACTTAGTCGCCTTTTATTACACAAGGGCAGATTAAGACACTTAGTCGCCTTTTATGACACAAGGGTAGATAAAGACACTTAGTCGCCTTTTATCGCACAAGGACAGGGACATACTTCTACTAGGGACTCTATATGTACCTATTTCTTTGTATCATGGTTTTGGCACGCACGACTTACTTCAGTGCGAAAACTGCTTATTTTCCTGTAGCGGTGTGCGCATGTGTGAGTGCGCCAGTTTTGGACGTTTGTTAGGAGTTTCCATACTGCTTTAGCTTATATATTTACTGTGACTGTACCTTGAGACCGTTCCAAATCAGGCAGAAATTTATCTGACTGCAGGATAGCATTATATGACGTCCTTATGTGTGGTTGAGACTGACTGCTGTCAAAAGTAATTATTACCCGTTTTGGAACCCAACACTTCATTCTCAAGTGTCTGAAGCCTTTTGCTCAATGACTCATTCTTTTATTTAAGCTAGTGACTGAAACTGCCAGTATATATTTATTTTAACTTTGCAAGAAGGAGGCTATTCTGCTTTGGGTCAGCAGTCTGTTTTGACCACATATATGGACGTAATTTAAAGCTACCCTGCTGTCAGGGTCATTTCTACCTAATTTAGATATAACATGAAGCTATTGATAACTAAACTTATACCTATAAATCCTATAGTATTACTTGAGCAATATTTGTATGTACAGGGTGGAATTTTTTAATGCCATGTTTTTTTTTTGAAATTACTATAGGTATTGGAGACAGAACAACAACTGCATTCAAAGATTTACGACAGTTGGTTTGCCACACCCGGGAATCGAACCAGCTAAAATCAGAAAAATAAAACACCCCCTGTACTTTAATGGCATCGATCGACAGGGTCAATAATAAGGTTCAGTTTAGCCAAACTTTAGATTATGGACCGTAAATTTGAAAGCTGGTTTTTTTTTAAAGGTTTTACCATGTACCTAGCCTATGTGCAAAGTTTCAAGCTGCGGAAAAGTATTTTAAGAAAAAAAATATTGAAAAACGAAAGCTTCATACATCAATAATAATAGTAAGCCATTTATTTCCTAAGACTAGTTAATAATTTTAAATACAAATTCATTTAAATATTATAATAATTTAATTCACATGCATAATAAATAATATTAAAATATAAATCTCATTCTTAATTATACATATTAAAAAATCTTTATTTTTTTATTTTATCTTAGGTACTTATTTGCCATGTTTTTCCATGCAATGGGATCCTTAGTGAGTCGAGTCCAAGTAGCACCCTCAGTTTCAATAGTATCATCGCTCCATCTAAGTGGTGGTCTTCCTCTCGGTCTGGTTTTGTCCTTGGATACCAATGAAGGATCCTTTCACTCCAACGTTCATCCTCAACTCTCGCGACATGGCCAGCCCACCTCCATTTAAGTCTACAGGCTTGTTCAGCAGTATCACATATTTTGGTTTTTTCTCTAATATCATGTCATCAGACGCTGCAGGCTTGATCCAATCTACAGTTGCTCCATATACGGGTGTTTCTAAGTTAAGAGGTCATGGAGATCTTTAGGGGAGGCCTATGTCCAGCAGTGGACGTCTTTCGGCTGATATGATGACTTCTGAATTACTTTTAAAAGGGCCAGTTATTTAATCGTTATTTTCTTGTTTTAGAAGGTACCAGGGGAGATATCTTGTACAGGGGAGGGACATGGTATACAAAAACAGTATTAAACCTTGCGATTGTATCTTAAAAAAATATATGTTTAAAACCGGCCAAGTGCGAGTCGGACTCGCGCTCCGAGGGTTCCGTACCACCACATAATCATAATTGTATTAGTTGAAATTTCAGTAATTATTGTGCTAGATTTTTTGAGTCCGACACGCGCTTGACCAGATTTTATTATTTGTTGTTATTTAATAGCTTAAGCACTATAAACAGACCAATTTTCACGTTTGTAAGTGTTCCCGTTTTTAAGATAGAGCTAAAATTTAATTACTTTTTTTACTTTTTTATTTTTTTGTATTATTTGTTATAACGGCAAAAGAAATACATAATCTGTGAAAATTTTAACTATCTAGCTATTACTGTTTATGAGATACAGCTCGAACAAAATTATGTAAAAACAGCTGACTTTGGTGGCATCTTATTCCTCTGTTTTTAAATATTTTTTAAAACAAAAAATACAGTATTTATCTACTCAACAAGCTCTAAACAACGATACCCGACTCGATGGGGTAGGTCAAACTTTTTTTACGCTTCCCCCTTTAGCTGTTTGGGAGCCACCCATAATTTTTTACATTTTTTATTTTTAGTATTTTGTTGTTGTAGCGGCAACAGATCTCATTACGGTGCTAACTGTTGATACCAACTACATATATTAGCTCACAAATTGTATCTCCCCTGTACCATTTGTATCTACCCTGGCATCTTTCGAGGCAGGGGAAATATGGCACGGGAGAGACTTTTTTAACTTAACTTGGAATTTACTCCTAAAGTATTTATTGTTTAGAAATCACACGCAAACATGTAAATTTAGGCATATAATTACAGATAACTACTGATGAAATCATTTGTTTAAAAAAAAAAAATCACGAAAATAAGCCTACCAGTGAAGAGACGGCGTTCACTGTTCTTAGCCGCTCGAAATTAACTGCAAGGTCAAAATGGCCGCCAGTCAAACCGCGCGGACTGCTCGCGTGACGCTTGCTGCTAACTTCACGAGTCACTGAACGTTCTCAGGTTAGGTTAATAATGAAGGAATACAAAAAACCAGGGGAGGAGACTTAAAATGCGCGGGACAAATCATGTTGAGTTTAGGTATTCGATGATTAAAACAATGGATAAACAATAATTAGTTATCCTAGTGTATGGATTCATAATATAAACCTATTTTATTTTATTGAGAAGTACTCATTTCCCAACATATGTTTCTTTGGGAAAGTTGTTCAGTATCGTTGACTGAGCACGCCCTTTCAGTTTTCGGTACACCGTCCCTTACACCCTTTATATTGGCAGGTTTACATTTTTCGAACTATATTTATTTTTACTTTCGAGCGGAGCAAGAAAGGTACTTGTATTCGTGAAAAAAAAAAGTTTTTGAAATTTTCTCAAAAATGTGTTCTATATCACTTATACATCATAAAAAACAAGTCTCCCAAAAATGTCCGTCCGTCGGTCGGTTGGTCGGTCGGTCCATCGGTCGGTCTGTCCGTCACGCTTTGGCCTAGCGGCTAAACGAATGGTCCGATTGACATCATATTTGGAATTTAGGAGTTTTATGCAAATCCGTCGAAGGGTTCTAAGTGGTTTCTGGCTGGCTCCACGAAAATGATAAATTGTAATTTTCTCAAAAACGGCTCATAGAATCTTGATGAAACTTTGCATGACCAAGCATCTCCATGTAAGATATCTTGCGCCAGTATCAAATGATCTGTGTAATTTCATATAAGGGGTGTTCCTGTACCACCAAATCGTAAATGTGATTTACCCAAACTTGGTTCCATTGAGTTTAATAAAATTTTCTATATTATTACTCCTGGATTGGTTGTCTACCTGACTGGATATTCTTTATGATTTTTTTGATAAAATTTAGTACAAAGTAGTAGTAAATTTAGTACCAAAAACTGAAAGGGCTTGCTCAGTAGACTAAACTGAACAATAATCCATAAGGAACATGTGTTGGGAAATTAAAAAAATCTCCATGCAAGTATCCTACGGTAGTATCTATTGATCTTTGAAAATTCATATAAAGGGTGTTCCAGTACTACCAAAAGTTAAACATGTGATTTACTCGAAATTGTTTGATGTTTGTTTGTTTTAATGTTTGACAATTTGAATTCTGATATTTCATTCGAACATTTTTTTGGAAAAACGTAAATAAAAGTTTGTATTTCCATACTATGTGTATGGCATTACAAATTTAAGTTTGCGGTTGATAGTTTTTCCTTGAGTATTGCGAGAAAGTAAGTGCAGTGCTGCTGTACCATTTATTTAATGTAATACGTCGATGCGAACTCTTAACGTAGAAACACCCATACACTATAGGTACACCTTCAGTTTCAACAGTCCTATCGGCAGCAACAATCAGTTGAAGCCATGGCGTCGTCAGCTGTGAGTGAAAACGAAACCTGCAATTTTCTCATCCTCTGGTTCTAGATCATGATAAACAAATGGGTACATACCTGTTGTAATACAACTTGCTTTTCAATTGCAACAAATGCGGTTCACTTCTATGGATTGCAATAAATTCGAGTAGGATCTTGCAGTGTCCTGCGGTATTAAGCGACATGTTCAAGAGCGCGCACCTCGCACGCATTTAGTCTAAATGATGATCTCGACGAACTGAACTGCCGATCGCGCGACCGCTATAAACTGTTCAATCGGTCAATCACCACAAACATGAAATTTCCAAAAATCTTCAAAATTTATTGATGTTTTTTGGGGAATAGTCAAATTTGATGGATATAAAATAACATATATTAACAGCTTCATGTTATGTCATGTCTTGAAGTTATGGTAAATATAGTCAGGCAATTTTAGTTTTAGCCTGCTCTTGCAATAAAATTGTACAAAATAATTTTGTGCATTGTACCGATTACTTAGCTGATTTTTTTGTGCTACCTACCAATTCATAAACTTGTAAATAACCTCATTATTTAATGTTCGGTCATTGTTTCTGCTGGATTGTTAACCAGTGAACTTATGACCATGTTACACTATTTATACCAAAGTCATGTATGTTTCCACACACAACTAGGAGGCTAATGTGAAGGAACATTTCCATCCCTAAAAAAACCAAAATGGGCCACAATCTCTTTCTAGAAACTGTGTCTACATTATGCTAGAAATAGATGGAGGCCCATTTAGCCCTTGTACTGTTATATGAGAATCCTACATTGTCCATTAGAGATGAATCCATAGCTACATAATTCAAATGTTAAATTAAAGAAACTGAAATGCTCATTTATTTTGCATTTGTCTATAAATTCATATTTTAGAATTTTATCATTGTGGCAAAGCAACATCAACAGTAATTCTTATTTTTACACTAATTTGTACAGGTTTTGAGTAGCTAGTGTTCCAACAACTCCTACTAATTAGTTGAAAGAGTACTTAAGGTACTCATTGTTTTAAATTTTTTATTATCTTTTTGTATAGAATGGTGCTGGTGACTGCTGAAAGATGAACGAACATATAAACAGGTATCTATTTGCACACATTCCTGTTAAGATTATGTCCATACTTATTTGAGAAATAAACCTGGTGCCAGTGGTGCCTTCACTGTTCTATGTAAGAAGGGCATGAAGGAATTTTGTGTCTGCATGAAGCAGATACAATTTTAGAAAATTCTATGATTTAAATTTTTCTGCAATTTCACTTTTTATAGTCATTAAAAGTAGTGATGGGCCGAACATGTGTTTCACCGAATATGAATATTTAGCCATAGTTTGGTTAAAAAATTACCAAACTGTATATTCGGTAACTTTTACCTAAACTGAACAGCTGCTCTATCCGCGAAACTCAGATCTGTTGCCACAGTATGTGCCTCAAAAATCTCGTCAATGGCGCTGTGAAACCTTTGAGGTTACAAACTCTTTGCTTTTGAAAGAATTAGTTTAAAAGAAGTTTTTACGATAATGTTTGACAAAAGAGAATATATAATAATACTCAAAAGAAAAAGTTTAAAAGGAGTTTTTACGATAATGTTTGACAAAAGAGAATATATAATAATACTCAATATCAGAGTCCGGTGGCAGAGAACAAATAATGAAATGCAATAATAGAACAAAAACCAGTCAAGTGCGAGTCGATCTCGCGTGCTGAGGGTACCGATATACTATTTTTGAAAGCAATAAAAGTTATTTTTAGGACCGCAAAACTAAGTTTGTTTGTAAAAGTTGTTTGCAGATATCTGATAAACTATGCTAGATCGTTTTATTTTTGATGTTATATTTACATAAACCTTCATAGACTATATTTAATTCAGATTTTCGCTTTGCAAACTTCAGAGATAAGGAAATCTTCGGTAGAGTGGTATTTTTTTGGTATTTTTCTTATCAACTTTTAAATAACTTAGGTTATATAACTTGTAAACTAAGAGTCGTAAAAAATAAAAGTATCTATTTTGGAATGTTCAACTGAAGCCCTTTTACAAGATACCCCACTTGACCTAGTCACGACAATTTGAAAATTTTCCCCCGGTCCTGTTTGCGCCCCATTTAAAATAATGATAAAAATATTTTTTTAAATCTTTCGTTTGCAATACAGGTGGCAAGCATATTCTAAATTTAAAGTCGATAGCGTGAGTAGTTTCTGAGATAAAGAGGCGTGACAGACAGACAAACAAGTCGCATCATAAGGGTTCTGTTCTTACCATTTTGGTTCGGAACCCTAAAAAACTAGTGTTTCTACAGTGAATTGAAAGTATTAAAACATTAAACTCAAGGATGTGGATGTTAGTTTTTAAAAAATAATGCCGTCGAACTTTTGACCCTCGCACCGTCCACAGTACACTCGTCAACTCATAGTGGCGTTTCTTACGATTTGAGTTGTATTGTAAGGATGACCAATTTCTAGTAAAGCTCTGCCACTTTGCATGGGTGTTATACAGTTCAAACTTCGGCCAAAACAATGTAGGAGTTGACAGCGGTCGCCATGACCGAAAACGGTCGGATGATGATGATGACTCTACGTCATTGTGAGGGGTAGGAGGGGTTAAATACAAAACTCCCTGCGCTCTATAAAAATAATCTAACGGATCTATTTGGACAACTAGGCCAAGTTTGGTCAGATTTTTTTTTACTTTAGAAAAGTTTATTACATTTTTTAGTTTTAAAAAGTTTATTAATTTTTGCGTTTGCATGGTTTTTGAGTATCGCGCATATAGACCAATAGAACAACTGATGAACCGACAAACATTACAAAAATTACCTAGATGGGGGTTCTCTTAACTTTATTGCCGCCTGGATCATATTTTCGTAAGAGTACAGAATTGGCGAGTTTACGATTTTATTATATTTATAGATTATAGACAAGCACTAAAAATCACTAATATAAAAAAAATATTTAATAAGTTCTGTCCTAACATAACACTGAATACGAATATTCGGTAAACCTGCCGAATACCGAACATAAAACAAATATTCGGCCCATCTTATTATTATTCTTAACTTTAGTGCGCCTGCTTTTGTATTGTATTGTAATCATTAACTATGATTGTTTGCCTTGCTTGGGTGTTGACATGTCGCCTGTGTGTGCTAAAGTTCACCTGTAAGTGATTGAGAACGGCGGCATGGAGATAGTCGGTAATGTTATGTTGGTGGCAGGTGGTGTAACCATTCATTGTGATGCCGGTGGATGCTGACCTTCACTGCACAGACGTGGTGTCTCTCGGTTGTGAGTTGAAGGGACTTCGCACGTGGAAAGACATTTGTCTGGTACGCAACTCACTCTTCCAATATCAGGTATGTATGCTAGCCATACCTACTGCACACGAAACTGCAGGGTTCCATGGTTGAGTTGACTACCAGATTGCATTGCAATTAACGCTAAAGAACCATCTGCAGATTTCTGTGTCATAACGCTAGTTAGCTTCACCTATAACTACTAAAATTAAACACGTAAAAGGTGAGACCATCATACATACATATTTTCCATACCTACACTACATGTTCGTTGAATCAACGTAAAATTAATACCTATACTAAAAATATACGGTATCGTATAGGTACTACAAACTCTGGGTCGTAATCTGTAACTATGTTGAATCGCGCAGAAGCTAGCGATAAAATACTTATACTCGTCGCTCTCACAAGTTCAGTCATTGTTGGTGCCAAGAGAGCACACAGAGGCGACCACGTGACCGGTACTTGTATTCACAGAACTGCGTACCTTTGTAATCCTTCCAAAATGTCGTTTGTTTTTACGCGCTCACGTTTCCTTAACCGAAAAATTTTCACCTCTGTCTTTGTGTCTTTGTTTCGATCTTCTAGATAGGTAATTGTCCCAGTGGATTTGATATCAGATTAGTCACGTCGTCTGTTTACACAAAGTTTGCGGTGTCTGCCAATAAGAAGCATTGTTGTGGTGCAGCAAGGGTTGTGTAGTGCGCAGTTGGGGCCGGTATAAATGTATCGGTGCCGGCGCGTGCGAGGTCAGCGCCCTGGCCCAGGACTAATTCGGGGGAGAGCGACGACTCGCGCCGCGGCTTTGTCTGCGCCCGTCGCCGACGTCGTCGCCGTCACAGGCTGATCACTTGCACAAATAACTTTGTTATACCCGATGTTATATCATGACCTATTCAGCATTATCAATATCATATCTTTTTCTGCCACTGACAATAAAAACAATTGCGCACCGCGCGTTTGTTTGATGCGAAGTGAAATAGTTACATAGGTAGGTATACAAATAACAGAATTATGTACCTATACATTGTACATAGCATCTTAAAATCCCCTTTTTCTTTTGTGACGTAGACGGTCTGTTTGTTTAACACATTCGAAGTTCAATGTTCGTTGACATTCGAATATTGATCCCGGTTTTCACTTTCTTCTTTGATGTCAAAGTGCATTGAGCTCACTAGACTAGATTGAGATAATGAGTATGTAGACTTTCATTGATGTCAATGTTGTATGGTGAAGGCGTACCGCGTGCTGTTTAACACACCATACCTGATTGAGTTTGAAGTAATGCGGATAATAGCTGTTAATAACACGAATAGTTGTTAAGGGTACTCTTAGTGTAGCGTAGGGTATCGATGCAAACATGCGGAATATTCGTCCTCATGAAGACTTATTTTTAGACTATTGACTTAAATGTTCGAAAAATATGAAAATTTCTAGAAACCATTACCAGAACCTTTAAATTGAAATTATTCATTCATACCGCTAACTTACAGTTCATGAGTGCTGGTTGTGACATGATGCGATGACTCAGCCATTGGTTCTTCCACTAGGTTTATCCCTGTTTTGTAAAGCGCGCATTACATTATCCATTCTGCAGAGCACTAGCTGAGCTTGAGCCTAGCTAGAGCGCAGCTAGTGTTCAGTTTGGATAGTGTAAATGCAGCTAGAGATGAGCTTGTGATCTACCTGTCTAACTGCATTTACACGATCCAAACTGAACACTAGCTGCGCTCTAGCTAGGCTCTAGCTCAGCTAGTGCTCTGCAGATTAGATAATGTAATGCGCGCTTAAGTCTCTCAGTTCCGCCAGAGGTATAGAGCGCAAGATATCATGGATGAAAATAATGACGTCGAGCAAGTCGTGCTAATGTATGTAGTGATATGATTTCAAGTGTTGTAGATGGGCGCTCGAGTTGGGCATGTGTTTATCAGCTATAGCGGGCAGTGGCTTGTTTGTATTGGTGAGTGCGTGCGTGTGGTGTGGAGTGGAGTGGTATGACGCGAATAGTTGCAGGCGACGGCGGCGGCGGCGCCGCGCGGGACGGCCGAGCCGAGCCGCCGACCGCACCGCGTTCAGTTCTCGCCAGCAGGCCAAACGCGTCGGAGCTCGCAATGCGAGGCCGTTATCCGCTAAACACATGTGTCATACTGTTTGTTATATTCAACTGCGACTAATACATCTTATCTACGCAGATAATAGTGTCAATTAGTCTGTGCTTCGCCTCCCCCGACACAAAGTGCTTGTGATATCGTTTTTGTGGCTATGAGGCGCTTTCAAGTCGAGTGTAATATCTACGTGGCCATGGGCTCGTGTTCCCACTCGAAGGTAATATTTAGTGTGGCTAGTGACGGTGGTTTGTGAGCGTCTGTGACTCGAGAATCGAGCGTCCGAGAGAAGACGGTGTGCCCTGTTAGACGAGGCTGTTTGAAGGCCGCCGCCCCGACCTTGGGGCCAGAAGGTCAATGGCCCCACGTGTTAACAACTTTCATGCAATTTCTAACATCCCTTGGTATCCTTGTTTGACACGCAGCAAATGTGTGACTAGTTAAGTGAGCGATAAGAGGTGTGGTAAACTCGTGTGATGTGCGTCATTTAGTGAATGTTTTTATAAAATGTTGATGGATGACTTTGCTACTTTTTACACAAGAAATAAATTTTATTAGGTTTCGTTATCTTATGTCAAACAGCAAGCATTACATACAGCATTCCTGCAATGTAAACGTTACTTGCAAATTAAATTTCCAATCAGTTTTGTAGCCTACCTACAAGTAGATACGTAAGTAAAGTAGTAGCTATCATTTACCTTGATAATTTATTTTTATACAAACCTACTAGAATATTCGCAGTAACATACTTATTACTGTATTTATTCATTCATCACCTTTTAACCTTGTGTGGTGTCGTGGTTGCTATCAATTTCCTACTGTCTGTATCTATTAACTATAAAGAGTCTTTAAATTCCTATTAAAACTTCCATGGGCCATGGCTTGGTTATTATGATTCTAATACAACTTAAGTAAATGGCATCAAAATCTAGATGTAATCATAATTTTATTTTTAATAAGATCGCAAAACAAAATTTTAAAGACCCTTTAATTTGTTCGAAATTGTTTGCTGTTCTGTTCCTAAACGAAAATGTTCGAAATTTTAAGACGTAAATTTTCAAACTTAAGCCAGTTTCCTGTTTTCAACTTGTCACGTTTTGGAGTGACTGACTTATCGCCAGTCTCGTTATTCTTACAAAGAATCACGTTTTGACGTGCTCTTAGGAATCCACATAACTGTTACCTAGATGTTTATTAAACTGCAATTGTCATTTTATTAATTTTATTTGGTATGATAAGGTCCTCTTTAAGCAGTTCTAGCTCAATCTGCCCAAGTGAATCCTAGTCTGAATATGTCTGTGCATCGCTAATCTAACATTATCGCCTTCGCCAAATAATACACCTACCGTGGTATCAGTTTCTTGTTTACTTAAATAATTTATTCTTTTAAGGATTTGTATGGTCGGCGTTATTGAGGTTATCGTTATGTCATCTAGTTATATCTTGCTGTTTTTGGAGTCTGATAACAGGTACCTGCCAGTAAGCTCGGTGGCTCGACTCTACGCAACTCTAATAATTTGTATGTTTATTGTGTAGTAGCAAAGTGTATAGCTGCGCATTGTGTTTCGAACAATGACTGATCGCAGCTTCCATTGTGGTAAATGTGTCTGAACGAAAGAGATAGATATCTATGTTCAAAGAGCGAATGTACAGCTGGGCTGCTGCGTGTGCGCAATCAGCTGACGGTGTGGCGGCCATCTTGCCGTGTGTGCTTGGTTGTTGCCGCGTCATTATACACGTTTGTGACGCATAAATATTTCCTTTACATGCTAATGTCATTGTCCTGACAATGAGCGTTGTCCTGGTTTAAAAGCACTGTTTGAAAACTGTCTTCTATTGCTTCTTCAATGCCTTTAAGTTACTTCGTTGTTGCAATATCACACGGAAGCTTAGCTAGCGAGACCCTGGCTATGCTATTTTTGGTAAATGACGTTTCCGTTTAGATAAACGATTCATATTTGTAAATTTTGCAAAGAAACCGTGCCAAGAAAATAAGGTTTTTGGCCTCGGTCTCACCAATATTGTGAATATCCGTGTTTACTCTGTTGTCGTCTTGGGTTTTTTGTTTGATAACAAGTCTGTTTTATTTAAAATTTGTATAACTTGTTTTGTTAGGATTTAGCTGATATATAATGTTGTTCTTCGCCTATTGGTGCATATATGTAGGTTATCTGTGCAATGCCTGCAAGATATTCGATGGGTCACACTTTTCTGGAAGTCTTTCTTTCACTGCACGATTTTTGTATCTGTACCGTTATGGTTACCGTTGATCAAGTGGTCAGACCTGTATTTTGTTTCAACCCGGCTTCTCAAATTCGAGCAAAGACATGGTGTAGAAACTGCGTCATACCTACCATGTGCTATGAAAGTTATATCAACTGACGCCCTAAATTCTCCTCGTGGGAGGTAGCCTAATTTCGTGTTTTGGTTGTACCGGACGCAGTTCTAGCTATATTCACTCTTAGGTTATTTAGTGAGTTTTCAACTTGAAGAGTAAAGTTATTTTTAATCTTACAGATTTTGATTGCAATTATTGTTTTTGTTCTTTTTTCATGGGAGGCAATTGTAGCGGTCGACAGATGGAAGATCTCTTCCAATGGAATTATGTTGTTGATAGGCAGACAGCGGTGGGGGTGCAGCGAGTGGCACATGTGGGCTGGTGAGGTGGGTGAGACGGCACAGCGGGTCGGCAGTGCAGCGCGAAGCGGGTCGCGCTCGAATTGCGTAGCGAGCACTCGGCAAGTGGGTCACCAGGGCACGGCGCACTCACGCCGCTACGACATATACACACATACAGACCACTCGTACATCACTGCTTGGACTATCTTTGAAGATATCTCTCCAGAAATAGCAAAATTGCAATTATGGACGTTGAATACATCATTTTTATTACTTACCCTCGCTTGCTCCGTTACGTCTGTTTCTAGCCTACATATTACAGAAAGTGAAACGATATCGCAATCACTAGTTTGTTGAGTTTTTCACATCGGTCCAGTATGATGGGTAGTTAAGAGTAGTTAATATCATTAGCACCCGACAGACAAACGACCATTGGCGATAATTTGGCAAGCGAGCCTAGCATAGCCATCGTTGTAACGCTATAATTGAACATCACGTTTCCGACTGGGCGGCCGGTCGCCTTGGCATACTTATTTCGTACAATATTACATACCTCCGAATTATTTTCTAGCGATTACTGCTTGTGTGCAATCTTCATGTAGTTAACTTCAAGTTTTGACATAATAGTTAACAAGCTTGTCTATACAAAGACATCATATACAAGTCTGACATATAGACACCTCTTACATTATTGATAGGCTGTCAATAAAGAGTTTCATATTCAGTTTAGTAGCGTGCAAACTGTTCTAAAATCATATGCGTCGAATAGGAATTAGCGTATCATCTGAATACATAGTTATGCGCACATTATCAGGCATTGCCTTGTCTTCCAGTCCTACCATATGTTAGGATAAGGCGCGTATTAGCGGCAGCCAACGAATTAATAAAAAATACATTATGATGATTCACATCGTCACAAGTCGATTAACAAGACAACTCGAAAGGAGAACGGGCTAGCCCTAGCGTCGAAAACTATGAGCAGAGCAACCCTTAATCGAATACCTACGCACGGGCGTTCAAGTAGGTGCAACTAGGTACCATCTGCACTGACGGGGTGTCGAGGGTTAACCCGCTTGCGACTGCTTAATTAACCCGTAGACTGTCCAGTCCGTTGTGGAGGATTGTCCCAACAGACTGTTTCCAGGAGAGATCTAAAGTCTACACCCTTTGTTAATACCATAATAGGTAGGGACATGACCCTCTAATTAATTCTTGCATAAATTTTTCACACTTAAGTCGCAGGAAATAGGCCATACCATCGGTTACACATAATATGTATAGGCACAACAATCAATTAATGTCCTCTGCGCCTAAAGAACGCCCGAACTGATATCAAGAACCACGAATTATGACGAAAGCTTCTAATCAGAACAGCGGATTGGGCATCAAGTGTTTATCACTTTTCTGTGCGTTCCATATTGCGCTAACAGACTGCTTTAGAGCACTGTGAGCGTGCTTAAGTCGGTCCAAATTGACCAAAAGCGTGCTCTAAAGCACTCGCTCGTTCACCGCCTTACGTCATTGATGACGTCATCGTTTCTGCTATCAGTGCTTTAGTCAAATAGGTGGAGCAGGGAAAGCGCTAATGTCAAAATCGATTTGACACATAAAATCCCACACATTAGCAGCCAGCTGACGTTTCTCAAGTTTTAATTTAAATGAGTTTGTCTCTAATGGAAATGAGAGTGGATTTGACCCACATTTTTGAGGGATTAGCTTAGCCTTGTTAAAGAAAATAAAAACATAACTGACATTTTGACAGATGAACACTTGAGCGCGCTTAAATCCATTCCAAATTGACTAGAGCCATTAAAGCAGTGATAGCTTTGTGAGCGTGCAAAATCAATTTGGACCGTCCGTCAGTACTGTATACACTTTTAGCAGCGTTTGTACAATTTGGAACACAGCGTTTGATTGTAATGCGAAGAGCTGTGTGTGACTCTAGTCTAATAAGACTGCGGTGTACATAGCCAACTGTGCCATTATTATTACGATTAAATAAGCAGTATGTGGTGGGCAAAATTATTAATTTGCGTATAAATTTCATTTATTTATTTATTGTACACATAAAAATACAAACAAAACATACATTTAGAGAACGAGACACGACAGGTATTGTTTATTTCAACTTGGAAATTTCTTCCAGCAGACCTAGGCAAGAGAAAAGTGGTTCATTCTAGTGGTTTCCAGTGTATATTTCCTTGTCTCAGCATTTAGGTATGTACCCACTACGTTATCATTAAGCGGTTTGTGTCGTGGCCATTTTTCCTGCAATAGAGGTGACATGTTTGATGGTAATTTTCGAACAAGCAGCTAATTGTTTCTCAGTCGTTATCCACATTGTGCAATACTTTCTCGATTTCTACATTTCTGATGCGAGCGTAAAACGTGATTAACAATTTTTCTTAAGACTGCATCAAAATTCTTTTTATTAGCAATCTAAGCGATATTGTGAGTTGTTCGTGATAATTTCTACTTTCTTGTTCCTTTTTGCCGTAATCGCAATTGGACTTTGATCTGTAAGAAATATATGCATAAACATGTTTACAGTTCTAGAAAAAACTCGAATTTTAAAATGAGGTTATTAATCTTAGTTCAGTGTGTAGCGTGTTTTCGATGATTCTCTCTGTTTTTCTTTACTAAGCGTTAGATATAGTATGTGGGCAATAGGGCTTCGGCTCAGGTGCTGTCTATGATTTGTCTCTGTTGGTCCTGATTTGGTGAGGCAGGCAGGAGGGCTCGTGTGTAGATGCGTGCCATGTGATGCGCGTACGCAGTCCCGGGGGCCAACAGGCGGCGCGTGCACCCCTGTCTGCGTGCGGCGGCGGCGTGGACGGACCGCGGTCGATGACTCTCCCAAGTCCAAGCCCGGTGCTAATGACCTCGCCCGCTACACGCTCTCCACTTTTATTTATCAGTAATTTATTGCAATAATTGATGCATATTTCTTTACTGCTCTAGCATTTCATAATTTGTTTCCACGGCCGCGCGCGTTGTGCGATCCGTGACGAAAGTGTAAATCACCCACCGGGAACTTTATCTATGCCTAGTTACAGTTGAGTGAGCGACGGTGTTTGTATGCACTTCCTGTGTTACTCACGCATTGGTGATATAAATTGGAGAATGTCAACTGGATGTATAAGTCAATCCTTTGCATCCAAGAACAAGACGTTTTGTAAACAAGATAACCTCAACTTTCAACTTAAAAAGTGTTAAAAATGTGGATATTGACTAGCTGTATATTAAGCGATATAAGGCGTTTTTCTGTGCGTGTGTTGTGGTTTGCCTCATGTAATTAAAGAGAAATCTCTTCTTAACTGCAAAATCTTAGTTCACAAAACTCCGCGTATTTTGCGTTTTCGTATTGGTTTAATTGAGGGTTTGAATGTGTTAGTGTGTCCGGTATTCGTTAGGTGTGGTGCTGTGCTGTGAGTGTAATCATATCATGTTATTCAATTCGTCAAGATTTGCTCAGTCTCTTACGAAAAATCTCTGTATGGATGTTAAAAATTATAGATATTTTATGAATGGTCTCATCTCACAAAAAGTAGAAAAACAAGGCTTGGGTAACCAACCATCTCTAGTCCTCGACATTGACACATTTATATGGACACATTGTTTGTCTTTGCAAAGGGTTCTAAACTGTTGTTATAATTATTGCTTGTAGTGTTGAGTGAAGGGCGCGGTCGGCAAGTCGGAATAAAACCGTGATAATGCTATCCTTTTTCGTCATCACAAACACAAAAGCTTTCATTGTGTCCTGGGTAGTGTCCCGCTGCTTGGCAAACAACTCTTATTTATTTCGCCGCTTTTGTTTTAAATAAATTACCCATCTATGTAATTGCGCCATCTTCTTCGGAGTTGGCCTTGTGGTCTTGTGGCGGAATATTCCGTGGCCAACTCTAGTCCACCAGACACAGCCTGTCAATTATTTTTGATTTCCTCTTCAGCTCAGCGGATTTTCTGACGACTAGAATACAAGTTTTCCATTTGTTTTTCCAAAATGAGAATTTTTTTTTATTTGCCTATACAGACCCACTTGCTTGGGTCAGAAGACCTCCAATTATTGCGGTACTGGGCGAATTCCTTCTACACCCCGGCTAAGTCGTCAGGCTAACTATTACGTGGTTTACCCCGGCGGCGATGGCCATCTTGGGATTAAATATCTAATGCAACAAAATAAGTGATATTTATTGGTGGCGCTAAGGGCTCGCGCAGTGTGTACCTACCCTAACAGTAAAGCCCGTCTAATGCTCGCGACCTTGTCGAGGGACACAGCTTCGTTTCGCGGGCGCGTTCCACTTTACCACCAGCTCTCTCTTGTTACGCAAACTTATCGTTATGCATATTATGTTTTGCTTCACAGAAATCGTGTTTCGCTAAGATACCACTTTCTATCGAAATAATCGAATCGATTTTGGTACACGTAGGTATATCGATCGCCGATCGATCCGGGTTTATTTTAAAATTTAGTTGTTTGGTTGGGTTAATACATATGTATCATATTCATTTAATAACGAAATCATAATCATTAAAATGTATGTTAAACATCTTAATCAAGGCTTGCATGATCAAGTTTGATTAACAAAGCTAATCAGCATGAATGTTAGAGTTCGTTCCACATTGTATTGTAGAAAAAATAATCCTTATAGCATTCAATAGCGCTTTGGTTTGGCATATTACTTTATTCTGGTGTTTTAATAAAATTGTGCTGTTTGTTCCAGGGCCCTCTGAGATCCTGACACAGAAAGAATAGCAGCTCACTGGCAAGGAAAGCCACTGCCCTCGGACAGCAAGCCGAAGATAAATCGTACCTAAATTGAACAGTTTGTAAGTGCACCAACACCGTGGACAATACCGTCGGACTGTGTTACGACAAACAAGTGCAATATACTTTTAGTGCAATCGTACTTTTGACATTGTGTAGTGACACGCGTTGGAGTGGAATAACAGTGTATAATGGAGCGTGAATCAAATCCAATGGAGGCTTTGTGCCGGTCCGGCTGCGGGTTCTACGGAAACCCCTCCACGGACGGGCTGTGCTCCGTCTGCTTCAAGGTGGGTCTCTAATTATTTAAACTACTTTTTTTTATTTTTATTTAATGGACGCAGTAACTAAATGCCGACGCTACGTGGTTAAGTGAGGCCCAAGGCTCAAGCAATTGAGCTTTAAGTTTAGGCTGTGTATTAACGTGCCACCAAATTTGAGTAAATTTTTACCAAATACGAGGGCCACACCGAAATGATCGGGAATAGAAAAAAGTACAAAAATAATACAACAATATTTACTTTCATTGTTTTTCGAAGTATTCTCCGTGACAATCGATGCACTTTTGCATTCTATCAAACCAATTATTATAACAGTAATTACAGTCTGAAGTGGATATAGTCGAAACGGCCGATTTGTAAGCTTCGACTGCCTCTTCTGGGCCTTGAAATCGTTGACCACGTAGCATATCTTTAATTCTTGGGAATGTAAAATAATCATTGGGGCTCAAGTCAGGGCTATACGGTGGATGGTCCATTAACTCCACGTTTTCCTGATTTAAAAACGCGATCGTTTTGCGAGCGGTATGTGAGCTCGCATTATCCTGGTGAAGAATGATGCGACGATTCGGATTAATTTTACGAAGTTCTCTTATGACTTCCGGCAAACAAACTATTGTGTACCAATCAGCAGTAACCGTTCTGCGTTCTTGTAAAGGAATCGTAGCCACATGACCAGTTTTCGATACAAACGAAGCGACCATTTTTTTCGACACGCTACGAGAGCGGACAACTTTTGTTGGCTTGACCTCGCCTTCGAAGACCCAAACAGCCGATTGATGTTTTCTTTCGGGCTCATATGAATAAATCCACGATTCATCACCAGAGACGATATTGTAAACTGCATTTGAGCTCCCTCTATTGAACCGTTGCACAGTAGAGCGACATCAATTAACACGAGCCGACTTTTGTTCCTCGGTCAAACGATGGGGCACCCAGCGGGACACTAACTTCTTGACACCCAGTTCATCATGTAAAATAGTTTGAATCGCTGTCATACCAATGCTGAGAGAAGCCCGAATCTGCTCGTATGTCACATGTCTATCTTCTTTTATTGATTGGCGCACAGCATCGATGTTATCTTGTGTTACCGCTGTTTTTGGTCGACCAGTAGAAGGAACTGTCGTGAGAGAGGAACGTCCACGACGAAACTCAGAATACCAACGATATATAGTCGTTTTACTGGGTGCTTCAAGTTCATAAACAGAAACAAGCTCGGCGAGACATTGTTCTTGAGATAAACCTCGACGAAAGTTGTGAAAAATTATGGCACGGAAATGTTCCCGCGTAAGCTCCATTTTCCCCACTGACTTGTCAAATTCAAATGGCTACTACTCTTTTCTTTTTTACTTTTTTTAAAATTCAAAAATGGAATTGTGTTTGAAATAATACTACATGTCATAAACCAAAAAGGTTTTAATCTAATTTATTCCTGAGTATTCTATTCCCGATCTTTTCGGTTTAGCCCTCGTAATATTCATCAAATTTTGTCTACCAAAATGGATGAATGTACACCAAATTTGCTTCTGGCACTTCGCCGGCCGCTGCCGCGGCACGCTCGCTCGGCTCGTGCGTTGTGGTCGCAAGATAACCTAACACAACCTAACCGAACCCGTTACCCAAATTTGGTGTACATTCATCCATTTTGTCTGTGTATTGGGGTATAAAAAATATATTGGAATCATTTAATTTGTTGCCTTAAGTTTATTGTTTACCACCAATCTGAATAAAACAAGATGAAATATTACAGCTGGCGGAATTCCAAGTTATGACTGAATTGACCTTTTTGACTGTTTCGATCGGTACTATGAAATGTTGGGTGTATTGTATACAACGTGTTAATGGAATAAGCGAAACCCTCATACACCCCAACTGATTTTTATTAAAAAAATCCATTCCCGTAAAAAAATATTAAAAAAGTTTTTTTTTATGTAGATATTATTTTAAAGTTTCATCATTGTTCTAGTTTCATCGCTGTTCTAGTCCGCGCACACCGCGCACGCCACGCCCACTTTCCCCGCCGCCAGCGCGCGTATCCACAGTAATGTTTAGAATAGAAGCGGCTAAAATTTAAATAATAAAAATTAAATAAAAATACCCCTATCAAAAACCCGTGAAATTGATTCTACTCTCGATTCTGAACAAACTATTTTCTCAGTTTCGCTTATTCCGTTAACACGTTGTATGTTCCACGTCGCACTGGTTCGATTTCTGAATCAAGCATATTATGATGTCCAAAAAAAAGTGTAATGTGCGTGCCGTCCCGGTACTATTAAAGCCCAAGTCACACTGAGGCGTTAGGGCCAACACACATCGCTCCGGCACGGCGCCGTGCCGTGCTCCGGTGCGGCGCCGGACTACGGTGCCGTAAAAACTCACGGCGCGCGCCGTGGAAATCTACGGCACGGCGCCGTGCCGTATTCCGGTGCGGCGCCGTGCCGTGGAAATAGCAGTGTGGCCAGTCATAAGCTAGTTTCTGCGATTTTAGCAGGATTCGGTCTCTGATTATTTTGACGATTTACGTATGAAAATGACTGAATGTTAGAAAACAATGAATTGCAGCTGCAAGTTTACCTAGTATAAATATATTAAATTTAACTGAAATAATTTCTAATTTGTATTGAATCGGAATCGAATGGAAATTAAATGACAATTATATTGAGATTGAATTGGGATAGGATATAATCTAATTGCAATTGAAGTAGAATTAAATTTGATCGGAATTAAATGTAAATGATTAAAAATTAAATTGGAACAGTGTTGGAATTGAAATGGAACAAAATTGGAACTAAATCAGAACTGAATAAAATTTATATTGGAATTGAATTATTGAAACTTCTTTAGCGGCACTTAGAAAATTTTATACGAGTATGGGGAAAAAATGATAGATTCGCATCCCTGAGCTAAGCCTACTTTCGTATCAGTAAAAATATTCAATATACTTGAGCTACAGGTGTATTAGTTTTCCACCCTTTATTGTAATAATCTATTTGATTTCTTTGATTCTTATATTTTTGCTGGGCATATTTAAACTTTTATAATCACAATTTTTTAAAGAAAGTTATAAATAACTAATTGATTATCCTTTAAACTTTTTGTTCATAATGTTTCTCTTACTATTGCAAATAATTCACTTGCTATTAACTTGACTTAAAGATAACGAAACGATTTTCTGTGCATTTCTTATTTCAAACGCTAACATGCTAGAGTCGCACTGCAAACCGCAAGGGGGTCAGGCTTGCTGTACGATTGACTGCACCTAATATAATAATGTGCTTACTGCTTCTTCATAAGGAATATAGAGTTACGTTCTGTTATTCTGCAAAGATCTCACTTACATGACATATTTGTCAATTTCGAGTGATGCACTGTATTGTTAACTGAGCGAGGCGAGGTCATCAGGTCACGTGTTGCAGAATAGAGCATTGCTGCATCACGCACGTGTCCTTCTATATGACCTGGCATGGCGAGTACTCGACACACATAATATAATTTATAATTATTCGATTAAAACTGTTTAGCTGTCCTATAAATGAATTGCCAAATTCACATTCTAATTATTTAAAACTTTATTGCACTAAGGTACAAATGGCGGGCCTGATGTAACTGAACAACTAAGTTTACCTAGTTTATAGATCCTATAGTTAGGGTTCTCGCTGCAATTTGGGTATATGATTTGCTCATGATTCATATTAATAGGGATGATAGATCAGCTCAATACGAATCGATTTGGTCCTTACAAGTTTTTCTGTGCGTGGCTGCGTTTTAGAGTTAAAGCGAAAAAAATGATAATAAGATAGTAAATAATGTCTTTTTTGTCTGCCTTTGTGGCTCCTGTTTATAATACTTCTGAAGATGTAGAAAATCGAAGAGGCAGACATGCAGGGCTCCTCATTATCACGGGACGAAGTAGTGAATTTTTGCATTTTGAAGAGCTGTAACTTTACGACGTATTTTTCTGGGGTTTTGTACATTGTATTTAATCAAATAGTCATAGTCTGCCAGTTGTATGTTTCATTGTCAAATTTCAAAATAGTTAAAACTTAATTCCTCAAAAACGCAGGGGTGTGGATGTCCGCCAATATTTTTTGTATCTTTTAGAGGATGCTCCTTATCATCAGTCAAAGAGGCAGACATGTGCAAATCATATAGAATTTTGTCCTTCATCACCCTTACTACTACTTACATACCACGTACAGAGACAAATAAAACATGAATAAGAAGAAAAGAAAACTACAATGTTATACAGACAAGTCATTAGGATTAATTTAATCATATGAAATGATCATGATTTAGGGTTCCGTACCTAGAAAGGAAAAAAAATGAAACCCTTATAGGATCACTTTGTTGTCCGTCTCTCTGACAATCTGTCTGTCTAGACCCTTTTTAAAAAGTGAAGGAAGGAATCCAGTTGAAATTAATATCAAATATTAGGGACTATGGACCCCTGAAGCTGTGAAAAAAATCTAATATTATTAAATACTAGCTGGTTTACCCGGCTTCGCTCAGGAAGTTGATATGAGGTTATGTGGTAGTTGGAATAAAAGACTAAACTTTTCACAATGTTCTAGAATATTCCACAACATTCGAGAGTGTTATGGAATGTTCCACCACTATCTGGGATATTCCCGAACATTCCACAACATTCCAGAACTTTCTAGAACGTTCGAACCCACGACAGATCTTGCTTTATACCCAGCTATCAATAGGTAGCTCCAGTCATACAAAAAAGGCTTCGAATGATCCACATTTTTTTAGAATATTCCACAACATTTGAGAGTGTTCTGGAATATTCAACAATGATCTGGAATGTTCGCGAACTTTCCACAACATTCCAGAATGTTGTGGATTGCTCTCGAATACTCTCGAATGTTCTGGACTGTTCTAGAAATTTCTAGAGGATGAAACTTCCAGCCCTATACTATTAAACAAGCAATATTTGTATATACATATATAACGTGTTAACGGAATAAGCGAAACTGAGAATAAAGTTTGTTCAGAATCGAGAGTAGAATCAATTTCACGGGTTTTTGATAGTTTTTTTTCATTTATTATTTAAATTTTTGCCGCTTCTATTCTAAAAAATTCTGTGGATATGCGCGCTGGCGGCCGGCGTGGCATGCGCGCAGTGCGCGAACTAGAACAACGATGAAACTAGAACAATCATGAAACTTTAAAATGACAATATCTAGAAGAAAAAAACATTTTTAAAGATTTTTTTTTATGGGAATGGATTTATTTTAATTAAAATCAGTTGGGGTGTATGACGGTTTCGATTATTCCATTAACACGTTGTATATGTATATATATATTTGTAATAGGTTTCTCGAGTGTTTTTGAGTAATTTGAAAATTCCGCTCTTTAGACAGGAACCTACAGCGCCATCTGTTGGCGAGTAGCATAGCTTGCTCACCCGATGATATTTTATAGTTTAGACGTTGGTTGAGGCGGCTATTATAGAGCGAAGCTCAGTCGACCAGGTAATATCTTCAAAAGCACGCACTCCAGGTAAAAACGGGAACCTTCTTTATGGACGGGAGATAGAGGGCTACCACACCATATAATCCACCTCTTTATCGTAGCGGGACTCATTTCTGAGTTTTAGCGGCACGCACATTGTACACTTTCTTTTATAATATATATTGAATATTGATTACAAGTTTTCTCACAAGTAATCATTACCAATTAAGGTGAGCTCCCGTTTCAAGTAAATTCATATTAAAAAGAGGTCAGATTAGAGTGGAAGGGGAATTTTTAAAATCCAAGCTTGAGTAATATGATTTGGTACAGAACCCTTATGGCGCGAGTACGACTCGCACTTGGCGGGTTTTTTAAACATAGCACGGTTAGGAGCCTTACAGATCTTTACAGACATGATTTCAAAGTCTTGCGTATTCTTATATCTTGTCTTAACCCTGTGCATCTTAGACAACAGGCAACTTTCGTCATTACTACTACTTAAGATGAGACCGTTTTGTAAAGAGCTTGTTGTGAATATAAATAAAGAGCTGTGTTCTTTAAAAGTAGAGAAATAACACGATACTTAGGACTGCTACTCGTATGTTAAAGAGAGATGAATAGGGTCACCACCATTTTAAATCGCGGAATTGTCTGCATGCCGCGCATGCCATACACACGTAGGTACTATCGCGGGATTTGTCACCTGCCCCATTAAAAACTAAGTCGCCTGAAACCTGCAGACTGCTAGCAGGTTCCATCCAGCTTTCGCCTGTTAACGGAAGAGAGAATGCAATTAGTTCTCTTTCTCTGTTGTATGCAAAATTTGCTTTTTGGTCTTCTCAAGGTTTAATTGCTAGTACGGGGCTACAGAATGTTATTTTTTTAGTTCAGGCAAACATCTGCATGGTTGCGGTCAGACGGGAGTGGCGGCCATATTAGATGATATGTTTCAAACTGGTTTGTTATGTATCTCACTCATCTTTACAATTGCCAAATATGGTTTATCTGAATACTATCTCCATGTTTTCACGAGTCCTGAGCAGTCCGGTCGCCCACGTCCTGTTGTATGAATTTGCCAATAGACAGAAAATAACTCTCTCAAATTCCTGGCTGGCCATTGTACCCAAATACAATAGCTAGTCGTCGTTTTCCACACTATTGATAGCAACGCATACAATTAAGTTGTTTAGTTTTAAACTACTAATACATTTACCGAGGTGTACGGTATTATTCACATCCATCACATACTACATAAATCTCTATTGACGCTGAATCCTTTTGAGTACCTAGCTAGCCGTCATTACCGGAAACTGTATTTGCAAGATCACACATCCGGTTATGAATCTCGTGTGAAAAGTAGGCGACGAGGTAAACTGCTTTATTATAATGTTCTCTTCGGTGCGGTGTTGCTACACACAGCTCGCTCGTATCTTAAAGCAATCGGCAGCAGATCTCCTTGGGCGGACGGAAGGTGATGTGATGACCTAGAAACAAACACTTAAAAACGAGATTTTAAAGGTTTCGTTTTCTGAACTAGCTGACTGAAGTACTTACGAAGAATATTTTATGAATTCATTGTTAAGTACCTGGGCGACCGAGCTATGCTCTGTATAATTAAAATATCATCGGGTGAGCAAGCTATGCTACTCAACAACAGATGGCGCTGTTAGTTTCTTGAACGCACTAAAACACGCTAAGAAATATTAAAAAAGACGGTAAAAACGAATTTTCCCAGACATGAGACCTAGCTAGATCGATTTTTTGCGCCCAAAAACCCCTGTATACAAAATTTCATCGAAATCGTTAGAGCCGTTTTCGAGAAACCGATTACAAATATATATACAAATATTGCTCGTTTAATAGTATAGGATAGGATATTATGTTTTAGAAACTACATCTACAATATCATTTATATGCACGTTAAAACTGGTTCTTTTTTTGGCAAATGCTGTTGTAGCCGTGGAGTTTGTCAATTTTCCTTACGAAAGTGTTACGTGAAAACGAACGTTGCATAGCATAAATAATGCGAGCATGATATGCGTCATATCATGCTCGCATCAAATCATTATAATCAACATTAGTTCATAATCACTTTTAGTGTTCAACATCACAACGCAATGTAATGACTTGAATTAGTATGGTACTAACTTACGGTACTAATCAAAAAATCCTAATTTGAATAAAGTATACTTTGACTTACTGCTCCCCATACAAAGAGATTTCATGTTCCCACATACAACTAAAGGAACATTTCCGTCGCTTAAAAAAAAGTAAGTGGGCCTCTGTCTCTTTCTAGCAACAGTACGAGCAGTATGCTAGAAAGATATGTAGGCCCATTTATGCGGCAAGACGAAAGGAAATTTAATCTATGGTTAGGGACGTTTTTGCCGTTTGCATGAACTCTCCAGTTGTATGTTATACTGGGAATATCTTTGTCCCCATAACACAATCAGTAATAATTTTCTAAAAACAAATTGTTTGAAATGGAACGTAATTCCGCAAATGCGCGCTTCGCTATCTTAAACAAACTACGCCACAATTACGCCATCATGTAATTACCTACTTGCAATGAATTATTTAATTTTGATACTGAATGATTAGCTTCTTTTCTTGGTTGTAGATAAAGCATAGTATGCACTGCAATCGCACACGGAAAAACTTTAAACGCTGATACTTAGCAAAATCTGATACGAACAGCCTTGCTAAAAGAAGCCTTGAAGTAAAATGTTCAAAATGAGTTTGCTCGTCACGATTGTTTGCATGTCAATTGAGCTCTTTAGCCATTCAGTTGCACTATGCAATGAATATTTGAGATGCCTTCCAATTGTTCATTTCTGTGGCGTCGTTGTCGCGTACTTTATGTAATATCGTGGTTAGGGTTATTTAGTACCTATTACATATAAGTGAGTGTTCAGTTTTCTTTCTGAAGATAGATAGATAGATAGATAGAAACTCTTTATTGCACACAAATTAAGAGTAATTGCGTAAGAAACCTTATATCTAATTGCGCGCAAAGGCGGCCTTATTGCTTAGAGCAATCTCTTCCAGGCAACCTTAGGACTGGGAATCGCTGAGATGGACACGAGTAGTGCAGAGTTTGCTTAACTAAGTTAGACTAAATTGAAAATAAATTAGGTACATAAAATCAAACAATAAACTTAAGTATTTACCAAAATACTTAAATACAGACATAGAATAAATAAATACACATATATACTTACATAAAATAATACACATATACACAGATGTAATATACATAAATAAACATGAAAATATATACCTTTATATATATACATATACATACATTATATAAATAATATAACAACAAAATGCAAATAAGTGTCCTATTTTCCTACAGACAACTTTCCTCTTTCTTTAGGTAGAATTCGATCAATTTAGATTTGAAAGCATTACTGGTTTTTGCTTGACGAATGTCACGTGGCAGTTCATTCCACAATCGGGCTGACATTTTTGTAAACGAATTATAATAGAAATTAGATTTTGCGAATGTTGTGGTTAGCAAATTGTCGTTTTTAGACCTGGAAGCTAAGAGATGATTTGACCCTAAATAATCAAAATTTTCACCGAGGTATGGAGGAGAAACCGGAGAGTTGAGGATGTTGAATAGTAAAGAGAGGGCATGTACGTAACGTCGCTGACGAATCGGTAATAGTTTTAGTTTATTCCTATACTCAGATACATGATCGTATTTCCTAAGACCGAAAATGAAACGTATACACATGTTTTGCAGCCGATCGAGTTTGTTCAAAAGGAGCTGGGATAAATCCAAGTAACTGATATCTGCATAATCTAGGATCGGAAGGACTAAGGAATTAACGAGCTCAGTTTTAGTTTTTACGGGAAGAAGATTTTTCCATCTTTTCATCGACCCAAACACAGCAAAAGTTTTACGACAAACGGTTTCCACTTGAGGAAGCCAGGAAAGATTTTTGTCAATTAGCAAACCCAGGTTCTTGACAACATCCACAAACGACAATTGGCAGTTATTCAGTATTACAGGGGTAAGGTTTGTAAATGATATCCGATCTAGCTGCTTTGTCCCACCGACGATAATGACCTGAGACTTAGCTGGATTAACAGTTAGACCAAAGGATTTGCTCCAGTTGTGAATTTTTGCAAGATCATTATTTATAGAGAAAATGACGTCTGAGACCTTATCAGCCGGACCTTGGCAGTATAACTGAAGATCATCAGCGTAGAGGTGAAAGGAGGAAGATATGTGAGAAGTAATAGAATTTATAAAAATCGAGAAAAGGAGGGGAGAAAGCACTCCACCCTGCGGCACACCAGTAGTAATGGGACAGAAGGTAGATGATTTATTGTCTAACCGAACGCACTGCTGGCGGCCACTAAGGTAGCTGCGGAACCATTTCACGGTGATTGGAGAAATATTTAGTGAGGATAATATACTAAGAAGAATATCGAAATCTATAGAATTAAAAGCATTGCTAAAATCAAGAAGTACGAGGACAGTAACTAACTGCTTTTCCATACCGAATCGGATGTCGTCAGTGACCTTAATCAAAGCGCTGACTGTGCTGTGTCCAAGTCGAAAGCCTGATTGGAAGGGACTGAGAAGCTGATTACGTTGTAGAAAGATACAGAGTTGTTGGTGTACCAGGCGCTCAAAGACTTTCGATAGAAACGGCAGAATAGAAATTGGGCGATAGTGGGAAGGATGTGAAGGATTGTAAATTTTTTGGAGAGGTATTACATAAGCTTGACGCCAGACATTAGGAAAGGAAGCAGTATCTAGTGAGGTATTAAAGATATGACATAGAATAGGAGACACTGTTTCTAGAGTCAACACTATCATCTTTCGACCAATACCATCCAAGCCCTCGGCGTCCGATTTTATGGCGTTGATAGATTTCTCTACCTCTTTTACTGTAATAGCTCTAAAGGTGAACTGATCATAATATGGGGTAGGAATATTTTTCAGATGCAGTAATGTCTTAGATTTTTCAACGGCAGTCACAGAAGATGCAGAAGAGAAATGGCTATTTAAAGAGTTGAGATCTATTTTAGTGGCTTGTAAATTCAGCTGCTTAGATTTACCTATTCCAAGAGATCGCATAAACCTCCACACTTTTGCCTGGTCACAATTTTTTACCGATTCATGTATATAGGATCGTTGTGCGTCCCTACACAGCTTATTACAACGATTTCTTAGGTATCTATATTTGTCACGATTATCATCAGTAGGTTTTTTACGATATTTTACCTTAGCTCTATCCCTTCTAATCATATAAGCTTTAATTTCTGGAGTAAGCCAAGGAGCTGGTAAGTGTTTTAGCTTAATAGGTCTTAGAGGAGCATGTATATCAAAGAGCTGAGTGAGAATTGAATTGAAGATTTCAACTTTTCCATCAATCGTAGGCGCACTAAACACAGCATCCCAATTGATTTCCTTCAGGTCACTCATAAACTTCTCATTATTAAATTTTTTGAAGCTACGCATCATTACTATACGCCGCTTGGGTTTTGGGTATTTAATTTTGTAAGACACATATATAAGATCATGATATGAAAATGCGGGAGCCGAAAATTGTCCATGAGCAGCGACGTGTTCAGTCGAAGAAACGATACTCAGGTCAAGTAATGAGGGTTGACAGTGTGGAAAATTATGAGTAGCTTGTGAAGGTAGAAGGTGTAAGTTAGAGGAATTTATTAGAGAAATGAGTTTTTTCGAACGATGATCATTCTTAATAAGACAGGTATTAAAATCTCCCATAACTATTGAATGGTCGCAATACGGCACAAATTGCTCAAGCAAATTTTCCAGCTCTGAAAAATAATTTATTTTAAGATGAGGACTGTAGAAAACACCTAGTAATAGTTTCTTGTAACCAAACAGTACTTCCAAAAATAAATATTCACAAGATTCGCTATATAAAGAGGGAGATTGACAAAGTATAGTAAATGGTAAATTACTACGTAAATAGATGGCAACACCTCCACCGCCTTTCCCCTCTCGGTCATTCCGAATCAGGTGAAAGCCAGGAATAGAGTACGAAGTGGAGGGTAGGCACGGTTTCAAGAAAGTTTCTGACACCAGAATCGCATGAATGTTTTTATTGTCAAATGATGTTAACATGTCCGGATAATGTTGAGGAATACTTTGAGCATTTATGTGGATAACATTAAAGTGTTTAGGATAAGCAGAAAAAATGGAGTCTAAGGCAGAATCCAAGGCTAGGGGAGGGGGAGAACTGCTATGAAAGCTGTCCTGGGATGTGTCAGATGTTGAGGAAAGAGAGAAAAATTGTAGTTCTTCATCACTAGATACACTATTATTCATCTTGTTGTATATTATAAATTTATATATTATACAAATTATATATATAAATAAATATCAAGTATAAGTAAATAAATAAAATATTTAATAATTTACACACAAACTGCACTAATAACAGCAGCAGCGTTCCCCTGTAAGCAGCGTAAAAGAGAGAGCTTATTACACAATTTTATAATAAAAAGTACATCATAAGAAACCTTTTACAAAAAATAAAATAAACATAACTTTATATTCAGTGTAGTGATTAAACAAAGACACGTATAATGTATTTTATATCTAATCTTAGAAGTAATTAAACCAAGAGACGAACAACACATAATATTTTATCTCTGTTTTAAAACAAAACGTGAACATAACCGGCTCGTGCCAAGTCGGAAGGTTATCCAAGCCAAAAAATATTTAAAAAGTAAAAAAAAAAAGAAAAAGTCTGACATCTGTCAACTTACGTGCGTCACGTCACACATACGTCACATCATTAACATAAACAAAACTTGTGGGTGTTATAAAAACTAATATTTATGTAAAAGGAGTTAAAAAGAACTACTAGTTGTGACACACAGACAAGAGAATAGTATTTTCCTTGCACAGACATAAGAACGGCATGTGTATGACACTCAAGACGGGTAAGACTTTGAAAATGTCGAACTTAATGGCCCTAAAACCAGCACTCGTTAACCAACAATTATGTCGAAAAACTTATGCAATTAAACCACAGGAATGTCCTTTAAATCAGCCATAGTTTCAACAGTGCGGCGGCTATCATCGGGCATTTTGACAAAGATAACTCCATCACGCGTCCAACATCTACTGACCCCAAAAGCATCACGCGCAGCTGTGAAGATTTCATGTCTCATCCGTGTCAAAAACTCTGACAATGTAGTCCCACTGCTCTTGAGGGCCTTCTTGTTAGACCAAATCTTATCACGCAGCCTGACATCCGAGAACTTCACGAGAATTGGCCTGGGCTTATCGCTTATCTTGCCCATTCGGTGACACACTTTGAGATCCTTCACCGTGCATTCAGAAACACCGACTTTAGTAGTGACAATGTTAACAACAATTTCAGGTAACTTTTCGGTTTTTTCCTCTTTGACTCCATGGAATAGTAACATCTTTCTTCGTGTGCGCATTTCAAGTCGGTCCTGTCCCTTGATCAACAGCTCCAATTGGGATTTTAAGAGTGTCATAGTGGAGCAAACAAAAGCCTTGAAATTTTGAAAGTCTGCATACAATGAAGCAACTGTTGTGGATTTACCTTTGACCTGATTAAGATCCAACTGAAATTCAGACATCTTTGTGGTGAAAAGATCCATCATCTCAGCCATGTTATGCTTGATAGCAGTGTAATCCATTTTTAGGTTATGTTACACTACACTTTTTAAATTTATCACTAAGGTTGTAGGATAGTTAATTTAAGGAAAATTAACTGCTGACAGGTTGGAGCACTTCCTAAAGCATCACTGAGTAGTGTTTTTGTTTGATTTAGTGCAATTAAATAATTTAGTTAATTTAAAACTTGCAGAGTAATAAATTTTGATGTTCACTCCACAACTACCCACGCAGAAAAAAAAAAATCACAATCACATTTCATTGTTATAGCCTTAGCATGAACGTTTGTTATCGTTACACGTGCCCGTACAATGTAACTCAAAAACGTCACTCACAAGAGGTTTATTGTTTAAAGAAGAAACAGGGTTTACCAAGCAAGGGTTAAATTTTTTGGCCTCTTATCTTTTTGAATTCGGTCAGACGGTGACAGTGAATAATTTGTGTATGTAAATCGCCTGACGAATTCGCGTATGTAAATCGCCTGATGAAACAGGCCAAATGCGAGAAGGATAGGACTCGTAGATTTCTTCTGTACCACCATAATCTATTGTATTGTAATCTTTTTTTTAAGCGAATGTAGCCTCGGGGTACATTCAAGAAACTTTAGAAGCGGATTGTTTTTTTTTATTGAAAATGGGCTTACTCTTGACCACGATCTAGTCTTGAAGACAGAGATTAGGTCGACGATGGAACAAGCTTGTCAAGAAGAAGCCTATTTACTCGCAACTTGAATAGATTCGGGTTATATGAACTCGGGAACACAGACGCAGGCAGAGAATTCCACTCTTTAGCCGTGCGCATTATAAAAGATGTCTCAAAGCGCTTTATGCGAATGTGCGGAATATCAACCAAGTATGATTTTGCTACCTAAAACTCTTGCAAATATTTTTTTAGTGCGTTAGTCATCATGAGCAAAGCGCCGGGTTAGAGTGAAAGAGACAGATATAAGTTACTCTGTGCCGACCGCAGAATGTAAGCCTTGGATTTAGCCCTCGTGTGCGGGCGGGCGGAGAGTAACTTTATACTAGAGGGGGGAGGGAGAGTTATTTGTATCAGTGCATGTTGTTTTATATGTTTGATTTCTAATCGTGTGAATGTCTGTGTTTTCCAGGAAGCATTAAAAAAGAAGCAGCAGCCGCCGGCGACGACGCCGTCCCCGGTGTCGCCCGCGTTTGTTCCCGCGCCGGCGCACACCCCCGCGCCCGCGCCCGCCCCCGCGCCCCTCACAGCCCCCGCGCTAGCGCCCGCGCCCGCGCCCACGCCGCTCGCCGCCGCCGCGCCCACCGTGCCCAGTCTGCCCGCGCAGCCGCACCAACACACAGATGTGAGGCCACTACATACTATTATTCAAACACCGTACGCCCCGCCCCATCCATCATGCACGACGAGCAAAGAGGGATGCAACAGTGTGAAAGAAAGGGAAAGCTATACCTATGCTATGCCACTATTTCTTTCTTTTCTATAGCTGCATCGCTCTGCTCGTCGTGATAGATCTGCTGGCTTTATACGGAGGTAAAATTTTGGAGCCTCGGAGGAATGCAACTATAGGAAAGAAAGAGATATATTTGATCTTTCTCTCCTACCGCTGCATCCTTCAGAGGCGCGTAAGTTTTACCCCGTGTGAATCGGCTACTATACTATGCGAATCAAATAAAAACAGAGGACTGGGCGATGGCTAACTCCACAGTGGTTACCAGAGGTTATGCAAAACTAAATCGAAACAAAGTGAAGTTAATTTCGCATCTACTACGTCACTAGAATGCGGTCGTTCAGTACAAAGGCACAGTCCTATTCTCATTTGAAACGCATAGTATAGAAACACTTTTGGACCTTACGGCGTGGAAAAGTTTCTACCGACGTGCGGTTGACCGTACGTTACGGAATAACCGTAACCCTCCTCTTCCATACACAAATAAAAAATAATAATACACCCCCAACTCATTTTTATTGAAGTAAATCGAATTCTTTTGAAATATTTAAAGAACAGAAACACTATAGTTATACAAATGTGGATTGTGTGGATTGTGCACAGAAAAAAAAGATATCTTGAACCAAATAATATTAATTAAGTTAAGATCTTTTGGGTTTTCGATATAAGGAAACTCGAAAACGTCTTAGATTGGGAAATAAAATGTTTTGTAGTATAGTTCTCCGTCCAAGAACTAAATTTCTTATACCAATTTTCAACCGTTATCTTATTGTAAAAACTAGTAGCTATCACATCAAGAACCAAACTTATTTGATTGAAGCATCTATCTCACCAAGAAGGAAACAGAATTTAAAGCTCTTTATTCAAAAAGCTAAATGTGTCACCCCAAGAGCGATACTAATTTTGTAAAAAAACATAAAGCTCTTTAAAAATTAAAAACTAAAATAAAAGGCTTTTTTAAATAAAAAAAAGCACTTTTTTTTTATTTTTATTCCTCTTCTTCTGCTCTCTGCCGGTATTTTTATATTAGATCTTTTTATTTTTTAACGTTTTTCTTTCCACATTTGTTTCCATTTCTATTCTTTCTATTATTTATTAAAGTTATCATTAACTATTATATCATAATCAACCATTATATATAATTTACCAAAAGTCCTGGAGGTGGCTGGACTCGAACCCGCGTCCATCGGTATCGTGGTCCCTCGATCTGACCATTAGACCACAGGCTTAGTTAGCAAATTAATCGAAATTTTGATACCGATCCTTCTTTGACACAGTATCTTGTACCGAGCAACAATTATTTGCCTTAACATCGCCTTAACTCTTCATTACATATCTTACTAGATCTTGAGCGAAAGAACTTGAATTTTTTACCAAGCAAAATGTTATTTGACTTAAAATAGTCTTAACTCTTCATTGCTTAGTTCTTGAGCGAAACGACAACTATCTTATACCAAGCAACATATTATTTGCCTTAATATTGTCCTAAATCTTCATTTAATATTTTTTATAATTCTTAGGCGAAATGATTTATTTTTTGAATTGATTAATATTTTACTTGCCTTAAGATTTTTTTCATTATTGATGGAAAAAAATAAATGATTTTAATTCAAAATATCAATTTCAAACCTAGTAATATAATTCTTATTAGAAGAAATTCTCTCTTGAATTTTAAGAATTCGGCATTTTTAATACGTTAGAGTGATTATCTTACTCTAAGACATTTAACTTTATAATCAAGCAATATCAGTTGAGACATATTGCGTTCTTGTTTTAAGCGATCATTTTTTTCTGTGTGGGCGCTAGGGCCCTATCTTGGTGGTCTCGCTACGATACTATGTTTTAATATACAGAAAGTCGAATGAAAATTTTAACGTGAAAATACGCAGTGAGTTTTCTTCAGCCACTTTATCGTCTCCTCCAAATTAATTCTAATTTAAGTAGATTTTTTAATCTAAAAATTTTTTTTTAACTTAAAACCTGACTGCCAAAAAAACATCTAGTGGTGGTATGATATTCATCCGCTTCACGATTCCTTAGTCACCTTTTACATCACGACACCGACGGAAAGTTATGAGGTCATAACTCTCTTTTTAGCTTTGCTGTTGGCGGGTAATAATATCGAAGAACAGCGAGAATCATGAGGGATCCGTTTACTTTTAAAAGCTTTTTAGTTTTACCTGTTCGGTGTCTGTATCTAATCAATTCTTGCAAATTCAATTTGACTCACTTCCCGGTTTCCGATTGAGCTGAAATTTTGCATTCGTATGTAAATCAGAGGACAAACTATTATTATACAATTGAGCTGATATGATGATGGCGCTTGAAGATGGCCATAGGAACTCCGTAATAAAACGACGCTAAACCATCGAGTTATGGACTCGTCTGATTCGTCTTGACAAGGACTATAGTCCTAGATGATATTCAGAGTGTCATGATGGAGCCAGAAGGATGGGATTGTTTTTAGTATTTGACATCAAAAATACTAATATTTAAAAAATAAATAAACGTAAAAAAACTAAAGAAACCTTTTCATAGATATCTCAAGTTATCAAATTAAAGTGTGTTGCATTATAAAACAACAATTTATGTGTTTGCATTATAGTGAATTTCGTTAAAGTGGACGCCCGCGATACAGGTTTACCTAGTGCGGGGTTCAAGTTATTGTAAATTGTGCAAATGTTTCGTAAATAAAGATTTCTATTTCTAGAAAAGAAAATAAAAAAAAGAACAAGAACTACGCACTTCCTTCAAAATTTTGCAAAGTTTCTATTAGCACTTGGGGCTTTTGTAAGTTTGTCTGGGGAAGTACCACCCCCTTGCCTTCTTATGCCGTAAGGCTGCACGGACTTTGCACAATAGCCCTACGACCTACAAAAGTACTAATTAGAAAACGTGCAAAATTTTGAAGGAGGTGCGCAGTTTTTGATAGAATTATTTTTATTTTACAAGTTTTAGTGTTAAGCAAACTCCGTAAGATACACGCATCACCAGGTGTTTGACTGACTGATCCTGTTGTAAAACTATGACCTGATGATCACTCCTTAGGAATGGCTAGGACAAACGACTTAAAAGGCCTCCCGAAGCACAAAAAACGCGGTGTTGTCATATCACTAAAAAGCCACGTGAATGTCACGGATAAATTTCTAAATCTCAAAAATTAATGGTCGGTTATATTTATTATAAGTACCCATTTATAGATAGGTCGCACGCACACGCAGCCGCACGTCGGTGGAAACAATTTGACCTTGAGTGGGTCTCTGGTCTTGGGCATTTGTAGCGTAGCGCTGGTTCAGTTTACACTGGTGTTGTCTCTACGGG
Source organism: Athrips mouffetella (assembly GCA_947532105.1). NCBI lineage: Eukaryota > Metazoa > Arthropoda > Insecta > Lepidoptera > Gelechiidae > Athrips > Athrips mouffetella. The sequence continues at coordinate 21,734,254 of OX383964.1, read as the reverse complement.
TAAAGGGGTATCCCCAAGACGTCAATCTATTTTTTTTAAATTCCGATACATTGTCGAATATTAAGAAAGTGCTTTATAGGTATCTATATTACAACCAGCTATTCGCAGCTTTTTAGTTTGCGTTACTTGATTAAGTTCGATGATTGGCGCCCATATGTCCTTATTTCCCACCGGGTTTCTAATAGCGTTGCAACCTTGACAATTCTATTCATCTGTGGCTTTTGTCATCATCATACATAATAATATCACGCCTTGTTCCTGTCGTTGTAGGCAGAGACCACAGTTTTCCACCTGCTACGATCTTGACACACTTCCCCTGCTTCCTGTACTTTCATCAATCCTTTCATACATGCTCGTCGGTTTAGGGTACTTTTAACCTGGCCTTTATTCAGAACGTCCTGAATTTGGTCCTGGTACGTTCGCCGAGGTCAATGGTCGAGGTGATGTCATCATCATGACATCACATAAAAAGTTAACTGCTGGACATCCAGAATTTCCACTCGAAATGCACCATAATCAAAAGGTACACTTGTAAGGGTTAGGGGTGGCATAACGTGGTTGGTGATCGTAGTTTGGTAGTGGTACAGTGCGCTCGCTTGGCCCGTCCTTAGTCGCCTTTTTCGACACCCAGAGATAGTGTGGTACTAGTCATAACTTTAAGCTTCTTTAAAGTAAAAGCTCTGTTGAATCTATTGCTGTCACTTTCTGTTTTAATGACTTAGGAAATAACAGCAACATACGTAAAGAAAGAAGCTTTAACTTTAAGATGCTTTATCTACTCTCATATCGTTAATCCTCAATAATGCGTTCAAAAATTGTAGGTTAATATCTTCATAATGTCAATCTGTGCTTAGAAACACTCTAAGCAGCATTTTTTATCTGTGGGAGTGTATTATGAAGTATTGAGTTTACTAACAGTCATCGCGGGAGACCTATTAAACAATTTTTTTATTTTTATAGGCGCGCCATTGACAGCTTGATGCGTTTGTAGTCTGTGGCTGCAAGGAGGTTTCATTGCAATAATGGAAAACTCAGCAAACAAAAGTTGTAGTTACATAATTTTATTAGTTTTGTAATGAAATAAGTGATAAAATCGTTTACGATTTGCCTTCGAGTGTTTTTAAAGCAGCTATAGGAACTTCGCTTAGCAGTTATCACCGGAAAAAGAGACAAACAATAGGGTTTGTTTTTGAACACATTATTTTAGGATTCACGATATGAGAGTAGATAAAGTTGTGTATGCAACTCCACATAATTAGGTATAAAACACTCGTGTCTTCTATTATGCAACTTGGCTCGCTACGCTCGCCTGCGTCCCATAAACCGGCACTCGAGTTTTATACCCCTCATTATGTACCGTTGCATAAACTACTATTGTGCAATTGGCCGTAAGACCAATGCGAACAACTCTTCAGAAGAGTTTTACTAACATATAATCCTAATTTCCCATACAAAGCCCTGTACTGAATTTGCTTGCTATTTCTGGAAAACCTACTTTTCTTTCATTGAGAAAGTTGTCCAGTTTTGTGGTTTGGGTATAAAAAAATAATTATTTGTACAATTTGAGTTAAACCTTATACACTCCCAGACACATATGTCGGCCTACCTCGCATATGCCTTACATTTTTGTTTTGAAAAACCCTAGCTAAAACAAATTTTAGGTTGATTAAAAAGCTATAATGCAAACCAAAGAGTTGGCAAATGAGTCAGCTTCAATATTGCATCCAAAAAAATTTTACCTTGATTCTTTCGATTTAATTTTGCTCAAGTGTGTTTTATTTAAGCTAGGGTCCATTAAAACTCAGAATTCTAGGTGGGCCGATAGATGTGTCTGGGAGTGTATATCATCAAAATTTCGATAAGTGTGCTGTTATTTTTTGAGGAGTTACCGGTTTTAGTCTTATACTCCATAATCAGATTATGACAAAATTTGTATGGGACCACCTCGAAGGTAAACTCTATTGAATGAAAAAGAAATCGCTGAAATCGTTTTACTACAGACGGAGATATCGCGTAACAAACTGAAAAAAAAACATTCAGTCGAATAGTGAGGTTTACTATTCGACTGTATGTTTTTTTTAAGTCGGTTAAAAACAGGATGTAATACGCTTTTATTTGAAAACTTGAGACATCTACTAAAAGCTTGTTTTAAAATATTTTTTTTACATTTATTTTTACGTTTAAAGTTTCCTCATGCAGTTTTGGCAATATGGCAAATATAGAAGAAAGAAGCATGTGAAACTGATATTAATGTTGGAGGAATTGATGAAGAGAGAAAGTTGCTCATGCTCTAGCTAGTGTGTAGATAAACAATCTATTAAATAGCCGTAAAGGAACCAGTCATGGATGTTTATGTGCGCCGTGTCACGCGAGCAGTTAGTGCGCGGCATGCGGTGACAATTTGCGGCTCGCACTCACATCCAAGTATCACGCGGCCTTACAAATTATCTCAATAGTAACCATTTCTTTATGCAAATTTCACTCGACTGCTTGATGGATGTGAATGAGCTTTGAGACGTGGATATTTTGACGCAACGGAAAATAATTCGTTGCAACGATACGGTCCATTGAATGGCTTCGTTCATTTTATGCATACCCATTGCACTTTGGGGGATGGACAGAGAGCCTGTTATGCGATTGTGGCTTAGAAGACCAAACCGTTCAGCACATTGTAGAGAGGAGCTGTCCACAGCGATCCGGGCGACCTCTAAACAACTTGACACCTCAGGACAACTTGACCGACTGGTTGCGTAGCCTGGATGTAGAGTTATAATTTCCTACTATTAATTCAATTCGCCATACGATTAAATAAATAGAATATAATTTTTGGTTGGTTGGAAAGATGGCGCTGAAAATTATAACATTTTGCATAGGCTGATACTTTTTCTTTGACTGTTTTGTGTTCTTTGTGGAAGTTCAGGTTGGATCAGGATGTTTAGGGTGTGCAGTTAATTGTTCTTTATTTAATTTATTTATTATCATTTATAACAAAACAATAACGAAGTAACAATACAAATGAGCATTTAAACTTTAAGGCGATATGTAAGTTTTTTTGGGTATTTTGTAGACAAATATCTTTTTATTTACTCAATATCTTGCCGTGATTTTGAGGTATGTGTTTCTTGACCATTCCAGTGAGGGAATCACTAAGACCAAAATATGATTAGTGAAAATCGACTCGATAAAATAAAAATCCAAAGTGGCCTCTTCAATACTCATTTATTCCCTTTTTACTTTCGAGCGGAGCGAGATTCGTGAAAAAAAAAAGTTTTTCTAATTTTCTCAAAAATGTGTTCTATATCACTTATACATTATAAAAAACAAGTCTCCCAAAAATGTCCGTCCGTCGGTCGGTCGGTCCGTCCGTAGGTCGGTCTGTCCGTCACTCTTTGGCCTAGCGGCTAAACGAATGGTCCGATTGACACCATATTTGGAATTTAGGAGGTTTATGCAAATCCATCGAAGGGTTCTAAGTGGTTTCTGGCTGGCTCTCATTTTGAGGGTAGCTGTCATACAACGAAAATGATAAATTGTAATTTTCTCAAAAACGGCTCATAGAATCTTGATGAAACTTTGCATGACCAAGCATCTCCATGTAAGATATCTTGCGCCAGTATCAAATGATCTGTGTAATTACATATAAGGGGTGTTCCTGTACCACCAAATCGTAAATATGTGATTTACCCAAAATTGGTTCCATTGAGTTTATTAAAATTTTCTATAATATTACTCCTGGATTGGTTGTCTACCTGACTGGATATTCTTTATGATTTTTTGAATAAAATTTAGTACACAGGGTGTACCAAAAACTGAAAGGGCTTGCTCAGTAGACTAAACTGAACAATAATCCATAAGGAACATGTGTTGGGAAATTAAAAAAATCTCCATGCAAGTATCCTACGGTAGTATCTATTGATCTTTGAAAATTCATATAAAGGGTGTTCCAGTACTACCAAAAGTTAAACATGTGATTTACTCGAAATCGTTTGATGTTTGTTTGTTTTAATGTTTGACAATTTGAATTCTGATATTTCATTCGAACATTTTTTTTGAAAAACGTAAATAAAAGTTTGTATTTCCATACTATGTGTATGGCATTACAAATTTAAGTTTGCGGTTGATAGTTTTTCCTTGAGTATTGAGAGAAAGTAAGTGCAGTGCTGCTGTACCATTTACTTGTGGAATCTGAGGTGTTTTAAGTAGTGAAATTAGGTATATAGAAAGGTATTTGCAGTTGCTAGGGTTTGCCCAACCTAAACTTTTATTACTTAGTTTTTACAAAAAGTCGATATTTTATGTCAGGCGCTTACGTCATTTAGTTTTGGTAACACGCACAGTATATCTGTCACAATAGAATGCGTTGCGGATTGAGCACTTTATCACTTTCTTTCAAGCGAAAAAATTGCGCGCACTATCAAATATCTATCTTTTCTCATATCCTCTTAACTTGAATTTGGAAATGTAGCGGAAAGGTCTAGTGCGTAAAATAGGAATTGAGTTAGTATTTTGCACTTGGGATTCCTCCATCAACCTAGAGTACGCGGCCATGCATTTCGTCCGCACTCCCGAGCTGTCCGGGTCCTAACGGATTAAAATCAAATAAGCATAGAAACTATTTACTCGTTTTGTCTATGACATTTAAAGCACTAAAGATATTTAAAACAAGAATGATGTCGTTTTGACAACTTGTCACTCCTGCCAAAAATCAAAAAATAATTTCTATCTCTACATGAAAATATTTACAATATATTTCAAATAAATCTGCTTTCGTAATTTTAAACTTTAGTAAAATGTAATATTATTTTCGAATAATTTTAACCCTCCCATGAAATGTCTGGGGGAGTTTTTACATCGTAACATGTGGTAAAATGTGATTTTGTACTTGCCTATAAAGTTGGAATTAATTTTCCCGGTCGAACGGAAGTAGTGTCAAATAATCGTTTATTTTCAGTCAAAATGTCCAACCTGAACGATCCAAAAAAGCACAATAATGGAAAATGACCCTAACAAAAAAGAGTCGAAAGGGAAGAGACTTTTAAAAAAAGCAATAAGACGTAGCAGTAAATCGAGTAGTAGTAATGTCAGCCAGCAGAGCTCGCTGGAAGCGCCGCTGAGCGTGAGTCGGTCGAAGAGCTTCGAGAACAAAGAGCACGTGGAGGGTGTGAGCGACAGCGCGCCGCTGCCCACGCCCGACGGGCCGGGCGAGCCGCCGGGGGGGCCCGCGGGCGGCGGGGGCGGGGGGGGCGGGGCGGGCAGCGCGCCGCGGGCCCCGCGCCGGATGGTCGCCATACAGGAGGAGCGCAACCAGCTCGTCGGCAGCGCGCCGTCCGCCGCGCCGCGCGCCTCCGCCACCGCTAAACTAAACCAAGACCAGTTGCTAGAACCGCAAAGTAGCAAACGCGGCGTAAAGAGGGTCTGTTCTTTCTACACACATTTGTAGACGAAATTGCACGCGTATTTATGTAAATTACTCTGATTTTATACTGACTGAAAACCAACTTTAAGTTTAGACTGTGTGAGACTGAACAACTTTCCCCATGATGAATAGATCACTCTCACAGAATCCCACTATCACGCGATATAGAAGCATGGCTCAGGGGAAAAAATATTTTTTTTTGTTTCGAGATATTTATTTTCCTCAACATGAGTTGTTTGACGTTGAATTTCATGGTCTGAATCTTTTTTTGGTATTTTTCTTTTTATACCGGATATGTCTGGCCAACATTTGAAAGTTACTTTGTGCCTTTTATTGATAGTAACGAATATGTTGCTTTTGCATATACCTAATATTATTTTCTTTGAAAGATTTGTTTGAAGTTATCTAAGCACGCCCAGTCGTCCACACCTGCCGATCTACGATACGCTATCGTAAATGGATTGCAAGTATTGCAAAGTTGTTTGTATGAATCAGGCGGGGCAGTTCAACACCAACCATACTTTTCGATTTCGATCGGTACCACAGAATAAAGTAATAGTACTATCATACAGAACGGACACTCTCCGTCCCCCGCCCGCAATCTACCCCGAACCCACCGCGCACATTCGGCTGCGAGATTCGCGTGGTCCTCATGAGGGTCTTTTGTACTGAATAAGCAGGCATGTAACCTTCCAATGTTAAATTCGCGATCGTTGTATGTAGTGTCTGGGGTGTGCCGGTACTCGGCGTACGTTGATCGTGAATGTGATTGGATCGTCCGGTGTGGAAATGCCTATTGTTTATTGAATTAGATAACTAATGAGAGGTTTTTTATTGATACCGATAGAAAGTGGAAGAGGAGAGCGGAGCGGGCACCAGCGGCACTAGCACGGGCGCGTCGGACACGGACGCGGACGACAAGGACCCCAGCAAGGACAAGAAGAAAAAGAACCGGTGCGCCGTCTGCCGCAAGAAGGTTGGACTCACAGGTAACTATCTTTACTACTTCACTTAAGGGTTGGCCCCGCGCGGTGCCGGCAAACAATAGTACCGACCCAACTCAACCCGTGGGTGTCGTAAGAAGCGACTAAGGGTTAATGAACCAGAGGATGGGCAGCAGCATCCTTCTGTGTATCATATTTTACATTCTGCGTTTACCAACAACCGCGGTCTATGGTGCCAGCCGTAACGCTAACAAGCGTGGTGACTATGGTACTTCCCCCTCCTTATTGTTTCAGCAAAAACTGGAATTTTGGAGGGAGTTCCTTGTCTGTAGTGGACGTTTCATGGAATGTCATGATGAAGGGTTGGCCGAGAAATTGTTCGGTTATGCGAACCCACCTGCTCAAGTGTGACACCGAACCTAATTCTGTTGAACACGTAGCATGGCAGTGCCCTCTGCAACCTAAGCGAATAGTTATAGACAGTCGCGATGGGAGACCCGTGAGGTGCCTATTTGGGTCAGTTTTTCGTAAGATACACTTTTGTGCAGCCTCCTTCATTGGAGAGTATGTGGCACTCGACGTATATCGGGATAAGAATACACCAAAAGGTTTCATGTTATAGTTCTTCATGTAACTAGAGGGCTCATGTCAAGAAACATTTCCGTCCACGAAAAATAAGTAAATGGGCCTCCATCTCTTTCTAGCAACGCACAGTGCCAGCAGTAAGCTAGAAAGAGATATAGGCTCATTTAGACTGGGTTCTTAGAAAACGTCAGGGATATTTTTGCTATTTGCGTGTGCTCGTTTGCCCGGTGGGGCGGTGGGGCGGCTGGGCACACAGCACACGGCACATGGCACAGACGCGTACTGACGGAGGCGGTGTGGCTGTGGCTTGCGCAGGGTTCGAGTGCCGCTGCGGGGGGCTGTTCTGCGCCGTGCACCGGTACAGCGACAAGCACAACTGCTCGTTCGACTACCGGGAACTCGGCGCGCAGGAGATCCGCCGCAACAACCCCGTCGTCGTCTCCCAGAAGATACACAAGATATGAGCCACCACCCCCTTCTCCCTTCCTTTCCCTTCCCCCATCCCCATTACCCAGTCCCTACCGATACCTTTACCCCTCTTACGCATACCTTATTGATTTACTCTAAATAAATATTCGATCGAGTTTGTGTCTCTTATTTACGCGTAGTTAATGAGGACGCCGGCGCCCCGCGCCGCTAGCTCGCTTTCGATTGTTGTTAGTTTCGTTGACGGAGACTATTTTACTATAATGTAATAATTAGAGTTGTAGGCCCGATGCAGCGCGAACGGAAACGCAGACTCGATCCGACTATATTTAGATATTATTTGTGCGAGAATATTACTTTAAATTTGAAAATGTAGATAATGTTCGTTTCAGGTAGGTTTTTCTGGATTATTTTTTCGAGTTAATAAGTAGAGTTTTTTGAATATTGTCCATTCACCTCCATTGTAAATATTAGATATAATTAATTATAGAAAGAAATCCTATATATTGTAAAAAAGTAAAACTCCAAAAAAAGCTACATTGTTATGATTCCAACTGAGAGCTAGTGTGCTTAACCTTCGAGATAACATTGTTAGCTGAAGCTCAAGGAGCGGTGGCCCCCTCCCCGCTCGCCGCTCGCCGCTCGTCTCGTCGTCTAGTGTAAACTGTGCGCAGTCCGCCGCCCGTCGCCTACTTGACTCGTGTTTAATCAGAAACATTCAACTCGTGGTAACTACCGGCGCGCGGCGGTGGGACTCCTAAAGGACCGCGGGTCCGTTCTAGACAACGATTTGTGGTGACTGAATTATGCCGACCGCAGCACAGAGCGGCCTCCGGACGGACTATACATCTTGAAATCGTTAGTACTGTAACTTTGGTTTGGGAAGTCGTCGCTTTCTTATTTGTCTAACATTCGGCGTAAGTGAACCTAGTGTATAGCGAGATTGTGGTGTGTATCGGCATCGCGGTGAGCGAGGGGGCTGCCCGTTGCGATTACACACCACTTGCAGAAAGCTACTTCAAAATAAAACGTCTCTTTAATCAATTGCTCACAATTTCTGTTTCGTTGACAAAGAAAGCAGCAATTCATTAAAGGGCGGTTTAATTTTAAAGAGGTTTTCCGCAAGTGACGGTATGCGATCACCGGCTGTCAAACCGCGGCGGCCGCGGTCAGCCTCCTCACTCCGCTCTTTGTGTGAAATTATAAGTATAGTTATACATATTAAGTAGTCGACACTTTATATTATTACACATTATATAAGTAGGAAAGAATTATTTAGCTTTTTCTTTTAATCACAATATTATTCAAAATTGTAAGTTGTATTATGTAACTTGTTCATTTAGTGGTGAAGTTGAACCAATACTACCTAATCCTACATCGCTTCGGTTGTCCACACTAGACTAAATTGGTTGGACTTAATTATTTAATGACTTTTGTTGTATATTTTGTTAGGTCATTGATTAATTTTGGTCTTTTGCTTGAACATAATCAGATAAAGATGATGTTAATAATGAATGATTTTCTTCTATCTTGCTGTTTTAATTTAGTTATTCTTCTATTAAAAGTCATTAAATTTTCAGGAATATATATATGGCTTTTATTTATTCATTGAACAAGTAAAAATAACACCCAGTTTAATAAGTACAAACATTTATTTCACAACCAGGTTTATAAATCACAATATCTTTGTACTTGTCATAACATAAAACTACAATATAGGTACAAAACTTAAAATTACGTAACCTCTGAATCCGATTGTAAATTATACAGGGAGTAAGGGACAGACTGGCAAAAACTGAAAGGGTTGATGAAACTGAACTACTTTCTCCAAAGAACATATCCGGAATTGGAAAAAAAAATCGGCTGCTCAATACAATTACCACAAAAATAAAATAATAACCTAACCAGCCCAATGAGTAGAATATAGTGGGAAAGGAAAATCCCTCATGACACTACCGGTGGTGGTGCCTTGTGCCACGGGAAACAAACGAAACAGGAAACAAATTGGACAGTTTGTATGGAGAGGCCGTTTTTTTTTTATTTCCGGTTATATGCTTCTTGATAAAAGTTCAGTGTTGTCGGCGACGCCCTTTCAGCCAACCTGTCTCTTACACCTATACTTGGTTAGTTTGATTTGAAAATGAGTTTCTTCACAATTAGTTGTCAACATTATCTTAGTATTTAGATTAAAATAGGCAGCAAGCAATGACTAGCTAATGAATTTGCACACTTCGATTGATAACTAGTAATTGTGTTTTGGCACTTTTGGCGACTGCTGCTTCGTAGTCACACCGCGTTGTCACACTGGTGGGACTATGAGGAAATTTTTTTTCCGTTGGCCTCGTAACTATTAGGGGCTTGTTAATTAAATTTCTTTCGTTTGTGCCGATCTTAATCGTACTACTATATTAAGTGCAGATCAAGATTCACTCAATGATACTGGCACATATTTATCTATAGTGTAGGAAACGATGCGGATCGTTGTATGATAAAGACCCCGCATTAAATCCTCAGTCGATGAAACTTTGCTGGGGTATATTACACTATATGAGACAAACCTTCTATAAAAAAATCCAATAAAAAATCGGTACTTTTAATTATTCCATACAAAAATTACAAAAAGTATTTAAAATAATTTTTGCTGATTTTATTTTGGATATTTTGAATTTACATTCAATTCATGATACTTTATCATCCTGTCAAATAAAATCCGACTGAGAGAATTATGTTGGGGTCAACTGCTTCGTTGCCTACACTACTAGGTTTATGTATTACGAATTTTTACGAAAACTAAAAAACAGAAGTTAAGTTACAAGATGGGAAACTTCAAAACATACCTAAGATTGGCGAATAGGTAACTAAGTGGTACCTAAGGATATGTTTGTTCGCTCGGTTAGTGTCGCCTTTTTGCAAATTCAACCGTATATCCTGAAAAAAAATAATTGAGAGCCTTTCTGTCCACACCGGCACCTTAACGATTCTGTTAGTAGTAGTACCCACAGCCGACCGTAGTACTCATCTATTCCACCAGTGCTACGCGAGGTAGCTAAGCTTTGAGCTGGAAAAAAAATCCGACCAGTCCCTTCAAAGGGACTAGTGGGAATAAACGGGAAAATTCAGACCAATAAGATTGCTTCATTTGACAGCGCATTTGACAAGCTAGGAAAATAGAGCAACCATTCCCAGCTCAGCTTAGCTCCCTCGTAGAGCACTGTTGGAAAGCCACCCTAACCCACGGCATTCCGCGGCGCTAATTGAGCGATCGGTCTTGACATTATGCTGAATTCAATCTTGAATTTTAGCAGTAATGTGTACGGTCAACCGCTTGTCGGTAGAAACTTTTTCAACTCTATTACCACGCCATAAGGTCCAAAACTGTTTCCAATACCGGGTTATTTTTATAGACCTAGCCTAATTTTAGTATGTTAGTGAGAATAACCATGGGTCGAAAAACTAGCAATCAAGCGCTAGGACCTCGATCAGCGTTAGGAGGTAAAAAGTGTACGTTATGAACGTTATAAAATACTTAATCAAAACCTGCTATGCTATAAAAAATCCTAAAAAACTACGGAACCCTATACTGCGCGGGGCCTGACACATACTTGGCCGGTTTTTGTTTTTTGAGATATCTGGGCAGTGATTTTTAAATAGTGATTTTTTTTCCCATTAGTTCCTTTGATAATTTCAAAGGAACTAATGGGAAAAAAATCCCACTAGTCCCTTCAAAGGAACTGTCAAAAGAGACTACTGGTAATAAACGGGTTGGCCAGGTGTCTAAAAATAATCAGTACTTAGACTTGTGTTTTGGGAATCTAAACATAACGGCCGGCACATTAGAGGAAATACTTGCACTACGAAAATCAGCGATCGCTTCTGCTACGTAATTGCAGTATCAAGGTTGAAGCGTTTCTACCGATGGGCGGTTGGCTTGGCTGCTCTGTCGGCTGATGACGAAGTCCTGTTTACACCTTGGTGACTTGCTTGATCCAGTCCCTGACGGCGGAAATTCGCGAGAAGACGACGAGTGCGCCGTTGAAGCAGCGGTGCGCGTCGTCCTGCACCCACGACGCCACGCCGTACAGCTTGCCGTTAGCCACCAGCCCGCTGCCGCTGTCGCCCTGGTACACAACATCAATCAACAGCCTGCAGTTAGCACAGACAAAGATTACGTTCAGCCTGGCATCAGTTCAGTTCCAGTTCATCAGTTTGGTAAAATTGCGCGGAAAGAAAGCTATAAGACTATTTCTGTCTTTCCTATAGCTACATCCCTGCAATTTTCCTACTATACAGCGTGATAATGAAATGTCGGACTCTTGACTTTGGACATAAAACTGAATAACTTTCCCCAAGAAACAGGCTGAATAATGGAGAATTTTTTTGGCTTCCCCATACAAACCTTTGTATGAGACAACAAAAAAACCTGGTGATTTAATGTCCTAAGTACCATACACAAGTATAGCCAGACATTTCATTGTCACGCTGAAAATATAGGTTCCTTTGTCTTAGAACGTGTAGTTGCAGTGACGTAGTTATAGGAGTGCAAAGGGAATATAATAGCAAGTTCTATAAGTCTGCGTGTAGAAGCCATTTTGGTTATATTCATGTAAGTACTTACATTAAATCGGTAATGTTAGTCAAATCAAAAGGTAAAAGTTTTTCTCGACTCTCTACTTACACCAACTGCAACTCCCATTGTAGGTACCGTACGCGACAGCTTGAGAGTTCCTTGCTAGTGATTTGTGAGACATTTTACTCCCATTGGTTCTCCCTCGTGCTCACGAACTCATGCTGCTGTATTAAGACAGCAGAGACTTACATTGCAAGCGGAGTCGAGCCGAGGCGGGCGGCCCTGCGTGCAGATCATGTCCTCAGGGTCGTACTGCTCCAGCGCTTCCTTGCAGGTGTTGTCTGGCATCACTCGTAGCTCCATACCGTGCATTTCTTCGCGCATCACTTCCTGAAACACATTACGCAATATAAAGACGCGCTGCACTCTGCAGACATCAGCCGATATATTGTACCTAGTCGAGCTTATGGTCTATGATATGGTTAGAGTACTGGGATCTAGAGCTGGTGATCTGGGAACCCCGGTCATTGTCAAACAAAAAACCGGGCAAGTACGAGTGTCACTCGCGTACTAAGGGTGCCGTACCTGTATACCGTATAATACTGCAAGCATTTGCCCTTTTGATTTAAAAAAAACCGGCCAAGTGCGAGTCGGACTCGAGCATCGAGGGTTCCGTACCACCACATAATCAAAATTGTATTAGTTGAAATTTCAGTAAGTTAATGTGCTAGATTTTTTGAGTCCGACACGCGCTTGACCAAATTTTATTATTTGTTGTTATTTTATAGCTTATGCACTATAAACAAACCAATTTTCAAGTTTGTAAGTGTTCCCGTTTTTAAAATAGAACTAAAACAAAAATCGCCTCCTTGACCATCTAACTTGACCCCTCTCTTATATGAATGTTCTTGAAACGGGAGCTCACCACAATTGGTTATCATTAGTTGTGAGAAAAGTTGTAATATTTAATGATTTCAGACTTTTCCCATTATTTGTACTGTGAGACCTAGCTTCTTGCCAAATTTCATAATTTTAGGTCAACGGGAAGTACCCTGTAGGTTTTGCACTTTTGCATAAATGTATGGAGATGAGGACATAAAATGCCATATCTTTTGATTGCGTCGTTGTAAAAAAATGAAATTTTCAGATCTTTTGTGGTTCATGGATCCTAATATATGGTATTAATTTCGACCTGATACCTCTACCCGTTCGTGAGATAAAGGGTCTTGACAGACAGACAGACAGACAGACGGACAACAAAGTGATCCTATAAGGGTTTCGTTTTTTTCTTTTGAGGTACGGAACCCTAAAAAACTGCGTCCACTCAAATTTGAGCCCTCTCAAGGGGATTCCTGCAGTCAACTAGCGCCCCCATCAGTTAAAAAAATATTACTTACTAAATACAAAATTTATCGAAATCTCGGAAAGACAGATTGAAGTAAAGGTTATTATTTAGAACCTATCAATTCTGAAAAATGTAGTTGACTGTAGTTACGGTAATTTAGTATTAGTATTAGTATTTATTCATTGCAAAGTGTACATACAACAGTTATTGATAATGTACCTACATACCCTGTAAGGGTGTAGCAAAGAGGGCGTTAATACATATTTAAGTACTTATTCACTATCTTAGTACATTAAAAAAATATAACATAACAGAAATTAACGCTAACATAATATGTTTATTACCTATGTTAAAATTATATACAGAAAAGATATTTAACAAATATTCTTATCTGTCAAAAAATCATTAATTTTATAATAGGCTTTACTAGTCAATACAGTTTTAAGTGTCTTTTTAAATGTTTTTTCGTTATCTGTCAGTTTAATCGAATCTGGGATTTTATTATAATATATTATAATAGTACGAGCCCCTATTGTGATCCCCTGGAGGATCCAATAGCGCCTGCCCCGTGCCAAAAACGGCCACTTTTAGCAGTTTTTAGGGTTCCGTACCTCAAAAGAAAAAAACGGAACCCTTATAGGATCACTTTGTTGTCCGTCTGTCTGTCTGTCTGTCTGTCAAGACCCTTTATCTCACGAACGGGTTAAGGTATCAGGTTGAAATTAATACCATATATTAGGATCCATGAACCACACAAGATCTGAAAATTTAAATTTTTTACAACGACGCAATCAAAAGATATGGCATTTTATGTCCTCATCTCCATACATTTATTCAAAAATGAAAAACCTACAGGTTACTTCCCGTTGACCTAAAATTATGAAATTTGGCAAGAAGCTAGGTCTCACAGTACAAATAATGGGAAAAGTCTGAAATCATTAAATATTACAACTTTTCTCACAACTAATGGTAACCAATTGCGGTGAGCTCCCGTTTCAAGAACATTCATATAAGAGAGGGGTCAAGTTGGATGGTTGCTGAGGCGATTTTTGTTTTAGTTCTATTTAAAAACGGGAACACTTACAAACTTGAAAATTGGTATGTTTATAGTGCATAGGCTATAAAATAACAACAAATAATAAAATTTGACCAAACGCGTGTCGGACTCAAAAAATCTAGCACATTAACTTACTGAAATTTCAACTAATACAATTATGTTTATGTGGTGGTACGGAACCCTCAGTGCGCGAGTCCGACTCGCACTTGGCCGGTTTTTGTATCTGTATCTACATATCCGTTCACCCAGCAGGACCAGACTACAGCAAACTATATTTTACAGAGTACATAGGTTCTACATAAACAACGGTACCTACCTTTACTGCAATCTGTCTTTCTGGATTATCGACAAGTTTTGTATTTAGCGAGTAATATTTTTTAACTGTTGGGGGCGCTAGTGGACCGCAGGTAGCCCCATAATAAATGTTCTTGAAAGGGCACCTAAATTGGTTGTGAGACAAGTTCTAGTATTCCTTTGGTTATGCTATAACATTTAGCTTCTTGCCAAATTTCTTGATTTTAGGTCAATAGGTGTTGGTTTGGTTTCATAAATAAATGTATGGAGATGTAGACATTGCCGTATCTTTTGTTTTCATTTGATTTTGTTGTAGTCAGTAGAAATTTTCACATCTTCAAGTATTTTCACGTCTTCGCTGGAGTCAGTCACATGGACTTGCTGTTAACCCTAACAAGTCTCAAGTCATCGTTATCGGTGGGTCAAAACAGTATGCCCGTGTTGACTTTGACGTGCTGCCTCCCATTTTGTTTGATGGTGTTGTGTTGCCATTTAACAAAGTTGTGAAGAACCTCGGTGTGCTTATTGACTGCACTCTGTCTTGGAGACCGCAAGTGACAGAGGTTAGTCGCAAAATGTTTGCTGCTGCTGGGTCACTGAGGCGTTGGAAAAACCTGCTGCCGGTGAAGACCAAGATCGAACTTGCGCAATCACTACTTCTGCCAATCCTTGACTACGCTGATTCGTGTTACATTGACCTCAACGAGGATTTACTTAGCAAATTGGAGCGGTTGCAAAATTTGTGCATCAGATTTATCTTTGGACTGCGCAAGTTCGATCATGTGTCCGAATATCGCACTCGGCTTAAATGGCTGTCTATCAGACAGAGACGTGACGCTCACGTGCTTAGTCTAGTTTATAACATCCTCAACAACCCTGCCTCCCCCCGATACCTTTCTGAGCGCTTCCGTTACCAAGGGGCTGACCACACGCGCACTTTCCGTTCTACGTCTGATAACGTCTTGAGGGCGCCGTTCACTCGGTCGGGATATTACAAGGACTCATTTACAGTTAGGGCCACTTACTTGTGGAATGCTTTGCCACAGGACATTCGGAACTCCAAAACGCTTAATACGT
Source organism: Athrips mouffetella (assembly GCA_947532105.1). NCBI lineage: Eukaryota > Metazoa > Arthropoda > Insecta > Lepidoptera > Gelechiidae > Athrips > Athrips mouffetella. The sequence continues at coordinate 21,718,543 of OX383964.1, read as the reverse complement.
TTAAAATTAAAGTACACAAGCACCTCCTTTCTCAAACTGTTTGCAATTAGCTTTATAAATAATGATCTGTACGAGTATGTAGTATGTATTTAGTATTGTATATTTACGTATATGTATGTATTTATTTATTTATTATATTTATTTATTATTTTATTTATTATATTATTAATGTATGTATTTATTAAAGTATTATTTAACTTTTTAATGTTATTATTATTATTATTTTGTATTCTTAGCATAAGCTTTATTATATAATTATTCTCACCTTGTTACACTGCACTTCCTACTCGTTCACCTTCTTTGGATTCCTCTTCCCAAAGGTTGTCTGGAAGAGATCGCTTACAGCGATAAGGCCGCCTTTGCCCACTTTTTGTATAGTTTTAATTTGTATTTGTTTTTTTTTTAAGGTGTGCAATAAAGTGTTCATCTATCTATCTATCTATTTACCTTAGAAAAAGGGTCTTAATCTTGACGGATGGACCGTTCTTTTTCCTTTTGAGGTACAGCCTAAAAATCACTTCGTGAAACTTCCAAGATTTTGGAAACCCACGCGCAGGGCGGAGCGCGCGTTTTCTTACATCAATGGAGACTTCCCTTTCCACGAGCTGTGCGACGACTCCAATCCAACGAATAGGATTGCTTCATTTGACAAGCTAAATGGAGCAATCCTAATGGTTGGATTTTTTTAATACATTTGCCCGAAAAACGTACTTACAAGGACGTAAACATTGCTCGTAAGTAGTTACTTACCGAACTAGTGCGGTAAGTAAAATAAGTATAATCAGGGGCGGCTTTACCTTATGTGCAGTGTGTGCAGTGCACACGGGCGCAGGGTCTTAGGGGGCGCCCAGCGCCGCTCGCGATGTGCCTTCAAAGGGCGCCGATATACCTACCTGGCAAAGCCGCTCCACGATCACGAGGAGTGGGACTTCCTTTACTACTTATAAAAAAATTTTTTTTTTTCAACTAACGAACGTGGGTCTTCCGCACTTCTTGCATGTCGGTGTAGGTCGCGGGTCAAAGATTACATCTCGTTGCCCGGGCAGCTTCTCGTCGGGCGTACGGTCACTATGAAATTGGCGCTAGGCCCTGATCATGGCTCCCTATCTTAACTGAAGCTCCAACGATCAGACAGCTGATCGTCAAATATCGGCCAGATCGGGGTGCCGGGGTGCGCGCTGCCGGGGAACTAGAAGTATCTCTCTCTCCTGCACCAGCTGCGCGGACGCGGACTCTGATTCAGATGCAGATAATTTTATTCAATGTAGATTCTTTACAGAATACTTATTGAATGTCATGCAGAATACAATGCGAATAGAGCGAGTCTATGCCGTTTCGGATCGTGCTAATATGGCAGCGTAAAAGAAACAGCAAGAAACCACTGCAGCATGGCCTACTTTAAGAGTCGGCTTTTTACAATTTGTTTCTTGGGTTTCGCAGGAATATCAGAGCACCATACCTCTGATAGGTGGAGCGGTGATTGGGTCGCGAGACTGAGATTGTCTCCTTATGTAGGGGACAAAGTTGTGGATGGGGACTGAGAAGGTCTCTGGGAAGAAGCCTTCTTCCTTCCGTGGGCGCGCGTAAAGGGGCGCTATTCTGCGGAGGTGGAGATGCGGACTATTGTCCGCAGGGTCAAAGAGTCTCCTCGCCAGAGATCTGACGAAATCGTCGATGGTGGGGACCTTTAGGTCGGACCTGATCACGTCATTGCGGACGTATCGGCCGGCACCGGCGATCGTCCGCAACGACATGTTTTGAACAACCTCCATACGCCTACGCTGGTTGGCCGAGCATAGCGCGTACCAAGCCGGTGTGGCGTATGTTAGTCGCGACCTGATTTAAGTGAGATATATCAACCTCTTCGTACGGAGCGGTAACTTGGTTGCCAGAACTGGGCGAATCATGGTGCACGTGGCTTTCGCCTAGTTAGTGACATATGTCACCATCAGCACCATGCGCAGTATCCGGTCGATGTGGCATCCAAGTTACCGCACCGCAGGGACCCAATTTAAATCCTGACCCCTGAGTTTCAGGGGAGGAGGCAGATTTCGTTGCTGGCCGTCTTAAGGAGATTCAGGAGTCTCTGCATTTGTTTAACGCAGTCTGACGTGAGGACGTAAAGTAAAGGCACTATCGTTGTCAAACAGTGCCAACTCCGCGTCCTCCTCCAGGTTGCCCTGGAGGGTGGAATTGTCATTGGTGTATAGCGCATATAGCGTGGGGGAGAGGCAGCTGCCCTGGGGTACGCCTGCGGCGATGGCCTTCTCGTCCGAGTACTCCTGTTTGACATCTACTTGGAAGCTGCGGCCCTCGAGAAAATAATCCACCAGCTTGATTAGGGCTGGTACGCATGTCGGTGGCACGGAGTTTACAGATCAGGCCTGAATGCCATACACGGTCGAAAGCTTTCTCTATATCAAGAAAGACTCTGATCGTGTATCGATTTAGATTCCTCTCCTCGGAGAGGTAATGGAGCCCTGTTACAGGCCACACGATGTATATCGTAATGTTGATATTTCTGAAAGTATCGATAGTGTAGGTAGGAACTAAACTATCGATACTTTCGTTTAGATATTTCATACGGATTTGATCGGACGGTGTGCATTGGGTCGGTCACAAAATCGGTCGTAAAAATGGAGGAAAAATCTGTCCGATTATCGGCCCTACAAAAAGTCGGACGTGGGCGGGAGCCCTTAACCCCTTCCTTCCGAAAAATACTTTTTGCTCGTGTACAGTCAAGAGCACGTCCAGATTGAGACATTGGATTATGTACCGTTCATACTGTTCATAGTGCAATCATCATTTTGGCTTGAGTCGCGCTGCAAGTGTCAAGCATGGCCAGCTCTTGAATGTAGGTACCTTTTGCTTCATAAAAACATAACTGAAAGAATTATAACGCCTACTAGAGGGCGCTGGGATATTGATTGCACACAAAGAGATTTGAACCTCGCCGAGCGAGGTTAAAATCTCTTTGATTGCACACGGGCGCTACATGGGCTATAGAGCCGCCGCTGAGTATGATAAATACCAAGGAGTTTTTACACTCTGATCATAAAATTGTTTTGTAAAAATACTACAGTGGTGACTTTTTACTTGGGTGACGACTGCCTACCTATATTTATAAATAAAATGGAGAGTACCAGGAGAACATAAATCGACAAGAGGCTGACAGTACCCATGGTTGGTTCCTTTACCAAGTGTATTACTTACACCTGTTTTCTCACAAATGTATTGAAAAACGTCGTAAGATCGTCGTATGACAAACTCGTGCTGATGGTAAACCCTCGACTTCGTCTCGGGCTTTCAAAACGTCAACTCGTTTGTAATAACCCTACTTACAGAACTTGTATCTTAAACTACTATTTCCAGCTTACAGGTTAGCTCTCGGGAGGCTCGGGGCTAGTTTACTAGTATTATACAGGGTGTAAGGGAAGGTGTACCGAAAACTGAAAGGGCATGTTCAGTCAACGAAACTGAACAGCTTTCCCAAAGAAACATTTCTGGGAAATGAAAAAAAAATTCACCTCCATACAAAATATTCGACCAGAGTGAGCAATTTATATGGAGAGGTCTAATTTTTTTTTCATTTCCCAAAAATGTTTCTTTGGGAAAGTTGTTCAGTTTCGTTGACTGAACATGCCCTTTCAGTTTTCGGTACACCGTCCCTTACACCCCGTATTATGATCTGTGTTCGGGGTTAGCTATTCTAGTCGTTAATTCCGTCAGTAAGAAGACTGCTCAATAACTCGGATCTTTAGCACAGTCATTGACAGGTCAAGCCTGACACTCGTAGCGCTACTCTAGTCCGTACGTCTGTTGAATTAAGAACGTTACAAAGTTCAATGTGTTAAGATTGATGTTTTGTTTGTCACCCATACGATATGGTGATGTGATGATGATTATAAACCTGGCTTGTTTAAAGCTTCTGTTCAGGGTGTAGAGGTTGAAAAAAAAAAACCGAGTGCCTTTTTCTTCTGGATTTTTGTAACTTTTGTTTTGAAATCTACAAAAGTACTCGTATATCGTAAACTCGCCGATTTTTTACATGAAAAATTTTCGCGGAAATATTTTCTACGACACAAAAAAGGTAATATAGATAACATTCGAGTAGTTTTTGGAATTTTTGTCTGTTTGTCTGTGCACAATAAACTCGAAAACCACTTAACCGATTGAAACAGGGTTTTCGATAATCTAAGTACTTAATCGGTTCTCACAAACAGAAGCTACATGAATGCAAATCATCAAGCGGCCTGTGCACCAATAACTCCCAAAAACTATTGAACCGAATCGAAACTGTCGTGCAACATAAAAACTATGTTTTATTGCAATCGGGTCACTCAAACAGAAGGTATGCGAAGTTTAAATCGGCGGCGCCAATAACGCACAAACCACTGAACCGATTCAAACGGTGGTTTTCAACGTATTGGCCCCCATGCTACATATAGGTAAGCTTTGTTTCATTGCTATACGATCATTCAATCAGAAGATATGCGAGTACAAAGTTACAAGCGGCGAAGCAAGAAACAAAGCTTATATGTTGCACGGAAGTCAGCCAGTCACGTTATAGTAAAACCCGTTTGAATCGGTTCAGTTGTTTGTTAACACTGTAAAGTAACAGTCCAAACTCCACGCGAACGAAGTCGTGGGCACAGCTAGTGTGAAACAGGTGAGTATTTGACCCCGATCTCACGTAAGTGACGATGGGGTCGATGACGTAGCATGCTAACCTAAATAATGCCTACGTTCACTCTAGCCTGGAAAAGATCCAGATTATATTGTTCGGGGCAAAGATCGCCAGAGAGCACTCCAAGATCATAAGTGGCAATTCGACCGACGGATAACTAAGTCGCCAGAAAAAGGAACTCACTCCATGGTGAGCAGCACCGTATCCCGCGTAGCCGACATCTAGACCTTCAGGGTTGGAGGTGCCGTCGTCCAGTTCCACGGCTGCAATCGTCTTCCCGTCCAGCGGCAGAGGCTCTGCCAACTCAGCCAGAAGGAAGTCCCAATTCGCTGCCACCTGGGGAAGGTTTAGTATCAACACCATTTCGATTCGTTTTGCTCCCAAAATCCAGTGATTTTACAATAAAAACAAGATACTTCCGAACAAAGCTTTTACTCGATAAATTAAATTTTTATGGGTAGTAATTTTCTACCGTAATCCACATGTGCTTGAAGTAGGAAGCCACAATGTGGTATGTGCGCTAATTCTTGCATTTTTGAACCAGCTTCCCTCAGCAGCGGTTTTATCGGGTTGTTCCTCGTGTCCGTACTACTGTCCTGACTAGTATCCAGGTGTTTTTAAAATCATTTTTCGTCATAACTTGAAAACTAAGTCGTAAAAAAAAACGAAAGAAATATATCAATCAATTGGAATATACAAGTGAAGCTCTTTCAGATAATACCCCACTCGAACTAGTAACGAAATTTTGACCCCCCCTCCCCCTCCCCCCCCATTTGGGTCCCCTTTACAATAATAAATTACAAAAAAATTACAAAATTATTTATTTAACAGTCCAAAATTACAAAAAATTGTTAAAACTATGATACCCACACCTGTTTTGCGGTTATCAAACAAAAGCTTTTAATAATAAAAAAAAAATATAATTCTTTCATTTGCAATAAAGTTGAGCAATCATATTCTAAAACTTCTAAATTGCAAGTCGATACCATGACTGATTGCTGAGATCTACATACAGGTGTGTCAGACAGATAGACGAAGTCGCACCATAAGGCCGGTATTTCACTTGGACACCATGGCAGCGCAACCAGTCGCCGCTACCAACAAAATGTAGGTATACAGCTCTATAGAGAGTTATTCACCAGGTGTCCGTTTGGTTGCGCATCCAATTTGGCGGCGCTGAGTTCGGATGCTGGTCGCGCTACCACTCCCAGTGAAATATAGCCCTTAATACTGTAACCGTAGGGTGTGGCAACTCTGGTGTCTTACAACCAGTCGCGCCACCGTGGTGGTGTCCCAGTGAAATACGGGCCTAAGGGTTACGTTTTTACCATTTTGGTTCGGAACCCTTAAAACCAATGGCAGCGTTTGCGAAATTTTCTCATATTTTGTTTGTTACCTGTTTGATACCGAACCGGTCAGCGTCGAGCCAGTATGGGCCGACAGAGAAGCGCGGATGGATGATAAGCCGCTTGACGCGCCTGGTCACGCCGCTGTCGTCTTGAGAGTTGTTGGTGCCAGCCAGTACATAGCGGCCGCCGGAGAACAGGGTGCTAAACAAGACAGGCAAGTTTTCAGTATAAAGTAAATTTGTAAAGGTGGTTCGACTCCTGTAATGGCATCTCTGAAAATACCGTCATTCGTACAGTAAAGAGCACGTCAAGCGTGACACATTGAACTTTGTGCCGTTCTTATTTCATCACCGTTGGGGCTAGAGACGCGCTGCAAGTGGTACCATCCTATCGCCCATTTTTGTCTTAAAGCAGCAGTTCTTGGACTGCTGTGTTTCAGTTTGTAGGGTAAGGGAGTCATTGTTATATTACGGGCACACGAGGCATTCCATAGGTAGGTACTCGTACATTACAAAATTAACTTGTTTGCTCTTTAATTATATGAAAATTAAGCTTATGATCAGACCCGAGAATAAGTACTAACTAAGCTAAGGACAGTTTCCTTAATTTCCTGTTGCTGATGAGTGGTCATGGTCATTTCATCTATCCCTCGCCGTAAATGCAATACTGTCTGTTATATTGTAACCTTTTCACAACTACCGCATTTAGCGAGAATCCTAGGAATGGATCTGACCTTCGATAGATAAGTAAATAAGACTCATTGCTTGCATAATGGACTAGGCTATAATGTTATCATGAATGCTGTATGATCATCGTATTCTAGTATTTGTCGATTCACGAACGCTATGGTCAATTTTAGGATGACGTTATGTTACGGTTGACAGCCCATTTCAATTCGATAGCACTTGATAGCAGCGACCGTGGCTGCGATGAATGGACCATTTAAGCGATAATTCTAGCAATTATTGACTCGCTTTTACGCAACAGACCCAATATCTTAGGTCATTTGACAGAGATTTGACAACTTTCGTGGCCATAATAAGCATGTTTTTATAGAATTTATTATTCCTTAATATTTCTTAGAGAACCCAGTGACCTAATCGTGAAAAGATAACGTATTTTGTTCGAAAGGTTATCAAACTGCCACGGTTAATACTAGGATTTGATAACAATATCTATGGTACTATGAACTTACTTAAACAGACTTCAAAAGGAGGTTATCTATTCGACCGTATACAAGGTTATTTTTTTGGACCTGATATGCGTATGCCCAACTTATTATCAAAAGCAATAACTTTTGTTCTACGACTTTGCTAATAACGCAAGAATAACAGAATTTTTTGTGCGTTGTTAGCAAAGTCGTAGAACAAAAGTTGTTGCTTTAATACTTATATACAAGTAATGTTATTAAAAATACTCTATTTTCGCGTATATATATAAATATGTAAGTCTATATAACATAAGTGTATGTATGTTTGTTAATACCTAAGTATATGACTGTAGGAGTATGATTGGTATTAAATTGAGTGACAGGATTAGAAATAGTGTGATAAGAGAACGGTGTGGCGTAAAAGAAGACGTAGTGACCAAAATCGAGAAAGGGATGCTGAGATGGTTTGGTCATGTAGAGAGGATGAATGAACGAAGATTGACGAAAGAGATATACCAGGCGAGAGTGAATGGAAACGTTGGAAGGGGAAGGCCTAGGCGAACGTACCAGGACCAAATTCAGGACGTTCTGAATAAAGGCCAGGTTAAAAGTACCCTAAACCGACGAGCATGTATGAAAGGATTGATGAAAGTACAGGAAGCAAGGGAAGTATGTCAAGATCGTAGCAGGTGGAGGACTGTGGTCTCTGCCTACCCCAACGGGAAAGAGGCGTGATGTTATGTATATGTTATGTATATCTCTATTATGTTTGTCTACGCATATCTCAGGAATTACAAGTCAGTTTGCAATACCAATTCGTTTTTAGTTGAACTAGTTATTATTTATCTTAGAATACAGTGCAAGTTTCATCAAAATCTGTTCAGCAGTTTATTTAAATCTCGGTTTATACACTAAGGGCCCGAGTAACCTGAGAAACTTTAACCAGGTATTTCTGACGAAGTTATAAGTAAATAATGTTATATGAACCTAGGTCAAATTGTGAAATTTTAACGGCAATTTTTATATGGTGAAAAAATGTCGCGTCAGATGGCGCGTCAGAACTCAGATGAAGTATAGAAATGGATTTGCAACTAATCATACCAAGTTAGAGCAGGCTCAATTTCTACGACTTTGCTAATAACGCAAGAATAACAGAATTTTTTGTGCGTTGTTAGCAAAGTCGTAGAACAAAAGTTGTTGCTTTAATACTTATATACAAGTAATGTTATTAAAAATACTCTATTTTCGCGTATATATATAAATATGTAAGTCTATATAACATAAGTATATGTATGTTTGTTAATACCTAAGTATATGACTGTAGGAGTATGATTGGTATTAAATTGAGTGACAGGATTAGAAATAGTGTGATAAGAGAACGGTGTGGCGTAAAAGAAGACGTAGTGACCAAAATCGAGAAAGGGATGCTGAGATGGTTTGGTCATGTAGAGAGGATGAATGAACGAAGATTGACGAAAGAGATATACCAGGCGAGAGTGAATGGAAACGTTGGAAGGGGAAGGCCTAGGCGAACGTACCAGGACCAAATTCAGGACGTTCTGAATAAAGGCCAGGTTAAAAGTACCCTAAACCGACGAGCATGTATGAAAGGATTGATGAAAGTACAGGAAGCAAGGGAAGTATGTCAAGATCGTAGCAGGTGGAGGACTGTGGTCTCTGCCTACCCCAACGGGAAAGAGGCGTGATGTTATGTATATGTTATGTATATCTCTATTATGTTTGTCTACGCATATCTCAGGAATTACAAGTCAGTTTGCAATACCAATTCGTTTTTAGTTGAACTAGTTATTATTTATCTTAGAATACAGTGCAAGTTTCATCAAAATCTGTTCAGCAGTTTATTTAAATCTCGGTTTATACACTAAGGGCCCGAGTAACCTGAGAAACTTTAACCAGGTATTTCTGACGAAGTTATAAGTAAATAATGTTATATGAACCTAGGTCAAATTGTGAAATTTTAACGGCAATTTTTATATGGTGAAAAAATGTCGCGTCAGATGGCGCGTCAGAACTCAGATGAAGTATAGAAATGGATTTGCAACTAATCATACCAAGTTAGAGCAGGCTCAATATATACAAAAGTTCTAGTGTGATAAAGACCAAAACATCTTTTTTGTCTTTGTCATAGTCTCGGCTTTTTTGTTGTGTGTCAAACTCAGGGACTAGATAAGTACGGTCAAACTAAAAATCGTTATAACTCGAAAATTACTGACCTTAGACTACTCGTGTGCAGAGTCAAATGATAGGTCTCGATGAGATCTACATTTCGGATGACAGCTGTCAAAAAAATCGCTATAACTTGAAAACTACTGACCCTAGACTACTCATGTGCTGAGACAAATGATAGGTCTCGATGAGATCTACGTTTCGGATGACAGCTGTCAAACTAATAATCGCTATAACTTGAAGACTACTGACCCTAGACTACTCATGTCCTGAGACAAATGATAGGTCTCGATGAGATCTACATTTCGGATGACAGTTGTCAAACTAAAAATTGCTATAACTCGAAAACTACTGAACCTAGACTATTCGTGTGCTGAGACAAATGATAGGTCTCTCTGAGATCTACATTTTGGATGACAGCTGTCAAAGTAAAAATCGCTATAACTTGAAAACTACTGACCCTAGACTACTCATGTGCTGAGACAAATGATAGGTCTCGATGAAGAATTACGCGAGCAATGGCGCGATTGACCATTAAAAAAAGCATAATATTCAAAAATTCAAGTTTTCACTTCTGCCGGCACTCCCGGAGTGCAACCCGTCCTTTTTTTAGACACTCGCGCCAAATAACCATTTTGCTGCTTTGCATAACAAATATTTATGGACTCTTTATGTTGCTCTGATTTATCATTTCTCATTTCATTTATAACATAAGGGTTAAAAGACCCTGAAGGATGTAAATCTGTACATGTAACTGAACAACTTTCCCTAATGTCGAAGTACGAAAAAAAAATTGGTATTTCGACCTATGCTTCTTAGGACAAGTTGTTCAGTTTCATGGGCAGAATCGCTTCTTTCAGGGTTAATATACTCTTTCTGTTACACCTTGTATAATAGGTCTTTACCTATGAAATTGCCGTTTTGTATGGCGAATTTTAGGTATACCCAATTTTCAGTACTAACATTTTTGCATTTTTCTAAGGAATTATAAATCCAATATTTTTTATTTTTTTAAGTGTTATTGGGAAGACATTAAGCTAACAGAACCTTAAATTTGATTTTCGAAAAATATTATCTGTAAAAAAATATAACAAATCTAATGATGAAATCGGACGACATTTAAGACGAACAATTTTCGAACCTTTAATTTAATATATCAAACTAAAAATTAAATCTTTACTTTATGCGTAAATTGATGACCTTGAAATCAACTTTCAAATATAAGACAAATGAAAAAAATAGCATTAGATAGGTATATAGGAATTATGATCTCATTAATCTGTAAGAAAATTTCGGCAATTTCATAGGTAAAGACCTATTATAATCCATCTACACAAATTGCAGCTTTGTTTTATTCAACTGTTATATACCTGTTATTATACCAGGATATTTAAATATACTCTATCTTCTCAACCAAAAATAGTAATAGAGCTGTTTTGCTTTCTAAATAATTAAAATGGTGCTGAGTAGCTACTCACTTTTTTGGTGAATTCAACATAAACAACAAAATCTTTGTAAACCACCGTTTGCACAGATTTTTTAAAATTACATACAAGATTTTCATGAATATACACAACTTTTCACACATAGGTCGAAATACGAAAAAATTTTTGACTTCCCGTATAAACTGCATCATTTATTTTTTGGTTTTCAACCTATGGAAAAAGTCGTTCAGTATAATGGTCAGAAGCGCCTGTTAAAATATCCGTAAAAAAATAACGCTGTATAAGAATCATCTACATTTAGGAAGGTTCAGTTTAGCTCTGTTTATGTCTACTTTTTACCTCGATTTTATATAGACTCTCAGTAGGGTATCTGAGTTTCTTGAAGTACATTACCTTCAGTAAGGCTCTTTGACCTCGTTCCACTGTTAGAAAGTGCGTTTTTGAAGCACCACCCCATATGGGAAATAAAGTTTGCTGTAGATACAGATACAAAAACTGCTAAAAGTGGCCGTTTTTGGCACGGAACAGTTGCAATTGGGTCCCCCAGGAGATCACAATAGGGGTTCGTACTGGAAATTACCGTAACTAACACTCAACTACATTTTTCAGAATTGATAGGTTCCAAATAAACTAGGGTACCTTTAGTTCAATCTGTCTTTCCGGATTTTCGATAAGTTTTGTATTTGATGAGCAATATTTTTTTCACTGATCGGGGCGCTAGTGGACTGCAGGTAGCCCCTTAATAAATGTTCTTGAAAGGGCACCTAAATTGGTTGTGAAAAAAGTTGTAATATTCCTTTGGTTATGCTATACTATAAGATTTAGCTTCTTGCCAAATTTCATGATTCTAGGTCAATAGGAAGTACCCTGAAGGTGTTGGTTTGGTTTCATAAATAAATATATGGAGATGTGGACATGGCCATTGGCCGTATCTTTTGTTTTCATTTGATTTTGTTGTTGTAGTCAGCAGAAATTTTCACATCTTCAAGTGTCCATGACCTTTATATTTACCTTAGAAAAAGGAGAAAAGATACAAAAAGTGCAAAAAACGGCCACTTTTAGCAGTTTTTGTATCTGTAACTGCAGTGAACTATATTTTTCAGGATTGATAGGTTCTAAATAAACTAGGATACCTTTACTTCAATCTGGTTAGACAGATTTTCGATAAGTTTTGTATGTAGCGAATAATATTTTTTTAACTGATGGGGGCGTTAGTTGACTGCAGGAAAGCCCTTAACATTATATTTAAGGGGCTACCTCCGGTCCACTAGCGCCCCCACCAGTTAAAATATTTTACTCGCTAAATACGAAACTTAACAAAAATCTGGAAAGACAGATTGAAGTAAAGGTACATTTGTTTATTTAGAAACTATTTACTCTGCAAAATAAAGTTAACTGTAGTTACAGATACAAAAACTGCAAAAAGTGGTCATTTTTCGTACTTTTTGTATCTGTAACTACAGTGTATTTTATTTTTCAGAATTGATAGGTTCTGAATAACTAAATACCTCTACTTCAATCTGTCTTTCCGGATTTTCGATAAGCTTTGTATTTAGTGAGTAATATTTTTTAAACTGATGGGGGCGCTAGTGGACGGGAGGTAGCCTCTTAAATAAGATATACACGAAAAGTAGCCATTAAGATTTTATGTTTTGTAAAACCGTATTCTTACTGAGCTAGTGTTGGTTTTTTCTAGTAATTGTTTTTTAAAATGTTAACAGCTACTAAGTAGTACGCAGGTATGCCTCACCATGCATGCAATCAACTAACAAGGAAAAACCCATACTAACTGTTCTTGTGCATTATGTTATGAGCCATGTAAGATTTCTTGAGTGTTACGAGATGAATCATGGGCTTTGTTTGCCGACAACTCAGAGTTTAGTATTCAGAAGACAGATTTAACTTCTTAATGGCCACGTTGACTAATGGAAATGCCAACGTGGATATTTAGAGCATTGGGTTATTGTTAAGCCTAACTAGCTCTTTTTGAGACGGTTCCTGAGTAAGCGGAGAAATGCGAAATAGGGGTACAACTGAATGTATGGACTTTGGAGGTGAAGACCGAAGATAGAGAGTGTCGTCTTCAGTCTTCGTGAATGCCTACATATTTTTGCTTTAAACTCCCGCACCGTTCCGCCATTGTTTAATGGTTTACTAAGTAATCCAGGTTTTGAGGAACGCAGGATAACTTACCAGTGTCCTGCGGAGATGACCCAGTTGGGGCTGATGATGGACCCGCCGCAAGTTCCTCCGAACAGCACTGCATGCGGATACTGCTCGTGGACGGCCTTGACGACGGCCGGAGCTCCTGCCGCCTTCTCCTCCTGGTCAGGTTCGGCGTCGGCCTTCACTACAACGTCCTCGGACTTCGCCCCTTCTACCGGCTTGCTGTCTCCGCTAAGCGTGTTCTCGGCATCGTCAGGTTTGGCGTCATGCTGGGGAGCTTCTGGCTTTGTGTGGACTTCTTTGCTGCTGATATCATTGGCTGGAATTTGGTGAGTTTTAACGTTATTAGTTTTAAAAATATAAATTTATACGCTACCTTAGGTAGTGAAACCGAAAATTATAACGAAGTACCTATAAGATACTTAAGTCTCTTTTCGTTCTAAGTAATTTCACAGATTAGATAATAGTAATTTGCGGTTTTACGATACTATTTTGTCTCTACCTACCTATACTCGTAATGATACCTACACCAATCAGCACCGATATTAACTAGCTAGGTAGGTGCTTAGTATAAATGTTGGTGTATACTATTGTGTCCGGCCAGTGAGACACGAAGGAATGCGCTTGGCAATTAGGTTTCCACTCTTCACGCAATCTGATGACGTATTTATTTGTTTGTTTTTCCGTGTAGTCTTATTTATCACGCGGAAATAACGAACAAAGATCTTAAGTTACCTATAATCTAAATAAGGAGGTAAATATTTGAGAATACGATATCGAAAAATATGTGTATTAAGATTTTTTATTATCGTACATTGTAACTGTTAAAAAGTGATGCGTCAATAGTGTAATTAAGATGCAAGTGCACTATTTTATTGAATACATTCGGGACGCGTGAACTGCGGCCCGAGCCGCAGTCAAGGGCGTAATGAGCCGAGACTCGAGAGTGTAATGACCAAAGCGCACGCGCTTCTTACGACGTTTTACAACACAATCGCGAAGAAAAACATGTAAAGTTTGCTTACCTCTTTTCTCGAAGGAAAAATCGTAGACAACAAGCTACGTATTTTTCCTTACACTTCTACGTACACCCGATTCTCCAGACTAATATTTTGTGCCTTAATATTTTCTACGTTGAGGAACTTTAAAAATAATTACAATAAACACCACAAATATTTGTAAAAATGGCGCGCGCAGATTTAGATGCGCGCGCAGGAAGCATAATCTTTTAATTATATAAAATAGGTAAAGATATTTCCTACTGTTAAAAAAGGAATTCGTTGTTACTAAGTTGATTAATATAAATATTTTCATAAAATGGCTGTTTATTGATAATATTATCTTACAAAGTTTATTTATTCATGAAAATATTAAGAACTGTATAGACATAAAAACTCCTTGCTCATTGCCGAAATATAAATAAAAATAAACAAACAAAAAAAAAACACTAGTGCGGTAATATAATGGAAAAAAGCATGCGTGTTTAATAAGCTGGATTATGGACCTTAATACAGTGCAAATAGAGCTGTTTTATGAGCAAACGTGTTTAATAGTACATTAAAATGCAAGTGCGCTAATTTGGAGATTACACCCGAGGCTTAGAAATTGCAGCCCGAGCCGCAGGCGAGGTCGTAATGGAGCCGAGGGTGTGATCACCAACGCGCACGAGCTTTTTACGATGTTTTTCAACACATTTGCGAATAAAAACAAATCAAATTGGTTACCATTAAAAATACTAAACTTTGCTAACCTTACGTCCACCGGAACATTTAGTCGGCTGCATAATGTTCATGTTTTCCTTTAATTTTACCAACTTTCAAAATTGTATTTAGTGTATGAGTATTTTAAACGGTTCAGGAACAGTTTTTTATTTGTAGACACTTAGAAATAATTACAATAATAAACACTACAAATATTTGTAAAATGGCGCGCATTATTTCTTTTTCAGCGGGCAAACATTACCAACTGTGTTATCTTACACCATCAATCTTTTATCAATTTTTAGTCAATCTAATAACCAAGCTAGTTATAAAAAAAAGTAATTGTCAATCGGTACCCAAACATCCTATTCTATTAACCTTGAAAAAAATTATCAAAAATTGAATATCTTGTTACGTAAATGACAAATTTATTGTTAATTTGTTAATTACTATAAATAATTTCATAAAATCAACATTCATTTATGATATTTTCTCGAAGTCAGCTTGAAAATTTTAGTAACATAATAAGCATAAAAACTCCTTGCTCCTGGCCGATTAAAAAAACAAAAATAAAACACTAGTGCGGTAATATAATGACAAAAAAACACGCGTGTTTAATAAGCTGGATTATGGACCTTAATGCAGTGCAAATAGAGCAAATGTGTTGAAAAAAATATTTTGTAATTAATTCTGTTGTATAGGTAATCAATCGTTTCGGAAAATTGGGCATGTGAACATTTCGAAAGATATGCGACGGATGCTAATGCTAACCTGATTGATGTTGATAAAAACCCGAAAAAAAAACCGATATGCACATCCTTTTTATACCAATATATAGCACCGTTAGCTAAGAAAGTACAGTAGATAGTACTCGTAGATACGTACCTACATATTTTAAACTGACTAATAACCTATTTCCTTGATTGCTCATCGTCCTTTATGTCCTGAAACCGATATGATAACCTCCTTAAATCCTTCGTGGAAAGTCGGCTAATCATTGCGGTCGAGTGGGGAAGGCATTGTCACCAAGTGCGACCTGTAATTGTATAGCAATGAATGACACCTAATTATCGGTGTAGTTGTAGAACATTCCGCTTTATCAGGTGAAACGCGAACAATGCAACTACCTACCTATAACTATAATACATGTGCTGTCGGGGATAATACCTATCTTTTGTTTTATGTAGGATAGGTAAGCATAAGTGACAATGGAGTCCAAGATGTAGCAATAATTTTTATTCATTGTCACCATCAATTGGAAATCGCCCATGGTGTAAAAAGAAGTCGTTCCCACGTAGGTATTCCCTGCGATCCTACCTGTGCCTCGGTCGACCGAGTCATTCCCCTGCCTGCCCTGGCCACTTACTTACTTACTGACTTACTTTCCCATTTCACATTTGAACACAAAAAAAACTTCTCATAGAGACTGGGCTTGCGCATTTTGTACGAGAAGTACCTATTTGATTTTTTCGAATTTCGACCAGAGGATTTTTTTCTGAATCCTTCACAGGCGCAGGACTCTTCATTAGAATTTTCGCCTTTGATTATTTCTACTCTTAACGGAGGCCTTTTTCCCAGTAGTGTGACACTACATAGGCTAGTAAGAATTATCCTAAACTATTAAACAAGAAATATTTGTAAATATATTCGTATATATATATTTGTAATGTTTGTAATCGGTTTCTCGAAAACGGCTGTAACGATTTTAATTGAAATTTACCATACGGGGTTTTCGGGGCGTCTATCTAGGTCTCATGTCTAAGAAAAATCGTTTTGCCTGTGTTTTTAAGCATTTTTTAAAAATAACGCGTTTTAGACAGAAACCTATATACAGCGCCATCTGTTGGTGATTAGCATAGCTTGCTCACCTAATGATATTTTAATGTTGAGGCGGCTATTATAGAGCGAAGCTCGGTCGACCAGATACTAATATACTTGCAGTATGAATGCTTGCTTTGATTGAGAAATCTGATTATTTCTTTACAGATCGACTTTGCTGCACGCACATTGACAATCTTAAACTTAGTCAGTCAAAATTTTACCCTGTACTCGTAAACGTGAAAAAAGAAATTGTGTCATGGTTAGCTATCTCTAGATCCGTATTGTGTTTACAACAAGTGTACAAGCAATAATGGTCACAGCTGCGTCACAAATGTATATGCGAAGTAGTTATATATATTAGTTATAAAATCTATTACTTATGTACACTCAACAGCAAGTCAGTAGAAACACTTTTGGACCTTATGGCGTGGTAATAAAGTTGAAAAAGTTTCTACCGACAAGCGGTTGACCGTACATATATTATATTTGAACTGGTTTATTGATTAACTCTGTTTGGTGGAGTAGGTATTCATGGTGTTAATGGTTGTAGTCAAAATAGGTAGGGTATTAAATAAACCAAACCAAAACCAAAGAAAATCTTTAAAGGCTGGTTTACACTAAGTGCCGAAAGTAGAAGTACCTTGCGCTTGACATAGTATTCATATCAGTCTTGTATGCGCCCGGCAGCAGGCTGTACTTACTTTAACTTATGCCACTGAACTTGTACTTAGTGTAAACCAGCCTTATATTTGGATTAGTCACGTATTTGACTCAGTGCTCTTTGGGACTGCGGGAAGTCGAAATCTTTGTTTCGTAATTGTTACTTCTTTTCTTTGAGGAAGTTATCCGGTTTAATATTTCTGCTTCGGGAGCAAAAGCAAAAAAAAACCACGTTGTAGATCCACAAAACTTATAAAAAAGCAGGCCAAGTGTGAGTACTAAGGGTTCTGTACCTGTCTGCCATGTGATTTTTAAAGGATTATACCTACTACAACCTTTTGCCCTTTGATTTAAAAACTCCGCCTCCACTCAAACCTGACCTGTAAATAATTTACTTGAAACGGGAGAATCCGTATTTTAATTGGTTGTAAGAAAAGTTATAATAAGTTAAGGGCTTTCCTGCAGCCAACTAGCGCCCCCATCAGTTAAAAAAATATTACTCGCTAAATAAAAAAGTTATCGAAAATCTGTCTTACCAGATTAAAGTAAAGGTGCCCTAGTTTATTTAGAACCTATCAATCCTGAAAAATATAGTTCACTGTAGTTAAAGATACAAAAACTGCGGCCGTTTTTCGCACTTTTTGTATCTGTAACTACAATGAACTATATTTTTCAGGATTAATAGGTACCCTAGGGTACCTTTACTTCAAATTTGTAAGACAGATTTTTGATAAGTTTTGTATTTAGCGAGTAATATTATATAAATTTTGATAAGTTTTGTACTTGCAGCGAAGCTGGGATCAGTTGTCGTCTCGACACCTCATGGTAGGCCTCATGAATGAGGCCACTGGGGCAAACCTCGCCCGCCTTCGCGCTGCCGCTGAATCTGAGTCAGGTGTCTGGCTACATGCCTTGCCGTCCCCTCATATGGGCACGTTGCTGGACAATGACTCACTGAGGATAGCGGTCGCGCTCAGGTTAGGCTGTGACGTGTGTGAACCCCACCGGTGTGTCTGTGGCGGCATGGTGGAGGCTGATGGTCATCATGGCCTTAGCTGCGCGCGTTCTGCGGGTAGACACTCCCGTCACCATGCCATCAACGACATCATCCGGCGGGCGATGGTGTCAGCTGGCGTCCCCTGCATTTTAGAGCCCCCAGGACTCAGCCGGTCGGACGGCAAAAGACCCGACGGTCTAACGCAGATCCCATGGGCGAAGGGACGCTGCCTCGTTTGGGACGCCACCTGCGTTAGCACATTCGCACCGTCACATCTAAGGAGCACCCAGCAGAGGGCGGGTGCAGCGGCTGAGATCGCTGCTGGCCTCAAACGTACAAAATACGCGAACCTGGAGTCTGGGTGTCTACTCTCAAAGTCCGATATATCGAAACGATACTACTCGAAACATGCAAATGCAAAACTTCGTCCCTTGACAATAGAGTAGAATATTGGTTGGATGAATTTTCAAACTGCATCCAACCAATATTATACTGTATTAACAAGGACCAAGTTTTACATTTGCATGTTTCTAGTAGTATCGTTTCGATATATCGGACTTTGAGAGTAGACACCCTGCGTATGATTTCGTGCCGGTAGCTTTCGAAACCGCTGGCACGTGGGGCTCCGAAGCTAAGGAGCTTATCAGGGGTGTCGGGCGGCGACTGAAAGAAAAGGGCGAAAATCCCCGCGCGGGGCTCTTTCTAGCACAGCGATTATCAATAGCAGTACAGCGCGGGAACGCGGCCAGTGTTATGGGGACGTTTGGGCAGGGGGCATTGCGCGGGGGGCTTTTTTGACTTTTTATAAATAGGTATTAGATTTTAATTTTAAGGTGACATGTTTAATGTACTTTAACATATCTATTTGTAATACGATTATATTTTTAGCTATAATTAAAGACAGCGAGTAATATTTTTTTGACTAATGGGGCGCTAGTTGGCTGGGCGTAACCTCTTAAGGTGGTTGCTGAGCAGAAGTGCTGCCACTTTGAGAAATAAATTTATTGCGTCATAAATACAAAACATTTAATAAGGATTGTTTGATTGGCGGCAATTTGGGGTAGTTCTATATTTTATTATCCATCACATCTTAGCTTATCGTGAATAGCTTTGTATTGTAAAACTGCCAAAAACGGCCACTTTTAGCACTTTACCAATACAAAGCTATAAATGATAAGCTAAGCTATGATGTCATGGGTTACATATAACTACCCTATATTGCCGCCAAACGAACAATACTACTGAAAAGTTTTGTATTTGCGACGCAATAAATTTATTTCTAAAAGTAAGGTGCTGCCACCCAGCAACCGCCTTAAGTTATAATTTTAGATTGGTCATTTAGGTCAACGGGAAGTACCCTCTAAGCTTTGATTTAGTTCATGAATGGTAGAAGATGGGATATTATATCATTAGGTATGGTGTTTTAAAGGTTATCAAACTGCTACGGTTAATACTAGGATTTGATTGCAATATCTGTGGAACTATGAACTAACTTTCACAGACTTCAAAAAAAACCGGCCAAGTGCGAGTCGGACTCGCACCCTAAGGGTTCCGTACCTTTCTACCATATGATATACTAAAAGCTTTTGCTCTTTGAATTTAAAAACCCCACGACCATCCACTTGACCCCTCTTTTATAGAAAAGTTCTTGAAACGGGAGCTCACCTTAATTGGTTACTATTAGCTGTGAGAAAAATTGTAATATTTAATGATTTTAGACTTTTCCCTTTATTTGTATTGTAAGACCTAGCTTCTTGCCAAATTTCTTAATTTAGGTCAACGGGAAGTACCCTGTAGGTTTTGCTTTAATGCATAAATGTATGGAGATGAGGACATAAAAAGCAATATCTTTTGATTGCGTCGTTGTAAAAAAATTTAATTTTCAGATCTTGTGTGGTTTATGGACTTTAATATTCGTTTTCAATTTCAACCTGATACTCGTACCTCTACCCGTTCGTGAGAAAAAGGGTCTTGACAGACAGACAGACAGAGACAGACAGACAGACGGACAACAAAGTGATCCTATAAGGGTTCCGTTTTTTTATTTTGAGGTACGGAACCCTAAAAAGGAGGTTATATATAAGTAATGTCGTCAAAAATACTCTATTTTCGTGTAAGTAAGTCTACTTATATGAGCTTCTAAACAATTTCTAAAGTGTATGGATGTTTGTATGCTTGTATGTATGTTTGTCCACGCATATCTCAAGAACTAAACGTCCGATTGCAATAATTTTTTTTAGTTGAACATGTTATTATTCAACTTGTTACAGTGCAAATTTTATTAAAAACGGTTCAGTAGTTCATTAAAATCGGTTCAGTAAAATTATAAAAGACAAATAAATAATTGAATGAAAAAATTCGAAAATATTACTTAGAAGTATAGTTTCAAGTACAACTGAAATAAAAAAAAAGATATAAAAAAGTAATTTAAAAAATTAAACCGACTAAAGAATAAAAATAGAGAAATAAAAGTTATTGTGGTCGGTGCATGCCTTAATATTAGAAATAAAACACGTATATGCTATGCAATTGTACACACGTTTTATTCCTAATATTCAGGCTGGAAGCGACCTCAAATACTTTTATTTCTCTATTTTTAGTCTTGAAGTCGGTTTAATTTTTAAATTACTTTCATTGTCTAGGGGCTTGAGCTGAGCCAGCAGGTCAAGGCCCTGACGTCATGCACATATCTCGGAGTCGGACGGGGTTCGTGTAAGGTCTTGTTTGACTGGTTGTCTCCTTATAAATTTTTGTTTTTCCATAAGCGATAAAGTAAAAATATTTTCTTTATTGTAGGCTATATTGTAGGATATAAACATCTCTAAAACGTCAGTTAAATTACATCGCTTGACAAACAAAGTAGCACCATGTGGGAAATAAACAACAAGAAAAAACTTACAATGCACTAAAAAACCCCAACTCATTATTCGTTTTTTTAGGGTTCCGTACCTCAAAAGAAAAAAACGGAACCCTTATAGGATCACTTTGTTGTCCGTCTGTCTGTCTGTCTGTCTGTCTGTCTGTCTGTCTGTCAAGACCCTTTATCTCACGAACGGGTAAAGGTATCAGGTTGAAATTAATACCATATATTAGGATCCACGAACCACACAAGATCTGAAAATTTAATTTTTTTACAATGACGCAATCAAAAGATATGGCATTTTATGTCCTCATCTCCATACATTTATTCAAAAATGAAAAACCTACAGGGTACTTCCCGTTGACCTAAAATTATGAAATTTGGCAAGAAGCTAGGTCTCACAGTATAAATAATGGGAAAAGTCTGAAATCATTAAATATTACAACATTTCTCACAACTAATGGTAACCAATTGTGGTGAGCTCCCGTTTCAAGAACATTCATATAAGAGAGGGGTCAAGTTGGATGGTTGCTGAGGCGATTTTTGTTTTAGTTCTATTTAAAAACGGGATCACTTACAAACTTGAAAATTGGTATGTTTATAGGGCATAGGCTATAAAATAACAACAAATAATAAAATTTGGTCAAGCGCGTGTCGGACTCAAAAAATCTAGCACATTAACTTACTGAAATTTCAACTAATACAATTATGTTTATGTGGCGGTACGGAACCCTCAGTGCGCGAGCCCGACTCGCACTTGGCCGGTTATTTTTTCTTTATAATATATAAATACCTACCTATGAAGGCAAGAAATAAGACAGTTTTGTGAAAAACTAAGTATTGCCTATTAGCGTTAGTAAATTTGAGCTTTAGGTAAATTCATAACATTCGCTAAACTTTCTTTTTTTCGCATGAAAAAAATAATAATCTGTGTACCTAATAGGTAGGAAAGGACCTAACGGGCGCTTTCCAGCTGCTTCAATGAAAGAATGGTAAGTTATGATTATGATAAATGGGGTTAATCTCGTGTTACCCCATTCCCAGTTTCACCCGTCCCGTTTTCACCCGATTTAAAATTTTATTGATGAAGTCGATTAAAAGTCAATCTTGCTTTGAAGTAAGTACCATCAGCAGGAATAGTTCTTTTCAAAATTTAATTATTATACTTCACGTACTTAACATTAAGGATCAAGAATTTAATGCTAAGTCTAAGTTCTAGGTCACAGTAGAAATATATGTATGGAATAAAACAAATTTACATTCTGGTGGAGTATAATCACAGGTTTTATTAATCTGACTAGGAGTTTAATTATCGCAGACATTAAAAATTATGGTGAATTGAGTACTTACATAATCAACTTAACACATAAAAATAAAATAAATCAATATACAGTTTAAATAATATACCTTGATGAATTTGACAGATGGTGTGAGAGCAGGACGGAGCTATACGTACTGGAGAATGACAGACAAAGATCGCTCCGTCCTGTTCTCACTCATAGCTCTGTCCACCTGTCAAATTAATCAAGCTAGATTATTTCCACTTTGAAACTCTAAACGGTAAAAGAGATAACATTATACTGGTATTGAAAGAGTAAGAGGGACAGCTATACGCCTCACGGGCACTATTATCATAACTGGTTTGTGCCCAGGTAAAACGACCGCCAACTCTCATTCAAGGCTATTCGTGCTATTGCGTTTATCAAGCCCCCCGTTAAAAAAAAAACTTGCGAATTTTCAAATTTTTGCATGTCTACACTGATTCCATCGTTCATTTGGTTCACATGACAGCTAAACAGTGCAATAGATATTGGAAGAAAAGTACCGCTATATGTATAAAGTTATCTGTGTCTAACATAAGAAAAGCATAATTTGTGGGTTTACTATAAACATTTTCTTCCACTGGTATTTTTGCGCGCCCTAGATATAATTTTATCTAGGGCGCGTGGTTATGCCAAAAATTAATAGTGCTACGCTTGCTGGTTCGCGATGCCATTAAACAATCCGCGAGTAAACTAGGTCAAAAATAAAACTATACCAATCATGTATTTATCTAAGAAAGAAAAATAAATGCATTATTTTACCTATAAACACCTTTTATGTTGACGGTACCAGTTGAAAACGATAGAAAAAACAACGACACAAAATGTAATCAAATTTATCAAAATCGGGTGAAAACGGAACGGGTGAAACCGGGATCGGGGTAAAACGAGACTTACCCGATAAATGCAAGAGTGCCGATTTGTGGGGAATTCCCCAATATGTGAGGGATTTTAAACTGATTGTAGAATTTGTGGCGAGTGTCGATGCGGAGAAAATGCAGGGAATCAGGGACTTTTGGATTTCCCTTACTAAAAACAGTATAATGAAAAACAAAATAAGTAAAATGCTGAAGAAGAAAAATAAGCATACTAGAGGCGCTGTGTTATGATGTCGACTACCAAATTTAACCATACCTGGGGGGCGATCGTGGTAATTTCAACGACATTACCGAAACAAAAACGTTTGCCTCAAAAGTAATGTTAAGTCTTAACTAAGTGTTTTAGGCAAACGTTTTTGTTTTGGTAATATCGTTGAAATTACCACGATCGCCCTCCTTCTATCGACTGTAATTAATTCAGATTTTCCTTTCGCAAAATTCGAAGATGGTATTTTTTTGTCATTTTTCATCATAACTCGAAAACTAAGAGTCGTAAAAAAATACGAAAATATATTTCATCTACTCCCGTACCGCAATATTCCAAATTCGAAACCAATGACAGATTCGAAATTGAGGTCATTTTCCGCTATCATTTTCATTTCCACACTGTTCCATACTACAACCAGTACGGAAATGGAGTATGGATTTTCGTTCCGCAACTGTTATAATACATAATTTTCAATCTGCATAGGCTAAGGCAATACTACCACAGTACTACATACAGCCTACTTTAAAGTAATTTTGTAAAAATACTTTTTACTGGGGTGACGACTGCCTACCTATATTTAAAAGAAAACGGAGAGGAGTACATAAATCGACAAGAGGCTAACAGTTGGCTCGCTTCTATATAAAGTGACCGTAGCAACAAAAGAAGTGATTTGAACAAAATGGAAAGTATGTACCAGGAGAACATGAGTCTACAAGAGGCTGTCAGTAACAATATACATGAAATTAATGTTAAAGCAACTCCATCCACAAGCTCTGGATCTGGAATAACTTCGGGAATAACTTTAATTAACTGTACTGACTAACTGTCCTCTTAGTTCAATAAATTGATCACTACTCTTTAAAATTTTATTTTATTTTGTCGGTCGTAGATAAAGTTTTGTATGCAACTATACGAAATTAGTCATTTTAACACTCGATCTATACTATTTTGATACTCGGCTGCGCCTCGTATCAAAAACCAGATCTCGTGTTAAAATTACTCTCATTACGCAACAGTTGCATAAATAACTATTAGAATGTACTAGTAAAGCCCTTTCATATTATACCCCACTCGACGTAGTAACGACAATTTGAAATTTGCCCCCCCCATCGCCCCCTATTTCGGCTCCCTTTACTTTAATAATCGTAGTTTTTTTAGGGTTCCGTACCTCAAAAGAAAAAAACGGAACCCTTATAGGATCACTTTGTTGTCCGTCTGTCTGTCTGTCTGTCAAGACCTTTTATCTCACGAACGGGTAAAGGTATCAGGTTGAAATTAATACCACATATTAGGGTCCATGAACCACACAAGATCTGAAAATTTCAATTTTTTACAACGACGCAATCAAAAGATATGGCATTTTATGTCCTCATCTCCATACATTTATTCAAAAATGCAAAACCTACAGGGTACTTCCCGTTGACCTAAAATTATGAAATTTGGCAAGAAGCTAGGTCTCACAGTACAAATAATGGGAAAAGTCTGAAATCATTAAATATTACAACTTTTCTCACAAGTAATGGTAACCAATTGTGGTGAGCTCCCATTTCAAGAACATTCATATAAGAGAGGGGTCAAGTTGGATGGTCGCTGAGGCGATTTTTGTTTTAGTTCTATTTAAAAACGGGAACACTTACAAACTTGAAAATTGGTATGTTTATAGTGCATAAGCTATAAAATAACAACAAATAATAAAATTTGGTCAAGCGCGTGTCGGACTCAAAAAATCTAGCACACTAACTTACTGAAATTTCAACGAATACAATTATGTTTATGTGGTGGTACGGAACCCTCAGTGCGCGAGTCCGACTCGCACTTGGCAGATTTTTTAGGGTTCCGTACCTCAAATTAAAAAAACGGAGCCCTTATAGGATCACTTTGTTGTCCGTCTGTCTGTCTGTCTGTCTAGACCCTTTTTCTCACGAACGAGAAGAGGTATCAGGTTGAAATTGATAATGTATATTAAGGTCCATAAACCACACAAATTTCAATTTTTCACAAAGACACAATCAAAAGATATGGCTTTTTATGTCCTCATCTCCATACATTCATGCAAAAAAGCAAAACCTACAGGGTACTTCCCGTTGACCTAAGATTATGGAGTTTGGCAAGAAGCTAGGTCTCACAGTACAAATAAAGGAAAAAGTCTTAAATCATTAAATATTTCAATTTTTCTCGCAACTAATATTAATCAATTAAGGTGAGCTCCCGTTTCAAGAACTTTTCTATAAAAGAGGGATCAATTTGGATGGTTGCGGAGATTTTTAAAATCAAAGAGCAAAAGCTTTTAGTATATCATATGGTAGATAGGTACGGAACCCTTAGGGCGCGAGTCCGACTCGCACTTGGCTGGTTTTTTTATTCTTTCATGTGCAATTAAGTTACTTACTTACTATGCTGGCTCAGCGACCCAAAGTGAGTCTTGGCCTCCATTACGAGATGTCGCCACTTCTCCCGGTCTCGTGCGGTCTCTTGCTTGCAATTAAGTTGAGCAACCGTATTCTAAAACTATTCCAAATTTGAAGTCGATAGCATGAGTGGTTGCCGAGATATACAGTATTATACAGGTGTGACAGACAGACAAAGTCGTATATAAGAGAGTGACTGCGCAGCAAAAAGGAAGTGTAATAATAATATATTAGACAGCCTGTGTATGCGAGCAAATATCGGATGTATGACTGTGGCTCCTACACGACTGGACCGATTTCAATGTTTTTTGGTATCATTTTAATTGTCAGGATCTTGCGGTGGTAATAGGCTATATATAAAAATTGTAAGGGTGCGTTACACTAGAAAATAAAGTTACTTAATAATAAAATTCATTACCTTTTTAGTTAATAAATTAATGAAGCAATTCCCATGGACAAAGTATTTTCTGAATCGTGATGATCATGTTAGTGACACAAGATTTGTAAAAATTATAAGTGGAAGTTCCAAAAGTATTCGACTATTTTCAGAAATTGAGCTATCATTTGAATCGTTATCAGGTTATCACCAAAAGACTAAAGCTATGTAAAAAAAATTATAAGGGTACGTCATAGGGCAGCTTGCAATTACATTATCAGATTATTTGAATCGTTATCCGCAAACGAGTATAGCTATGTAAAAAAAATATAAGGGTGCGTCATAGGGCAGGATCCAATAATATTATCAGATAACTTTTACAAATTGGGTATAAGTGATCTTGATCACAGGAAACTTTTAAACAACCCATTTGATACTAACTCTTTAGCTGAATTGGAGAGGCTGCGAAATTTACAACTGCTTTCTAAAAATTTAATGGGGTTCATATCAACAGCAGTAACAAAAAAAGGTTCAAATAAAAAAAATAAGTTAAAAACTAAAACACGACTGCTAACGTAAAAGTAGTAAATAAAGAAATAAATTTCCCCACTAAACGCTATAGTTCTGTCGCAGTCGGAGGCCAGTGAATGAGATAAACTCAAGTGCAACCTCCACATAATATTTTTAAACAAACCATTAGTTCATAAAATATCTTCTCCTTACGATCTGATGGAATAAAAAAGTACCTTTTAATCCATAAAAATCCACGCTTGATGGTTTGATTAGCATGGTGTTGTCAGTGTTGTTTGAATGCTTGTATAATCTAGCAGAAGCGAAGTCGGTCATTCTTATAGCAATGTCCTCCAATAAGACAGGTCTAATAAATGAGCTATCTCATTCACTAGCCTTTGACTGCGACAGAACTATAGCGTTTAGTGGGGAAATTTATTTCTTTATTTACTACTTTTACGTTAGCAGTCGTGTTTTAGTTTTTAACTTATTTTTTTTATTTACATTTTGGTATCGGAACCCTAAAAAGAGGGTGTAAAACGCTTTTATTTGAAAACTTGAGACTGTGATAAAGTTAGTTCTTTTTCCACATCAAATAAAAGCTTGTTTTAAAAATTATTGTTTACCATTATTTTATTCAAATTCAAACTAATCCAATCCAAGCATATAAATGAGAAAGTGACTCTGATAGTCTGTCTATGTCATACGTTTTCATGGCTAATCCGATGTACGATAATAAATGAGCTGATTTTAATAATACTCGTAAATGAAAAGTATGATCGTATGACCCATGGGGCAGGACAATTTTATTTCAAAACGTAACCAGTACGTACAACTCTTTCGTTATTATCTGTTTTACAATGGGCTTGCTCAAGAACCGCCGCTAAAAGTTTTAGTTGTAGATGCGTTTCCGTGCTTCGGAAGGCACGTTAGTGCAATGATGGAAGTCATTAGGCCAAATCAGAGGCCATGTGGCGGCTTTAAAACTCTGACAGCCTGGTTGGCCAATAACCTGGCAAAGCCTTTTATCTATCTATAGGATTGGGTCTGGTTTGCCCTGTGGGTTGCAGAAGTCAGATGGCAGTCGCTCCGTGTAAAAAGGGCACTGGGCCCTCGTCAAATCTCCTGGGTTAGGTAGCCGATTCCGATTCCGTAAAAACCATTGGTAAAAAAATCGGCCAAGTGCGAGTCGGACTCGCGCACCGAGGGTTCCGTACCTATTTACCATATGATATACTAAAATCTTTTGCTATTTGACTTTAAAAACTCCGCGACCATCCAACTTGACCCCTCTTTTATAAAAAAGTTCTTGAAACAGGAGCTCACCTTAATCGGACGTATTAAAAAAAAACTACTTACTCGATCATGCATGCATGATAATGTACATCTTATTTTTTTTGTAGTTTTATCATTCTCTTATTTTAGAATTCTCTTTTTTAGGGGGTTTATTTTACCACTTTGGAAGTCTCTCGCGCAAACTATTCAGTTTAAAAAAAAATATATTAGAAACCTCATTATCATTTTTGAAGACCTATCCAGGATATAGGATGAAAAAAAAATGAGTTTCAGTCCTATGTATTAACCCTAAAATTTATTGTTTTTTTTTCTATTTTAGTGTGAAAATCTGAATGCGGTTCACAGAATACATCTACTTACAAAGTTTCAACAGTATAGTTCTTAAAAAAGTGGCTGTGACATACGGACGGACAGACAGACAGACATGACGAATCTATAAGGGTTCCGTTTTTTGCCATTTGGCTACGGAACCCTAAAAACCGAATAAGGCTAGGTACAGGTTAGGTAAGGCTTGAGGACAAAGGTGAAGTCGACGGTGGAACGAACTAAACGGAAGCTTATTTACGCACGACTTGAATAGATTCGGGTTTTATGAACTCGAGAATATAAACGCAGGTAGGGAATTATCCACTCCTTGAATGAGTGCATTAAAAACTATATGTATCCAAAGTGCTTTATACTAACAATCAGATTGATAAAATCCTGCGGTGCTTCTGGACTCGCGAAGGAAGAAAAGGTTTGGTGGAATAAGCTCATGAAACTCATATTGCATTTAACTTTCGGGATAAATCATCAAAATTCTACAAATTCGTTAAAGGCACTGGTTAAAGGCCATTCATTAGTAACAGGCGTCCAGTGGGTAGTGAGTGAATAAATTCACTCTGATATATTATATTATTATATTCTTTGCTATAATACACTCCATTTAAAATTGCAAACAATAATAGTTTAATCGCATTATCGCGTAGCATTTAACACTAATACCTGTTTAATTTACTTTATCGTTGTATCAACATCGATATTGATAATAGGGCCGAAAAATAAAAAGGGTTATTTAAATGAATAAACACAAACGTTCAACGATTTAAAGTTCAACCACCTGCTCTGTTTACGTACCTAGTGTTGCTGTTAGTGTTGTTGAGCGTAGGCAAATTGTAAGGTTAAAGCACTCACTTTTGGTAGGTTCTATGATGTTGGCCTCCCCGGGCCTTGCGTTTGCGCACGCGAGGAGCGCGACGACCGCGAGCACTACCAACCACTTGCGCGAACACATCTTACTGGCTACGGGTGGCGCGCGCGCACTCACGCTTTATACCAACTTTAAGAAACGCCCGCCTTATTGACGCCGCCATAATAATGAGGAAACCGCCTCCTGATGCTCGCTACTCCATAATTAAAAAAAAAATCGATTTTATCTTTGTACCATGGCAGTACCAAAATGCACGTTGCTTTTTTATCAAAGTATCGGGTTGGCACTACGCAAGTTGGTATTTAAAAACGCAAATTAATGTAAAAACGTAGTTAAAAATTAATTAAGTAATAAGAAAAATTTATAAATTAATGTTTTATTGAATTGTGCCTATTTTTAGGCTCCCGTACCTCAAAATAAAAAAAAAAGCCCTTATTGGATCACTTTGTTGTCCGTCTGTCTGTCTGTTTGTCAAGACCCTTTTTCTCACTAACGGGTCCATAAACCACACAAAAGAGTAAAAGCTTTTAGTATATCATATGGTAGATAGGTACGGAGCCCGTATGGCGTGAGTCCGACTCGCACTTGGCCGGTTTTTTTTCTTATGTTATGCAGGACCCATTAAATGTACGAATGACATAGAGATTTACAATATTTTACCAAATGTGAAAGTGTAAAACGGATATGTATTTGACGATTATACAAACTTGTTACTATTAAGTATATACCTATTCTGTAATAAAATCAATCTTTTCTGGTTCGTTCGTGTGGGTCAGGTCGACGAGATGACCCAAGTAACAAGATTTTAAGAAGATTTTATTACCACTGATCACCGTCGTCTAACACGGTTTGTGTGTGTAAGTCCACTGTCAAAGACAGATAGAGACCACTGCACTGACGATGTGGCGCGTATCGTAGTGCCTTTAACTTCTATGATAATAAGCTAAATAATAAATATTTATAAAAAATCTTAGATACCTACCTACAATTACTTGACTAGATAGTTAGGGACGCTTCCTCTTAGCTTTATCTTTAAAGTCAAGTCAAGGAACAACAAAACAATAACTACATTAGTTAACGGTGGGTTGCACCATCTAACTTAACCATAACCGAATATAATCGTCTTGCTCTCTATAGTGTGGAGAAAGCAGGCGTATATTCGGTTATTATGGTAAGTTAGATCGTGCAACGCACCTGAGAGTTTTATATCCAGGCAACCATTTCGTGGAAATCAAAAAGTATTGTTTTCAAGGCACTTCTGTCTGGATCATACCATGACGTCTGTTTATATTGGCACTCATGGTGATCAAGGCAAGGATTTGTATTTGCGTCATAACGTTGTCTTTATTGCAATGCGCATATAGGTATTGTGCTTACGGCCTCCTTCATGCGGGTTGATACGAATATTATAGGAGCAAGTGTGACGTCATTATTTATTTCGCTGCGGCGCACCTCCGCTGAACCGGTTTAAGTTAACGGCGAGGTTCCATCGCCCATGAGACAGAAAAGGGAGACATAGTTACTCAATTATTTTACTTTTCTATATATTTTTAAGTTCCCGTTTCGTCTTATAACGACAACGACGTCGTATAGGTTCTAGAGGTTTTTCATCATAACATCGTCTACTGCAAGACATTAGGGAACTCCCTCCAGAACTTCAGCAAAAGTGCATGGTACTTAGGAGGGGATTTACCATAGCCACCCCACCACCCTTGTAAGCGTTTCGCCTGGCAACCCGCAGGATACAAATGTTACCAAGGGCGTCGCCAGGATTTAGTTCAGGGTGGGGCAGGCAAGTAAAACGAATACGTTCGCTACAAAAATGAATATTTATTAATGTTACTACAGGAGCAATCTTTTGAAGAATTCCCTTGAAATTGCATTTAAATTTTCTTGTACCATCTTTCGTTGTAAACTTAACATACACAGGCCATTTAAGCGAGCATCGTCGACCTCAACCACGTTTTGACTCGCCGCAGTGTAGAGAAGGACCTCTCTATGTTGCTCGCGGTGGGAGGCATTGCCAAAGAAATTAGAATGGCTTTTTTGGTTGCAGGAAAGATTGTTTCCACCTTCTCTAACAACCCCGAAATGTCCAGCTCTTGGCATACTCTCGTCTTTCCATAGTTTATACCACATTTCGGCTTCATTATCGAAGGATTTTAACCCGTAGTATCGGCTGAAACTTTGTGATTTCTGTTTGAATTTAGGCATATTCAACATCGCACTGGGATGCAGCATCATTAAGCCGAAGGCGATATGATCATCAGAGAAACGCGGCCCCAGAGCGATATAAGGGAACGGGATGAAGATCGATCGCTTCCAAAAATCACATGGAGTCTCAGCAGGATGATTGGACCGATGTCGTTGGCGAGATTCAATGCGCGGGATTTGTAAATTGGTTCCAATAGCAGCTGCGGTACCCGTAGAAGTGTCGAAGACATTCTGGAATTCCTGGTCCACGTTGCTGCGATGCTCCTTTAAGCAAGACACTTCCTTGTATATGCTTCTTGCATGTATACATGTTGATTGTCTTTGATTGTAGGGTATTGGCAACGGGTTCCAATATTTCTAAGTATTTGCCTATCAAACCAGCAGATATAATAAATTTTGACTTGGTAGCAGCACAATGTAGCTGATAAGCGCCTTTTCTCGCTGCAGCATTGCCTTCTATAGAAATTGCCAAAAGTCCAATGAGAATGTCCTCGAAATGTTCGTTAAAAATAGCAATACTTTTTTATTTTTGTGACCTGCGTGTCTCAGCTGGAATATTTGGCACGTGATTCTCGAGAAAAGTTGATGACATCTTTTATTGAGCTAATGGTGTTTCTTGTTACACAGAAAGATGCTGCTGCCCATCCTCCGGTTCATAAGCCCTTATTCGCCTCTTATGACACCCACGGGTAGAGATGGGTTGGTACTATCCTTTGCCTGAGGTTTTAACAGAGTAAAAATAAAAATAGTTAAAGATTTCAAATAAACTTTAATACTCTTCAACGTCTACAGGTCGGAAAATTTGATCAATAATCTTCAATATAAGGTACTAGCCCAAGGTGCAGTGTTAACGTGGAGATAAAAATACTTATTTAACATAGATAACGGAATAAAATTACGAATACTGTCATATTGCTCTTGAATATCACTACTGTATTTTTAAATCACTAATATCATAAATTCAACATATTTAATAAATAGAAAACATACGTTTAACCGCTATTATAAAAAGAAAGGCAAACTTGAGGTGCAGTAAAAAACCGTGAAGAAATTCATGAAAAAATCCATCATATGATTGAATATACATGAATTATTTCATTAGCTCATGCAAACTTACTAATTAGAAACTTAATATATTTTAACTATGACTTATATTTGTATAAGAATGCCTAAATAAAGACAAAGTAGTTAGTAGGTAGTTAGATATTTTCTAGGCTTATCTTCCCCTATATTATGTACCCTAAGCAGAAATGTTATCATTTGCTTTTATACCTTATACTGAGATATGCGAGACAAACAGTCAGCGTAACTGAATAACCTTCCCAAAACTACATAATATGTTCAAATTGATTGAGTACTGGGTTAGCAAATTTTATTCTGTTTTAGGGTTCAGGCGTCCATGGTTTAGGTGAAATTTCACACAATGTCATCTGATCCCAAATTAGGCAAGCCTAGCTAATATGGGTATCACAGATTAAAATACATACATAAATAGCCCAGACACAGAACAAACACTTGTGTTCGTCGAATGTTTGCCCTGTACGGGGATCGAACTCGCGGCCCACGGCGTGAATGGCTCACTACCAACCACACCAACGGGATGGTCGAGTAGAGTTGAAAGGTAGATTTGATCTCAATCTCGAGTGTCTTCTTTCCAGACACATGTTTTATGGGATAGTTTGTTTAGCTAACTGTTTGCATTTAAAAGCTAATTAGACCATCCTTACAACTTTGTAAGAAGAATTTAAAGGTCTCGACGAGGTCACATATTTGGCTTAGCTTTACCACAGATTGTATAATAGTAAACTGACGGCTTTACACAATATTGGGGAAGATACCCCCAAGTTTAACTTCATCAGGGCTAAGTACTTATTCCTGCGAGAATCATCCACTTCGGGAACTGGACTTGTGGCTGACCCGGAGCTGAATTGACTACTCCAAGGTTTAGGACGCAGTGAGTGAGATCACTAAGTTCAATGTAAATAACTTCAACTTACAATATGCTTATCATTTTAAACATTATTTTTATTGAACGGCGAAGATAAACATGATCAATTACTGAAATATTGTTTTTGTGTAAACGATTGTTTTTATTTTTATTTTCTTGATGAGTAAACAATTTAAAACGATACCTAACTTCAGTTTATACATAACATTATAACTGTTAACAAACTTCGACTTTATGACAAGAAATATTGTTTTTGTCTAATTAAATCTTGTTTGGAAATATTTTAATATTTTTATGTAAGCCCGTAGATAAGAGGCTTTCGATTATCGTAAAGACAAGTAGAGAAAATGAAAATGTATGAGATTGACATTAAGGCTATACCTTCCCTGAAGTTAGCAGACACACGCTCGTCAATGTTAATTTCGACCTCATTTACACGTCAATTACGTTCACATACAATATGGTTATTCTGTTTTTCAGACAAACAAATAAATGAAATTTTGAAACTTATGTGGAATGATACCTTTGGGTGTGGTGTTCAAAACTCATAACTCTCCCCTCCCCTCCACCTGCAGCTTCACCCCCCCTCACCGTGATATGTGTCCCGTTTACCGGTTTCTTCACTTTTTTGCGATAACTAATATTATACTTAGATACAAAAAAAATTCAAAACAAAAAATAATCCTTATCAAATTCTTAACGGAATATCGGTTATACATTTTTAGGGTTCCGTATCCAAAGGGTGAAAAACGAGACCCAACTAATATACCTCCGATGTCTGGCTGTGTATCAGTCAGAGGACTGTATCTCATGAACCGTAATAGCTAGACAGTTGAAATTTTCACAGATTACGTATTTCTGTTGCGGCTTTAAAAATAAATACAAAAAATAAGAAAAAACTGGCCAAGTGCGAGTCGGACTCGCGCACCGAGGGTTCCGTACCACCACATAATCATAATTATATTCGTTGAAATTTCAGTAAGTTAATGTGCTAGATTTTTTGAGTCTGACACGCGCTTGGCCAAATTTTATTATTTGTTGTTATTTTATAGCTTATGCACTATAAAATAAACATACCAATTTTCAAGTTTGTAAGTGTTCCCGTTTTTAATCAAATCAAATCTGCTCTACCGCTCTACCTATAGACTAAGGCGTGCAAATATGGTACATTTAGGACTAAATTACAATAACTAGATTAATTTACTAATTTAAAAACAAGACAAGATTAGGATTATGGAATAATAATTACATGCATGTCATAATATTAGAATAATGTCAATAAAAATGAATTTCAGGATAATAATAAAATAATTTACAGCACAATAATCGACTCATTCAAATATTCATTGATGTCATAATAACATTTGTCCCTAAAGAAATTCCGTATCTTTTTTAGGGTTCCGATACCAAAATGGTAAAAAAAAGGAACCCTTATGGTGCCGCTCTGTCTGTCCGTCTGTCTGTCACACCTCTATATCTCAGCAACCACTTATGCTATCAACCTGAAATTTGGAATAGTTTTAGAATATAGTTGCCCAACTTAATTGCACAAGAAAAATTTTTGAAAAAAGTATGATTATTAATATAAAGGGGGCCAAAATAGGGGGGGCCAAATTTCAAATTGTCGCTACTAGGTCGAGTGGGGTATCATATGAAAGGGCTTTACTTGTACATTTTAAAATATATTTTTGTATTTTTTTAAATTTCTTAGTTTTAAAGTTATGATGAAAAATGTCAAGAAAAATACCATTCCCCCCCCCTTATCTCCGAAGTTTGAGTAAGGAAAAATCTGAATTAATTACAGTTGACAGAAGTTTATATAAACTTTACAGCAAAAATAAAACGATCTTTCTAAGTTGCACAGTTTTTCAGAAATCTGCAAAAAACCTTTACAAACAAATTTAGTTTTGCGGTCCTGAAAATGGACTTTATTGCTTCCAAAAATACTATAGGTATATCGGAACCCTCGGCGCGCGAGTCCGACTCGCACTTGACCGGTTTTTTTTTTAAAGTAAAGTAGTCAGTTGCTTGAAAATGTCTGGCAGATGGTTGTAAATTTTTACGGCCATACAATAAACATTTCGTGTAAAGACCGTTAGCTTTTGCTTTTGCACGCAAAGAGTATATTTGTATTGCGATCTTACATTATTCCCATCTTTAAATTTCTGGAATAAATATAAAGGTTTGTGCACAAATACGCACACCTCAAACATATAAAGGCTTGGAAGAGGGAGAATATTTTTTTTCTTAAAAACAGGTTTACAGCTGTCTAAAGACCCCATTCCATATACTGCTCGCAGACATTTTTTTTGCACTCTAAAAGCCCGAATAGCCTCAACCGAATTTCCCCATAAAATTATTCCATACCTTAGTCTAGATGAGACCAAGCCATGGTAGGCTGTAAGTGAAGCAGCCTCCGAAGCTATAAGCCTTATAGCCTGTTTAAGACATACACATATCTGTCGAGCTTTGTACATAGACAATTAATGTGTGCTTTCCAGTTGCAATGTTTATCAATTGTTAAACCCAAAAATGTCGCTTCATTCACTATGTCAATATTTGAATTATTACATTTTATGTCCAGATTATAAGATTTACTATTGTATGTTTGGAACTCGATAATTTTTGTCTTTGAAATATTAATATTTAGATAATTTTTACCTAACCAATCCATGATATTGGTCAGAGTTTTGTTTGCCTCAGTCTCAAGGATGGACTTGCTTCTACCTTTAACAACAAGAGTTGTGTCGTCTGCAAAAAGAATGCAATTATGGTTAGTTGCACTAGGGAGATCATTTATGTAGAGCAGAAAAAGCAACGGGCCCAGGACACTACCTTGGGGTACTCCGCAAGCATTTAGTCGAAAAGAAGACCTGTGTGTCAACCAGTTTTATTAATATTCGTGATCTCTACACACTGTTGTCTGCCCTGAAGGTAGTTTTCAATCCAATTATTTGCTGTACCTCGTATTCCGCAGTAATTTAATTTTTGTAATAATATTTTATGCGAGACGAAATCAAATGCCTTGCTAAGGTCAAGGAATATTGATATAACACGTGAACCTTCATTCATGCTTTCAGTCACTAACTTCATCAGTGAAAAACATGCTAAGGTTGTTGAGCAGTTTTTTCTGAACCCGAATTGTTGTGTGCTAAGGATATTATGAGAAGTCAGGAAAGAATATAATCTAGAATGCATCACTCTTTCGAACACTTTTGCCAGCACAGGTATTAACGTTATCGGCCTGTAATTATTCATGTCCATCGTACTCCCTCGCTTATAAATGGGCTTGACTATGGAGTATTTTAGACGAGATGGAAAAATTCCTTCAGAAATAGATAGATTTATTATATGGCAAAGTGGGTTAGGCAAATAATCAGCGCAATCCTTCAATATTCGTGTGTTAAGGCCATCATATCCAGTAGAGTTTGAGTTACGTAGTGATTTAATTAGTTTTTTTACTTCAGTAGGATCAACAGGATTTAAAAATATTGTATTACTGAGTTAAAATAGACTAAAACAAAAATCGCCTCCGCGACCATCCAACTTGACCCCTCTCTTATATGAATGTTCTTGAAACGGGAGCTCACCACAATTGGTTACCATTAGTTGTGAGAAAAGTTGTAATATTTAATGATTTCAGACTTTTCCCATTATTTGTACTGTGAGACCTAGCTTCTAGCCAAATTTCATAATTTTAGGTCAACGGGAAGTACCCTGTAGGTTTTGCATTTTTGCATAAATGTATGGAGATGACGACATAAAATGCCATATCTTTTGATTGCGTCGTTGTAAAAAATTTAAATTTTCAGATCTTGTGTGGTTCATGGACCCTAATATATGGTATCAATTTCAACCTGATACCTTTACCCGTTCGTGAGATAAAGGGTCTTGACAGACAGACAGACAGACAGATGGACAACAAAGTGATCCTATAAGGGTTCCGTTTTTTTCTTTTGAGGTACGGAACCCTAAAAGTTAAATCGAGGAGGGCTAAAACCCGTTTTTATACGATTTATGCTCGATTTTTGTTTTATCTCTATCTTAAAAACGGGAACATTTAAAAACGTGAAAAATTTTATATTTCTAATAGTGCATAAGCTATAAAATAACAACCAATCATAAAAAAAACCTGCCAAGTGCGAGTCGGACTCGCGCACTGAGGGTTCCGTACCACCACATAAACATAATTGTATTAGTTGAAATTTCAGTAAGTTAATGTGCTAGATTTTTTGAGTCCGACACGCGCTTGACCAAATTTTATTATTTGTTGTTATTTTATAGCTTATGCACTATAAACATACCAATTTTCAAGTTTGTAAGTTTAAATAGAACTAAAACAAAAATCGCCTCAGGGACCATCCAACTTGACCCCTCTCTTATATGAATGTTCTTGAAACGGGAGCTCACCACAATTGTTACCATTAGTTGTGAGAAAAATTGTAATATTTAATGATTTCAGACTTTTCCCTTTATTTGTACTGTGAGACCTAGCTTCTTTCCAAATTTCATAATTTTAGGTCAACGGGAAGTACCCTGTAGGTTTTGCATTTTTGAATAAATGTATGGAGATGAGGACATAAAATGCCATATCTTTTGATTGCGTCGTTGTAAAAAAATTAAATTTTCAGATCTTGTGTGGTTCATGGACCGTAACATATGGTATTAATTTCAACCTGATACCTTTACCCGCTCGTGAGATAAAGGGTCTTGACAGACAGACACACAGACAGACAGACGGACAACAAAGTGATCCTATAAGGGTTCCGTTTTTTTCTTTTGAGGTATGGAACCCTAAAAACTAGTCAAGTTTGTGTCGGACTCGCGCATTTTTAATACACATCTGGGTGACTTCGCGTCAATCTTCTCAAATTCCAAAAAATATCAAAATAGTAAAACCACCACATCATTAAATATTGTTTTGTCTTAAATATTGTAAATTTTCATATATTTTTGATAAAAAAACCGGCCAAGTGCGAGTCGCACTCGCACCCTAAGGGTTCCGTACCTATCTACCATATGATATACCTCCCCTACAAATAAAGTGGGGTCACCCCCACTTCTTTTTTCTTGTTCATCCCATTGTGTGGGGTATCGTTGGATAGGTCTTTTAAAAATAACATGTTTTCGAAGATCATTTTTCGATTTGGTGATCTGTTTGCGAAATATTCAGCTTGAAAGCGCAATTTTATGTTGTAGTCGAGTGTCAGCTAAACGGTAGTTAATGGAAATGTGAAAAAAATCATAGTATTAGTATATATATGATGAAAGGAAAACTATCACAGCTAAGTAGGCTTCACAGGTTAATGAGCTATAACTGAAAAACTGGAAATAATGTAAATAACAGTAGCAATCAGGCGTTACGACCTCGCATAGTATTAGGATGTAAACATTTTATGTTATGAATGTTATGAAATACTTAGTCAACACCTGATTTGCGATAAAAATCTTAATAAACTACGGAACCCTATATTGCGTGTGGCCCGACACGCACTTGGCCGGTTTTTTTTACTGTTAAGATAAATGCCATATTTAATGAAAAAGTGGTTACGAAGTTATTCAGTCTGAAGGTCGTTCGGGAAGGACCTATGGTCACATCCACAGAATTCTGACTCTGCAAGGAGGTGCAATTTCTTTGATAACATCATAACTAATGTCAATCCCCTAAAATTCATTTTATTGTACAAAATGTTAGTTTACTTACTATTCTACTAGCGTTTACGATAGAATAATAGACAGCTACTTGTCTAGGGCATCTGTTACATTTGGCTGCGTTTTGTTGTACATAAATATTTCTCGTACTTTTTTTTGTGTATAAAGATGAAAGATTTACTCCAAAAATATAAATGAGATCTACTAAGTTCATTCATACAAATGATTTGGGGAAATTTCTCTAAGACCGGTGGCGCTTCAATACCTTTACTTTCGTTTATCTAGTACACAATTTTAGTGATCTAATACATAATCAAATAACAGAAACTTGGCAAAAGTATATAAAGCTATCAAAAAGATGCGAAAAAAAATTTCAACGATAATGTGTGAAAAATATTTTATACCTTGCAAAATTTCGTTACTACTTTTGTCAAATTTGTTAACAATTGTCTATTATTGCTTGTAACCTATCTAGCTACTCTAGTACGACTAGTTCTTTGCGAACCTAATGTTACACGAGCGGAGAGACGTGCCAAAGGAGACGAAGTCACTCGCTATGCCTTCTAGACTAAAGCCACGAAGCGCACAACACCAAGAATATAAAAATATACCACTCATTGGTCACTGAAATTTATTGTAACAGTTAAATATTCGCTTTATACAAACATACTTTGATAGAATCCATAGGATTGTTGTGACGAATATTATGTTAATTAATATAGGTTCAATAGATAGATAGACAAAACTTCGTACCACTGAGCACTTCAAGTCGTTACAACAGCTTAAACATACGAGGAAGAAGACACGCTATTCGCAAGATTTACCATTTGAATTTATGCATCAACCAACGTACATTGAGTATGAATGGGTTGTTCTTGTAATCGATTCAAGCAACAAGCTAGAGGAGGGCCTTCTGGCTGGAAAATGTAGCAATATCACTTGCTTATCCACTAAAAGACGAATCGATGATCGCGACATTATCGAAAATTTTATTGGTGTGTAATCGACAATATTGCTTAATCAATTAATCACTCTAAATATTTTCTACTTAATTGGAGCTGGTTTGCTTCAAAACAATTTCATTAATTGTACTCGAATCTTACCTCTAAGTATATTATAGCTATTAAGGAAACGACGGAACGCTATCTATCGTTACCCAACTAGTTATTGTGAGACTCTAATCGTCGGGTCAATAAGGATTTTACACCTTAACTGTAATGTTGCAACCTATTACTATGGGTAGGCCGTGATTCTTCTAATAACCCCTACTAGGATTTATTGTAACCATCAGAAGCTGCGCCTTATTTCTAGCTCCATATTATATTCTATCGCTGCGCTTATCACTAACAGGTGTGTATAAAAGCGAAATGGGACATGAAAAGATGGTTCAGACGATAGTAATAAGTAAAAAGGTCTTAAACAAAGACATATACGTGTTTTTTAAACGTATGCGAATCGTAACAGGAGTAACGCAGTGAATTAAACAATTGACTTCCTTTTTTCTCCTAGAGCTGCGAGTACGGTATGCGACACCTACTTTAAAACAATCATCTGTGTATATTGTATATATCGTAAACTAAGTATTTCATAATCATAGTGAATAAATCACTAATAAAATAATAAATAACTTATATACCAATAGTTTTCCCACCAAATTCAATATACAGATCTAAGTATATCACTTTGTTTGTAAGTAATTGGGAAAAGTTAATTAATAATACCTATAATTATTTTAGTTAAGTTCAAGATCACAGGCTAATTAATGCACAGGAGATTGCTGAATTTGGATTTGTTTGC
Source organism: Athrips mouffetella (assembly GCA_947532105.1). Lineage (NCBI taxonomy): Eukaryota > Metazoa > Arthropoda > Insecta > Lepidoptera > Gelechiidae > Athrips > Athrips mouffetella. The sequence goes on along the minus strand of OX383964.1, from coordinate 21,677,723 downwards.
ATTTCTTTTTTTTTTTAGTTTGTATCCGTGGTTTGGATTTAGCCAAACAACGAAAACGGCGTGAAAAAATAGATCAGCCAGGGTCCGTGAGGAATGATGAAGAGCTGGCTGATAGCAGAGACGAATGGTAGGAGCCTTTTAGAGATGCGTTTGAAGGTTGAGGCGAAACTGGAGGGAGAGGCGTCCGTGAGGCGTCAGAGTGTACGGAGAGGCGCGCGACAGTCCACCCGGTCCATCCACTCGATATCACGCGTCGTCACCTGCAACACAGGCATAAAATGTCGGGATAAGTTCGCTCTGCAGGTGTTTTGACAGTGTTGTCTGAGGGAGCTTAGCTGTGAGCATGGGAAATTCCAACTAATAGGATTGCTCCATTTTCCTAGGGCCAGGGCAATCTTATTGGCTTAAATTTTCCAGCTCACAGCTTAGCTACTACGCACAGCTCTGGTGGAAAACCACCTTATCACCTAGAGACTAGTCAGTTTCCTGGGTATCAGTTCAATACAAACATTTGGGATTCTTGAAACTGTCCGCACTACAGGCTTGGCGCCTGGCGAGTAGCTAAGGTAATAAAAAGTATAAAATAACCATAGTAATTAACAATCAGTAACTAAGTGAAGTAATAGAAAATAACCAAGCCCATTTTTTATTTCAATTATAAATTTATAGGTACATTACAACAGTACATTTTGGAGTCGGTGCCAGATTTCTCAGCAAGTTATACAAAAAGTATTTCCTGTTCCAGCGCCCCACGCTTTTACAATCAAATATTATAATTAAAAGCACATAGTTTACACTTTAGCCCAGAAATAGAGACAACTTGAACGATCCATAATTTATTTTTATTTTTTCCGTGCATTTATAAAAGCATGTTTTTCTTGTATTTTTTTAAACTATTAATTTATTTTATACTTTTTTATAACGAAATATTTTTAACATTTATACATTTATTTCAAGACTATAGAAAACATTTTTGAAAATCGACCATTTGTCGAAGCTCATAGTTAGACAAAGATAAGAGATAGATAAAAAGTGTGAAAGCCAAAGTTGTAGAGAATTTTATCAGCTTTTATTATGTAGTACAACAAAATTTCGTTCGATGCATCGTTTTTGAGATGTAAGCAAAAAACAAAAAAACGGGTCCTTCTTTGGGCCCCCCCTCGAGCGGACCTCGGGGGGGGCAAGGACTTTTAGTATGTTTATCTCCTAACTAGCCCCAACAAAGTTCTTAAGTCAAACTTTCTGCTTTCGACTTTTCCATCCACATACCCCTTGTGATCACTAATTGGCCATACTACTCGGCCACGAGCGCTTCAAACTATCGGTCAATAAGTACCTATAATTTTATAGAATTATCTCCCAACTCCTAACCGTTGAGGAGTTGGACCTTCCATCATCAGATCATCAACATGAAAAGATGACTACCAGACTTGTACAGCTTCGAAAAATATATGAAACGTAATACATGTCTACAAAATTTGAGGGTTGCCCTCGATTTCCCTAGGATCCCGTCATTAGATCCTAGACTTGGTGACAAGATTCGGTTCACAACTGACGGATTTATTGGTGAACATACGTAAAAAAGAAATACATACAGTGGAACATAGAACCTCTTCCTTTTTTGAAGTCGGGTAATGACCACAAATGTATGTAGGCCCCATGCGACGCACTTCCATTGTGGTCATCGTAGTATCCAAACGGTATGCGAGCCATCTTACTGAAAACTTTTGACCTTTTGTTTTTCTCGTAGTCGCTGATACATATGAGCGAGAGTAGAGCGTATAGATTTGTTATCTATACGGAATCCATTACATGGTTTTCGTTTTTACTAACCGATGTCAAAAAAGGAGGAGGTTCTATGTTCCACTGTATGTATTTTATGTATGTTCACCGATTACTCCGTCAGTTATGAACGGATTTGCAATTTTTTTTTCAACCGAAAGGGTATACTCTCGAGGTGTTCCCATTGTCACAAAGTCAGGATCTGATGATGGGATCCTAGCGAAATCGAGGGCAACCCTCAGATTTTAAAGGCACTTTTTATGTTTTTCATATATTTTTCAAAGCTATACAAGTATATAGCCCGTGTGGTGCCGGCAAAGAATAGTACCAACCCTTGGGTGTCGTAAAAGGTGACTAAGGGTTAATAGTCTCTACCCGTGGGAGTCGTAAAAGGCGACTAAGGTTAAATTCCAGAGAATGGGTAGCAGCATCCTTCTGCGTCGCCCGTGTGGTGCCGGCATAGAATAGTACCAACCCATCTCTACCCGTGGGTGTCGTAAAAGGCGACTAAGGTTTAATGAACCAGAGCATGGGCAGCAGCATTCTTATGTGTCGCTTTTTACGTGTTTCATATATTTTTCAAAGCTATACAAGTATATGTAGCCCGTTTGGTGCTGGCAAAGAATAGTACCAACCCTTGGGTGTGATAAAAGGCGACTAAGGGTTAATATTCTCTATCCACGGGAGTCGTGAAAGGCGACTAAGGTTTAATAAACCAGAGAATAGGCAGCAGCACCTGTCTGTGTCGCCAGGGTGGTGCCGGCATAAAATAGTATCAACTCATCTCTACCCGTAGGTGTCGTGAAAGGCGACTAAGGGTTTACGAACCAAAGAATGGGCAGCATCCTTCTGTGTCACCCGTATGGTGCCGGCGTAGAATAGTACCAACCCTTGGGTGTCGTAAAAGTTGACTAAGGAATATACACCGGAGGTTGGGCAGCATCATCTTTCTGTGTATCGTACCATCTTATAAACTGCGGTCACCGACTACGGTGGTCACCAGCCGCAACTATGGTAAATCCTCTCCTAAATACCACGCTATTTTGCCAGAGTTCTGGAGGGAGCTCCCTAACCTGCAATGGTCGTTTCATGGGATGATATGATGATCCTTTTGTGTATCGTATCAACTTGCATTCTGCAGTCGCCAACAACCGCGGTCGATCAAATCAAAATCAAAAGTACTTTATTTCACCAAAAGTAACATTTTATAAACTATATTAACATATTACGGAGCAATTAGTTTATTTTATAAAAAACCCTGTCGCCCAAACTAGAAAATATTCTGTGTCTTGGGAGACAGTGTTCGTACCGTGGAGTATAAATAAAGAATTTGGGCTCCTTGCTTCGTTAAAATTTATCATTACGTAGGTACTATGAGAAATATACTATCGACAAAATAAAAGTAGCATAACAAGTATTAATAGTACAAATAAGAATAAGAGATTTTGCTAATGTACCTACATATTCATGGTTAAATAGACATTGTAATTATATATTGTTTATTAATTTTATTTTAATAGGTAAATGAGACAAATAGTTATGAGTATAATATTTATTAAAATAGATAGATAAATAAATAATGATACCATATTATTTATTTAGTATTTGTATGCAATAGGTGACTGTGAGTGTGTTTTAGTGTGTGTAGGTGTAAGAGTGTGTGCGTGTGTTTGTGTGTAGACGTGTGTGTTTTTTATTAGTATGTAAGTGAATATAAACCGCCTGTAAACTTTATTATTTTATAAATGTAAGCAGTTCTTCTGTTTTATTATAGTCCTGCTCTAGTAGCCAAACTGATAATTTATTTTTAAGATCATGCCGGTTTAGCTGTGATAGATTGAGAAGATTGTTTAATTTTGAGTATATGTGGGGGCTCAGCACAAAGAATTGGTGTTCGGCAAAAGTGGTTCTGTGCGGAACTTTTACATTGCTCAATCTGCGTCTGTTTGTGGTGGGGACTGGGACCAAACGATGTTGTCTTAAAGTCGATTGTAGCACAAAGAGCTGTCTGATTGTAAGTACATTGGAGTCAGCATATAATTGTGTCGTAGGGTACCGAAAGGGCTTTTTGAGCATTACTTTTAAGACAGCTCTTTGTGCTCGCTCAAGTTTGATAAACGCTGTTTTGTATGTGCCACCCCATACGCATATGCAGTAAGTCGTGATTGACTGACATAGCGCAAGATATGTCATTCTCAAAATTTCAGGTTTCGCGGAATTTCTGAGATTTTTGAAAATGTGTATAAGACGCACTACCCTATTCGAAAGAATATCAAGTTGTTGCCTCCATTTTAAGCACTTATCGATATGTACTCCTAAATATTTTACGGTCTCTGATTCACAAAGTGTGTTGCAATTGCACCCGGTGGTAATATTATTACAATAATGTGCTTTTATCAGAAAATTGTCAGGCGGCTTCATATTATTGCGTATGTAGAAGGGTACATAAGTAGACTTGTCAACATTCAAAGTTAGCAGGTTCAAGGTAAGCCACCTCATAACTTTTTGCAGCGCTCTTTCTGCAAAGATTTTTATCTGTGACCAGCTTTCACCCTGCACAAGAATAGCCGTGTCGTCAGCATAAGTATATATGTTACATTTTTCGAGCTTCAGTTTACATAGCTCATTTATATATATCTGAAATAGAGTCGGGCCTAAGACACTGCCTTGAGGAACTCCATAAGTTACCGATTTTTGCTCGCTGTAATATGAGTCAATTTTCACCATTTGAGTTCTGTACGTCAAGTAATCTTGTAGTAACTGCAGGCTGGATCCCCGTATTCCTATTTGATCTAGTTTGTTGACAAGTATTGGAACAGAGACTGTGTCAAAGGCTTTCGATAGATCTAAAAATATTGCTATACTTTTCTTTTTATCATCCAAATTGTTTGCTATGGCTTGAGTTAAGTCTATAACCGCATCTTCAGTTGAGACTCCAGAGCGGAACCCATACTGATTAATAGCAATGAGATTTTGTTTTTCAAGGAAGCTACGAAGTCTCTTGTTTAATACTTTTTCTAAGATTTTTGAAAGGGCTGATAGTACCGAAATAGGCCGATAGTTGTTGACACAATCTCTGTTCCCTCCTTTATGAATCGGATGGATCAAAGCTACCTTGAAGGCTTCAGGGAAAACACCAGTAATTATAGATCGATTGCAAATGTAAGTGATTGGAGGAACCAAAATATGACGACAATCTTTTAGTATAATAGAGGGAATTTCATCGCATCCTGTAGCACAGTCATGACGTAATTGTAAAATGATTGACTCAATTTCGTCCTCATCTGTTCCCAGCATTACAATTGAGTTAGATGGTGAGTTAGACACTTGGTATTCAGGAGCATGAAGTTGGTTATTTGATTTGGTGCCAGCTGTGACGCTAACAAGTGTGGTGACTATGGTACTTCCCCTCCACATTGTTCCAGCAAAAGCTGGAATTTTGGAGGGAGCTTTGCTCCCTGTCCTGTGGTGAACGTTTTATGGGATGTTGTGATACAAGTATTTGCGCCTGGTATTCATCATCTCATGTTGATGATCTGGTGATGGATGAAACAACTCCTTAACGGTTAGGAGTTGAAGGATAATTCTTTAAAATTTTAGTTACGTGCTTTAAGATCTATAGTGAAGCATTTGTGGCCGAGTGGAAGTTGCTCTTTCTTTGCGATCACGAAAATTAAGTAACTTTTAACGTGGTGTAATCAGAACCTGGATGGGTGACCGCTAGTGGCACAACAATTAGAGCATTCTGTCAATTATTGTAGAACGATTTTCAAAATTTCTTTTTTTTTTACTGATCACCAATTTTAGAGTTAGAGATTCAGAGATGTATCCGTGAAATGCTCTTGGCTTTTTAGTGACATAATCATTGTAAACAGTGACATGACAACACCGCGTTTTTGTGTATCAAAAGATTACAAGGCCTTTAAAATAGCCACTCTTAAGCAGTGATCATCAGGTCATGGTTGTACAACAGGATCAGTCAGGGTTACTACCTGGTTAACTACCTGGTGGCATTAACACTAAAACTTGTAAAATAAAAATAATTTTAACAAAAACTAATCACCTCCTTCAAAATTTAATAAGGAATCTATTAGCACTAAAAAGTATAAAATAACCATAGCAGTTAATTATCAGTAACTTAGTGAAATAATAAAAAAATAACCAAGCCTATGTTTTTTTATTTTAACTATAAATTTACAAAAATCTGTTCATTTTGGAGTCGGTGCCAGGCAAGTCGCAAAACCAATAGAAGTATATGCTTCTTTACCACTCCGCGGCCTCCTTCTGCGATATGACTGACTCACAGAAAGAGACCATGGCCTCCCAAGACCTCTTGCTGCCGACCATCGCCTGAACAACAACCGGCAGCGAGAGATCTCCACCCACTATACCGCCACTAGAGCAGCACGCTCTTCTGCCCATCTTGGGCATTCCACCACTGTGTGCTGCACCGTATCCTCGACACAGTCACAAAACTAACCTAACCTACCATCATCATAAGTACTTAGTAGTACTAGTACCTAACCTACCTACCTATCTATGAATGATGATGGTAGGTACGAGCGCATTTGCCGCCTTATTCAAGAATTTACGAATCTTCAAACAATATTCTAATATCCAAATACATTATTATAATACCCATTTTCAGTTTTAAAGCTACCTAACAATCGCTGCCAAATGTGTATTTTTATAATGAAAGCCAGCCAGCCAGCCAGTTGCCAGTTAAGAATGTTTGATATCACCTCGTAAAAATTAGTCGCCACATTAGGTTTTATAATACCTTAACCAGTTTTACACTGATCTTAGTAGTACTAGTACCTAACCTACCTACCTATCTTTGAATGATGATGGTAGGTACGAGCGCATTTGCCGCCTTATTCAAGAATTTACGAATCTGCAAACAATATTCTAATATCCAAATACATTATTATAATACCCATTTTCAGTTTTAAAGCTACCTAACAATCGCTGCCAAATGTGTATTTTTATAATGAAAGCCAGCCAGCCAGCCAGTTGCCAGTTAAGAATGTTTGATATCACCTCGTAAAAATTAGTCGCCACATTAGGTTTTATAATACCTTAACCAGTTTTACACTGATCTTAGTAGTACTAGTACCTAACCTACCTACCTATCTTTGAATGATGATGGTAGGTACGAGCGCATTTGCCGCCTTATTCAAGAATTTACGAATCTGCAAACAATATTCTAATATCCAAATACATTATTATAATACCCATTTTCAGTTTTAAAGCTACCTAACAATCGCTGCCAAATGTGTATTTTTATAATGAAAGCCAGCCAGCCAGCCAGTTGCCAGTTAAGAATGTTTGATATCCCCTCGGAAAAATTTGTCGCCACATTAAGTTTTATAATACCTTAACCAGTTTTACACTGATCCTGTGCATTCCACCTCCAAAACCGAGACAGTAATAAAAAACTGCGTATTACTTGGCGTGGGGTGGAAATTGCACATACTGACAATCCAAAATAGGTACCTGGGTGTTACTTTGGATAGGTCTCTAACCTTTAAAACAAACTGTAAAAAGTTAAAAAACAAAGTTAGCGCTCGGAACAACATCATTCGACGCTTGACAACTACTCGTTGAGGTGCAGTACCTCATGTCCTTCGCACAAGCTGTCTGGCGCTCTGTTACTCGGCTGGCGAGCACGCATGCCCAGTGTGGGCGCGATTGGCACACTCGAAGGATGTGGATACTGCTCTCCAGGAAACCTGTCGCATAGTTACGGGCACCCTGAAGCCAACGCCATTGAGCTGTCTGTGCTATCTTGCTGGGATAGCTCCTCCAGACGTTCGGCGTCGGGTGGCCTGCTCCATTGAAAAACATAAACAAGAACTAGATAGCAGACACCCACTACACGGACATACTCCACCTCCCATACGCCTCAAAAGCCGTCACAGTTTTATTAGAAACACCGTACCCCTCGAATCAGATCCATCAAAGGCTAGGATAGAACTGTGGTCAAAAAGGTACCCCCCTGAAAGCCCATATATCCCCATTGCCGAAAAACTTCCACCAGGACATGATCTTCCCTGGCCCATATGGAAGTCACTTAATAGACTGCGATCGGGCGCTGGCAGGTGCGGAGAACTGAAGAAGAGGTGGGGCTTCTCTGATAACGACAAGTGTGAATGCGGCATTTTGCAATCCATGACACACTTGCTTTCGTGCCCTACCTCCTCAGTTTCTTGCACCAAGGAGGACCTTTTTGAAGGCAGCCAAAGAGCTGCTGTAGCCACATTTTGGGCTAAGTTACTATAAAATCATTTGCCATTGATACGAAAAGAAGAAGACTGATCCCGCTTGATATATTTGATAAACTAGCAGCCGTTTTTTAGTTTTTTTGATCCTAGCCTTTTGTTGCAGTTACTAAGATATTTAATCACTGCAAAGTTAGATTTTTTGCGACTTAATAGAAAGTCGCCTAAAAAGGATTTCAGTTGCCGTGTTAAATATTTGCCGTTATTTCAGACTTTTTAGTGCTAATAGATTCCTTATAAAATTTTGAAGGAGGTGATTAGTCTTTGTTAAAATTATTTTTATACCATTTTAATATTGTATTGCCATTGGCCCGCCACATAATTATATGCGTAGTTTCCATTCGAAAACAATATCAACTAGCTTAGCATGCGCACCGGGACTTAGCTAGTTTTCATACACCAAAACTAATTATGTGATATGATATAATATGATATACTTACAGACATATTTTATAGCTGTGGCCGCGCAAATCCCGGTGCGCATCCTAGCCCAGCAGGTAACATTCGCATGATCATCACATATCTTGGTAAATTAGATTTTTCGCTTATCCGCTGTTTTCATTTGATGTGCTGCGTTCGGAAATCCTGAATCGATACGCCTAATTAACGGAATTCAAATTCAGTGTTGTAAATGTATGTGTGTCAGAGCACGCCTTTTTCTGTAACTTAATATGAAACTCCTTGTTATAAAATGTGAAGGGACCTTTTGCATGACCTTCATTGTTCTTTGAAAAAAGCTATTGCTGCATAGGTACATTTCCTAAGCGCTGTTACTGTCTCACAGCAGGAGAAAGATAGTGCCCATAAGAAAATCCGGCGAGATAGAGTGGGACGGAGATATCCAGTATTTGATTCGGTGAAGTGGAATGTTTAAAGTAGTTGAGATAATACCTGGTGCATGGAGTAGACAGCCAGCACTACGAGCACGTGCATGATGTTGTGTGAGTTGAGGCAGCGGTCCACAGCGCCCGGGAACCATTTCTCCGGGATGTGTAACGCACCTATCACTCCACCGCCCAGCGACACTGCGTCCTGAAAACAACAAACATTTTATAGATCAATATTTTTAGAAATATACCCAGGACAAATTACGACCGAAAAATTTTTTTTATGGAAGTGTTCCTTAGGTCCCTCCAAACATATCTAGAATGTTCCCTAGCGATCCCATGTCCGTTCCCCCCTCCCCCCTAATTTTAGTTTTTTCTATTTATATCTAACACGGTTGAAGTTAGGAGAAAGTCGTCAATGTAAGACTTGATTGTTATAAAATTACCAATCCATAGACACCGGTTTTATTTCGATGTGACCTACAGTACCTGAAATATAGCTACAGACAGTTCACTAAAAATTAAAAATTATCTTTAAATAATTGTTTGTACTAACTTTTAACAAAAACTACTGGAGTTGTGGCAAAATTATGTAAGAGCATGTGAATTTTGATATATTTAGGAATAAAAGGAGACATGATTCATCATTATTGCGGCACTGGTTCTCGATTTACAGCGAGTTACATCAAACACCCTGAGACAATTTTGTAAGATAAAAAAAGTAGGAACAGTGAAACTGACGTTGTCTATCAGGATTAAGTAATGGCACTTAAAATTTAAATGAATTAAATAAAAATAAACAATTTCATTTTAAAAGACATAAACAATTTAAAAGATTTAAGCTTTAAGTAACTAGATGGCGTCACTTGTATAATAAAATAAGAAATAAAACAATTACAAATGGGTTGCTTCTTTTTTGAAACACGAGATGTCAGACGATAGCTCTTGTCATGTTCTATTAAAATATATTATATAAAAAACATTTTCTCAAAAGTTATTTGTTCGTCAAAATATTAAAAAGTTTCGCTCGAGGTTTTCGCTTAGACTATTTTTCAGCATAAATCGGGGGGCACGGCAGTGCCTCCGCAAGTCGAGCAAAAAAAAAGAAAGGGGTGCGGCCGTACCATCCTTTTCTCGAAGCAATTTAGATCATTTTCGACACCCCTGTAACTTCATTGTGGATAAAATTAGAAGCTTGTTTCTTCAGTAACCAAACAGGCATGGTATGAACACGGTATATTTCAAATTTCATTCAATTTGAACCAATAGTTTAAGAATTATAGCAAGTCAAAGTTACCCAATTTTGTCACTGACTGACTGACCGATAATCAAAACTCTAAGACACTTCTAGCAGACATAGAAGCTTCAAATTTAGAACGGAATTATTGTTTACTGTATAAATCAAGGAAAAACTAAAATATTTTAAAATTTTGGTGTAGTTTTCTAGTTTTACCATCTACATAAATAACTTTGTATTCCCATATAAACATATAGGATTACAAAGTTACACTTGCAGTGAATGAAGCAGTGTACCTCATTTTGGATAAAACTAGAAGCCTCTTTTTTGAGTAACCAAACAGGCATGGTATAAACACGGTATATTTCAAATTTCATTCCATTTAAACCAGTAGTTTAAGAATTATAGCAAGTCAATGTTACACAATTTTGTCACTGACTGACTGACTGATCATCAAAAATCTAAGGCACTTCTAGCAGACATAGAAGCTTCAATTTTAGAACGGAATTATTGTTTACTGTATAAATCAAGGAAAAACTAAAATATTTTAAAATTTTGGTGCAGTTTTCTAGTTTTACCATCTACATAAATAACTTTGTATTCCCATATAAACATATAGGATTACAAAGTTACACTTGCAGTGAATGAAGCAGTGTACCTGTAATGTATAATATAATGGAATAATTGGTGTAGATAGGTACCTCGATATAACTATATTCAAAAGTAACTTGTAAAATGGTCAACGGAGGACTACCTACAAAAATAAGAAAAGCTCATAAGACAGAGATCTTTATGAAAAACCGTTGTTAGTATTCAAGAAGTAGAAGGTACCGGAAAGGAAAATAGTAGGACTATCTACAAAAAGAAATGAGATGCCATCAAAAACATAACTTGTAAAAAAACCAAGCCTCGCACGCAACTCAGTTCTTCTACCGTAAAAAGTTGTGAGATCCATGTAATACCAAGTCGCTTAATTTATTTAGTCCTTACTTAAGGGTCCTTTTGTTTTAAGTAAGAACTGAGTTGCGTGCGAGGCTTGGTTTTTTTTACGAGTTATGTTTTTGATGGCATTACATTTGCAGCTAATGACTCAGGAGCAAATATGAATTGAAAAGACTCTCATAAAATTTCTTTTAATTTTGCAAGCTGTTTGGTGCAGGTACCTGAAATATAGCTATAGACAGTTCACCATAAATTAAAAATTAACTTTAAATAATTTTTTGTACTAACTTTTAACAAAAACTACTGGAGTTGTGGCAAGAGCATGAGAATATTGATACATTTAGGAGACATAATTCATGATTATTGCAATACTGGTTCTCGATTTACAGCGATTTACCAGGCCACTCAGAAAGTATTGCGAAAAATAGTTTTTATATATGGGAGACTGGCCGGTCAGAATCTTTTTCGAAAATATGATTACTTGTAAGTAAAAATATGTGTGTTCCATTTTCAAAATTTCCCTCCACATTTTTTGCGAGCCAATTCAAAGTATCGTGTCTTACTGACAAATGGATCTGCGCCGGGAACATTTTAGAGCTATGATTTTTTACGATTTCAAGTGTCGCCTGAAACCGGATGAATCGTTCGATAGACTTCAAATGGCATTTATGGATGAAGGCCCCTCCAAGGCAACCGTGTATCGTTGGTATAACGAATTTAGGCGCGGTCGACCAACCTTGGGGGATGAAGAAAGAAGCGGTCGCCCTTTGACGGCTATTACGGAAGAAAACGTGCTAGCAGTGAAAAATTTAATCCAAGATAATAGGCGAATTACATATCAGGAGATTCAGCACATATTAAAGATTGGATCGGGAAGCGTTCACGAGATTCTACACGGGCATCTTCGCGTGAGGAGGATAGTATCGCGCTGGGTGCCGCACTACCTCACCGACGCTCAGAAGCAGGCCCGGGTGGAATGGTGCCGTGATATGCTGAACAAATTTGAAGCAGGCTCGTCTCGGCGTGTTTACGACATCGTAACAGGTGATGAGTCCTGGATTTATCAATACGATCCAGAAACCAAGCGCCAGTCGACAGTTTGGGTGTTTCAAAATGAACCAACGCCTACCAAAGTGAAGCGATCTCGAAGCGGGGGGAAGATTTTGATCGCCAGCTTTTTTAATTTGACTGGCCACTTGGCCTCAATTCCCTTACGAGATCAAAGAAGCATCAACGCCGAATGGTATACTACCAAATGTTTACCAGAAGTTTTTTCTGTTGTGAGCAACAAGCGACCAAACACAGGGCTCCGCGGACTACTGCTCCACCACGACAATGCGCCTGCACACACCGCGCTCAAAACGAGGGACTTCCTGGACAGCACACCAGTCAAACTCCTGGGTCACCCTCCTTACAGCCCTGATCTAGCACCGTGTGACTTCTTTTTATTTCCAAAAATAAAAAATCAGCTCAAGGGGATACAATTTTCGTCGCCGGAAGATGCGCTGGCTGCGTTCGAGCAGGCTGTAAACGAGGTGTCTACGGCGGACTGGAAAAAGTGTTTTGAAAACTGGTTCAGACGCATGAATCTTTGTATAGAGGCTGGTGGAGAGTACTTTGAAAAGATTTAATAAAAATATATGTACCTGTAGAACAATTTTTTTTAGTGTCGCAAATATTTCTGAGTGTCCCACGTAAATCAAACACCCTGTGATAATTTTAAACGACAAGAGAAGTAGGAACAGTGAAACTGACGTTGTCTTTCAGGATTAAATTATGGCACTTCCAATTCAAATCAATGGAATAAAAATAAACTATTTCCCCCAAAAAACTGCCGTTATTCATAATCTAAGCAAAAATCTAAAAGATTTATGCTTTAAGTAACAAGATGGCGTCACCTTTATAAGAAATAAATAAATAAAAAATGTAGTTACAAATGGGCTGCTTCGATTTTGAAATGTGAGATGTCAGATGATAGTTCTTGTCATTTATTTATCTATATTATTCAAGGAATTTGGAATTTTTCTTGATATTATTATAAAATAAATTCAATTATCACTGACTGACTCATTGACACAATTGTTCTCCATGAAAGAGTTAAACCGGTGAAAGTTATGTATGTACAACCAGGTCTGATGAGTAACAGAAAAGTCTTAAACCTTGGAATAGTCTTCAGCATCAGGGTAGACCCCAACGGCCAGTAAAAACTGTAAGGGTTAAGTGGGTCAACCTCGAGCAAAAGTTGACCTAGAGCAAATGTCGACCCACACTCTGGTCAAAGTCTACCTGGGACGAAAAAAAAAATTTATAAAAATTTAATTCAAAGTCAAATAAATCCTAAACCAAAAGAGTAAAGTATAATGTTCTCTAACAAATGTCAAAGATGACGAGGGGCGACTGACTCTTAAAAAAAAATTCAAGATGGTGGATTCAAAATGGCGGCCAAAATAAAAGTTGCTCCGATTCGAGTGTTAGGTATCTGGGGGTTTTTGGGGATGAAGTTTACGTTATTAGTGAAAAAGATTTTTTGACGTCATTCTCCAATATGGCCGCCAAACACCGACCAACTGAACCCTGGACCAAAACCTGGTAACTTGCTTGCTAGCTTGTCCCTCCCTTACTTTGCCTCTCCCCAACCCCTACCCCCAAGTAATTCAAACCAACATGGCGAGGCCGAAGGCCAAGCTCCGCGTAGAGCGAAGCCCGAAGCGTCCCCCCTTACTAATACCGCCATCAACTTACCCCGTCCCCCCCAAGTAGGTTAAACCATATAGCGAAGCACGGAGCGTCCTCCAGCTGACCCTGCCTCCACCTACTACCAAAAGTAATTTACGAGGCCGTAGGCCGAGTTGTGAGGCTGAGGGCCGAGTTGTGAGGCTGAAGGCCGAGTTGTGAGGCTGAAGGCCGAGTTGTGAGGCTGAAGGCCGAGCTCCGCGTAGGGCGAAGCCCGTAGCGTCCCCCCTGGCTGCCATCTTGATTTTTTTTATGTCTGGACAGATTGCGTTCAAAATCGAAATTTGAGGATCCTAGCGGTAAAATGTCAAAATTTGAAAAAGGCCGCCATCTTGAATTTTTCTACTTCTTGACCGATTGCCTTCAACATCGATATCTGAGGTTCCAAGAGGTCTCCGATACCCAATCAAAAATAACATTTTAAAAAAATGGCCGCCGTCTTGATTTTTTTTGTTTTTGGTCCGATTGCCTTCAAAATTGATTTTGACAATTTACAACAGTTACAACACCTCACGCGGGCTGCTCGCAGCCCGCGCACCCTCTCTAGTTTTCTTATAAAAGTAATCATTTTTATTTTGAAATTTTCTTTTCATTTAAATATTAAAAAGTTTTGCTTGACGTTTTCGCTGAAACAAACTATTTTTGTACATAAATCACAAGCAAACAAGGACCAAATATCAGAACTCCTTGCGTCGAAACAACATGTTTGATGTAACTTGCTGTAAATCGAGAACCAGTGCTGCAATAATGATGTAATATGTCTCGTTTTATTCCTAAATGTATCACGATTCACATGCTCTTACATAATTTCGCCACAACTCCAGTAGTTTTTGTTAAAAGTTAGTACAAAAATCATTTAAAGATAATTTTTAATTTTTGGTGAACTGTCTGTAGCTATATTGCAGGTATTGTAAGTCATATCGAAATAAAACAGACTTATCGATTGGTAATTTTATAACAATTAAGTCTTACGTTGACAACTTTCTCCTAACTTCAATCGTTTTTGAGATAAATAGAAAAAACTTAAATTAGGGACCCGTTTGAGGGGGGGAGGGGGGAGCGGACATAGGATCGCCAGGGAACATTCTGGATATGTTTGGGGGGACCTAAGGAACACTTCCATAAAAAAAAATTATCGGTCGTAATTTGTCCTGGGTTGTCAAAGAACATCTGGAAAAAAATATTGAGTGAAATATAATGAGCGAACTGCGACTTGCGCAAAGACGAAAGAAGACGTCACGGAAGACTAGCCAAAGTTACGGTGCGCATCCCACTATGCAGGGTGTAAAAAGACATATCCTGAATACGGAAACTGTGGATTCAGACTATGAATGACCAAGATTCACACCTTTCTCCAAAAAAATTCAAAAACAAAACGACTTCCCATACAAACTGCATTACGTGACAGCACATTTTCATATGGGAAGACAAAATTTTTTTTCGTAAGTATATCAGCCTATTTTGGCGTAGGTTTGAGAAAGGTGAAGTTTAAGTCTTCAAAAAAAGAAGAAGTTAAAATTTTCAAAAGATGACGGCTCAGCAAACAGAAAAGCTTTGGGTAGGAACTGAAAGAATTACCGAATTACCCACGGTTTTGTTTGCATCACAATAGGAGTTTTCACCTTCTCATTTTATCAGGTACATAAATACAAAAATCCATTGCAGTTTCCGTTGAGTAAGTGATGTGATACGGGACAAACATGTGTGTTTAGCCTTACAATTACAAGGCTAAATCGATATGGCCTTTGTGGAGACCGGGAAATGAATCGTTTAATGACTTTCATCATGTCACAATAAACATGATTATAAAATCATGGAACGTTTAACTCTACGTGCAATTCGATTAAGGTTATTTTACATACTGACAACATTGTACCATGACATGTGTAATTTTCTGAAATTATTTGGAATTAAACGGAAGACTGATAAAAATGTTATTTTCTTTATTAATATAAAGTTATTTAACACAAAACCTTTTTTACGGTTCCGTAGTCAACAAGGAACCCTTATAGTTTCTCTAAATAATAATAGAGCGAGGAGTGCTCGGAGGGAAGACCGCACGAAGAGGATCAGACGGTGACAATAAACGGATTTCAATTTTAATTTGAACTCGGTGTCGTGTCTAAGAAGCTCGGGTTGTAAATCCTAGACTATTTGTATAAGTATATATATATTTGTAATCGGTTTCGATCTAGCTAGGTCTCATGTCTGGGCAAATTCGTTTTCACTGTCTTTTTCAATATTTCTTAGCGCGTTTTAGTGCGTTCAAGAACCTAACAGAGCCATCTGTTGCTGAATAGCATACGAGTAGCTTGCTCACCCGATGACATTTTAATCATACAGAACATAGCTCGGTCGCGCAGGTACTAAGTCCTAATAAACGGAAAAACTTTCTTTGGCGTTTAACTTTAATCCCGAACCACTAGCTCGTAACAATATAGGGTGACTTTTAATTAGTTCTTGATAGAAAAATGTATGAATGTACTCATGATACTGAACAACTTTCCCCAAGGAACATAGGTCGAAATACGAAAATCAAGTTTTGACCTCCCATAGAAACTGCATCAACTGATAGCGCATTTTGTATGAGAGGTCAAATTTGGTTTTTCGTATTTCGACTTATGTTCCTTGGGAAAAGTTGTTCAGTATCATGAGTACATGCATATCTTTTGCTATCAAGAACTAATTAAAAGTCACCCTACATATATTATAAAAGAAAGTGTACAATGTGCGTGCCGCTATAACTCAGAAATGAGTTCCGGTACGATCAAGGGAGTTACGAGTATATGGTGTGGTAGCCCTCTATCTCCCGTCCATGAAGAAGTGTCTGACTTGAAGGGCGTGCTTATGAAGATATAAGGGCTGGAAGTTTCTCTCTCTAGAAATTTCTAGAACAGTCCAGAACATACGGGAATGTTCGGGAACATTCCAGATCATTGTGGAATATTCTAGAGCCCTCACAAATTTTGTGGAATATTCTGGAAAATTGTGGCCTTTTTTGTATGAATGGAGCTAGCTATTGATAGGGGTATATAAAGCAAGATCTGTCGTGGTTTCGAACGTTCTGGAATGTTGTGGAATTTTCGATAATAGTCTGGAATGTTCGGGAATATCCCAGATTATTGTGGAACATTCCAGAACACTTTCGAATATTGTGGAATATTTTGGAAAATTGGGGAAAGTTTAGACTTTTATTCCAACTAGGTACCACATAATCTCATATCAACATCCTGAGCGAAGCCAGGTACCCCAGCTAGTATTTTTTTATATAGAACAACGCCTGCTAAAAGGTGAGAAGCAAAACACTAACTGTAAACAACTAACAGAAAGATCAGACAGTCACAAATTAGGGCTTGTGTTCATTTCGCAAATATAACCATTTATCGAGTATACTCTCGTAAAAAGTTCCTTGACAAACCATTATCATCCAATGAAACGTCAACTAAGGAGCACCGTGTGGTGCCGGCAAAGAATAGTACCAACCTATCCCTAACCATGGGTGTCGTAGAAACCGACTAAGGGATTATGAACCGGAGGATGGGCAGCTGCGTCCTGTGTATCGTACCATCTTTTATTCTGCAGTCACCAACAACGGCGGTCCATAGTGCCAGTCACAACGCTAAAGTTCCAGCCACAACGCTAAAGTACCAGCCGCAACGGTAAAAGCTATGATGATTCCCCTCCAAACTCCAAACCATACTTTCGACATAAAATTCGTTCAACCAAACCGTCGTCTAACTTAACTTTCGGCAAAAAGTTTTCCACAAAAAGTAACGTCGGTTAAATTACTTTCGCTTGAAGAAACAATCGGAACTAAAAACTACGGAACTAATAATGTCCGTCCGTCCTTCGGTCGGTCTGTACGTAGGCCTAGCGGCTAAACGAATAGTCTGAACTGAACAACTTTTCCCAAGAAACATAGGTTAGGTCGAAATACGATTTTTTTTTAGATTTTCCATACAAACTGCATAAGCACATTTTGTTTTGTGGTAAATTTTTAGGGTTGCGATACCAAAATGTAAAAAAACCCTTATAGTGCGACTTTGTCTGTCTGTCTGTCTGTATGTCACACCTCTATATCTCAGCAACCACTCATGCTATCGACTTGAAATTTGGAATAGTTGTAGAATTTGGTTGCCCAACTTAATTGCACATGAAAGAATAAAAAAAAATAATATGATTGTTACTGTAAATGGGGCCCAAATAGTAAAAAAATTCTAGAACCTCTTAAAATATATCAGGGTGATAAAAAGAAACGCTGTATAAAGCAGAGTCAGCGCTAGACGCTACAAAGACCAGAAACCAAAGGCTCGCTGTCCAAAGTATCGTATCGGCCGATTTTACTCTGTGCTTATTTAGGAAGTTCCCTATCGTGTAGGCATCGCTAGGCAAGTGGCTGCCTAACAAACGTACCTTCTAGTTGGTGGTAGTAACATTTCATAACAAAACGTTACAAGCCCACACGGGTAAACGCTTACTGTGCCTATTGTAGCGCGTAATTTGGGTCAGCGAGCCTTTGTTTTCAAGCAGATGTGAAAGATATTACTGTAAATTATTTCACCTGAGCTGAAAGGTTTTGTTTAATACATATCTCTATCGTCGACACTTAAGCCGCTATTACACCTTCTTTACTCAGAGACTAATTCGGCATAAATTGGTGGTTGAAGTAAGGATATTTGGATTAACATAACCGAGCCTCCCAGCAATGTACTCCGAATTAGTCTTTGAGTTTAGGTAGGTGTAAAAGCGGCTTTATGGGCCGCCTCAGAAGTGTGGTAAAAGTCTTGATTGAAATAAAAACATTTAAGTGATTGAAGAAGAAGCTTAAAATAATGAAGCAAAGGCAACTTAGCGAAAAACGTAACGACGGTTTATAATAAGATGCGGGAACTTAAATTCCACCGCGGGGAGAAGTCCGTCTACTCGCGATTTTTGACGCTCTGGAACTTCCGGTCCGGAAAGCTGAGAAATGAGGAATATACTTAATTGCTTTAAGGGCTTCATAAATCGCAGGTGGCCGCACAAAACATGAACATATAAGTATATCAATTAACATTTCTCTAACTATTTCACAAAAGTGATGGAGAAAAGCGAGTTGCTACCTGGGGGCTGAACTGTTAAGTCAGACAGAAGGAATTAATACACCATCTTGCCTACGTGTCGAAACAAACCGCCCGGGACGACAGGTCTAATTGGTTACCTCCTACACAGTGATTCACTGTATCTTCGGATAGATACAGTGATTGCCTCTTTGTTGGGAACAAATTAATTAAGAGTTACCATGAAATCGTAGTGCTATCTTTGTTTTCATCATAAGTAAATTACTGC
The DNA here is from genome assembly GCA_947532105.1 of Athrips mouffetella. NCBI lineage: Eukaryota > Metazoa > Arthropoda > Insecta > Lepidoptera > Gelechiidae > Athrips > Athrips mouffetella. The sequence continues at coordinate 21,658,593 of OX383964.1, read as the reverse complement.
AGCCTAAAAGCTCTTGCAGTGTTCAAATTGTTCATACAAATAAAACCTATTAAAGGTGATCTGTGCCGGCCAGCTTAGACCCGAACGCAACTAGATGGAGCCACTGCTGCAAATATTTAAAGGTTTTATTTTTTTTATGCAACAAGTACCAACTATATATATATATTTGCAAAAAGTTGATCCGCGTAAATTTCATGGTGCAACTTCAACGCCTAACAACAATTTCGATACAAAAAATATCTCCATAAGTCCAGTAAACTCAATTACCCTCGTCAGTCCGTGATTTACATGAGTACGATCACTCACACATGCACACAAAGACAACCGTACAGTTTTGACCGCACGCCCACAATCGTAATATTGAACCAAAAACTGCTAACAAAAACTAGTACTTTCAGTACATTAGCTGTAGTTTTGTATTAATCATCGAAAAATTTAACTAAAAATAGCAGTTTTCGTTCGTTTTTCAACAGAATTTTTTGTCCCGCGTAAGAATGCAAGTCATTTGAATTTTCGTATGGAAAACGGATCACCTTAAGGCCAAAAATAAATGGAAAACACGTCTGTGATTTACAATCCATTAATAGCAATTTGATTAATGGTGTGTTAAATTCAACTACGTTCGCATTATAGGTAAGTCGTAAACCTGATTTCTTTTAAATATAAAATTGTTTACTTATTCGGAATGCCGAAATCAAAAAGTAAGTCTAATAAAAAAAAACAGCCAACTGCATATCGGGCCATACGCAGTACAGGGTTCCGTAGTTTTTTAACGATTTTTTATCGCAAAGCAGGTGTTGATTAAGTACGTTAGCCGCTATCAAACCTTCCTTAATTCAGAAACTAATACGGCATATATTGCTCGTTTAAGTCAGGATATTGGAATGAACAGAACATAGACTCCCAGCAATGTATGCCGAATTAGTCTTTGAACTCAGGAAGGAGTGATTGCGGCTTAACATATTCTTTTTACTTACTAATGCTAAGCGATGTCCTATATAGCGCCTGATTGCTATTGCAATTTTTATTATCTCCAGTTTTTCGGCTATAGCTTAAGGGGCTACCATCGGTTAAAAAAATATTACTCGCTTAATACAAAACTTATCTAAAATCCTAAAAAAAACAGATTGAAGTAAAGGTACTTTTGTTAATTTAGAATCTATTTAGGTACTCAGTAAAATAAAGTTTACTGTAGTTACAGATACAAAAACTGCTAAAAGTGGCCGTTTTTGACACTTTTTGTATCTGTAACTACAATGAACTATATTTTTCAGAATTTTTTCGTTAGTTTCTAAATAAACTAAGATATCTTTACTTCAATCTGTCTCTCCGGATTTTCAATAAGTTTTGTATTTAGCGAGCAATATTTCTTTGACCGACCGATTGGGGCGCTAGTGGACGGCTGGTAGCCTCCTAATACCCTGTAAAGCCTACTTAGCTGTGATAGTTTTTATATACGTACTGTAATTTTTTTCATATTTCTAATAACAACCGTTTTGCTGGCAAAACTGGGGGGAAACAAGATTCCAACATTTTTTTTTATTATGAGATGTAGTTACATCTCATAATAAAAAAAAATTAGACTTTCATGTCAGTTTTTTTTTCAGTTACAGTGGAGGTGTAGTGTGTCACACCTCCACATACATATGCTATATTATAAGAACGCATGTACTCTTATTAAGTAGTCAATATACGAATCTTCTGAGAGACAGTCGTTTCCTTTGTGCCGCTCCCGACAGCCACCTTACAACCTCTTTATAGGTAGTTACCTATAAAGACAGCCACCGTAGAAGGTAGTTACCTATAAAGAGGTTGTAAGGTGGCTGTCGGGAGCGGCACAAAGGAAACGACTGTCTCTCAGAAGATTCGTATATTGACTACTTAATAAGAGTACATGCGTTCTTATAATATAGCATATGTATGTGGAGGTGTGACACACTACACCTCCACTGTAACTGAAAAAAAAAAAACTGACATGAAAGTTTTTTTTATAGAATACCTGTCTAACATAAGTACAATACAAAAGATTCAAGATTTTAGTGATTTTGATACGAAAAATACTTGAGTTAAAATATTACAATAGTAATATGTTTTATCGAAATAAAGAAAGCTATTGCCAGATCTATTATTTTTATACTAATATTATGTAATAAATGTCAAAATGAAACAAAAATTACTTATATGCCATAACATTTTAGTTATTATATCTCCAGATTTTGTTGAAGAACTACTCGAATACAAGAAAAGTAATATATATATTTTTTTAATTTGATGTTAACAACACATCAGTTTATGTTTGACAATATGTTTAAAGAAATAATAATAAAATAACGCAAATTTTTTCCAAAAGTTTACACAGTCTGTTTTTGAATAATATATTTATTAGATCTATCGAATGCTTCAATACAACAGAATGTTCTTATGCCATTTGTCACACAACTACAATAGCGACATAACTAAAGATATAACACCTTCTGAACACATTGAAGGATCCATAATAAAGAAGAGTGATTATTAAATACTCATAGAACTTAAAAACTAACAGATAACAAACTAAACACATTCAGAAAGATACAAATTAAAATTGGTCATAATTCAAGAAAAGGCTTACGAGTAAATCACGTCTGATTTCTCAGTAATTACCATATTGTCAATCCGAGATTTTTATTAATCAGCTGATTTTTATTCTAAAGTCATAGTTGTTGATAAAACCATAGTATATTTACGTCCTTTTTTATAAAAAATCGTAAGACTATCAAAAGTTTACGTTAGTTCTTTTTCATTATTAATTCGTATACGTTTAATTAATATAAGTGCACATTTGTCTAGACGTCATATTATATATTACGTTTATTAACTTGCGGTATATTTATATTAATTACTTTTGGTGGGCCCCCTTTACTATATTTTATTATTGGTACATAATACTTAGTCGACTCTTTTTATTAAATAATTGGCAACCTGTGCCTATTTGTGGGTCGTGCGCACGCCCTTATTTTTAGAGGTCATGGTTTAAGCCTTTGTACGACTCCAACTTATCTCACGGAGCAAAACTCGTTGTCACCATGATCGATAGAAGGATCTGTACCTCACTGTACCATATAAATAGGGTCTAAGATTTAAGACTTCTATGGTCTCCAACAGTTTTCCCAAATGGAATCTCGTCCGCTTTTTGGCTGAAGGAACTAGCCCTATTGTACCGCATCACGCGTCTACGCTTACGCTCACATTTTAGCTACATTTGTGGTAGCTTATCACTACTTACTATACCCTTATACCTACAAATTCACATAAACTGCACTTCATTTTCAGTTCTATTTTACTTTTCCCATTTCATTTCAATCACACAAAACGTTCACTCACTCCTTTGAATATTTCGATATCCGAATCTTGGCTAACAAATAACAATCGTCGTTTGGGTGATCAGTCCAAATGACCGCTAAGACTCTGTATACCGAATTATTCCCATATAGGTATATTACTCACACTCAATCTATAAATCCTGCTACATAACGATCACACAAATCCAAACCATATAACTTGTCTATCTATACATTTCTCGTCCGATCACTTTACTAAGTTTCAATGTCATAGCTTTAGAATTTACTGAATCGAATTACTTATTAATGAATGCTCTATTTGGTGGAGTTTCTACAATCGACATTATAATTTATTATTGGTATCCATTAAAAAAAACATAATGTAAAGTTTTTGGCATATCGCAATGGCATGTAATTTTTTATGTGTCATTATTTGTCTGATTATTTTAATTTTTTTTTATTTATTGCATTTTTATGTCAAATACTATTTAATTCATTACTCGCTAAATATTTTTAAAGTTTTGCCGGTTTGAAAATTAAATACTTCAAAAAACAACGATCTAAATAAAAATGTTTAACTGTTTACAAAACAATTACAAGGTACTAAGTCATATCGAATTTCAATATTCAAGACTAAAAATACTGATATCAATTATAATTTATTACTTTAATTAAATTTATTACTGTGTTGTGTATTAAATGTGACATTTTTATTTATCAAAGTAGGAAAAAAAATCTTGTAAATATTACGTAGGCATTTAACCTTAATTGATTTTATTTGAAAATTCTAATCATAATTTTATTATTTCTAAGAAAATATGTAGTTTTTTTTTATCGTGTAGAAGTCAAATTGTAATAGTATTTTATGTTTTGTAAAGACTCGCAGAATCGATTCATTAATTTTTATGTTTTTATTTATATTTATTTCCTTCAAAGAAAGAATACAATTTTCCTATAAATTATTCAGCTTATTTATATTTTTTTTGTACCCAACAATACATGATTTGATTTTGTTTTTTCATTTTCACAATTACATTGGTCCGTGATTTTAAAATTAATTTAAACAGAAACGAATTTTAAAATTACGTAAAATAAGTAAGTACTTAACTGAAAGCATGAAAAAATCTGCACAAAATAAACGAATAAGAAAAAAAAATATATATAATAGAAACAGACATTGAATAGCACTTTGGTTTTTTTTTATAAGATTTTAGCAATTTTTAAGGCGAATATAAAATTCCAATGGCATTTATTAATAATAATGATATTACATTGTATACAATAACCACGATTTCAAAATTTTGTTACACTTTCACAAAAAGAAATGTTTTTAAGATTTTACCTGACATTAAGATTTTCAATGGCTTTTTTTTTTAATTTGTTTAGAATTAAATTTTTCTGAAATGTCAATTTTTACCAAACTTACTTTATTTCAGCAGGTGACTAAGCAAATTAAAATAGAAAAAAAAATACTGTAAACAGCATCGACGGCTAGGCTAAAAGGGATAAAATAACATATTTTATTATAGATAACAAACATTACTTCCTGATTTTTGAACCAGTAATTTTGTAAGAATTCAAAATGAATCCAAAAGAAATGTATTTTAAATTATAAAAAATATTCAGAAGCTAAATACAAATACATAACTACATGACTGACTTTTTCTTCCAAATTTCAAAACAACTCATCAAACTAATTAATGTTGTTGAATTCAGATGTCTTTTAATTAGTATATTGAAAATAAAATTATCGGTAAATAATCGGTTACCAACTTGATATTCTTGTTAAAAAAAAATATGAGCATGGTTTCGAGTTTTTTTTTAAATATACTTACATGATTGTTTTTAAAATAAAATTTTAAGCTATGAATGTAATCAAATTAATAATTCGCCGTTCCCATGCTTACAACAATATCGTATGACATATTACCAGTAATCGTTGCTAACAGTGTCACATTTTGCTAAATAATTACTTTTGATTTATGTAAAAGAATACCTTACCTACTTCATCAAAGTATTATGCGCGATAATTTATGTAACTAAAATAAATAATTTTTAAATGGGAGTAGGGGGGATTCGCCGTTTCTGGACCATGACGTCATCAGTGACCCAGAAATACAGATGGTGATTAGTTAATGAGTCATAATATTTGCTAACTAGTGCGATGGGGTAGAGTCGGCGGTGATTCGGTAATGAATCATACATTGTCAACTTTTCTTACGTTGATGGTTTAGGACTTATGTTTGCTTATGGTGATCATATGAATGTCATCGCTGACCCAGTAATTTCGGTTCTAGGACAGTGACGTCATCAGTGACCTAGAAATACAGATGGTGATTAGCTTACGAGTGCGATAGGGTAGTATCAGGAGGTAATTAGCCAATGAATAATGTGCTGTATGGCTTATAAAATACGTTTCATTATGAATGATCATGTGAACCTCATGTTATTTTGGTACCTTGTTCTTAACCAGAATAAGTACCTTAGTTATTGATTTGTTCGAAACTTTAGTAGTAGTTTTTATTTATGTGATGGTTTAGAAATTATATTTGCTTATAGTGATCATGTGAAAGTCATCACATGTCTAGTAATTCCGGTTCTGGGATAGTGTATTGATTTGAACGAAATCATAATTTGCTGACTTATCTTTCCTAAATAAACAAATTATCTATCTATCTAAATATAATATTATTTCTTTAATTAATTTGTCCACGTGACCTAATGTTATTTTGTTAGGAAATGGGCTAGCACGGTGATTAGGTTAGGGTTGTTGGTTTTAAAATGATTACTTACATATGTTCTAAGAAAACTATCATTAGATTGATCAGCAAATAACATTAGTTTAATGAGAGTTAATAAGTTTAAAGTAAATACAAATGGTATAAAATCTCAAAGATTTCCGTTTAAAAGGAAGTATAAAACCCAAGACATTTTGCTTTTCAACTACATAAAGTTATAGCCAGCCAATCAGTGAAAAAATCTATGTTAGTAATCCAAAAACTCTAAAGTTGACTTTAGTACTATTAACTGTGTGAAGTCTTAAGACAGGAGAAAAAATTCAAATAATGGAGGTACGTTGAGTTTTTTATTTTATTTATTGTAATTTATCAGATTTAAATTTAATTAAGTAATTGTATTGTTTTTAACGTCTTTGATATTTTTTATAGCTTATTTTCTGTATTTTTTATTTTATGTTAATTCGATAATATGAAATAAATATTTTGATCTGATGTTTTAATTGTGTAAGTAAATCAATATTGTTTTAAAGTTAAGATAGCTGATTATTAACTCCTTTATTGCAGTACATACCAGGGAAATCAGTACTCAACGATGACACACCTCTAGACTTACAAATAGGATTAGAAAATATTAGAGATCCTTACTATAATGCTTACAACACTTTACCTCGCTATGAGTCAGGAGAAGATGCTGATGTCACAGTTCAACCAGTTGCAAAGAAAAGGAAACTTCACAATAAATCATTCATCAGTAATGAGAAAACTACAAATATTGATGTATTTTTTAACAAAAAGACCGTGAAGATCAATAAAAAAGGTACGACATCAAGCGTGGGAAAGCCCCGTGATAACGGGATTGCCTATATATCATTACCTGAACAATCTAATGCAACTCATCTTATTAAAATAGAATTATATGATTTAAAAAAGATAAGAGGAGTGCCGCAAGATGAGCATTGGAAATACGCTGATGTGCGTGTAAAATATCTGACACATGCTGAAGATGACATCAAACAGACTTGTGAAGAAGCTATTTATTCCATCACCAAGAAGATTTCGGAGAACCCGAAATGTAAATCTTATTTTTTCGACTTCACTAATAAATGATAATTTATAACTAATAACCTAACAATGTAAAGTTTTAAATTTTCTTAATGACATTAATTACGGCAATCTATTTCTTCTGTGAAGAGTGTCACAAACAACTTACTATTTCACTAATTACCTAAGTAGCTTGTTATTGAAGATTCATTGAAAGTTGCTCTTTAAATACTAAAACGAATATATTATACAGTGTTCAGTTTCATTTAGAACACCATAGAGGCATAACCATGGCTCTTAACGACAGAAGTATTTCTGTTACTAGAAACGATTCATCTTTAAAACTACAAATGCATTTTACTCAAGTAAATAACGATATGTTAGTCGAGCTGTGTGAACTAGTGGAAAATAGTGAATTGTTTTGTGAAGAGTTTGTCGTATCTTCCTGTACCTTTAGTATCTCTAGTAAACGAGTGGCCAATTTCTCTGGTGGTAATCAATCAAAGAAGTTAAAACTTTCTTCTGACTCGTTAAGTGACGATAAGTGTGATAAGGAGATATTTGCATTGTGTGATAAAATCAAAGTCGATCAGCTTCTTTATGCAGCCTGCGAAGATATAAAAGCACAATATCAAGTTGGAGCCGGTCTTACCACCAGGGTGGTATCGATGACACCATTAGAGGCAGTCGCTGGACCACCCACAGAAGTCGTACCATCCCAGGTAGAGGCAATCTCTGGACCATCCACAGAAGCCGTACCATCTCCGATGAAAGCAATTTCTGGACCATCCACTGAGGCAGTAGTTTCACAGTTAGAAGCAGTAAAGCTATGTAATATCTGCAACATTTTAGTGAAAAAGAGATATTTTTCTAGTCACTTAAATAGTAAGTCACATAAACTTCTGTGCTCTGTTCCTGTTAGCTCAAATGTTGCAGTTATCGAATTAGCTTTTAGATGTAGGATTAAAACATTTAGGATTAATCCTAAGTTGCAACCGGGTAACGACCCGAAACTTTTTACTAGTTGTTCGCAGTTTTTTGACAATATTAAGGATGACATTATAAATGTTTTAAAATCTACCTTGCTAATTCATAAAAGCATCAAAGTGAACTTTATACTGGCTGGATCGTTTGTTAAACCAAACACAGATGGGTCACGTGAACACGACTTACAGTCATGTAATTCAGTTTTGTGTTTGGAGCAAGATTTGTAGGTAGGTTCTCGTTTTTAGGGTTCCGATACCAAAATGGTAAAAAAAAGGAACCCTTATGGTGCCGCTCTGTCTGTCTGTCTGTCTGTCCGTCTGTCTGTCACACCTCTATATCTCAGCAACCACTTATGCTATCAACCTGAAATTTGGAATAGTTTTAGAATATAGTTGCCCAACTTAATTGCACAAGAAAAAATTTTGAAAAAAGTATGATTATTAATATAAAGGGGGCCAAAATAGGGGGGGCCAAATTTCAAATTGTCGCTACTAGGTCGAGTGGGGTATCATATGAAAGGGCTTTACTTGTACATTTTAAAATATATTTTTGTATTTTTTTAAATTTCTTAGTTTTAAAGTTATGATGAAAAATGTCAAGAAAAATACCATTCCCCCCCCCTTATCTCCGAAGTTTGAGTAAGGAAAAATCTGAATTAATTACAGTTGACAGAAGTTTATATAAACTTTACAGCAAAAATAAAACGATCTTTCTAAGTTGCACAGTTTTTCAGAAATCTGCAAAAAACCTTTACAAACAAATTTAGTTTTGCGGTCCTGAAAATGGACTTTATTGCTTCCAAAAATACTATAGGTATATCGGAACCCTCGGCGCGCGAGTCCGACTCGCACTTGACCGGTTTTTTTTTAGCAGTGCAGTGCGTCGTGGAATAGCTCTAAGGCACCCAGTTCTACGAATTTCTCTTCCTGGTACTTCCACTCGCCCAAAACTCGACAGATTTGTACTTCTGATATTATAACCTCGAACAGGTAATGAGAATAATGTGTCATAATTTTGTGTTCGTCGAACAGCGCCTTGCACGAGTGCCTTGGTTTCACTCCAACCATTGTTCGCAGCGCTCGCTTCTGCATTCTCATTACCCGTCCGGCATCCGTAGAGTTCCCACAAAACCGCACCGTAAGTCATGAGCGAGTGGAAATACGCGAAGTACACTTGTCTCAGTGCATCACTAGATATAATAATATATTCATTTATTCCAGACATAGTCCATATAAGTGCCCTGAGCTTCCGCAAAGCAAAAACTGCACTGCTCAATCGATCACAAAGTATTTCAATGTGCTGTTTCCAGTTAAGGTTAGCGTCCAGGGTAAATCCTAAAAATTTACAGTGCTCACTTAATGGCATGGGGCTTTGGATGCATGATGGATGGCATCTGAACGAGTCTACCAGAAAATTACATTATATTAGATTTGTTAAAGTTTAACAGTAGGCCATTTGTTGAGAACCAGAACCAGAGAAATTTAATTTTCAATAAATATTATTTGTAAAAAAATATAACAAATCTAATGATGAAATCGGACGACATTTAAGACGAACATATTTTGAACCTTTAATTTATATATCAAACTAAAAATAAAAACTTTATTTTATGCGTAAATTGATAACCTTGAAGTAAACTTTCAAATATAAGACAAATGAATAAAATTGCATTAGAATGATAGGAATTATAATCTCATTAATCTGTAAGAAAACTTCGGCAATTTCATAGGTAAAGACCTATTATTCTGCAGATTTTACGATTTAGTAAATCATATGTTTTAACTTAATTCCTCTATGCGTTCATGGGGAAAAGGGTAGTAAGATTAAAATTTTTAAAAATATTTTTGTTATATGATGTAACAAAAAATTTATGCTTTTCGCAATATTTCCTTTAACTGTGCTATAAGACGTTGCTTCTTACCGAATTTCAAGATTCTGAGTTCACGGGAAGTACCCTACTGTAGGTTTTGATTCCCTTGCGAGTGTCGAAAAACTCTAAAATTTGCTGCATAAACGGCTGTATCTTTTGATTGCGTCGGCTTAAAAGTTTAATTTTTTCACAGCTCCAAGGGACAGTAGACTTGAGTATATGATATGAATTTCAGCTTGATACCTTCACGCGTTCCTGAGAAAAAGGGTTGTGACAAACAGACAGACAGACGGACAACAAAGTGATTCTATAAGGGTTCCGTTTTTTCTTTTTGAGGTACGGAATTCTAAAAAGAAGTAGTTAGGTCATTAAGTTGTATTATTTGGGAGCATAATTGTTATGTAAATTTCAGATTTGGTCCCATAGTAGCTAAAATTATAACCCCGGAACTAACTAGAATAACATGAAACCTTTGAGGTATATGGACTAGGGTTGACTAGGGCTACAATCTACATTCTCATAATGAATATCTGTATGTATGTGGAGCTGCCAGCTGCAATTAGCCTCGGTCGCATATCGATCCTCGCACGCTGCTGCATCGTTACGCAGCCGACGACGCGGAGGCTTCATCGGCTTTAATTAGAAACTCCTACTAACTACCTGTGCCCCTGCTGTGTCTTAATTCAGTTTGTAGACATCTACAGCCTCAAATTCTGCCCACGCCTCGCTCATACCTTAACTACAGGTTATTGTTTTCCGTTATAATTAACAAAATAACATTTTCCTACAAGATAATGTTTCTTTTCCAGGCAAAAATTCTTGTCAGGTCGGTAGGCGGATTTTTTGAAATATGATCCAACTGCTCTGCTTCAAAAGCCAAATATCCACCCACACCTACCAATTCCATTCTAGCGTGAGGAAGCCTTTACAATCTTGCTGTAACAATCCAACCGAGAGATTAATGCGATTTCCTTGATTTTAATTAAGGATGTGTCATAACGGTATAGCTATTTATAAGGCCGGAAGGAGTAACGGATTGTGCCTAATAATATTAGACAGATCCAATATTCAGATCAGATTATCTGATTACTTGCCTGGTATTTTGTTCAAAAGAGAGGTTATCTACGAACAAAATTAAACAATAAGGAGCGATAGCTAAATTGTTTAGGTAATATGAACAATAAGACTCAAGTAGGTTCATTCGTTCAGGAGCTGGATCTATGTTATTGGATATAATGTCAAAAAAATATTTTGTACTTGTGACCTACAGCTGCTAGACGAAAAATCATACATAAACACTCCTGTTACTTCTCTAAAAATAAATAATGAAACAGTTTTTAAAATTTTAACACAACTCGATGAAAACAAAAGCCCGGGATTTGATAAAATTCGAGCCAAAGATATCAAATACATTGCTAATGACATTACCCCAGTACTAACTAATCTTATAAACACATGCATCACCACCTCGAGTTACCCGGACGCACTTAAAATCGGATTAGTGAGACCAATTCATAAAAAAGGCAGTTATCTTGATACCAATAACTACAGACCCATTACTTTACTTTCTTGTTTAGATAAAATCGTAGAAAAATATTATGGACAGACTATTAGTGATTTTTTATCCAACAACGGTGTCATACATAAAAAGCAGTATGGTTTTCAAAGAGGCAAAAGTACGTCACAATTGTTGCTACAGTTTACTGATGACATTAATGACTATAAAAATAATAAAAATAATGTAATAATAATAATGATAGATTTTTCTAAAGCGTTTGATTCATTAAATTATAATATCTTATATAAAAGCTTCAGCAAATGGCATTCAGGGACCGGTGCTGGAATGGTTCAAAAACTATCATACTAATAGATATAACATGGTTAGTATAAATAATGAGTATAGTGACCCATTACCAACCTTATATGGCACAGCTCAAGGTTCAATTCTAGGACCAACTGAATACCTATTATATGTGAATGATATGTGCAACATATTCCAGCACTGCTCCGTCTACCAGTTTGCTGACGATACTTGTCTAATTGCCGCTAACAAAGATTTAGAAATTGCTCAAAAAATGATACAATCAGATTTTAATCAGCTTTGCAAATGGGCGCATGACGTCGGGTTATCTTTAAACTACCAAAAAACAATAGTAATGCATATACGCTCACCTTACCTAAAAAGTACTAATAACTTACCACCTCGAGTTATCGCTCATGAACATAGCTGTATGCATCTACAAAATAGTCTAACCTGTGCCTGTGAACCACTGGAAACTGTATTATGTCATACCTACCTAGGTCTGAAAATTGATAACAACTTTAACTGGGCGAATCATGTTCATAGTGTCTGCTGTAGCTTAGGGCTATATTAGCAAAATTAACAATTCTTAAATGCAAACTACCATATAATACCCTAAGACTACTGCTGGCTGACTCTATCATTAGTTATGGTATTTCCAGCTACGGCAGGACCTATAAAACTTACCTAAATAATATATACAGTTTGCAATTGAGATTGCTAAAAACTATTGTTCCATTAAAAATTAAAAATAGGTACAAAAATAACTATGCGAACCTGTTTAAATATTGTAAAGTCTTAAGTATTTACGATAAAGTAAAAGTGGCAATTATATCCGAATATATAGAGGAAATCCAATTATTAGATAAGTGTGATAGATCTAGTAATTTGCGACAACTGCCTAACCGACCCACATATAACACTCCTAAATATAGCAATGTATATGGAAAGAGACACTGGAGATGCATCCTTCCCTCTGTATTGAACGACTTATGTTAGTTGAACATAAGAAATAAAATTATTAATTGTGAAAATGCTAAGCAAGCTCAGTCAATATTAAAATGGCACTTTATCAAACAAAGTGGGAACGATGCATCTGCAGCTGAAACACAAACGCAACCACCTATGTGTAACACCTACCTTACCTAGCCCTTATCTGTCAACTGCATTGTGGAACTCTTTGGGCGCACATAATCTAATTGAATTCTAGATTAAGCGCCTTCAAAATGTATGAAATTTTTTTTATTTAATTTTTCGTAATAAACAGTCTTAATTTATTTATTTTTTTGGATCGAAGAACATGCGTCGCAAAAAAAGCGTTAACTAGTACAAACACGTGTAAGTCTGTGTGGGTTAAGAGTAAAGTAAAATAGTATAAGTTATCCATTACACTAGAGGTGCTGTGCTGGCCGCATGCCAGCTACTCACTTTCCGCGCACACATTGAATTTCCCTTATTATTTAGTCAATGCTTTCATTTCACAGGAAGTGTTAAAGTAAAATATTTTTTCAGGTTTTTTATCTAACGTTTCTTATTTTTCTGGATCTTCCTATTGACATGTATACAGCGTGAATTTTTGGTTTTGCACCCGAAGCCCAGTGATTCTACTCATGATAACAACTTTCCCGAAGAAAAAAAAATTACTTGTAAAAAATTTTTCGCCTTCATAGTAAAGTGATCGACACATTTTGTATGGGAAGAAAATTTGTTTTTGAGTAAATTTTTTTCTTCGGGAAAGTTGCTTGTTTTCATGTGTAGAATCACTGGGCTTCGGGTGCAAAACCAATACAAATTCACGCTGTATATAGAACATGTTGTTTAGCGATATTGGTTTCTGAACTGTTATATTTGTTTATTTTTTTTTCAAAGAACATTGCATGGTTACAGGAATAACCTAAGATTTCATGATAATGAGGATTGATTACTTATAATTTTTCATGACTAATTCAGGACGTTCTAAATAAAGGCTTGTTCAAGAGGTAGGTCAAGAGTACTTTAAAACGACCGGAGGGGTTTACGAAAGGGTTGATGAGAATAATCAAGGAAAGAAAGTTAGTCGTCGTAGTAGCGTGCGGAAGGATGTATGTGACTTTTCTACGGGAAAGACGTTTGACGTTCGATGTGATGTGACTTTTCCATGGGAAAGACATGTTTATGTCTATATTTATTACCTGCTGTCATTTCAGTTTATTCTGAGCCTCCTGTCGCCAGTTTATACTGAAAGCGTCGAGTTCATAGTATCTGCGCCGCTAATGTGGCCCGCCCAGACCCACTTAAGCTTAAAGGCAGCAAATGCTATAGGTACTGTAAAAAGTACACCGCGCTTGCTATGCATTCTCCGCGGTGATTTCTTGTCGAAAGGACATTTGGTTCAGTAATATAAAATAATTTTTAAACGCCCTTCATCGAATATGCCAATATTCTTTTTTTTTCTTTTTGCGTCCTTGAATGTGATAACCACAGACCTAGCAAAAGCGCGCTAACGCGTGATAACACGTGTTTTATATATGCGCGTTTCGACTTAGCGTTCTAATATTTCTAAATGTAATGCGAAGTATAGGCTAATGTAGCCTGAAGTGTTCTATTTCTTTCAGCAGTGTAATCAATGTTTACATCACAATAAATCTGATATTCGTTTAAACTTGAAGCGTTGTTTAAATGTCGAGGATCAGCTGGTAGGATTTACAGGTAGCTAACTCTATCTAAGAGCAAACGCCCCCACGAACCCCCCCAGGTTCATTATAAATTGGTGGAATCACCACCATCATTATAGTACTTACATCGGTCATTTCCATTGGTTTTTAGAGCTCAAAATAGTGTTTCAGAGATGGACGGCTATGTAACATAAGATGATTATTACCTGCAGGAAGACGTGGAGTATGGCATGCGGGTCTCCGCCGCCGAGCCTCGCGGCCCGCGCGCCGGCCAGCATCACTCGCATGCAGAACGGCGCCGCGAAACACAACCGCCGCTCCCACGGCGACCACGCGCGCATTGCCTGCACATGTATAAATTATTACGGCGACCGAACGCTACAGATACGAATTCCATACTTTTTAAACAGTTTACCTGAGGACATTCGATTAGAATAAAAAAAAAGGAAAATTTAGTACAAAATTAAAATCCTACCTTTTAAGTATTAGCACCTAATTTAAATTATACCTGGGATTAAGTTCCAATGATGTAATTTGAGATTCATAGATCCCACAGACAAACTGCTGGATTTTGCAGCTTTGTGGGGCAATGTTTAGTTTTAAGTTTACTGTACTTTTTAAATCTTAATAAATAAATAATGTATAAACACACTCAATAAAGACACAAATATACCTTTGATTTGACTGCTGCTGTATACCTTTTACACTCCACCACACAATCTTTCAAGTCAGACAAGGCCATCCTAGAGTCGGTTCCCTCCTTTGCTTCTACAGTTAATCGTTCGACAGAGCATAGCTCATTATACAGGGTGTTAGGGACAGCCTTCCGAATACTGAAGGGGCATGATCAGTCAACGACACTGAAACAACTTTCAGTGAACAAACTTTCAGGAAACCAAAAAAAAAATCGGCTTCTCCATACAAACTGCCCGATCAAGTTTACAATTTTATATGGAGACGCGGATTTTTTTTTTAGTTTCCCGAAAGTTTGCTTCACTGAAAGTTGTTCAGTGTCGTTGACTGATCATGCCTCTTCAGTATTCGGAAGGCTGTCCCTGACACCCTATATAAACTGGGTGAAAAGGTGCCGCTGTGGTGGAGGTTAATTGCTATCTCGTATTCATACGAGGGGCGATAAAAAAATAACTACATTTTGAATGTAAAGTCTTTTGATGTTTATGAGCATTGAAGGTTATTTCAGTAAAAAGAAGGTGTCTAAACTAAATCCTAGGCCATTACATTAAGAAACGTAAAAATAATGAGATCAAGTTCAACAGCATCCAGAAAACAACTTGAAAATTGAGAAAAACTAATGTTGCGATGGATGTCAAAAGATAAATTTTAATAAGTTAACCACTATACTAGATTTGATTAATAGTCATCTAGTCACAGTGCCTTCTATCAGTTCTCAGAATAAAAATAACATCGAAGGAGAAACCAAATTGAAGTTTTAGAATTCATACGGAGAGCTGTTTGCAGGACCAAAAAAAGCTTTCTTTTTCAAAGGGACCGAAGCTTTAGAAAACTGTAGATTTCAGGGTCTGGAGAGAGTTTGAAGTTATGAAGAAAAGTGCATTTTTAATATAAGTACCTATTTAATCAATAGTTGTTTATTGTTTAGATCATTCTCACTTAATTCATAATTCATTTATTTACGTGAAGTAATCAGTTAGGTACACACGGCCGCACAACAGTAGAAACACCTTATGGCGTTGTAATAAAGTTGAAAAAGTTACTACCGACAAGCGGTTGACTGTACATAGGAGTTGAACATATAAATTTAGTCTCACCGTAAATTGCCTTTGCAGGCATTTACATGAATTTTTTTAAATTTCTATTAAAAGAAAAAAAAGAAAATCAAAATGTCGATTTAAAAGCTTATGTCAAATTAAATTCAAAGTAATAACGTAATGTCAAATTAAAAATAAGTATTGTGTCAAAAAGGCTGTCAAGCAATAAAATTTTATAACTGAAAAATGTCACAATCGATGAAAAAGTTATATCAAAATAATCTAAAAACAATACTTATTAATAATAAATTAAATAGCCCAAACAGAGCAGTCATCCGCAATGCATATATTCCTGTAAATTATAAAAACATTTTTCCGTAAGCCACAGCTTTAGTGATCTCTTAAATTTATTTGCATCACATTTCTTAAATTGTTCTGGAAGTTTATTGAAAATTTGAATGCACATTATATAAACGTTATTTTTAATTAATGTCAGTCTCACGGGAGGTACATGAAGTTTATCTTTATACTGCGAACGTACTACTCGTAGTACTAATCGTATGATTTTCTTGAATAAATGCTTTATGCTTATAAACAAAAAGGCACACTTCAAGACTGCACAAACAAGCTACAGTCAAAAGTTTGTGTTTATTAAAAAATGGGCGACACGAGTCCATTTGATGTAGGTTAAAAATTGCTCGAATGCATTTCTTTTGCGTTATAAACAGCCTTTGAATGTCACAAGAGTTGCCCCATATTATTATCCCGTATCGCAAAATAGAGTCTATATATCCGTGATAAGCAGTGATAGCAGCTTCTCTTGAAACAGTTTGACTTATAAGTCTTAACGGAAAAACGAAACTATTAATTCTTGAACAGAGATTCTCCACATGTTTTTTCCAATTACAGTAGTTATCTATGGTGATTCCCAGAAAAGAGGTATATGCTAGATGTGCAATCTACTGATTGACTTTGGTATTTTACATTTAATTGTGTGGGTTTCATTTTAGATGTAGAAAACTGAATATATTTGGTCTTAATTATATTTACTTTTAAATTGTTTACTGTCATCCAATTTATTGCAGAGTGATGCCATTGCCACCTCTCACTACAATGGTGGTGTCATCCGCAAATAATATACAGTCCTCCCTCAGTGCGCCGGGAAGATCATTTATGTACGCAAGAAACAGTAATGGCCCTAAAATGATACCTTGTGGTACGCCAAAGTTGTTATGCAAAAAAGGAGAGCGAACCCCTTCGATTGTTTTGGTTTTCTCACAGTATCTTTGAATCTCAACGCACTGCTCTCTGTTTTTAAGATAACTTCTAACCCAATCATAAGCTGGCCCTCTTATGCCCTAAAAGAACACTTCGAAACCAATCGGTCATGAGACACATAGTCAAAAGCTTTGCTCATGTCCATGAATAAAACTGTTACTGGTACATTGTCATTCAGGCTGTCCATAATTAATTTAACTAATTTGAAAGTTGCCAAAGATGTACTTTTTCCTTTTCTAAATCCGTGTTGTTCATCTCGTAGAATATTTTGAGATTCTAGAAACTTAACGAGCCTGTTATACATACACTTTTCCAAAATTTTAGAAAACACTGGTACTAAAGTTATGGGCCGATAGTTTTCCATACAATTGCGTGGCCCTTTTTTGTAGAGGTCTTACCACAGATTTTTTTAAAACCGTAGGAAACACACCGTCTAAAAGACATCGATTTATGGCATGTGTAAGAGGATGTATAATAATATCGACACTCATTTTAACTATGTTCGTTAATACGTCATCATAGCCAACTGCTTTCGAATTATTTCATTTATTTATAATTTTGGTCAATTCTGAGTAGTCTAAAGGATATAAAAAAATGCTAATTAAATTCGATATTGCGTGATCATTTATATAATTTGGATTGATTGTAGAGTTATTGGCAATAGTATCAAGAAAATACTTGTTGAATGATTGGGAAATCAAAAAGGGGTCATGTAGTTCAGTATTGTTTTCTGTCGTTATCTTTGTAATAGAATTGTTAGATGGTATTGTGTTGTGTTGTTTTATTATGTTCCATACTGCTTTACATGTATTTTTGGCTCTTTTTATATAGTAGTCATTGATCGCCGTAGTAATCTTCAAAGGATCATCATTATGATTCGCTTACACTTTTTAGGGTTCTGTACTTACTCAAAGTATAAAAAACTGGACCCTATATTAATATGCCTCCAATTTCGGTCTGTCAGCGGGCTGTATCTCATGAACTGTAATTGGCAGACAGTTGAAATTTTACAGATTATGTATTTCTGTTTCCGTTATAACAAGTGATAAAAATAAAAAAAAATAAGGAGGGCTTCCCTACTAACGTGTTTTAGGAGATTTTTGCTCGATTGTTTGTTTTAGTATAAACGGGGACACATGAAAGAGTGAAAATCGGTATATATAAAATATGTAAAAAAAACCGGTCAAGTGCGAGTCGGACTCGCGCACCGAGGGTCCCGATATACTTTTTGTATTTTTGGAAGCAATAAAGTCCATTTTTAGGACCGCAAAACTAAATTCATATGATAACCCACTCGACCTAGTAGCGACAATTTGAAATTTGGCCCACTTTACATTAATAATCATAATTTTTTCAAAATTCTTTCATGTGCTATTAAGTTGGGCAACTATACTCTAAAACTATTCCAAATTTCAGGTCGATAGCATGAGAGGTTGCTGAGATAAGGAGGAGTGACAGACAGACAGACGGACAGACAGACAAAGTCGCACCATAAGCGTTCCTTTTTTTACCATTTTGGTATCGGAACCCTAAAAATTACGATGATCCTTCTAGGGGGTGATTCTACATCACTAATAGATTGTATAAAAAATAAAAATAAATACTTTTTCTTTAAAAAGGTAGTTTTAGCTCAAGTAGAAGTGAAGCGCACGGCCCCGGAGGGTTCAACGACCTCTATGATCAGCCTGTGATGCAAACAAAGATGTTTTTTGTTATAATATCCTTTCACTAGGAAGTACCTACCTATCCATTTCAATAAATAACTGTAATGTATTTCGAATTAAAAACAAATTTCATGATCATATAAAAAGGATTTTTTTTCATATTTTTTTACAACCTATTATTATGTAGAATCACCCCATAAAAGGATCATCGTACTTTTTTTACATCGTATAGTACATTAGCTATAAAATAACAACAATTAATAAAAACTGATCAAGTGCAAGTCAGACAATGTATGTATTATTTGGAAGTATCAGGTCGCTCACCGGAGTAAAAAATATAGGTACGGTAATCCTTTTAAGGGGTGAATCTAGAACATGGGACTGAACACAGTCGCCCGCCAGGCAGTCAATAATAAACGTACCTTATAGAGTCCGAGAAGACTCCCCAGGCAGTAGACGGCGAGGGCAGCGTACCGCAACGGCGCAGGAGCGCAGTACACCGTCGCCGTCACCATTGGAATAGCACCTGATAAACAAAAAATCTTTTATCTACTCTCATATCGTTAATCCTCAATAATGCGTTCAAAAATTGTAGATTAACATCTTCATAATATCAATCTGTGCTTAGAAACACCCTTAGCATATCTGTGGGAGTGGATTATGAAGTATTGAATTTACTAACAGTCATCGCGGGAGACCTATTAAACAATTTTTAAATTTTTATAGGCGCGCCATTGACAGCTTGATGAGTTTGTAGTCTGTGGCTGCAAGGAGGTTTCATTGCAAGAACGGAAAACTCAGCAAACAAAAGTTGTATTTACATATTTTTATTAGTTTTGCAATGAAATAAGTGATAAAATCGTTTACGATTTGCCTTCTAGTGTTTTCAAAGCAGCTATAGGAACTTCGCTTAGTAG
The DNA here is from genome assembly GCA_947532105.1 of Athrips mouffetella. Lineage (NCBI taxonomy): Eukaryota > Metazoa > Arthropoda > Insecta > Lepidoptera > Gelechiidae > Athrips > Athrips mouffetella. Next base: position 21,638,593 of record OX383964.1, on the reverse strand, counting down.
TTATCACCGGAAAAAGAGAAAACATTAAGGTTTGTTTTTGAACACATTATTTTAGGATTCACGATATGAGAGTAGATAAAGTTGTGTATGCAACTCCACATAATTAGGTATAAAACACTCGTGTCTTCTATTATGGAACTTGGCTCGCTACGCTCGCCTGCGTCCCATAAACCGACACTCGAGTTTTATACCCTTCATTATGTACCGTTGCATAAACTACTATTATATAAGGATCGCCCCCTTATTGTCATTCTAGTAAAAATGGGGACGACGTGACGGCATAACTTTGTTTATGTAAATATATGACAATAATGTCTCCTCCAAGTGTAGTAACACCACAAGATTGAGTAACTATGTATTATCATTGGTTTCTCGCTTTGCGTTTCTACGGGAGGAATACGCGTGCTCTGCGTGGCATCGTTCAGCCCACGCAAAATCGTTGGGTGCCAGATCACGAGTTGTTTTTAAGCCGACTCATATTAGGTAGTTGGAATTAGTATGAGAGAACATGTTTGTTCAAATGTGCCCGCGTCTGTCTTGTGTCCTGTATGCGCAGTGCCTTAAAATTTGCAAAACTGTCTGTATGCTGGTGCCTGAGTTTCATTATCACAGAATCCTATTAATATTAGAAAGTTAGGATGGATGTTTGTTACTCTTTCACGTAAAAACTACTGAATGGATTTTAATGAAACTTTACAATAATATAGCTTATACACAGAACTAGCTTATACATCAAAATAACACATAGGCTACAATTTATAAACCTGCGCAGACGAAGTTGCGGGCACCAGCGGGTATAATTATAATACTTAGTAAAGTTTAATTTTCAACTGAGTACATAATGGCGGTCCTTTACGTCGCGAATTACGCAGATTACGTAAAGTGGTGCCGTTTTTCGTGAAATGAAATTGTCATAATAAATACCATATAAATTCATCCATATAGACGGAATGTAAACTGTGAAGAGATGAAAGGCGAGACGACGTTACGCAGAGCTCCTTGAAAAAATACAACTATATTTAGGTGTTTCTTTACAATCAGTTCCGAGAGCAATTTGTAAGGAGAGAAGAGTTTGTTGGAAAGAAGCGTACTCTTTCCGATCACAAAATATATCCCCTCTAAAATATAGTGAGACCATAGCGATTCGAGCCTGACTGGAAAATAAATTCAATGAAAGTTTGGCGTATGTTCAGGAAATGAAACCGAGGTAACATCTCGGCCGAGGAAACTCAGATGGCAGACAGCCCGCAATAGGACGGCTTCGGTTATATCTAGGTACATCCTCCATTTCTAAAAAGGTTTTTGAGCTAAAAACCCCAGATGATAAAAAACAGATCTAAGTAATGGGGAAAATGTATTAATAAATCTCGTTACTTTATCTAAAAATCTGAGATTTGAAACTAAACCCAACAATACCAAAATATCAAACCAAAAATGCAATTATAGTTAAATAAATAAATAAAAAGCACGCATTGTATGCGAGTTGTAATTTCCAACATAAAAACTAACTGGCCTACATTCTCATCTACACCGTACACCCATTAGAAAGATTGGTATTAGCTCGAAACCAGTAGTAATGAACACGCTCATTCTGATGATAAATAGGTTTTTAACGACATGTTTTTTTGTCAACTTATTCATCCATCGGTTTAATTTGATATTTTTTAGAGTTACTTTTGTTTGTTTGTCGCAAATACTTAGGAATTACGTTAAACAAGTTGTTATATAATCTTTCGAATACTACATGTCAACAGGATAAAGCCAAAAAATTGCGAAGTGATTTTTTATGTACCTACCTAAAGCTGTTAAGGAGACCTATAAGTAATTCAGATAAAGAAGTGTTTCTTAGCACTACCTAGAATCTTTAGAGGAAAAATAAAAAAGGCAGTCTGGCTCACATGACGGATGTTTCGCTCGGCTAATGCGTGCCACTTCTTCACAGCATCAAACCAAAGTGCCAAGCGCCTTAGGGCGACGTCATGTTACACAAATTGGACCCAGTTGCGAAACGCGTTTGTACAAAGTAGTTTGAACCGAGTAAAATTACGTATCTCCTAGCTGTAGGTATACGTATTCGGCTTGTTGTTGGCCATAAGTTTATCTTTATTAATTAAAGTAATAACAGTACTAAACGCATAATGATGAGTGCATAACGTTTTTGTGTTCGTGTAGTGCGACCTGTTATTTTCCTGTTGCGAATAGCGAAGCCTTTTTTAGGCATTTAGACAATACAGGGTGTAAGGGACGGTGCACCGAAAACTGAAAGGGCGTGCTCAGTCGACGAAACTGAACAACTTTCCCAAAGAAACATTTTACATACATACATAATATCACGCCTTGTTCCCGTCGGGGTAGGCAGAGTTCTCCACCTGCTACGATCTTGCGATACTTCCCTTGCTTCCTTGTACTTTCATCAATCCTTTCATACATGCTCGTCGGTTTAGGGTACTTTTAACCTGGCCGTTATTCAGAACGTCTTGAATTCGGTCATGGTACGTTCACCGAGGCCTTCTCCTTCCAACGTTCCCATTCACTCTCGCCTTGAAGGTCTCTTTCGTCAATCTTCGTTCAGTCATCTTCTCTACATGACCAAACCATCTCAGCATCCCTTTCTCAATTTTAGTCACTACGTCTTCTTTTACGCCACAACGTTCTCTTATTACACTATTTCTAATCCTGTCACTCAGTTTCACACCAATCATACTCCTCAGCGCTCTCATTTCTACTGCATTAATTCTACTTTCATGCTTTTTCTGCCATACCCAGCTTTCACTGCCGTACATCAGTGTTGGCTGTTGGTACCAAAACGCCTCCATGAACAGCCAGACGAGCCTTGTGAGACACCTTCTGACTCTTCATAAAAGCATGCAGAGCACCATTCACCATGTTTCCAGCATTCACTCTTCTTTCAATATCACTTTCACACTTTCCATCTCTCGTAAACTTAGAACCCAGATACACAAACTCCTTGACTTGTTCACCACCTACTAATATAGTGCACTCTGTCATACACTCTTCTCTTTCAAGTACCATTACTTTCGTCTTGTTTACGAGTACCTTTACTTTCATTCCTTTTCTATCAAAAGCCACATTGATCATTGTTACCATCTCCTGTAACTCGTCAGCAGATGACGCAAGTATAACTTGGCGTACAGAAGACATTTGATGAGTAACTCATTCATTCTCAGATCACACACACTCTCTTTCAGATCAGTCAAATAGTTATCCATGAATAGGTTAAACAGCCAAGGTGACGCTACACATCCCTGCCTAACACCTTTTTCGATGTTAAACCATTCAGTGTACGCCCCGTTTATTCTGACGCAAGCACTGGAATCCCTATAGAGAGATTTCAGTGCTTAAATCAGATGACCGTTCACCCCATACATAGACAATGCCGACCACAATTCATTCCTCACCACTCGGTCATAGGCCTTTTCCAAATCCACGAACGCACAGTAGACTTTCTGGTTTTTGGCCAAAAACTTTTCAGCTATGCATCGCAAGGAAAAGACCTGATCTGTACATCCCATTCCCTTTCTAAATCCAGCTTGTACATCCCATATTTTTTCGTCAGTATCTTTCATCACTCTTTCAATCAAAACCTTTGCATACAGTTTGCCAACGACACTGACAAGACTTATCCCGCGGTAATTTTTGCAGTCCTGTTGTGACCCTTTTCCCCTGTACAGCGGCACAATCACAGCCTTGCACCAGTCACCTGGTACTTGGGCGTTCGTCCAACATAGGTTGAAAAGGCGGTACAGCTGACTAGCCACAATGCCTCGCCCAGCCTTCAACATCTCGACCGACACTCTATCATACCCACCTGCTTTACCTGATTTCATACTTTTCATCGCTTTCATGATCTCATCCATACTTATCTCACTTACATTACTCTCATATTCATTCTCATGCATTTCCACAGAAGACCTCGGGACGCTGGCCTCTGCTTCTTCTCTCTCAAACAGATTTTCAAAATATTCCTTCCACCTCTTCAGCACACATTCTTCACCTTTTATAATACTTCCATCCTGAATTTTAGCTCTCCATACAAACTGTTCGATCAGGGTGAGCGATTGGTATGGAGAAGAGATTTTTTTTTTAATTTCCCAAAAATGTTTCTGTGGGAAAGTTGTTCAGTTTCGTTGACTGAGCACGCCCGTTCAGTTTTCGGTACACCGTCCCTTAAACTCTGTATATCAACATAATATTTTATCTCTAACCATTCGGTACGAATTTTAAGAGGTTATTTGTTACTAATTTCGTATTAAATTTTTTAGTAGCATTCATACAAAATTTACAGAACGACGCCTATGCCGTATTTACAATGACTGAATGAATGTCAGAACACCTTGTGACTCATATTTTTAAAGCGTCCTCAACAGAAATGGTAGTCATATTCCATCTAAGTATAGCGACACCCCTGCGGAAATTCCGGCGCGGAAAGTTCCGCGACCGAAATATCAGTCAAGTATAACACCAACAGAAATTCCGCCAGCTGTGTCATAGGTAACCTAAAAAGTATTGCGAGCGTAATGGCCGGATCTTTTCGCGTCCGCTGGTGTGTCGCTACATTTAATTATTTCTGTTTGTCGTAGGGTAGTGAAGTTTTAGATGTAATTTAGGCATTTACTTAAAACTTGAGGCCAAGTTTGGGCACGTTTGGGGACGGCAAACCTTCTAAGGCCGACATGTACGAGTAGACATTATGTAATATTAGGAAGGACTGTCTAGTTTAGTTTGAGTAAATATTATTCGGAACACGTTACGACCCTCGTGCATTAAAGACACATTGAATTTATATATAAATCCTAAGAGTAAGATGTTTAATTGTATAGAAAAAAAGACATTACGTCATACTTATGTTGGGTTTTAAAACAGCTACTGTACTTATTGTCAGTTAAGCAGTAATAAAGAAAAAGAAAACTTACATTTGAATATTTAGCCATTAAAACAACTTTGGAGGAGCTTTGGAACTGAATTTTTCACACATAGTGCCATTAAAGCTGTCTTATGAGCAAATGTGCAGAAATGAGCACTGCGTCAGACGGTGGGGTAGATAGAAAAGTACAGGACAGGATTAGAATAATTGAATAATTTATTTATTGCGGTAGGAGAGTGGCCAGTGGACGGACGGCGGATGGATGGAAGGTATATCTGTGTCAAACCTGCCCCTACGGGTGCAAACAAGTACGGGCAAATTCGGTCAAGATATCATCTTCTACCTATACTCGTATGTTATCTATGTAATCGCACATAAAGAGACAGGTTGCCCGTGGTAACCTGGACAAGTGGCTTTCTATAAGCGTAAACGCAGAGAAACAACATACCTTGCGCTCCGCTTAGGCTGCCTAAACCCAACTATGCAAAGAACTACAGTCTATATTTATGTACTCGTATGTGCTACGCCTACGCCGTAGCTAATTTATATGATAAATGCATTTTTTTTCGATTGTGTTTTACCGTTCGTTTCATATCTTATGTCTATACCTATAATTAAACAAACAGTAACGGGTCGGTTTCTGTACATTTAATATGTTTTGAAGTGATGAATTAATTAAACAGTTCTTTTTTATCAATTCTGACCCCAAATCCACAATTTTTAGAATTCTTATATGTCTGTCTTTGTGTATGTTACCTCATGCGGCATGCGATTCTTCTATTTATAATGACGAAAGTCTAAGCTACGAGTACATCATAGGGTATGTTTTATAATGATACAGCCGCCTGGAAGCCGCGTACTGAGATGAGCTCTTTTATGCTAAAACATGCCTATACATTGAGTTAGTTTTATGATGGCAACCGCTATGCTGGTCGGTTGTCATCAGCGCTGTGGGTACAACCTCGGACCAGTACAACAATACAACAAAAATTAAAGATGGCGCTACAAGTTAAGTAAAACCAGGAACACACGGCGTTTCACCGAAAGGGGCAGAAAGTATTAGCGAGTATCACTATCACCTTGAGGAACACGACGTGCCTTAGCAAATTTTTTGCATTTTTTATCATTACTTGAAAAATAAGAGCTTAAAAAAAATATATTTTAGAATATGCAAGTGCCCTGCAATGCCCTTTCATATGATACCCCACTCGACCTGGTAACGACACTTTAAAAATGTTGCCCCGTCCTATTCGAGCCCCCTGTACAATACCTATTCTAAAACTATTCCAAATTTCAAGTCGGTTACATGAGTGGTTCATACAGCTGTGTGAGATAGGCATACGAAGTCTCACCATAAGGGTTCCGTTTTTACCATTTTGGATCGGAACCCTAAAAAACACACCACCTTTACAAAAGCATCCTGCGACTTCCGTGCATCTTGAATTTCTGAACCCATTCCAAAAGATTTACAACACAAGAATACTACTAATATACTAGTCACATATCCATCGTGGTAAAACATCGCTGGGTGCGAGCAGCGCAGGACCAGTCGTCATCGAGATCCTTAGGGTATAAGCCTATGTCCAGCAGTGGATGTCTTTCGGCTGATATGATGATGAAAACATCTCATTCTCATAGAACAGTCAACTGATATAGGTAATTAACCGTAGGAAAACGTCTCTTTCCCTCTGAAAGATTGTTTAAGGCGTACGAAATCGTGGGCAACAGCTAGTAAACACACATCACCCAAACACTATACTTACTACTTATACATTGAATTCCAAGTGTCGGCTAAAATTATCCAATTTCAAAAACTAGGTCGCATTGTTGCAAGCAAAATCTATAATCAATATTCATCTCACATCAAAATTTAAAAAAGAAAGCTTGCCTACACATGAAATTCTTATTCGTAGAACATTTTGCTACGATGACTGACTACGTCTCGAGAGCTACGCCGTAGTAACTTTCTATTGTATACGTTTCTCGCACTCACAAAAATTTGCAAATATATTTGCTTTTTTTTGTATAGGGACCAAAAAAATATTGAGCAGGTAAGAAGAAAATATTCAATTTATAATAATCGTAATAGGCGTAGCAGGGTTTTCGTTGATGTCTTTTGTATCGCCTAATTATTCTATAATTTGTTCTATCTTAAATGATATTTTAGGAAGTTCCTCTCATAAATATATTTATTAATAAAAATTGGGTTCCTTATTGCAAATACTCGTACACTGAAAACGCTCTGTCGAGATTGCTGAACAAATTTAGGTTTCCAAGCTCACTTTACACCATAATAAAGTGATTTTGGCAATCTGAATTTGTTCAGCGATTTTTGATGCTCACTATACGACAAAATCTTAACATAAATAAAACTAAAATGTAGTTGACTTCGAAGCTATTTCTTTTTATTTGAAAAAGTTCCGTTGGTTAATATTATATTATCACTGCATACAGTGTGTATTCCTTCTTTGCATAACTGTTGTAGTAAGTTGGTTGGATTGGGGTCAAATCTCGGGGCCGCATCGCCGCCGGTTATTGAATACCGCGCGGGCCTCCCGCTCCGACTGGAATAAATATTTAGCTCTCCATTCCCTCTCCCCTTGTTTCTCCGCCTTTCCTCTCTGACCCCGCTACCATGCGATTCTCGCCGATTCCTGAAGATGCCGCTACTTTCATGGAGCTATTAGTGTTTGCATTGTAATATAGGAGCATGCCATTAGCCCAAAGCTATTAATAGATCATATTATATTTATATTGGGCTTCGTCTGTCTCTTATCTCAAATGACAACATATTTTTATGGTAAGTACTTATTATGGTTATTTTTATTATATTAATGGTAATTTAGTTGCATATCACGAATATCACGATCCAAACTATCGTTGTTCCTATAACCTTCTAGCGCTATATGATTTGAAATTGTAAAAAAAAAATATTGCCATACAGGGTTTTTGGTGTATGGCTGCAAACGCCTCGGGTGCTTGCTCTAACCATGAAACTGATCAACTTCCTTAAGGAATGAAAAACAAATTGACCTTCCCGTACAAATTACGCTATCAGTTGGTTCAGTTTTTATGGGACGTAGAATTTTTTTTTCCTATTTCATCCTGTGTTCAGTTGCATGGGTAGCAACCATAGAAATGAAGCAAGGAGGTCTTTGTTCTGAGGTAGCAACCACCCCAGAAGTTGACATAATATATTATACCAAACATCTGCGTCCCCGTGTCCGTCGATACAAAATGTGACATTTATAAATACCTTGACCCAATCAGTGGATGCTCTTCCCGATTTATATCTGTCAAAGTAATGTGAGCGATAAAACGTAGTGATTTACCTCCTCTCTGGTGAGCGAGAAAGCAACTTTTGTAATTGATAAAATTGTATGGGAAGTCGAACCAACTGATTCGTGAGTTCGTGACCCATTTTGACAAAACTGTCAAAGCAGGCATTTTAAAAACATTTCGACCTACTTGTATTGATATCCTTTCTGTTCAGTTGGTTAAAATTTGAATATTTTTAATTAATTCATTTGAATTATTTAAAATCTTCACAACTAGCCACGCTGTCAACTAATTTCAGTACGGTCAACAGGACATCTCTTTGGCTGGCTGGTTATGGCTTGGTAACAGAGTTGCAAATATTTTCACTGACGTGCGGTTGACCGTACTAACAGAGGGAGTTGAGACTTTAACCTCTCGCAGTCGTTTGAGAGTAATTAAATTGCTTTGTGTATTTATTACCCGTTTCTTTTTGAATCCGATGTCAGCGACGCAAAGTCCTCAAAATTTTCCTGTCTTACCACGGAATGTGCTTTATCAAAACATTGAGTTTCAACATATTTACAATTACTCTCATTATATTACCTTCCGAGTCCTCGTTCTACCTGTGATAGCATTTGTTTTAGATCCTCAGCTTAGTTGAAGGGTTTCGTTATTGTAGTAACATACGTAACATAACACCTACCCACGTCTGCCCGTGTGTCAACCTGACACTCTTACCTAAGAAAAGGTTGCTTTGAATAATAATAGGTTGAATTTCTGGACACAAACATTTCCAATAAGTCACCTTTAAAACTCGATATAAGTATGTACGTTGAGTTTAAGTTGGTAGGTATTGTGCTTCTGGTTGGACCTACACTTTAAAACAAACTGCCTGCAGGAATTGGATGCATCAGAATATGCAAATAAAGGAGTGATCACACCTAGCTGAATTCAAAGACTAATTCGGCATACATTGCTGGGAGGCTTGGTTATGTTACTTGCAATATCCTTACTTCAACGAGCAATGTATGCCGAATTAGTCTTTTAATTCAGCTAGGTGTGATCACTCCTTAAGGCAGCATAAACTCCGAAGCATTAAGTATTGCTCGTCACGAATTTTTACCCCTTAGTTCGGCCCTGTGTCAAAGATTTTTGCCATAGACAATAGGTGGACCACGGGCGATAGTTTTGAATTAGTTTTATTTCAAAAGTGATCAGGTGTTCCACGGGAGAACCCCGCGGGTGTACCACGGGCAATACCCGCCATTTTACTAATAAATGATCTAACAAAAAGCAACTTGAAACGGGAAGTGACATTAATTTGATTATTTTGTTTTGGCCTTATTATATAAATATTGTTTTTGTTTTAATGGAAGCAGAATGACATGAATTGATGAAAGAATACATCGTAATTAGGTAGTTATTTTATTATTTTTATATTCTGTTATGAAATTGACATGTCCGATTGAATATTGATGTAATCTTTCTATAATTATTATTATTTTTTTTTTTTAAGACTAAGATTTTATATCTATGTAAAACAAGGTTTTATAATAAGTTCATGTTATTTATACGATGTCGCCTTGGGACTTCGGCCTGTAGACATCTTTTGTAAATTTTAATGAATAAATTGAATTGAATTGAATTGAATTAAAGCAAGGTAAAGGTCATGACGTAAATTTTGCTGCCTCTAATTTTAATTTCAGGACCTTTTTAGCATCAGGTATCAGTAGATGTTGTAGATCATGCAGTAATTTTAATTCATGACTTGCAAATGATGTGTCGTACCTAAGCGCCTGCTAAGCGTGCTTGGTTCCCTGATTTCCATTTAGTGAATCGTCACGGTATCGATAACATTGTGTTTTTTTGATAGAAATTAACCTTAGACGGCGACAACCTTGACATATTGCCGTAATTTAACGGCAAAGAATCAACTTGAATAAGCGGCGAAAATACCGAAGTAGAGTCCGCGAGCCGTGCCTAAACTTTGGGCACACTTTTGCGAATAAATTTGGCAACTCAGGGTTAAAATTCCATTTACACGTTTCCACAAGATTGTATAGTTTAATTTGAGATTTAATATTGGTACCTCTACATGTACTTGGATTAACCCTAGGTACTGAAAAAAGATCCGTGTCAATTTGTATGTAAATAAATTCCTAGCTAGCCAGAATTACATTTAATTTACCCATTTTATCAAATATCTGTCGTAGAACCTCTTATAACAAGAACCGTAGGCCACTCCTTTTCCGCGTCGTCGCCTAAATCCCTAGCTATTAAGGTAAAACTAACAAGGTTCCCTTTTACTTTGGATGGAAATGGACGACAAATATTGATTGATTTGGAAAATGGTTACGGTTAACGAAGTGAATATTATTTTTTGAGATTTGACAAATGGTTATGCAGTCAAGTTATACAAATGTGGAAGGAGATCTTCAGGAGCGGCCTATAACCAGCAGTAGACGTCTTTCGGCTGATTGATACAAATGAGTGTCTTTTAGTTCCTGCCAGTAATGTCACCCATGAAATAGACCGATATGGCACCAAGTATTTTTAAATTTTCTTAAGATAATATATGAGTACAGGTTAGAAGATCCCAAAAGTGGCTTAAGGCGAGGTGGTAGGGTTCTCTCAAATCTACGTTCTTTAAATACGAAATTCAAGCAAGTGAAGCCGTGGAAAACAGCTAGCCTATTCATATAATAGAACTGTAATGGTTAAGCACCATGGTCATGCACCATGGCCATTTTAGCATCATGGTAATTTTAGCACTATGGTCATTTTAGCACCATGGTCTTTTTCGCGCCATGGTCATTTTGGGACTATGGTCATTTTAGCACCATGGTCATTTTGGCACCATAGACATTATGGCCTCTTGGTCATTACGCCCCTGAACGGATATGCCTTTATATCTGGGCTGTAAATCTTCGATTATTGCAGTAGGGCCAGTGTATAATGCAGAATAACTAGGCACGGGCTGGGGTTGCTCATAACCACAGCCATTACGAGCGAGTGACTCCATAAACTGGTGGATCGCCGTCTGCACTGTACGATAACGTTATCGCACAAGGGGCGGGCAGAAAAAAATCCAAATTAGTAGGTTGGTATCAGTGCCCTTTTAATGTAGAGTTTACATTAATTATATCAAAGTGTTATACTCCAAGCTTGTATCTTGCATGCATCCTGCTTACAAATAAACAAAACTATGTGCAAGTGCATCCTGCCATTAACCTATTATATTAAGGACCGATCACACCTGACTGAATTCACACACTAAGTCAGTTAGTCTCCTACGTAGGAAAGGAAGGTAGAAAGATGGAACTAAGTAAGTCACTAACTGAGTAAGCCGCATAGTAAGCAACACAGTAAGGAACTTTAGTGAAGGGCCAATACGAATAGAACACCTTAACGTACGGAAAATATTAGTAAGGGCTAATTTATGATGTATAGAAAAACACTAGAATTACTACAAAAAAAACCGGCCCAGTGCGAGTCGGACTCGCGCACCGAGGGTTCCGTACCACCACATAATCATAATTGTATTAGTTGAAATTTCAGTAAGTTAATGTGCTAGATTTTTTGAGTCAGACTGCGCTTGAAAAAATTTTATTATTTGTTGTTATTTAATAGCTTATTAAACTTAAAAAAGCTTAAACATACCAAACGAGCAATGTATGCCGAATTAGTCTTTGAATTCAGCTAGCTGTGATCACTCCTTAACTCAACCGAACAGTCGTATACAAATTTCTTAAAGTTATTTTTTTTTAAGTTTATTATTAGTACTTATTATTTAACCAAGATTATGCTTTATTTTTATTTTTCATGGACAAGTTGTTCGATTCGAATTAATCATTCGCAAAATTTTCACATCACTAAACCTTCTAACTCCTTTACTTGAAGGGACTTAGCAAGTTTAGTGATGTCCAAGTGCGAATGATTAATTCAACTTATCGAACAAAAAATATACTTATAATAAAAAAAACGGTCAAGTGCGAGGCCGACTCTCGCGTCGAGGGATTCGATATTCCTGTAGTATTTTTAAAAGCAATAAAGCCCATCTTTAAGACCGCAAATAAGTTTGTTTGTAATTTTTGCTTCTTTTAATTATCGGTTGTATTTGTATTGAGGTTGTATCAGCTTATTTTTAACAATCGATAGTATTTTATTGTACAATAATTATTTTCGATAAGGCTATTCAACAGAGTTACTGTATTTCAAGATCAACTACCGACAGCGAAACTATCGCTATCGGAACATCACTATTCAGCAACTGTATTAGTAGGCACTTTTTCTACTTAGCTTCCTAGCCAGAACTCGGAATTCACAAACGTCTTTTTCTACGTAGCCTCCTAGGTAGATTTCTTATTCAGTCGTCAAATTCAAGCAGGTGTAATCGCGGCTTTAGGAATATTTACTAAAAGAAAAAAGGTTGACCTATACCACTTTTCCGCGATTTTTTTTCGTAAACCTGTGGGTCACAATTTTATCGCTTGCATGTCGATTAGGTCGACCGAACTAAAATGCAAATAATACTTGTAGCTTGCATGCATTTGACAAACGTCGCCGCTGTGGACAATGACCCTTTTGGTTTTCCGATACGACGGATAATACGACGTGAGGATCATGTTTGAACAGTCGGGCAGGGTTTTTATGGGTATTGCTTTAAGAAAGTATATTCAAATGTTAAAAATTTGCAAAATTTCAGTCTCGATAGATCGCAGAGCCAAGAAGCTCGTTGGTGATGAGATGCTGGTGAAAACCAAGTTTCACAGTCTGACCCACCGTCGCAAAGTTGCATGTCTGTCGGTTTTCTACAGATTGTACTTCGGAGAGTGTGCTCTAGAGCTCCACGAGCTTATTCCACCATCTCCCTTCTACCATCGGGAGTCCAGACGCACCGCAGGATATCACCCATACTTGGTTGATATTCCGCACATTCGCACAAAGCGCTTTGAAACATCTTTTATAATGCGCACGGCTAAAGAGTGGAATTCTCTGCCTGCGTCTGTGTTCCCGAGTTCATATAACCCGAATCTATTCAAGTCGCGAGTGAATAGGCTTCTTCTGGGCAAGCTCGCTCCATCGTAGACCTCATCTCTGTCTTCAAGACTAGCTCGAGGTCAAGAGTAAGCCCATTTTCTATTAAAAAAAAAAAAAACCACTCGTAGATCGCAGTTAGAAACATCTTTGTTGTTTAAAAGGAGGAAATTGGATGTTTAAGAAGATAGCGTTACTTAAGAAAGTACGAGAAGGACACTTTTGCTTTTTTCTTTTTTTCATGCTTACATTACATTAATGTCATGAGTCATCATGACTGTTCATGACGTCTTTATATGTTACAGCATCGCAAGTAAATTTAGTAAGCTGCAAATAAGACACAAAATCAAAAATACTCTAACAATCACCGCCATAAAAGTACCATCTGTCAGTGAGTAAAATGTTTGTAGAGCCCAGGCTCCAGTATCGCTTTAGGTTTTACTGCTAATGCCGTATTATCTGGCGATCCCAAGGTTTGCTAGGTGGGCTTAGTCACTCGTTCAAGATAAAACAACGGCTATTTACGTAATACGCGAGAAGGCAACATTCGCGACCGTATTTGCACTTTATGCTAATGCTTTGAAATGTCGTCGTATGGAGAGCCAGGCAGTTTGAGTTAAATAAGTAGTAAATCTGTTATTTCGTGTTTGCCGTTTGGTCAGAGGATCGAAAGTTGCATGACTTTCGAAAACAGAAAGAAGTGAAGCCTCTTTTGCCCAAGTAAACGATACCACTGTTATTTTAAAAATATCTAGAATCAGATAACTTTTTACCTTTGTTCTAAACTCAAACTACAAGCTTATCGGGTCGCCTAGCACTTCAATTAGATTTTTACAATGCATTAAGGCTCTGCAGTTCCTCACCTTTATTCCATTATTCACAATCATCATCCTCAGCCCACGCAAATATGAAAACTTTTCTAAATTAACCCTGCATAATTTACTTAGAGTTTCAGCGTTTGAGCTTCGCGATTGAGCAAACTCTTGATAAGAGAATGTTTCCATATTTTCGGTTTTTTACTCCTACTTATTACTTTGTTGTTAACTTTTAGATTTTCCTGATAATCGTTGCTTTTTAGGGGTCCGTAGCCCTTATAGTTTCGTCTGTCTGTCCGCGGCTCAATAACTTTAACAAAGTAATATATTAAAATTTTGAAAAAGGAAAGAAATGTTTAGGGTACCTCCCCATAGTGTTTGATGTCGTTAGATGGGTCTTTTAAAAATAAATTGCAAAAACTACTTTTTGATTTAGGGATCCGTTTGCGAAATATTTAGCTTAGAAGCACAAAGTTTCATTCCCCGCCCCTCCAGCTAAACGGTTGTTACTGGACATTTGAAGAAATCATAGTTGTAGCATATTATAATGAAATTACAAGGGAAACTATCACAGCTAAGTAGGCTTTACAGGTTAAAGAGTAGGTAATAGTTAAAAATTGAAAAACATAAATAGCAATCAGACAAAGAAACCTTCCTACGGAACCCTACATTGCACGTGGCTCGACATGCACTTGGCCAGTTTTTTTTTTAATCGACGGGCTTACGCTTGTAATGTCATAGCTTCGCTCTATAATAGCCACCTTAACCTGAAAATATCATTGGGTGAGCAAACTATGCTACTCGCCAACAGATGGCGCTGTAAGTTTCTGTCTAAAACGCGGAATTCACAAAATGCTCAAAAACACGGGGAAAACGAATTTTCCCAGACATGCGAGACTTAGCTAGATCGATTTTTTGCCCCAAGAACCCCCGTATGGTAAATTTAATAGAAATCGTTACAGCCGTTTTCGAGAAACCGATTAGATATATATACAAATATTGCTCGTTTAATAGTATAGGATATGGTGGATGGGTACGGAACCCTTTTAGTGGGCACTTGGCCGTTTTTTTTTCAGGCTGGTATTGAAAGCTAGCAACACAGCAAATAGCTCGTGTATGCCGCTAAGGTCAGGGTTGGTTTAATTAAAGCGGGTTCGGGCCGACTTCAAAAGCGGCAGTTGAACTGAAGGTGAAGAGCTGCACATTGCTCGTGGTATTAAGGTCACCTAGTTAACACCAACAATGCATTTATATAGGTACATTACATAAAACAGCAGATATACAAACGCCAGTCTCAATGATTACATTTATTGATTGCTTAACTTGTGTGTTTTCTACAATACCTATAGTAGAGGTTGTCTAGCGTTTAAGATGTAAGTATCAAATGCCTCCACATCAATGAATGGCTAATATGGCTATGGACGTATACGTCCCGATAGTATCGGTTAATTGGCCTCTAAGAATTTAAAAGAAGAAAATTAATCACACTAATATAATAAAGAGGTAAATCCTCATTGAATGGGTGACGTATCAACGCACAGCCAAAACTACTGAAGATAGAAATACGAAATTGGGTGGTATATTTTTCATGTTATGTAGGTTACCGATAAGAAAGGATTTTTTGAAATTCATCCCCTAAAGGGGGTGAAACGACGGAAAATGATTTGTTTGAAAGTCCTGTCCTGTTTCTTAAGTAAGATTCTCACAAATTTAAATTTTAGCTTTTGGTAATAAACAAAGTTAAGCTTTTCTTGAAAATCATCCTTCAATGGGGTGAAAAGGGGGATAATTTTTTTTTCGTAAGTTGGTCTAGAAGTCTTTCATTTTTAAAGGTAGAGATATAAAAAATTGGATTTGAGCTCTCCGTAAAAAATTAAAAAGTACGTATATAAGCATTCCGGTAAATTCATCCCCTAAGGGGGTGAAATGAATAAAAATGATTTGTATGAAAGCCCTTTGTTTCTGAAGATAGAAACACGATATTTGGAGGGTATATTGTTCATGTTACGGAGGTTGCCACTAAGAAAGATTTTTTTTAAATTCATCCTCTAAGGGGATGAAATGACGGAAATTGATTTGTATGAAAGTCATTTGTTTCTTAAGTTAGATTCTCACAAATTTGAATTTAAGCTTTTGGTAAAAAAATACGTGTTTAAGCGTATTTAAGCGTTTCTTGAAAATCATCCTTCTAGGGGGTGAAAAGGGGGATGATTTTTTTTCGTATGTTGGTCTAGAAGTCTTTTATTTTTAAAGGTAGATATATAAAATTTTTGAAATAAACTCTCTGTAAAAAATAAAAAAGTACGTGATTAAGCATTTTGGTAAATTAAAATTGTCAATCTCAACAAAATACTTAGAGAAAAATATGTTTAAGCATTTCTAGATAAACATCCTCCAAAACTAAGTGCTACCCGTGCGAAGCCGGGGCGGGCAGCTAGTTGATAGTTATTTATGCAACTGTTGCGTAATAAGAGTAATTTTAACACGAGATCTGGTTTTTGATACGAGGCGCAGCCGAGTATCAAAATAGAATAGATCGAGTGTTAATATGACTAATTACGTAAAGTTGCATACAAAACTTTATCTACGACCGACAAAATAAAATAAAATTTTAAAGAGTAGTAAATAATTTATTTAACTAAAAGAACAGTTAGTACAGCTATTAATAGTTATTTGTTATGCAAGGCAGCAAAAGGTTTATTTGGCGCGAGTGCCTCGTATTGAAACCTGAGCAAGCGAAGGATCCTGAGCGTGGCGAAGGTTTCAAGGCACGAGACGCAAAATAACTTTGCTGCCGAGCGAAACACAAAATTTTTCACCTCATTAAAGTGAGGAAATGTTAACATAATGCAAGAATAGCAATTCAAATATAAGAAATAATTACTCAAACGTTTTAACGTAAGGGCATAATACCTACATAATGGTACTGACGGCAGCAAGCAAGTGGAAACATAACCAGTATAACCTGAACCAGCGCTTCGCTACAAACCTCCGTACCCAGAGACCAGCTCAAGGTCAAAGAGTTTTCACGGACGAGTGGCCATGTATAGATAAAGAATACTAGACATTAAAAGGAAATCACTATAATTAAATTATTATTTTTTTGGGACTGCTGTGCTTATGTTCGTGACTCTACCTATAAACTACTTGATAAATTTGCGGAACAAGGTTCATTTTCATTGGATTTCAATATGGAGACAGAGGATAGGCAGTGGCAGGCAAATCTATTTTGTATTGCGTTGATTTGAAGTCAAAGGGCGAGTCCATTAATCTGGGCAAGAGAACAAAAAAAGGCGATCGAATTTTAAATTTACTTTTCATTATCAGCCAGTACCTTACCCACCAGGCATTCACTATTCATAATACTGTTTGTTTCTTTCCTATAGCTGCATCCCTCTTTCTCATCTTGAAAACGATAGTGCGTGCCTGGTTTTACAAGCGGCCAGTACTGCAGCATACTACAAAATAATTAGTACATCGCGTTCGAATTTCAAAAACCTTTTGCCCGCTAGGGGCCAAAAATCGCTTTTGGCCGCAGATTTTAACCGACAAAACAAATGTTTCCGAGCTTTGGAGGTGAAAAAATTATTCCTGAAGTTGTACCAGATCCAGAGCTTGTGGCTGAAGTTGCTTTAACATTAATTTCATTGCATACTGTTACACTCGGTATATGGTTACTGACAGCCTCTTTTAGATTCATGTTCTCCTGGTACTTAAATTTTGTTTAAACCACTTCTCCTTTTGTTGCCACGGTCACTTTATATAGAAGAGTACCAACCATGGGTTCTGTCAGCCTCTTGTCGATTTATGTTTTCCTGGTACTCTCCATTTTCTTTTAAATGTCACCAAAGTAAAAAGTTACCACTTTAGAGTATTTTTACAAAATTACTTTAGAGTAGGCTGTATGTAGTACTGTGGTAGTATTGCCTTAGCTTATGCAGAACGAAAATTATGTATTATAACAGTTGCACAATGAAAATGCAGACTCCATTTCCGTACTGCTCGTAGTATGGAACAGTGTGGAAATGAAAATGAAAGCGGACAATGACCTCAATTTTGAAACTGTCATTGGTTTCGAATTTGGAATATTCCGGTACGGGAGTAGAATGGGAGTAGATAAATATACAAACGGAACCGCTTTAACGGAATGTCCTAATATAGCAAGGCTGCCGTCCCAGACAATTTAGATGTTGTAAACCCTGCTCGGAGCTTAAACTTTCAATTTCTGGCCTATTTGTAGAGCTCTCCCTTCATACAGGGTGTGGGGGACGGTGTACCGAAAACTGAACGGGCTTGCTCAGACAATGAAACTGAACAACTTTCCCAAAGAATAATTTTCGGGAAACGAAAATAAATGTTGACTTCTCCATACAACTGTTAAACCAGATTGAGCAATTTGTATAGAGAGGTCGAAAACTTTTTCTTTTCCCAGAAATGTTTCTTTGAGAAAGTTGTTCACTTTCGTTGACTGAACACGCCCTTTCATTTTTCGGTACACTGTACCTTACACCCTGTATAATCACGACAATCACCAGTAAACGGAAATTTTCAACGCGATATTTCTATCCTGCAAACCTGTTTTCCAACAGTATTTAAACGTGTTTTTTATTTTGATTGTTTCCAAAGTTTCCCTGGCAGTCTACTCAGAATAAAAGCAATTTTGTTTTAAAAGCTTAAGCGAAACTTACATTAGAAAATAAGAATAAAATGTTGTTGGCATTCAAGTTGAATACTTGATCTTTTATAAATAGGCTTACAATTCGGCTTTTCTTTCTAAAAGTAATTTTAAGTGCCAGCGCTTTTAGAATACTTAAGTCCTGAACCCACTGTCTAACCGCTTTCTGAAGCAGATCATTTTTCTTTGAGGATGACAAGGATTTTATAACCATGTAAAGCTATTATTGTACACTCAACAGCACGTCGGTAGAAACACTTTTGGATCTTATGGCGTAGTAATAGAGTTGAAAAAGATTCTACCGACGTGCGGTTGACCGTACCTAAGAATCTCGATTGCTCTATATCTCCATAACATATTTTTCAACACATTTGCTCATAAACTAGCTCTATTTACACTATGTTAAGGTCCATAATCCAGCTTATTAAACACGTGTGCTTTTTCATTATATTACCGCACTAGTTTTTATTTTTATTGTTTTTATTTCGGCAAGGGCAAGGAGTTTTTATGTCTATAAAATTCATAATATTTTATTGAATAAATAAACTTTGTTCGATAATATAATCAATAAACATTCCTTTCATGAAAATATTTATCAATTTAGTAACGAAAAATTCGTCTTTTATGTAACAAAATATCCCATTTTAAATAATTTTAAGACTAGGCTATTTGGCAGTTTCGGTAGCCAAATGGCAAAAAACGGAACCCTTATGGATTCGTCATGTCTGTCTGTCTGTCTGTCTGTCCATCCGTATGTCACAGCCACTTTTTTCCGAAACTATAAGAACTATATTGTTAAAACTTGGTAAGTAGATGTATTCTGTGAACCGCATTAAGATTTTCACACAAAAATAGAAAAAAAAACAACAAATTTTAGGGTTCCCCATACTTAGAAGTGAAACATAAACTTTTTTTTTCATTCACCCCATACCTATGGATAGGTCTTCAAAAATGGTATTCAGGTTTCACAATTTAACTTTTTTCTAAACTGAATTTTGCGCGAAAGACACTTCCAAAGTGGTAAAATGTGTCCCCCCCCCTGTAACTTCTAAAATAAGAGAATGTTAAAACTAAAAAAAATATATGATGTACATTACCATGCAAACTTCCACCGAAAATTGGTTTGAACGAGATCTAGTAAGTAGTTTTTTTTATTACGTCATAAATCGTAAGCCTTAAAAATTTGCCGTAAAAATTTGGCATGAAACAATGTTTTATAGCACACATAAAGGAAAAATTCCGAAAACCTTAAATTTTTAGTTACATTACATAATAAAAAAAAATTGCAATAAAAATACCACAATTTTTACTTATATACCTACTTACAGGTTTGTACGGAACCCTCAGTGCGCGAGTCCGACTCGTATTTGGCCGGTTTTTTACAGTTAAAGTATTTCGAATGTTCAATAAGTGAAGATGACAGCTACATGGTGAAGGGCGATAGACAGCTTGTCGACTGGCTAGTTGTCGTAACTCGTAACGTATAAGGATTATTGGACAAGGAAAATGCGAAATGATATCTACTAGAAGAGTTCACTCAAACGAATTTGTAAAGCTGGAAAGTTTTAGATTTGCGCGAATTAGCGCTCGCGTGAAAGATATTGCGCCGTTTATATTATTTCCAGTTGAAATTATGCTAGGATTGCTCCCCGGAGCCCAGTCTTTGCGTAATGTGACACGTTTTATAAAAAATTCTGTATGTGTATATTACTGGTGTAATCGTAGCGGGATGACATCCCATAAGCCTCATGGTCCACGCCCTTTATAAAATAAAAAGTATAATTGAATACTCTCGCTCGGTCGCCGACTGCCTGTGCCAGGTAGCTCATTCACTTTATGACTCTGCTATCTTTCATCCTCCGTCACTTTATGGCTGCCTTATAAATTGGGGCGTGCCTTGATACGGCTTCAATTTTTTAGATGCTTCGACATAAAGAAGTTTTTTCTAAATTCTATTACAGCTGAGGAAATGTCCCGATTATTAAAGTCTCTTATATGACAACTATCCGCCTCAATGTTTTCAATGTTTTTTTCATATGTGTTGTCTGACATACTAGATGAGAGCGCTACGGAGTATGATTGGTATTAAATTGAGTGACAGGATTAGAAATATTGTGATAAGAGAACGGTGTGGCGTAAAAGAAGACGTAGTGACCAAAATCAAGAAAGGGATGCTGAGATGGTTTGGTCATGTAGAGAGGATGAATGAACGAAGATTGACGAAAGAGATCTACCAGGCGAGAGTGAATGGAAACGTTGGAAGGGGAAGGCCTAGGCGAACGTACCAGGACCAAATTTAGGACGTTCTGAATAAAGGTCAGGTTAAAAATACCCTAAACCGACGAGCATGTATGAAAGGATTGATGAAAGTACAGGAAGCAAGGGAAGTATTTCAAGGTCGTAGCAGGTGGAGGACTGTGGTCTCTGCCTACCCCAACGGGAAAGAGGCGTGATGTTTTAAACCCAAAGCCCAGTGATTGATTGATGAAAAAAAAACTTTTTCTTCGCGAAAGTTGCTTGTTTTCATGAGTAGAATCCTGTGGTAGAATCACTGGGCTTCGGTTTTACAACGAATAAAAATTCACGCTGTATAACATGCAATGAGGTTGATGTCGCGAGCGTTCACGCCCCGCTCTATGATTAATCGGTGAGAATATTTAAGCCGGCAAGCACGCGACCACAGTATAAGTTTAATTGTTACTAGCTGTGCCCACGACTTCGTTCACGTTAAAGTTTGGACTTTTACAGTAAACACAAACAACTGGACCGATTCAAACAGGATTTTCAATAATGTTTTTGGCTTACTTCCTTGCAACATACTCGTATAACCATAAATACATATAATACTGTGACAATATTTTATACTTCACATTTTAATTCAAATGTCGTTCTTTTCCTGGGTGCGTACTCCGAAGTTTTATCGGAGCTCCGATATTATCAGATTGACAACAATAATTACGTTCGGAAATTTACTTTGTATGGGAATTTATTTGTCAAAGGCCCAATCATAGACTAGTTATCTGCGCGATATTATCGTAGTTTCACTTCGGAGTATGGCAGCTGGAAGTCGAACATTACAACATGTAAAAATGTTAAAACAAAATTAATGGATCTAAAAATAACTTAATTATCAATTTGCCTTCTTCTTTATTAAGGAGCTAGGGATCCGCCAAAAAAGGTAGATCAGAAGGGGTTCCACAGCCAAAAAAAATTGGGAAGCCCTAGCTAACTAATACTTTCGCAAACATTATGCAGCCCACCAACATATTATCTTTCTGACCTAAGGTCCGCCTCCGTTGATGAAATCACAAAGATAATTGACAACCTTGATCCAAACTCAAGCACTGGTATTGACAGTATTAGTACTAAGGCTCTCAAATGCGTAAAAAACCTGATAGCCCCTAACCTAACTGCATGTATTAACAAACTCCTTCAGGAAGGACGGTTTCCGAACTCACTCAAACTAGTCAAAGTCAGCCCAATTTACAAATCTGGTAACAAAACCGATCCCGGTAATTATAGGCCGATCTCAGTACTTCCAGTTTTGTCCAAGATATTAGAACGAGTGCTACAGAATCGTCTGGAATCATACCTAGATTCGATCGAATTTATTACAGAGCGACAATTTGGTTTCAGACCTAAAAGTAGTACTTTAGCTGCGACCGTTGACTTAGTAACAAAAGTTAAACAGAATATTGACAGCAAAAACAGTGTACTAGGGATTTTTGTTGATCTGAAAAAAGCGTTCGACACCGTAAGTCACAAACTTCTTGAAACGAAACTCCAGAACATTGGAATCACTGGCAATGCACTTAAAATCTTTCAATGTTATCTAAAAGATAGGGTACAAATTGTCAAAATTGGCGTACACCACAGTGAACCCCTTCCAATATCATTCATGTACCCCAAGGCTCTATCTTGGGGCCTCTCCTTTTTTCGATCTACATCAATGATATCGTTGAACTTGGACTACACGGTCATATTACTTTGTACGCTCATGACACTTGTCTTTTCTATTTTGGCTCATCTATCAACGATATTATCGATCTAGCGCAAAGGGACCTCAACGTTTTGCATAACTGGCTTCAGTCAAACTTACTAACTATCAATGCTGCAAAGACCTCCTATATTTTTTTAAGGCCAAAAATAAGCCTTTACCTCCCTATAAACCCTTAACAGTGAATAACGTCTCTTTAGAAGAAAAATACGTCGAAACATATTTAGGCTTGCTGTTAGACAGCCGACTAATGTGGAGTGCTCATATAGACCACATAAAGAAAATGCTTTCTTCTCTGATGGGTTCCTTACGTGGCATAGTTCGTTCCATGCCTCGGAGGGTTCGTATGTTAATATACAACTCTTTAGTTAAGTCACAACTTACGTATCTCATTGAATTATGGGGTAGTGCTCCTAAACCAAGCTGTCCGAATTACAAGTTATACAAAACAAACTCATTAAAATGTTATTTCACTATGCGTATCTAACTCCTACTCATAAAATATACAAAGAAACTAACCTTATGAACATTAAACAACTTTACACCTACCACACATGCATACTTATACAAAAAATCCTACATAAATCCATCCAAACATCAATCTCACTTACTCCAACCAAAAATGTATCTAAACGCAGCACGTGACGGGCCTGCTACCTAGTATTACCGAGGCATAGAACGAACTATGGCAAGCGAATGTTCACTTATGAGGGTGCGCAACTGTTTAACAACTTACCGTCATCTCTAAAAAAAATTAATTCAATTATAACATTTAAAGCTAAATTAGCTAATCATATTATCAGTAAGTCTATGTAATGATTTAATTGTTACAAGTGATTTTAGGTTGTGAAAAAGCAAAATTGAAAATTTTTAGAAAAACCCACGACGGCTGTCATTCATAAAATATTAAATAAAACTTTGGAAATTCCCCCGACTAAAAATAAATATTTTCACCTATCTATTCATATATTTTATAAGACAAGAAAATCCGTCGGGGCCTGTCATTGCCATCTTTTCATAATTTATACTTAAATGCAGCAAACAAAAGCTATTTTACAACTAGCTCGTATGCACTATTAATTTACGTAAGATAAGGAATGGCAGCCCCGACGGATTTTCTTGGCTTATAAAATATATGAATAGATAGGTAAAAATATTTATTTTTAGTCGGGGGAATTTCCAAAGTTTTATTTAATATTTTTTGAATGACAGCCGTCGTGGGTTTTTCTCAAAATTTTCAATTTTGCTTTTTATTTTTAACTTTTTAGAGAATTCCCACTTTACTAGAGCGATTAAGAAGGACGTTGCGCGAGTAAAGAATAATTATTACTACACAGCACCCCCTGGTGAGTTGACTCCACAACTATAGTCTAAAAACTGTCAGTGAAAAATATGATACTGATAGATATTTCTTATACTGAAAACCGTATCTAAATCGGTCAAACCGTTTTGGAGATAAATGGGAACATTTGCGTAAATAGAAATTTATTATTACAGCGCCCCCTGGTGAGTTGGCGCCACAATCTGGTCTAAGAACCATCACTGATAAATCATAAATCTTTTACTGAAAACCGTACCTAAATCGGTCAAACCGTTTTGAAAATAAATGGCAACATTTGCTTAGATAAAATTTATTATTACAGCGCCCCCTGGTGAGTTGGCGCCATAACTCTGGTCTAAGAACCATCACTGATAAATCATAAATCTTTTACTGAAAACCGTACCTAAATCGGTCGCACCGTTTTGGAGATAAATGGCAACATTTGCTCAGATAAAAATTATCATTACAGCGCCCCCTGGTGACTTGGCGCCACAACTCTAATCTGAAAACCATCATTGATAAATTATAAATCCATTACTGAAAACCGTATCTAAATCGGTTAAGCCGTTTTTAAGATAAAAGGCAACATAACTTTGCACACACAAACAAACAAACACACAACATCTCACCCTAAACGCATACACCTTCTCCGTTCCGTCGTGGGTAAAAAGGCAGTTAAGTTTTGAGTTTTTAGTGAGCATAAAAGTGTGTAACTTCTCGATGCAAAACGAACGATTGTAAACCTTGTTTTATTTTTTGTTCTCATGTAAGTGACGTAAATGTCTTTAATGAGAAATAAAGTATCTTTAAACCTAACATTTTCAATGAACGGAATCGGCAAGTTTACGATTTTATTATATGTAAGTAAATAGATAGGCGAGGACTGTTACAATCTAATGAGCCGTAATTACCGTACACAAAAACTAGAATATTTATGAGGCTTTTGACTATCATTTAGGTTGTGTCAGCCACGAAATTATAGGATGGGTGGTAGTGATCCTTGCTTTAATTAATTTATAGAATTCGAAGTAAGCAGCAACGCCTTTGCTACGTACTTAATTCAACCATAATTTATTTTAAGTTTGTGTATACATACTGAATTTCTAAGTTATGTTTAATTAAAGTTTTCTTCTGTTCTCATCAACCCTTCATAGTTATTGACCTGGCCTTTATTCAGAACGTTCAGAATAAAACAATTTAGACAAATGTTGTTGCAGATACTTCTAATTTTGATGAACTATTTTAAAAAGTTTTTATACAGAGCGAGAGTTGAAGTTGGTGGTTGTTGGTTGATCAGAGTTGGTTAAAGTCAAATAATGGTTGTACACCATTATTCACTCGAACAAAGAGGATTAGGGTTAATTTACAAGAGAAGCCCAAATGTAAGGAACCACGAAACTTGGACCATTAATTAAGATACCTATTATGAGAAATATAACAAAAAACTCGAACACAAATATAGCAGTAAATTTTTTTTTTAAATTCATGTTACGTATATGTATGTTAAAGTTATTTACATCTTTTTATAAATTGGACTTGTTTTTTCTCTTTTGAGTTCATATTTTTCTACACAGACGGGTATTTTGCTTTTTGAAATATTTTTTATTATTCGTCAAATATCGATCTATGACTATGTTCCATCCTGCCGTACGGGAATTGATATTAATTACGAATATAAAGAAATGTCACTGCGTTATTTGTATTCGAATCTTTTTAGTATTTTTATAATAACTTAGATGTTACCCTATCTCTATTAATATGCCAAGTTTCGAAGTTCCGTACATTTGGGTTTCTGTTGCGAATTGCAAGTCGTCGTCGATGGATACATTCTAACCATGAGACTGTCTATTTATTTACGTCGCAATCGCGCTGATATTGTTATCCTGAAAACTGCAATAAGTGTTAAGAATGATGTAGGTACATACCTATGCTCTGAGACACCCAGATGCCGAGCATGTCGAGCTGCAGCAGGCGGTGGTAGAGCGCGGCGCCGTGCGCGTGGTTCATGAACAGGTGGTAGAGGAAGGAGCCGGCCCACGGCGCCAGCGCGCCCAGCAGGTGGCACAGCGAGAGGAACGACGCGCCGCCGCCGCGCCACGGCAGCAGCCCTGGCAGCACCACCAACATGAACACCAGCGACACACCTGCACACAAACAAACAACACTTAGGTTTCATCATCATTGCATCCCATAAAACGACCCCTGCAGGACATGGGAGCTCCCTCCAGATATTTGGAAAAAATGCGTGATACTAGTATTTGGAGGGAAAGTACCATAAAGTCACCACGCTTGTTAGTATTGCGGCTGGCACCATGGACCGCAGTAGTTGGTGACCGCATTCAACAAACAAAAAGATGCTGCTGCCCATCCTCCAGGTATATTGCTCTTCAAATAACTTGAACAATAATCGCGTGGTGGGCTGCGCTGCCAAGGTATGCGTCAGCGTCATATTATAATATACATACAAGCATACATAAACTTATGAAATTTGGTACATTTGTATAAAAGCTCACATTATAGATAGACTAACAGACGCAAAAATTGTGTATTTTTGACAATATTACATACATACGGGTCGAATTTTTTGGAAGTCGGTTAATAGGAGTCATAAACCCAACTCGAGTGGTAAACTGGACTTGTTGTGAAAATTCTGGGGGGAGGTTTTCCTCCACCGTAGGAGGACGTAAACCTATCGGCTATGGACTAAGATGAAAAAGAACCCTTGAGAATCGTTGGGATGGACTAAATGTTAATGGTATGTAAATATGTACTACATATCGTCAACTGAAACAAAAATGATTGCCCACTATATCTGGAAAATCGTAAACATGTGACGTTATGTAGGTAATTATTGGCTTATATATTAATTTCACATTAAGAAAACCGCTATAAACTGCGTTATGATCAGTAATACCGTCCACGCATCATAACATAACAGATAAAAGTATGTCTCGAAGTGTCCTTGTTTACGTCAAATAGGTACTTTGCGACGTGAAAATGAAAAAATATTGTAAAAATAACTCAGATTTAATGGTTCCCATCAAAACTTGAAAACGGAAAAAAGAACACTTATGGTGGGATTTCGTCCTTTTGTCTGTCTGTCGCCACTAACGTGATCGACAACTTTTTAGTGCAAATATATACTTAA
This sequence comes from Athrips mouffetella, assembly GCA_947532105.1. Classification (NCBI taxonomy): domain Eukaryota; kingdom Metazoa; phylum Arthropoda; class Insecta; order Lepidoptera; family Gelechiidae; genus Athrips; species Athrips mouffetella. Next base: position 21,611,457 of record OX383964.1, on the reverse strand, counting down.
AAAAAATATTTTAATGTTTACCTATTGCAACGCATAACTGAGTAGGTTACTGCAGTAGTAGAGCAGTGCGGGAAGGATGATTACATTATCATTAGAGTAAACAATGCAGGTGTATAGATTGTCTTATCACTCTAGGGCCGGCACCCATAGAAAAAGTATATACTACCACTCTTCCTGCACCGCGCAGCTAGGTACCTCAGGAAACTACTCAGTCAGTACTCAGTTAATCCACGCGTGGCTATTAGGTCAAATGATACCTCACATATACCTATGAAATGTTAAAAATAGGTTTTCTATTTTATTTAACTCATAGTTTTCTAATTACGATAAACAATTTCTGATAAAGATGTTTCCTTTCCTTATCTCCGAAGTTTTGCATAGCGAAAATTATGTGACTCAATTAGATTCAATAAAAGTTTATGTAAATATTACTTGGGTACTAACTACTTGGGATGAAAATTTGTACGGTCAACCGCTCGTCGATAGAAACTTTTTCAACTCTATTACCACGCCATAAGGTCCAAAAGTGTTTCTACTGACGTGCTGTCGAGTGTACAACAATAGCTTACCGTAGCTTACCGGCCGTCACAGATCACTTTAAGGTGATCTGTTGCGGCCAGCTTAGCCCCGAATGCAACTAGATGGAGCCACTGCTGCAAATATAAGGTTTTATTTTTTAATGCAATTATTACCAACTATATATGTGCAAAAAGTTGATTCGCGTAAATTTCATCGTACAACTTCAACGCCTAACAACAATTTCGATACGAAAAATATCTCCATATGTCCACTAAAGTCAATTACTCTCGTCAGTCCGTGTTTACATGAGTACGATCACTCACACATGCACACAAAGCACAACCGTACAGTTTTGACCGCACGCCCACAATCGTAATATTGAACCAAAAAAACCGGTCAAGTGCGAGTCGGACTCGCGCGCCGAGGGTTCCGATATACCTATAGTATTTTTGGAAGCAATAAAGTCCATTTTCAGGACCGCAAAACTAAATTTGTTTGTAAAGGTTTTTTGCAGATTTCTGAAAAACTGTGCAACTTAGAAAGATCGTTTTATTTTTGCTGTAAAGTTTACATAAACCTCTGTCAACTGTAATTAATTCAGATTTTCCCTTACTCAAACTTCGGAGATAAGGGGGGGGAATGGTATTTTTTTTGACATTTTTCATCATAACTTGAAAACTAAGAAACTTAAAAAAATACAAAAATATATTTTAAAATGTACAAGTAAAGCCCTTTCATATGATACCCCACTCGACCTAGTAGCGACAATTTGAAATTTGGCCCCCCCTATTTTGGCCCCCTCTTTACATTAATAATCATACTTTTTTCAAAAAATTTTCATGTGCAATTAAGTTGGGCAACTATATTCTAAAACTATTCCAAATTTCAGCTCGATAGCGTAAGTGGTTGCTGAGATATAGAGGTGTGACAGACAGACGGACAGACAGACAGACAGACAGACAGAGCGGCACCATAAGGGTTCCTTTTTTTTACCATTTTGGTATCGGAACCCTAAAAATGGTAACAAAAATAGTACTTTCAGTACATTAACTGTATTTTTGTATTAATTAGCGAAAAATTTTACTAAAAATAGCAGTTTTCGTTCATTTTTCAACAGAATTTTATGTCCCGCGTAAGAATGCAAGTCATTTGAATTTTTGTATGGAAAACGGATCACCTTAAGTCCATTCATTTGATATCCAACACGGTAAAATTAAAAAATGCTTTTTTTCATTCATCACTTAATCTCTTCTAGAGGGCGCCACATAGGTATATTTTATTGTAACGTCTTATATCCTATAACCAGCAGATGATCAAGACGCTTCTAACGATACTAATTATATACTCTCATTTCAAATTACGATAAGTAGTTTGCAAGTTATGAGGGAACAGATGAACATACATACAAACATACCGGTCAAAATCATAACCCTCCTTTTTGCCGTAGTCGGGTAAAAAGAGTTTTATGCAAAAATGAAAAATTTAATTTTGCGCCAAAACTGCTCAAACGATCTCGAAATCTCGATGAAACTAACTTTGCATGACCTAGAATCTCCATGCACGGTATCTTGCGGCAGTATCCATTGGTCTGGTAATTTATATAAGGGGTGTAAGTACCTACCACAATGTAAAAAGTGATTTAATCTTAGATTATAATAATAATAACGTATAAGATTTACTCGAAATCGGTTTCATTGAGCCTATTTTAATGTTATATAATTTGCATTCTGAATTGGTTATCTACCTGAATGCATATTTCATTTAAATGTTTTGTTTCAAAAATCAACTGTAAGTTTATATTTCCATATTATTTGTACGAAATTACAAACTAAAGTTTGCAGTTAGTACAAATTTTTACTCTCTGCAGCCTCCTTGATGTAGTAGTTAAAGCGTGCGTTCGGCTCTTGATTGGGAGGTTCTGGATTTGATTCCCGGTGGGTACACTGTCAAACAAATATCACTATGTGTGACTTCCCCAGTTTAGTTAGGATATTGCAGCATGAATCAAATTGTCTGAAAAGTTAGTTGATTCCGTGCTTCGAAAGGCACGTTAAGCTGTTGGTACCGGCTACTATCTACGGTAGACTATTGAGATCAGCCATGATGAGCCGTGTCAGAGGCCTTGAGCGGCTCAAAAATTCTGACACCAGAGTTTGTGAGGTCGGTCATCGATCTTACAACTCACACGATCAAAATAAAAAACAAAACAAAATTTAGTTTATTTCCTCACCACAAAATAATACAAAAACAGCAATAAAAAATATGATGATGATGTCTCGCATATCTCGAGAAAGTAAGTGCAGGGCTGCTGTACCATTTATATTTTATAAATATCTTTAACGTACAGAAAAAATCAATTTACAATCTTATAATAGTACAGAAGATCTAAAGTTAACTTGTTTTTTCTTCCTTGTGCAAGAAGAATGAACGTTAGTTATGTAGGTACACTCGCGGAATGAAAAGGTTCGCCACCTTAAGATTGGTTTTCGCTCGCACCAGTGCCAGAATCAATCATACCAACATCTTAGTAGGAGAAAAAGTGCTGCCGACATTTATTTAAGTAAATGTTACGTTTGTTATCAAATAAGGTTTTGTCTGTTTTACCCACTATAGAGTTTTATATTTTATAGTTTTTATTTAAACATCCAAAAGTCTCTAAACATAAGTGCTAAATTTATGTTGATACAATAAGTAATTTTTGATTTACAGCCTTCGACGTTGCATGAACAAGTTTTAAAAAATCTTTTTATCATCTTTCTTCTTAATTTGTAGGAAAATGACGGCAGTGACAAGAAAATAATCCTATGACATTTTAAAGCTTGTCAAATTATCTAAAAAAAATACATCCAATTCATAGTCAAGTGAGCAATGGTTCTCAAACTACAGTTTACCGCGCGGAGGTATTTTCGCGCGCATCGTACACTCTCCCTAGAATCATGAATAATCCACTTGAAACACGGAATGTCACTTACCAGATAACATAGGAGCCAAAATGGCGCCAGCATCACCCTTATTGGCCAAAAACTTAGTGTGACACTTCGCGATATACGTTTTAAACATGATAATTTAAACAATATCTATAAGCAAAGTCTCAACTTCAATTCAGATCTTTCCGGATATAAAACAGACAAGAAATACTTGCAAAAATTTATTGAAACGCAAAAATATTACTGTGTGTCTCCAGAATTAAGACAGTACATTTAGAGGGGGTGCAAAGTTTTAAGCAAGGTACGTTTGCTTTCCTACAAACACAGTTCTTTGAGTCACAAAGTCCTATACAGTGACAAATAATAACTTCTGGGCACGTCTTAGGAATAGGATCAAGCGTCATTAAACGTGGAACTACGTGGTCACCATCAACGGTCCAGCCACAGTCTGCCAGCAACGGAAGAGATGGCTTGGGAAGGTGAGCAAACTTACTTGATAGTGGCACCTTTTTATGTGTAGTCGAAGTGCATTTGTTTTTGATGAGAGCGATTCTGGCTTTCTTACAGCACCAAATAAAAACAGACTACGGACACAGGTCCGCCGGTGAAAAGACAGCATGTGTAGGTGGGGTTTCACTGACAGCTCCAATAACAAATGTGAGTGTGGTACCTCCCCACAAACAATGGAACACCTAACCTCCTGTCCCGTATGTCCCGATACATGTACGCGTGATGACTTTTTTAATGCCACAAATGACGCAGTAAATTTGCCAACGTTCTGGGCTACAAAAATTTAAATATTTGTGATTGATCGACACGCTAAGTAGAAGAATAAAATACTGCGGGCTTCATCTGCACAAGCAATGCCAGGATCAACCTGTATGGAAAATTAAATAAATTCTGTGATCAATTATTTTATTGATTGCGTGTACTCATGTTGAAAACGTATATCAACGTACCTTATTACAATTTGACGACAAACGCCTTTACGTTCTTGAGAACGTCTTCACTAAGTGGACAGCATCCAAGTCCACTTAAAAGCTCGCAGTTTTCTCCACAGAAAATTTTCCAGGCGCCGATGTTCGATATGGATGCAAGTTTGGACGTCAAATCACAACCAGTGATTGCATGGAAAGCCAGTAAATAACGTACTTGCTCAGGAGAAAGCTTCCTTGCTCAGGAGAAAGCATCTTGCAAATATCATGAACTGGAATATATTTGATGTTTCGTGCAATGCCACTCATAACCCACAGATGTGAACACTTCATCTTATCAAAGTGGTGGGCATGAACAAGCACAACATCAGTGTCTCTGTTCATCACAACAACATTGTTAGCTGTACTGTTAACAGCATGAATAATCATACGTGTATCAGCTTCCTCGTGGGACACTCTCAGGCAATCAACATTGCGAGTTAAATCGGTAGACTGAACGTGTGACACTCAATTAAAATCTACACTAATGTTAAGTATCAAGCTGCTTGTGAGACAATAACTCACAAACTATAAAACCCACTCAAACAGGGTTTTCAAACATGTTTGACTTACTTTCATGCAAAATATAAGATTAGTTTCATTGCGAACGATTCAATAAGACAGAAGGTACACGAGTTTCAAGCGGTGGCAGCGCCAATAACTCGCAAACTATTTTTTCAATAACGTACGTTTACAATAACGTATTTAGTTTACTTCCATGCAACATTATAAGCTTTGTTTCATTGCAATCAATTGACTCAGACATCAAGCTCCCTGTGCGACTATAACTCACAAACTTTGGAACCGATTTAAACCAGGTTTTGAATAACGTGATTGGATTACTGTTGTGCAACATATAAGCTTGGTTTCATTGTAAACTGTTCACTCTGACAGAATGTACGCGAAATTTCAAGCGGCGGCGCAAATAACTCGCAAACTACTGAACCAATTAACACGGGGTTTCCTATAACGTATTTGGCTCACTTTCATGCAATATATTAGCATATTTTCATTGCAAACGGTTCACTTAAAGATTGACAAGAATATTGTAGGTTAGGCAATGAAGAAAGTGGCAAGGCACGAAAATCTTTAAATATACTCGTATGTAATTAAGTAAAAATTCAATCCAAAGCTTCTAGTGGATGACCCATTATTTTAGAAAGAGTGTACGATGCGCGCGGGTATATCTCCACGCGGAAAACTGTAGTTTGAGAACCATTGGTCACTTGACTGTGAATTGTATGTATTTTTTAAGATAATTTGAGAAGCTTTCAAATGTCCAAGGATAATTTTCTTATAACTGCCGTCACTTTCCTACAAATTAAGAAGACAGATCATGAAAATGATTTTTTTTAACTTGTTCATGCAATGTCGAAGGCTGTAAATCAAAAATTACTAATCTTATCAACATAAACTTAGCACCTATGTTTAGGAAATTTAATGTGAATTAACTTCTTTTTCGAAAGTTTGCTCCTATCTGTAACCGTTTTTCTGTTCTTTTCTGAAAAAAAAACCACGGCGAGGGACACTTTTGAGGGGGAAAGAGGGGGAAGGGGGGCAAAAGGGGGGGGTCAAATGGCTTTGTTGGATTCAGCGGGTTCGAATTAGTAAGGCAACATTGTTTGCCAAAAAGTAATATGATTTGCTTCTAAACATATAACGGAACGCTTTTTAAAGAAAATTTGACCAGGATATGATCGAGAGTGTGTCGTCGCGGGTAGCGTACGTTATACTCAGAACCACCAAAAGATATTCGCTGAAGGTCATACAGGTATACGCCCCCACATCGACACACTCTGACGATGAAGTCGAGGCTATGTATGACGATATATCTAAAGCCATACATACGCCTAAGACCCACTATATCGTTGTCATGGGGGACTTCAACGCGAAATTAGGCAAGCGAGGCGATGGTGAGCTGAGGGTGGGGCAATTTGGTGTTGGATATCGGAATTCCAGAGGCCACATGCTAGCCGACTTTTTGGAGAAAGAAGGACTCTTTATGATGAATTCCTTCTTCAAAAAGTCGGAAAACCGAAAATGGACCTGGATCAGTCCCGATGGTGCTACAAAAAATGAGATTGACTTTATCATGTCGACGAAGAAGCAAATATTCAATGATGTCTCTGTGATCAATGCGGTTAAAACCGGAAGCGATCACCGGTTGGTAAGAGGCACATTGAATATCAACGTAAAGCTGGAAAGAACTCGACTGATGAAGTCTACGCTCCGACCAGCACCCACCAATATCCAAAACCCCGACGGCTTTCAGCTCGAACTGCAAAACCGCATTGAATTCCTTGGTGAACGCGTAGATGTGGACGACTACAATAACGGGTTCGTGGAAACTGTCCATACGATCGGGTCAAAGTATTTTAGACCCCCCCACCGTACTAAAAGAACCAAAAAGATCTCTGACCATACCCTCAAGCTAATGGAAGAAAGACGCGAAATGGTTCTGCAGTCTTCGAAAGATGCTTCTCAATATCGGCGGCTCAATAAAAAGATCTCTAAGTCTCTGACTCGCGACCTTCGGCTATTTAATACTAACCATATTAAAGAAGCGATTGAGCGGAACAAAGGCTCCAAAGTGTTCGCAAGAGATCTGTCTATTGGGCAAAGCCAATTGACGAGGCAGATGACCGAGGATGGCAGAACCGTATCGTCCAAGCCTGAGCTACTGAGGGAAGTCGAGAAGTTCTATTGGCAGATATACACGACAACCGGTCCACCCGTTAGCAGTCTGGCCAACGATCCAAGAGCTAGACTTACCTGACACCATACCGATGATATCCCGGACGTCAGCTTGTACGAGATTAGAATAGTACGAGGAATAAAGTTTTCCATTAGAAAATCAGGTTATTTAATAGGAATATTTTTTCCTTTTAGAATACTGGTTATCTAATATAATTATGTAACAGGATCAAGCCGATTAGAATGGCTCTCAGACAGCTTAGAAACAACAAGGCACCCGGGCACGTTGGAATTACGGCTGAGCTTCTGAAAGCAGGCGGAAGGCCAGTGCTAAAAGCTCTTCAGATGCTGTTTAATTCTGTCATACTCGAAGGGAAAACGCCACAGGCATGGCACAGAAATGTGGTGGTGCTCTTCTTCAAAAAGGGTGATAAGACTCTGCTGAAGAATTACAGACCCATCTCACTTCTGAGCCATGTCTATAAGCTATTCTAGAGAGTCATTACGAACCGTCTCGCACGCAGGCTCGACGACTTCCAGCCGCCCGAACTAGCCGATTGCCGTAAAGGCTTCAGTACCATAGACCACATACATACGCTACGGCAAGTTATACAGAAGACCGAAGAGTATAACCAGCCATTTTGCCTAGCGTTTGTGGACTATGAGAAGGCCTTCGATTCGATCGAGACGTGGGCCGTGCTACGATCTGGGCCGTGCTACGATCTCTCCAGAGGTGCCAAGTCGACTATCGGTACATTGAAGTGTTGAAAGATTTGTACAAAAACGCCACTATGTCAGTTCGTCTTCAGGACCAGAACTCGAAACCTATCCAATTGCAGCGAGGAGTGAGACAGGGAGACGTCATATCTCTTAAACTGTTCACCGCTGCATTGGAAGACGTCTTCAAACTCCTGGACTGGGCGAGTACATGACCCACCTTCGATTTGCCGACGATATTGCCGTAATGGCCGAGTCCCTAGAAGATCTCGGCACGATGCTCAATAACCTCAGTAGAGTTTCACAACAAGTGGGTCTTAAAATGAACATGGATAAGACGAAAATTATGTCTAACGCCCTTGTTGTACCCACTCCACCCAAAGTTGGAGACTCTACGCTCAAAGTTGTCGATGAATACGTATACCTGGGACAAACAGTCCAGCTGGGTAAATCCAACTTAGAGAAAGAGGTTACTCGTCAAATCCGACTCGGATGGGCAGCGTTCGGGAAGCTCCGCAATATCTTCACGTCCAAAATACCACAGTGTCTGAAGACGAAAGTCTTCGACCAGTGTGTGTTGCCAGTGATGACATATGGCACCGAGACGTGGCCGCTCACGATGGGCCTTATCAGAAAGCTCAAAGTCACCCAAAGGGCTATGGAAAGAGCTATGCTCCGAGTCTCTCTGCGCGATCGAATCAGAAATGAGGAGATCCGCAGAAGAACTAAAATAACTGGCATAGCCCTGAGAATCGCTTAACTAACGTGGCAGTGGGCAGGGCACATCGCAAGAAGAACCGATGGCCGATGGGGCGTAAGGGTTCTAGAGTGGCGACCACGTACCGGAAGACGAAGCATTGGCAGGCCCCCCACAAGGTGGACCGACGATCTGGTCAAGGTCGCGGGAAGCCGCTGGATGCGAGCAGCGCAGGACCGGTCGTCATGGAGATCTTTAGGGGAGGCCTATGTCCAGCAGTGGACGTCTTTCGGCTGATATGATGATGATGATTTAAACACAAAACTCTATAGAGATTTTACAGATTCCATCCGGTCAATGTGACAAATAATTCAATACTAAAATGTCACTCTCTTCAATTTAAAACACTGAAAGACACTAAGAATGACGATAGCTTTTTAACCATCGTAACCAAAGAGATGAAGTCAAACCAACAAGAAGGTTTTAGTTTATCAAAATTTTATATGATATAATCTTCATGGACAAGCTCTGAATAATTTAAACTTTATTGTCGAACAGTAAAGTATAATTTTCTATGCAATGGTCGAGTCTGTGTCACAGATTCAAAAGGTAATATGTGCTCGCGACGTTAAACGAATCAATTTATAAACGGGCGAACCTTTTCCTTCCGCGAGTGTACATACTTATTTAGTAAGTTGTTGAATTCTATAGGTATGTAAGCCAGGATAATCTTACGTCGAAATTTATCCCGATATTATATTTCCATTACGCGCTGTCACAGAACTATGGAGTTACGTCGAGCCATTTACTTGATTTATTACTTTACTATTGGTATTATGACAACCTTTTAGTAGAGTCTTTTTCGATTATTCTGGTACTAATATGTCCAATAACTTATTGCACTAATGAGATCGATTAAAGGATAAGTTATTTTTTAACTATACCTACACAATTTAAAATAATTTGACGAAAACCCGTTTGATCGTGCTAAAGTTATTGGCACAAAGTTTCATTATTTTGAATAAATAATATATTTAAGGAACCTTTAAAACAATAAGAAAATTAATCCAACGGAGCAAAAAGCACACCTGATTACGGGTGGTGTCCAAGGTTTTTTGGAGTAAGTATATTGCACCTTTTAGGCTACATCTACGGTGTCGAGGTATACATCATGATATCCACTTAACAATCTGTGACTATGGCATGCAAAGCTTACGGCCCACATTAAACGCACTGAGTGTCCGGAACTCGCCACGAACTCGCATATCGAGCGGCTGGATTGAGGCTGCGGAAATGAGCGCATCTATCTAGTAGTGTCACATCTGTTGTTACTAGTTTCAAGGACTTAAGCTTTCCCAGAATGATTTTCAAAACGTGGACACTTATAGTACTTCTTACACCTTGTTTTTCCTTAAAATCTATACATATAATAATAGAGTAGAAACCGTGTGTCTGTACTTTCGATGAATTTATCAAAAAATTTGTGTGGGCGATAAGAAAGGACTAATAGAACACAAATATATATTTTTTTTCAATTTTTTGTCTGTCTGTCTGTATGTATTCGATAAACTCCGAAACTACTGAACGGATTTTCACGCAGTTTTCGCAAGTAGATTAAGCTTAGCTCTGAGTAACATATAGGCTATTTTTCATTCAAATCGGTTCACTTAATCAGAAGCTACACTAATGTAAAGTATCAAACTGCCTTTGCGCCAATAACTCACAAACTATCAAACCGATTCAAACGGGGTTTTCAATTAAGAGTTTGGATAACTTTTTTACAATATAAAAGTCAAGTTTCATTGCAAACGGTTCACTCAGACAGAAGGTACGCGAAGTTTCATGCGGCGGCGCAAATAACTCACAAACTATTGAACGGATTCAAATGGGGTGTTCAATAACCTGTCAAGCTTACTTCTTTGCAACATATTTGCTTACTTTCATTGAAAACGGCTCACTCAGACAGAAGGTGCGTGAAATTTCAAGCGGTGGCGCCAATAACTCACAAACAACTGAACCGATTTAAACGAGGTTTTCAATAACGTATTTGGCGTACTCCGTGCAACACGTATGCTTAGTTTCATTGCAAACGGTTTACTCAGACAGAAGATTCACTAAGTTTCAAGCGGCGGCCCCAATAACTCACAAACTACTAAACGGATTTAAACGGGGGTTTCAATAACGTGTTAAGCTTAATTCTTTGCAATTTATTAGCCTTATTTCATTGAAAACCGTTAACTCAGACAGAAGGTGCGCGAAATTTCAAACGGCGGCACCAATAACTCACAAACTACTGTACCGATTCCAACTGGCATGTCTATGACGTGCTTGGATTAGGTACTTCCGTGCAACATATAAGCTTAGGTTAGTTGAAAACGGTTCACTCAGATAGAAGTTTCGCAAAGTTTAAAGCGAAGGCGCGAATAACTTACAAACTTTTGAGCCGAGTCAAACGTGGCTTTCAACGACGCGTTTGGCTTACTCATCTGCAATATATAAGCTTAGTTTCATTGCGATAGGTTCACTTTGACAGAAGATACGCAAAGTTTCAAGCTGCAGAACCAAGAACTCACCTACTGAACTGATTTAAACGAGGTTTTCAATGACGCGTCGGGCTTCTTTCTGTGCAACTTATAAGCTTTATTTCATTGCAAACGGTTCACTTAGACAGAAGGTTCGCGAAATTTTACTCAAACGGGGTTTTCAATAACGTATTTACGTTGCTTTCGTGAAATATTTAAACTTTTTTTATTGCAATCGGTTCACTCAAACAGTAAATAGGCGAGTTTAAAGTTTCAAGCGGTGATGCCGAGCTGAAATCAAACAAAGCTTATAATTTTGAACGGAAGAAAGCCAAATACGTTGTTGAAAATTCGTTTGATCCGGTCCAGTTGTTTGTGTAAAAGTCGTGGGTACAGCGTAACGTAATAATATAAAGTATGATATACTTTGTGTTGTTATTACTTGATTGAACTTCAATGTTCCACTAGTGTGAAAATGGTGTTTAATTACATGAATAATAATATAAAAGCGAGAACTGCTCTGTCTGTATCTCTGTTACGTTTTTATGACTAATCCGATAAACTAATTGTGATAAAAATTTGGTACGACGATAGTTTGAACCATGGGAAAAGTCATTAGCTACTTTTTCTGAACCCCACGCGGACGGAGTCGCGGGCAACAGCTAGTCGCTAATAAACGTCATTTTATTCACCAGAAAGAGAAGTGGTTTCGGCTCATGAAACTCAACAATTTATCCCAAAACACATAAGAAAGAAAGAAATTGGAGCCAAAATTTCAGCTAATGCTATATCTTTCAATAGTATCCATATTTTTTTGTAAATAAAAATTACTGTGTAAATTCCAGCAAAAGCTAGAATTCTGGAGGGAGCTCCCTGTCCTGTAGTGGACGTTTTATGGGATGTTATGATGAAGTATAATAGCGAGTTTCGATGTATTGTATGTGTTATGAGTTTATTTCACGTCATAAATTTTCCTACTGCGCTTTTTTGTGCCAGAAATACTCACTGCTCATTGGACAGTGCTATACATAAGCATTCCATTCACGGACTCGCTCTTGCTTGGTTCGTGTACTTTCATTTATAAACTCAAGGAATTCCAGGTCTAGTAAAATCCTAATGCCAGTTCAAAGTTTTGTGTTGCAACTTATTTTTAAGTTCTATTCACCGATACTTTTATTAATAACTTCTACCAAGTAGACTGCGTGCCTTAGTTTGGTTTTACCTACCTACTCTAAAGTTTTAAGTACATATTTTTAAACACCTAAGTAAACTTCAAGCTCAAACAGCGCCTTAGTTTTAAGCCCGCTTAAGTTTGAATTACCTACTATTAAAAACGTTACCACGTTTTGGTTAGGTACGACAGGTCGTTTAAATTTAAGCAAATAAACCCAAGTTTCACATATTTACCTCCGCCTATACCCCGCCTAAAGGTGCGTTACACGCTAACTTTAACGGCTGCTGGCTCACATTATTTTATTACCTATTTGATTAATGAAATTTTTGTCATAAACGCTCGCATACCCCTTGTGCCATAAACTTTCATACATTAATGATTGAAACTTGTGGTTTAAGTTTAAGCCCGCTTGAAATTGAACAAAATTGAACTCAGCAAGCTATAAGTATCATGCATAGCGTCCGATTTGTTTTTACTTGATCACTTTAATTTTGGCAACAGATGCTGTAAATTTTAATTACTTATATGGCAAGTTAGAGCGGTTTTTTAGTAAGCGAAGACTAAGGTAGGTTTACCCAATAGGCGAAACAAAGGGGTGTGATATCGAGCGATGTTGCGTTACCGTACCAATGCAGTGTGCGCAGATGCTGACTGTCGCAGCTTGCGAAACCACACAAGGTTACGGGCACCACAGTGTAACCGTTTACCAAACATTGCTGAATTTTATTTTAACCGTATATTGTTACATATATTATGTCTCAGCCGCAGTGTAATGATAGTAAACACACGTCGGAGTCAATTCGTGTTACCCTATTTGAACCTGCCGCGTCTCTCCATAATGACTGTTCGGTTAAATGATCTTCATTAAAACTTTGCGGGTGAAAGCAATCTTAGAGGCTTGACTTTTACGATGTTAAATTAAGGATATAATGTTTTCAGCAAAAAAGCGTTGAAATCTTATGCTCTACGCTTTTAATTACTTGTAATGTAAAAGACATCAACGCAAGTTTGGCCAATAAAATATTTTTGGATGTTTTGTGCCTATATAGTTCACGAGTTTCGCGACGTTTTGTAAAGAAACATTTTGCAGTTAAAAAACAATTTCTCTCCAACCACACGAGGTACACGTTTGTAACCACAATATAGACAGAGAATATCGTTTTACATGAGCTGGTCAGAAATATTCACATTTTTACACTTTTGGCATGAGTTTGACGTTATTATTATTTTTTCAAAACCAGCCGGCGTCTTTTGTGAACTCTGACTTTTTGTTGCGACATGTTTGGGAGAGTCGTTTTTAAACAGGTTAGGTCACAGGGTAAGTTACTATTATTTTGTTACACGTGTAGGTAGGTACCTAGTAAAATAATACGGTTCAAAAGTGTCTGCCACTGAGACTAGTATGTTCCTTGCTGCCACTTGACGGTGGATTATTACCCTGGTTTGTTAAAGGTTGAATTTCTATAGTTTATTCCAAGCTATCTTAACTATTTTTGGAACGTAAGTACAGTATTCCGATTTTTATGTACGTAACCTAGAAATAGACTATCATGTTTCGTGCAGTAAAATGCCATTGAATTAATAATAAGACCGGTTACAAACTATGTAAGCAATTCACTATTATAGTTTGGATGCTTTATTTGAATGAGTGGATGAATAACTATTTTCTTAAACATGCTATCTCAATTTGACCTTTTTGTTATGTTATAAATCGGGTGTTAGGTAAACAATGTGATCCTTGAAACTGAACAACTTTCTCCAAGGGACATGGGTCGAAATACAAAAAAAAATTCATACAAAATGCGGAATATGCTGGTGCAGTTTATATGGTACTTAAGTAAAATTTTTTTTACAGGGAAAGTTGTTTATCTCACAAAATTTCCTGATTCTAGGTCAATGGGAAGTACCCTATAGGTTTTGCTTTGTTTGCTAAGTTGTTTTTGCGTATAAGTAATATTCACACTTTCAAGGGTTCATAGACTTTGTGTTTGATATTAGTTTCAAAAGGGTGACAGGGTGAAGGCCAGACAGACTGTCAACAAAGAAATTCAGTTTTTTCCTAAGGTACAGAACCCTTAAGGAAGTGAAAGAATAAGTAGAATTGCTTAATTTGAGTAAGTAAAACCAACCTATTCAAATTGAATTCAAGTTTCTGATTCATGAGAATACGAGTATGTGTTTGTGTGCTGAAAAACAGAAATCAGTTTTATATTCTGTATCCTTCACTCCTTGGGAAAAGGTAATCAGGTTTAATCGTCTGAAGTTTCAGTTTTCTAGATATGTAAATGACAAGTGTGATTTGTGAACGTGGACGATGCGTACGAACTGGGAGCTAACCACAGCTGCACTGAAAAAAAAAATACTGATTCAATCAAGATTTTGATAGTTTCAAACAGGCATCTTGACTCCATTTGAGCTTGCAAAGACCTTATTGGATTGTATCAATTAGAATATTGAATTAAAGATCATAAATTTAAATTGACTACGACGCTTTATTGAATCTATCAATATCTTTTTCGATGTAATCACAAAATGCCAAACAAGAGTAAATTTTTCTTTGTTGGCTCTCCGTTTTTTCAGTGTGCTGGTCTGAATTAAACATCGCCGATCGGGAGCTGAGCACTGGTGAGCACTTAAGCTTTGTTTGTACGCCACGTCACTCCGGCGCCTGACGTTCGACGCCTGGTCGGTACGACACTAAGGCGGCCAACTTTTACATAAATTATTAATTATTTATTATAAAAGGTTACAACGGAAACTTAGCAAGCAATAAATCGCTACGATTTTTACATTTCTGGCTACAATTTCTAGCTAGTAGTCACTAAACAGGCTTTCTGAAGCCGCAAAACGTGGTATGTAATTTACATTTCAATGCGGTATCATCATCATCATATCATAGCCGAAAGACGATTACTGCTATAGGCCCTCCCATAAGATCTCCATTACAACCGGTCTCAATACAGGTCTCCCCGATCGTGGTAAATTGAACGATATAACCTAAACAAAAACGTTTGCCTAAAACACTTAGTTAAGGGCCCGTCCAGAACCTTTTTTTACGCGCGAGTTGATTCGCGCGTAGGCACAGTTTCTACCAGCGTTTTACGCGCGTCTACTCGCGCGTAAGAAAATGTTCTGGACGCAATATATGTAGCTCTAGTATCTCGGCAACGCGCGAGTAAAATCAAGGTTCTGGACGGGCTCTAACACTTAACACAACTTTTCAAGCAAATGTTTTTGTTTTGGTAATATCGTTGGAATTACCACGATCACCCAGTATACATTTTTGGAATAATCTCGTGGAATGTAAAATACTTGGCCACAGCTAAGCCTACATCAGTGCCTCGTCGCCGCCGCGCGGTCTACGATACGTCGCATGAATGACGTGACATATCACGGAATACACCCCGTTTATTACACGGCCTCGCTATTTATATTGCTTATTGGTAAGCTTATAAAAAATGTGAGCTTGTATGTTCTGAGTAACTACCTATTATAGAGTAGCAGAGAAATGATTTCTAATATAGTTAACAACTTCTTGAGATTTAGTTTTTCGTGGTTTGTTGTAAAGTTAATCATAAATTGCATATCCTTTTAATTTTACTATCTGATCATTTTATCGACACCCGCTGCATTTCTCTGGGTGGTACGCAAGAAAAGAACTTTTTGATGTTAATTTATGTTACTGGTTATGTATAAGACCCGATGTTAGGAGGTACGGTCAACCGCAAATCAGTGGAAACATTTGCAACTCCATTACCATGACATAAGTTCCAAAGTGTTTCTACTAACGTGCTGTTGGGTGTACTTAAGCTTAAGTTCCTATCCTAGGTCCGAGAGCTTAAGCGTTCTTTTTACGAAAGTAGGCCGCATGTCAAGACATAGAGTATGAGAAAAACGCTGAATCATGAATAATTTTTTAATGTTTAATTGAGGTAATAACCAAGGTCATCCAGGATGGCACAGATCCCGGTGGCCCACATTGTATACAATAGTTGGCAGGTCGCCAGCTCCCCATTTGTTGGCACATCGCAGTCACCTGTTTCACTGAACATTACCCAAAGAGGGCACAACATCCTGCGAACGCACGGTCAACAGGTTACGCAGCAATTCTTTTCCGCAGTTTCCCCTCGATATTCAGAGCGCTCGGAAAGCAAAGATTGAATAACCTGATATGTTCAAAATTACGACTTTCGATTTCCCGACACGAAGATATTATCAAAAAAGTTAACAATGGATAATATCAAGAAAATCCGAATAAATCCCTCTACAGTGTTTCAATTTGGGATATAGGGTTCTTTTAATACAAAGGAAATTTCTTTACGAACATCTCGATATAAAGCGAGTAGGTAAGTACATGGTTTTTGTTCTGGCACGCCGAGTGGCTTTTGTGAAAGGGTTCGAGCTCGCGTCGTCTCGCGACAAAGATTAAACTGGCATACAGAATGATGGATCACGACTCGATGGATGATTCCACTTCAGGCTTATGTGTCAGGTCATGATAAGGATGGTTAACAAATTAGATATTATGAGATAAAACATCGTAAACTTTTCTTAGTGATTGGTTTAGACAAGTCAGAACTGCTAAACCGATACTGCATGATTTTTAAGTCAAAGGATATACTACGAAACATTTGATGTTGTAGACTCTACAACCTAGTTTATTCAGTGTATGAGCAAAGATAACTGGTCAGGAGATATTCCGCCATACATTTTCATACGATGATGGGCTCCAAGTAATCGTCAATATCTTATCCAAATCGAATAAAGATACAAACCTGATTAGTCAGATCTTTAGATAAGAACCTTGTCAACAAATCTCTCGAAGATCACAATTGTCTACAGAATCCAGGAAAGTCAGTACGTCACTTAGAAGATAAAACACGACTTTTCGTTAGATTTCCCATATTTTGATTCTCATGAGATTTCTTTTTTTACATACTCAAAAAGTTGCGGTGGCTTGTGACAACGGAAGTACCCAGTCTTATTTCGGACTTGATTATTTACCTACTGTTCGTTCGTAATATGTTGCACTATCCAGAGACCATCCATCTAATCATCGCTCAATGCCAAGCTGTTACACACAACCAATAAAATATTGATTATTTGGGTAAAGTCGTACTTTCCTATTTGATGAAACTATTAGTGCTTTATATTTATTTAAAATCTGGGTAGGTTTACCTTGGTCCATAGGAAACTGAAAGGTAGGACTAACTTTTCAGTTTATAAAACTGAACATATTCAGGAAAAAAAATACTTTACGCTGACAGGTGTTTAAAAAATTCAGCAAAAAAATTAATGGATACTATAAAAACTATACCCATAGGTCTTGCTGAAATAGTGCACAAGATTAAGTATGTTATTCATAACAATTTTAGGTCGAAAAACGAGTATTTTAGAGGGGGAAGGTTTACATTAGACGACGTCAGCCTCATATTTCTTCTCAAAAGTGGCTCAGTTTTATGGTCAAGCGACATACAAAAAAAATTGTTATTTCAGAATGACCTGAAAGTCCCATATGTCTTTGGTTCTTCTTTCAGATAGATTCTAAAGCAGTTTGGCTCACAGCTATAATACAGTAAATTTTAAAGTCTCTGGCAACAGTTCCCAGCCCCGGCACGATAACCTAACAAACAATGTGGAATATTGTACATGGTGCTTTCATGTCTACACAATTTTTAAAACTAATGTGCTTGATGGGTAACTTAGAAGTCGGTCAGCCCATTAAAGAAAATAATACAAAACTTTTTCATTGGGCTCGCTTGATGAATAAGTAATAAACTTATTGTCAATTGGCTGCTATTAATGGAATAATTGATGAAAAGCAAATCGATGTTTAGCTTTGGACCCACCGATGGCGCGTGATTATGGTGATGCTTGGGTAATTGGTTATTATACTGCCCTGTTATCAAACTGTCGTTATATAGGTACGTTCGTCCCTATGAGTTTTTTAGTTCTAACTAACATAACATAAGTAGGAGCCGCTTGTGGCTAAGTGAGTGGTAATTATCAAAGCTTTCCTGAAACTCGATGGGTGATTTTGCTTACTTCGGAAGGCACGTAAAGCCGTTTGTCCCAGCTACTATGACTGATGAAATATCATGAAGCCTTGCAGATTATAGCCTAGATTTAAGCCGGTAGAAAATTTGATAACCAGGTTAGCTACTGATCTAAGATTTGGTGTGGTGCCCATTGGATTGTGAGTCAGATAGAGACTGAGAAAAGCTAGTCCCTCGTCAGATCCCCTAGGTTTTCATACATGTAAGATGTCTCCATAAAACAAAATAGGGCAAGGACAATGATGATGATGATGCAGTCTAATTATAAGAATGACGACGGTTGCCTATAGAAGTCAAGGTTTGGACAACAGTATTTCGCTCGCTTTATATTATTTCCGAAAACAAAGCCTTTCTTATAAAGCGACGTTCTCAATATATTTCCTTCACTCAATATCCGATCAGACCTTGAAATAGCACATTTATCATCGTTCACCAAGTTTCCTCGGCCACCGAGCCCAATAGCCTAAGTTCGCAAATGGTCTGAAACAAGCCTATAGCGACTCGCTCTAGTCGTGCATGGCCACGCCGAGCCGCTATCCCTATCCTCCCTAGAAAGTCGTTTCTATGTTTATATGAGGATAGGGATAGCGGTTAAGATGGGTGTCGACCCATATTGATTTTTTGATATTTCAACCCTATCGCACCCCAACCCCATCCATGATGGTATTTCTCGTCCACCAAAATTAAAGTATTTCAAAATTATTGTAGTTTTCGTAATCAGCGACCCTTCCTACTAATATTATAAACTCGAAAGTTTGTAAGTATGGATGGATGTTTGTTACTCTTTCACGTAAAAACTACTGAAACTTTACAATAATATAGAATAACACATAGGCTACAATTTATAAAACTGCGCTGACGAAGTCGCGGGCACCGGCTAGTAAACCATCTTCTTCTTGTCGAGTCAATGGCAAAACTGACTATAAAAGCTTAGCCCAAAAAGTAGCCACATCAATAGCCTTTTGGTTGCCTTCAAAAAGATCCCTCCGAGTGCAGGAAACTGGAGAAATAGGGCACGACAGCAAGTGTGTCATGGTTTGCAAAATACCACATTCACACTCGTCGTTATCAGAGAAGCCCCACCTCTTCATGAGTTCCCGGCACCTGCCAACGCCCGACCGCAGTCTGTTTAGTGACTTCTATAAAAACGATACTCATATTGGTTTTTAGACTTTTTCACCCCATTTCTTTCTTTTCTTTTACGGGTTAAATTCAAATCAAAATCAAATCATTTATTACTGTGAGACAAAAGTTAGTCAGAGATGAAACAGTACAGACAAATAAAGATCTATGTGCTCTGCCTTTTGGCGTACAGATTTTTCATGCATTAAAATCTAATTAAAACTACATTAAAATCTTAAAATATTCAAAAATAATTGCTTAAAAAAAGATGTCAATAATTTACATCACAAGTCAGCCAATTAATTACAGCATTATTGTTTTACTTCAAATATTCCTTAATAGAGTAAAATGTCATTTCGTTCAAATAATTAAATAAATTTCTCTTAAAATTATTTAAAGCCGAAGAGTCGCGTATTTCCTTAGGCAAATTATTATACATTTTAGGAGCCATCGCCAACACACTTTTTTGGTAGGTATAGAGCCATTTTACAGGGCGCATATTGTAGCTTATCATAGTGACGAGCTGTTTACAATTTTCGGGAAGAATTTTTCATTTTTCTTTACAAATAAAGATATCTCGTAAATGTACATAGACGGGAGTGTAAGGACCTTAAAGTCCCTAAAATATTGCCTGCAGCTTGTGCGCCTCTTCAATCCACACATTGACCGTATACACCTTTTTTGCGCTTGAAATACCCTGTCCCAGTTAACAGCATTTCCCCAAAAAATAACTCCATATCTCAGCCTCGATGCAACACAACCATGATATGCTTATAAATTTGGGGTGGAATTTCAATAACAGTGATGTACGTTCCACAGCATTACAACCCTAATGCCTAAATAATGAATTTAGTGGATTTTACTTAGGAAATAAAGGATTTTCAACTTCATCCCCCTTTTCACCCCTTAGGGTGTAGAATTTTCAAAAACCCTGAGACACGTAAAACTTAATTTTTAGTCGTCAGCCTAAATACAAAATTTGAAGATCCTAACTTCAAAACTGACGGACTTTCATACAAACTTTCATCCCCTATTTTTCCCCTTAGAGGTGGAATTTTGTAAAACCCTTTCTTAGTGCACCCCTTAACCTCATAAGGAACCTACATGACAAATTTGGAATGAGCGGTTTGGGCTGTGCGTTGATATGTCAGTCAGTGAGTGAGCGGGTCAGTCACCTTCTTCTTTTTTAAACAGCGTGATTTTTATCCACCAGAAAAAAATTAAGGGTAGATTCTGCCCATGAAACTGAACAACTTTTCCCAAGGAACATACATAGGTCGAAATACGAAATACCAAATTTGACCTCTCATACAAAATGCGCTATCAGCTGATGCAGTTTCTATGGAAGGTCAAAAATTTATTTTCATATTTTGACCTATGTTCCTTGGGAAAAGTTGTTCAGTTTCATGGGCAGAATCATCCTTTATTTTTTTCGTGAATGAAGAATAACGCTGTATATAGATATAGCTGGTGCCCGCGACTTCGTCTGGAGGTTTATAAATTGTAGCCTATGTGTTATTCTGATGTATAAGCTATATTATTGTAAAGTTTCATTAAAATCCATTCAGTAGGTTTTACGTGAAAGAGTAACAAACATTCAAACAAACTTTCACGTTTATAATATTAAATATAATAATAATATATAAATATAATATATATATAGGAAGGAAGTAGGAGGAGTATGTTGGACTGAAAACGAAATCCCCTTTTTTGCTGGAAAATACTTCTCAGCTATAATGCGTTGCATTTGTTGGAGTGTAATGCCTTGCCGCGGGCGCAATGCCAGCAGGGCTGTACGCTTTCGGCGTAATAATATGTTCGATACGTTATTAGTGTCAACGTACATTTGTAAAATAATTATTATTTCAAATTAGCAAATTTTGTGTATATGGATGCTTGAACTCGAAGAAAAAGTCTTATTTTTTTAATTACCTACTGATTGGAATAGGTGTGTTTATTATTTTTATTAGCAAATAGTTATCATTTACAAAACAAACATACTTACTCTACCAAGGTAAATGTAGATAAGTCTGATCTCAGAAAATGTGAGGTTCTTTGTCTATAATGTGTCAAGCTTGGCGTGTTTTTGACTGCACAAGTCCAGCAGCATATAATAAATTTTAAAAAATATTGATGTAAAAAAAGGGGCAGGTTATGATGGAATTCATCCAATTTTCATTTCCCGTTGTGCTACTGAATTGCAGATACCTACGAGTATAACCTACATATTCAACATGTCGATTAATACAGGGACTTTCCCATCCCTTTGGAAAAAGTCGATGATAACACCTATACCCAAAACAAATCAATTAAACGATATCACGCAGTATAGGCCCATATCAAAGTTAAGTATTTTTAGAAAGATCTTAGAAAAAATAGTAACTCACCAGCTAAGCTCTGTTCTTCGAAATAACATATCCCTATTGGCTTTTTCCGCGGTCGATCAGTCGAAACAAATCTTGTCACATATACCGATTTTTTATTACGATCAATGGATAAAAATTGTCAGATAGATGTCTTCTATTCCGACTTCTCAAAGGCTTTTGATAAAATAAAGCATAATTTGCTTTTGAAGAAGCTTTGGGCAGCCGGAATACAAGGCGACTTATTTCGATGGATAAAATCCTACATCAGTAACAGACTACAGGCAGTGTCAGTAAGAGGTTACATGTCCGATTTATTAGAGGTACCTTCTGGGGTCCCACAAGGGTCCCATTTAGGGCCCTTGTTATTCTCAATTTACAAAAATGACATAGCTACATGCATCAAACGTAGTAAAATTCTTCTTTATGCAGATGATGCCAAACTCTATAAAGAAACCAAGACTACAGAACATTGTCAACACTTACAGGATGATATTTCCGCTTTGTCTGAATACTGTTCACGTAATCAATTATTTTTGAATACTGATAAGTGCCACATTATAACGTTTACTCGAAAGAAAAAGACAATTATGCATAATTATAGACTGGAAGCTAATCAAATCTCTAGAGTAAATGTTGTACGTGATTTAGGTATACTGCTGGACAGTAAGTTGACATTTATTAATCATTACGATCATATTTTACAAAAGGCGACAAAACAACTTGGTTTTCTTTTAAGAGTTAGCAAACCTTTTAAGCTACCACATACATATAAAATACTTTACTTCAGTTTGGTAAGTTCTCTCTTAGATTTCGGATCAATTATATGGAGTCCATACTATGCACGACATGTAAATAGGTTTGAAAAAATTCAAAAAAGATTCCTTAAAGCTTTGGAATATCGTACAGGTCGCAATTTTTCTGATTATACAGACTCACTTACTCGACATAACATGTTACCTCTTAATCTAAACAATTTAGTAGACTCCCCTCACCTGTTAGAGTACATTAAGTTTAAAATCCCTCGTAAAACTGTTCGAAGAAACAATCAGTTATTTGCTCCCCCAATGTTCACAACCAATTATACTGCTAATAACTTCTTTCGTCGTTCTCTTCACAGCTACAACAACGACATATCTCACATTGACCTCTTTTGTAACTCAGCTTCTAAATTCAAAAATTTTGTTATCACTTCCCTAAAAGAAAAAATGTAAACATAACACTGTTAACTTATATTATATATTGTAATTGCTGTAATTAATTACTTCTCGACACTTAAAATTACTTGTATCTACCGTTTTGTTAACCTAGAACTGCTGTTCTTTGCTATTAAGTATTTATATTTATATTGTTGGCACTCAAGGTCTGTATTTATATATGAAATGTATAGTTTTATAAAAGTTTTGTCAATGTAAATGACTGTTTGTTGCCATAATAAAATAAATCTAAATATATAAAAGAGCATGTCCTGACTGACTGACTGATTCATCAACGCCGAGCCGTAACCGCTATAGATACAGATCTGAAATTTTGTACACAGGTTCTAGGCACGTCAAAACTACCCACTAAGAAAGGATTTTGGAAAGTTCATCTCCCAAGGGGGTGAAATAAGGGATGAAAGTTTGTATGAAAGTCCTTTGTTTCTTGAGCTATATTCACACAAATTTGAATTTAAACTTCTGGTAAAAAATAAAGAAACACGTGTTTAAGCATTTCTTAAAAATCACCCTTCAAGGGGGTAAAAAAGGGGATGATTTTTTTCCGTATGTTGGTCCATAAGTCTTTCACTTTTAAAGGTAGAATTATAAAAATTTGGTTCCAAACTCATGGTAAAACATAAAAAATACGTGTTTAAGAATTTTTCAACATTCATCCCTTAGGGGGGTGGAATAAGGGATGAAAGTTTGTATGAAAGTCCTTTGTTTCTTGAGATAGATTCACACAAATTTAACTTTAAGCTTTTAGTAAAAAACAAAGAAACATTTGCTTAAGCATTTCTTAAAAATCACCCTAACATTGGGTGAAAAAGGGGATGATATTTTTTCCGTATGTTGGTCTATAAGTCTTTTATTTTTAAAGGTAGAATTATAGAATTTTTTTTTTAATTTTTTGGTAAAAAATAAAAAAGTATGTGTCTTAGAATTTTTCAAAATTCATCCCCTAAGGGCGTAAAATAAGGGATGAAAGTTTGTATGAAAGTCCGTCAGTTTTGAAGTTAGGATCTTCAAAATTTGTATTAAGACTAACGACTAAAAATTAAGTTTTACGTATCTCAGGGTTTATGAAAATTCTACACCCTAAGGGGTGAAAAGGGGGATGAAGTTGAAACTCCTTCATTTCAAAGTAATATCCACTAAATTTATTATTTAGGCATTAGGGTTGTGATTCTGTGGAACATACATCACTGTTCTGGAAATTCCACCCCAAATTCAACCCCTCAAAGAGGGAAATGGGGTGAAAAAGTCTTTAAACCAATATGGGTATCGTTTATATGGTTTATCGGTCGCTGATTACGAAAACTACAACAATATTGAAAGCTAAGGTGGTGGACGTGAAATACCATCATCCCTTGGTGATGGGGTTGGGGTGTGATAGAGTTACAATTTCTAAAAATCAATGTGGGTGTCGTTTCTATGTTTATATCAGGATAGGGATAGCGGTTAAGACGGCGTTAAGGATAGGGATAGGAGTAGAGTTAGGGGCAGGGATAGGGAGTGGGATGGAGGTAGAGAGAGAGGGAGTGGGAGAGGGTGACGGAGAGACCACATTGTCTGAATATCACGCGGGCGAAGCCGCGGGCACAGCTAGTAAATAAATAAAAAAATAAGTAAATAATTACCTACTGATTGGAATAGGTGTGTTTATTATTTTTATTAGTAAACAGTTATCATTTACAAAACAAACATACTTACTCTACCGAAGATAAATGTAGATAAGTCTGATCTCAGAAAATGTGAGGTTCTTTGTCTTTAATGTGTCAAGCTTGGCGTGCTTTTGACTGCACAAGTCCAGCAGCATATAATAAATTTTAATTTGACAAGTAAATAAAACAAGTAGAGAGGATGAATGAACGAAGATTGACGAAAGAGATCTACCAGGCGAGAGTGAATGGAAACTTTGGAAGGGGAAGGCCTAGGCGAACGTACTAGGACCAAATTCAGGACGTTCTGAATAAAGGCCAGGTTAAAAGTACCCTAAACCGACGAGCATGTATGAAAGGATTGATGAAAGTACAGGAAGCAAGGGAAGTATGTCAAGATCGTAGCAGGTGGAGGACTGTGGTCTCTGCCTACCCCAACGGGAAAGAGGCGTGATGTTATGTATGTATAAAATAAAATAGGTACTCGAATTTTAGTAATTGTGGTCGACGACACTGCAGTCAACCCTGGCAATCGAGAACGTCAACTCGGTATATCAAACTACATTTCAAACAGGGCCGTAAAGTGTGGAGTTAAGGTACAATTTAGCTTTGGCGCGCTATGTCTATGTATATAAAAGGCGGCTTTTTCCAAGATCAAAGGAGTGAGACTTCTGTAAACTTGTTTACTATTATATTTTCTGTGCCTCAGGGTGTAACTATAGTCAACTATTGCCAGCATAGCGGCTGACACAATGGAGCGCGAGATATTTGGGTCCTTGCTAAATCTTGCAATTCTTTCCCACTTAAACAAAAAAAAACAAAAAACAAAACTAAACTATACGCTTTGTGCAACTGGAGATATGTGCCCTCTTAACATTAATAAATAAACTTTAAAGTGGCGCTCAGAATTGGATATAGATCCTAATCCTCTCCAAAACCGTTTGAATAGTTTTATAAATTTTTAATTAGGTCTTAGTTTTTAGGGTTCCGATACCAAAATTGTAAAAAAAGGAACCCTTAAGGTGTCTGTCTGTCTGTCCGTCTGTCTGTCACACCTCTATATCTCAGCAACCACTCATGCTATCGACCTGAAATTTGGAATAGTTTTAGATTATAGTTGCCCAACTTAATTGCACATAAAAGAATATTGAAAAACTTATGATTATTAATGTAAAGGGGGCCAAAATAGGGGGGGCCAAACTTCAAATTGTCGTTACTAGGTCGAGTGGGGTATCATATGAAAGGACTTTACTTGTAAATTCTAAAATATATTTTTGTATTTTTTTTTACGTGAAAAATGTAAAAAAAAATACCATTCTCCCCCCTTATATCTGAAGTTTGTGAAAGGAAAAATCTGAATTAATTACAGTTGACAGAAGTTTATGTAAACATTACAGCAAAAATAAAACGATCTTTCTAAATTGCACAGTTTTTTAGAAATCTGCAAATAACCTTTACAAACAAATTTAGTTTAGCAGTCCTAAAAATTTACTTTATTGCTTCCAAAAATACAAAAAGTATATCGGAACCCTCGGCCCGCGAGTCCAACTCGCACTTGACTGGTTTTTTAGGGTTCCGTACCTCAAAATAAAAAAACGGAACCCTTATAGGATCACTTTGTTGTCCGTCTGTCTGTCTGTCTGTCTGTCTGTCTGTCTGTCTGTCTGTCAAGACCCTTTTTCTCACGAACGAGAAGAGGTATCAGGTTGAAATTGATAACGAATATTAAGGTCCATGAACCACACAAGATCTGACAATTTAAATTTTTTACAACGACGCAATCAAAAGATATGGCTTTTTATGTCTTCATCTCCATACATTTATGCAAAAATGCAAAACCTACAGGGTACTTCCCGTTGACCTAAAATTATGAAATTTGGCAAGAAGCTAGGTCTCACAGTACAAATAAAGGGAAAAGTCTGAAATCATTAAATATTACAACTTTTCTTACAATTAATGGTAACCAATTGAGGTGAGCTCCCGTTTCAAGAACATTCATATAAGAGAGGGGTCAAGTTGAATGGTCGTGGAGGCGATTTTTGTTTTAGTTCTATTTTAAAAACAGGAAGACTTACAAACTTGAAAATTGGTATGTTTATAGTGCATAAGCTATAAAATAACAAAAAATAATAAAATTTGGTCAAGCGCGTGTCGGACTTAAAAAAAATCTAGCACATTAACTTACTGAAATTTCAACTAATACAATTATGATTATGTGGTGGTACGGAATCCTCGGTGCGTGAGTCCGACTCGCACTTGGCTGGTTTTTTTTTATCTTTTTGATCCGTCTCCTTAGAATGGTTGAATGTAATCTGTAGGTGATATAGATAAATAAAAATACAACTAAGAGGAGCGAGTAATTTAAACATTATAAATTGTTAAAAGAAAATGCAGGAGATAACCGGTTTCTACCAACTACCTATCTGGTGGTATATTCTTAACTTTGTACAACAGAAACGATCTCGACAATAGTACCTACTTCGAAATAGTTAACATGGTGAATAAAGACCGAGATTCAGAGACCAGTCACAGCGACAATTCGCGGCGCCTGCAGGTTCAGTCTACTGAACCATTGACCATTGCCTTCGTTTACCAACGAAGTTATAAATTTGTCAGTTTCAACCACAATTTTAATGTAGCATCGTATCGATGTCGTTGGGAAATTTAACAGTACCTAGTATTTATGAGTTGTTGGAGTAATGTGGGGTAGTCTGTTGATCTAACGTACACACACATTTAGTCCCAAGGCAAGCTTGGCTATGCAAATTGGGTTAACAAGGTAAATAAATCACGCTGCCAACAATCAGCTTTCTGCCTCTCAACGAGCCTAATGAGTGAATTCGAGCTTCGAGCTCCGCGGAGACACGATTTGATTTTCTGATCACATCTTTCGTAGCTAAATACTGGATTACCATAACTACAAACGTTTCTGATTTACAAAATAAAGTTTCCGTTTTGCTATGTTCTACAAACCTCAAGTATTGCAATTAATTGTGAATTTAATTTAAATAATCTTCTGATTTATCAATGCGACAACGCATAGCTAAATCACTGAACTGATAGTTATTATACATAGGCATTCGCCAAGAACGTTTTTTTTTTTAAATTCTACCCCTAAAGAGATGAAACGGGGGTTCAAAATTTGTATAAAGAAATAATTTTATGAACCGAATCTCACGAGGCGGAAGTCTCAAGCCCCAGGTAGTTTGATATAAAAAAGGGTGCAAATAAACACATTTGGTTTTGTATTAAAAAAACATGACAATTTGATTCGTATTTGAGGATAAAGAAGTAAAAGCCTTTATTTCCATATTTTAAAAACAAAACCGATAAAAAATATTTGATTTCCATATTTTAAAAACAAAACCGATAGAAAATATTTGATCTCTACCCATATTTACATATAAAGTAACGAAATTTTGTACGTGGGACACTCAGAAATATTTGCGACACTAAAAAAAATTGTTCTACAGGTACATATATTTTTATTAAATCTTTTCAAAGTACTCTCCACCAGCCTCTATACAAAGATTCATGCGTCTGAACCAGTTTTCAAAACACTTTTTCCAGTCCGCCGTAGACACCTCGTTTACAGCCTGCTCGAACGCAGCCAGCGCATCTTCCGGCGACGAAAATTGTATCCCCTTGAGCTGATTTTTTATTTTTGGAAATAAAAAGAAGTCACACGGTGCTAGATCAGGGCTGTAAGGAGGGTGACCCAGGAGTTTGACTGGTGTGCTGTCCAGGAAGTCCCTCGTTTTGAGCGCGGTGTGTGCAGGCGCATTGTCGTGGTGGAGCAGTAGTCCGCGGAGCCCTGTGTTTGGTCGCTTGTTGCTCACAACAGAAAAAACTTCTGGTAAACATTTGGTAGTATACCATTCGGCGTTGATGCTTCTTTGATCTCGTAAGGGAATTGAGGCCAAGTGGCCAGTCAAATTAAAAAAGCTGGCGATCAAAATCTTCCCCCCGCTTCGAGATCGCTTCACTTTGGTAGGCGTTGGTTCATTTTGAAACACCCAAACTGTCGACTGGCGCTTGGTTTCTGGATCGTATTGATAAATCCAGGACTCATCACCTGTTACGATGTCGTAAACACGCCGAGACGAGCCTGCTTCAAATTTGTTCAGCATATCACGGCACCATTCCACCCGGGCCTGCTTCTGAGCGTCGGTGAGGTAGTGCGGCACCCAGCGCGATACTATCCTCCTCACGCGAAGATGCCCGTGTAGAATCTCGTGAACGCTTCCCGATCCAATCTTTAATATGTGCTGAATCTCCTGATATGTAATTCGCCTATTATCTTGGATTAAATTTTTCACTGCTAGCACGTTTTCTTCCGTAATAGCCGTCAAAGGGCGACCGCTTCTTTCTTCATCCCCCAAGGTTGGTCGACCGCGCCTAAATTCGTTATACCAACGATACACGGTTGCCTTGGAGGGGCCTTCATCCATAAATGCCATTTGAAGTCTATCGAACGATTCATCCGGTTTCAGGCGACACTTGAAATCGTAAAAAATCATAGCTCTAAAATGTTCCCGGCGCAGATCCATTTTTCAGTAAGACACGATACTTTGAATTGGCTCGCAAAAAATGTGGAGGGAAATTTTGAAAATGGAACACACATATTTTTACTTACAAGTAATCATATTTTCGAAAAAGATTCTGACCGGCCAGTCTCCCATATATAAAAACTATTTTTCGCAATACT
Source organism: Athrips mouffetella (assembly GCA_947532105.1). Lineage (NCBI taxonomy): Eukaryota > Metazoa > Arthropoda > Insecta > Lepidoptera > Gelechiidae > Athrips > Athrips mouffetella. Next base: position 21,582,124 of record OX383964.1, on the reverse strand, counting down.
TTCTGAGTGGCCTGGTATTTTCTGAAAGTTAGAACGGCTAGTATTGAGTCTGTTCACCACCAGCAAATAAACAAGATTGATTTCCAGATAACGCCATATTTACATAACCCTTTCATGTTATACCTTGAATTGATTTTATGACGAGGTTCGCAGTTCATAGTGGCACTCATGGGGTTAATTGCAGATTAAGGTAAAATAAAACGAAAGAGGTTTAGCCACGCGTTTACAAAAAACCGGCCAAGTGCGAGTCGGACTCGCGCCCTAAGGGTTCCGTACCTATCTAGCATATTTTAAAAACTCAAGCAAGCAGCAAGATTTTGCTCTTTGATTTTTAAAACTCCGCGACCATGCTACTTGATCCCTCTTTTATAGTAAAGTTCTTGAAACGGGAGCTCACCTTAATTGGTTACTATTAGTTGTGAGAAAAATTGAAATATTTAATGATTTTAGACTTTTCCCTTTATTTTTACTGTGAGACCTAGCTTCTTACCAAATTTCATAATTTTAGGTCAATGGGAAGTACCCTGTAGGTTTTGCATTTTTGCATAAATGTATGGATTTGAGGACATAAAAAGCCATATCTTTTGATCGCGTCGTTGTAAAAAATTGAAATTTTCAGATCTTATGTGGTCCACGGACCTTAACATTCGTTATCAATTTCAACTTGATACCTCTTCCCGTTCGTGATAAAAAGGGTCTTGACAGACAGACGGACAACAAAGTGATCCTATAAGGGTTCCGTTTTTTTTATTTTGAGGTAAGGAACCCTAAAAAACTAAATTTTGTGAGGTCGTCCGTGGCAGCTTGTACCTATATTAGGAATAAAACACGTAAACTTGTCACTTGATAGTCGTGGTATGTACCTACATATTTTATTCCTAACATTCAGACTGGAACCGACCTCAAAAAAAAATATTTCTTCCTTTTTAGGGTTCCGTACCTCAAAATAAAAAAACGGAACCCTTATAGGATCACTTTCTTGTCCGTCTGTCTGTCTGTATGTCTGTCTGTATGTCTGTCTGTATGTCTGTCTGTATGTCTGTCTGTCAAGACCATTTTTCTCACGAACGAATGATAACGAATATTAAAGTCTATAAACCACACAAGATCTGAAAATTTAAATTTTTTACAACGACGCAATCAAAAGATATGGCTTTTTATGTCCTCATCTCCATACATTTATGCAAAAAAGCAAAACCTACAGGGTACTTCCCGTTGACCTAAAATTATGAAATTTGGCAAGAAGCTAGGTCTCTCACAGTACAAATAAAGGGAAAAGTCTAAAATCGTTAAATATTTAAATTTATCTCACTACTAATAGTAACCAATTAAGGTGAGCTCCCATTTCAAGAACTTTTCTGTAAAAGAGGGGTCAAGTTGGATGGTCGCGGAGTTTTTAAATTCAAAGAGCAAAAGCTTTTAGTATATCATTATGGTAGATAGGTACGGAACCCTTAGGGCGCGAGTCCGACTCGCACTTGGCCTGTTTTTTGACTTGAAGTCGGTTTATTTTTTTAAGTTACTTTTTTATTTCTGCATTTCTTAGTTTAAGTCGTGATTGAAACTACATCTTAGTAATATTTTATATTCGTTCGATTACCTTTACTCTATTATTTCTTTGTCTTTTGTAGTTTTACTGAAACCATGTCAATGTACTGCTGAACCGAATTTGATGAAACTTGCATTGTACCCTAAGTTGAATAATATTAGTTCAACTAAAAAAGAATTATTGAAATCATTTTAGTTCCTGAGATAATTGTGGACAAACATCCATAGAAATCAACAAACATACACTTATTAAATGTGGTACGTTTGTTAGATGCTCATATACGAGTAGACTAGCATATGCCTATATTGTGTATTTATGACAATATTACATACATGCGGGTAGAATTGATAACCTCGTTTTTTGAAGTCGGTTATTTAAGTAGGTTTAAAATGCCGACCGAGCGTCCGACCATTTAACTACTCCTGTCATAGTTTTATTCTAATCGTCCCCCTATTTTACCGTGAGTGGCTACGAAGCCCGTAGCACTCTTCTACGCGCTACGCATGCATAACTTATCGTAGCGCGTGCCGGGAAAACATTGCAAAATGCTACTTTCTACCAACCTACTTTGGCTTGGTTTTCTATTTTCAATTTAATTAAAGGAAACGTTCGTTTTCGTTTAGCTAAATTCAAGATTGATGACTTCATTAAAAACGGCAGGCAAAGTTAACATTAAGTACCTACCTTTTGCAACTTAATGAACTAAGCTTAGCTTAGGCCTGTAAATAATTTCAACCTAGTTACCTCTAAGTTGTAGTTTTGTGGTTTTGTTGAATTTGATTTTCATGTTTTACGGGAAACGTTAAATTTGAAAATAGATAATGGAGTAGGTAGATACCATGTGTGAGTATGTTGATGGTCTCGTTGTGGAAGTAGAAGAGGCTCCGGATGCAGTCGGCCCAGCCCTGCAGCGGCCGGTAGCCCGTCAGCACGTACGGGTTGAACTGCAGGTGTTGCGGCATGTCCCGCCAGTGCAGCAGCTCCACGCCGCCGCTCACACTCTTCTCCTCTCCTCGGTCCCGCTCCTTCTTCTCCTGCCCGCCCGCGACCACCTCCTTTTCCGTCTCTCCCTCATCATTTTTATCACAGATAGGCTCTAACGACTTTTTCCTCTTTTTAGGTCCTTTCCCGTTCACCTCTTGAATTGACATATCGAACATTTTTGTACATGTATCAGGTACGTGAACGTCTCTCATAACAGAATGCGAGCGAGAGTATCGCCGCGTGGAAGAATCGGAGGCTGTGTGGTGGCTGCGTACGGGGGCATCTCCCGGCGTGGTTTGTACGGGTATCACAGACGGAGGGTCGGCAGCCGGCGGTCGGCGTGGCGTGGCGTGGCGGGCTCGCTCGATGGCTGGCGCTGGCGGGCCCGGCGCGGTGGTGGCGCGGACCGGACGCGGGCGGAGCGAGCAGCTCGCCGCTGGAGCGCGCGACTGTCCTGCCGCCTGCCGCGCGCCGCCGCACACCCTCGCCCGGCGAGCCCCCCCCCCGTCCCCGCCCCCACCCCGCCAGGTTGCGCATTGCGCAAACCCGATCAGCTGATTCCCGCCAGAAGGTCGGCCTGCTCCCTTTTGCAACGATAATCGGACTTTCACTCACTCAACCATTCGATAAAATAATTTCGCTTTTGTTAGATTGCCTTCATTAATTTTCTGTTTAGGTACTTGTCATACACCAACAAGTTAGAATGAATAACTTAATTATAACTAAAAGAAAAAAAACACTGCGTTAAACTTGAGGTTTAGGGAGCTCCACAATACTCTTTGTTCCTTACCTATTTACCTTGGAGACTGTAGCACTCCCAGTTGGACAGCGTTGCTACAATTTATCTATATAAAATCCTGAAAAAGCTGAATGAGATATTATGATATATTTTATACACCAATTTTAACCTAAAAGCCAAGGCTGGAGGCAACTCGCTCGATACGAGTTTTTTAACATTCGATTTAAAGACAGGGCTCTTTGAGTAGTCCAAAGAAAAAAATTAAGTACCTATTAGGTAGCCCATTTTGAATGAGAGGGCATTGTGACAACTCATTAAAAAAAACCGGTCAAGTGCGAGTCGGACTCGCGCGCCGAGGGTTCCGATATACCTATAGTATTTTTGGAAGCAATAAAGTCCATTTTCAGGACCGCAAAACTAAATTTGTTTGTAAAGGTTTTTTGCAGATTTCTGAAAAACTGTGCAACTTAGAAAGATCGTTTTATTTTTGCTGTAAAGTTTACATAAACCTCTGTCAACTGTAATTAATTCAGATTTTCCCTTACTCAAACTTCGGAGATAAGGGGGGGGAATGGTGTTTTTTTTGACATTTTTCATCATAACTTGAAAACTAAGAAACTTAAAAAAATACAAAAATATATTTTAAAATGTACAAGTAAAGCCCTTTCATATGATACCCCACTCGACCTAGTAGCGACAATTTGAAATTTGGCCCCCCCTATTTTGGCCCCCTTTACATTAATAATCATACTTTTTTCAAAAAAATTTCATGTGCAATTAAGTTGGGCAACTATATTCTAAAACTATTCCAAATTTCAGCTTGATAGCGTAAGTGGTTGCTGAGATATAGAGGTGTGACAGACAGACGGACAGACAGAGCGGCACCATAAGGGTTCCTTTTTTTTACCATTTTGGTATCGGAACCCTAAAAACCAATACAGTGAGCTGCAAATAAAACGGGTCGGTCTATTATTTTCTGCAATACATTCCATACAACTATGGGGTCGAACTAAGCGTCAACAATATAAATTGTATTAATTCCTAGTTTATTATATCAGCCATTGAAAATAAGTATATTACTGTTTAGATAATCTTCATCTTGCTCGATCAGCCAACTAGTCTATAGACGGCGTATTTTTAAAGTAAGCGCAGCTGGTGCCATGATTTGCCTTATGCTTGTCCGACCTGGCCAATCTATCTATCTATATATATAAAAGAAGAAGGTGACTGACTGACTGACTGACTGAATGACATATCAACGCACAGCCCAAACCGCTGGGTCTAGAGATTCGAAATTTGGCACGTAGGTTCCTTATGAGGCCTAGGGGTGCACTAAGAAAGGGTTTTACAAAATTCCACCCCTAAGGGGGTAAAATAGGGGATGAAAGTTTGTATGAAAGTCCGTCAGTTTTGAAGTTAGGATCTTCAAAATTTGTATTTAAGCTGACGACTAAAAATAAATATTTACGTGTCTCAGGGTTTTTGAAAATTCGACACCCTTATGGGTGAAAAGGGGGATGAAGTTGAAAATTCTTTATTTTTAAAGTAAAATCTACATAATTTATTATTTAGGAATTAATGATGTAATTCTATGCAACGTTCATCACTGTTATTGAAATTCCACCCCAAATGCAACCCCTAAAAAAGGGAAATGGGGTAAAAAGTCTAAAAACCAATATGGGTATCGTTTACATGGTTTATCGGGTCGCTGATTACGAAAACTACAACAATTTTGAAATCCAACGTGGTGGACGTTAAATACCATCATTCCCTTGGGATGGGGTTGGGGTGCGCTAGGGTTGAAATGTGAATATGGGTGTCGTTTTCATGGTTTATCGGGTCGCTGATTACGAAATCTACAACAAGTTTGAAATCCAACGAGGTGGACGTGAAATACCATCATCCCCCTGGGGATGGAGTTGGGGTGCGATAGGTTTAAAATGTCTAAAAATCAATATGGGTGTCGTTTGTATGGTTTATCTGGTCGCTGCTTACGAAAGCTACAACAACTTTGAAATCCAACGTGGTGGACGTGAAATACCATCATCCCCTGGGGATGGGGTTGGGGTGCGATAGGTTTGAAATTTCTAAAAATAAATATGGGTGTCGTTTCTATGTTAGGGATAGCGGTTAAATTGGCGTAAGGGGTAGGGATAGGGGCAGGGATAGGGAGAGGTAGAGAGGTAGAGGTATAGGTAGAGTTAGAGAGGTAGAGAGGTAGACAGGTAGAGTGGTAGAGAAGTAGAGAGGTAGAGAGGTAGATAGAAAGTGAGAAAGAGAGGTAGAGAGGAAGAGAGGTAGAGGTACAGGTACAGGTACACGTAGTGGTAGAGGGAGAAGGATGGGAAGGAGGAGAGGGAGGGAGAGAGGGAGGGGGAGGAGGTGAGGGAGGGGGAGAGGGAGGGGCAGGAGGAGAGGGAGGAAGGGGAGGGGGAGAGACAGAGGGAGGGGGGGGGAGAGGAAGGGGGGAGAGGGAGAGAGAGGGAGAGGGTTTTAGTTTTTCCCAATTACTTCTGCGAATTGCGAAACTTTTTCAACTGTATTACCACGCCATAAAGTCCAAAAGTGTTTCTACTGATGTGCTGTTGAGTGTACAAATGCATCTTTTACGTAGGAATCAAGAAGGAAAAGCGTTCCGCAAATATGTTTCCGTCAAGTTCGAGTTCTGTTTTTGTATAAAATCCACGAGGACGAAGTCGCGGGTGACAGCTAGTATATATATAAAAGAAGAAGGTGACTGACTGACTGACTGACTGACATATCAACGCACAGCCCAAACCACTGGGTCTAGAGATTCCAAATTTGGCATGTAGGTTCCCTATGAGGCCTAGGGGTGCATTAAGAAAGGGTTTTACAAAATTCTACCCCTAAGGGGGTAAAATAGGGGATGAAAGTTTGTATGAAAGTCCGTCAGTTTTGAAGTTAGGATCTTCAAAATTTGTATTTAGGCTGACGACTAAAAATTAATATTTACGTGTCTCTTTTTGAAAAATCGACACCCTTAAGTTATTTAGGCATTGATGATGTAATTCTATGCAACGTTCATCATTGTTATTGAAATTCCACTACCACAAATTGAGTTGTGCGATAGGGTTGAAATGTGAATATGGGTGTCGTTTGTATGGTTTATCGGGTCGCTGATTAAGAAAACTACGACATTTTTAAAATCCAACGTGGTGGACGTGAAATACCATCATCCCCCTGGATATGGAGTTGGGGTGCGATAGGTTTGAAATGTCTAAAAATCAATATGGGTGTCGTTTGTATGGTTTATCGGGTCGCTGATTACGAAAGTTACAACAACTTCGAAATCCAACGTGGTGGACGTGAAATACCATCATCCCCTGGGGACGGGGTTGGGGTGCGATAGGTTTGAAATGTCTAAAAATAAACATGGGTGTCGTTTCTATGTTAGGGATAGCGGTTAAATTGGCGTTAGGGGTAGGGATAGGGGCAGGGATAGGGAGAGGTAGAGGTAGATGTAGAGGTAGAGAGGTAGAGAGGTAGAGAGGTAGAGAGGTAGAGAGGTAGAGAGGTAGAGAGGTAGAGAGGTAGAGAGGTAGAGAGGTAGAGAGGTAGAGAGGTAGAGAGGTAGAGAGGTAGAGAGGTAGAGAGGTAGAGAGGTAGAGAGGTAGAGAGGTAGAGAGGTAGAGAGGTAGAGAGGTAGAGAGGTAGAGAGGTAGAGAGGTAGAGAGGTAGAGAGGTAGAGAGGTAGAGAGGTAGAGAGGTAGAGAGGTAGAGAGGTAGAGAGGTAGAGAGGTAGAGAGGTAGAGTGGTAGTGAGGTAGTGAGGTAGAGAGGTAGAGAGGTAGAGGTAGAGAGGTAGAGAGGTAGAGAGGTAGAAAGGTAGAGAGGTAGAAAGGTAGAGAGGTAGAGAGGTAGAGAGTTAGAGAGGTAGAGATGTAGAGAGGTAGAGGGAGAGGGAGAAGGAGGGGAAGGAGGATAGGGAGGAGGAGGGGGGAGGGAGAGGGTGGGGGAGGTAGAGAGGTAGAGGTAGAGAGGTGAAGAGGTAAAGAGGTAGAGAGGTAGAGAGGTAGAGAGGTAGAGAGGTAGAGAGGTAGAGAGGTAGAGAGGTAGAGAGGTAGAGAGGTAGAGAGGTAGAGAGGTAGAGAGGTAGAGAGGTAGAGAGGTAGAGAGGTAGAGAGGTAGAGAGGTAGAGAGGTAGAGAGGTAGAGAGGTAGAGAGGTAGAGATGTAGTGAGGTAGAGATGTAGAGAGGTAGAAAGGTAGAGATGTAGAGAGGTAGAGAGGTAGAGACGTAGAGACGTAGAGAGGTAGAGAGGTAGAGAGGTTGAGAGGTAGAGAGGTTGAGAGGTAGAGAGGTAGAGAGGTAGAGAGGTAGAGAGGTAGAGAGGGAGAGAGGTAGAGAGGTAGAGATGTAGAGAGGTAGAGAGGTAGAGAGGTAGAGAGGTAGAGAGGTAGAGAGGTAGAGAGGTAGAGAGGTAGAGAGGTAGAGAGGTAGAGAGGTAGAGAGGTAGAGAGGTAGAGAGGTAGAGAGGTAGAGAGGTAGAGAGGTAGAGAGGTAGAGATGTAGAGAGGTAGAGGGAGAGGGAGAAGGAGGGGAAGGAGGAGAGGGAGGAAGAGAGGGAGGAGGAGGGGGAGGGAGAGGGTGGAGGAGGTAGAGAGGTAGAGGTAGAGAGGTAAAGAGGTAAAGAGGTAGAGAGGTAGAGAGGTAGAGAGGTAGAGAGGTAGAGAGGTAGAGAGGTAGAGAGGTACAGAGGTAGAGAGGTAGAGAGGTAGAGAGGTAGAGAGGTAGAGAGGTAGAGAGGTAGAGAGGTAGAGAGGTAGAGAGGTAGAGAGGTAGAGTGTACATACTCGTACGTATCTATAAGCAGGCAGCAGTTTGATAAATTACAAGGGCAAGAAGTGTTAATATTAGAAAAACACAGGGTGTAAAAAGACACCTACCGAAAACCGAGTTCATGGATCTAGACAAGAAACTAAACAACTTTCCCCAATTTCATCATAGGTCGAAACACGAAATTTTCTGACTTCCCATAGAAACTGCATCAGGTGATAGTGCATTTTGTATGAGTAAAAATCGCGTTTCGATGTGTGTTCGTTAGGGAAAGTTGAGTAGTTTTATGGTCTGAATTTCAGTTTTCTTGAGATGTCTTTACACCAAGGAGGTTTTAGTAGCAGCTCTTTCTGCTAAGGAGGGAGCCATAAGCGTATCACTTTCTTGCGAGGGACCTCCATACTAACATACATACATACATACATAACATCACGCCTTGTTCCCGTTGGGGTAGGCAGAGACCACAGTTCTCCACCTGCTACGATCTTGACATACTTCCCTTGCTTCCTGAACCTTCATCAATCCTTTCATACATGCTCGTCGGTTTAGGGTACTTTTAACCTGGCCTTTATTCAGAACGTCTTGAATTTGGTCCTGGTACGTTCGCCGAGGCCTTCCCCTTCCAACGTTTCCATTCACTCTCGCCTTGTGGATCTCTTTCGTCAATCTTCCTTCATTCATCCTCTCCACATGACCAAACCATCTTAGCATCCCTTTCTCAATTTTAGTAACTACGTCTTCTTTTACGCCACAACGTTCTCTTATCACACTGTTTCTAATCCTGTCACTCAATTTCACACCAATCATACTCCTCAACGCTCTCATTTCTACTGCATTAATTCTACTTTCATGCTTCTTCTGCCATACCCAGCTTTCACTGCCGTACATCAGTGTTGGTACCAAAACGCCTCTATGAACAGCCAGACGAGCCTTGTGAGACACCTTCTGACTCTTCATAAAAGCATGCAGAGCACCATTCACCATGTTTCCAGCATTCACTCTTCTTTCGATATCACTTTCGCACTTTCCATCTCTCGTAAACTTAGAACCCAGATACACAAACTCCTTCACTTGTTCGACTTGTTCATCATCTATTAATATAGTACACTCTGTCATACACTCTTCTCTTTCAAGTACCATTACTTTCGTCTTGCTTACATTTACTTTCATTCCTTTCCTATCAAAAGCCACATTCATCATTGTTACCATCTCCTGTAACTCGTCAGCAGATGACGCAAGTATAACTTGGTCATCAGCGTAGAGAAGACATTTAATGAGTAACTCATTCATTCTCAGTCCACACATACTCTCTTTCAGATCAGTCAAACAATTATCCATGAACAGGTTAAACAGCCAAGGTGACGCTACACATCCCTGCCTAACACCTTTTTCGATGCCAAACCATTCAGTGTACGCCCCGTTTATTCTGACGCAAGCACTGGAATCCTCATAGAGAGATTTCAGTGCTTGAATCAGATGACCGTTCACCCCATACATAGACAATGCCGACCACAATTCATTCCTCACCACTCGGTCATAGGCCTTTTCCAAATCCACGAACGCGCAGTAGACTTTTTGGTTTTTGGCCAAAAACTTTTCAGCTATGCACCGCAAGGAAAAGACCTGATCTGTACATCCCATTCCCTTTCTAAATCCCGCTTGTACATCCCATATTTTTTCGTCAGTATCTTTCATCACTCTTTCAATCAAAACCTTTGCATACAGTTTGCCGACGACACTGAGAAGACTTATCCCGCGGTAATTTTTGCAGTCCTGTTGTGACCCTTTTCCCTTGTACAGCGGCACAATCACAGCCTTGCACCAGTCACCTGGTACTCGGCCGTTCGTCCAACACAGGTTGAAAAGGCGGTACAGCTGACTAGCCACAATGCCTCGCCCAGCCTTCAACATTTCGACCGACACTCTATCATACCCACCTGCTTTACCTGATTTCATACTTTTCATTGCTTTCATGATCTCATCCATACTTATCTCACTTGCATTACTATCATATTCATTCTCATGCATTGAAATGGAATTTTATCAAAATCCTAAAAACGTAAAATTTTTATCTTTCTCTCTGAGAAATATGTGACATGGGACTAATTAATGCTACTACCACAGTTTTTATGGTGAAAACACTTACCATTCAGGAAAAAAACAGTGTTAAAAATCACACATAAAATGGCTATTACGGATTATTTACGCTTCCGTTCTTAGTATGATCAATTTACAAGTAACTTTCGCAAACAAAGTTTATACTAAAACATTAGATTTTTAAAGATTTCTTGATTTTTGTAAAACCATAGAGTAATATATACTGGCGTAGTAGAACTTAACTGAGTTTTTTGACCGACTGGTATAGGCGACAGTGAGACGCTTTACACTTCACTAGTTCATACAGAATATGTATATGGCGGACTCTATAGTTTTTTACTCTGAGATTTACACCCTGTATAATCTGTGTCTGCTATAAACAGCGCGTGCCATTTTTACAAATATTTAATTATTTTCAAAGGATGCCTTCGTCTACAGATAAAATAAATGGTACAGCAGCACTGCACTTACTTTCTCGCGATATACGAGAGTCATCATTCAACAGTGTCCCCGCCAGGAGTCGAACCCAGAACCTCCGGATCAAGAGCCAAATGCTCTAACTACTATGTTATAAAGGCTGCGGATAGTAATGTGTAAATAAGTACCAACTGCAAACTTAAGTTTGTAATTCCATACAAATAATATGAAAATACAAACTTACCTATACCTACTAGATTTATCATGAGTACATGCATATCTTATGCAATCAAAAACTAATTAAAAGTCACCTTCCTCCCTCTCCCTCTACCTGTACCTCTACCTGTACCTGTACCTCTACCCCTCTACCTCTCTACCTATCTACCTATCTACCTATCTACCTCTCTACCTCTCTACCTCTCTACCTCACTACCTCACTACCTCTCTACCTCTCTATCTCTCTACCTCTCTACTTCTCTACCCCTCTACCTCTCTACCCTTCTACCTCTCTACCTCTCTACTTCTCTACCTCTCTACCTCTCTACCTCTCTACCTATCTACCTCTCTACCTTTCTACGTCTCTACCTCTCTACTTCTCTACCTCTCTACCTCTCTACCTCACTACCTCTCTACCTCTACCTCTACCTCAAACCCTATCCCTGCCCCTATCCCTCCCCCTAACGCCAATTTAACCGCTATCCCTATCATACAAACGACACCCATATTGATTTTTAGACATTTCAACCTTATCCCACCTCGACCCCATCCCTAGGGGATGATAGTATTTCACGTCCACCACGTTGGATTTCAAAATTTTTGTAGTTTCCGTAATCAGCGACCCGTAAACCATACAAACGACACCCATATTGATTTTTAGACATTCCAACCCTATCACACCTCAACCCCATCCCCAGGGGATGATGATGTTTCACGTCCACCACGTTGGATTTCAAAATTGTTGTAGTTTTCATAATAAACCATACAAACGATACCCATATATTTTTTTAGACTTTTTTACCCCATTTCCCTTTTTTAGGGGTTGAATTTGGGGTGGAATTTCAATAACAGTGATGAACGTTGCATAGAATTACATCATTTATTCCTAAATAATAAATTATATGGATTTTACTTTAAAAATAAAAAATAAATTACTTCATCCCCCTTTTCACCCTTAACGGTGTCGAATTTTCAAAAACCCTGAGACTGGTAAATATTAATTTTTAGTCGTCAGCCTAAATACAAATTTTGAAGATCCTAACTTTAAAACTGACGGACTTTCATACAAACTTTCATCCCCTATTTTACTCCCTTAGGATTGGAATTTTGTAAAACCCTTTCTTAGTGCACCCCTAGGCCTCATAAGGAACCTACATGCCAAATTTGGAATCTCTAGACCCAGCGGTTTGGGCTTTGCGTTGATATGTCAGTCAGTCAGTCAGTCAGTCAGTCAGTCACCTTCTTCTTTTATATATATAGATTAATGTAATAAAGGGGGCCACAAATTGTCGCTACTAGGTCGAGTGGGGTATCATATGAAAGGGCTTTACTTGTACATTCTAAAATATATTTTTCTATTTTTTACGTCTCTTAATTTTCAAGTTATGATGAAAAATTACAAAAAAAATAATACTATTCCCCCCCTTATCTCCGAAGTTTGTGAAAGGAAAAATCTGAATTAATTACAGTTGACAGAAATGTATGTAAACATTACAGCAAAAATAAAACGATCTTTCTAAGTTGCACAGTTTTTTAGAAATCTGAAAATAACCTTTACAAACAAATTTAGTTTTGCAGTCCTAAAAATGGACTTTATTGCTTCCAAAAATACAAAAATTATATCGGAACCCTCGGTGCGCGAGTCCAACTCGCACTTGACCGTTTTTATTGTTTAAACATGCTTATTGTTTTATATTCTACTTATAGAATTATGTGGTTTAAAAAAAAAGCGGTACTTACATCCTGTATATCTTGCAAGATTTGCTTTCAGACAGACACCGCGACATGTGAAACTAAAAAAGTTACTTTTTGAACACGACCTGTTATAATAATAATATCAAAATTATCTTTATTTATTTATTATCTTTATAATCTTTATTTATTTATCAAAATATTTTTGAATAAATAAATCAATTAGTTGTGTCTAAGGACCCCTAAAATTGTGAACGCATCTTTTGTTTTTTTTGTGAACACAGTTTTTCATTTTGTTATGTTGGTATTCCCTCGACTTGTCATGGTAGTTCCAACAAAATTTGATAGATGTCGTTGCTGTAATGCCAACTTCCTGTTAAAAATGAAATCAGTTTTAAAATATTTACTTATATTACCCATTTGTTATAGTTATATTTAGGATATCTTACTGATTATTAATTTATAGTATTTTATTTTAAAATTTTGTTACGTCAGCTTCGAGATAACTTAGTTATTAATATTTTTTTGACAAGGAAGGAATTGCGGACCTTGGTCGGTCGCCATCACATACATCGCAGTTCAACCAACCAACCAAAGCAAAGCTTGTATTCTGTGGTGTTGGATTCGGATCGATGTTTGGGCCTTTATTGCGAAGAAGCATTCTTCAAGGCTCTGCATCAAGAACTTGGAATTGTCTTGCAAATTTCACTCAATTACTCTGGTGTAAGCTGAAATACTTACGGGAATTGAGGGTAAGTTTTAGTGACTAACTTTCTATATAAACGGGTCATAGGGCTCCGCAACTCTTTAGAAATCAACATGGCGTCAGCATGTAAATAACTTGACGGAATGACATTTACCTCATTGGAAACCAATTCTTCACATCAGCTTTCTGTTTTGTTAGCTGCATGTCTAATAAAGAAATGTATACTCCGTTCGTGTTAGACGCATTGCAGCTATTATTAGCTGGTGGCCAGTAGATTGGTTTTGGTAGAAAGGACAGCTTGTATCTGGGTAGTTATTATTTTGGTGGACAATGTTATGCTTAGCTCGAGTCATGTAAAACATTCTTGCTAGTCCTTCTCACATCAGTAACTTATACTTTGCATGCTTATCAATTATTTCCAATAGATAGCAGAACAGGTAGTACATATTTGGTACCATAATGTGACAGCAATACCTAGTTTTATTTTATTTCATTATCCATTTTTAGTACTTTCCATTTGAAAAAGTTATAAATTCATTACAAAATTTTGCTTATGAGAATTTAACACTGAAATCTAAAACATAACATTTTGAAACCCGAGTTTTATGGGCCTGGGACATGAGGCAATTTTCCCGGATTATCATACAAATTTTCATCATGATGGAAGTATTTTTCTGTGCCATGCTTATTATATCAGTGTCCTGAAATTGCATGTACTAATGACTTGTCTGTTTTTTGCATGTCAGTCGATATAAAATATTCTGTGGAACGACTTACTGCGTTTCTCTGATTTACCAAATATTAAAAGCATGCCGGCTTGTAGTTGATCTTATTTTGACCAATCTCAAATGGTCTTACATTTTTTATGTTTTTCAGCCAAAACTGCTCTGAAACGAGTTCTCTATTATGGTAAGTGAAGGTACTGGAGTACTTTCCTTCTGATTAACCATGCCGTAAATAATACTGTTACCATTTACTCATTGACTCTCAAAATCAAATAAAGTGAGGGTACCAAGCAAGTTATAGATTGCTGTAAGTGGTTTGATAGTAATTATTTTTGGTAAAAGCTCGGTTAAAGCATGTTGGTTTATTGAAAAGCTTATGCAGCGCATTTTGGCCCTTACACATGACAATATTCTTGAAGCTATGCATTTAAGCAAATTGTTGGTTCAATATATATTTTTTCTTTCTTCTCTGATGCTAGGACCATACATTTATATCAGTGTGAAGATGCTGTGTGTAATAGCAAATATTTTTCCATACTTATGTATTTAATGTCTAACACATAACATAATTACATGTCTTATCAATTTAAGTTTACTTCCTATTTTAATCTTTGCTACTAAAATTGAAACCTTTTCTTTTTTGAACATGCAGTTATTTTACTAATTACAAAACATGTTAGACAAGACAATTAGCTAGAACACACATCAACAGGGACATTGTTTTTATAATTCAATAAATATTGATTAAGCTCAATAATTTTTAACAAAGTTTCATTCTGGCATCCACCAGTATCATCCTATCTCATTGTTTGTCAACCAAGTGGACAATAAACTTGTCTCTTTTAAAGCTTGATAAACTGAATTCATTGATTTTTCCACATAATATTACAACTCAGATGTTTCAGTTCAAATAGCCTTAAAATTGGGTTAAAATACCATAAAGTACTTTAAATTTATGATAGTCATTCATGTTATAACAATTGATCAACTATAAATAATACATATATAAAATTATAAACATCATACATACAAAACATCCCTGCAATCTGTTTTCAAATTATTATTTTTTTAAATTGCTCTAATTAAACAGCCTCACACAGCATTCAACCATGCTCAACAGCACATTCATACAAATTAGTTAATTATTCCGCACATGTTGCTACACACTTGTATAACCTCGAATATGAAATGACATAGTGTTGTATCAAGATATCATATTTCATCCCACTTGAGACTTTTATGGCTCAAGTGTGTCAAAAACTTTAGAAGCTCTTAACCTTGCAAGCTTTCTAATTTAAATGACATTTTAATAACATTTATGGCATAAATACCAGATGTGCAGTTTTAAAATTAAACCACCATTAAAATCCATCACACTTATTTTTACTGAAGAAGAGTGCACTAGCCACTTTTGTTCTTCCTATAGTTTTTTCGCTCACATCGAGGTTGGTATGATAACATTTGCAAGTTACATTGCACCTTAATGTTTTGTTTAAATATAGATTTCATGTTTTGTTTTAATTATAGATTTAAAGAGAGATAAATGGTTGCTAAGACAAAAGTTGCTAGTGCGTAGGAAAAACAAACGTATATATATAGTTTTTGTTGTTTTCATTATTGGGTTGACCATTATGTCTGTAACGCATGTAGGCATTGGAGAAGCCAAGGTTTTATTCTTATTATCATGCAAATGTCCGCAGATGCCGCGAACTCGCAGGAAGCACTACGCGTCCCATTCCCGTTCCCGGTCGCGCTCGTACGAGGCCAAGCGGCGCCGACTCGACGACGGATCGCGGGAGGGGTCCCACAGGAAACGCAGCAGAAGCAGGGAAAGAGACAGGTAAGCTTCGTTTTCTTCATACTGTAAGTAACTTAAAAGGTAGGAATAACAATGCTGAAGAATATGAATCTGTCCACGAAAACAAAGTACATCTTTTCCCTAGCAACATAGGGTTTGAAGTAATAGAAAAAGATTACATCCCCTGAGAGTTACTCTATCAGCTGTTTATTTTCGTGGGCAGATCCTTCAGTTTGTTATACCTTATTTACGCCATTTTTTGTTCAACTGCAGCTAAAGATACCTAATATGGGCTTATGTCAGAAAGATACAAATCGTAAATCTTGCTGCAAATACGCTTTATGCGTCGTAATCAACTTGTCGCAATGTCGTGATTCTAGAATGTATTCGTGGGATTGTTGCTCCTAGCGACATCTGGCGCTCACAGTAACTATTGTGTGAATGCTGATAGTAGCAATGCCGTTACCAATCGCCATGAGTAGAGATAATAACACTACTTGCCGCAAGGTGGCGTTACAATGCGCATTCGTTACTTTTACTGAGTGAACTCTACACAAAAACTAGATACACACAGTCTCCCTTATGACCGCTTCTTCACAATTGTTGGGGAAAATACAGAGAACTAGTGCAGTTTTCAACTAAATTTGCTTTGGTACTAGTATTTTTTCATCAATTTCCTGATATTATAGGGATGATGCATGCAGTTATCTTTTCCTGGAGTCGCATACTTACCTACCGTTTTGTTATAATAATAATGCTCGTTTTGCAAATTATATCAAAACACCTTAATAAAGAAAAAAAACCGGCCAAGTGCGAGTCGGACTCGCGCGCCGAGGGAACCGATATACCTATAGTATTTTTGGAAGCAATAAAAGTTCATTTTCAGGACCGCAAAACTAAATTTATTTGTAAAGGTTTTTTGCAGATTTCTGAAAAACTGTGCAACTTAAAAAGATCGTTTTATTTTTGCTGTAAAGTTTACATAAACTTCTGTCAACTGTAATTAATTCAGATTTTTCCTTACTCAAACTTCGGAGAATGATATTATATGATATTATATATGATATATAACCTTAGAATGGTATTTTTTTTGTCATTTTTCATCATAACTTGAAAACTAAGAAACTTAAAAAAATACAAAAATATATTTTAAAATGTACAAGTAAAGCCCTTTTATATGATACCCCACTCGACCTAGTAACGACAATTTGAAATTTGGCCCCCCTATTTTGGCCCCCTTTACATTAATAATCATACTTTTTTCAAAAAATTTTCGTGTGCAATTAAGTTGGGCAACTATATTCTAAAACTATACCAAATTTCAGGTCGATAGCATCAGTGGTTGCTGAGATATAGAGGTGTGACAGACAGACGGACAGACGGAGCGGCACCATAAGGGTTCCTTTTTTTACCATTTTGGTATCGGAACCCTAAAAACAGGTGTTAAGCCATAAGGCTATAACGTTAAAACCACCGTCGTTGTTGTGTGATAGGATAGCTGGAAAGTAACGGGTTGCGGGCCCGTAGCTTACGGTACCCGGAGATTAGGGCCCGCGGGGCGCCAGTCGCCGCTCGGGAGTCGTGGTTGTGAGGCCGAGGCCGCGACCCCGCTCCCAGCTACCATGCGGCTACCTTTGCCAGCGTCTGCTGCCCCCTATATGCTCTTAGGTCACGTTACTGCACCTGTGAGATTGCTTAGACGCTTGTACTCGGTGCATTGCAGTCTCTAGAAGTCTCGGATTGTAATAGGTCTTTACCTATGAAATTGCCGAAATTTTCTTACAGATTAATGAGATCATAATTCCTATAATTCTAATGCTATTTTTTTTATTTGTCTTATATTTTAAAGTTGACTTCAGCGTTATCAATTTACGCATAAAATAAAGTTTTTATTTTTAGTTTGATATATAAAATTAATGATTCGAAAATTGTTCGTCTTAAATGTCGTCAGATTTCATCATTAGATTTGTTATATTTTTTTACAGATAATATTTTTCGAAAATTAAATTTAAGCTTCGATTAGCTTAATGTCTTCCCAATAATGTTTAAAAAAAATAAAAAAAATTGGATTTATAATTCCTAAGAAAAATGCAAAAATGTTAGTACTGAAAATTGAGTTTACCTTAAATTCGCCATACAAAACGGCAATTTCATAGGTAAAGACCTAATATACAGTCGAAATAATGTAGCTTTATTAGAATAACAGCAGAGTGGCAGCAAGACGGAGCGATGCGTAAGATATTAGAGCGACAGAGACAGGTATCGTTCCGTTCTGCTCTCACGCATAGCTCTGTCATGTCATACTAATCAAGGTTCATTATTTTACCTGTTGTTAGTGTGTCCATTTGCTTTCGTTATGATTTTTAGAAATCTGAAAAATATCGATTTTAGCACCCCTTACTGGCACAAAATGGCGAACAGTCCTGTTGGCCAAAAATTTTACCATTTTCTGTGACCAAACTATAGCTTGCTAACTATCATATTATCAGAGATTTGATTGACATGGTCATTGTTAGGTCCGTGTGGTGCCGGAAAAGAATAGCACCAACCCCTCCCTATCCGTGGATGTCTTAAGAGGCGACTAAGGGATTATAAACCAGGACGGGCAGTAGCGTCCTTCTGTGTACCGTACCACAAAAACCGCGGTCTATAGTGCCAGCTGCAACGCTAGCTAACAAGCGTGGACTAAGGTACTTCACCTCCAAAATTGTACCTTTGCTGGAATTCTGGAATGACTCCCTGTACTGCAGTGGGCGTTTAATGGGATGTTATGATGATTGTTGTTGTTTATTCTTTCTTAACTGTGATATAACTCATTCACGATTATGTATAAAGTTGTCCATGAATGTGAAATATCGAAGTCTTGAATCATACAATTCCACAAATGGTGACTTACGACAGCAGGAATATCTCCTAAATAAAAACAAAACGTGTTCGGCTTTTCTTATTTTATGTTGTTTTGAAGATAATCATCGGAATGACGCAACCAACCCTGTAACATAAGTTGAAATTACCTACTTAGCAAGTCAAATAAATTGGCGAATTTACTGAGCAATAAAAGTAGTATTGAATAAGTAATATCGAAGTGTCTGCCGCTTTTTGTTGGCGCTCGTCAAAAGTTGCCAATCAATTATTATGTATGAATAAAGTAGGCGGGTCTTGAACAAATTGGCAACGCAACATATAGTTGGCTGTCATTGAACGAGTCTGATTAACGCATCGGCCTTCACTGATCATCTCGTGGGAACACGGTGTTCTTATATTTTTTTTGTTTATTTTTATAATATAAACAGATAACTTAACCGAGTTGTATTTTCATTTTTAGTGTATAATTACCGCCTCTGTGGTCTAGTGGTTAATTCAGAAGGTGGCCATAGGAATTCCTAAACTAAATATGGTAGACCCATTGTGTTGGGGTTTATTAGATTTGTATTCCCAAGCACTTTGGTCTCGGATGATGATCAGGGTCCATGTGATTGAGCCGGACGGTGGCCAAAGGAACTTATAGAATAAACAAGGTAGACCCGTCGTGTTTGTGTTCGTTAGACTTGTATTCCCAAGCACTTTGGTCCCAGATGATAATCAGGGTCCAGATGATAAAGTCAGAAGGTGGCCAAAGAAACTCCTAAACTAAATTTGTGTTGGGGTGGGTTAGATTTGTATTCCTGAGCAATTTGGTCTCAGATGATGATCAGGGTCCAGATGATGGAGCCGGACGGTGGCCAAAGGAAATAAAGAATAAACAAGGTAGACCCGTGGTGTTTGTGTTCGTTAGACTTGTATTCCCAAGCACTTTGGTCCCAGATGATAATCAGGGTCCAGATGATTAAGTCAGAAGGTGGCCAAAGAAACTCCTAAACTAAATAAGATAGACCTGTTGGGATGGGTTAGATTTGTATTCCTGAGCAATTTGGTCTCAGATGATGATCAGGGTCCAGATGATGGAGCCGGACGGTGGCCAAAGGAAATAAAGAATAAACAAGGTAGACCCGTCGTGTTTGTGTTCGTTAGACTTAAATTCCCAAGCATTTTCGTCTCGGATAATGATCAGGGTCCAGATGATAAAGTCAGAAAGTGACCTTAGGAGCTCCTAAACTAAATAAGATAGTCCCATCGTGTTGGGGTTCGTTAGATTTTTATTTCCAAGCACTGGTCTCAGATGATGATCAGGGTACAGATGACGGAGTCGGACGGTGGCCATAAAATCTCCTAAACTAAACAAGAAAGACCCGTCGTGTTTAGTCTAATAGGATCGTGTAGAAAATCGGGATTATTTGGCGTTACATATTAGGATTGTGTTCTCTTCGTACACTTGTTTCCTAATCCTATTAGACCAATATGACTCGGAGCACCGGAAATTAAATTGATGTATGGGAGAGTTATGATGTCATCAATTTTTTGTATGGATATTTTTTTTACAGCATCCTATCATGTGGGGTATCAAATGAAAGGGCTTTATGAGCCGATTCTAAAAATAAAGCACATCTTAATATTCCAGTCACTAGTTTCCTAAAAATTTGAAAAATATGTCCAAAACAAACCAAGTTTGGGCTTTTCCTGGTAGAAAATGGCTGAATAATTTTTAGTAAACTATTCATGAAATGACTCATAATATCCTCATATCCAACGTCATGAAAGCATTAAGAACTATTTTTTTTAATAAGAAAGCTATTGGCTTTTTTAGTACTTTCTTTTGCTTTTTTTTTAATTTTTGGGAACCAGTTACTGAAATGTAAGATAAACTATATTTCTAGAATCAGCTTGAGGAGCCCTTTCATTGGATACCCATAATGATAGGTTTTTGTAGAAAAGAATATAAAATTCCGTACTAAAAGTCAAACAGGTTACTTCCCTTCTTTTTTTTTCTTTTTCTATCCTGTACTGTCCCACTGCCGAGCAAAGGCCTCCCCCTCGTCCCTCCAACCATGAGCGAATTCCCACCAATCGCGTCGGTACGAGTCTTATTAAAAAAAAACATAGTTCTGATTAACATATTGAAAAATGCTTTTAGGAAGTTGGAAATGAGGATATAAAGATTCATTTGATTTATATTTTTCAAAAGTTTGTTCAGCCATTTCCTACCAGGAAGAGGCCAAACTTGGTATGTTCTGAAAATATTTTTCAAGTTTTTAGGAAACTAGTGACTGAAATATAAAGATGTATTATATTTTTAGAATCGGCTCAAAGAGCCCTTTCATTAGGTACCCCACATGATAGGTTTCTGTAAAAAAAAAATCCATACAAAAAATTGACGTCATAACTCTCCCATACATCAATGGAATTTCCGGTGCTCCGAGTCATATTAGTCTAATAGGACTAAGAAACAAGTGTACGAAGTTACACAATTCTAATATGTAACGTCGCGAGATGACACGGTCCTCTAAGACTATGTTTGGGTTCGTCTGGTTTGGGTTAGCAAATACTCTGAAATTTCCAGGGTCCGAAGATGGAGCATTTAGGTAATTTAACGAAGGTTTAGTGAACGGTATGTGACCAAAATAATTTAGCCCTGCTTTCGGTGAGCACAGCTTTATGCAATGGATACACCATCAGTCCAGGCAGACTTTAGCAGTGACGGTATTCACATAATGTTATCAGTTAAGACAAAACTAAAAAGTTGGAAATAAAATATAAATATATATTTTTTTTAATAACAAGCTTTTATAAAATAAACATTACTAAAACAAAAAAAAAATAATTTAATGCAAGGGTAGTGCTGATAAATGTTAGTTATATAGATGAATATAATAAAACACATCGATCGAATTCATGCATAAAACTTTATAATACGAATATTATATGACATTAAACGATTTGAAATCTTGTAGCGCAAATAAAATAAATGGTACAGCAGCACTGCACTTACTTTCTCGCGATAGGCAATTAAAAAGTATCAACTGCAAACTTAAATTTGTAATGCTATACATATATGTAGTATGAAAATACAAACTTAATATACAGATCAATTCAGAATTTAAAGTGTCAAACATTGAGACAAACTAACAGTAAACTATTTCGGGAAAATTGCATACTTAAATTTTGGCAGAACTGGAACAGCCTTTATATGATTTTTTACAGATCAATGGATACTAACGTAAGATACTTTCATATAATTTCCCAACACATTTTTCTTAGGAAAAGTTGTTCAGTTTAGTCTACTGAGCTAGACCTTTCAGTTTTTAGTACACCCTGTATACTAGATTATTGCAATAAAAGTCTAATAGAATATCCAGTCAGGTAGATAACCAATTCAGCATCCAAATTGTAGAACATTAGAACAAGATCAATGAAACCAATTTTGAGTAAATCACATTTTCACATATTAGTAGTAAGGGAACACCCCTTATATGAACTTCCACAGACAAGTAGATACTGCCATAAGATACCTTGCATGGTGATTCTTGGTCATGCAAAGTTTCATCAAAATCTTTTGAGCCGTTTTTGAGGAAATTGCAATTTTGCATTTTAGTTGTATGACAGCTATTCTCAAAATGAGAGCCAGCAAAAACCTCTAAGAATCCTTCGATGGATTTACATAAAATCTTTAAATATAAAGTATGGTGTCAATCGGACTCTTCGTTTACCTTCAGGACCATTAAGTTGAATTCCCATTATGTTGAATTGTCCGAACGTTGGATTCCCATTAAGTTGAATCTCATTATGTTGAATCCCATTATGTTGAATTCTCTTAAAGTTGGATTGAGTGGAAATGTGTAGGCAGTGGCGAGAAATTTATGGGTGATGTGTAGGTGGATGGGGGCAATGTGTAGGTGGTGGAAGGCAATGTGTAGGTGGAGGAGGGGGGAGGAATTTAGCACAAAAAAAAATCGCCACCATGTTATTGGACCGGTTGTCTTCAAAATCGCTATCCTCAGATACCCGAATCCTCAGGTTCGAGTGGCCTCTCATATCGAATCAAATGTAAAAATTGGAAAAAATGGCCGCCATTTTGGTTTATTTTGTTTCTGCACCAATTGTCTTCAAAATCGATGTCTGAGGGTCCGAGAGGACCCCAATGACGAATCTACTGTCAGATTTGAAAAAAAATGGCCCCCATTTTGAATATTTTTGTTTACTTTTCTTTTTATTAGTTTAATCGATATTTAAGTCTGACTTCTCAAATTGAATCGAATGTAAAAATTAGGAAAAACGGCTGCCACCTTGATTTTTTTTTGTTCCTGGATCAATAGTCTTCGAAATCGATGTGAGGGTCCGAGAGGACTCCAATGACGAATCTGATGTCAGATTTGGAAAAAAATGGCCGCCAATTTGATCCTATCCTATATTATGCTATCCTATCGTATCTTATCTTATCGTATCTTCTTATCCTATCTAATCTTATCTTATCCTGTCTTGTCTTATCTTATCTTATCTAATCTTATCTTATCTTATCCTATCTTATCTTTTCCTATCTAATCTTATCCTACTTTTTAATTAGCGCGGCGGCCCCGACTATACGTAAAAGATACACGCGTCTGTTTCTCTCTATAAACTATCGAATAATCATTATCAGAAAATTCAACATAATGGGATTTCAACATAATAGGAATTCAACATAATGGGAATTCAACTTAATGGGAATCCAACGTTTGGAGAATTCAACATAATCGGAATTCAACTTAATGATCCTGAAGGTTCGTTTAGCCGCTAGGCCAAAGCGTGACGGACAGACCGACCGACCGACGGACGGACATTTTTGGGAGACTTGTTTTTTATGATGTATAAGTGAACACATTTTTGAGAAAATTAGAAAAACTTTATTTTTCACGAATACAATACCTTTCTCGCTCCGCCCGAAAGTAAAAAGAGGAACTGAAACTAAATAAACTTTATGCGCGCTACAGCTGTCATATAATATAATAATTTTTTATGCGTGATTTCGATCGATGTGTATTATTATATTCATCTATATAACTAACATTTATCAGCACCACCCTTGCATAAAATTATTTTTTCGTTTTAGTAAAAATTTTCTTATAAAAGCTTGTTTTTAAAAAGTTTTTTTTTTACGATTTTGATTCGAAACCCTAAAAACTTATTCGTACTGTAAATATAAAGCAAAAATTTATTTACTTTGTCGCAACAATATATTCAAGGTTTTTAAATGTCGAACGGAAAAGCGGTTTAAAACCCAATTGTAAATGACAATGTCTGTGGATAGAAGAGCACGCTAAGCGGCGACGGGTTGAGTGAGCCCAGCTCAGACCCGGGGTGGGCTGCAAACTCTTCTCCATTCGTGTTCTCTTGTAACGTCTTAATAAGAAAATTATTCCAGTTGAAGCCTTCTCTCTCTTTTGATTTCTTTATTCTTGTTACTGGGGTCTCTGCCTACCCCGATGGGAAAGAGGCGTGATGTTATGTATGTATGTTACTGGGGGTCTAATAGGGTCCTTTACCTAAAGCGAGGTTAAGTTATTTTTTCTTCTGATAACTTTGTAGAATAAAATAAAAGTTGCATATTAGGTCTTTACTTATGAAATTGCCGTTTTGTATGGCGAATTTTAGGTAAACTCAATTTTCAGTACTAACATTTTTACATTTTTCTTAGGAATTATAAATCCAATTTATTTGAATTAAGCTAACAGCAGCTTAAATTTAATTTTCGAAAAATATTATCTGTAAAAAAATATAACAAATCTAATGATGAAATCGGACGACAATTAAGACGAACAATTTTCGAACCTTTAATTTTATATATCAAACTAAAAATAAAAACTTTATTTTATGCGTAAATTGATAACCTTGAAGTCAACTTTCAAATACGAGACAAATGAAAAAAAATGCATTAGTATTATAGGAATTATGATCTCATTAATCTGTAAGAAAATTTTGGCAATTTCATAGGTAAAGACCTATTATTAAAGCTAATACTTCCTGAATGACCTTGAGACTGAATGATTTCGTAACCACTTTTTACATTAAATATGGCATTTATCTTCACAGAAAAAAACGTAGTAATAAACAAGATAATGAGATGTGATGTTGTCGAGATAGAACTTTAATGAGTATAACTGAAGAAAAAGTGTTCTCATTTCTGTCTCATTTTGTAATTTTTTCCCGTAACCATTTTACTACTTAATTTTTTATCAAAAATATATGAAAATTTACAATATTTTAACTTAAACAATACTGAATGGTGTGGTCATTTAACTTTTATGATATTTGTGAAATAACGTACTCAAAAAAAATCCTTTAATTTTTTTTGTGAATTTCGGCGTCACCGTTAGTCGTAACAGCCACGTTGCAAGGCACGCTTAGGTGAACGTTATCGACGTGTCAATGTGGTCTAAACAAGCTGTGTAACCAGTCGGCTTATTTTTGCTTGCTAGGGTTTGCAGGACTCGTTGCGGGCATTGCAAACGCGCGCAGGAATCCAGTTTTGCTGCCGTTGAATGCACACTGGTATTTTCCACCCAGCATTGTAAGCTTCGCTATGGCAGGCAGGCCCCACTCCGGACACGTTATATCCATTAAAATATGGGCAGTCGCTGGTCAATTTCTTTATTTCCTTCATTTTATTGACAAATTAAGTCGTAATTAAACTTTTAACATTTCGTCCTTAATTATTATTTAATAATTATGATTATTTTTTACCTTGAAAAGGTTTCTTGTTCTATTTCGGTAATCGTTAAAAGAACTAAAAGTATATATTGTCATGAAAATACGTGGAGGTTCCTTGTTTGATAACTATCACTGTATCTTTATTGTTTACGATAGACGTCACGTTTATACACTGTGTGATATATTGGGGTTATGCACAGCACACCACAGTAATACCTAGTGTGCAGCCTTATCTCTGTAATTTATTATGTCTTTCACTTTATTATTTGTTTTGTAGAAAATAAACTCAACAGCAAAGAAAACGGGTCGGTAGCTTTTCCGCCCTCTATTTTTATACATTGATGGGCTCAAAGTAATCGTCTATACCTTATCCAAATCGAATAAAAATACCAACCTGATTAGTCAGATCTTTAGATAAGATCCTTTTCAACAAATCTTTAGAAGATCATACCCGTATCCAAGAAAGTTAGTACATCACTTAGAAAAAAAAAACCGGCCAAGTGCGAGTCGGACTCGCGCCATAAGGGTTCCGTACCTATCTACCATATGATATACTAAAAGCTTTTGCTCAACTCCGCGACCATCCAACTTGACCCCCTTTTATAGAAAAGTTCTTGAAACGAGAGCTCACCTTAATTGGTTACTATTAGTTGTGAGAAAAATTTAAATATTTCATGATTTTAGACTTTTCCCTTTATTTGTACTGTAAGACCTAGCTTCTTGCCAAATTTCATAATTTTAGATCAACGGGAAGTACCCTGTAGGTTTTGCTTTTTTGCATAAATGTATGGAGATGAGGACAAAAAAAGCCATATCTTTTGATTGCGTCGTTGTAAAAAATTGAAATTTTCAGATCTTGTGTGGCTTATGGACCTTAATATTCGTTATCAATTTCAACCTGATACCTCTTCTCGTTCGTGAGAAAAAGGGTCTTGACAGACAGACAGACAGACGGACAACAAAGTGATCCTATAAGGGTTCTGTTTTTTATTTTGAGGTACGGAACCCTAAAAATGGGACTTTTCGTGAGATTTCTAACGGATTTTTCTAAACTTTTTTGATGTACCTATTTACAATGTTTTAAAAATTTGTTGAGAAGGTTCTTTTTATTCGATTTGGATAAAATATTGACGAATACTTTGAGCCCATAACTGTATGAAAATGTATGGTAGAGAAGCTACCGACCCGTTTTCTTTGCTTTTCAGTGTATTTCCATTGATTTATCGTCTTCCTTCTGTTCTTACAAATCATAATTTATGTGTCCTGAAGTGTTGGTCATCACTGTTGTCAGAGTATGCATTAGAAAATGTTGAGGTGTTGTTAATCATAACGCCTGGTCCAAAACTGAGACATCTACACATGTGCGTATATAGGTGTCCCAGATTTGGATCGTCAGACTTTATTCAGGTGGCGAGCTTTGGTCAAGTCACAAAATAACAAAAATATTCAGTGTCCTATAATTTTGATTTTCGATTCTAGGCTATTGCTGTCTTGTCCCACCACCTAAAAAAACTCGGTCGTATTCAGGGACAGTGTATAGTTTAACGAGCTAATAAAACGGAAAATGGTTTTCGCTTAGCTTCCTTAGCGGAGAATATCCAGCGCAATAATGCAAGTTCTATTGCAGTTATTGTGATGAACGCATTTGAACAAGGGGCAGTGACCTCCACGTATGGACGCAAGGGGTTTAACAGGCCATTTACTTAATAAATTTAGCTCAGTGCATTATAAATTGATAGTTGGCACAAAGGGCCGTCGACAGTAATTGCAGGCTGTCGGTAATGGCAGGACGTGTTGTGGAAATAATTTCTTTAAGAGCACGTCGTCGCACTGACTCAAGGATACGGTACAGCTAATGCCCATGCAACTGTAATTTGTTATTATCCACACTTACAAGCATACGTGGTGAATGTAATCACAGGCATTGAGTAAGCTTCATAATTTGTTCTCACTAAAACAGTAATGTACGCTACAATAAGCTTTTATTTTTTTTCGTAAGGATTTTGTGTCAAGGACCTCTGAAAGGTCGCTTACTAAAACGGCAATCTTTAGTTATCTGTGAGGACGCAAACCGTATTTTGGTTTTCCACTAATAGCAATCACGTCATTCATTTTAAGTTATAATAATGTAAGCAGTTTCAACGAAAACGGTACCTTTGGTTTTTATGTCATTGTCAAAGAAATGAAACAGTTTGAAGCGGCATTATTTACAAACGACCTGACCGTATTCTTGTTGGTTTATTCGGAAGCTCAAAATCGCTTTGTTTTGTCACAAAATTGCAGACTATTACGGTGACGATGGGGCTTTAGCTAGTTGCGTAGTAATTGTCGCAACTCGGTGTTTCATACAGAACCAGGTGACAAATGGTGGCGCGTCGGGTAGAGCGCGGGGTGGGGGCGAGAGGTTGTTCTTGACACAGTAAAACTAGAAGTGCAGTAGGTGCAGCTGCGGCCCACGCCGAGCTTTTTGCAAACGGATAATAGCTAGGTGCAACCAGTTCTTAGAGCTTTGTACCAATGTGCTCAACTACCTATAGAGTCAGATGATATTAGCGTTTATCTAGCTAGATGTTTTAAATAATCCTCTGGTTGTAGATTTTTCATAATTTTCTTATAAGTCTGAATGAACTATAATTTCAAACGAAAATGTTGCAAGTTCAGTTTTTAAAAGCTTTGATCGGGATAATCCGTGATATACCTACCGTGTCGTTCCCGATATTAAAATTATAAAATAGGGCCTCCCTTTCTATTTAGATTGTTGTAAGCCCGGCTAAAAAGACCATGCACCCCTTATCTTAAGAATGTCGCACCTAGAAGGCGATAATAGGAATGGGCTTTTACACCTGTCATTATTCTGAGCACAATACATATCTAAACTCAACACAATTATGGCTTACACAAGTACAAGTAAGGCTCTTCTCAAGCTCAACCCGAAAGGAAAACGAGCGTGTATATATGTTATGCATTGATGATAAAGGTCTCAAAGATTCGTGCTAAAATTTCAATAAGCAAAGATAGTTTTCTCCGATGTGTCGTTGCACGGCGAGATTTATCTGACGTGATCCGCACAGATCTCGGTAAGAAACGCTTTCCATGTCGCGAGGCGGAACGCTCGCGCCGACCAGCGCGATTTATGCGCCGTATCGCGTGGCCGCTGCCCGCCAACGCCCCCGCCAATTCGATACAATCCGATCGTCGATTTATGCAAGCCTGGTTGCCCATTCCTTTCCCGTATACTCACTCCGTCCATAGAGCAAACTTAATGCCTTTCGCGTCGCAACGCGCGAACTTAGACCGTGCTACAAAAGTTTAAGGCCTTGCCTTGTGTGAACAAAGCTTAGATGTATACGGAAATACTTGGTGATGAGATGATCATCATGACTAACTCTTTCTAACATACAATAATAACGTCATGATATTTTGTTCGTGTTGTTAGGATGGTTTATGAGTTGCCATTAAATTTTGTCACCAGTACAAGGCGATGATTATAGAAAATGATTTCCTTCTCCCGCGCTAAGCTACCGTCGGATTACGATGACAAGGTTGTGTTCATATCCTGACAATAGAAGGAACAATGCCCGAGCCCTGGCCTCGCCGCCGTCTCGGGGCTCAGACTCAGGGTCTCCTCCAACACGCGCCGACGTCTTCGCTTCTTATTACACTTTGTACTTCATTAGTTTCCCTGCATTATCTGTCCATTAATTTGTCTCTGATGAATAAATAGCTATCCATTGCCGAAATGTTTTCAAGGCAATCTGACAAAGGAATTACATATCACTCACAATGGGGCGGTCATTAATTGTTTTCTTTTTAATCATGTCGTGAAAAGATCTGAATAAACCTGTTTAAGTGATCATAGCAATGCACATGATACAGTCTGTTTCAAAAAGCGTTTGTGGCCGGTTGGTCTTAAGAATAATTTTCCTTGGTCAGAATCTGAATTTCCTGTTATGTCGATTGACTGACTGAGTGACTAGTCACCGTTACAGATTTTATACAATAAATGGAATTTGAAGTTATTTCCGAGGGAGTACGAGGTACACCAACACTTGATTCACCTGTTTGACGGTTTGACAATAGATGCCGAATCTCGCGATGAACTTTGATGAACCTTTTTGAGAAAGAAGTGATATTACCAGCATCGAAATCTTTTTATGATCACTGGTTATTTATTTAGGCGGTATCGTTATCTTTCTTGCAAGTGAGTATTTAAATATTTTTATATGAAATTGATCCCATCCCAATTAAAGTCGGTGAATGTATATGTTACCGTTAATGTGCGGGAATCGGGTAATCTGCAGATTAACTAGGTAATATAAATTTGGCTGAGTCCGTTAAAATGTGAAAAATTGCTGAAATTGAAAGGTAATATGCAAATGAGGTACTCTTACGACATCAACAGTTTGCGCGATAAATTTTAATAGTATCACCCAGAAGCCAGACCAAAAATTAAAAAAATAAGCAAAACGTGGGACGGCATTCAAATTTACCCACATTCGTTCAGGTAAGGTTATACAAGGTTATACAAGGTTATTCCGAGATATAAGGGTCCACTATACGTTAATGTGCAGATTAACTAGGTAAAGTGCGAAGTTTGGCTAAACTAAGTAAAATTTCGTACTTTTCGTACGTCAGGTATAAATTGTGGTCGGCATTGTCTATGTATGGGGTGAACGGTCATCTGATTCAAGCACTGAAATCCCTCTATGAGGATTCCAGTGCTTGCGTCAGAATAAACGGGGCGTACACTGAATGGTTTAGCATCGAAAAAGGTGTTAGGCAGGGATGTGTAGCGTCACCTTGGCTGTTTAACCTATTCATGGATAATTGTTTGACTGATCTGAAAGAGAGTATGTGTGGACTGAGAATGAATGAGTTACTCATCAAATGTCTTCTCTACGCTGATGACCAAGTTATACTTGCGTCATCTGCTGACGAGTTACAGGAGATGGGTAACAATGATGAATGTGGCTTTTGATAGGAAAGGAATGAAAGTTAATGTAAGCAAGACGAAAGTAATGGTACTTGAAAGAGAAGAGTGTATGACAGAGTGTACTATATTAATAGGTGGTGAACAAGTCAAACAAGTGAAGGAGTTTGTGTATCTGGGTTCTAAGTTTACGAGAGATGGAAAGTGTGAAAGTGATATCGAAAGAAGAGTGAATGCTGGAAACATGGTGAATGGTGCTCTGCATGCTTTTATGAAGAGTCAGAAGGTGTCTCACAAGGCTCGTCTGGCTGTTCATGGAGGCGTTTAGGTACCAACACTGATGTACGGCAGTGAAAGCTGGGTATGGCAGAAAAAGCATGAAAGTAGAATTAATGCAGTAGAAATGAGAGCGTTGAGGAGTATGATTGGTGTGAAATTGAGTGACAGGATTAGAAATAGTGTGATAAGAGAACGCTGTGGCGTAAAAGAAGACGTAGTGACTAAAATTGAGAAAGGGGTGCTAAGATGGTTTGGTCATGTAGAGAGGATGAATGAAGGAAGATTGACGAAAGAGATTGAATGGAAACGTTAGAACGGGAAGGCCTCGGCGAACGTACCAGGACCAAATTCAGGACGTTCTGAATAAAGGCCAGGTTAAAAACCGACGAGCATGTATGAAAGGATTGATGAGGGTTCAGGAAGCAAGGGAAGTATGTCAAGATCGTAGCAGGTGGAGAACTGTGGTCTCTGCCTACACCGACGGGAACAAGGCGTGATGTTATGTATGTATGTATGTAGGTAATCTAGATAACCTAGTTAATGTGCACATTAACCTATTCCGCAGTTTAACGATAACATACACATACTGTACAATTAAGCCATGGTAATGGTAAATATGTGACGTTCCCTGAAGCGCTTGTAGCAACGTAACGTACAGACGTATTTACAAATCGCGAACAATGGTCGATTGTCACGTTATCCGTGGAAATTGTCCGCTTTATCGACGTGACACTTGAAGCCCAATTCCAACGGTTTGGAGAAAATTGCACTAGAGGGCGATTATCTCGCGTTTCGGTGACATAATTACTTAAGGGGCTACCTCCGGTCCACTAGCGCCTCCATCAGATAAAAAAATATTTCTCGCTAAATACAAAACTTATTAAAAATCCGGAAAGACAGATTGAAGTTAAGGTACATTTGTTTATTTTAAAACTATTAACTATTAAAAGTTCACTGTAGTTACAGATACAAAAACTGCTAAAATGGCCGTTTTTCGCACTTTTTGTATCTGTTACTACAGTGTATTATATTTTTCTGAATTGACAGATTCTGAATAAACTAGGATACCTTTACTTCAATCTGTCTTTACGGATTTTCGATAACTTTTGTATTTAGTGAGTAATATTTTTTTAACTGATGAGGGCGCTAGTGGACGGGAGGTAGCCTCTTAATGCTTGGTCTTTTTTCCGATTTCATGTAACCTCTGGCGGATTTCTCATTTTGCATAGTAGGTATCTGACCGTTACGTTCACCACATCAACTGGATACTAACTTATTTAGTAGTAAATACAAAAAGTACTACGAAGTGAAAAAGTCTCGTTACCATTTTTTACTTCATCCTCTGTAAGAGGAACAACATAAAGTGTGTTTAATTTGCGAGTACGTTCGTTCATGCGTTTCCTGTTCAGATAAATGTACCCCAACTTGAGACATGTAGCTTTGCTGAGTAAAGTTATAATATAGCAAATACAAGTTGTACGAATGCAGAAAGTGCTGTTTGACGCGATATCTGGCCGTGCCGGTTGTCGGGGAGCCGTTAGTCGTGCTTAGGTGCGGACAGGAGCGCTGGTGCGGGATCGATTAGCGAACCGGTCCCGCAGTACGTTGACTCCCGACTCCTGCCTGCGCCCGGGCCGTTCGCCCACGGCCGCCAATTGTGCTCGCCTGCACTTCCCTTCCCGCTCCCCTCGACCCCAAACCGCATGCTGGCGACACTGCCTGTCTAGCTTTTGTTACCTTAACAAACCGGAATATGAGCTGGTCTCCTTACAAAGTCCATCTACCTGTAGGGTGTAAGGGACCGTTTACTGAAAACTGACCGGCCATGCTCATTCTGCGAAACAGAACAAGTTTACCAAAGAAGCATTTTTCGGAAAATGAAAAAAAAATAGATCCGATTGGATCCAGTTTGTATGGAGAGGGCAACATTTTTGTTTCTTTGGGAAAGTTGTTTTGTTTTGTTGACTGAGTAGGTATGCCCTTTCATTTACACCCTTTATAATATAATAATAGGTCTTTACCTATGAAATTTCCGTTTTGAATGGCGAAATCAAATCAAATCAAAATCGTTTATTCATTGTTGGATATTAAAATCTCTTAATGACGTCAGCTAAACTACATCGCTTCACAAACAATGTGGCGCCATTGTGGGAAAAAAAAGAAGCGACAATAAAAAACCCAATTTAGGTAAACGAACGAATTTAGGTAGGCGAATTTTAGGTAAACTAAATTTTCAGTACTAACATTTTTTTATTTTTCTTAGAAATAATAAATCCAATTTATTATATTTTTAAAGCATTATTGGGAAGACATTAAGCTAACCGAAGCATAAATTTAATTTTAGAAAAATATTATCTGTAAAAAAATATAACAAATCTAATGATGAAATCGGACGACATTTAAGACGAACAATTTTCGAACCTTTAATTTTATATATCAAAAAACTAAAAATAAAAACATTTTATTTGTTTGTTTGTTTATTATGTTGCAAGCATATACATAGTAAACTTATAACTAAGGAACATTTGTACATGCGCCCTGTAAGGGCATAGCAAGATAAGTAGATAACTTATAAAATTACATTTCTTAATGTCTATAACAATCTATGTAATTGTAAACATAAACATTATTTCTAAATTTACGATCAATTTAAAACATCGGACATAAACTCTTCTGCGTAAATTATGCGTAAATTGATAAGCTTGAAGTCAACTTTCAAATATAAGACAAATGAAAAAAAATGCATTAGAATTTTAGGAATTATGATCTCATTAATCTCTAAGAAAATTTCGGCAATTTTATAGGTAAAGACCTATTAATAATAAAATCATTTATTTCAGGCCAGTGACCCATGAAAATTTAAGAAAATGTCAAAATTCAAATTTAAATACAACAATTAAGTTATATAATTAAATTTGAAATTATCATGCAAATTTCAAATATTACCTATGCTAAAATAAAACTAACAACTCATTTAATGAAAGGGGATGCAGTGGCATGCAGCTGCAACCACCTTCGCATCATCGGTGAATCCCACCACATCATATAAGGCAAACACAGTCGCTCTTGAATTGCAACTTCGAGTAGGTGTCAATGCGAATTGGACAAATTGTTGTACTCGTACCCCTGTCCTGGGCAAGATTGTCTTGTGTATCTCATATTAGTACCTATGCACATTATTGTTAACACTTCAAGTTTCACTTCGATGTCTCCGCGGATGACGGGTTCTGCCAGTATCTCGTCTTAACTACGTGTAATTGCGGGCAGGTGCGCCTGCGCAATTATAGGAAAACTCAAGTTTTTTTCTCAACCGGTCCCATTTCAACAGCACACATTAGAAACGGGGAAACTTTCATTCTGAACCTACAGGTGACGGAGAAGGTGGAGTAACTTTCTATCTATACAGTTTCCGTATTCTGTTATTAGATGGGGAGAGGCATTTTTCACATAGCTGATCCGACCCGACGGTTAAGATTATCGTCCTCATTTTAGCTGGCTATCACTATGTTTTAGACCAGTGTATGAAGGTATATTGGACCCAAGGGTCAAGAGGTGGGCGTTCATATTATCTTGAGCGATAAAAGGCAAAACAGGATGCAGCTCGACCAATAAAATACTTCATTCCGAATTGATACGGTGATATATGTGCAGTCGGTGCATTCTTGAGAAGAGTAAACAGCAGCGGTCCTAATTAAACATGATAAAGCTGTCTCGTGTCCTGGCAAGGGTCGCGGGGTGTGGGGTGCTGAGGGGAGGAGGGTGGGAGCGGGCATTAACCCCGCGTGGGTCGGGGGTCAGCGGGCGACATGCGTTGATTAGCGCAATGCGCCTGCGACGCTGTAACTACCTACGCACTTGTCACTGTCTTATATACTATTTAAACTTTCTTCACAAATATGCTTGAATACTTATTACCTACCTGCTAGTTAAGTGTAGGTACTAAAGAAGCGCAGACCTTCTCAATTATAAACGCCTTCAGTTATTAATATGTTACTGAGGCAATATAAAATGAATTGTTGAGGAGGTTGCTTGGGTAATTTTCGTTAGACAATATGGCAGAAATTGCAGCTCGAAGGTCGGCAAGGCAATATCTGGGAAGTGGTCGCGGAAGCTGTAAATTTCGGTTTCCGCCCTGTCCAACCAAACTCGCGCCTTAATAAATACGCGCGGCGTCTTTGCATAAAATGTCCTCCGATTGTTTATTTTTGCTTTTACTGCCTGCCGGTGTGGTCCGGTTAATATTTCGTCATTTTCTTTGTGGAGAAGGAGCTATTGTTGAAGTAAAGGCTTAAGGGCTCCCGCACACGACCGAGAATCGGTGGCCGATTTTTTGTCGGCATCCCGCTCTGACGTGTTATCACCTGGATCTTCCGTCCTTGTCCTGGGCGATAATCGGCCACCGATTCTCGGTCGTGTGCGGGAGCCCTTACGAGGACATTGCGCTACTCAGGGCCGCGTTGCAAAGGTTTCCTTGTGGCTTGATATTTTATACTAATACCCCAAGATAATTAGATTTTGGCCTAGACAAAAATCGGAACCAAGATTTTCTTTTTGTGGTTTATGAAGTCTTGGAAGTAAATGCATAATTACTTAAAATTAAGCATATCACCAAATGGGACAAGGCGGCAGATTAAAAAAACCCTATTATATAAATAGTTACTGTGGCAAAAATGCCAACTAAACGAAATGTTTTCTGGGCTCGTTCAATGATACAACTTTTAGTATTTTACAAACTAATTAAGCACCTAAGTTCTTAGGTAAAGCCTAAAATTAAAAAAATCCCACTAAAAGTTTTATTTCTTTTTGTCTGCTCGGGCAAAATACATAACTATCTCGTGACTTTTTGTACTTCAAAATTTGGTTGTACTTGATCAAACAGTCATAAAAGTGAACACAATATGTTAAAGCTTTACAGTGGTATAATTATTGAGGGATTTCTCTTTGGCCAAAATAGTTAACTGAATGAAAAGTGTTTGATTATACTCTAAAACTGTACTTACTTTGATTACTTTGAAAATTAAACATTTCAGGCAATAGCGTATCTTTTAATATAAAAATTACATTATGTAGCGCTTTATATCGACCCTAAAGAAGTTGAAATAAAGTTCATAATTGACATTAACACAGTACACGGCTCGTGATTGCACGGTACGGCAACGTCGCATTGCTTCGCTGTTTTTTTCGGTACGCGCTTCGGAATTTAAAGTTAAACATGAAAGATGAAAATTTACATCGGTTGTAGTAAGCTGCAAATACTTTTGATCTTCTGATCTAAATCTAAATATATAAAACAGAATGCCCTGACCGACTGACTGACTGACTGACTGATTCATCAACGCCGAGCCGTAACCGATAAAACTACAGATGTGAAATTTTGTAAGTAGTTTTTTTGTACGTCAAGACTACACATAAAGAGAGGATTTTCTGAAATTCATCCTCTGAGGGGTTGGAAAATGGGGTGGAAGTTTGTATGAATATTCTACAGGTTTGACATGAGACTCAAAATAATCGTGGATTTGATCTAATGAAAGGGAAAAACCGGCCAAGTGCGAGTCGGACTCACGCACCGAGGGTTCCGTAGCACCACATGATATAAATTGTATTAGTTGAAATGTCAGTAACTTACTGTGGTCAATTTTTGAAGTGAAAACTTCTTCAGTGGCGCTTGGCACTTTTTCAAATGGGGAAAAAATTATTAACTCGCATCAGAAGTCGCGTCAGATCTCGGATGAAGTATAGAAATGGATTTGAAAATAAGCATACCAAGTTAGAGCAGGCTCAATATATATAAAAGTTCTAAAGTGTGATAAAGATCAAAACATCTTTTTTATCTGTGTCGCGTCAGATCTCGGATGAAGTATAGAAATTGATTTGCAAATAATCATACCAAGTTAGAGCAGGCTCAATATATACAAAACTTCTAGTGTGATAAAGACCAAAACATCTTTTTTGTCTTTGTCATAGCAGGCCTGTCTGTGAAATAGGCAGCTTTTTCCAAGATCAAAGGAGTGCGACTCCTGTAAACTTGTTTACTATTATATATTCTGTGGTCATAGTCTCGGCTTTTTTTGTTGTGCACAACGTGATATGTGCACGACCGACTTGACGTACTGGTTTTGATCGTTATTTAATAGCGAATCCTAAATATATGAGATCTACATTTCGGATGACAGCTGTCAAACTAAAAATCGCTATAACTAGAAAACTACTGACCCTAGACTACTCGTGTGCTGAGACAAATGATAGGTCTCGATGAGATCTTTATTTTGGATGACAGCTGTCAAACTAAAAATCGCTATAACTCGAAAACTACTGACCCTAGACTACTCGTGTGCTGAGACAAATGATAGGTCTCGATGAGATCTACATTTCGGATGACATCTGTCAAACTAAAAAACCCCATAACTTGGAAACTACTGACTCTACAATACTCATGTGCTGAGACAAATGATAGGTCTCGATGAGATCTACATTTCGGATGACAGCTGTCAAACTAAAAAAAAACCATAACTTGGAAACTACTGACTCTAGTATACTCGTGTGCTGAGTCAAATGATAGGTCTTGATGAGATCTACATTTCGGATGACAGCTGTCAAAGTAAAAATCGCTATAACTTGAAAACTACTGACCCTAGACAACTCATGTACTAAGACAAATGATAGGTCTCGATGAGATCTACATTTTGGATGACCGCTGTCAAACTGAAAAACCCCATAACTTCGAAACTACTGAGTCTAGAGTACTTGTGTGCTGAGTCAAATGATAGGTCTCGATGAGATCTACATTTTGGATTACAGCTGTCAAAGTAAAAATCGCTATAACTCGAAAACTACTGACCCTAGACTACTCGTGTGCTGAGACAAATGATAGATCTCGATGAGATCTTCATTCCGGATGACAATTGTCAAACTAAAAATCGCTATACCTCGAAAACTACTGACCCTAGACTACTCGTGTGCTGGTCTCGATGAGATATACATTTTGGATGCCAGCTGTCAAAGTAAAAATCGCTATAACTTGAAAACTACTGACCCTAGACTACTCATGTGCTGAGACAAATGATAGGTCTCGATGAGATCTACATCTCGGATGACAGCTGTCAAACTAAAAAACCCCATAACTTGGAAACTACTGACTCTAGTATACTCGTGTGCTGAGTCAAATGATAGGTCTTGGTGAGATCTACATTTCGGATGACAGCTGTCAAAGTAAAAATCGCTATAACTTGAAAACTACTGACCCTAGACTACTCATGTACTGAGACAATTTTTAGGTCTCGATGAAGAAGTACACGAGCAATGACGCGATTGACCCTTACAAAAACATCATATTCAAAAATTCTAGTTTTCACTTCTGCTGGCACTCTCGGAGTGCAACTGGTCCTTTTTTGAGTCCGACTCGCACTTGATCAGTTTTTATATTTTATAGCTTATGCAGCATGAGATACAGCCCACTGACAGACAGTCAGACAGACGTCGTAGGCATATTAGTATGATCCCGTTTTTCACCCTATGTGTAGGGAACCATAAAGTCTGAAATAATTAAAGTTTACAACCTTTCTCACAACCAATTAACGCTAGCTGGCTTTCACTTCAAGTAAATTCTTATTAAAGAGGAGTCAAGATCGGGGGATCAAGAGCAAAAGCTTAGCACGCTAGTCCG
Organism: Athrips mouffetella; assembly: GCA_947532105.1. Lineage (NCBI taxonomy): Eukaryota > Metazoa > Arthropoda > Insecta > Lepidoptera > Gelechiidae > Athrips > Athrips mouffetella. The sequence goes on along the minus strand of OX383964.1, from coordinate 21,543,972 downwards.
ACTCGCACTTGCCCGGTTTTTTGTAACAATGTATCCCACAATGATATTTTCTCCTTTCAATGGACTGTTTGAAGTGTTGTTGTTTGTACAAGCAGGCAGCCAGACACTTGCAGCCCACTCTAGCTACTTGGACTACTACTACTACTAGTAAATTGACGGTTTCGATTTATGTCCAGCCAATTAAAAATTACAGCTTCAGGACTCGGCCTATAAAACCACAAACAATAACTGACTGGCATATTTTATATTGATACCTAATTTAAAGATTAAATATTTATATTGAGTATAAAATGGTTGATGATCCTTTTAAGGGGTGACAAATGGAACTGAGCAACATTGCCAAAGATAGGTAAGTAAAGAGTACAAAAATAATGAGACTTTTTATAAAATCCCTGAATCACTTACGATTTTGTGTGAGGCCAAATAACTTTTAGTATTTTTCTTACACTGCGTGTAGTCGTATACGCTTTGTTGGCGGTTGGGTCTCGAAACAGTGTCAACGAAAGTTTTGTTGACAATATGATTTTGTGCCGCGAGAGGATAATGCGGACCGGTATCATTAATCTAATTCGAGTTGCTAGACGTACGCAATGAATCAGTGTGAGTCAATCGAGAAAGTAAACCAGTAAGCATTGTTCCAGTGGATGCGCGGTACTGTGTGCGTGGGCGCAGGCAGCGGCGCGAAATAAAGCAGCTCTCTATTCATTACTCATCGTTATTGCTATCACCTTTTTGGGAGACGAAAGCGAGTGGAGGCTTGTTTAACCTAAGTTCATTATAGATGCTTAATTATTTATAAAAGATAAAAGGGGACGTTTTTGTGCTTTCACATTGGTTTGCACACATGAGTGGTTTTTGGGAGCGTGAAACGGTTTACGCTTGACCAGATACTTGCTGAGCGTACTTAGTGGTTGATAGTAAATGGGAAAAAAATTTTTTGGTAAGAAACTAGATACTTTAGAGCTACAATAGTTCAGTGCAACAGTCTCTGCTCGAGTTTATAAAATGTTGCACTGAATTTTGAATAACATTTTGATTAAGCTTCAGTCGAACTGTGTAAAAACTTATTACCTCTTGTCTGTACCACACAACTTAACTTTACTTAACAACTTAACTTAAAGACAAATAATCGGTTTATCAAGTTTTCTTATATCAGATGCGAAATATCTTTTTTACTTTACTAGCCCGGAAAGGTTTGCTTTATCGGTCGAAATCTGCGTGAAAAACGGTTTTTTCTCTAGCCGGTAAAGAGTTTTTGAGATTTAAACATGATGGTGACCTATCATGGAAACACTGTAGTATGGCAAACCGATTTTAACTTTAATTCTTCTAAATAATTATTCAGAAATATTGAAAAATAATGTATAGCTACGACCCGGCCACACCAAAATTCCCTTGTTTATAGAACTAGACCTATATTAATTGCTAAGCACCCCCGGATATCCGCAGAGAAGTAGCAAGTTCTATAGAAAAAACTAAGTGTGACTCAGATCCCCGGCACCCTATGCACCACCATGTCTCGGTACCTCAGAGACTCGAAAGTCGACGAAGCTTTATGAAGGTCGTGCGTCCAACAAATGACGAAGCCTCCAAAATCCGTGCTAGCCTCTGGCAGGAGAGATGCCCCACTGCATCAATTATCCTGGTATCTGAGCAATTGCCCCCTGGACACCATCTTCCCTGGCCGACTTGGAAGTCATTAAACAGACTCCGGACCTAAGTCGGTCGGAGTAACGAAAACATGTGCAAGTGGGGCTTTGGTGCGGATCCTGCTTGTCCGTGTGGCTTCTCTCCGCAAACGATGGCACACCTTTTGACCTGCCCTGCGTGCCCGTCTACCTGCTCGCGCGAAGACCTTTACAATGCCACCGATAATGCTGTCTGTATGGCGGAGTTTTGGTCCAATACAATATAAATCTCGCCAGAATCGACTCGAAAGAAAAATTGCTAACCTGATCTAGAAAGAAAGGAATTTTTGAAAGCCTTAAACAGCATAGACAATGGCAAATCAGCAGGTGATGACCAAATTTATATATAGAGGATTAAATACTAAAATTGACATCCTCTTGTACGAGGGCCACACCGTGCTTCAAGGTGGGTCTCTAATTATTTAAACTACTTTTTTTTATTTTTATTTAATGGACGCAGTAACTAAATGCCGACGCTACGTGGTTAAGTGAGGCCCAAGGCTCAAGCAATTGAGCTTTAAGTTTAGGCTGTGTATTAACGTGCCACCAAATTTGAGTAAATTTTTACCAAATACGAGGGCCACACCGAAATGATCGGGAATAGAAAAAAGTACAAAAATAATACAACAATATTTACTTTCATTGTTTTTCGAAGTATTCTCCGTGACAATCGATGCACTTTTGCATTCTATCAAACCAATTATTATAACAGTAATTCCAGTCTGAAGTGGATATAGTCGAAACGGCCGATTTGTAAGTTTCGACTGCCTCTTCTGGGCCTTGAAATCGTTGACCACGTAGCATATCTTTAATTCTTGGGAATGTAAAATAATCAATCAAATAAAAATCAAATAAAAAAAAAATCAAATAAACGCGATCGTTTTGCGAGCGGTATGTGAGCTCGCATTATCCTGGTGAAGAATGATGCGACGATTCGGATTAATTTTACGAAGCTCTCTTATGACTTCCGGCAAACAAACTATTGTGTACCAATCAGCAGTAACCGTTCTGCGTTCTTGTAAAGGAATCGTAGCCACATGACCAGTTTTCGATACAAACGAAGCGACCATTTTTTTTCGACACGCTACGAGAGCGGACAACTTTTGTTGGCTTGACCTCGCCTTCGAAGACCCAAACAGCCGATTGATGTTTTCTTTCGGGCTCATATGAATAAATCCACGATTCATCACCAGAGACGATATTGTAAACTGCATTTGAGCTCCCTCTATTGAACCGTTGCAGAGTAGACCGACACCAATTAACACGAGCCGACTTTTGTTCCTCGGTCAAACGATGGGGCACCCAGCGGGAAACTAACTTCTTGACACCCAGTTCATCATGTAAAATAGTTTGAATCGCTGTCATACCAATGCTGAGAGAAGCCCGAATCTGCTCGTATGTCACATGTCTATCTTCTTTTATTAATTGGCGCACAGCATCGATGTTATCTTGTGTTACCGCTGTTTTTGGTCGACCAGTAGAAGGAACTGTCGTGAGAGAGGAACGTCCACGACGAAACTCAGAATACCAACGATATATAGTCGTTTTACTGGGTGCTTCAAGTTCATAAACAAAAACAAGATCGGCGAGACATTGTTCTTGAGATAAACCTCGACGAAAGTTGTGAAAAATTATGTCACGGAAATGTTCCCGCGTAAGCTCCATTTTCCCCACTGACTTGTCAAATTCAAATGGATACTACTCTTTTCTTTTTTACTTTTTTAAAATTCAAAAATGGAATTGTGTTTGAAATAATACTACATGTCATAAACCAAAAAGGTTTTAATCTAATTTATTCCTGAGTATTCTATTCCCGATCTTTTCGGTTTGGCCCTCGTAGAAGAAATATTTAAGCTAACTCAAGAAATGTACAAAGCAGTTCACATACCAGAAGATTTCAAAATGTTCACCCTTCCAAATAAGCAGATTACTCTGAAATTTGTGGAACGTAGGACTTTGTCTTTTTTCTCAAGCATCAAAGATTCTTCTTAAAATTATATAAAATAGAATAAGACCTATAGCTGACACTGAAACTACTGATCTGCTTCGAGATAGTCTTCAACCTCGAACCAGATCAGTACTGTTTCATACAAATCAAAGGAACACGAGAAGCTATTTTAGCTTTACGACTAATTGTGGATATATACTTATTTTGCTTTTATAGACTTAGAAAAAGCCTTTGATAAGGTTCAGTGAAAGAAAATGATGAATATTTTGAAAGAAGTAGACCTAGATTACAAACAAGGATAGGAGGATCATATACCAAATTTACAGATTCAGATTATTTATTCAATGTAGATTCTTTACAGAATACTTATTGAATGTCATGCAGAATACAATTCAAATAGAGCGAGTCTACGCCGTTTCGGATCGTGCAAACAAAGAACAAGAAACGAAAATAGGATTTGGAGAGGGTATTAGCACGGCAGAGATAAGGCAAGGAGTAAGGCAGGGATGTCCACTTTCACCTTTGATATTTAATATTGTTATCGAATGCGCGATACGGAAAGTAAATGCTTCAGAAAAAGACGTAATCAAAATGAATGGTGTCAACATTCAGTTCATATATAAATAAAATAATACGGTTCGCAGTCGATATAGCGGCACTAAGCGAAAACTCTTGTTGAAGAAATGTATAGAACATTTCAGGAATTTGGATTAACAATCAACGCTAAGAAATGAAGACATTGATGTCCTACATCAAACAGACCAATTAGGTTAGGAAGTAAAAAGCTTTAGATATTTAGGTAGCTTGATCAGATCACAGACGATTCCAGATGTACCTACACACCCGAGGTTATTTCCAGAATAGTAATGGCAAAGACAGCTTTCAATAATAAAAAAAACATCTTTTCAAGGCAAACATTTTAAAATTAGCTCGGAAACGATTGATCAAGGTCTTTATTGCGCTCTATGGCTGTGAAACGTGCATCCTAACGCTAAGAGATAGAGAAAGGTTAGAAGCATTCGAGATGTGGCATTGGAGGAGGATGGAGAAAATCAGCTGGACAGAAAAGAAAACTTGAAGAAGTGTTAAACATGGTTAAAGAAAGAAGAAGCATAAGCAGAATACAATTAAAAATAGACGAGGGAATGTGTTGGTTGTTAAAAACCATCATAGAGGAAAAGGTTGAGGGAATAAGAGGTATAAGACCCAGACGACGTTGCTACATGGACCAGATCATGGACGAATAATAAAGAAGGACTGTCAATCCCCTTATAGAAATCGTATTCCAGAGAGGCATAAAACTAGATGGCGCTAATAAACAGCCTGAGAAGTTATTACGATTTATCGAGTATTCCCCTTAAAAAACATACCAAATTTCAATGTTAGCACTTCTTTATATTGAAACTATGTTGAAATTTTGAATGTTTTTTTAGCAGAAAACTCGGGTAATTCATAATTACTGTTCAGGTTATTTGAAAGCGCCATCTAGTTTTAATGAGTTTTATGCTTATCCGGGGTACGTTTTCTAGTATGGGGATTGCCAGTCTTGTTATTATTCGTCCATGACCAGATTAAGGAAAAGTCCAATTTCGTGTCGTATCAGAAAGTCAAAGAAATTGCAGAAGATAGGGAGGCGCGGAAGATACTCCACCGACAAGAGCTATTTTAAATAAGAAGAAGATTCTTCATAAATAATTAAGTTGGAAATACCAGATAGAACTTTGTAAATAATGTTATATCATTTGTAGTTTTAAAACACAGCTGTAACTCTAATAGACAGGCACAGTATGATAAAATTTAAACATAATAATAACTCGAAGACAAGGGTGTTTACTTTTACTAATATACACAAAAAGTAATAATAACGTGATTGTTCATTGTGGAACGCAGACGAGGTTGTAGAAAGTACAGGCGCGTGCAAAAACGATAATTGCTACAACGCTACAGTATTGTTTACACTAAACCTCCAGAGGCTACTCGACTACTCTGAACCCAGTATGAACCATTTCCAATATACAAGGTGTTAGGTAAATAACGCAAAACCTCTCGGGTGGTAGCTCTGGACATGAAACTGAACAACTTTTGTTCTATGACTTTTCGAAATTCGCAAAAAAAAATTTTTGCTTCTGCATACAAATCGACCAGCTGACCGAGCCAATTTATATGAAAAAGCAAAAAAAAAAAATTTTGGAATTTACAAAAGTCTTAGAACAAAAGTTGTTCAGTTTCATGTCCAGAGTTACCACCCGAGAGGTTTTGCGTTATTTACCTAGCACCCTGTATTTCTAATTGAATTTTTTGTGCTTCTTAGAAAATATCTCTATCTCCGCTGCTGCTATTTTAGGTATTGTCATAATATGTTATGGTACATTGAAAGATATCAAGATAAACTTGGCGGCTGTGACGATCGATAGGTCGATTTGGCCACTGACTTGATATTGAACTAGAATAACACCCACACGATTGAAAAAAAATTCCGTGTATTAATTCTACAAAAGTATAAATCACCTCTCCGTACAAATAATACGACCTCTAATAACTTATGCTAATGTGTTGCTAAGTTACCTCTATGCCTATTACAAAACTTTGTCGTTTCAATGTAGAGCCTCCTTTTTTTGATCAAAATGATTGATTTTCAATCCAAATTAGGCGAGTTTAAATTGACAGCTCTCATTCTCACGCCGCGCTGGCTAGTTTTTCTGGCACTATAAATTATTTGACCTTGTATTTTAGTTTATGTTTGAATTTTATTACTTGGCGAAAAGATAACAGAATAGCTTAGAAAAACTTAAACTTTCATTAAGTGATATAAATAAAATATTTTGGAATTATAATTCAAGCTTTCTCCGTCGGAGCTGTAAACCGTAACATCTTTACTTTCACTGTTACAATGTCAATCATATTCTGAAACACTTCATAATTAGGATTAATTAGTTAACTTCGTAGTGACGGAGCGTAGGCAGGCAACTATTTTATTTAACTTTTCTAAACATGAACTTATATCCCGGCGACTGCTGTGGGCGGTTAGTGAAAGCCACTTTATATCTGCTTATTATATTCCTTTATATTTACTTTCCATTTCATGGAATCCATACTATTATAAACCTTTGTGACACCGATCTATGTCTTATGCTTGCTTTGAAAAATTTTGGTACATATTATAAATATCGAATTAGAAGAGATGTCCCAACAATCTGTAGGTATAATCGATCAAAGTACACGAAAAATATGGATATGATTTGTGACAGTGTTAACGGTCGAGCCAATTTTTTAAAATATTGTATGAAAATAGACTCGATAAATATCTTCATTGTATTCATATGAGAGTTAATCGAATGTGCCGAATCTGTGCGCCCGCGCATGCTAGTTAAATAGTATCAAACTCCGTTATGCATTAATGTTTCGTGGAAGCTACATATTGTTGTATTGTTTAGCAATTTGCGTAGGCTGCTCTCAGTATACGGGTCAAAGAGACACACTTTGGTAATTAATTTGTTTCATTGTGCCTAAGTAAATCGGGCACGTGCTATATACACTCACTACGATTGTGTGGTTGTAAAGAGATACAAAACACTTAGGTATTTGCGCGACATAAAGACCAGTGTAATGAGTCCACGGGTATTGTATGTAATACGATCTTAACAGATGTAGGGAACTAGAGCAGCCGCAGACCTAGACCGGTACTGTTATTTTCGGTCCTGACTCATCAGCACAAATGATCACGTTGACCCAAAAAAACTCTCAAGAACAATTTTCCGTAACACTTGTCTACAATTGCTGCTATTTGTTCACCTTGGGAACACCTCAAATAAGTTTAGTTACAATCCAATAAAAAGATGCTATCTCCCTGCTTTGATGTGTCGCGTCGTGTCGTTACTATTTCAAGGTAGCTAACCCAAAAGTGTTTATCTAAGTCATCACGTTAACCTGGTTGGCTTGCACGTGCATCTGCCAGCGGTGCGATATCAAGTGTTGCAGGAAGTTGAGTGAAACTTCGACACGTTTTGAATCATAGACGCCCTTTGTTAGTGAACAATTGCATCTGTGATGCGCGCATAGTAGCAATGACATTGACCGTCACTGCCCTTTTAAGTATTGAAGAAACCACTGTACTTTTCAATTGAAACCTATATTATTAGCATAGTAATATGATGTTTTATTGATAATTAATTCAACACGATGTATTTAACTTATACATGGTGAATTTATTTGCTTTGCTTACTAAATAAAGGTTGACTTGGCTAGATTATGCAAATAAAGTCACTTATTTCCTTTTAAGACATAAATAGTCGTTGGTGCACTTAAGTTATTTTACATGGACATGGTTGAGCCCGGGTCACGTCTACGGAAGTAGATATTTCTTACGAACAAATTTCATGAAAAAAGTCCTTATTCCTTCTAAAAACCCTTCCCATCTCCTGTCGTACCAACTATATTAAAGGGAGGGAAGGCAAATAAGTAAACAAGGTATCCGTTGTTCGGTCTGGCAATGCATCGGCCTCCCACGCATTGTTCAGAAATCGATGGAGGCGTCGCACTAAAACACTGCAAATGATCTTTTGGTAATTCCTTCGTTCACGGAAGTGTTTAAATTGCTTCTTGTTAATCGATTCAGTCCAGCATTATTTGAATCAACGACAAATTAATGTTTTTCTATCAATTAGGACACTGTTGAAGTGATTACTCTTTAATCTCAAGTATCGTATTAATTTCGGGAGAAAGTAAAACCTAACATTAAGTTTTGTGCCTGAGAGCAGTCTTTCACTTTCTAGCAATTTGTCCTACCTGACTGACGACACAGTTAACAGTTTGTTGCTCCCGCGACCAAAAGACGTCCCTTATTAATTACATCAATTTCTCAGTTGTTACCTTGTTTCTCGTATTTAACTCGCGTGGGTGACATTTCTTCTGCATTGATGATCAGTTTACGCAATCAGATATTCACATCTGGCGTAAACCGTGAACACTTTTGTTTTCATCGGCCGTGCTTCGCTGCCGTCCCGTTTTCGTGACCTTGATTGTTGGCCGTCGTTTGTCATACTCAACGACATGATTTCCCTTTTATCAAAAGAAATATGACCAAGCGAAAGTCACCTTATCTCATAATGGATATGCAGTATTTATGACGAACGATTTAATGCATGACGTGTCAGAAAATGAACGTCAATTGTTTAACCTTCTTCTTGACAAATACTTGCTTCCGCATTTCTTGTTAATTCTTAGTCTGAGTCAGCGCTGCCAACCCAGGTGCTAACCATGGAAGAAAATTTCACATTGATATCCACTTCATTAATGTGTAAGGGTTGTATTGATAAATCGTCCTCAAGTATGAGATTACTCTCAAGATGTACTTTACACATACACATTATACACCTTGAGCGCAATCTCAGACTCGAGAGGGATTTATCAATAGTGCCCTAAGAATGTTTCTGATAAGATCTTTCGGTCATTCTACTAATTCAAATGGTCATTTTCATTAGAATATGCTCTGTATTTATCTTCGTATTATTAGGTTATTCTACTTCGGTTATATTTTAAAAAAATCGGCCAAGTGCGAACCGGATTCGTGCAATAAGGATTCCGTTCTTCAAGCACCCCTCTTGATTATGAATGTACTTGCCATGGAAGCTCACCTTAAACTGGTTATAATAAGTTGAAGAAAAAGAAAAAAAAGAAAATAATAAATAATGTTCGACTTTTTCCTTTACCTATGCTATAAGACCTAACTTTGATACAAAATTGCATGATTTTAGATCTACGGGAAGTACCCTATAGCATGGACGAACAATAAGAAGGACTGACCATCCCCTTTTTAGAAATCGTAACCCGGAAAATTTTAAAACTAGATGGCGCTAATATCCGGACTAATTATATAATAATTAGTCCGGGAAGTTATTATGATTTATCGATTATTCTGCTAAAAAAATAAACATAATTTCAATGTTAGCGTTTCTTTACATTGAAACTATGTTGAAATTTTGAATGTTTTTATGGCAGAATACTCGGTAGACCATAATTAATTTCCAGATTATTTGAAAGCGCCATCTAGTTTCCATGAGTTTTATGCCTTTCCGGGTTACGTTTTCTAGTATGGGATTGTCTAATTATTATTATTCGTCCATGCCTATAGGTTTAAGTTCGGTTCATTAATATATGGCGATAGGGACATGAAGTGACCATATCCTTTGATCTCGTGGACTTAAAAGCTTGAAATTTTCGCATCCTCAATGGTCGATAGACCTTCATATATAATTTTAAACTTGAACCTGTTTCCGTTCGTGAGGAAACTGGTCTTGAAAGACAGACCCACCGACAGTCAGACGGACAGCAAAGTAACTCAAAGGGGGTTTCTCCTTATTTTTCCTATTGGGTTACGGAACCTTAAAAACTCGTACGACCACCCACGCGTAAATGGTTTTTACATTGCAATACAATTGCCATCTCCTTTCTAATCGCGCGTCATAAGTGTGACGGCGACCCCGAATACAAATTATTGGAACAAGCAATTTGGTGTATGAAGGATGGCAAGCGGGTAAGTGGTGACACCTACGCGCCTCTTCGGCGAATCCAACTGTATACGCTGCTGTACTGACAGTTTTAGTCCTATTGAAATTAGTGGTCGCCACATTGGAATACTAACGCTCAAAGTGGTGGGCAGACCTGATTTCCCAGTTTTATTTCCGAACCCAAATTATAAAAATTACTTTTAGCTATAAGGTTACCTGTAGTTTATGTGCAAAGTGGGAAATTGCGACTGCGAAGCCAATTTAGAAGCAGGTTAGTAGTGCTTTCACAAAGCTCCTCTCAATCAAAGGGTTTACCGATATAGATTCCGTGAGTGACTTACTGATGGAACATCTTCGTTGTTGTTGTTTTTTAACATCTCAAAGCATGAAGCACGTTGTTTTGTTGTCTGGAACGAAGGCTCTGCCGGCGTGAGTCACAAACATGTACAAGATCTTTGTTGTGCTTCCGAGAACCTCATCGGGCACGTCTTTTGTGGGAAAGGTTTTTATTTAATGCAGGTCGACGGACTGATTTCTCCTGTCCTGGTTACGAGGCTAAAAAAATAATTAAATACCTTGTTAAATTTTATGCCTGCTGCCTTAGATTAAACGATCTCTTTCGTGTTACTCAGTTCGTAGAAGTAACGTTTTTGTAAAGTTAATTTGCTGCAGAGTTATTTATTGAATCGAAATCTAATGAGCGAATTCAGCTTTGAATTCTTCGGATATCCAGTAGCACAAACAGCAATGAGGCACGCAACGTGCCGGCGAAAATTTCTTTCTCGCGCGTACTGCTTCCAAAAACGCAACACGGTGATAATTGGGCAAATTGAGCACTAGTTATTACAGAATACGTACATAGACCGATGACGAAGCAATATCGAGTAATGTCCTGTATACAGTTATTAATGTTTGACGGATTTTGACCTCAATGATTAATGAACACCGTTACTTTAAACGCGGTTATTATTGCGTTATATTTTGAAACAACTACTAAACATCACTTGCTTTACCATACAGGTGTGTACCGCTGCTACCCAGAATTGAAAGAACTAGCTCGGGTATTTTTGATGTGATCCATTATTTTAGTTGTTATAGTTAATTTACAAGTCTCAACTGTATAAAGTAATTCTTTTAAAAATCCTTGTTTACTTTGGTGCCAATAATTAGGCATACTTGTCAGAAGGCGAGGAATCCTAGGGCTCAAGGAAGTCCATTTATGGGCGCTATTTTGATAAATTGTCCAGATTACATTAGACCCGTGGCCGTAAGATCAGGTTTCCGTGGGAGCACCTTTTACGGCAGTGGATTATTTTGCAGCATTGACCATTGCTAGAATCACAACACAACTTGAAAACGTTCTGCTCATACAGATTAGGTTCCTTGTTTTTTTTTGTTTCGGCTCAAAGCCGATCATCTTAATTCTTTAATAGCTGTATAAGCTCACCGTCCTTTCCTTTTATAGCTGTAGGAAGTATTTTCTATTGTCAAAACCGGTGCGTGACGAGAACGTACTTGCTCCTCACCGAGAGCTTGATGATGCGGAAGTGAGCGCTCTGTCTGTTTGATCTAATATGGTTTATGGAGCGACTTTTATCTCTATAGAAGATACAAGCTTGACCTTAATTGGCAATCAAGTTAATTTCCTAAATTGAAAATCTCAGATTGGCAGGTCAATATGCACTTAGCACTGACCGATTTTTCTTTCGTTGGCCTCTGTTAGACAGCGGCGGCCTAGTCAACCATTTGGGTCATTGGACCTTGCTGTTTGTTGGCTATTCGCCGCAAGCATCGCTTTTTTGCAGCCATTTACGTTCCACGAATATGATCATCTGTCAGTCGCCTACGTTCATCGGTCGAGACTTTGAAAAGTATGTGCCTTCAATTTACCATGTTTTCCTTTACTCATTTGTAACGGATTGCTTTTGATTGAGGGTTTGTACAGACTCGCCGTGTAGGATGTGCGAATTGAGTGCCTAACGGTAACTTAGGGAAATTGGCGATGAGCTGATTCATATTTATTGCGCAAGTTGTTCTCGTTTAATCATTATTATTGACCTCATTTTAGTGGTTCTATTGTTGACCCAGTAGATAGAGTACCTACAGAATACGTTTGAAGTATAAGGAAACATTTTTACGTCCGCCGTACTTAGGTAATGCTTAAAAAAAAAACCAGCCAAGTGCGTGCCGGGCCACGCGCAGTATAGCGTTCCGTAGTTTTTTTTACGATTTTACTATTGCAAAGCAGGTTTTGATTTCATAACGTTTATAACATAGGCTATTTTTTGCCTATAAATTGCCGAAATTTTCTTACAGATTAATGAGATCATAATTCCTATAATTCTAATGCTATTTTTCATTTGTCTTAAATTTGAAAGTTGACTTCAAGGTTATCAATTTACGCATAAAATATAGTTTATATTTTTAGTTTTTGATATATAAAATTAAAGGTTCGAAAATTGTTTGTCTTATATGTCGTCCGATTTCATCATTAGATTTGTTATATTTTTTTACAGATAATATTTTTCGAAAATTAAATTTAAGCTTCTGTTAGCTTAATGTCTTCCCAATAATGCTTAAAAAAATGGATTTTTGCCTAAGAAAAATGCAAAAATCTTGGGTTGAAAATTGAGTTTACCTAAAATTCGCCATACAAAACGGCAATTTCATAGGTAAGGACCTATTATTTCTAGTTTTTCGGCAATAGCTCATTACCCTGTGCAGTAGTGTGCAGCCTTCCCAGCTGTGATAATTTTCCTTTTCATTTCATCACGTATACACTACTAATGTGAATTTGTCACATTTCCAATAACAACCGTTAAAGCCGGCAGGGGGATACACACTCGACTCTAACAAAAAATTGCGTTTTCAAGCTTAATGTTTCGCAAACGGATCCCTAAATCGAGAAATGATCTTTGCAGGCTCACATTATTTTTAAAAGACCTATCCAACGACACTATGGGGCAGACATATGGCGCCACATTGTTTGTGAAGCGATGTAGTTTAGCTGACGTCATTAAGAGATTTTAATATCCAACAATAAATAAACGATTTTGACTTTGGGAGGGTTACGGAGGGTTAGGGAGGTACCATAAAAAATATTTTTCATTATTTTATTTTACCACAAATGTACATCCGTATCCGTAGGTATATCCGTACTAAATTTCAGCTTTCTAGTACGAAGGGTCTCTGAGCTAAGCCGCGGACAGACTGACGGGTATGTACATGACGAAACTATAAGGGTTCCTTTTTGACTACGGAACCCTAAAAAGTTGAAATAATTTTTGTTCAATCAAGACTTAATAATTTTATAATAGTAGCATCTGGTTTATTTCCGCTGCAAATAGGTCAAGCCGATGATGTAACGTAGCTTTGAGGTCCATACGAGCGTATGATCGTTGGCAGTGACATATTGCTGCATAAGCCAGTTTAGCCCATGTTTTCTTACATAATACGTAATAAACTTCGGATTTGATAATTGTAAGGTATATTAAAGAAACATCCATCTCAAGCTATCGCTCGTCTCTGCTTTAAGCAAATTTATTATAGTAGGTGTAAAAAAAATGTGAGCACTATTTTAGCGTGTTCAGACCGTAAAACTGAACAGAGAAAGATAAGTCGAAATACGAAAAAAGGTTTCAACTTTCAACAACAAGGAGACTGCGCCAGTTTGATCGCGCATTTTGTATGGACGATTTTCTTTTTTTATTTCGTCCAATGTTACTAGCGAAAGTTGTATAGTTTTATGGTATGGTAAAATAGTGCTTACAACTGTTTTACACCCGATATAGATGGCCTGTGTGGCGGGGGTTGTTAGTACAACTGACTCTTGCGCTGAAGGTTTCTATCTCGTGAACCATGAAAGTTTGTTAACTGCCTCCGTGGTCTTGATCCGGAGGGGTTCTAGATTCGAAACCCGACGGAGACATTATCGTTTAATCAATGTAGATTCATTACAGAACACTTCAACGTCATACCGTGCAAAATATAATAAAAATAGAGCGGATGGGGCGAGCGAATAGAGGTTTCGTTCGGATCGTGCAATGGCAGCGTAAAAGAAACTTCAGGAAACCACTGCAGCAATGTCAAATAGGAATGACTGTGTGATTGTCCCAATTTGGTTAGGTTAAGGAGTGATCACACCTAGCTGAATTCAATGACTAATTCGGCATACATTGCTGGGAGGCTTGGTTATGCTAATTGCAATATCCTTACTTCAACAAGCAATGTATGCCGAATTAGTCTTTGAATTCAGCTAGGTGTGATCACTCCTTTAGGTTAGGACATTGCGAGATGAATCGCCTGACTGAAAAGTAAGTTTTCACTTCTCATGCTCTGAAAGTGCGTATTTGTGCAGGATATAGGCTGCACAAATTCGAATTTTATGCACTAGGGCAAAAAAGTAATTACGGTGGTGTACGCCCTGCGCGCGGGCCTGCTGCACCCCCCCCATGCGTCAAAATATTCTTCACTAAAGCAGAACAACTCATTCTTCAGTTACATTTAGAGAGTACTTTTACGTTTTATCTCCTCACAATCAAAGTGAAAAGCAGAGTTTATAACTCGTCCACAAAACCATTTTATCCTAGACATTACTATCAGCCCTCGCCTTCGGCTCGGGCTGCTAAAAGTCTCGGAGAAATGGTTCGTTTTGTGCACTTGTTGTAAAATCTACTATGATTCCTGTTGAGTGCTTCGGAATTTAAGTTAGCCGTTTGTCCCGGCTACTATCTACGGAAACAGTCGTCGAATGTGACATGCAGAGTTTGCAGAGGCCATTGGCGACTCTACAATTCTGACCCTAGGGACATGTTGATGATGAAGGTTCCGGATTCGATTCCCGTTCAGGTCTGATATCGGAATTATAAGTTTGGCTTCAGCTGATTTACTTGACATTTGCTGAATTGCAATTCAGCAGCAGTCATAAATTATAAAACAAGGAGAATTATAAAAAACTTAACAACTCTTCTCCCGAAAGATAAAAGATGTAAAATTTTCCGGTAAAATAATTGATTAATTAATTTTAAGTCTAGTCTTTTTTGCTTATTCTTTCTTGTTTTAAGAAATTAATAAAATTTTATTTCATTGGGTTTGCTCTAGTTTTGTTTTTGCTACTTATATTCCGCATTCAAATGAAACACTAAAAATTTCACTCCTGATGTAGGTATAGCAGTTTCTTCACCCCTGTATTTAAGTTGTTACCGCTGGTTTAACACAAAATCTTGTACGGTACAAGGTATATTTTTGTCAGTGGCCCAAATGCATACATAATCTTGGTTAATGCATTCGTTTCGAAACCGCTGACCTTCTGTACTCGTCGTACGCCAATGTAATTAAGAACCATTTAAATGTATTTACAACTAATGACATTTTTCTCGGTTTGTTCCAGGTAAAGAAACGATTTATTGGTTACAACTGTGATTACGAAGAAAATCGGTGAGGTTTGTGTGTCTTGGCTTCTTTCTCTGTAAACAAGCGATCAACGGACGGCTGGTGGAGTCACATATTTATTTTCAGATGTGATTGTCAGTTCCTTTTCTTCTCAATGTGACTAAATTTGAGACGGGACATACAATCGTGATTATTAATTATTGAATTGCGGTCAGACGTTATACGTACCTACTCGTATAATATGTGGTATATTTTAAGATCAGGGTAAACGAACCGCTACTGTGTAGGTCATACATAACCATCCTGTTACAAAACAAAAGGCGTAATTCCATGCTTAACAAAGCAATCTCTAGTCTATTTGCTATTCCTAAATATATTCTGTCGTTCTACTCCCGCTGGATGAAATTTTGTATAGAGACCAGTTCCCAAGTAATATTGCACACTACATGCATGTTGTTGACTCAAAGTTTAAGCGAGTAGAGCTTAGGTTCGGCTGCATGCTCTTGGCTGTTGCGGCAAGATGGGCAAGTTTTGGGTGTGCTCGTGCGATTCCACCCGTAGCGCTGTTGTGTTAGAGTCAGTAGTGGTGCGCTGGAGAGAGGCACGGGCGCCCGCCGAGAGCGCGACGGCCGGTGGCGGTGGGGTCCTGGCGGGCCGCGCGGCCGGCGGCTCCCTTCGGCACTCAGTATAGTCGCAGCGGTGCACGCACGCCGCACGCAGTTCTCGCGCGCGCAACGAGAAGGTATATGCACGGTCTCACGCACTCGCTTCCGGTGGCTGCTCTCCATTCCGTATAAACGATACGAAGCGACTCGAGCTGTTATCGCGAGCTTGCCTCATAATGACATACGATAGTTTCCCTCGTTATACCCCGGTTTGTAATAGTGTTCCAAGTGGGTTGCAGCCGCCGCAGACGTCCGTGTGTTGAGCGCCCGCGCCGTCCACCGCGGAGTGATCTATTCGGATTGCTTGAGTGCAAGCGATCAGTAAAAGTTAGGCCAGAAAATGTGTTGAGCTATAAGTTTTCTCGTTAGTGATGTGTTGTTGGGGCGGAATGGGAACTTAATGTGTAAAGAAATCTGTTGTTATGTGTTGTGCTCTATTATTCAGCCTTAATGCACTCATACATAATGTAATACGCGTCGACCTTACTGTAAACACGCATTAGTTGTTCAATCGTACAGTGATTTCATCAATTGAATATGTAAAAGTAAATTCTAATCAGAAACTCAAAATATTTGTATAGGTATTAGTGTGCATAAATCGAGCAACTCGGCATAGTATCGCGTTGGCCAAGAATAGTCTTGATGTGCAGTGTCAGTCAGTGCAGCGTGCAGCTGGAATACGACGTACTGAGGATGTATTGCCGCCGGCCATATGGCATCGAAGTCGTAGCCCATATTAGGGTTGCCACAAGGCGACACTTGTTGCGCTTATACGGCGTAACTGCTCCACAAAACGAGCTAGTTCTCGTTACGTTTTATCACTAATGTCTACAACTTCGTAGATTAGTGCATCAAGCACAGCAGTGGTGTGGCAAATGTTCTGTCAGTCTCATTTGATTATATGTACCGCTTGCTTTGATCTGGCATAACTGCATAAGAGATAAGGTAGGGCAGCGGTTCGCGAGTGCGTTATGCAAGCTGCAAGTGCAGGCGACGCGGCGGAGGTTCGTTGACCAGTGCGTTGTCCCGTCGCGCCGCGCGCCGCCCACCGCGAAGGTCGCACGGTCCACCCGCACCCGACCCGCGCCCGCACCCACGATCCCGCCCTAACATATCACACTACGAGCTATACCCACAAACACTTGTAACTTATAACTCAACACAATTTTCTCTTTCGCAATTATTATAGGTAGAGTCGATATGTGTACAGTGCGCTTGGTGCTAAAATAATTTGTGAATAAAGTTATAATAAATAAGTGGAAATTTTGATCTCAAAATGGTGACTTCGAGAATACCGGCTTATTCTCTGAATTCGGAGTTCAACAGGGAGTTCAGAAGTTTCCGCGTAACGAGAGCTACGCCGCGGTCGACTCTGTACGCGCCCGCTATTGTGCCCATACACGAGTACCCCCGGGTGAGCGTGCATGAAAGGCGAGAAGCGCTCAAAGCAGCTCTCGCTAAGGCTTGGTCTTCGAAGAGCAGCGACAAGAAGAAACATGACACTTGGGCAGTGCCTGCCGAGCAGAGCCGTGCATCCATCACTGCTGCAGATTTTGCTATCAAATCCCATTACAGGAATGGAATTAAAGGCGAGGAAATATCGCGTGTCGCTCTAGTCAAGCATGAACTTGAAAATAAATGTTCAGATGCCATGGACAAAAGACTTGATAGTAGTAGCCAGACCGCCAGCTATGCTTACAGTAAAGTGCACGGAAATGGCATCGATATACAAGAAACACTCAAAAAAGGCTGTGAACAAGGGTTGCACAAAGAATCAAATTATAGCGACTACTTAAATAACGTTACTAAATGTAAAACTAGTTTTGAAAATAATTTTCTCAAACAAAATCACGAGGATCGTTATATTAAAAGGAACGGATGCGATATTAATACGACAAAACGTGGTGACAGAGACGTTAACTTGAATCATGTTGAATACACCAGCCTTAACGGCGATACCTACGATTCTTTAAAGTATTCGCGAATAGCGAACGGAACAGAATCAGTGAAATATAAAAGTTACGGTAAGGCGGACACCGTTAAGAGTAAATTGCTCAGCACAGATAGCCCGAAAAGCGTATCGTCTTGCCACGAGGAGAAACTGAATGGATACGGCGGTGTTGAACGACGAAACGCGAAGGAGCAGCAGCGACCGTTGACCAGTGGCCCCAAGTCACTCGTCGATCAGAGGTTGGCTGAGCGCCTGGAGGTGAAGGTAGCCGAGCTACCGGCTCTGTATCTCGGGGTTGACTCTTGGACGCCGAAATCAGCCGCTTTTCAGAAGAGTATGCGTGAGCACGAGTGGAGTGTATCGTATGTACCCATATCGCAATCAAAATCTACTAACACCTTCCCTGTCCAAATAGCATTACCCAATCCTATTAAATTGTGTGTGCTTTCGAGCCTTCAGCGCGAACGATTATGAATTTTTAAAATTTGAAACTAATTATAATGTTTAAAGGAGTGGGACAATAATTTCGGCTACTAAACGGAAAAAAAAGAGTAACTAGTGATCAAAAGTATTGCTAAAATATCCTGCACTTCAAAACATAGCGGTCTCCGTAATCATGTGAGCCATACTTTTAACATAAAAGCGGACGAACATGTTTGTCCATTTTGTGTATCACTTTACAATCTCAATGCGCAGTTTTGGCTGTATCGTAATAAAATTATATTTCGCGGGCTTAGTGCCCGTTACTTCTTGGTACGAAAAACGGCAAACAATCCGCTTCTAACTGTTGAAATGCATTGAGTTTCTCTGTAGTACGAGAAGATGTAGCTGAACGTTCCCTAGAACATGTTTCGTTTCCTGCTGCGATGTGACAGTAGCAGTGACTCTCGGGCAGGCAGGACTGGTTGTGCAAAAAGCATTGCACAACGTGACGTGACTCACCCGCATTGCGCTTTATTCCATCCCGCTGCCGCGGGTTGCTTAATCTCGGTGCTCATTATCGCTATTCGGCTAACTTAATGCTCTCGGAGTTGAAAGGAAAGTAGTAATCCTCTCTCTCGCTTGTCCTTATCTCGGACGCAGCGTTATTTTCACTTCATTAGCAAATAAAATGTCGATCGCGATTACAAAGAATCCTGTTGATCATTTTTAGAGCGTACAAAGCGGCCGCGATTACGTGTGTATTCATCCAAGCAAAAACGTATTAAGAGTCTACCTCCCGTCCACTAGCGCCCCCAGCAGTTTAAAAAATATTACTCACTAAATAGAAAACTTATCTAAAATCCGGAAAGACAGATTGAATTAAAGGTATCCTAGTTTATTCAGAACCTATCAATTCTGAAAAATATAATACACTGAGTTACAGATACAAAAAGTGCGAAAAACGGCCACTTTTAGCAGTTTTTGTATCTGTAACTACAGTGAACTTTATTTTACAGAGTAAATAGTTTCTACCTTTACTTCAATCTTTCTTTCCGGATTTTTGATAAGTTTCGTATTTAGCGAGTAATATTTTTTTAACTGATGGGAGCGCTAGTGGACCGGAGGTAGCCCCTTTAAAGAGCTTTTCTTTCTGCAGTTTAGTGCCTTGGGAACGCAGGTCATTCGTAAACATGATCTTGCATAACAATGATAAATACTGCAAATTCGTGGGCGTCCGGTAACGTTGCGGCTGCGAGAGATTCGTCTCGATAGCGTTTGTTCGTGGTGAATGTTTCAAGGTCCTGTCCTGGTTTGATCGCTTGCTAAGGATTTGTCAAAAGTGTAGGCGGTATGACGTAATTCATGTTATTGTTCTTGATGCGTTTCTTGTTTCTTATCATCACAGTACGATCGATACGAGTACGATCTCCAGACAGAATTGTGGCTGAGTTTATGCTCTACTATGTTCTTACTGCAATAATGTGGTTTTCAAGTCGAGATACTGTCACGCCGCTCTCTCTTTCCTAACAATAAGTGCCGTATTATTCAGTGTTGTGAATTTCTCTCGGCTAATGTTTCTATTATGAGCACAAAAAAAAATATTCATAAATATTTGAGGATTCTAGTTTTATTTCCGTCCACTTCTGTAGGGAAATGCGCGTATAGAGATTTTATTTCTGGAATGTTTAGTACAGTATTAAGACTTGGATGGACATCCAATAACTGGTAAATTTTCCAGCAATAAAGCCTATTGTGTTGTAAGTATATCAAATGAATTATACTATAAAAAATACTAAATAAATATACTAATTACTATAAAATACAGATTATGGAGTCATTGACAGGATGAATTTTTGAGATGGGACAGCAAGAATAGGTACCCTAACCGTTACAGCTACACGAAAATGGTCTTAGGAGACTTACCACAATATTTCGTAAAATTATGATGCCCATTTACAGATTTTCAAACAAATGTACTCGTATACAGTTAGCAAGAAAATGGCCATTCAACTATAAACAGTTTTTTGATGCCAATCGATCCTGTTTCTAATTCTGATACAAAAACTTCTATGGGACCAACACAGGTTAGTTATTACAGTACTAAATACCTTTCTCGCTCCGCTCGAAAGTAAAAAGTCAGACATTGAAAAAAGCTTTTCTTTTACATTTTGTATGAAAATTTTACACAATTTTGAATCAGTATTAGAAAAAAGATCGATTGTCATCAAAAAACTTTATTGTGTAAAATGGCAATTTTTTGCTAATTGTCCATTTTATTAAAAAGCCTAGCGGCTAAACGAATGGTCCGATAGACACCATATTTTGAATTTAGGAGCTTTATGCAAATCCATCGTGGGTTCTGAGCGGTTTCTTGCTGGCTCTCATTTTTAAGGTTGCTAAAAACGGCTCATAGAATCTTGATGCAACTTTGCATGACCAAGCATCTCCATGTAAGATATCTTGCGCCAGTATCAATTGATCTGTGTAATTTCATATAAGGGGTGTTCCTGTACCACCAAATCGTAAATATGTGATTTACCCAAAATTGGTTCCATTGAGTTTATTAAAATTTTCTATAATATTAATCCTGGATTGGTTGTCTATCTGACTGGATATTCTTTATGATTTTTTTAAATAAAATTTAGATAGATAGATAAATTCTTTATTGTCACATAACATCACGCGGTAGGCAGAGACCACAGTTCTCCACCTGCTACGATCTTGACATACTTCCCTTGCTTCCTGAACCTTCATCAATCCTTTCATACATGCTCGTCGGTTTAGGGTACTTTTAACCTGGCCTTTATTCAGAACGTCCTGAATTTGGTCCTGGTACGGTCAACCGCTTGACGGTAGAAACTTTTTCAACTCTATTACAACGCCATTAGGTCCAAAAGTGTTTCTACCGATGTGCGGCCGTGTGTATGTTCGCCGAGGCCTTCCCCTTCCAACGTTTCCATTCACTCTCGCCTTGTGGATCTCTTTCGTCAATCTTGCTTCATTCATCCTCTCTACATGACCAAACCATCTCAGCATTCCTTTGTCAATTTTAGTCACTACGTCTTCTTTTACGCCACAACGTTCTCTTATCACACTATTTCTAATCCTGTCACTCAATTTCACACCAATCATACTGCTCAACGCTCTCATTTCTACTGCATTAATTCTACTTTCATGCTTCTTCTGCCATACCCAGCTTTCACTGCCGTACATCAGTGTTGGTACCAAAACGCCTCTATGAACAGCCAGACGAGCCTTGTGAGACACCTTCCGACTCTTCATAAAAGCATGCAGAGCACCATTCACCATGTTTCCAGCATTCACTCTTCTTTCGATATCACTTTCACACTTTCCATCTCTCGTAAACTTAGAACCCAGATACACAAACTCCTTCACTTATTCGACTTGTTCACCACCTATTAATATAGTACACTCTGTCATACACTCTTCTCTTTCAAGTACCATTACTTTCGTCTTGCTTACATTTACTTTCATTCCTGTCCTAAAACAAAAATAAAATTTAGTACACAGGGTGTACCAAAAACTGAAAGGCTTGCTCAGTGGACTAAACTGAAAAATTATCCGTAAGGAACATGTGTTGGGAAACTAAAAAAATCTCCATGCAAGCATCCTACGGTAGTATCCATTGATCTGTGAAAATTCATATAAAGGGTGTTCCAGTACCACCAAAAGTTAAACATGTGATTTACTCGAAATCGTTTGAGGTTTGTTTGTTTTAATGTTTGACAATTTGAATTCTGAATTGATCTGTATATTTCATTCGAACATTTTTTTGGAAAAACGTAAATAAAAGTTTGTATTTCCATACTATGTGTATGGCATTACAAATTTAAGTTTGCGGTTGATAGTTTTTCCTTGAGTATTGCGAGAAAGTAAGTGCAGTGCTGCTGTACCATTTATTTCGTATGTTCCGATGCTTACCAATCTATTTAGCAGCCATGACACTAAAACCAGAGTATATTAGACGGAAAGAATAATATTGATTTACAAACTTATTTTTTCTGACAGCTTTAGCCGATTGCACATAGCTGCAAAACTTACCATTGTTGTTATCATTTAACAGAATATCATTTGAATGAGGCGGTTAGCTAATACATACTACTAATGCGAGCATTTGCAGGCTGCTCACATGAGTCCATCAAATGACACCGCTGCTGTCAGTGCGTGGTGATGGTGATCAACTTTCACTGGTAACTAACTGGTCGCGCATACAAGATATGCTCACTCATAGCTAGACTAGCTGGGCCCGTGTGCACTGATTTCCGTACAAAACAAACTGAACATATCCCCCCCATTCCCTAAATAATCCCCTTAAGTACAAAAGGTTTTTATGCATGCACAGAAGCCTAAACACGAATATCCATGAATTTATTTTTTATTTATTTTAAACATTATACAAACATCTTTTTCTTTGCACTCCTAAATCTTGGATGATTTGTATGAGTGCTGCACATTCCTCTATAAATAACTTATACTACTAATTTAATATTCAAGGTGGTAGGGCTTTTGTGGAAAGCCCGTCTGGGGAAGTACCACCCGCTTGCTTTTTTCTGCCGTAAAGCAGCAGTGTTTGCACTGCTGTGTTTCGGTTTGAAGGGGAAATTACCGGCACATGAGACATACCATCTTAGTTCTCAAAGTGAGGAACGCGCTTTGCTGTCTTATTAGCGTCAAAATATGCCATTAATAAGACAGTGGTGACCACTTACCATCAGGTGGCCCACCTGCTCGTTTGCTCACTTGCAACATAAAAAACAATCCACATTTGTAACTTAAAAATTATCCACCTTCCAAACAAACTTTCATCTCCTTTTTAGGGTTCCGTAGTCAAAAAGGAACCCTTATAGTTTCGTCACGTCCGTCTGTCTATCTGTCCGCGGCTTAGCTCATTGATCCTTAGTACTAGAAAGCTGAATTTTATTGCTGAAATACATTTCGGATATACATTTCGTCTCCGATGACAAAGCGGTAGAATATTTTTTTTATTTTTTTTTGTTAGGGTACCCTACGAGTAAAGTGGGGATGATTTTTTTTTCTTGCTTACCCCATAGTGTGGGGTGTCGTTGGATAGGTCTCTTAAAAATAATGTAAGCTTTTTCGATTTAGGGATCCGTTTGCGAAATATTATTCAGATTCAGATAAATACTTATTGAATGTCATGCAGAATACAATTCAAATAGAGCGAGTCTACGAGTCTATTATCATATATCATATCATATCATTTAATCTTGTTTTCATGTACAGCTTAAAGTAAGCTAAGTAAGCAAGCTAAGTAAGTAAGCTATTAAGCTTGAAAGCGCAATTTTTGTTGGAGTCGAGTGTCCCCCCCCCCCCCACTGCCGGCTGAACGGTTTTTATAGGAAATGTGAAAAAATGCCCAGTAGTAGCATATATGAGGCTTCACAGGTTAACGAGCTATAATAGCCGTAAAACTAAAAATAATAAAAATACTAATCTGGCGCTAGGACCTCGCTGAGTATTAGGAGGTAAAAAGTTTGTTATAAACGTTATGAAATACTTACTCAAAACCCTCTTTGCGTGAAAAATCGGAAAAAAAACTACGGAACCTTATACTGCGCGTGGTCCGACACGCACTTGGCCGGTTTTTTTTACTTAGGGGGTAAAAGTATGATACAAGAATAAAATTGTCATCTGATATTTTTATAAACAAACCATTGTATTTTATACAGACGATACTGATGTTCAGATAATAGCCGTCATTAATACATTTTAGAGCAAGATTTTTAACCGAAAAATGAGATTATCAATTCGGCCCGTATAATAATGTAATTTTGTCAAAAATACGCAATTTCGTTATGTTAGTTTATACGAGCTTCTAAACAAATGTACTAAATTTCATAAGATTAATGCTTGTATGTATGTTTGTCCACGCATATCTCAGAAACTAAAAGTCAAATTGCAAAAATTCTTTTTTAAAAGTCGACGCCTATTATCGTTTTAACCTTTAACTACAACCACAGAATAAAACAAAGTTCTACTTGTCGGTGATAATAGATCATTTGTATAGGTAAAGCAATAGATCGAGACATAATTTTTATTGAGTTCCACTTTCATATAAGGTATTTTCCGCTAAGACACTGATTAATTAAGGTTAATAGGTTTTTAGGGTTCCGATACCAAAATGGTAAAAAAGGAACCCTTATGGTTCCGCTTTGTCTGTCTGTCACACCTGTATATCTCAGCAACCACTCATGCTATCGACTTAAAATTTGGAATAGTTTTAGAATATGGTTGTCTAACGGAAAGAATTAAGAAAAAATTATGATTATTAATGTAAAGGGGCCCAAATAGGGGGGCAAAATTTCAAATTATCGGTACTAGGTCGAGTGGGGTATCATATGAAAGGGCTTTACTTGTACATTCTAAAATATATTTTTGTATTTTTTTGCCCTTATCTCCGAAGTTTGTGAATGGAAAAATCTGAATTAATTACAGTCGATAGAAGTTTATGTAAATATTACAGCAAAAATAAAACGATCTTTCTAAGTTGCAAAGTTTTTTAGACATCTGCAAAAAACCTTTACAAACAAATTTAGTTTTGCGGTCCTAAAAATGGACTTTATTGCTTCCAATAATACTAAAGGTATATCGGAACCCTCGGCGCGCGCGTCCAACTCGCACTTGACCGGTTTTATATTATAGCGAGTCTATCTTTCCCTCTGGCAATTCGATTTAAACAAGTTTTGTTAAAATCGCCTTTTAAACGTTTTAGTTGGACTTGCAAAAATTGAGTAACTGCTGTGCTGTACCAGTTGGTTCATGTTTTGCTCTAAATGGAAAAATATTACCCAGTTAGTAAACCAACCGTAGATGGAATGGAAAATCTAACCAAACACGGAAGTCAACATTACAAAAGTGGATGTATAACGTATTTTTGTGCGTATTGCCAGAGAGAGCTGTGTTGTCATTGACCTGAGCGCGGGCGGCGGCGGCGGTCCGGTCGGTCGCGCGATTAGTCGCGGCTGCACCGTTGACACGGTTCACAGTAATCGCTCATCCGGCGCGGCCTTGTCTGTACTGCGGTCGCCACACCGCTCGATCTCTACCAAGTCACTGTCTCATTGTCTGCTGTAATCAAGACATGTTTCACTCTTTTTTTTTTTTTTTATTTCACGTTTGAACGAGATCGGAAAAATAATGATTCACTACATATAGTCATTTTGTTTAGTATCGTGAGGCTAGAAGAGGCATCATCCTTTTAGTTCATTGCTTACTTAACTAATAAACACCACAGTAGTACACTTTCTTTATCGTAGCTAAAATTCCAAAACTACGAGACTAAACTTAAATCGGTCACCGCGAATTCCTTGCGAGTTGCGAGCAGTGTGCTGTGGATCCTTGACCGGGCAGGGTCCGTCACGATGCTGGTTTGGTTTCAGTTTCGCAATCAACCGCAGCGTGCACCGATCTGCAATCGATCGATTATGGTCGAGAGGCGTTCCACTCTCGCCGCGATTTTGGTGCTTGGTTACCTCCACGCTGACCTTTGTACACTTAGCCACTTTATTTATACCGATTTCTTTTAGCTGGCCGTCAGTATCTGTTGCACAATGTCACCTGTTTTTTATTAATCCTCCATATTAATGGTATTAATAAACTAGTCTTGTCTTGATCATTAACAAAAGATCAGTTAAAAATTCGTGCGTAAATATGAAAATTTACGGGGTACCAATACATTGTCTGACCATACTCTGACTCAGAAGAACAATTTATGCTTTGTAATAGGAAACGATAAACTGGACATTGACTGTTTGTTAACAAACTCTTACTTTTTAGGGTTACGAACCAAAATAGTAAAAAAAAGAACACTTATGGTGCTACTTCGTCTGTCATTCTAAAATAGTACATTAAAATGCAAGTGCGATATTTTGCTCAGCACAGCCAAGGCTCAGGAATTGCAGCCCGAGCCGCAGGCGAGAGCGTAATGGAGCCGAGATTGTAATGACAAGGCGCACGTGCATCTTACGACGTTTTTCAACACATTTGCGAGTAAAAATACAAAATTTGCTAACTAACCCTATGTCCACCGCACGTCCACCGAAACATGCTGGTGTTTTCCTTTGATTTTTACAATCTCCAAACTTGTATTTCGTGTCTAGTAATAAATAGTAAGCCTAGTTCAGGAACTAAACATTAAAGTTTTTTTATTTTTAATTACAATTGACTTTTTCAGCGGGCACACGTTATACGTGTATTTGAGAGGCACGGACTAAACTGCCAAACAGCCTTTTCCTTGAACCCTGAAATAAATTATCAAAAATTGAATATCTTGTTACTTAAATGACAAATTTATTGTTGATTAGTTAATAATACAAATAACTTCATAAAATAAATATTCCTTTATTATATTTTCTGGAATACTTACAGCTTTATTTAATGAAAATGTTACTAATTTAATAATAAGTATAAAAACTCCTTGCCGAAATAAAAAAAAAAACAAACATTGGTAATATAGTGAAAAAAGCACGCGGGTTTAATAAACTGGACTACAGACCTTAATACAGTGCAAATAGAGCGGTTTTAAATATTTTTTCAACACTGCTCATAAAACAGCTCTAATTAATAAGCCTATAAGGTGTATAATCCAGCTTAAAAAACATGCGTGCTTTTTTCACTAGTGTTTTATTTTTGTTTTGTTATTTATCTCGGCAAGGAGCAAGGAGTTTTAATGACTATAACATTATATATTTTATAAATAAATAAATTGTGTTCGATAATATTTATATGAGTCAGCTTACTAACAACAAATTCGTCTTTATCGTAACATAAATTTCTATTTTAAATAATTCAAGGACTAGGCTGTTTGGCAGTTTAGTCAATGCTTCCTGCGCGCGCAAGTATAATCTTTGTCTACTAAAAGAGTAAATAATACGCGCGCCATTGGCACAAATATTGGTGGCGTTTTTTGTAATTATTTTCAAAAGTATCGACTTCTACAAATATAAAAACCGGTCAAATGCGAGTTTGACTCGCGCGCCGAGGGTTCCGATATACCTACCTATAGTATTTTTGGAAGCAATAAAGTCCATTTTTAGGACCGCAAAATTTCTAGCAAACTCTGCAACTTAGAAAGATCGTTTTATTTTTGCTGTAATATTTACTTATATTAATGTCTATCGACTGTAATTAATTCAGCTTTTACCTTTCACAAACTTCGGGGATAGGGGATGGTATTTATTGACATATTTCATGAATACTAAGAGTAGTGAACCTCTGACCAATAAGCGAGTTTACGTCACAAATCCTCCTAAAGTTAAAACCAAATTCGCGCAGCGCTTCAAATATTTCGCCTTTCCGTACATTTATAAAACTGTTAACAAGCACTGTTCGGTGAAAAATTATACTTTTTATGAAGCAAAAGGAAAGTTATCAGTATGGCTCAAAACACTTAACTACAACGAGACCGAATCTATTTTGTACATAACCACCTAATTCCGTATTTAGAAAACTTACTTTTTTATGTTATCTTACGTCTAAGTTTAGATTGTATTCCATAAATAGATCTTTGCTCTGTGTATATACAGGGTGTCTCATTCAAATCGGTCAGTATGGGAAAGTCTGAAACTATAAGACATACGAAGATTTGTTCTTAGGAACCATGTCACCGATTTTGATAAAAAGAAAAACTGCATTCATACATTTGAAAAAAAAGTGTACCCATATTGTATTGAAAAAAACGGTGGTCACTTCGAACACCTACTATGATAAATTAAAGTATGTAAAAACAATGCATTTTATTCATTTTAGACATCGTGTTTCATAGAGACATTTACTGCTTAAGACCTACACAACCGTTATTTAAACAGAAAAACTGTAAGCTTTTTTTTCAAAACTACCGGGTTCGATTCCCCAGCTGGGTACACTTTTTTTTTTTCAAATGTATGAATGCAGTTTTTCTTTTTATCAAAATCGGTGACATGGTTCCTAAGAACAAATCTTCGTATGTCTTATAGTTTCAGACTTTCCCATACTGACCGATTTGAATGAGACACCCTGTATATGAACTTCA
Source organism: Athrips mouffetella (assembly GCA_947532105.1). Lineage (NCBI taxonomy): Eukaryota > Metazoa > Arthropoda > Insecta > Lepidoptera > Gelechiidae > Athrips > Athrips mouffetella. The sequence continues at coordinate 21,515,349 of OX383964.1, read as the reverse complement.
TTATAAATTGTAACAGCGACATCGATTGCCGCGATACAGGTTTTACCTAGTGCGGAATCTATCAGGAATCCTTTATAATTGTAATTTTCTTTCTGGCAATAAAATATTTATTTATTTATTATTTATTTAGTAAAAAAATACAAAAATAAATTTTAGAATGTTCAAGTAAAGCCCTTTTATATGATAAACCCCAGTCGACCTAGTAACTACAATTTTAAATTTTGCCCTTTATTTGGGCCCCCTTTGATAATAATAATATTGTTCATTATTATTTTTTGTCCCGTGTGGTGCCGGCAAAGAATAGTTCCATCCCATTCATACCCGTGGGTGTAGTAAGAGGCGACTAAGGGTTATAAACTGGATGATGGGCAGCAGCATCCTCCTGTGTATCACACCATCTTACTTACTACGGTCACCTACAACCGCGGTCCATGGTGCCAGCCGTAACGCTAACAAGCGAGCTGACTATGGTACTGCCCCTCCACATTTTTCCAGCAAGAGCTAGAAATCTGGAGGGAGCTCCCTGTCCTGTAGTGGACGTTTCATGGGATGTTATGATTATGAGGAATATTATTCTAATTCTTTCATTTTACTACTCTTCCGTTTTGTATGGTGAATTTTAGGTAAACTCAATTTTCAGTACTAACATTTTTGCATTTTTTAGGAATTAAAAATCCAAATTTTTATATTTTCATTTTTTAATTTTTTGAGCATTATTGGGAAGACATTAAGCTAACAGAAGCTTAAATTTAATTTTAGAAAAATATTATTTGTAAAAAAATATAACAAAATATGTAATGATGAAGTCGGACGACAATTAAGACGAACAATTTTCGAACCTTTAATTTTATACATCAACCTAAAATCTTTATTTTATGCGTGTATTAATAACCGTGAAGTCAACTTTAGTTACAACGTTAATAGGAATTATGATCTCATTAATCTGTAAGAATATTTCGGCATTTCATAGTTAAAGACCTATTATTATAAAACTATTTTCAAGACGATAGCATGAATGGTTGCTGAGATATACAGGTGTGACTTACAGACAGACAGACAAAGTCGCACCATAAGGGTTCCGTTTTTACCATTTTCGTTCGGAACCCTAATAACGATCTCACTAAGGTTTTTTAGAAATTCTGCAAAAAACCTTAAAAAACCAACTTAGTTTTGCAACACTAGGTATATTGAAAACCTCGGCGCGCGAGTCCGATTCGCACGTGATCGATTTTTTATATTCACAAACATTCAACAGCCACAGATCGGTAGATTGATCAAATATTGCACTGTTTGTTAGTATGTTATGTTAGCATATCCTAAAAACTTTCTACGTAAGTGTTTTCTTCCAATATTGACATGCGTCGTTATCTCGAGAGGCTTCCCGTAGTTGAGTTGTGCGGAACTGAAAGTATGCTTGCTAGAATACAAGTACGTACACAAGTTGCGAATTACGTCTGTTCGCTTTCACCTTCCAGCGCCTTAGCCACAATTAAAGGCTACCTGGCTGCTGCCTCTCCGCGACTGCCCCGCTAGCATATTAAACGTAAAAGAAAGCTTCAGGTTAACTCATTAATAATTAAAATTTTACATATTTCGTGTTAAGAAGTGAAACAGTCTGCTAATTATATCTTTATATTTATGGCTGCAGAATTTGACGAGGTTCTGAAGCTTAACGTTGGTGTTAACATAACGCTTACCGACACAGTCGTCTCACTGGTTTTAGAAAATCTCCTTACTTAGGTGCCGGTTTCGGAAGTAACGAATACATAACAGAAGCCTCGATTCGGTAAATCGGTGTCGTCGCGTCGGTCGTCGAAAGTGAACGTTCCGGTGTTTGTTATTCGCTGCGGATCATGACGTACGCTGCTTTGTTAACACGTCAGTTTTGTTGTCATCTTGTCGCACAGATCACATTTCTTTGCAAAACATACATGCTTACTAATGTTAACATAAACATTAGCTACAGTGCGTCGTCGTAGAGTGAAAACCTCGCATATGCGGTGACAAGGAAAAAGTATGTGTTTCGGTTTCGGTGTGTGTGTGTGTGTGTGTGATTTCGGTGTATGAGGGATAAAGATGTCCACTTGCGAGGTTTTCGCTCTATAAGGCGATGATTGAGGAAAGAAAAACGGCTGTTTTGTTGACTAAAGTTTTGCTTGATTTTTTAATGAGTAAATATAACAAAAGTGTTACAACAATACATAATGACATTAAATTAAACTTGATTTTATTATGTGGGGCGTGGGCTTGTTCGGCGAAGGCTAGCGTCGCGACGCATTCTCAAGTTCAACTTCTCTGTAGCGTTAAACAATATGACATTACTACATAGTGTTATTTATGTGACTCTACCACCGCTACCGCCCGCGTGTTCACCGAACGCGTATTTTGTTTATGTACTTCTGAAACTCATGCGATAAGATCTCATTATTACTGTCCTTTTTTAAATATTAATTTCTAAACATTTGTCCATGATAAAGTATGTAAGTACACACGTACTATATTTTCAGAGACAAGTTCAGCTACTCCACACAAGATGTCGTTAACTGTCCTGTTTCGTTTCATGTTTCTTACATTACCTAACAAACATGTTGGAAAGTATTTACGAGTCTTCTTAAGTGCTGTATTAGTTTAGTACCTATGTTGTATTACTAACTCACTTAGGTAGTTGTACTCTTGGCAGGTAAACCAATTATGTGGAACGTAATTATATTAGAGGTGAATGCGACTGCATGCTTCCACCTTAGATCAGTTTGTTATATGTCTCTTACAGCGTTTATGCACATTATCACTCTTTAATTGAACATTCGCTACGGTTTAGCGTGTAATGAAAGAAATTAAAAGTGCAAGCCTAACGCGATGTGATAATATTTTAATATTTACTCCACACAGTTTTAGAAATTGCTGGTGAGTCTAAACATGTGAATAAAACGCAAACAATTAGCACGTTCAAGGACACCACTACCCAGTGATTCAATCTGACTCTCCACATACGGCAGTAACCGTTATTGGCGATTTTTCATTGTGATACTTGTTGACGTATTTGAGATTTTGATTGTATGCTTGCTAGGTTGTGACGAGTTTTAAGAAATGAGCATTGATCAGTATTGTATCTCGTGCGCAAACGCAGGCGCTGATTTGTCAACGCTGGCAGTTCGGTCGCGACCGCAGCGCGCGCCGGGTTCCTCGTTGCTTAGCAACGTCTCTAGTCTACGATGACTCAGCATTATCTTATCGAACTATGGACCGTAGTTACCGTTATTACATAAAACCTTGTATTATATTTTCAAAAGATTCGTTTGTCGTCCTTAGACTCTATAATGTGTCACTTTTTATTTACCATGCAATTCTTTTGAGGATCCATTTAGAAATTAGATTTGTACATGCTAAAAATAGGTCGTGATTAAGGAAATAGGTAGGAGGCAGCGGCGCTGGCGTGCCCTTAGGGCTCTTCTACGCGCCTGCTGCCTGCCACCAAATGATCAGTTGGATCGCCTTGTAGACCCTCACTCCGTTCGTGAAGATTGCTCTCAAACGTAAGATGCTCGAATCCTTCGCACACACAAACCTCAACCGATTCTCTGCTCTTATGATGCACAACCACGTTCCTATACACTAACCCTACAGCCTATCGATTGACGATTTTCACAGCTCGGAGCATTCCTGGAGGCGGAGAAATGAACGCTCAAAACGATCACACCACCGGCGTTCACCCACTTCACATCGAAGGAGGAGACATCATCGCGACGAGTCATCGCCCCGTTCACCCCCAGAACAGGTGAGACCCAATGTTCCGTATTATTTTTTATGTGATAGATGTCTGAAAGGGCTATGATATTATAAAACCCAACCTTCGCCAACACACCTGTAAAGTGTCCACCCGAAAACCTGTTGTTACTCACATGTAAGACTTGCTACTTGTCGTACGCAATCTGCGGAACCAGAATAAAGAATAAACGTCAGTGCCTGTTCGGGATACCACGCGGGACGGGTTTGGCTTGTGAATGCGCGTGCGCCTTCGCCCGTGAAGATGTGCGCGAGAGACGGCGACCTCCTCGCGCTTGCGCCGGTTCTATTTATGTTCGCCTTCGTCACTTTGTACGCCTTCAGTCAGTCGCAAAGCTCTGCCGTCCGCCCGGCGCGTCTCTGCCGCCCAAACCGAATCACAGTCCGCGCGCCCGTCCTCGGGCGGGCTGGCGTGAGCCATGGCTGCTCAGCCTCCGCGTCCTCCGCCTAATAACTTATTGTTCTGCGGGCCCCCGCCCACTCTACCGACCGTAGTGCTTTTACCCAGCGATGTCGTGCGTGAAATTAGCTCCCTTGGTGTAGCACCCGATCCCGCCTTCGTGCAAACAAACGATACGAACGGTTTGCAAGACATAAACAATGTGGGTGTACCAACGTATGAAGGATTTTTCGGTGATCGTGTGCCTAGTGAAATTGATAGTAGACATATAATTTCAAAGCAAACGCCGTTTCCTCCTGAAAGTCATGTAAGACGAACCCATAGCTTCGATATATCTGATATTTACGCAGCACGTGTAGCAAATGATATTGATGTCCGTGCCATGCGGCATAGAAGATCAGAACCAGACCTTTCTAAGTACGGTTTGTTTTTGGAAGCGGAAGTTACGGTAGAATGTGGACCACACGAGCCTCCTCCTCTTGTACTCAACAATCCTTTCTACGACGGTTCCTATGCTATCGATCCTTCACAATATAATCAAAGTATGGTTATGATGCCGGAAAATTATTTAGCTTTTGAAGATACCTTCGTACCATGGAAGTTACAACCAGACGTTCTTATTGACAGTGAAACAAATTCAGAATTGTTTTATGATGGAGTCCCTTTGTTACCTTTTCATGACCCCTGGTCAAATTATGGCGCTGAAAATGCAGCATTTGAATATTATAGTCCACAATTTGTGCCGCCGGTTGTAGATCAGGAAGGGATTCAATACATGCCTCTGGCGGATTTCGAATATGCCATACCGCAATATATGAGTTTACCAACTGTTGAGCAAGCGAATATTGAAACATTTCCGGATAGTAGTTGTCATTCAGATGATATATCCTCATCCAATATAAAAAATACAGACACACAACAAGAAGCTATTAGCAGTAGTGAAACGAAAAATGTGGCGGCATCAATTCCCTCCGTAGTTAGCAGTAACGTAGTTAGTGAAGATGAAAAGGCTGTTGCTGTAGATTCTTCAATAAATAGAGAATCTTCTCGTAGTGAATCTTTTAACGCCGATATTAGTAATGACGTCACTTCGAGCCTAGCTTTCATGCCGAGCAGTAAAAGCTCCCAAGTGCCTCATGGTGCAGACGACACCAGCGATGACACTTCGCCGTGTTCCACCGATTATCAGGAAGCCTCCGCATTAGACCTTGTACAAAGTCTTGATGAACTTTCTAGCTGTGATAGCACTGATTTATCTCAAAGTAGAGATGACGCATCGCCTTTTGCAGATCCTCGGAAACCCAACATTGTGGTAACCAACGACGAAAGTAATAATAAGAATGAGAACGAAGGACCTTACGCTATTGAACCAATTAAAACATTGGCTAACATGCCTTTAACTAAATTGCCGTCCATTCCAATTCATGATAAATTGCCATCAAATCTACCTCTTGTACAAAACAGTTCAACAGAAGAGCAACAAGATCTAACAACCAATGTTCAGTCAAGAGCCCCGGCGCTGGCGATGACTACAACTAAAACTCTTGTTACGCAACATGAAGCTAAGGAAAATAAATGTAACGATCGGCTCTCAGAAGCTGCTTCTGAGGCCCCTAACACTAGTCAAAGTATATCAAAGATTACCCAGCCGCCTCGTCCTCCAGCCGTCCCGGCGGCTTGGTTGGCGCAAAGACAATCTAATAGTAAACAAGCTACAAGTTCTGTGCCTGTGTGCGTTTCCTCACAATCCAGTGTCACACAAGCTGCACCACATATACAATTACAAAGTGCCAGTGAAACTAGCAACAAACATCTATCTCAACTACCCGTCCAAGCTAGCCAACTTCTCGTTCAAGAGGCTCAGCCTACCTGCTCTTATATGCCACCGGTGCCGACCCAGGTACCTGCTCAGACATCTCAGCTCAAACCGCAGGATGTCGAGGTCAGTTGATAAAAACAACTAATTTGATATTTGGAATAACCATTTTGATAAAGCAATTTTATTTAAATAACTTTGCGCGCAACGCATCTCGCATGCCAGTAAGCGCGTATATTGAGAGCAGTGCGCATCTATTTTAGTTTAGCGAGTAATATTGGGTCAAGGGTTTGTTTAATATCCATCCTCGTAAATAGGTATTATTGGACGATTTGATTTTCCCTAGAAAAATACAGAGAAATTATTTCTTTGTAGCTTCGTTTACATCTCTATATTCAGAATATTCAGATTTTTATCGATGCAATTAATGTTTAGCTTAGCTACGTTTGCATGGTTTATAATACTTGCCGTGGTTTATTTTGCTTTTTCTAATCTCTTACATTTCGTTTTAGATGATATTGTTTACGGGATAGTACAACAATCAAAAATATACATGCCTATCAGTAAGAGTAGGTTGTTCTTCCAAAAATAGTTTAGCAGCTGGCAAATACACGCGCTCTATGATTCCGATGACTATGACTAGATGGCGCTACGGAAGACAACGTATGCATGCGCACGCAAATAGGACCGCTCGCATCTCACCTTCACCTAGGAGGATTGTATACTCAATCATAGGAAGTGGTTGGTTACAGGGAATTTGTACAAAGTATACAGGGTGTAAAAATATATTTTAAAAAATCAGTTTCGATTCAGACAATGAAACTGAAGAGGAATATGTTCAAAACAAACGAAAACATTTTTTTTACTTCCCATATGAATGAATAAATTCTTTATTGCACACATAAACATAACATAAAACACATAAGGTTACAGTGGGCAAAGACGGTCTTATCGCTAAGAGCGATCTCTATCAGACAACCACAGCAGGTAGTGTACCAATAAAAAATAACATTCAGACAATACAAATACGTTACTATATAAATAATAAGAATAAATAATATGTATCTATAAAAATTATAAAGAAATAAATATACTCGTAAAATTAATACATAAATATAAACAATTTCAAACGCGCGCGTTTCCCTGGTGGGCGCAGCAAAACATAAGATTAACTTATACGAGTATAAAATACATGACGCGAAAGCGCATTTCTTATGAGAAGTACTTCTTTTTATTTTGACCTATGTTCTCAAAATTTTATCGATCACTTTCATGGTCTCAATCTACAGTTGCATTTTCGGGAGATCTTCGTAGCCCTGTACATGATACTACGCTTAACACTGCATTAGTTCTCGAAAACGCGCATAAAATTATGACGCGAAAGCGCATTTCTTATGAGAAGTACTTCTTTTTATTTTGACCTATGTTCTCAAAATTTTATCGATCACTTTCATGGTCTCAATCTACAGTTGCATTTTCGGGAGATCTTCGTAGCCCTGTATATGATACTACGCTTAACACTGCATTAGTTCTCGAAAACGCGCATAAAATTATTTGTAATAAGTGTTCCGGAACACACTAGATTCCAGGATAGTAACGTCAAAACAAAATTATAAATAATATTGGTGTCGATTCTGGCAGACCCTAACTAAAACTAAACCAAATTTGACAGGTCTAAAAGTGTTGTTGTCTCTGTTGCTCCCTACAGACTAATAAAAGACAGCATAATTTTTAGACCTGTCAAGTTTAGTTTTAGTTTGGGTCTGCCAGAATCGACACCATTGTATGAACTATGAACACCTAATTTCTAGGCGGCGTCGCCGTTCACGAACATTATTTTATTACGTCACACTTGACAAGAACTGAAAGCGATAATGCCCTTTCAGTAGTTTAAGATACAAGTGCCGTAAGTAGGGTTATTACGAACGGGTTCACCATCGGCACGAGTTTGTCATAACCCGTACGGTCGTGTATCTTACGACGTTTTTCAATACACTTGTGAGAAAACAGGTATAAGTAATTCACTTGTTAAAGAAACATCAAATAAAATTTTATTTCCTAAGCAACTGATAAAATCAAGACCAAAATTAAAATCGCAAATATTTTTTGTTAAATTAATACTTAGTAAAATTTGAACAATTACTGAAATTTAATTTTATTTTTGGTATAAAGTTAAAATAATTTTATGATCAGAGTGTAAAACTCCTTGGTAGTAAGTATACTTTTTTTACTTATAGCACTAGTTCGGTAAGTAACTACTTATGAGCAATGTTTACGTCCTTGTAAACGTACGTTTTTCGAGCAAATGTATTGAAAAAATTTTTACTAACCTGTCCCTTAGCCCTGGCGTTACTTTATGAATTGAATGAGGTGCACTTGTTATGTAAAAGTATTAGATACTGCTATAGGATAAGGGGTTTCAGTACCTTTTCTTTGGTGTCATAATCTAATCGTGATTACAAACAACTTTTTATATGCGACTAGCTCTGAAATCTGCTGTTTCTGTCTGATGTTTTATGCAAAAATGGTTCGCCAGCGTTCCAGCCAGCGTTCTTTTTTGCCATTTCACTGATAGTAAAAATATTGTGCAGTATTCAGAGACAGCTTTGTGAAGTGGCCTTATTTTTTTTTATTCTTGAGAGATATAGAGCATAATATTGTTACGTCACAGGTAGAGATATTGGTCTGTACGATGACGCTTCGTCACGTTACGCAAACACCACCGTTTTTCTTTTGGAAATAATATAGAGTACACACCACACGAAGATCATGAATTCCGGATACTTTTTACAGAAAGTGTAGAGTAGTGGTATACATATATACAAGGTGTGCGGTGGCAAATCCGGATTTCATTTCCCGGTTCCTGGGCGGGAACTTCGACATTTTATTGTTTGTCTTTGTTGCGGATTTGTTATACAAAATGCCTCAGTAGACTGGAGAACAACGTGCGTTTGCTATTGAGGCATTTTTTTACCCTAATAATTTTTGTGTGATTGCTCGTCGACGATTGTGTTCTCGTAACAATTTTCGACGTTTACGAGACGCCCCAAGCCTTGATTCGATCGTGGGTGCGAAGGTACCGGGCAGTAAGTTCGGTGGCAAATAACCCGCGGCCGGCCCAGCCAAACAACGTCAAGAACAGGAGAAAAATTGAACTCGTCTCCAATCTTTGCGAGATAATCCGCGTCAGTCCGAGTGACTGTTCTAGGGATTCCAAAAACAATTGCCCACTTCTTCAAAATTCAAATTATGCAAGCGCTTACGCCTATGGATCACAATTTGCGTAAAAATTTCAGCAGGACCATGTTCCTAAGACTTCGTCCGGTAAACACGATGTTTTGGAGTGATGAAGCCCACATCCATGTAAATGAATGTGTAAATAATCAGAATTGCCGTTTATGGCCTCCTAAAGGACAGACCCCACGTTTAAAACACCAGCAGCAACTTCACAGACAGTGTTGCTTACCTACGCATACTCAACGATTATTTTCTGCCAAAATTAATCGCAAACCCTGCCTTCAGTTCACACACGTGGTTTCAGCAAGACTGCGCCACGCTTCATAATGCTAGGGAGGCCATAACGCTTCGCGATTTCTTCCCTAACGAACTGATAAGCCGCTGTGGTGATATCCCTTGGCTACCAAGCGCAGGATCTCACTTCTATGGTTTTTTTTTCTGAGGCGTAGCTCAAGAATAAAGTTTATGAAATGAAGCCAGCCACCAACTCGGCATTAAATATCATTCGCAAAGTTAATTAGTGTAGGCAACGAAGCAGTTGACCCCAACATAATTATCTCAGGCAGATTTTATTTAACAGGATGATAAAGTATCATGAATTAAATGTAAACTCAAAATATCCAAAAAAAAAATTACAAGAAAAAAATTTCATACATTTTTTGTAATTTTTGTATGGAAAAATTAAAAGTACCTATTTTTTTTTTTAAAGAAGGTTTGTCTCATATAGTGTAATACCCCAGCAAAGTTTCATCGACTGAGGATTTAATGCGGGGGTCTTCATACAACGATCCGCTTCGTTTCCTAGACTAAATGGTATTCCACCGTCAGTTCTCCAGCAAGTTAGTCCGACGACTTGACGGTCAACATATACTCGTAGACGTCATTTGTTTAAAATTAATCCGCATTTTACTCTTTTTCAAACTTGATTAAATGTATGAAGTACTAGCTGGTGCCCGCGACTTCGTATGCCCAGGATAAATTGTAGCCTAAGTGTTATTCTGATGTATAAACTATATTTAAGGGCCTGTCCGCACAGCGAATTGTTCCCGCGCGATATTTATTCGCGCGAATTATATCCCGCGCTTGACATAGAAAAAAAAATCGCGATTTTTTTTTACCGCCAGTGCGGATACTCCTATAGGATTCAATGTGTTACAGAATTGCGAGAAAAAATCGTGCGATAACAATTCGCTGTGTGGATAAGGCCCTTTACGTGAAAGAGTAACAAACATCCATCCATCCATACTTACAAACTTTTGCGTATATAATATTAGTATAATCTGTTCCACGAGTCAATGCAAAAGCTTACCAACACATTTTGCAGCCGTAGAACCAGACAAAGTACGACGAACCAGAGTATATTTGACGGAAAAAATAACATTGTCTTACAAACTTGTTTTTTCTGACAGCTTTAGCTGATTACTATTGATCATGGAGCACAATAGTCTTGATATAGCTGCAAAATGTGTTGGTAAGCTTTGGCATTGACTCGTGGAACGGACTATAGGATGTCGTTTTTCTGTAATTTCAATTTGAAATCCTGATCCTGCAATCGTACACCCTGTACATTTAGTAACCACTAACTACGCAAACATAACGCCTCGTACCTTTAGGGGTGGGCCACATCCTTTATTGTTGTAAAAAGGTGCTTTTTCTTCAATGAAAATATTTCAAATTATTGTTCATTGTGATTTTGTGTTGTGGGTATGCGAACATATTTGCCTAATCGAGATTCATCAAAAGGCGTCTATCTCAATTGTTTCGATTGTACTACGAAATCTCTCAATTGAAACCTGTCGCAGCCGGCTCGCGGTGGAATTATAAACATTTCAGCCGACTTTTCCATACATAAACACATGTTATATTAGAACTGGAATAATTACTTATTCTTACCATCATTTCAGTGGATTAGGATGAGGTGGAAATTTCCAGTTTAAATTCTGTTTTTGTTATGATTTGAAGTATTTGTCAGGGCCTTCTCATTCCCAATTGTTTTGTAAGCTTAGTTATCTCGTGACCTTTTTACCAACGTGATAGCTTGCACTACGTAGACATAGGTCTTGTGCCTCTTCCTTAGCTGATGTTTCATTGTTTACAATAACCCTTATCAGCTGGTTCCGCTTTCCTTAATAGTTATCTATCGTAGATAATAATGAATCTCTTGTTTAATAACTGCTAACGGCGCTCATTTAGTGATTGAGTGAGATTGTTCTGTTCTAAGAATTATTGTTGCAAGGACTTACTGTCCTTTGCTATTTTGTACAACTTTTTTTGTTTACTTTGAAAGGCATGCCTATTATCTTTTTTAAGCCTCGGTTGCCGAAATCGTCTTTGAAGTAAAATGTGCTTTTAGGAAATGCAAATAAATTGAGTGTTAAAATCTATTACGATACTGTCTGTTTTTTTGACGGAGTGTCAGCAATAGATTTAACGTTAAGTAAACTTTCTGGAACTGGCTTTGAGATGTTAATTTTCCACTGAAAGCTAGGTCTCACTCTTTTCCCTTCAACGGTCTTTATTCTTGACCTCTGGTTGCTGGCTGCTTTTTACAACTTAAATATTTGTTTCTCTCACTATGGAGGTCAAGATCACAATGCCGTCGGTATCGCGAATCATTAATACGAGGCAAGTCGAGATAGGGTCTGATAAATGCGGGCCGCCCCCCGGCGCGGGCGTTTTGTTGCCCACCTATCTATTTGGTAATGCCCGGTTCCTTCCGGCTGACCTTGCGGAATGCCGATATGCCCCATATTGCGCCGCTTCGTGAGCGCCGCATCTAATTACCCCCCCACCCCCCGTTGATACAATGTTCATTTGAAACTTAAACATGATCGATTTTATTACAATTCTATTCTATTTCTTTTATTTTTAAGGGCTTAGCCTTCGAAATCTTACATCTTTTTCATATACATATTATTAAACTTAGTAACTACATTGAAATCACATTCAATCAATCTGCTTACCACCAGGGACTTCCAGGCGGATAGTCCAAACGAAAATTAAAAGAAAAGCTATCGTGTAACTTAGCGAATTTAGTTATCATTCGTTCACCAGGGTTATACATCACTAATATATCTTATTTGCGTATATACTTAATGTAACACCAAGTCCTCACTTATGAACCATTTAACAACAAAGTGGTTACTGTACGTGTATTGATTATGCCTGTTGTTAGATTATTAAAAAAGTTCAATGTTTAGATTCATAATTCGGAGAAGATTCCTCATAGTTGGGTTCTCGCGAGAGTAATACGCGTGCAGTTTTATCCCGTTCAAACCGAAATAAAACCACTATAAATTGTTTGTTCAAGAAGTACTTGTTAATTAAAATGGATCCAATCGGCTCTCCCAGTCTACATTCAGACGTTGACCGCATGTGATGTCTCCGCATTGCTCACTCGAATGTGAACTTTATTGTTTTTTGTTGCTGTATTTAAAAAAACTATTTCATAAATACTTACTAGTTTTAGTTCTATCTAGTGAATTTTTAAGCGTGTGTTTGATTGAAGTCGGTTCACAGTTGATTGCCACGCGGCGCCATCGCGAGTGTGCACAGTCAGTACAGTTGTTAGTCAACCCGCGTTCTATCCACCCGCCCCACGCTGATAAGTTTCACTCGTATTTTATAAACTTTTCTAAAGTGTTATCGTAAAAGTGACAACATATGGTTCAGTGTAATGGCGGAGTTGGCAATAAGAGCTAGCCGGTTGCGGGTGCCCCTCCGACTGAACTCCTTTTACGAATTGTATAAACGGTTTCTCAAGGAGCACGGGTGCAAGTGGCATGATGTCTCCAAATTGCTTTCTGTACTAGCAGAGATCCTTTTTGATGTGGATGCTGCGTGTAGCCTGCTTGCCGGCAAGGTCAGTCTCATCTGTAGTAGATAGAAAACATTTACTTAAAGAACTTAAATTGCCTCTATAATTTTTTATCTTACCATCGTCGAGTTTTGTGTTGAGTTTTGACTTTCATCTAAAAAAAGAAAAAATAATAATATTTGTGGTTTTACTGTCCAATTAAACTTTTTGGAATTGTAATTTGGGAATTGCCCTCAAAAGTAGTTGCCCTCGTTATTCATAATAACCAATAGCAAGGGAGCCCTTTTTACCTGCACCTCGACTCAATGTAAGCACCCCGTTGCGAACAAAACAGCTGGCTGGCAGTGTTGCTTGTGATTTGCTCGTAAATAGTGCATTGCAACTAAACCATCAGCCAACAACTAACAACACACTACAAACATCAGTGTCATTGACTAACTGATAAATAAATACACGTGTTTATGAAATATTCAATCTGTGACAGTGTTATCTCCATCATATTGTTGTGGATCAAGATGAAGACGCACAGTTTTATGAATGCTCTTGCCGAACTTTTAGAGTTTAACTATCCTGTGATAGAGGTTTGTTTACCGCAGTTTATAAAGTAAAAAGTTAACCTTCAGTAATACTTGCATGTACTGTTTAAATAGCACTTGCGCAGCTATTTATTGAGGCCGTAATAACGTCGGTATTTCATTCCACTGAAATCGATCGTTGCTGAAAAATGCCAGTGAAAGTAGAAATGCAAGCATATTGACGTAAAGGCCGTGGAGTATGCAAAGAATGTTAGGCGTTTTGGACGGCTTCCGCTGCGCCAATCGTTGCCTCGGCCCTGCGTCTAGCGTCTGCGTCTACTTCAGCCTTTATTACGAACCCTCGACCGCTCTTTATCAAGATGAATCGTTAGATTTATATCGAATAACGCAAAATGAGCATTAACAATCTATAGACTCCATCGAACACGTTTAATCTTGTTGTGAGATAGAGCACAGGTAAACGTGTTAGAGCAGAGTTTTAGAATGAGACACAAATGTCTCAATAATAAAAATCTTCAAACAATCTACACAATCATAAACTATAAGAATTTAAACTAAGTGAGTCGATTGGGTAACAAATAATGGAGCGGTTTACAGTGAATGAAAGATAACCGTGAGACGGAATGACACGAGGCATGTGATACGATGCTAGGCCTGTATTACCCACTTATCAAATCAACGCTTAGTGAACATAAATACACAGCGTAACAATATAATACACAAAGTGTACGAAAATGATACAAAAGCACAAAAGGACACTAATCTATGGAACTGAACAACATGTCTAAAAACACCGGGTGATAAACGAAAAAAAAAACCGGTCAAGTGCGAGTCGAACTCGCGCGCCGAGGGTACCGATGTACCTATAGTATTTTTAGAAGCAATAAATTCCATTTTAGGACCGCAAAACTAAGTTTGTTTGTAAAGGATTTTAGCAGATTTCTAAGAAGTGAATCCCTTTCATAATATGATACCCCACTCAACCTAGTAACTTTGACCCCCTATTCGGGCCCCCTTTACAATAATAATATTTTTATAATTGTTTCATTTGCAATAAAGTTGGGCAATTATATTCTAAAACTATTCCAAATTTCTCCGAAGTTTGTTATGTGAAAATATTACAGGAAAAATAAAACGATCTCTCTAAAAGCGCCGTTTTTTTAGAAATTTCCAAAAAACTTTTAAAAACAAATTTAGTTTTGCGGTCCTAAAAATGGACTTTATCGGTTTTTTAATTTCGCATAACAAACCTTGCGCCGTCAAAAAGGTGCATAGCCAAATAGGCGATTGTTCTTTTTCTACGATCACCAAAGTTAAGCAATTTTAGGCGTGGAAGAACCTGAATGGGTGACCTCTAGTACAACAGTTATAGCCTGAGTGAAGTGACATAGTTTATACACGATATTTTATTTTTATAGTGATTAAAATTAACTTCTCTCTATGAGTGGACGGCGGGAGAGTGGAATATGTCCATGAGTACATATATCTCTGTCAAATAGTCTCTTTCCAGGCACGACAGGACAAAGAAGTTGCTAGACGCACTGAAATTGTCTGGAGGAGCTATTGATCGATGAAAGAGTATTGGAAAGGTGACCTGCCTTTATCATTAAAGCGTAAACTCGTGGACATATGCATTCTTCTGGTACTCCCCTACGGAACTCAGACTTGGTATTTGACGGAAGCTCTGAGGTTCCAACTCGCGGTCTGCCAGCGAGCTATGGAGCGCAGTATGTTAGGCCTGATACTGACCGATAAGGTTAGGAATACTATACTGCGCTCAATAACCCAAATTTCAGACGTGACCTACATAGCCGCCAAACTAAAATGGGATTGGGCTGGCCATGTCTGCCGCATGCCGGATATATTGTGGGCAAAAACCACCACACAGTGGGTGCCACCAACAAACAGAAGGCGACGCGGTAGACCCAGACGAAGATGGCGAGATGAGCTAGACGCCTTTTAAACGAATTGGCCGGAGGAAGCACAGAATAGGACCTCGTGGAGAGAACGGTGGGAAGCCTTTGCCCAGCAGTGGGACAATTAAGGGCTATTTAAGATACATGAGTTCCATTAATAAACTCAAGTTTCGACCCATCCATGTTTCTTGGGAAAGTAGTTCAGTTTCATGGATAAATTCGTGTCCTTTTGTATTACCTGTAACTTTACCTTTGCCCCGTGTGGTGCCGGCAAAGAATAGTACCAACCCATCTCTACCTGTGGGTGTCGTAAGAGGCGACTAAGGGTTAATGAACCAGAGGATGGGCAGCAGCATCCTTCTGTGTATCGTATCACATTCTGTGGTCACCAAAAACCGCGGTCTATGGTGCCAGCCGTAACACTATCAAGCGTGGTGACTATGGTACTTCCCCTCCACATTGTTATTGCAAAAGCTGAAATTTTGGAGGGAGTACTCGGTCCTGTAGTGGACGTTTCATGGGATGTCATGATGTACCTTTATGTGAAAATTTTATATAAGATAAACGGGACGCCGTATCGTTATCAAATATAAAATAGTATATCCGTCAACCCACATCCGTTACCGTTGCCTAGTTGATACAATCAGGCAAAACTATAAAACGTTAGATTTTTTTTATATTCCATTTCATTTATGTTTTTTATAGCGATTTCGTTATGCAATAATAATTGCTTTTTAATTCAGAGGATGACATACTAAACTGCTTAGCAGCATCACTTTGATTCATAATTAAGTATTTCTCAAGTGAAATTGTAACTTTGTAACGATGACACTTCCTCGTGCTGGGCACGCGACGCGGCGTGGTGGTGACCGCAGCCGGTGGCACCGCTCGCAGCTTGCACGCGCTCCACTAACCCAATTACCTGACTCTTATTGACAGAAGTGTCTTGGCGCCCGAGCTCGACTCTCAGAGAAAGGCAACGCCTCTCCGCTGTTATTAAGCCTCCCATCGCATTACCTGCACGCCAACCAACAACCCGTCTCGGACAAAAAAAAATCTGATCGCCACCGCCATTCCTAATGTTAGGAATTCGCCTTCCAAAATGTCTGCCAAAATGTATGTCGCTGTGACGTGGGCGCAAAATAATCACATTACTCCTAAACACAAACGACTCGATTAAATTCCAATATATCAGTATATTGGAAGTTAATCGAGTAAATAGCGTTGTAGTTAAAGATGTTAATTGTTAATCAATAATCACATGAATAATGTTATCGTTCGCAATTAGAAGGATGCTGGATTCATTTAGCGCGTGTAATGCGACGAAAAGCGCGCACGGCGGTTACCCCGGAGTCGGGAGTGCGCGGGAGGGCGCTCCCACGGGTTGCCGATATTTTTAGTCCGCGACCATTACTTGGCACTGCCGGCCGCACTCGGCTGCGCTAGTGATCTTTCTGAAATTCGTTCGCGCTTATGTACGCTATTAGTCTCCGGCTAGACCCACCGCCTAGACGAAACTCGCGAGAAAATCGTTGATGTGTGTGTTATTATGATGTTTCATCATGAATGTGTGATTAAACCTGGATAAAAGTGATTTGTGAATAAAAGAGAAGAACTCAGACTAAACAATGGCTAGCCTGGCGACTAGCGGCGGCGGTGGCGGTGGCCGGTCGAGCCCCCGCCGGCACCGGTACAACCGGTCGTCCACCACGAGCGTCACTCAGCTGTTGTCCGACGGCTACTCCAGCATCATGAACCGACTGACGCGTCGCGGTCCTTCCGAGAAGTCTGACCCGGTTGCTGACTCGAAGCTCTCGGCAGCACGGACGCGCTATGATGATAAGTTACTTTCAAACAAAAATCCCGCATTAGCAAGTGTACGACGGTATGAGAACAGTAGACATATCTCGCCGTATGCGTCGTTCGCATCCGGAGCTACGACGCCGGCGGCCGCCAGAATATTAAACGAAGATCGCCTATACTCGAGTTACCTGAGCTCTTCCAAGTCCCGGCTCGACACTTCACCTCTACGTGCTACCTCCGGTATGAGCGCTCTCGGCCGCAGTGACTCATTCCGCAGAGCACACGTCAAAGATTGTAAATCATCACCGTTTACCAAACGATACCCGCTCAAGGAAGCCAATAATAATATTGACACAACCATTTTCTTAGGTAGCACTCGCAGTCGGTTAGAAGACAAATATTCTTCTGTTTTAGATAGAATAGCGCATCAGAAGAAAGAAAGGGCTAGAAAAGAAAAAGAGGATCGAGAAAAAACATTAGAGCCGGAACCTGCTTTTTCTAGGGGTATTATGAGAAGTCTAACAACGGCTGTATTCGGAGAAAACTCATTCAAACGTAACCACTACTCGCGAGAAAAAACTAGAGATAAGACTCCATACAGAAGCACTGACAGACGGTTATCATCAAGTAATAAACAAAACGATAAAAACGAATACAAAAATGGAATCGACATCCCTTTGCGGGACCGCACCTTCTATGGAAAGGATAGAGACAGTATCTATAGGAGGCATCAACGACGTTCGCTCCGGGCTGAAAAGAGTGCAGCTAAAGTTGGTGACTTATCTCTTCGACCAATAGATATTAGTTTACAATCAGGCGTTCGCGATTTAGTTTCCCCGATGCAACAGTGTCTTAGCGAAACCAACATAAAGTCTAAGACAACTAAAATTCCAGCGTCTTCACCTCTTCGGGACAACTTTGGCAGACAAAAACAGATTTACTTTCCATCTAGCGACGAAGAAGACGATGATAAAACCCCAGTCGGTGATCAGGGCATAAACGAGCGAGAAACGCGACGGAAAGAGATTCAGAGCTTGATAATGAAATACGCTAACGTAGACGAAATGTACGGACGTTTGGTAGAAAATAAAACGAACGGGGTTCCGTCGGAATCATCGACCGCGGTAGTTCCTCGTAAAGCGGAGCCGCTGGGTGTGGGAGACGTGGTGATGCTGCCGCCGGAGCTGCGCAGTCGGCAGCGCCCGCAGCGACCGCGGCACCTCGCCCGGCGCGCGATCACGCCGCCCGTAAGCAAAAGCTAACCGTCTCCGCTCTGTGTGCTGCTAACACCGCTGGTCCGTCACATTTATACTGTCAATTTACATTAAATATCCCAAACTACAGCTAATTCACCTGTTAGTTTACATATGGGCAATCCCTTTATAATATCGTTATAATACATTGTTCACTAAGAAGAGAAAGTGGCCGAATCCCAACGAGGGTGTCGTTTCATTCGAGTTGGGAATGGCAACTTTTTTTTTCGATTGATGTGCTTTATTATTACTACACCTCCGAGGAAAATAGGCGTTAATAAATCTTAACTATCAATACAAAACGATACAAATAAATGGAACATTGTTCTATTCTTATTAAAATGTCGTTCACATCTCTTTTCACTGTTTCTTTTTGCTTTCTGTAAATTAATATTATTTTCAGAAAAGGGCAAGTGGTCAGTATGATTTCGCGGGCTTAAGGCCAATTGCACAAAGCGACTAACTTAAATCACAAGTCACTTTCTTCTTTTTTTGTGAAAAAATCGTCAGCAATGAACTAAGGGAACTTTAATTTTAAAGACGGTTTGTGCAACGGACGGTTAGGTTTTCTTTTGGTATTGATATTTTTTAAAAATCCATTGACCGATATTAACGTAAATTAATAAAGACGGTACGTTAACCATGGATTTTCATACTCAATTTCTTCTCGCATATATGTATAGCTATGAAAATTCTTACTCATAAAAAAAATCCGAGCAGGTGTAGTATAAAAAAATTTTGCATTAATATAATGGTATCGTGCATTTCGAGTGGGTCGAATCATATACAAGTATTTTTATCTTTACAAACAAAATGTCCTTACTCGATCGTATCGATGTGGGTAGTTGTATGTTTACAAGTAGTTTAATAATAATGGCATCCCGAAGGTAGTCACACAAAGCTACACGTACGGTACGGAGGGTGCTCGCATAAAACTCGACGATAGTACCAGTCAGTTAACTAACGAACTGTTGATTTGATATCCAGTTAATCGAAACAGGAAAATTGTGATATTGAAATGATAGTGCATGTGTTTCGATTTTTTGCTCGTGTGTTTGGGACTAACATGTCACTTTTTTGTCTAAATATATTTTCTAATTCAAAACGTAAACGAAGCTCGAGTAAATTTAAAGTTAGTAGAAATTTTACTTTAGTGTTCTTTTTCTATCACCGATCTGGGACGTTCGGGTGGACACTGTTCCTCATCCTAAATAAACGGTGTGTGAGGCGATGTGTGCGCGATCGAGTGTAAGTGTTGATGGATTGACCCCCGAGGTCCCGGTCCTATCCCGCCCGCTCCCGGCGGCCTCTCGGCTGCAGCGCCCACCCGTCCGCCCTCTAACAGCATGTACGACACTCCATACCAAATGTCGCTTGTCTGACGGGCAACCGTTCCATTGTCTGATTGTTGGGTACAACACTACTCGGGTCGTGGCGAACGCGTGGCGGTCTCCGTGCATTGGTGGTGCGTGGTGATGTCGGCGCTCGGTGCTGGTGCGTGCGGCTCGCGGCGCGGCTCCCGGCCCGGTGCTCCCGGCGGCGCTGGCGGTGCGGCGCGCGGTGCAGAGCTCCCGGGCACGCTCCTCCGTCAAGGACGACAAGGACGGACACCTCGTCTACTGGCCCGGATATGTCATGGGAGCGAGATGTTCGTGTCCACAACATAACTTAACGAACCGTACACACAACACCACACACCCCACTTGCATACATTCTACTCTTATACATATACACGACATAAACAGACAACACTCTCACACTTGACAATTCTTTAACATACAGAACAAACTAACCAGCAAAAAAAATATTTTTCGCAAAAACTAAAGTGAACTTCAAGAAACCCCAACTGTCACAAAATCTTAACTTTGCAGTCGTGCCCAAAGAAGATTTTAATATTTTCATTTTAACTTTTCTTTTCTTTTTTAAAATCACATCTTTGAAGTCATTTAAATCTATACGAGTCATGTTGGCGATAAGAATCATTGGTGTACTCGCAATCGTAACAGCTGATGCTAGTGTTGTACTCTTGAATTGCTCATAGTTCTGAGAGTCAGCTCATACGGTATCGACGAGTAGTAACCAATGTCGATCCCACCATGACTTTGTTTATGTGAGCCGATGATTAATGTTGGGACGTCGGTTTGATTGCAGACAAAATCATCGACACGCTCGGTGAAGGCACCTTCGGCAAGGTGGTGGAGGTGAAAGACTTAGAAATGTGAGTATTAATAGTTATTTGTTATGCAAGGCAGCAAAAGCGTTATTTGGCGTGAGTGCCTTGTATTGAAACCTGAGCAAGCGAAGGATTCTAGAATTGAACTACGAGCGAAGCGAGTGGTTCAAAAGAAGAATCCTGAGCGTAGCGAAGGTTTCAAGGCACGAAACGCAAAATAACTTTGCTGCCGAGCGAAACACAAAATTTTTCACCTCACTAAAGCGAGGAAGCAGCCAGTACCGCAGCGTGGAGGTCTGCCATACTGCATCACGTTCGAATTTCAAAAACCTTTTGCCCGCTAGGGTTCAAAAATCGCTTTTGGCCGCAGAATTTAACGGACAAAACGAATGTTTCCGAGCTTTGGAGGTGAAAAGCAAATTATCTTGTTAAATCACTGGTTTAATGCCATTATCCGTCACAAAACTCTTATCCAATTTCGTAATATTGCGGTTTGCATTGCAGCATCAGAGTAAATAACTGAATGCAAAGTACCGTGAAATTGTAATAATAGAGAGGAAGGAAGCGTGTAATAAAAAAACCGGTTAAGGTGATCTGTTGCGGCCAGCTTAGCCCCGAAAGCAACTAGATGGAGCCACTGCTGCAAATATAAGGTTTTATTTTTTAATGCAATAAGTACCAACTATATATGTGCAAAAAGTTGATTCGCGTAAATTTCATTGTGCAACTTCAACGCCTAACAACAATTTCGATAAGAAAAATATCTCCATATGTCCACTAAAGTCAATTACTCTCGTCAGTCCGTGTTTACATGAGTACGATCACTCACACATGCACACAAAGCACAACCGTACAGTTTTGACCGCACGCCCACAATCGTAATATTGAACCAAAAATTGCTAACAAAAATAGTACTTTCAGTACATTAACTGTATTTTTCTATAAATTAGCGAAACATTTTACTAAAAATAGCAGTATTCGTTCGCTTTTCAACAGAATTTTATGTCCCGCGTAAGAATGCAAGTCATTTGAATTTTTGTATGGAAAACGGATCACCTTAAGTGCGAGTCTGACTCGAGTGCCGATATACCTATAGTATTTTTAGAAGCAATAAAGTTAATTTTAGGACCGCAAAACATAGTTTGTAAAGGTTTTTTTGCTGATTTTTTAAAAACTGCGCTACTTAGAGAGATCGTTATATAAGGTCCTAATGAAATAGTGAACATACTTTTAATATGTTACTCAGACCATGAAATTGAACAACTTACCCCAAGCAACATAGGTCGAAATACGAAAAACTAAATTTGAACTCCCATACAAAATGCGCTATCAGCTGTTGCAGTTTCTATGGGAGGTCAAAAATTGATGTTCGTATTTCGACCTACGAGTATGTTTCTTGGGGAATGTTGTTCAGTTTCATGGTCTGAGTAACATACTAAAATTATGTTCACAATTTCATTAGGACCTTATATTTTTACTGTAATATTTTAATTTTAGACTATACTTAGTTCAGATTTTTAGATAAGGGTTTTTGGGCATTATTAGACATTTTCATCATAGCTTGAAAACTAAGTCGTAAAAAATACAAAAAGCTATTTTGCAATGTACTTTCATATGATGCCCATTTGACCCAGTAACGACAATAAAAAATTTGGACCCATATATGGGTGCCATTAACCTATACAATAATAATAAAAAATATTTATTCAAATCTTTTGTTTGCAATAAAGTTGGGCTAGCATATTCCAAATTTCATGTCGATAACATGAGTAGTTGCTGAGATATACAGGTGTGATAGATCGATCAGAGAAAGACAGAAGACACAAAAAGACGAAGTCGCACCATATCGGTTCTGTTTTTACCATTTTGTTTCGGAACCTTAAAAACACTATCTTGTTAGAAACCATAGTTACTATTACTTTATGATGGATGCTGTCATTGCAAATGTGTATCAACGAAATGTATTTTAATGCCAATTATTTCAGTAAACGCCAGTTGCCAAAAGCTTCTTAAAAAATAAAACTTCTTTAATTTCTCAATAGAAACCCAAATGTAAGGCTGCTTGAAGCTTGGCCAAATAGAGATCTATAGGGATTATTATAAAAAATATCAAATTGTTTCGAACACAAGTAACGCAGTTAGCATTTTTTTTATTTTCGTAAAATATAGATCCCCTGCGGCAGAATGAAATTTAGTCGTAGCTTATCACAGAATGAAAAAGAAAACTGTTACAAGTATGTCACTACTAAGAGAGGTGATAGTTAGACCCTGTCTCTATTTCTGGTCCAAGTTTCGAGGTTCCTTACATTTGGGAAAGAAAAAATTATTAGCGAATAGATAGAGAAGTTAGATTTTAAAGACTGTCTAACTGATAGGTATACCGGATTTCACGAGACAGGTGTTTTTTAAACAAAATCATAACCTCAAATTCATGTGAAATGTGTTAAATGTAGATATTACTGACTCGCTGTATATAAACCGATGGACTAAGCGTTTATATGTGTGTGTTTTGTGGTAACAAATGGAAACCTCGTGTAATTTAACACAAGTCTTTTCTTAACTGAATTTTTTTTGTTTACAAAACACTGGGCTCTTTCGTGAACTCTATTATGAAAGTATATTTTTTGAAAATTTTATTCTTCTATTACAAGAAAATTTTATGCTCTGGTAATGTAGGTAAGTATGAGTCAACATAATAGTCTTAACTATTCCTGTACGTATGGGTCGATATACCCGTTGTACTGTGGGTAGGTGTGTTCATGTGTTACACATTCGTTTTACAGGCACCAGGTGTCGTTCACATCACTGGCAAATAATTTTAGTTTGGCAGCGTTAATTTCATTATTCACTTCTATTTTCATTTTGTTTATGAAACAAAATGAAATGCCTCATATTTTATATTTGCATATAAAGTTTTTAATTCATGTATTTCAGGGAGCACAGGATGGCTCTGAAGATAATCAAGAATGTTGAGAAGTACAGAGAGGCTGCAAAACTAGAAATAAATGTATTAGAAAAGTTAGCGGATGTGGATCCAGACTGTAAAAAGTAAGTACCTCCTTTGGCGTTTGTTTATTGTCAGTCAGCGGCAGTTGTTGTTAGCGGGTGTTGGCCGGTTAAGTCCGCACAACGCACGCCCTAGCCGGCGAATGTAGCAAAATTTGACCTTGTTCGTTCATACGCGACGTTATGGACGACGCTGGCCGCGCGCCAGACCAGCTAGATGTCAACTTCGAACACGAAAATACCGGCCACCAACGTACTCCTAAACTTTCTAAATAGCCATTCTTTCCGATGCTACCGATAAACAAGTGCGAAATGCCCTTGATATTTAAATTAACTTTAAGCGTCAATAATGTTGTTAGGTTTCTAAATTTTGCGGGATTGGCACGCATCATGAAATTCCGAACTATTTTTGAAGTACGGAGTTTTTACGCTGTTATTGTGGGTGACTATTTCCTTGGCCTGATAAATGTCTTTGGAGGCCGCGGAAACAGCAAGGTCTTGCTCAGTTGCCTCATTGTTTCTTCGCTGTTACAATAACATTGATTATGTTATGCTAAAACTAACGTTGATTTTATATGACATTTATGATTGTTTTATTACTTTCCAGCTTATGTGTAAAGATGTTAGACTGGTTCGAGTACCACGGACACATGTGCATCGCGTTTGAAATGCTCGGCCAAAGCGTGTTTGACTTCCTGGTGAGTAACACCTATAGAGATTCCAAGTATTTATACAACCAGACCGTGCAGGCGAAAAACAAAAGCGTCCCTGACGCTTTTTAAAACTCGCAGTCTAAATGGGCCTCCTTCTCTTTTTTCTAGCATACTGTTAGAAAAGTTACTAGAAAGAGAGGCTGGCTTTTTTAGATGTGTATTCAGGGACGGAAGTAATCCTTCACATGAGACTTCTAGTTTTATATAGAGCATATAATAGAATTCACGAAAGAGCGTGACATTTTGTAAACAAACGTTATGCAGTTAAGAGCAGATTTCTCTTCAACTACACGAGGTAAACGGTAACCAAAATATACACATAGAAAATATTTTTTATCGTTTCACATACCTACAGTTTAAAATATCCACATTTTTTGTACATAAATATCACGTAATTATTTCTTTTAAAAAACGTCTCGCTCTTTCGTGAGCTCTCTGGTATCTGGTATATCTGTTTTGTCACACCGTCTTCACCCCGCGCCCCACAGCTGTGTGAATCACGCGCGAGTCCTCGCTCCGTATCGGAAGCGGCCCGCATTAGTGCGTCCACACAACACCACATGCACTCCGTGGCAATCACATGGCCCCGTTTGACCTGCTTATGTTATACGAAAGCTGTACAATCACAACAATGCGTGATTCACATAATATACTATGGTGGCAGTTGCATTTGTTGACGTTATTATCTTCGAAATAATTTTAAAGATAACTTTTGCACTTTAAGTAAGTACCTATATAATATACCTAATAAATAAACAGATACATAGTAATAACATTTAAAGATTTATCAGTTATGAATAAGCTAACATATGACTTGTAATTATAATAAAATCATGTGTTCCGAAAAAAAAGTGTATGTGTGTTAATGTTTTTTGATATTTAACCAAAAGCTTTGATTATGAAATCAAATCTAAAAACGGTAATAAATCGAGTTAGGTATAAAAAAAAACAATTTCAGAGTAGTAGTTAAGAACGTTTATTCAAAAAATAAAATCTCTAATTTGACCGATAAGTATGCAACAGCTGACATTTATTTTTAGTACGATTTCAATGTTTTTTATCTGCACCCATGTCGGATTATTCCAATTTAGAAATTAAAAACAGATTCAAAGTAAAGGTCATTGCCCGCCTTGTTTTCATTATCGTACTACTTCATACTACGAGTAGTAAGGAAATCTGATATGGATTTTTATTATGCAACTGTGAGCATTACTACCAATGTACCACCACATACAGTCCAAAATAAATTTAAAAAATCTAAAAACAATTAACATCCTCATCACAAAAACTATCTTTCGTTCTAAAAATACTCCTTATTATGTTAGTTGCATAAATTATTATTGTCATGAGTTTTTCAAGCATTTTTTAAAGATGTGGGTCACACAGAACTTGTAAGTGCACATTTTTTCCAAAGAAACGTGGGTCTTTTGTATGAAAAGTGTTTTATATTTTTGTCATTTTTCGACTTCCTTTGGGAGAACTATTCAACTATATGTTCTGATCTGAGTCACCTTTTAAAAGGGTTTTCAAAATTTTTACACAAGTAAAAAGGCTGATTTTCCACCAGGGATGTGCGAGGGAGCTTATAGTTGCGAGTTGGGAAAGTTTTAACCGCTTGCGCTAATTAGATAGATAAGAAAATAATTATTGAAAATAATAATAATAATTGAAAATGGCGTAATCCTATTGGTTGTAGTTTTCCCAGCTCACAGCTTAGCTCCGTCACAAAATAAGTAATAGTACGAGTACTATCATACAGAACTGACACTCTTCGCCACCCCTGCAATCAACCCCGCACTCCTGCGCGCACCCGCCCTATTTGTACTATGCGACCTTAAAATTTCAAATTCGCGCTGGATATATATGTAGTGTGGGGGGTACATAGATTTAGTACTTCGCGCGCGGCGCTTTTAACCAGATTGCGCTCTTCCAAAAATTATGCGAGCAGAGTAGGACGTAAGATGAGATGAAGCTGTCCCTTTCTAATAGATTTTGCATGACATTTTGTTTATGTTGCCATGACAACATCAACAAAATGTCATGCAAAATCTTTGTTAAAAATCATTTTACCAAAGAGTTTTTAATGCAGATAAATCAAAAGAAAATGATTTTCTGCATTTATCAATATTTAATGAAAACTGAGAGAGAAGTTTGTACTTTGCACGTTGAAAATTATTCAAATAAGTATTTAAAAATACGTATAAATATAAATTTGCGTATATAAAACTTAACATTTTGCACGGAAATTGTGCAAACTTCATTAGTATGGCAATAATTAGAAAGGGACGAAGTAAATCGACTATGATGTCATGCTCTGCTCGTTTTGCCTCTGTACAAATTGTTAAGAGTACGCTATCATGGTATATGTAAGATCATTGGGGGTGTGTGGCTCCGTCGCCGTGTTGTGCTGCGAGCGGTCGTGTGACGTGTATCGTGCGTGTTGTTGCAGAAGGACAACAACTACCAGCCGTACCCGCTGGAGCAGGTGCGGCACATCGCCTACCAGCTCATATACAGCGTGCTGTTCCTGCACGACAACAAGCTCACGCACACCGACCTCAAGCCCGAGAACATCCTGTTTGTTGACTCCGACTACGAGGTCGTCAGCGTCTACTCCTCCTCCAAGAAGGTAAGCACTGTCGCCTCACTTCACTTCTCCTATAGCGCGTTCTGGACAAGTCTGTCTGGCGGTTATTTTCTACGCATGGGTCGCAGGCGGATAGCCAATGAAGGATTCGCTCGCCAACCCACACATGCCGCGCTTACCCCCGCGACTAATTTTTTTATTTTTGCGCATTAACGGTCACAGACAGAGTTATTTTGCACGCAGTGTACCGGCTTGTAGTGGACCGTAAGCGCAAATCACAAAAGGCGGGACTCGGGCATTCATTGGATCCCGACGTGTCACCCACGCGCAGCGAATATCCGTCAGCATCGGAATTAATTTCCAATCGTTGTTCCTACACTACAACTACACCGACCTCAATCCTGAGGAGATTCTGTTTGTCGACTCTGACTACTGCTGCTCAAAAAGATAAAAATCTAGCCATCACTGTAACATCACATACATATCATACATTTGTCGCATTATGATAGTTATATCCGAAATATATAATGTTACATTATTATATCAGTACCTGGACTACCGAGCTTCGCTCTATAATAGCTGCCTCAACATTAAAATATCATCGGGTGAGCAATCTATGCTACCCGCCAACAGATGGCGCTGTAGGTGTAGGTAGGTAAAACATGGAAAAAATAATTTTCCCAGACTGGAGACCTAGCTAGAACGATTTTCTGCCCCCGAAAATCCCCGTGTGGTAAATTTCATCGAAATCCTTAGAGCCGTTTTCAAAAAACCGATTACAAATATATATATTTATATATATACAAATATTGCTCGTTTAATAGTATAGGATATAGGATTATCCGCAACACATTCACTATAATCCTAAAGGATATAGTTATATCTCTCATCCATAAACAAACGTCACGCCTCTTTCCCGTTGGAGTAGGTAAAGACCACATCCTTCCACCTGCTACGATCTTGTATCTCTTACCTCGCTTCTTCTACTGTCATCAACCTGGTATACCCACTCGCCGGTTTTAGGGTACTTTTGACTTGACATTAAAAAGTTCTGAAAGACTCCCTGCTTCTAAGGCCGCTATTTATCACAATCACCAGCATATTGACAGCCTCAAAACGTCTTGTTACTTGATTAAAGCCTTCCCAACTTAGCCACAAAGAAACAATGTTTTACTGAGGATTAAGGGCCGTTTTACAAAAAAATATTTTAACAATAAAAGCTCTTAAGAGCAGTTAGACAAAGATTCTTTAAAGTTACGTACATTACAATACGAAAAATAACCCTTCTGTTAGACTTCGCTGCAGTCGGGTAAAAAATCCTTACAGGTTTGTGTGGCAAGTAGTACTTTATTGTAAGTTTCTTGGAAAAAAATGTTGTATTAGCAGCTAATGAATGTGGTGGTGTGTCTTTTGCAGAAGCATGATCTCAGACGGGTGAAGCGCAGCGACGTGCGGCTCATAGACTTCGGCAGCGCCACCTTCGACCACGAGCACCACTCCACCATCGTGTCCACGCGCCACTACCGCGCGCCCGAGGTCATACTAGGTACTGCTCCGCCACATCTACACTACACTACATTACATTACATCATAACATCCCACGCAACGTCCACAAAAATTACAGCAAATAAGCTATCCCCAGCGACCGGGTATCTATAGATTCCCCCTCGACTAAAAAAAGTAAAATTTGGAAGAGAAATAGTTACATTAGTCACCTAGTCACTATAGTTACATTAGTCACCTAGTCACTAGTGACTTCCAAACTTGTTGAGCGCATCTCGTCTGTCGTGACCTATATAACCTAAATATGGTCACTGACACAAAATTTCAAACTGTTATTTAACTACTTCTCATGCCCTATTCGCTAATGAAGAACTCGTGTGCTACTTGCGATTAAATGGTAGCAAGTTCTGTCTTAGGGGCTGAGTTTCTTAATGGATTTGAGAGCACTTCGACCCTATGGGATTATTTGTGCTTCCCCTACCTTATTGCTCCTGTGTTCTTACGCCGTCTTCAAATGTGCTCGTATAAGCTTTGATGTAAATTTCATCGGAAGGAGCCTGTAGTCTTCTGGTGTAGGGTAAGCGTGACCCAGAATCTTCATACACTTGTCAGCCAAAGCCTTGCATGTGCATAGCAGATGTTCCAGCGTTCGCTCTCCTCACCGCATGCTTTGCAGGAGGTTGTATCCGACAGACCCCTCGTGTGTATCGAAGTCGCCAGTGAGAGCTCCCACAATGTTACGGGTCTGGTGCCTGCTTAGGTTTCTTAGATATTTGTAACCTACTTTTGTGGTCCCTATAAGTTTACAAGTTCTAACTTCACGTAAAAAACTGGGCGCTGCATATTACTAATGTAATTTGGCTAAAAAATAAATGCGATCTTTCTCACCAGACCAGCAATTATATTTCGATCATTAACGTCAACACACCTCTTTATATCTTGTTTTCATACAAGCAGTATTAACGCGTCACCCGTTACCGCGTCATTCTCGAACATTGCATGGCGCTTGCCAACAACGAACACATAAATTATGCACTGAGACTGATGCTAATTTGATATGGTTTCGTAGAATAAAAACAGCTTTTATAAGTTTTCTCGCTCTCAGAAATAAACGTAAAATGTTTTCGTTGTGGCCATTCTCTATATAATCCAAACATGTTTCTATTACCAAAGAAGTATTCGTAACTTCATGGTATCCTGAATGCCAAGCTGCTGAGCACTAGCTGGATCAGCACGTTGGCTTTATTTATTTACAGTTTATTGTACACAAGATAAAACAAAAATAAATATACATTAAGAAAAAAGACACAACAGGTGCTGCTTATTTCTACACGGAAATTTCTTCCAGCAGATTTACTGAAGCGTGGCTTTGTCAGTTTATCTAGGCCCATAGATTATAAACACTATAGATTATAGAAACAGGGTTGCCAACTCAGATTAAAAAACCATTGAGTCCGTCATATACATACTCTGTATGAAGTGAAAAGCCTGTCGCCTATACTAGTCGGTCAAAAAACTCAGTTAAGTTTTACAAAAATCAAGATAT
The DNA here is from genome assembly GCA_947532105.1 of Athrips mouffetella. NCBI lineage: Eukaryota > Metazoa > Arthropoda > Insecta > Lepidoptera > Gelechiidae > Athrips > Athrips mouffetella. Next base: position 21,485,260 of record OX383964.1, on the reverse strand, counting down.
CTTTAAAAATCGAATGTTTTAGTATAAATTTTGTTTGCGAAAGTGAAAATATATCGTTTTGTACTTGTAAATTGATCATTAATACTAAGAACGGAAGCGTAAATAATCCGTAATAGCCATTTTATGCGTGATTTTAACACGGTTTTTTTCTGACTGTTAAGTGTTTTTTTACCAGAAAAACTGTGTTAGTAGCATTTATTGGTCGCATGTCACATATTTCTCAGAGAGAAAGATAAAAATTTTACGTTTTTAGGATTTCAAAAAAATCCATACATTTTAGTATGGAGGTCCCTCGCAAGAAAGTGATACGCTTATGGCTCCCTCCTTAGCAGAAAGAGCTGCTACTTAAACCTCCTTGGTTGCCAATTTACTTACTTGAAGCATGGTCACGTTTTTTGGAAAGACAAGGACGGCTACATATATTCGTTTATAAAGCTATCTCTGTCTATAATATCAAAAACGTAATTTACATATTTCTTCGCGTATAGAGATAATAGACTAGATATCTTTATTCCTCAAATAAAGTTACATTTCTCCGAGATATATTTTCTGCTGAGCGCGCTGAAGGTCAATTTAACTTTAATGTTGAATTTTTTATATCTAAAGTTTTTGTGGTTATGTGTATATTGCGCAACGTTAGCCGTGATCAGAACCCGGGTAGGGTGACTGCCGAGGCATTACAAATAGAACAACATCTTCTATTGCTAAATGTACGACGGAGCATTACTTTAGAACGGCTGATTTATTTTTTTGTTGCATTTGTGATTCCAAGGAGAAGCTTAAAAAAATCAGGAACAACAAAAGTACTTTTTTATATGAGATTTTTGTTTGACGGGTACGGGTTTTATGCGTGCGAAGCTACAGGGCAGAACTAGGTCTTAGATAGTAGTATGGTAGAAAATTCTGACAAAAGGATTACTAGCCTAGACTGGTGATGCCTACACGACTTGTTGCAAATATCTTTTGTACGTATTATTAAAAACTAACAACTCTGCATTGTATATTTGTAGAACACAAAATAATTTTGTTTTCGTTGATATATGAGAATCTTCTTCTTTTCGAGTCAATGGCGAAACAGACTATAAAAGCTAGCCCAAAAAGTAGCCACATCCATAACCTTTTAGTTGCATCCAAAAAGGTCCTTCCGAGTGCAGAAAACTGGAGAAGTAGGGCACGACAGCAAGTGTATCATGGTTTGCAAAATTCTGCTTGTCGTTATTAGAGAAGTCCCAACCCGCATCTGCCAACGCCCGACCGCAATCGGTTCAGTGACTTCCATATGGGCCAGGAAAGATCGTGTCCTGATGGCAGCTTTTCGGAAGCTCGTATATGTATATTGTCAGGAGGGTACCACAGCTAATCCGTAGCCTTGGATGGATCTGAATCGAGCGACACGGTGTCTGATAAAACTGTAACTGCTCCTAAGGCGTGAGGGTGGTAGGTTGTGGCCGTATAGTAGGTGTCTGGTGTGTAATTGGTGTGTTTGTATGTTGTTTGCAGAGTTAGGCTGGTCGCAGCCGTGCGACGTGTGGTCTATCGGCTGCATCATGTTCGAGTTGCACCTCGGCATCACGCTGTTCCAGACCCACGACAACCGCGAGCACCTCGCCATGATGGAGCGCATACTGGGCCCGCTGCCCTACAGGTGACCCACTATACTACACTATACGCACGACAACCGCGAGCACCTCGCCATGATGGAGCGCATACTGGGCCCGCTGCCCTACAGGTGACCCACTATACTACACTATACGCACGACAACCGCGAGCACCTCGCCATGATGGAGCGCATACTGGGCTCGCTGCCCTACAGGTGACCCACTATACTACACTATACGCACGACAACCGCGAGCACCTCGCCATGATGGAGCGCATACTGGGCTCGCTGCCCTACAGGTGACCCACTATACTACACTATACGCACGACAACCGCGAGCACCTCGCCATGATGGAGCGCATACTGGGCCCGCTGCCCTACAGGTGACCCACTATACTACACTATACGCACGACAACCGCGAGCACCTCGCCATGATGGAGCGCATACTGGGCCCGCTGCCCTACAGGTGACCCACTATACTACACTATACGCACGACAACCGCGAGCACCTCGCCATGATGGAGCGCATACTGGGCTCGCTGCCCTACAGGTGACCCACTATACTACACTATACGCACGACAACCGCGAGCACCTCGCCATGATGGAGCGCATACTGGGCCCGCTGCCCTACAGGTGACCCACTATACTACACTATACGCACGACAACCGCGAGCACCTCGCCATGATGGAGCGCATACTGGGCCCGCTGCCCTACAGGTGACCCACTATACTACACTATACGCACGACAACCGCGAGCACCTCGCCATGATGGAGCGCATACTGGGCCCGCTGCCCTACAGGTGACCCACTATACTACACTATACGCACGACAACCGCGAGCACCTCGCCATGATGGAGCGCATACTGGGTCCGCTGCCCTACAGGTGACCCACTATACTACACTATACGCACGACAACCGCGAGCACCTCGCCATGATGGAGCGCATACTGGGCCCGCTGCCCTACAGGTGACCCACTATACTACACTATACGCACGACAACCGCGAGCACCTCGCCATGATGGAGCGCATACTGGGCCCGCTGCCCTACAGGTGACCCACTATACTACACTATACGCACGACAACCGCGAGCACCTCGCCATGATGGAGCGCATACTGGGCCCGCTGCCCTACAGGTGACCCACTATACTACACTATACGCACGACAACCGCGAGCACCTCGCCATGATGGAGCGCATACTGGGCCCGCTGCCCTACAGGTGACCCACTATACTACACTATACGCACGACAACCGCGAGCACCTCGCCATGATGGAGCGCATACTGGGCCCGCTGCCCTACAGGTGACCCACTATACTACACTATACGCACGACAACCGCGAGCACCTCGCCATGATGGAGCGCATACTGGGCCCGCTGCCCTACAGGTGACCCACTATACTACACTATACGCACGACAACCGCGAGCACCTCGCCATGATGGAGCGCATACTGGGCCCGCTGCCCTACAGGTGACCCACTATACTACACTATACGCACGACAACCGCGAGCACCTCGCCATGATGGAGCGCATACTGGGCCCGCTGCCCTACAGGTGACCCACTATACTACACTATACGCACGACAACCGCGAGCACCTCGCCATGATGGAGCGCATACTGGGCTCGCTGCCCTACAGGTGACCCACTATACTACATCCCTACACTACATATTACTATACCACATCCCGTACACTAGTAGTGTGTGTAGTATTGTGTGCAACGATCGCGAATTTGAAATTGGATTCTTCCAATTTCAATTTCTCATATAAATGAGAAATAGAGTTCGTCTACTATATCGTACCCGGATACCTTTATAGGGTGCAAAAGGTACCGGGTTCGATTACCAGCCGGGGCAAATATTTGAATGATGATTTACTGGTGTGGTAGTGGCTCAACTGAGGAGCATGGCGCCCGTTGGTCCGATGAGACGGGTAGAGTATTCCATCGTTGATGTTGTACTGCGCAATATGTTTTCATACCGTATTCTACTGTCTTACAGTTGCACAAAGCTTCTTTAAAGATCCTGTAAATTATTGCTATCCCTTTCTCTGACAAAAAAGTAAAAGTGAAGAAAAGCGAAAGACAGTTAGCGACATTAGTGTTTATCGACACTAATGAAATAATAACGTTGCACGAATGACAACATTATGTAAGTAAAGCACTATCAATAAATATTTTTATTGTATTTTTTCAGAATGGCACGGAAAACGAGAACAAAATACTTTTACCACGGCAAATTAGACTGGGATGAAAAATCATCTGCAGGCAGATATGTTAGAGAAAATTGTAAACCACTATTAGTAAGTTTATTCTTATACACTTTTCTACTAGCTGTATTAGGGGCCGGGTTCTAAAACGGGTAATAATTACTTTGCCAGCACTTTGTCTCGACCACACGTATGGACGTCTTATAAAGCTATTCTGCTGTCAGGGTAATTATTACCCGTTTTAGAACCCGGCCCTAGATAGCTGAGATAGATAGCACAACTTGGCTACTATCTTAGCTATACTGTGTACAAAATAACTTTGTCCGTGACCGTTAATGCGCAGAAGTCAAAAAATGAGTCGCGGGGGTGAGCGCGGCTCCCCCCAGGGGGCGAGCGAATCTTCCATTGGCTCTCCGCCTGTCACCCATGCGCGGAAAATAACCGTCATGGACAAAGCTATTTTCGGCGCATGGGTGACAGGCGGAAAGCCAATGAACGATTCGCTCGCCTCTCCCCACATGCCGCGCTTACCCCCGCGACTCACTTTTTGACTTCTGCGCATTAACGGTCACAGACATAGTTATTTTGCAAGCAGTATAAAGTGGTAAAGCTTCGACACTGTACGGAGATCGTAGTTACAGTATTTTTTCTTTTGTAAAATTCTGGCCTTTAAATCTCCTTTTAAACTATTGGTTTCTATCTTTGTCCACAAAAAAAAAACTGTAAGCATAAAAAAAGTTAATAAAAAAAAAATTGCATTTTGAGAAATATGTTAACACTCATACATTGCTGCTTTTTTATCCTGCAAATTGTTTCTGCCAGTTTAAATTTTTATGTAAAGCCTTTCTTACTTATACTTTATGAAAAATGCCTTTGGAAATAGATCCATTTACAGAACTGTAAAAAGTAAGGTATTATTTATACAGGGTGAAAACTTTCAGCGGGGCCGTAAAGGGAAGTACCTTATCCGTTGCAGCTACACGAAAATAGTCTTAGGAGACTATCCATAATTTTTTTATGGAATTTTGATTCATTCACAGATTTAAAAAAAAATTACAGTTAGCAAGAAAATAGCCATTTTACACAAAAAAAAAAATATGCCAATCGATCCTGTTTCTAATTCTAATCAAAAACTTCTATTGGACCAACCATCGTTGGATTACTCAAAAAGTCACAAATTGCAAAAAACTTTTCTCGTACATTTTGTATGAAAATTTTACGCATAATTTTTTTTAGTGACGGTTGAGATCTTTTTGTTGACTGAATAAAAAGATAATTTTAAAAACAATTCAAATTTCGAACTCGTTATTAGCCGATGTATTTTTATTATTTACGTAATATGCTTCTAGCAAGTATAAACGTTCTAAATTGGAGATCATTTTTCTCTTAGCAATAGCTGTCCAATTATGCACTTATTGTAAAATTCACCACACACACACAGAGCTTTACTGACGCAACAAACTGTTAAGATTGTTATTTATCTAATAATAACTAGTTCGAAATTTGAATTGTTTTTAAACATCTTTTTATTCAGTCAACAAAAAGATCTCAATCGTTACTTAAAAAAAGTTTTGCGTAAAGTTTTCATAAAAAATGTACGGAAAAAGATTTATGCAATTTGTGACTTTGAGTACTCCAACGATGGTTGGTCCCATAGAAGTGTTTGATCAGTATTAAAAACAGGATCGATTGGCATCAAAGATTTTTTTGTGTAAAATGGCTATTTTCTTGCTAACGGTATTTTTTTTTTAAAATCTGTGAATGGGGATCAAAATTCCATAAAAAATTATGGATAGTCTCGTAAGACCATTTTCGTGTAGCTGCAACGGATAAGGTACTTCCCCTTACTGCCCCGCTGAAAGTTTCCACCCTGTATAGATAATTTGCCAATTGAGAAGTGGATGTAGTGAAGATTATCCCAATATCCCATTGAAAGTCAATTACTGGACTGGGAGCTCCTTCCAGAATAAGCAAAATATGCGTGGTATATTTTGGAGGGGGAGTACTAAAGTCACCACGTTGTAGCGCTAGCGCTGGTACGAAGATTCGGGTTAGTGATTACAGTGAGTAAAGTTTTAGGATATGCAGAAGGCCGCTGTTGACCATTCTTAGTCGCGTTTTACGATACCCACGGGCAGAAATGAGTTGGTACTGTCGTCGGCCGACAAGACACTGGCCAGTAGTGATGATAATCACTGAGTGTTGTGGTGTGGTCCGCAGAGGTACATGCAGTCGACGAGCGAGGAGCACCGGCAGCTGTTCGAGCTGATCGCGCGCATGCTGGAGTACGAGCCGGCGCAGAGGATCACGCTGCGGGACGCGCTCGCGCACCCCTTCTTCAGCAAGCTGGCGCCGCACCAGCGGCTCGGTGCGTACCACACACACACACACACACACTCACGCTCTGTACATACCACACACGCACGCACTTACAACCACACATACGCTCAGTCAGTACATATCACACACGCACGCACTTACAACCACACACACTCAGTCAGTACATACCACACACGCACGCGCTCATAGCCACTTACGCATACTCTCAATCACTCAAACACACACACACACACACACACACACACCTCAGTCGCCACCACACACACTCTTTTTTTTTACTTATAATGGGCTTACTCTTGACTCCGATCTAGACCTGAGGACAGAAATGAAGTCGACGATGGAATGAGCTTGTCCAGCATAAGCCTATTTACTCGCAAATTAAATAGATTCGAGTTATATAAACTTGGAAACAGACGCAGACAGAGAAGTCCACTCCTTAGCCGTGCACATTATAAAAGATGTTAACCAGACACACAGTCACACACTAACTCTCAACCAAACAGGCATATTCAAATATACACACATTCGGTTTTAATAATATCATACATCTATAAACACTATATTATAAGAGCGCTACTTTTTATCTGCCAAACTACACTTGCAAGCAAACTGGAATCACTTCATCGCGGGTTGCTCAAAACAAAGTTTTACCAATATGTGCAATACACTATAGCTTATGTTAGGTATATCATTTGAAAGGTAATTTTGTTAGCTTTCCAACGATATTAAATTATTTAAAATTCAAGTCAGTTGTCTATCAAAATTCAAGAATTTACTGCAATAGATCGAAATGTTAACGTCTAAATAAAACGAAAATCACAAGAAAAAAATATTGTTTTTTTACAATATCCGTTATTTCCGTTCAGTATTTTGTTGTGGCCCTAATTACTGCTTGTAAACGGTTTTTTATTGACCGGATGAGTTTCATAATCATGAGGGATTTCTTGCCATTCGTCGATTAAAGCACTTTTCAGTTCTTCTTTTGATGCCAGAGCTGGACACTTTCTTCGTACCCGCCTTTTTATCTTTCATCATTCCCGGTCTTCAGTATGGAAGTCACTTAATAGACTGCGATCGGGCGCTGGCAGGTGCGGAGAACTGAAGAAGAGGTGGGGCTTCTCTGATAACGACAAGTGTGAATGCGGCATTTTGCAATCCATGACACACTTGCTTTCGTGCCCTACCTCCTCAGTTTCTTGCACCAAGGAGGACTTTTTTGAAGGCAACCAAAGAGCTATTGCTGTAGCCACATTTTGGGCTAAGTTACTATAAAATCATTTGCCATTGATACGAAAAGAAGAAGAAGTATAAATACAAAGTCGTGTGCACTATTTTAGAAGGACATGACTTTTTATCTGCCAAACTAGATTGTAGGACTCAGGAGACCAGACACACACACTAACCCTCAACCGCACACACCAGACAAAGACACACTCAAATAGACACACACACAAATCGGTTTTATAGTCTTGAGTATCATACAAAGTTATATGCACTATTTTAGAAGAACATGACGTTTTACCTGCCAAGCTAGATAGTAGGACTTTTTGCCCGGGGCCCGGTAGTCATGTGGCTTTCTGTTATCTTAAACACCAGTCGAATAAAATGCAAATGTATAAGATTGAAATTGCGTGACAGTTAATAAATGAAAGCCACTTGTCATCAAAATCTGATCAAAAATATATTCGTTAAACTGTTGAGCCCTAGAAGTAAGGAGTTCGCGCATCAGGTATCCATTGACTTGGCCAAGAATCAGCAAAATAGTAGACCGAAAAATACTTGTTACATAAAAACACAATAAACCACGTTCCAAGGTCACAGTATTATAGAATATCATGTTTTTATCGAAAATTCATAGAGATCAAGTACTTATACAACTAGAGTGTGCACACGAATGCAAAAAAGTCCCTGACGTTTTCTGAGAACTCACAGTCTAAATTAATACTGCAGCCATGACTGCAGGCAAGACTGCTAGAAAGAGATAGAGGCCCATTTAGATATTTTTTCCTTTACTAGAGCCCACTCCTGGACTGGAAAGGACTTGGCATCAACATCAATGGCGAGTACATGACTCACCTTCGATTTGCCGACGATATTGTCGTAATGGCTGAGACCCTGGAAGATCTCGGCACGATGCTCAATAACCTCAGTAGAGTTTCACAACAAGTGGGTCTTAAAATGAACATGGATAAGACGAAAATTATGTCTAACGCCCTTGTTGTACCCACTCCACTCAAAGTTGGAGACTACGCTGGAAACTGTCGATCAGTACGTATACCTGGGACAAACAGTCCAGCTGGGTAAATCCAACTTACAGAAAGAGGTTACTCGTCGAATCCGACTCGGGTGGGCAGCTTTCGGGAAGCTCTGCAATATCTTCACGTCCAAAATACCGCAGTGTCTCAAGACGAAAGTCTTTGACCAGTGTGTGTTGCCAGTGATGACATATGGCACCAAGACGTGGCCGCTCACGATGGGCCTTATCAGAAAGCTCAAAGACACCCAAAGGGCTATGCTCGGAGTCTCTCTACGCGATCGAATCAGAAATGAGGAGATCCGCAGAAGAACTAAAGTAACTGACATAGCCCTGAGAATCGCTAAACTGAAGTGGCAGTGGGCAGGGCACATCGCAAGAAGAACCGATGGCCGATGGGGCGTGAGGGTTCTAGAGTGGCGACCACGTACCGGAAAACGAAGCGTTGGCAGGCCCCCCACAAGGTGGACCGACAACCTGGTCAAGGTCGCGGGAAGCCGCTGGATGCGAGCATCGCAGGACCGGTCGTCATGGAGTTCCTTCAGGGAGGCCTATGTCCAGCAGTGGACGTCTATCGGCTGATATGATGATGAACACGGTATTTAAGTATTCTCGTTTTAATAATAGGATTGATGCATTAAGCTTTATTACAAGTCGATATACTCGACATTGACCTGATTCTTTTTCAATACTTCTAAAATCTTGTAAAATCCCTGACATAGATTACGTTTCATGAACAGACTTCTCAACAATGTTTTAAAACAAGGAATATTCAACGAAATACACTATCAGTTTTACTCATTCGTTTACGCGACTTCAGCCGCAGTATTGTGATGTGAAATGTTTTGTTATAGGACACCAGTTTTCGAGGCCGTCGTTCCTTAGGTCAGGCCTCCTTATACCGTTAGACGCTTACTGAGCTTTGTTCTTTTCTCAAACCCATAGTGCGACATGATATTCTTACGATTCAGTTTGACATTGTGTTGTCAGTGTGCTGTTTTTATTTTGCTTAGATTTTTATTCTGTATTATGTTTTTAACGATCGTTCATGCATTGGTAACTCTTTGTTTTTTTAAGTTTACTAGCATTATCGTTATAATTATAACCTATTTATTTTAGGCTACTTATTTCGCTATGTGTCGGCTTCACAGGTGGAAATCTTGTAAAATATAAAAATTTCTTAATAATGAAGTAAAAGCTAATCTGAGCTAAACGCAACATAACTCCACCCTTGCCGCCGTAACGTAGCGATACTCGACTCATAGATCAGTGGTATATTATAAGACTGCTGTATGAAATGCTGTTTTGTGAGTTCAATCAACCAATCATTTTTCAAACATTGGAATATTTTACGCTCGTTTTTATTTCCTACGGCAGCTATATTTCAAAACTCTATGTCTCAATAGACGCATCCAGGTAGGACGTTTTAACGTTCCGTCTGGACGCTCCTTCGGAATAATGAAGATTAGAATGATGGCTGGTCTGAGCTACGAGTATAATGTGTGAGAGCAGGACGGAACGATACGTGTCTCCTTCGCTCCCATTATCCTACGCATCGCTTCATTCTGCTGTCACGCCGCTGTCATTCTCATCAAGCCACGCTATTTGGACTGTAGTAGACGTGTTTGCGGGCCGTATAGTATAATGTAATGAAGCTGGTGTGTATTGCAGGCAATGACCGCGCGCGGTGTAACGGCGAGAGCGCGGGGTCGCGCGAGCGCAGCCACTCGCTCAGCAGGTGAGGCTGCGGGCGGCCCGCCCTCCAGCGGACAACAGGCCAAGAACGATAACTTGTACAGTAATGAAGTGATAAGTGATAATTATTTTGTCGAACATTGTAATCTAGGTAATATTTTGTTGTGAATCGGTACTTCTCAATTTGTATTTATAAAATAATTATTGGAAATAAAGACTGTCGGTCTGAGTTATGTATGAGTTTATTTCACTTGTTCTCGATTCGGCATGTTTTGGCCCTCCTCGTTCATATATCACGTTTTCACAGATTGCCATATAAAGTTTACAATAGCACAATGTCACCTTCGCACAGTTTTACGGTAAAAAGTGTCATTCTCCGGACGTAATGATTTAGCGGACGTGTCACACTATGCGCCAGAAGGGTTTTGGCAGCCGAGATTTATGTATGTAAGTATTATATTACTCTATGATGTAAGCTTGAAAACAATTATACAACGTGTAACGGAAAGGTGTGGGTGTGAATCTGCCCATGAAACTGAACAACTTCTCCCAACGAACATAGGTCTAAATACGAAAAACCAAATAAAGCGCTATCAGCTGATGCAGTTTCTATGGGAGGTCAAAAATTGATGTTCGTATATCGACCTATGTTCCTTGGGGAAAGTTGTTCAGTTTCACGAGCAGAATCACACCCTTCAGGGTTGATATACCCTTTCTGTTACACTTTGTATAGTACGCGACAGCTCGGGCGTGTCGTATGGCGCGCCGTACATTTCGCCCGCACTCCCGAGCTGGCGCGAACATCAATTTATAGGTGGACCACGGGAGACAAAAATCTTCCGTGGTACACCCAGGTGAACCACGGGCAATACCCGAATTTTTATTAAGTTCTACAACCGAAATGCGTGGAAATCGTCTGGACTAGTAGTTCAGGGTCCCGCAGCCTGGTCATCTACCTCAGTAAAGGTTCTACCTCAAGATGGGATTTTTGTTGTTACTCTTTGTTCACCGTTTTGTGACTACTCGTACAAGTTGCTTGCCGAATGTTATATCGATAGCAGCACTCATGTTACAAACTTCCAACATTTCAAATTAAACAATGACTATTTTCTATTATTTATTTCAAAATTTACATATAAATACCATGTACATTTCTAATGCTAAAAAGACAGATTTCAAGGACATGCAGGTTTACCCGCGGGCCAAAATTGGTTCAACTTCTTCTCTGAAGCTAATACACTTTTACATCTCAAATTCCAGGCCGGACGCAATAAAATTAATGAATTTCCGAAAGTTTCTATGTAGTTAATTTCAATAAATTTACAATTAGTCTAGGCAACGAAGCGGATCGTTGTATGAAGACCCCCGCATTAAATCCTCAGTCGATGAAACTTTGCTACATGAGACAAACCTTCTATAAAAAAATCCAATAAAAAATCGGTACTTTTTATTTTTCCATACATAAATTACAAAAAAGTATGAAAAAATTTTGTGTAATTTTTTTTTTGGATTTTGAATTTACATTTAATTAATGATTCTATCATCCTGTCAAAGAAAATCTGCCTGAGTAATCTATGTTGGGGTCAACTGCTTCGTTGCCTACACTAAATGATTATTCACACATTTACAAATCCCATGGAATGGTAAAAAATAAAAATCATTGCACCCTACTACGATTAGCGCACGCAATTTATATTGAGTTGCGCTGATATTTGGCAGGACAATTATTTAAATGCTTCCGGAATAAATGGTAACTTGTTAAACGTCTAATGTATACAAATACAATGTACAATTACTTACCTAGTCATACAAAATCGTTGCGACCGCAAAAATAATTAAAAAAGGTACATAAGTAGGTAACAGTCAATAAAATCTAAAATCATGAATAAAAGGTCCCTAAGGAATCTAAGTTTATAGATGATAGGGCACTGCAAGTGCTTGAATAAAAAATAATGACGACAATTGTAGGTCTATTCCCAGTTACCATGTCATTACCACTAGAGACAAATTCTTACTATGCGCAAGTCTGCACGAAAGGTGTCACAGGATCGAATGCATTGAGTGAGACACCGAAGTATAAGTAATATTTCCTGTTGGGGGCCGATCAAATATATAAATAAAAGTGGTAACTGGGATTTTTTTCAATACGCTATTTGCATACTTAGTCTAATGAGCAGCTTTTTATTAAAAGTCAATTGTCACCGGAAAATAATAAGAATCGTAAGTTGATCAAATTCCTAGTAACTTTATCAACTTTCTAAAAATAATGAACTCGTAGGAAATCCGCAGATCCATAGGTCCGATAGGTGAGGCAAACACGGGATCGGTTAGGTTGTGTGAGGTGAGGTTCTCTTTCGACCGCTGGCGAAGCGTGTGGGCTGCGGGAGCAGCCGGCGAGTGCCAGAAGCGAATTCGGTACAGTTTATTATTTTTCGAAAGTTGATCCACTTACTAGGAAACTGATTAACTTACGATTCCGTGTTATTTTTTGGTGACAAATTTCATAAATCTTTTATGGATATTATCACGACTTATTTTATATTTCACCAATGCGAATAGCGTGTCAAAATCATACTTATTTTTAATAGAGGGTATAAAAAGTCATCTTTCGAAAGCTCAAACCGTGGAATCAGACCATAAAATTGAACAACACCAGCAACATGATATATTATATACGAACATTCTTTTTTACTTCCTACAGATACTTTTTTCGCATTAAGTTTTGATCTAATGTTCCAAGGTTTAAAGATTCAAGAGATGTGTTTTTACGCCTTGGTTGGTTATTAGGATGTGGTAGTTAGGAATGAACCGCCGCCGATAGAGCGGGGTGTGGGTGGTTCGTGGTGTGGTGTGAAGGCAGTGTGGCGAGTACACTAGAGCTGGTCGACCCTGGGCGGCGCGTCGGGCCACGAATAGACGCGCGGGACGGCGGCCGTGTAGCGCCAGTCGTACATCTGCGCGCGGATGAACGCTTCCGCGTCTTCCGGCTGCGGGAACACTGACGCTTTGCCTATAGACAAGTATACATTGTCGTTATAATGACTTTTAAGTAGTTTAAGGCTTAAGTAAGTAAATTAAAAACTTTTTACATATAAAAAAAGTTGCGCTCAGTTTCTGCTTGAACAACCTATGAATGACTAGACAAAGGGAATCGGACGAACGGTGCAAAATTGCTATGGGATCCTTGTGTGCTTCCCTTGCCACCTTAATGCCCCTTTGAGCTTCCACTGTCTTAAGAGATGTTCAGTATGAGCTTTAAAATTGCTATGCGATCTTGTGTGCTTCCCTTGCCACCTTAATGCCCCTCTAAGCTTCCACTGTCTTAAGAGATGTTCAGTATGAGCTTTAAAATTTCAATGCGATCTTGTGTGCTTCCCTTGCCACCGTAATGCCCCTTTAAGCTTCCACTGTCTTAAGAGATGTTCAGTATGAGCTGTAAAATTGCTATGCGATCTTGTGTGCTTCCCTTGCCGCCGTAATGCCCCTTTAAGCTGGTGTCTTAAGAGATGTTCTGTATGAGCTTTGAAATTGTTTCAAGCGGCAGGAGCCTACCATCCACTGACCTCATGGCGAGGAGGGACAACTGATAGCAATATAAACAAACATGCAGCAAGTTTGACTAGTCAAACATGAAAGTCTTTAGCAAGTTTTACAAGTTTTCCGCTTGGGTACAAGATGGTACAAGTTTGCAAGAATTCAGCAAGTTTTACAAGGTTTGACATGGCATGTGAAAATCAAGTTAGCAGCAGGTTTGTCTGGTACCTAAATTGTAGAGACTAGAGCGACATGACTCTCACCCATAGAATACATGAAACAGAGTTAGAAAGGCAATGCTGACAATTTTGTACGAGAACCGGTGTCGCCAGTTTGCACACATTTACACGATGAATTATATTTTCACTACATAAAAAAACCGCTAGCTATTTGTCGTCTACTGGTGAATCGAAAAAGTCAAAAGAGCCAAATCCAAGCAATCAAAAATTTACCGTATTACATTACGTTATAACATTATTTTCAAAAACGTCAAAATCTGACGTTTTTGGGTGAGAAAGAGACAAAGATAAAATGTGGCCATACTAATAAAGTTTGCACAAAAAGGTTCAAAAAGTATCCATTGGACCTTTCTTTGTTTTAACTTTCCTTTTAAATATTTCCCTAACAATATATTTATAAATGTGTGCAACATTATGCATAATACTTAAAAAAATAATTTAGATTTTTCTTTACTGAAAATAGAAAGTTAGCGATTTTGAAATATTAAATTGTTGTGTTATACTGGTATCATTATTGTGCAAATGCTCGGGATGTATGTTTCATTGGGCAAATTATCGATAAAATGGATTATTATACTCTGGATTACAACTTTTCCACGAAACATAGGTTTGTTTTAGATTAGTACAGCTTGCAATAACTAACTCTAGCGATGGCGGTCAATGCGCAGAACACAAAAAACGAGTCGCGGGGGTGCGCGGGGTATGGTGGGGGAAGGACTGCGAAGCGTTCATTGGCTCTCCGCGTGTCACCATGCGCAGAAACTAATCGTCACGCTAATGTTAGGTTGTGCAAGCTGTTTTATTTTTTTACTCGTATCTCACTAAAATCACAGATTAAATCCTGGCGGTGGTGATTCTGATGTCCCGAACGAGATGCAGCAAGGTTTTGCAATAATTTTAAAGGAGATTAAAGATTTTCGAGCGGAATTTAACGTTGTGAAATCTGATTTGGAGCAATGCAAGGACGGTATTAAAAATATAGAAACAAAAATGAATAACATGGAAACTAGATTTTCCGATTTGGAGGACCGAGTGATCGCTTTGGAGAAAAAGGGCAATCTTGTCTCTAAATTGCAGGCCGATCTCGATGCAGCGACATCAATTATATCTACCCTCCAACAACATTGTGATGCGAGGGAACAATATTCTCGTATGAATAATATTGAACTGTCAGGTCTGCCTTTTAGAAAGGGAGAAAATCTAATAAACATCCTCCATAATATATACAACGTTGTGGGCCAAAAATTTGAAGAGCACTACGTCGACTGTGTGCAGCGGGTGCGGCGTTTTCCTACTGGCGACGATAGGAACGACGGCGAGAGCGGAGGAGCAGACGGCGAGTCGCCGAACGTCCGAGCACCGGCTGTTATTATTAAGTTTACCCGGCGTATTTACAAGGATCAACTTCTATCGGCGGTGCGTGCGCGTAAGGGCATCACAACCTCTTCTATCGGCATCAATGGCCCAGCGCTGAACCTATACCTGGGCGATCATCTCACTCCGGCTAGCAAAATGTTACTTAAACGAGCGCGAGAACTGAAGAAGGATAACAAACTTGCCTACCTGTGGATACGAGACTGTAAAATCTTGGCTAGAAGAACCGAATCGTCGAAAGTCATGGTGATAAATAAGAATTTTGATTTCAACAAGATCAAATGACTTAACTTTGTTTGTTTTTTGGTTGTAGTATTAAACACTTTTGCACAAGATTACCTAAAAATTTATGAAAACTGTGCTGCCTGTATCCCTTATGAAACCGTTACTTTGTTCTTTTCTCCAGTTATTTCGGCAATTTTATATTATATCCATTGCAACGTGCCCTGTTACATACTGGCTTGCTTTCTTGTTTATTTTAGTTCTGCTTCACGCAAAACAGTGATAATTGTGACCTATACGTATGCTTGCATTATCAGACGCATCCACAATAATACACTTCATACATGCCTACTTAAGTACAACCTACTTCCACCCTATAACTTGTATTTTAATGCAACTTACTTAGGTACTTTTAAATTTAAAGGTACGGTCGGAAACACGTCAGGCTTGACATATCGGACTTTGGACCGTTTTTATTTCATATGCTTTATGCGCTATATTCGCACTGCAAGTGTGGAGCTTGACCTGTCGTTGACTGTACTCTGCATGTACTTAATTCTCAACCACTTTAATGATGACTAACACCAACCTAAATGGTTATTATCAAAACGTGCGTGGACTCCGAACGAAGACGCATAGTTTCTACTCGCAGGTTGCACAATCTGATTACGATTTCATTTGTATTACTGAAAGTTGGTTGACCTCTAGTTTTTATGACAGGGAAGTTTTCGATGATAGGTACTTTGTTTATCGCTGCGACCGCTCAGCTGACCTGAGTGGTGCCGAGCGGGGCGGGGGAGTGGCAGTGGCCGTGCGTCGCAAGTACCAGGCCGCGCGTCGAGACTGGCCCTGCCCTTCCTCCGCTTCCTCTGAGTGCATTTGGATATCTTTGCCTTTATCGCAGCATAATACTCATGGACATAATTTTTTAAATATTTGTTGTGTATACATTCCGCATGGGCCCTTATACAAAGATACCTTATTTCACTTTTTTGAAATTTGTAGTCAGATGATAACAGATAATCCGAGCGACGTTTTCCTTGTTACTGGCGATTTTAATATATCAGAAGCCCAGTGGTTGGTTTCCGATTGCTCCAAAATGTGTCTTAATAGCAGTAATTCTTTATTAGTACAGTCACTAAGCGAATTTTTATCCTTTTCAGACTTAGGACAGTATAATAGTTGTTTTAATTATAATCAAAGAATCCTTGATCTAATTTTTTGTAATAGACACTGTACCGTATTTGCTAGTGATTGCCCCTTGACATCTGAAGATTTGCACCATAAATCCCTTCAAATTGAATTAAATATTAGTTACACACCCCCCCTTAAACCAGCCCCTACTTATGTATTTTGTTATTTCGATGCTAATTTCGAGGAAATAAATCGCGGATTGTCTGAGGTAGACTGGTTTGAACTTTTTTCTGGCCACGCATTAGAGAAATGTGTTTTGTTATTTTACGGCGTTTTGGACAGCTTAATTAATAAGTTTGTTCCAAAACGTCCTCAACGTATTGCTTCCTCTAAGCCTCCCTGGTATACTAAGCCACTTAGAAGACTTTTAAATGCGAAAAAGAAATTTCACAAGCGTTGGAAAATTTACGGAAACCCTTTAGACCGTGATACCTATGTTACATTAAAAAAGAGAATTTTAAAATTAGAACCTGAATGTTATAAAAGTTATATAAGCTATTCAGAATCAAAAATTACGACTCATCCTAAGTTCTTTTGGACTTACATAAAATCTATCTTTGCTAAAAGTGGTCTTCCGCAGCTTATGCATTACAAGGGTATTACAGCGTCTAATGGGGCTCAGATATGTGATTTGTTCAACGAACACTTCCACTCAGTATTTGAAAAATCAAGTAATAGTAATGTAGATTTGGATAATCTTCCGTCAGTAAGTAACACCGTTTTAAACTTGGATACAATTTTTATAACCAAAAACCTGGTAATTAAATACCTCAAAACTATAAATATTAATAAGGGCGCCGGGCCTGACTGTATACATCCTATAATGATTAGAAAATGTTCATCTGAGTTAGCTATACCCTTGACCTTACTTTTCGAGAAATCAATCAGGGAAGGTGTCGTGCCTTCAATATGGAAACGTGCAATCGTTACTCCGATACCAAAGGGAGACGTTAGCAACGAAATAGAGAAATATAGGCCAATCTCAAAATTGTGTCAATTTGGTAAAATTTTGGAAAAAATTGTAACCGATCAATTGTCTAACGCTGTGCGTTGTCATATCATTCCCAACCAACATGGTTTCCTCAAGGGACGTAGCGTCGACACTAACCTAATATCATACACAGAGATTATTTTGGACGCAATGAATGGCAACTGTCAGGTGGACGCAGTGTATACCGATTTTGCCAAGGCTTTCGATAAAATTTGTCACGAGCGCCTACTTCTGAAACTTTGGCAACTCGGTATACAAGGCGATCTTTTCCGCTGGATAAAATCCTACGTAGAAAATCGTTCGCAAGCTGTAGCGTTAGGTGGTTATACTTCACAATACAGACCCATTACCTCAGGTGTTCCGCAAGGGTCACACTTAGGACCATTACTGTTCATTCTGTACATTAATGATATTACTGAATGTATGAGAAACTCAAACATGCTCTTATACGCTGACGACACTAAGATTTTTAGAGTTATACGAAATACCAATGATTGCCACATGCTACAGAATGATTTACTTAACTTTGAGAACTTTTGTCATTCAAACAATCTATTCTTAAATACTGATAAATGTTTTGTTATAAGTTTTAGTAGGAAAAAGTCTAATATTAATTTTAATTATAAACTTTGTAATCAAGAACTAACTCGTGTCAGTCATATTCGCGACTTGGGTGTTATCATGGACTCTAAACTTACCTTTGTACCACACATAGATAATATTTTAAATAAATCTTTTAAACAACTGGGTTTTATCTTGCGTGTAGGGAAGCCCTTTAAGAGGCTTTTAACGTATAAGGTGCTTTTTAATAGTTACGTTCGTAGTCGTTTGGAGTTCGCATGCGCCGTTTGGAATCCGCTTTATAAGATACATAGTGACAGAATCGAGAGAGTGCAGAAAAAGTTTGTTAAGGCCGTTGAGTACCGCACAAGAAACAATTACTCAGATTATGTCACTGCTATGAAGGGACAAAACATTACTTCCTTAAGTGGCCGTCGAGAACGCATTGACACATTAGTTCTTTATAAAATTCTAAATAATCAGATTGATGCTCCTGCGTTGTTACATGCGCTTTCCCTCAGAGTACCTCGTCGTTGTGAGAGAACATGCAGAAAGAAACCTCTTTTTATCATCCGCCGCGGGCGAACATCGTATGTAAATAACAGTTTTATTAGAAGGGCTTGTAGGTCGTATAATGACAAGTTTGGGGATGTAGATATTTTTGGTGAAAATTTGAGTAGTTTTAAACGACTAACCCTACAGTGTACTACCGATGAGCAGCAATAGAAATGGGCACCTATTTTGTATATATTCTCATTCATAAATAAAAATATGTAAAATTTTTTGGATAAGAACCTTTTTAATGTATTTTTTTTTATTTCTCTTTAGTTTAAGGCAGCATATTTTATTCTAATTTGTTCCATTTGTAATAATTAAAAACACTCTTTTTATATAACTAAGCTATTTTTAGCATTTACTTTAGTAATGAAACTGTAAGTCTACAATCATAATTTCTCTTTTTTTTTTGTATTATGTACAAATATGTGTGACTGTTTGTTTCTTAATAAATAAATAAAAAAAATAAATAATAGTAAACTAACGTTTACAGATCTGACATTCTCAGGCGGCGGGGTGAAAAAGGACGTACCTGATGATATCCAGGCGCTGGTTCTTATTAGAGGTCACACTGCATCAATCAATCTTTACACAAAACATTGTAAATTCAAAGTCACTTTGTATTATTATACACAGGTGTTTTTGTCGTTTTAAATATTATTTTCATGAGAACAGAATTGCGCGCGCGGCCATTGCTTTTTCATTGATGTTTCAGGCAGGTACGGGGGGGGAAGAGAAGGAAAGGGTGCGTTCTTAATTAGTTTTATTGTGTTGTGTATTGCCTGGAAAAGCATCATACTCGTAATAACTTTTGTTTGAGAAGCCAAGTATTTACTTACACCTTGTATACGGGTTTTAGTTTTATACTCATTCTTTATTAGGGTTTCGTACCGAAAGGGTGAAAAACGGGACCTATTGATATGCCTCCGATGTCTGTCTGACTGTCAGTGGGCTGTCTCATGAACCGTAATAGATAGAAATTTGAAATTTTCACAAATTGTGTATATCTGTTGCCGCTACAACAACAAATGCTAAAAATTTTAAAAATGAAGGGGGGCTCCCAAACAGCTAAAGAGGGGAGCGTAAAAAAAAGTTTGACCCACCCCGTTGATTGGAGCTTGTTGAGTAAATAAATAATGTGTTTTAAAAAATACTTTAAACCAAATGAAAAAGATGCCACCAAAGTCATCTGTTTTTACAAAATTTTGTTTTAGCTGTATCTCATGAACAGTAATAGCTAGATAGTTAAAATTTTTACAGATTATGTATTTCTGTTGCCAATATAACAAAAAATACTAAAAATAAAAAATATATAAATTAAGTGTGGCTCCGATACTAAAGACCTTTTTAGGCGATTATTGTTTATGCTCTATTTTAAAAACGGGAACACTTGAAAACAAAAAAATTGCAATGTTTATAGTGCATAAAATCTAGTCAAGCTCGTGTCGGACTCAAAAAATCTAGCACAGGAACATACTGAAATTTCTAATACAATTGTGATTATGTGGTGGTACGGATCCCTCGGTGCGCGAGTCCGACTCGCAATTGGCCGGTTTTTTATTAGAAGATACCTGCGTGTAAATATTCTTCAAAAATAAAATAGATCATGAAGCATTGTTTTGTTTTATTATTTACATGATATTTAAATTTTTCTTATTTATATCTCACTAATATTATAAAGATAATTTATTTTAGTTAGAATTTTTATATGTTTGGATGTTTGTTACTCTTTCACGACCCAGCCACTAAACAGAATTTGATTAAATTTGGCAGGAATATGGACTTAGACCTAGAAAAGCATAATATCTACTCTTTTTTCGAATCCCACGCAAATGAAGTCGTGGGCAACTGCTAGTCAGCAATAAGAAGAACCAACAAATTAAATTAATATACCAGTAAAGACGTGTGTGGTAAAGTTGGTGTCCCTCCGGGAAGTGATTTCGGTTTCTTACAGGTATAGCGTATAGCAAGAGGCTTTAAATGTCTTCTTTGTGCCGAAAAGATGATGTCACTCTCCAGAAAGTGTTTGGAGCAAGTAGAACTTGTTTTGGTGGCTAACCAATCTTTTCGCCCTGTGGCATCGATCCATCTTTGCTTTTCTTTTGGACCACCTGGGTAGCTTCCAAAAATCTCTTTCTAAAGTTGGGATTTAGTATGAGTGCAAACAATTTTTAATTTTTTAATTATAAAAAAATTTATGGTTAACTTCAAAGCTAAAAAATATATACAAGTAAGTATTCAACGTTACAGGAGTAATGCAAGTATACAGAAATTTATCGATATCGATGTATTTTTGGAAGCACTTTTGCTCTGGTTTCGACCGGCTAAAAAATATTTTTGTTTTAACAAATATAGTGGATAAAAAGGTATTGTAAATGGTTATCGGTGGTACAATAGGCCTCCATTTTGCTAATTTTTATCTTTGCTGTGAGCTCGACGTGATAATATCGCACAAAACGGCATTTTCTTAAAAAATACGTCGCTGCTCTTTACGCCATTGAGTCGGGCAAATGACTGAAGGGGTAATTTTGAGGTTTTGACGTTTGTTTGTCCTACGAACCTATCCGTGGCGCGCGGGGCCCGCCTACTTCGCCTTTCTAACTCTGTTTCATGTATTCTATGCTCTCACCGGTCTTGTAGGCGTGCTCGACGACCTTCTTGGCGATGTGCACGGAGCAGTTCTGTATGTCGGCGAGCGGCGGGTACAGGCTGCCCAGCTCCAGGTCCGACTGCGACACCATCTCCGCCAGCGCCTGCATGCGCACGCCACAGATATATGTTAACATTACAAATATATTTATATATTTTTCTGTTATGGTGTACACCTGATGGTAAGTGGTCATCACCCCTCGTAGCACCCAGTGTCTTATTAGTGGCATAATTTGACACTAATAGTCTTATTAACAACTTACTATACTATTGACAACGCGATTTGCTATCTACCAAAACATGTTGTCCTACCTTGAGAACTAAGATGGTATGACTATTGTGAAAGTAATTTCAATGGTTCCCTTTCAAATCGAAATAAATTAGCACAAAAACTGCTGCTTGACGGCAGAAATAGGCAAGAACGGTACTTTCCGACGAACTTAGCGCAAAAGCCCTACGCACATACTATATCTAAATAGACTCGATCCATAAATATGATTAGACAGACCCACAATTACGTGTATATTTGGTGCAAGCAAGGGCATCATCTGAGTGAGTGTAAGTAGCTGCCCCTCCCTCGACAATTGTCATTTTTTATATAATAATGCCAGATCATACATTGTCCAGGATTCCCGCGCGCTATTCGACCTTGCTTGCAACCTTGTTGCGAAATAGCTGCGCCCTTGCAGGGAGTTACATGACAATTTTTTTTTTAAGACCTGTTATGTACTGTGACTAGCAATAAATATATTAAATTAAATTGACCTGAAACGCACGTGTTCAGTATACATGTGCGTTTAGTGCCCCCGGTCCAATACGTTAGTTACCTCGGCAGCGAAAATCGAGCAGCATAAAAACTTCGGAAAGATGTAAACAACGCGTTGTTGGTAGTGGTAGGTAGTCGGGGATCAGACGACATGTTACAGTTGTTTAGCAGCGAACAGCATAAAGTAAATAATGCCGAGCGCGAGCCCCGGGAAGATGTAGGCGTTGTTGGTATGTAGTAGTTGGAGATCAGAAGACATGTTATTACAGCGTACCTCAGCAGCGAGCAGCATGAAGTCCTCGGAGATGTCGATGACGCCGGCGCAGACGACGCCGAGCGCGAGCCCCGGGAAGATGTAGGCGTTGTTGCCCTGCCCCGGGCGCAGCAGGCGGCCGTCCTTCGTGCGGTAGTCGGGGAACGGGGAGCCGCTCGCGAACACCGCGCGCTCCTGCTCGAACACCAAAAACAATAAATTAATTAATTAAGTAAATAAAATCCCTGGTTGGCTGTATCCTTGATATTGCCTTAAGTACGTGGATAGTTTTTTTTTTACTACGTATGGGCTTACTCTTGATCTCGATCTAGCCTTGAGGACAGAACGACGATGGAACGAGCTTGCCCAGAATATGTAATACGCTATGTAATACGTTATACGACTATGTAAGCACGTCAAGCTCCCACCCACGTCCACTTACCCCCCCTTCCCCTCACTTATTCTCCCCTTATAACCCCTCACCCTCCTAGCATAGACGTATCCACATCAAAAATGTCGTTTACTTCTTGCACAAAATAAACTACACAATAACTAAGGTAAAAAAAATTGAGCGCAAGGATAACATATTGTTTTCTTTTATAAGTATGTGTACTTTATTGTACTTTGGTTTTTAGTGTCACAATAGTTGAATAATTAGTTTTTCTTTCTTTCTTTCTTTCTTTCTTTCTTTCTTTATCAATCAAAGAGATGTGTGATTACTCGTACTTATTTTGGATAAAGAGGATGTAAGGGAGGTGTGATGGAAGTACAAGTATATGAAAGAGGTGTGTGCACCTATGTTGGAAATTTACGAAGATATCAATACTTAGTACCAACCATCTCGTCGAGATGATCTCAAACCGTGAATGTCGTAAGAGAAGAGGTGACTAAAGGTTTATAAACTGAAGGATGGGCAGCAGCATCTTTGTGTATCGTACCATCTTACATACAGCGGTCGCCAGCCGCAACGCTGAAAATCGTGGTGACTATAGTAAAGCCCCTCAGTACCATGCGTTTTTGCAGGAATTCTCCAGAATCCCTCCAGACAGGGAGCTCCCTGACTACTTGTCCTGCAGTGGACGTTTCATGGGATGTTAAGAATGTTTTGTGATGTATGTTGAGAGACTTACGTCGGTGTTAGAGTAGGCCTCCTCCGCAGTACACTCGGCCTTGCTGGTGGGGTTGGAGAGCGCGAAGATGACGGGTCGCTCGTTGTTGCGCCCCATCGCTTGAAGGATCTCCGGTGTGAAGGCGCCGCCTATAGCCGCCGCACCTGCGTTACATGAACGATCACAACCATCAGTTATGATATTAATGGATTCATTTTCCTTACCGCTTCAGTGGTTCCCAACTAGTCCCTGTTTTTTTCTTACTCATTTCCGAAACACCCACGATTTGTAACAGCTTTTCGGTTTACTTTACCGGACGCCATTATTTTAAGAATGCGAGGAAAGTCGAAGAAAGGAATTTTGGAAGGAAGGTTGAAAAATCATATGAACAAGAAAAGAGTACCTAAATGTTGAGTGAGACGCGATCGACATGTTGTGCCGACCTCAAATAAATTGGTATAAGGCAGATGATGAATGATGTATAATTTAATGTATTATTTAGTTTAATGTATATTTTGTGATTTCATCGGAATTTGTGGCCGATTTATTGTCGGAACTGCTTCCCGATACAGCCGGGATAGTTTGACACCGGCCACGTATTGGTGTTTCGTGGTTTGTGCCGATGCGGTAAGAAAAGGAGGACTTCTACACTCTTCTTCCCATCCCTTCCTTGTTCCTTTTATATGAAGAAGACGATCTTGGCACCATTGTACCAGTCTTCATCAGCGGCGCAGGAAATTATGGAAGTGTTAGAAATAAATAATTATAATTGACCTTGTGCATTCGCAAACTTGTATAAGTTTATTGATCCAAGTCTGCTCGAAAGTACTCGTACGAGTAATTCGCACGCTTCCACCTTTTCTTCGGGCAGGCTTGTGGAAATTTATACTATTTTTGGTTTCTCTGATTTCTGAATGTAAGTAATAGTTACCTATGAGTACGGAGGGTTTGGCGATGTTGACGACCTCAGCGAGCGAGCCGATGGGAGCGTGTTTCCGTGCGAACTTCTCCTTGTGGACGGTGATACCTCCCTCCGGGCGGTCCTACAAAACAATACAAATTAACGTACTAAATATATGATTGTTTGTACACTTGTTCTAATATCATTAAAATCCGATACTTCCACTTTAAGGGAAGCGTGTGAAAAAAAGTTATATGTGTCTGTCGCAACACTGGGCGGTGCGCTCACAAAGGCAACTGTATCCGCAACTTACCCATCTGAAATTTTGTGAAAGAAGTATAATAAGTATAACATTTTGCTACAGTTTGTTTTAGGCACCATCCCGGATGGTGGACAAAGTACCTATGCAGTCGAGTCGCAATTTGCGTGCACTGTTGTGCAAGCCCATTGACTTAGATGCATAGAGTTGGCAAGTACCTATCTGTGTGTGGGAACATAGGTACATTAAAATATTTGGGTAGATGTGAACGGCACAATTGTTTGTCAAAATGTGCGCATGTGAGCGCGGTGTGGCGGTGGATCGACGTCTTTCTCTTTGAGTTGTTGAGACTAAGTTCGTGTCTTACAGCGGGCGTGGCGTGCGTGACAAGACCTCTAATACCTACAAAACAACTCAATCACGTCTCACCGGCGTCGGGCCGCAGCCACGCCACGTCCGCTGTGTGATCGGACTTTACACGGAAACCATACATTAACCGTGGGATAAAAGGGCAAATCACCGATGCCTATGAATGGAGAGCATACCCTTCCATAAAAGAATATTATTATTTTCACTGTAGATAAACATTAATGGCGTTATTCATACTTAATCCAATTAAAGAGACGGACAATTGTCGGTGAAGCAATTTCTTAAACATGAATCGATCTCCACGCCTCTCTGTCGTCAGCAATCCTCTTCACATCCTCATACCTACGACATGACGCCGGTCTTGTCTTTTACTTGGTCTGTGAATCTTATTCTTGGTCCACCTCTTCCTCTCTTTCTTCTGTGCATACTAGCCATTCTTATCTTACTTCCTTCCTACTAATATTATAAACGCGAAAGTATGTAAGTATGGATGGATGGATGTTTGTTACTCTTTCACGTAAAAACTACAGAATGGATTTTAATAAAACTTTACAATAATATAGCTAATACATCAGAATAACACATAGGCTACAATTTATAAACCTGCGCAGATGAAGTCGCGGGCACCAGCTAGTAGCAAATAATTTGAAAGCAAGTGTAACATGAGAGTGGTATCTATCTACCTTGACGATGAGCCCCTTGCTGTCCACCATCCAGATGCGGCCGCGCGCGTCCTGCTCCGAGCTGCCCTCCTGCATCATCGCCATCACGCACAGCTGCGCGATGCCCAGCGACGCCTGCGCACACACACACACACGCACACATTACCACTACAGTAATAAATATTATGCAATAAAGCTTATACAACAACAACAGTATCAACAACAAGCTCCCCAATTATTTTATCAACATAGTTTCTTTTTTTTATCAAACCGGTCTAAACAAAACTGCGAAACTCATACTTCAACTTAATCGTTTTGATCGTCATACCCGTCGTTAATTAAATCTCTACTTTTTTATTAATTCCTCTGGAAAAAACCTTTAATAAATACTTTTATTATAAATTATTTATGTCCCCTACCAATGTGGAAGGGATAAGGGTGGGACTCACCTACGTACTAATTGGACTATACTCAAAACGCTACTCTATAAGATCACTATTAGAATTTTTGCTATCTAAGTGTTACCTAACACATTTCTATTTTGCCGCCTGACCAGTTACTAAAATTTCCGATTGAATCCTGTGCAAGCGCTGAAAAAGACTCTCTTAAAGTCTTCGTCTTAAGTCTTCCTAACAAGAAAAGAGATCGTACAATAAGTTTCCTTCTATAATTTTCTGTGGTCATCGCTTTCTGATGTTGTTTCCGAAGTATTCTCTTAGTCTTTTTTAAGGTAATGGGCTAGAGAACGCTTCTATTTTTTACTAGTGGTGGTCAGGCGGTTGTGACTGTGATAGTAGGTACCTTGACAGCTCCTACTATCTTGCTACTGTAGATTAATAAATATATGTGGTCACCGGCGCCCCAGAAGACGAGTACGCTATCGGAGAGTCGTTTGCCGGTGAAGTAGAATTTACAGGAGACAGTGAAACGCGGCGGGAGATGTTTGATGGTAGTGATCTATGTGGCGTTCCAAATAAAAATGGAACTTATGGCAGCTTGCATTTTCGACTTTCTTACTCATGAAAATATCATGCTACCATAAGGTCTCTTTTGACTTGGAACGCCACCTCTCTGTGTGGTGTGAATGCTAGTAAGCAGGGGCTAGTGTAGTGTGGTCACCTCGCCGGCGCCCTGGAACACGAGCACGTTGTCGGAGAGCCGCCTGCCGGTGACGCGCAGGCTGGCGATCAGCCCCGCCACCGCCACCGCCGCCGTGCCCTGGATGTCGTCGTTGAACGTGCAGTATCTGCAAGTGTTCACAACACAGCGGCTTCAGTACACTACACCAATCAAACCAACGCGATTGTCGGTAACAATCTAAACAGTCAACGTGACGTTACGGGCAAAGAATATACCGAGTTTCTGATGTAGGTATCTCTGCAAACCTCCTTCGCAACTTAAAAAAAATATTTTACTTATTTGGAAAAGTTAAAGAACATAAGTTGTTCAGTTTCATGGGCGGAGCAATCAACTGAGATATTTCCATAGGTATACCAAAAACCAGATGCTGAAAAAAGCAGATGCTGCTTTGGGGCTCAATTCTTACGCTAGAATATAGGCCAGCCTGTAGAGCTTTTTTACAAAAGGCTACTTGATAGAGTCACGCTAGACCCTAAGTCATGGGGACTCGACGCAATAGAAGACGAGTAAAATTATTCTGTAGAAATAACACTCACAGCCCCACACTACAACATCCTGCATCGTGAAAGCCCGACACTTAATACCAAATAATTAAGAACCCGATAGAAGACTAAAATACATGCAGACACTTACTATAAACGAGAGCTTATCTTATCAGGAGCGAATACTCACTTGCCCCTGTACTTCTCGAGCAGGCGGAAGGCGTTGGCGTTGCCGAAGTCCTCGAACTGTATGAGGCAGTTCTGTCCAAAGCGCCTCACGACCGCCTTCATGAACTCGTCGATGAATTGGTCGTACTCAGCGCCGCGCACGCGCTTCTGGCGCAGCCCGATGTACAGCGGGTCGTCCAGTAACGACTGCGTGTTCGTGCCCACGTCTACCAATACCAGCCAATAAATTGTATATGAAAGATACATTTAGAATAGTCTGCGTTCTTTTTTTGCCCACGTCTACCAGATGCAAGTCAATAAATTTTAAGTCAAAAAATTATCATCCACTTGCATTGTATTACTATGGTACTACGTACCACTTGACACAGTAAAAACCAGCAATAGAAATTATAGGTAGTCATAATATCACGCCTTTTTCCTATCGGTGTAGGCAGAGACCACAGTTCTTCAGTAATGAAGGGAAATTAGACCTCTCAAGAACAAGGAAGGTTCTTCTTTTGCAAGAAACCAAGTTGTGATAAGCAGGTACAATACAGTGTGTAAGAGACGGATATCCGAAAGATTAGTCAACGAACCTGAAAAACTTTCCGTAAATATGCCGAAAATGAAATAAAAAAATAATCGAGGTCAAGAGTAAGCCCATAAATAGTAAAAAAAAAACGGCATCTCCATACAAAATTGAACACTTGCTTGGACAGTTTATATGAAGGCTGATTTTTTTTACATGTCTTGAAAGTTACATTCATTGAAAATTGTCCAGTATTATTGAACAATGTAGTGGATCCAGGGATGGTGGTCGAAAAGATCAGTGTCGATGATGCAGAAAATGGGGTCGGCGATGAAAATTAAGGAATATGCCCTGCAGTGGGCTACATT
Organism: Athrips mouffetella; assembly: GCA_947532105.1. Classification (NCBI taxonomy): domain Eukaryota; kingdom Metazoa; phylum Arthropoda; class Insecta; order Lepidoptera; family Gelechiidae; genus Athrips; species Athrips mouffetella. Next base: position 21,456,835 of record OX383964.1, on the reverse strand, counting down.
GCACTATATTATGAAGAGTAATAAAAATAGAGTCAAAACGTTAAAGCAGCCAATCTTTAACGTAGAACTTACCAAGCGTGATGGGCAGGCACTGATGCGGCTTGATGCCGGCGAGCGCGGTGTAGAGAGCCAGCTTCCCGACGGGAATGCCCATCCCGTTGGCGCCCAGGTCTCCCAGGCCCAGGATGCGCTCACCGTCCGTCACTACGATCGCGCGCACGTCCGTCTCAGGCCTACAAATAATAATACAAACATTGAGTATAGTTGCTACTACCTTACTTACTGGTAAGGTACGCTCGTCCATTGTATGAGGCAGCAGTCACATACCGGGTGTAAAGAACAGGATTCCGAAAACTGAAAGGGCATGATCAGTCAACGTAACTGAACAACTGTCAGTGAACAACTTTCAGGAAATGAAGAAAAATCGGCCTCTTCAAAAATGTAAATTACGCTTATACTATGAACTTACGGAAAGTAAGATAATATGCGGTGTGATACTGTTGATATGATTCTTTGTGTAGATATACACTTGCAGATCTTTTCAACGCGGAGAGTTCCGCTCATTATCCTCGCGACGCTTTTTAGGTTACCTATGACACATCTTGCGGAATTTCTTCTTAGGTTACCTTTGGCATATCTAGCGGAATTTCTTTTCAGGTTACCTATGACACATCTAGCGGAATTTCTTTTCAGGTTACCTATGACACATCTAGCAAAATTTCTTCTTAGGTTACCTTTGGCACATCTAGCGGAATTTCTTTTCAGGTTACCTATGATGACACATCTAGCAAACTTTCTTTTTAGGTTACCTTTGACACATCTAGCGGAATTTCTTTTTAGGTTACCTATGACACATCTAGCGAAATTTCCGGTTTATGACACCTTATTGGCAGATTTTTTTGATGGTGGATCGTTCGCTACACTTTACTTATTTATTAGAGATCTATAATGGGCCCCGATAAAAGTAATTTGAACGATGTTACCAGAACCAAAACATTTATTCGCCTAGGTTTAACGAACGTTTTGATTTTGGTAACGTCCAAATTACTACGATTTTATATTTGAACATTTTGTGAATGTGTCGGCTTTTGAAATCTTTATGAAAGCTAGAAAAGTGTACATGCCAGTTCTTTAGGATGTCGTAGACATGTCCCTTGTCGTGGATGGTGATGAAGAGTCCCCTCGGCCTCCGGTAAATAAGACCGTACTTCTGGCAGGCCAGCCCGACGGTCGGCGTGTATACTATGGGCATCATCTCTGCTACATTTTCGGCGACGAAACGGTAGAAAAGGTGTTCGTTGCGGTCCTAAGCGCAAATACAATAAAATTTTAGTTGATAAGTAGTACAGCTAACAGCACGTCAGTAGAAACACTTTGGAGTTTACGTTATGGCATGGAAATAGAGTTGCAAATGTTTCCACTTACGTGCGGTTGACCGACAGGTAAATCCAAATAAGAAACCGGTCAAGTGCGTGTTGGACTCGCGCGCCGAGGGTTCCGATATACCTTTAGTATTTTTGGAAGCAATAAAGTCCATTTTTAGGACCGCAAAACTAAATTTCTTTGTTAAGGTTTTTTGCATATTTCTAAAAAACTGTTTAACTTAGAAAGATCGTTTTATTTTTGCTGTAATATTTATATAACCCTTTTACATCAATAGTCATATTTTTTTCTTAATTCTTTTACGTGCAATTAAGTTGGACAACCATATTCTAAAACTATTGCAAATTTCAAGTCGATAACATGAGTGGTTCCTGAGATATACAGGTGTGAGTGTGACAGACAGACAGACAAAGCGGCACCATAAGGGTTCCTTTTTTTTTACCATTTTGGTATCGGAACCCTAAATAAATAAATAATAAATAAATAAAATCTCTTTATTGTCAGGCACAGGACAGGACTAAAAAAAGGTTTTATTCTATAGAAATTTAATGCAGGCATTGTTAAAAGGCTGTTCTTGTGGTTGTAATAGGCAATCAAAAAACCCAACATATCATGGTACGCACGGCAGCAAGCACGTACAAACAAAACCAGTTTAAGCTAAAACAACAGCGCTACGCTACAAACACCCTGAGCCAGAGACCCGTATAAGGTCACAGTGTTTCTAGGGACGTGTGGCCGTGTGTACGTAACTTTAAGTCTTAAGAGTCGGTCATGTAAAAACTACCAAAACGGCAGTCACGGTTTAAAGGATTTCGCTCATTATGCTTCTATATTGAACATAAAAATCATGTATAAAACATCACAATGAACATGCCAACAATTATTCGGAGCGAAAAAATTTTTTAAAAATTCCCTTAATACTATAAAACCTACGTAAAGTTAGACAAAACTTAGAAAAAGGCGTTCTGCCATTTAAAAAAAATTCGATATTAATACTTATATATCGATTATAAACTTTAATTATAACAAAACACAAATGTACAAAGAACAATAAGCCGTTCTCACATTTTTGAAATATTGCTTACATATTTAAATATGATTTTTCTTAAAACCATTACGATTACGCCATACATTTTTAGTATGGCCGCGCGAAGTCTAATAAATAGCTCTGACAAGCGGCCGATAAATCAGTGACGGTGTTTTAACTTCGAACAAATTGAAAAATGCGCAAGCAACTTATTTAAAGATGCAGCCAGACACCTTAATAATGCTTCACAGTTACTCATTTTTAAATTAGTTGGATTATACGCATAAAAAGTTCCAGTCCATGACAATAGATGGCGATATCTGAGAATTCTCGTAATTGATAATTTATCATTTTATTCTGGTATCACCGACTTTATTTTACCCTCAACTATAACTTATTTTTATATATTGGCAACATCGTGCCTGCTTTGACAAGATACGTTTCTACTAACGCAGAGAAAAAATTGCGGCAACATATGCTAACCTTATTTTCAATTAATTACATTACCTAAGACACAGTTACTATCAACATAATTTTGTAATATTGATGTATGTTTATTTTAAAACGATAAACATAGTTAATTATTAAACGATCATAAAAATCTAATACAAACTATTCTAGAAAACGGAACGTTACCGGTTACACCCGCCATCTTGTTGTCATGTTCATGTCATTCATTCTGTTGTGTTGCGTTTGCGCCGATGGATGTGATATATTCGAGATTTCTCTCTATTGGAAACCTACGACCCTGCACCCTTCAATTGGACACCGACGACCCTGCATCCCTCGATATATTGACTAAGTAGAAGACACCGACGACCCCGCTTCTACGACTCGACCCTCGCATGAAAATCTGGACTGTGATTTGGCTTACGATTGGGATTTTGCTGACAATGTCTATCAAAAAGTGTTGTGTACCCAACTGCGGTAAGACCCGTAAGTCCCGTTTTTATTTCTTTCCACCACAGACAGACAAATTACTTCCAGGACGTATGTCCTTCTAATTTGGGCAGGAAATAGTTCCTTGGCGCATAACAGGCTGCTTAACCAGGTTGGCACTGGTCCGGCCAACTGTGAGTGTCCATCGGCACGGCGCGATAAAATGAGGAAGGCCGATTACTAGTCTGCTGAACTACCTACTTTACCTATTTATTGAAAAATTATTTCAAAATATAGTACTCCTGGCGCTAATAGCTGACAGGATAGTTATGTTATTTATTATGAGAAAGTTATGTTTCACTGAATTATTATGGGAATTTTACAGGTGAAGAAAGTACTATACTCCATCTGTTTCCAAACCCTGATAATGATTTGCAAAGATTTAACACTTGGAAACATGCTATTGGAGGGGAAATAACATCAATGGATAATGATTCTGTCTTTAAAATTCGAAGAGTTTGCCACCAACATTTTGAGACCAGATATCACACCAGAAGCAAACGATTAAGTGCGAATGCAGTTCCTACATTGTATTTATCTGGTAAGATTTAGTTACTACACTACTATGTATCTATTTTCTTGCAGTCAATGATAAAAAAATTAAACTAAAAATCACAGGCTCTTTTGTATATCTAAGGAAATACCCATTTTTTTCACTTGTTGTGTGATATAATAAATAACCCTTTTCCATACACTAAAATAATGATCATGTTATTGTTTAAGGATTTTCAATTAGTGAAAGAAGACCGTTACAAAATATTACTGACAGAGTGATAAATCAAAATGTGGATAGTTTTCAACTGGATGCAGAGATGAGAAACATAAATAACCCATCAGTTTCATCGCAGATGAACCCTATATCTATTCCAGTGGAGCCTATCGCAGTACCACAAGTGCCGCCAGAAGGTAATTAATGAAAATGTCTCATTTATTACTTTTACATACATAAGTATAATATAAGAAGCCCGTGTGATACCGGGTTAGAATAGCATCACCTCATCTCCCCCCGCGGGTGTCGTAAGAGTCGACTAAGGGATAATTCCACGGAATGGGCAGCAGCGTTCCCTGTGAAAATAACATCTTGCACTGCGCTCGCCAATCCGCCTGCCAAGCGTGGCGAGTATGGCAAATACCCCCCTGTATGGGGGAGGCCCATATCCAGTAGTGGATGTTTGGTGGCTGATGTGGTGGACATAAGTATATTTTTAACCGACTTCAAAAAAGGAGGTTATCAATTCGACCTGTATGTATGTAATATTGTTAGAACTGCACAGTTTTTATTTATGTTAGTCTATAGGAGCTTCTAAACACGTGTGCCAAATTTCATAAGTGTATGTATGTATGGATGTATTTGTATGTTTGTCCATGCATATCTCAAAAACTATAAATCTGATTTCATAAATTCTTTTTTAGTTCGACTAGGTATAGTTCAACTTAAATCGGTTTAGTAGTTTTTGAAATAGAGAGAAAAGTGTGTATCAGTCACTAGGAAAATGTGTTGTTGGCTTAATGAAGTTATTCTAAAACATGTTTTATGCATGTTGTTTCAATGTTAATAAGAATTTAAGAATATTATGATAGTTTTCCAAATTTAACTAATTGAGGACTCCTTTCTAGGATATAGGCAGCTATTTGCTTTATTTGCATGTAAATAAAAGTGAACATTTTTATCTTTCAGGACAAAACAAGAAAAAGCCTTCCTTACATGGATCTCCCGAATTAATTGCTCTCGGGAATAAAATTAAACTATTGCAAAAGGCTAAAGATTCAACCATGGAAAAATTGAAAAAATGCTTGAAACTGTCAGAAAACCCAACTTTTCAAAAGACTTTGAAAAAATTCACTGCTGCCGCTATAATTTTCACAATGTTGCAATTTCGAGAAGCGGGAAAAAATAAAATGGGCAGACGTTTTAAAAAAGATGAGAAAATAATGGCTTTGGCTCTCTATAAACAGGGCCCACGTGCCTACAGGTGGATGAGAAAGTTTTTTGTACTGCCGTCTCCACTGACCCTCAGTAGAATGATAACAACAGCATCAATAAAACCAGGATTGAATAAAAACTTGTTTGCACAATTAAAGAAAAAAGCAGACAGAATGAGTCGTACTGAAAGTTTGTGTGTGCTGATGTTCGACGAAGTAGCACTCACCCCACATTTTGACTATAACCGAAGAACAGATTCTATAACTGGCTTCGTTAATAATGGCGAAAATCAAAAGAAGAAAATAGCAGATCACGCATTAGTGTTCATGATGAGAGGACTTTACAAAAATTATAAACAACCTATTGCTTATTCGTTTTGCTCCAAAACGACGCCAAGAGATGAATTGGTATCTCAAATAAAAATGTACATCAGAAAATTAAATTCAATTGGATTTAAAGTGATTGCAACTGTCTGCGACCAAGGGGCTACAAATGTCAGTGCTATAAATTATCTAATAAATGAAACTCGAGCGAAATACTTGAGAAATAAAAAAGAACTTAAACATTCAGTATTTGAAATTGACGAAAATGAAGTAATTCCATTATACGATCCACCACATTTAATAAAAGGTATTCGCAACAAGCTTTTGGATAAAGATCTGAAATGCAAGATTAATGGGCAAGAAAAAACTGGTAAATGGGAGCATATTATAGAGTTGTACAATAAAAATATAGCCTTTCAGGGCATACGAATGATGCCTAAACTGACGGAGAGACATGTCATCCCAAATAAAATTCCAAAAATGAAGGTGAAAATTGCTACACAAGTATTTAGCCAGACAGTGGCAGCTCATATGCACTGCTTAGCAAGTAAGTATCTATGTAATAATATTTTTAATTTTTCAATTATTTTTAATTTTTATTAAGTACTATTTTTCTTTTTAATTTAAGTAGGTATTTATTATTATTAGATTAAAAAGAAAGTGTAGTGTAGAAAACTATTAGGTATCTTCTTCTTTCGTGTCGATGGTTCAATTAAAATCAAATTAATTTAGATCAGTATTCAGTAAAAGCGATGTACAGTTAGTGCTAGTTTTAATTTTGGCTAGATCCTATAGTTCATAAACATAATATAATTTCTTATGTATGTTTGTTAGTTCATAAACATAATATAATTTTTTATGTATGTTTCTTATGAATGTATGCTAGAAAGAACATCCATCAATTACCAAAAATTTGTGACAGGCATAATTTTAATACTAGAAATAAGCATAAAATTGATCAACCATATACTAGATTAACTAAAGTCAATACATCTTTCGTTGGTCTGTGTATACGATACTACAACAAAATACCTGACAATATAGTGCAATTACCTGAGAGAAAGTTTAAAGAATGTGTAAAGCAAACGTTATGTAAAAAAGCTTACTATAGATTGGATGACTATATGAATGACAAAGAGGTATGGTGCTCTGATATTCCAGCGAAACACAAGAAACACATTGTAAAAAGCCGACTCTTAAAGTAGGCCGTGCTGCAGTGGTTTCTTGCCGTTTCTTTTACGCTGCCATAGCACGATCCGAAACGGCGTAGACTCGCTCTATTTGCATTGTATTCTGCATGACATTCAATAAGTATTCTGTAAAGAATCTACATTGAATAAAATTATCTGAATCTGAATCTGAATCTATGTTTTGTATATTTTTCTTTACAGCTCACGGAGTTATTTCGAAGCAATGCAAGGATACTGCAGATATTTTATTATTTTTTGATAATCTCTTCGACTCACTAAATGGCAGCTATACAAAGGCGAAAAAAAAAAACTGGGAAAGCTCTTCTGGGACCAGTCAAGCCAAGATCTCTTCACAAAAAGGTGTGGGCAGAAGCAAAATTAACTTTAAAATCTATGAAATATATCAAAGGTAATTCATCAACTGTAGTGCCCTCAATAACCAACTGGCTTTTGACTATAGAAAACGTTGAGTACATGACCCAGAAATTGTCCCAAACATATGATTTGACGTCTGTATGGATGAGGCATTTCAATCAAGACCCGCTTGAAAATTTTTTTGGCTGCATTCGGAGCCATGGCTACAGAAATACATCACCTACTTGTGCCGGCTTCGAAGCAGCCTTCGCATCTTTATTAGTCAATAATTTAAGTAATCAACATTCCCCGGGGTCTAATTGTGAAGAAGACAAATGCAAAGTTTTCTCATCATTAAAAAAAATATTTTTTACTAAATGTGAGACGTCAAATCATATGAATGAAGTTGATTTCGAAGACATAAATGTTGATTTCATTGATGTAAAGACAAAATTTATTGATATAAAGGTAAAAGCACAGTTGGAATATGTGACAGGGTACGTCCTGCGGAAATTAAAAATAAAAATATTTAAAGGTTGTGTCGATTGCAATACTTGTTTGTTTAATAAAAATGAAAATGATAGTATACTTCATTTTAGAGAGTACTTTAAAAATAGGAGATGCTTGACGTACCCTAGCAATGATCTTGTGACATGTTTTTCAAATATACAAGATATTTTAATACATTTAATCAGAAACAAATGTGAAATCACAAATATAAAAGCATATACGAGGACAATACTCTCTGTGGTCATGAACTATAGCTTTATAAAGTGCGAAAAGCATAAAAAAGATTTAATTAATAAATTGGAGGATTTGACTATAAATTTATTCTTGTTTAGTTGGTGTAAAGATTGTAACAAGCTTTTAAAGGGTACTAGGAGTGACTACGATGAAAATGATAGTGTACAAAAGATGTGTGTAGAATATTTTAATAAAATAGTAAATAAAAATAAAAAATGATACATTTAATAATTCCTTGTTTTATTTCAAACATTATTTTACCTGACCTGATCACTGACAAATTTCTATTTACACTATTGTTGTTACAAAAACAACAGTGTAAATAGAAATTGTCAGCAAGAAATATAAAATTAGAAAATAGAACCCTACCATGGAGATAAAACACAGGTTTTTGGTACATACCACAAGATGTCGCTGTAAGCAAAACCGATGACTGATGTCTCTATAACCCCCCCATAAAAAAGTACTCTGTGATCAGTGACCCACATGAGCTCGAAGTGAGACCACGTCAGTTTGCACCGCGACGCGCCAAAATTATAGATCGCGTTTCAACGTATATACATTCTCTGCTTTCATAGTGTAACAAGGTAACTTTCTATTTTACTATTTTCTATATTTCCTTGTATTTATTAAATGTTTGTTTTAGAGAAATGGGGAAGCGCAAAGATAAATATTATGTATCTGGTGATGAAGGGTAGGCGGAGGAAGATAGGTAGATGATGGGTGATCGGTCAGAAGGGTTATCAGAGTGATAGATTTTCGGTACGTGATTGATGTCCGGACGAAGATGGGTGACTGGTGGATGATGGGTAATCGGCAGTGGTCGGAATAGGTAGAGCTGTTTAGGGTCAATGATCGGAAACTTGAACGTGCTGCTTGCTACATTATTTCGTCAGGTCTGTTAGATTTTCCTCTTGAGACGGATTTCCATGGCATGGCTTTACGAAATAAGACTGCCTTTTGATCGTTAGTATGTGTCCTTTGATCTTTCAATCACAAAAACAACGAAATGTACTACGATGGCACGGATTTAAATGGATTACTTTTTACTTTCGAGCGGAGCGAGAAAGGTATTGTATTCGTGAAAAAAAAAAAGATTTTCTAATTTTCTCAGAAATGTGTTCTATATCACTTATACATCATAAAAAACTAGTCTCCCAAAAATGTCCGTCCGTCCGTCCGTCGGTCGGTCGCTCGGTCGGTCGGTCTGTCCGTCACGCTTTGGCCTAGCGGCTAAACGAATGGTCCGATTGACACCATATTTTGAATTTAGGAGTTTTATGCAAATCCATCGTAGGGTTCTAAGTGGTTTCTTGCTGGCTCTCATTTTGAGGGTAGCTGTCATACAACGAAAATGAAAAATTGAAATTTTCTCAAAAACGGCTCATAGAATCTTGATGAAACTTTGCATGACCAAGCATCTCCATGTAAGATATCTTGCGCCAGTATCAATTGATGTGTGTAATTTCATATAAGGGGTGTTCCTGTACCACCCAATCGTAAATATGTGATTTACCCAAAATTGGTTCCATTGTGTTTATTAAAATTTTCTATAATATTAATCCTGGATTGGTTGTCTACCTGACTGGATATTCTTTATGATTTTTTTTATAAAATTTAGTACACAGGGTGTACCAAAAAATGAAAGGGCTTGCTCAGTAGACTAAACTGAAATAAGGAACATGTGTTGGGAAATTAACAAAATCTCCATGCAAGTATCCTACGGTAGTATCCATTGATCTTTGAAAATTTATATAAAGGGTGTTCCAGTACTACCAAAAGTTAAACATGTGATTTACTCAAAATCGTTGAGGTTTGTTTTAGGCCGGTATTTCACTGGGACACCATGGTGGCGCAACTGGTTGCGCTACTGGTGTCCGTTACTAGACACCAGAATCGCTACACCCTGCGGCCACAGTATTAAGGGCCAACCAATTTGGGGGCGCAACCAATCCGGCTGTTGGTCGCGCTACCACTCCCAGTGAAAGATAGCCCTTAATACTGTGGCCGCAGAGTGTGTCTTTACTGGTGTCTAGTTACGGACACCAGTGGCGCAACCAGTCGCGCTACCAGTCGCTCTACGAGTATCCCAGTGAAATACCGGCCTTAACGTTTGACAATTTGAATTCTGAATTGATCTATATATTTCATTCGATTTTTTTTTGGAAAACGTATATAAAAGTTTGTATTTCCATACTATATGTATGGCATTACAAATTTAAGTTTGCGGTTGATAGTTTTTCCTTGAGTATTGCGAGAAAGTAAGTGCAGTGCTGCTGTACCATTTATTTAAAAGAAGCAAACGGTGCCAAACTTAGGCAGGAAACAGGCTACATTATTTCGTCAGGTCTGCTAGATTTTCCTCTTGATACGGATTTCCATGGCATGGCTTTCCGAAATAAGACTGCTTTTTGATCGTTAGTATGTGTCCTTTGATCTTTCGATCACAAAAACAACGAAATGTACAACGATGGCACGGATTTAAATGGATTACTTTTTTAAATGAAGCTAACGGCGCCAAACTTAGGCAGGAAACAGGCTACATTATTTCGACAGGTCTGTTAGATTTTCCTCTTGAGACGGATTTCCATGGCCAGGCTTTCCGAAATAAGACTGCCTTTTGATGGTTAGTATGTGTCCTTTGATCTTTCGATCACAAAAACAACGAAATGTTCAACGATGGCACGGATTTAAATGGATTAATTTTTGTATCGGTCATGAAGAGTTGTCGGAACCAAATTTGACCTCCCATACAAAATGCGCTATCAGCTGATGCAGTTTCTATGGGAGGTCAAAACTTGATTTTCGTATTTCGACCTATGTTCCTTGGGGAAAGTTGTTCAGTATCATGAGTACATTCATACCTTTTTATATCAAGAACTAATTAAAAGTTACCACCGTAACTCATAATCTTTCAGCCACCCGTCGTTAGATATACTAGCAGTAATTGGCGGATGATGGGTGACTTTCAAATAATGAATAACCGGCAGATGATGGGTAACTGGCAGACCAGCTGGTAATGAGTAGATGAATGATGATGAGTACTACGCGGATAATAGTTGATGAGTGAATGAATGATGATGAGTAAGGCGCGGCTGATAAGTGATAAGTGCATGAATAATGATGGGTGATGCGCGGATGTCAGTTGATGAGTGGATGAATGATGATGAGTGATGCGCCGATGATAGTTGATGAAAGGATGAATGATGATGAGCGGATGATGAGTGATGTGCGGATGATAGTTGATGAGTGGATGATGAGTGATGCGCGGATGATAGTTGATGAGTGGATCAATGATGATGAGTGATGCATGGATGATAGTTGATGAGTGGATGAATGATGATGAGTGATGCGCGGATGATAGTTGATGAGTGGATCAATGATGATGAGTGATGTGTGGATGATAGTTGATGAGTGGATGAATGATGATGAGTGATGCGCGGATGATAGTTGTTGAGTGAATCAATGATGATGAGTGGATGATGAGTGATGCGCGTATGATAGTTGATGAGTGAATCAATGATGATGAGTGATGCGCGGATGGTAGTTAATAAGTGGATGAATGATGATGATGAGCGGATGATGACTGATTTTCGGATGATAAGTGATGCGCGGATGATAGTTGATGAGTAGATGAATGATGATGAGCGGATGATGAGTGATGTTCGGATGATAAGTGATGCGCGGATGATAGTTGATGAGTAGATGAATGATGATGAGTGGATGATGAGTGATGCGCGAATGATAGTTAATGAGTGGATAAATGATGATGAGTGATGCGCGTATGGTAGTTAATGAGTGGATGAATGATGATGAGTGATGCGCGTATGTAATGAATGATGCGGAGGAATGATGATGAGTGTATGATGGGTTATGTGCGAATGATAAGTGATGCGTGAATGATAGTTGATACTTGGATGACCTGTGATATTTTTGTTATTACCCTAACTCAACCAAAAACATTTTTTTTTAAATTAATTATGAGTTACTAACTTTCGTTCGGGTCTGGAAGCGTTCGTTTATGTGTGCGTGACCACGCACACTACCAGCAAGTTGCGTTCAGTACCTATTACGCGTCTGCGTCAAACACGGGATGCAGTCTTAATCAATCGTCTACCTTCTCTTAATTACTTAATTAGGTACGTGCATATTACTGACACTTTTTGTTGTTGTTGTGTCTTCACATTGTTTATGTAAAATAATGAGATACTGTGTTGTAGTAATTTATGCTGTTGTCGTGCCATGCCGAGTAAATAAATAAAATAAATCAACTTTACGCGCAGTCACCAAGTACTATAACTATACCTACGACTATGCTATACCGTTAGTACCTATAACAATAGAAGTATGACAATAAAACACAGTATAACCAACTATTTATAAACTATATCTTCATATCAGTATCATAACTTCACAAACAAAGTCTCAAGGAAATCGCGAAGTAAAATCTAGATAAATCTGACAATCGTGCAACACGATTGGCACAAGGCAGTCTCATTAGCTTCGCACATTTACGATTTGAAGGGCGGGGAAATGTTGTAAGGTAGAGTGGGATCGGTGCGACCTTGTGACGTCATTAAGGAACCACGCTTCAAGGGTCGTAGTCGGATCGGAGCCTCTCACTGTAGGTGTAATTAACGGCTCTGAATCCAAACTTATGACGAAGAATCATTAGTCTTACATTAGTAGACTGCAGGACTATTGATCGATCAAGTCTACCTCTTATTTGGTTGTATACGCTTTGGTTTAGAATGAAGAATAGACTGTAAGTATTTATATGTCCCGGGTGGTGCCGGCAAAGAATAGTACCAACCCTTACATACCCGTGGGTGTCGTAAAAGGCGACTAAGGGTTATAAATTGGAGGATGGGCAGCAACATCCTCCTATGTATATAACATCTTACTTACTGCGGTCACCTACAACCGCGGTCCATGGTGCCAGCCGTAACGCTAACAAGCGAGGTGACTATGGTACTCCCCCTCTACATTTTTCCAGCATACGCTAGAATTCTAGAGGGAGCTCCCTGTCCTGTAGTGGATGTTTCATGGGATGTTATGATGATTTATAGATCTTGTAATGTCACAATATTTATGTGCAAAAGCAATTATTATCAATATCAAAAAGAATATGCAAGAAAATAATATTTATTTTTTATAGGATCACTAGGAATTTAACAACTAAGTTAGTTCATGCGTGTTTAGAGGCAGTTACACAGGAAAGCTGGATCTTTGTGGCCAATGTCCATACATCTACGAGTATATCCAGTCCAGCAAGCAGGATCCAGCGTTTAGGCTGGCAGGTATGTTATAAAGCTCCATTGTACTTGATAATTTTTTTTTTATGTTACAAGTGAGCTAACGAGCAGATGGGCCACCTGATGGTAAATCAAGAAAACAAGACATAGAAAATTCTAATAACTGTTCAAAGAAATTGAGTTATGTAGTTTTACTTTAAAACTAAATATTTTTGCTTACTAGTAGGCCCATCAGGTAGATATACTTGTTGAGTTGGTTCTCGTAGCGGTCCAGCGACAGTTTGCACAGCTGGACCTGCTCCTCCTGGCTCTTCACCCTCGCCGGCAGCAGCCCGTGGATGCCCAGCACCTGACGCTCCTCTATCGTGAACGCCATGCCCTGGGGACAATAAATGGACAGGTAAATAAGTCTAGAGGCTCACTGTCCGTGGCAAGATGACTTAAAGTTAATCCTTCTTTAAACCAGACCTTTTTGTCATCAAAACAAAAGGAAAACAGAAAATGTTAATCATTAACAACCATTTCTGCAACTGAAAGTAAATGCAACAAAATTCTTAAATCTTGAAATTCCTAAGAAATAATTGTAGTTAACGGAATAAGCGAAACTCTCATACACCCCAACTGATTTTAATTAAAATAAATCCATTCCCGTAAAAAAATATTTTTTTTCTAGGTATTGCTATTTTAAAGTTTCATGACTGTTCTAGTTTCATTGTTGTTCTAGTCCGCGCACTCCGCGTACGCCACACCACACCCAGTGCCCTCCCCTCCTCACCGTTGATGAACTGCGCGGCGCCGGCCGCCAGCGCGCGTATCCACAGAAATATTTAGAATAGAAGCGGCAAAAAAAAATAATAAAATACCCCTATCAAAAACCTGTGAAATTGATTCTACTCTCGATTCTGAACAAACTATTTTCTCAGTTTTGCTTATTCCGTTAACACGTTGTATAGTATATGGAAAGATTTTTAAACAAGATATTGTAAATTTCATCACCTGTATGTATACTGATAGTAACTACTTGCAAATTTACTTATTTTTGAATAATAATTTTTTGAAATAATCGTTGTATCAATCATATTTTCGGTTGCTCTCTTTTGATTTGAGAAAGCTAGAAGGAACTTTTTCCTTAAATAAAAAATAATACAATTTCACATTAATTATTACAAGGGATTTAGAGAGCAGAACGACGATTTTATTGTGGAACATACAATAAGACTGACTGATCAAGCACTGCGACTTCGATCCAAGAATTTTATCCTAGGTTCTAACATCTCCATAATTAATTTCATCTCCATCGGTCGGCGAAAATCTCAAGTGGTAGAAAATTTGTTCAGGAGTCGATGTTAATGCTTTCCAACAAGGACAATACCCTAAACAAACGAACTAGGGCTCTCTAGTTCTTGAATGTCCATGGAAACCAGCCAAGTGGGTCAACCAATTTAACGTTCATCGTAACTACACGAACATTTTGTCAATAGCACTAGGTACGCTAAGAATACAAGACCACTCCAGTGGTCGGGATCGAATTTGTATGCGCGTGCGCGACGAGACACTATGGAGCTGTTTATAAACACCAAACTGGTGGAAATTCCGGGAATTCAAAGAAGGTGTTTCATCTCCAGCCTGCTAGAAAATAAGCCAAAAATTTACTTAGTCCTATCAACTCTTTTTGTTTATTATCCGGTAGTTTTTACGTTAAAAATCATCAAAAATACATGTTCAAGTTCAAGTCTCAGCGGTCCAACTAAGCAAAATAAACCTAAAAACATGTTAAAAACGTACTATCGGCCTTTTTACATGCAAAGGTCCCATCAGATGACGATTTCCACCACATTGTGAATTGCCAGTATGGCCGATCAATAAAAATGTGTTAGGGTATAATTATTCCGAATAAAAAAAAATTAACATATAGGCGTCTGGCGTTCTAATAATGTATTTAGAGTCAGACCGAAGCCGGGCCCAGCGGCTTATCGTACCTTCCTAGCAAGTAGGTAAGACACCTTGTGCCTTTTTTTTAACAGTTCTTATAAACATTTCCAATTAGATCAAGCAAGACACCTTGTGACTTTTTTTACAGTTCTTAAAAACGTTTCCAATTAGGTCAGCGTGCTTTCATTATTTATCTCGTCGTCCCGCCATTGTATGGCCTTCCTTAAGCCGCTATCACACCTTCCTTAATTCAGAAACTAATTCGGTAAACTGGGTTGACTGGCCCGTTGATGTGGTTGGTAGTGAGCCTGCCTTTCACGCCGTGGGCCGCGGGTTCGATCCCCGCTCAGGACAAACATTTGTGTGATGAACGCGAGTGTTTGTTCTGGGTGTTATTTATCTATTTATGTATGTATATCAGTCTCTAGTACCTATAGTACAGGCTTTGCCTAGTTTGGGATCAGATGACTTGTGTGAATTGTCCCATAATATGTATACAGCGTGAATTTGTATTGGATTGGCACCCGAAGCCCAATGATTCTGCTCATGAAAACAAGCAACTTTCCCGAAGAAAAAAATTTTTTACTCGAAAAAAAATGTTCGCCTCCCCAAACAAAATGAGTCGATCACGTGACCACATTATTACTATGCAGAAGCGAAAAAAAATTTCATTTCATTCATTATTTAAGAGCCATGCTCTTGTCGGTGTACCTTTCTCCATGTCTCTAAAACAAGACAAGAAAACCTAATACAAGACGGAGACAGATGGAAAAATTTTTTTTCTCTTCGTGAAAGTTGCTTGTAATCATGAGAAGAATCACTGGGCTTCGGGTGTGAAACCAATACAAATTCACGCTTTAGGTTGCTCGTTGAAGCAAGGATATTGCAATTGACAGAACCAAGCCTCCCAGCAATGTATGCCGAATCAGTCTTTGAATTTAGGAAGGTGTGATTGCGGCCTTAGTGCAGACAATTTGCAACTTGTTATTCCTTTTGTTCCATTATTAAATTGTTTTTCTCCATAATCAATATTAAGTAGATTTCGTTACATGTAAACACAAGCAATAATACTTAGGTTGAGTTACAGGATTGTCTTCCATAAAACGTTTTACACCTCCAATGTAAGCTATAATGAATGAATACATAATCAATAGATCGTCAATCACTATAATGCATAGCACGTAACGCTTAGCGAAACTTAAACTAGGTAGGTACTAAAGTTACAAGATAATTTTAGTCGGAGGCAAAGATCCAGAGTCTTAAACAAAAAGACACACTAGTTACTGAGTCAAAACTCACGAGATAAATAAAAATAAGTACCTACTTCATAAATATTATCTCTTATCGATGGCACTGAAATTGATATATTATAAAAGGCGATTGTAAATACCTATTAAATATAAAAGATTCACCATCTACTCGTATTTGATACAATGCTTATTTGTAATTTATGACGACCTACAATGACTTATATTATGTACGTAGGTACTGGTCCGCGCGGTCTATTTTTTTAACCGACGAAAAAAAAACGGAGGAGGTTCTCAAGTCGACGAGTATATATATATTTTTTTTTATTACAGAGTAGTCCGATTTTGATAATTCTTTTTTTATTAGAAAGGGTATACCCTGAAATTGGTCCCATATAAACTTGTAAAAAAAATTCCAACCCTAAGGGTAGGAAAAGAGGGGATGATTGATTGTTCACTGACTGATAGTAATGTATGACCACGCATAACTTTTTACAGAGTAGTCCGATTTACCCGGTGGGAAAATAAAACTTATAGTCATAAAAAATTGTAAAATAAAAACTTTTTAACAAAAAAATTAAGCCGATGAAAAAACTGAAAAGCAAGAAATAATAAAACTTTTTTATTTAACCTTAGTAACAAAGTTCTTAAACTAATAAGTATACCCGAGTAATTTTGAGTCGGCGCCGCCGCCGTGCATCACGCTTTACGTACTTAATTAATTAATTTGCTTGTTTGGCGCCGACTCAAAATTACTCGGGTATACTTATATTAGTTAAGAACTTTGTTATTAATGTTAAATAAAAAAGTTTTATTAATTCTTGCTTTTCAGTTTTTTCGGCGGTTTAATTTTTTAATCTTCTTCTTTTCTGTCGTACCGTATTCTCATGGCTGTCATGACCACCAAAATTAGCGTTGCGGGTCAGGGCTCTTTTACTTTTTGATTTTGGGCTAGCTGGATTTCTCCCTGGGCGATGCAATTGATGGACTCTAATAGCATCTGTCCATCGCATCGGGTGAATGCTCTACCTCTACTTCTTATTCCCACCACGATCTATTGCAGCACTAACTAAACAACACAATATCATAGATAGGCAAATTCTAGGCTAAATGAACAACCCACTAGATTTGCTTGGGAACTAATTTCCTTCGGTCTATAGGCGAATGACACTTCCTTATTTGCAACCACTCTGTCTGTTTGCAATGTTACTAACTCTGTCAGACCTCGATATCTACCAATTTTAGCTTTTTGAAATCATTATTATCAAATTCTTGTGCATCTCAAAATTAATTATTTTATAAGTTCATTGATATATTTTTTGGATAGGATTACCTACCTATGAGAAATATAACATTTCAAAATCTTGCGAAGAAGGAAGGTAAGTATCTTCAGGGCTTAACTCACAAAAGTAGAGCCTTCATTAAACTGAAGTTAATCTAACTTTTCGTACTTTCTCCGTCTTAAAACCAGACAATGCCAAATCTTACGGATCTTGTTGCATTAGTCGTCGCTTCAGCTGGCAGGCGAATTAACAGTAAACAAGGACAGCAAAATAACGTGACGTCACAAAATTACGGCGAATGTCTCCCGGAAACGTGCAAAGCGGTCAGCTGTGCTGGCTGACGTATTCAAGGTGACCGATCACCGTCTTTCTAGCTTGGTATAGCACTTTTGCACGCACCCGATTGACCCGACCGAGATGATAAAGATGATTTTATCTATTCAACAAGTCCATAGCTGTACCATGCGATAGTTTCATTTATCTCCACGTGAATTATCACGTTAAGTAGGGACTGCCGCTCGTAAACGACACCTACAATGACTGTGCTGAACTGTGAACTCGTAGTAATGATCATTTGGCTTTTTCTGACGAAACAAATATAAAAACAATATAAACAATTCAGTTGCTAATTATGTAGCGAAAAAATATACAGAAGACTTTGTTGTCATAACAAACCAATTGTAAAGGGGTATAGAATTTGCAAATTGGCTTAAGTATAACTCTTCTAAAAATTTGTAGCACATGCAAGTCAAAGGGAAAAATCTTCACCTGAAATTGTTATGAAACTTGAGAACTTATCTGACTCTACTTCTTAAATCGATAATTAAATATTAAAGTCGCCTGCTCTGTTTTCGTTAAGTATTTCAAACAATTCTCCGATATTACTTTTCGAAGACCCTTCTTCTAAGAAATTCCGGAACCTGAAAGAAAAAGGATTTAATCTGACCGTTATCTTTCGCTCGAATTCCTTTTTCTTTCTTTGGCCAATATTTCCGAATGAAAAGCTACTATAATAATAATATTCAGGGCAAAACTAAGTATGTAATTAAAAACATGATTTCTTCTAAACTAAAATATTATTTATTTTATTTTATTTGGAAAATTTACAGCCAATAATGTTTTATATAATAATTTTGAAAAGAACTACGCCAATTACAAATTTTCACCCATCAAGCTCATTTTGAGCCTTCACGTACAAACATGAATACTCGTAATGTAATAAAAGGTGAAAACGAAGTGCCATTCACGTGGAGGGCTACCATCCGTACGGATTTTTCCCGGATACGCCCAGAGTCCAGATTTTCATCTTTCCGGTCGGACTTTGACCCACTCCCACTGTCAAATGCACATGCATAGATTTAATTTACGAGATGGTAACCCTGTTCGCGAGAAACTTTTTGCTGGATTATTCGAAACTAAAAGCTTTGACGTACATTATGCCGACTACTTTAAAATTCTTTTCGCTTCTTTAATATCGGTACTTCCACTCTGATCAACTCAATATGTTATTTAGCATTCTGGATAAGAATATATCGTTCTTAATGGAAAAACCACCACCATAATAAAAAACCGGCCAAGTGCGAGTCGGACTCGCGCACTGAGGGTTCCGTACAAACAAACCTGTACGTATATAAGTAAAAGTTATAGTATTTTTATTGCTAAAAAACCGGCCAAGTGCGAGTCGGACTCGCGCACTGAGGGTTCCGTACCACCACATAAACATAATTGTATTAGTTGAAATTTCAGTAAGTTAATGTGCTAGATTTTTTGAGTCCGACACGCGCTTGACCAAATTTTATTATTTGTTGTTATTTTATAGCCTATGTCCTATAAACATACCAATTTTCAAGTTTGTAAGTGTTCCCGTTTTTAAATAGAACTAAAACAAAAATCGCCTCAACAACCATCCAACTTGACCCCTCTCTTATATGGTTCTTGAAACGGGAGCTCACCACAATTGGTTACCATTAGTTGTGAGAAAAGTTGTAATATTTAATGATTTCAGACTTTTTCCATTATTTGTACTGTGAGACCTAGCTTCTTGCCAAATTTCATAATTTTAGGCCAACGGGAAGTACCCTGTAGGTTTTTCATTTTTGAATAAATGTATGGAGATGAGGACATAAAATGCCATATCTTTTGATTGCGTCGTTGTAAAAAATTGAAATTTTCAGATCTTGTGTGATTCATGGATCCTAATATATGGTATTAATTTCAACCTGATACCTTTACCCGTTCGTGAGATAAAGGGTCTTGACAGACAGACAGACAGACAGTCGGACAACAAAGTGATCCTATAAGGGTTCCGTTTTTTTCTTTTGAGGTACGGAACCCTAAAAAAACCGGCCAAGTGCGAGTCGGACTCGCGCACTGAGGGTTCCGTACCACCACATAAACATAATTGTATTAGTTGAAATTTCAGCAAGTTAATGTGCTAGATTGTTTGAGTCCGACACGCGCTTGACCAAATTTTATTATTTGTTGTTATTTTATAGCTTATGCACTATACGAGTAAACATACCAATTTTCAAGTTTGTAAGTGTTCCCGTTTTTAAATAGAACTAAAACAAAAATCGCCTCAGCGACCATATCCAACTTGACCCCTCTCTTATATGAATGTTCTTGAAACGGGAGCTCACCACAATTGGTTACCATTAGTTGTGAGAAAAGTTGTAATATTTAATGATATCAGACTTTTCCCATTATTTGTACTGTGAGACCTAGCTTCTTGCTAAATTTCATAATTTTAGGTCAACGGGAAGTACCCTGTAGGTTTTGCATTTTTGAATAAATGTATGGAGATGAGGACATAAAACGCCATATCTTTTGATTGCATCGTTGTAAAAAATTTAAATTTTCAGATCTTGTGTGGTTCATATGTGGTATTAATTTCAACCTGATACCTGTACCCGTTCGTGAGATAAAGGGTCTTGACAGACAGACAGACAGACAGACGGACAACAAAGTGATCCTATAAGGGTTCCGTTTTTTTCTTTTGAGGTACGGAACCCTAAAAACTGGTCAAGTGCGAGTCGGACTCGCGCGCCGAGGGTACGTACAAATAAAGCCCTTTCATAAATGATACCCACTCAACCTAGTAAGGACAATTTGAAAATTTTCCCCCCCCTATTCGGGCCCCCTTTACATTAATAATCCAATTTTTTTTTAATTCTTTCATTTGCAATTAAGTTCGGCAACTATATTTGTGCAAACCGTGCGTTAGGTGTATGACCCCTGCCTGCACACAATCTGTATAAGCAGATTTTTTAGCAGTCAGGAATTGTAATAAAATATTTGTTAATTTATGAAATAAATAGATTAATTTTTTTTTTTATTTGAAAACTATTCCAAATTTCAAGTCGATAGCATAAGTGGTTGCTGAGATCTACAGGTGTGACAGACAGACGGACAAAGTCGCACCATAAGACTTTTTTTTTTACGATATTGAAGAAGAAACATAAACCGGGAAACGTATTCGTTTTATTTCCCAGACACGGACATTCTTCCTATGAAAGCACTTCTTGATGGAAACAATAGATAGTTTTTTCCTTTTCACATAGGTACAGTCAAGAGCACATCAAGCTTGACACATTGGACTTTCTACCGTTCTTATTTAAAAAGACGTACAGGCTAGAGTCACACTGGGAGTGTCAAGCTTGACCTGTCGTTGACTGTACTATGTACTCAAATGTAATTATTAGTTGTTCCAGTTTTTTATATTGTTCCAAAGGATAGGAATACCTTTAACGGAAGAATAAGGAAGCATTTAATGATGTAACTAATCCTTTCGACGAGGAAACTTAATTAGGTAATAATGAAAGTAAGGGATCAAAATATGACTAACCCGTGAATCAATAGCAGCCAGGGAATCCGGCACTCCATACATATCCCTCCTTGGCGTGAGTTGCCACCAGTCTCTCTCCATCTTACGTCTCTCCTTTTATGCGCTCTCCATTAGAAAGCTCTTGCTTGATCCATTATAAGTCATCTCATCAAATACTGAGTACTACATTTGAAAGCACTTATACACACTCAAATTTTATCACCAGACGACTCGTGAGTGTTACATACTCGTAAGTGATACAATTTAACGTAAGTACATCTGTTTTAAAGGGAGTGATTATATTTTGGTCCGCCTGTTCGAGAAAATTTCAGGTTTTTTATTCGTAACAATGTAATTATTCCCATTACTTAAAAAAGCTAAATAAAAAGATGCTTAAGTATTCTTTGAGCTAAAGGGCAATACACACCAAAGCCGCCGACCCGCCGACACAGCCCGCCGACAAAACCCGGCGGCCTATACAAACAGAATATTGTCGGCAACATGAGCACATGTCGTCGAGTTGCGTATACACAAATTATATGACACAACCTCTTTGACACGCGGAAATCACTAACTTTCATAAATTCCTCATGTCGAGCCGCCGACATGTCGCCGACAAAGTTTTCCGCCTTGCAATGAGTGAAGTTGCCAACATAGCCCGCCGACAAAAAGTTGATAATATAATATGTCGGCGGGTCGGCGACTTTGGTGTGTAGTGCCCTTAACAACACAAATTACTTTCATCTTAAACTTAAACGAGTTTCCAAGGGAACCTCGCTAAGTTCCCAATTTTCTTGTACGAAGATTATTAATTCAATTCTTATCAAAAAGAATACACCAAATAATCTACAAAGTAGAAAATCGCAAAATTTCACAACCACAGGCAGGATTCGACCCTACGTCTTCTGCGTAAGTACCGCAGAGGTCGCTAAATTTCACAACATCGGGCAGGACCACAGTAGCCTAGTTGGTAAAGCGTCTGCGGTACTTACGCAGAAGACGTAGGTTCGAATCCTGCCTGTGGTTGTGAAATTTTGCGATTTTCTACTTTGTAGATTTATCCGAACACAGGAAGTGTTAAAATAAAAATCATTTACACCAAATAATGTTTACAAAACCTTAAATGTACGTATTATGTATGTGCTACGTAATACGTATTCAGATTAACATGCATGTTACGTTTTATCGTTGTACATTTCCTTCATAAATGGAATAAAACACGGGCTAGTTACTTTGTCATGTGTCGACTTTGTTTACATGCAAATGTGTAAGTAAGATACCGTACTAGAAGATTTAGGTGAGATTGTATAGGTTGTGCTTCAGAAATTCCCAAGAGCGTATTATCCCTAAGTAATGTACGGAGTGCGGCTCAATGGCGCCAAGAAATATTGCTGACTTTACGCAGACGCAATGTTGTGAAACCATAGTAAGATCTACTTTAGGACTCTTTGTCCTAGTCAATAAGACTCTTTTATAAATTCTTGTAATATTTCAAAATTTGATATTTAAAATCATAACTTTGATAAGTAATATAATATCGAAACGATTTTAAAAGTAAAATTAATTTACTGCGCTACTCTAGTATTTTAGTAACTTTGATCGTTTAATGACATTAATGCTGAGCAAATTCTGTGTCTTATCTTAGCTGAAACTAGAAATTCAGGCTTAACTTTACTTTAGCATATCAAAGATGAAGTTCCGACGTATTACGGAAACTTGTCGTCAAACTTTGGAAAATTAAATTCGTCCGCATATCCTATACTATTAAACGAGCAATATTTGTATATATATTAGTATATGTATGTAATCGGTCTCTCGAAAACGGCTCTAACGATTTTGATAAAATTAACCATGCGGGGGTTTTCGGGGGCAAAAAATCGATCGAGCTAGGCCTTCTTATGTGTGGGAAAATTCGTTCTCCTGGTGTTTTTAGGCAGTTTTTTAAATACCGCGTTTTAGACAGAAACCTACAGCGCCATCTGTTGGCGGGTGGCGGCTATTATAGAGCGAAGCTCGGTCGCCCAGGTACTCTAGTCTTAATGAACTAAAATTACTATACTGTCGCACTTTGTAACACCACATCACGACCAATATTATGTTTCATAAATCAAATAGAAAAGATAAAGAAGATATATATCTATTCGAGAATCGTTTGTTCCTTCTTCGCATTGAGAACACCCACTCGGAAAGATAAAACCTAATATGACACAAGCCCTTTCTTTACTTAGACACGAGTCACGACGTATTTTCCAGTGCTAGCGTTCAATTTTCACCCCGAGCGGCGCGGCGCGGCGACTGGGGACTACTCATCATGGTAAAATAATATACTCCGGGACTACTGATAGAAAGCCGGGCCTTGAGAACTTTGCCAGTCACTGCTTTATAATTACTAATTATGTACAGGAATTTTACAGTAAACTACCGTCAGTAAAAAGTACGCACCTCTATTTTTCCAACCAATCAAACCATTGCAAAGTAATCCTCGAATTTCTAAGGCCGTTGACGTCCTTAGCAATTTCAGCTCTACGGGGCCAGTACTCGGTTGTCAATTTTATGTGGTGGCAATTATTTTAAGAAAACTTTCTGCATTGGAAATAAAGTAGGTACAATTTTAGCTTTTAATTTCATAAACTATATGGTGTCGATACGTGAACGTATATTTTTAGTCTATCGATACTACAATGTGGTCTTGTATTTTGTTGGGCAATGCAGATGCTACAAAACTTTTCGTATTTTTTTTATTGAACTATTTAAATCGGATATGGGAGTACATACATACATACATACATAACATCACGCCTTGTTCCCGTTGGGGTAGGCAGAGACCACAGTTCTCCACCTGCTACGATCTTGACATACTTCCCTTGCTTCCTGAACCTTTATCAATCCTTTCATACATGCTCGTCGGTTTAGGGTACTTTTAACCTGGCCTTTAAAAGAGTAAGTAAGTAAGTAAGAGTACAAGTAAGTAAGTAAGAGTACAACTCTCATGAATTCACAGTCGATAAGGATGGAGTGTTTATTTAGGTAAACAAATATTCGTCGGGCACGTTCTTGATAAAAAGAAGAAAATAAAAGCTTGTAAAAAGACAACTCACAGATCGCAATTCAGGAAAAAATATTTTTATTGCTTTGTTCGTCTGTATTACATACTACATTTTCAAAACGATGTATTCATTCATATGATAAATATAGATCGTAGCAGGTGGAGAACTGTGGTCTCTGCCTACCCCAACGGGAACAAGGCGTGATGTTATGTATGTATAAATATATTAACATGTGTCCCTTCTAGTTGCTTCTTTTTTCTCCAACTTAAAGACAGAAATAAACTTTTTTAACATACATTTTCGAAATTACTTATTTATTCTTTTTTTAGGGTTCCGTAGTCGACAAGGAACTCATATAGTTTCGTCATGTCCGTCTGTCTGTCCGTCTGTCTGTCTGTTGGGTAAGCATAAACATTTTTTGCACAAAATATAACAGAAACTAACAAATGCATTCGAGATTTAAAATGAGTAAATGATTAAAGACGACGAAAAAAATCAATTAGCTCTAAGTATTAAAGTTGTCTGTAAGTTCGCCAACTGCCATGACAGGTATAATGTTTATTGCGATTTGCATAACACATGTGAAATTGGACCGATGTTTAAATGCAAGCTCAATATCGGTCTAACGGGCTGTAGACACATAAATTTGGTTATATTCGTATCAGCTCTACTCATTATCCTTGTTATAAGGACAAGACACACAAATTTATATTTTTACATATATTTTAATTTTGTACGTTACCTACTCGGACCATACAGCTGAATGAATGAACAACATTCCTCGATATAAGTCAAAAATTATTACTTAGTCGAATAGAGGCCAAACCTCTTTTCCCTAAATAGTCGATATTGGTTGAACAAAACTTTTTTTATTTTTAACACATGTTTCTTGGGAAAAGTTGTTTAGTTTTATGGTCCGAGTGGGTACCTACCTAAATTATTGCATGTATGCTAAACCGCAATGTTTTGAAATAGAGTAATTAAAAATGTTATTATTTTATTTTAGTTTTCCTGTCCACTTATAGATAATTATAAATTCATAAACTTTCGTAACTTTTTCCTTGAATAAAATAAGGTAAGTAAAAATTGTGGATACAAATTAATTTTGATAAGCTCTTAGAAGTTCCTTTCATTCCTTTGATAGAAAACCTCTCACTTGGTACTTCTTAGGTAGGTACTTCTTTAAAGCGTTGTATTTGATAAAAAATTCAACTAAAGACTATTGAAAAGACTATCGATGTATATCAATCATACATCATTTTGATAAAATGGTTCAATATAGTTCGTTAAATATCACTTCGATGGCAGTTGACACTTAATTACACACATTACATGATCGTGATCACGAGGCGCACATGACATTAATCGAGCAGCTTTCAAAAGCAAGGATAGGTGTTACTCGTAGGTACGTTACAGTAATGCCAAGACCTAGGACCTAGCTGTATGACCTACAATCAAGGTTACAAGGTGAGGTGATTGATTATGTTCTTTGATAACGAACAATAACTCCTTTACATTGCCGAAGCTAGGAACTTAAATACTTCATATATGATTACTACGTCTAACCTACTACACCACTACCTAAGATTTTCCATAAAATATTAGCAATACCACGATGGTATTTTTTTATTTAATGGCAAAATATAAATTTCAACAATATCACTTTTGAAATTGAAGCTAAATCACTAGGTATGTTATTTTTATTTTTTAGTCGCGAAAACTCGAAAACAAGATGCGATACTCCACCGCAAAACAATCGTATCGAACTAATAGGGGGAGTAGTTTAGCTAGGGAGCAGTCACCTATCGCCTCGTCATGACAACGGTTATCCCTTGTGGTAAACAAATGTGGTGTTTACCCCAATTGTAGGTGAGCTCACTTTCCTAATGTTTACATTAATAAGGTATTTTTATCCATACATGAGCATACATAGATAAAAGGCCTAGAGACCAGTGAGATTCTATAATCGTACACGATTTAAGAATATAGGATGAAAACTTACATTAGGATTGTCATTAGCTGCCACGTGACAAATTCAACATATTGAGATTCAATTTAATGGGAATCCAACGTACGGAGAATTCAACATAATGGAAATTCAACTTAATGGTCCTGAAGGGAAATGTCAACCCTATTCATTTTCATCCTGTTCTACTAGCAGCGTTTACAAAAGTTTTAAAGCCCTCCTAGAAAAAACTATAATACTCGTATAGCCAAATCATTTTCAATATATTTGCTCTATGTATATTATTTTCTGAGCTACGCCAAACTTTGTTAGCCTCATCTTACACAACGTAAATGATAAGCGTAGATAATAAGATAACGTTATTTTCACCGACTGATCTCTTTTTAATGAACGGCTGATCCCATGTAATCTGTGTGGGGAATGCGTTAAAATTATGATTTCCTTTAAAAATGCACTTGTGATAAATTGGCTACACTCACATGGCAATCAATACCGGTTCTTAAATGTTAACATACTTTTTGGAGTAGTTTCATTTGGATTAGCTGTTGTCTTTTTATCTTATTACGTGGGTGGGGCTAAGTTCCTGTTCCGGCCCGTGTGGTTCTGGCAAAGAATAGAACCAACCCATCTCTACACACTAGTGTCGTAACAGGCGGGTAAGGGGTTTCGGAGGACGGGCAGCAGCTACAACAACCGCGGTCAAGGGTGCCAACCGTAACGCGAACAAGCATGGTGACTATGGTACTTCCTAGTACTACTCGTCCTACTACACTGGACTAGCTCACAGTCCTGCAGTGGACGTTTCCTGGAATGTTATGATGATGATGAAGTTCCTGTTAATTGGACCTCAGACCCTATAGGAGCTTTTGGGTTTCCCCTGCCTGCCTTAATTCTTCTCTAGTCTTCCACTGTTTTCGAAGACGCTCGAGATGCGTGGGAAATCGAAAAATTTTGGTATCATATCTTTCCCCGGGTTTCAGGCGTATCTCTATACCAAAATGCTTAAAAAATCTGTTAAGCCGAACGAAAGTTCGTTGTCCCGCAGAGTCCGGGAACGGTAGAGTCATGAAAATGTATGTAAGATTTGTTTAAGCTAGTGGTATAAATAGATGGTAAAATATCTACGTTAATTTAAACTTTGAACCTAGCCCGACATTAAGGCCATTTCAAATGCGTCACTGCACACATTGATTTTGTACCTACACCATTACTACACGACGTGTGCGGATGCGTTAGCTCAAACTACTTAATCTGTTTCTAGATTTTTGAAAGTGAATTACAAAATCAAGAATTAGATTTGTTTGCAATCGTATTGCTACAATATATGTAGGTATAAGTAAGTACCTATAATATTGGTACGTAACATACTTAAAATCACAAAACATGACACAAATCGAGATAGATATTCAAACGAAATAAATCATAATAACTCTATCTACCTACACAAAGATTAAAACACTTCAACAAGATGGGCAGAAGTAAATATTGGACAAGTTGATGAAAACAAACTCGTTCTAACCAAATATCAACACAAAAAGTCCTTAACTCAAGGCCATGAGCAGAAAGAAAAATGGCCTGGCAATGGAGTGCGGCAATTCCTAAGCCCTCTCAATAGACAATCTATTACACATTTATATATTTTCTGAGATAAGGATGGCAAAGACAACAAACACTAATAAAATAGAAAGCTGGATTCTTAATGTACAGACAGTTTCTAGTGAAATCAATCAAAACAATTTGGTTAAGTAAAATAAACTTACTTATGCATAAACTGATATAAATGCGCCCCGTAACACAATCTGTAAATGTCTGTAATCCGACAAGTGAGCGATTGTTTACATCACCGAAGCCGTACTGTCTATCAAACAGTTCGCAATTTATCACACAAAACAGTCTACAAAAGCAGATATTGCGGCGTTGCGGCATACAAAACATTTTCATAACGATTTTCGCAGGAAATAAGTAATATTTGAAAAATAAAAATGGGAGTCTGAAACTCACGGCCAAATGCATCAATAAATTATGCTTTTTGCGCCGTATACCCCGACTCCGAGAGATTGATTTGTTATGATAAATTTGATAGAAGCAGTAATTGAACGGTTTGAATGCAACACACTGGGAGCCTCTACTCGAACAATACGATACCACCAAAGAAAAATTTCTTCGTAGCTTGCGGTCCATGATCAGAGATAGGTATCTAGTATGAATACTTAGTTACTTTCTTTGTATGCATATTTAAATTAAAATGCAGTTCCTCTTTTCAGTAACAGTTTCTTATTTCTTGTGACTATTTTGTTACATTTTTATATTACAATAAATTCGGAAATAAAAATATAGAGTTAGGTACCTACCTACCCGTTATAGTACGACCCGTTCGCCATGATGCCACTAGCAACTATGCTAAGCGGATCATATATTTTAATGTAACAACAAATTACTTAATTATATCGTCGTAAAGTGCTAAGTATGTCGCCTAGAGCGATTTTGCGGCCTCGATCGTGATCGATATAATGACGTGTGGCATAATGAAGGCGAAGGTGACAAGAGTGCTATTACTCACGTAGTTTAACACAGGTGTGTGGCTATACTGTAACTACCAAGAATAATATTTCAAGATATGGATCAACCCTTGAAAATGGATCAACTTTGTTCTAAGAATAAGAATCTAAATAATATGAACAAACATTTTCCGAAATTGCATAAAGTAATGAATGGAAATGATCTGCCGAGACCGATCTATAAATCTCTGAATCCAGACCAAGCCATAGGTTAGTGCAGCATGACAGATTTTCATCGATACCCCCAACACTAGATGCGATGCGAATGGGCTTGGAATGGGCATGGGGTCCCAATCCGTACTACGGTTTTTTCGACGGAGTAAATAGCCCGAATTCATTTGGCCCTTTTGTTTCTAATAATTAAACTAAATGTTACTACTGGGTTGGTAGGTAAAGGTGTAAACTATGAAATTAATTCAATTTTAACATCCAGATATCAATTTATTCTAAGAAAATACCTTATGGAAAAAATTGCCCGAACAATTTTCGGCACAAATTCGTTCTATGGCGTGAGGCATCTGTACTAGTATAGTATATTATATTATATTATATTATATTATATTATATTATATTATATTATATTATATTATATTATATTATATTATATTATATTATATTATATTATATTATATTATATTATATTATATTATATTATATTATATTATATTATATTATATTATATTATATTATATTATATTATATTATATTATATTATATTATATTATATTATATTATATTATATTATATTATATTATATTATATTATATTATATTATATTATATTATATTATATTATATTATATTATATTATATTATATTATATTATATTATCTGTGGAATGGGTGACCTCTCCACAAACAATGCCTGCCCGCGTGGACGTGTCCCCCTCGACTAGAGTTACCATCTTGAAAGAGAAGTCCAGATATTTTATCACAAAATAATAAATCCCACAAGCAGCGCAAGTTGTAGGGGATGAAGTAGATATTTTCCCCGTCTGTGTTTTTTGTCGGTTTCTTTATGTGATTCAAATTTCATATAATCTCCGGAACAATTGCTGGAGTTGAACTACTTGAAGACGGAATTGAAACAGAAAGTAATTTAATGTTTGTAGACATCTATTTATAAAATCCATCAATGTCCAGAACTCGGTCAAACTAAAAAGCTGGATCACAGAATGGTAACCTCCCAACAGATACTTGCACGCAAGAAGACCTCATTATAACCGCGCGCAGCGAGGTTCATATATTATCTCTTTGCATATAAGGTCACGGAAAGCGAAATGCGAGTAGCGAAATTTAGGGCTACGTAAATCTGGAGTGGGCAATAATCGACTCGATAAGAAGAAGCCCTGTACAATATCTTTGCTTGTGATAAAAAAGCGATTTCTGATCAAGACTGCGACTTATGATTTAGTTCAACGATTAGGAGGCGACATCATACAGTTTTAATTTATAATCGAAACTGATTATAAACATTTGTATGATATGTTATCTATAGTCAAAAGAGTAAACGTTATTTATCTAGGAATTCGCTTATTATGTGACATCTACATTTACGTATCTTTAAAAAATTGCACTGTGATTGATTAAAAATAAATCTACAAAGTAATCGATTAGATTTAGATTTCTTTATTTCATATTATCATATTCAACATTACATAGATTGTTCAAATGTCAATGAGGTTTTGGTTTGACTAACAAATCAGAATTAAATAATATCCCAAAACACATTGTCATTATAGTCCCACATATAGAGGGTGTGGCCGTATCTATAGTGCAGCATCATGAATGACCACGATGGTAATGAACTGAGCTAATGACAGCTTGTTACGTTACACCGAGTCATGGATGTAGTTCAGGGTCGCACCTCCGCACCGCCGCCGGCAAAGAATTAAAGCGATCAGCATTGATGCTGATTAATGCATGAAGTGTGATTAGGCTTTTAGATTTACGTGTTCATTTTGTGTGAAATGTTTTTTTATATCCTATTATATTTTAAAACTTGTAATTAGCCGTTTCATTAGCAATAGAATCAAATATGTTAACGGAAACTGAAATATAGAGCAATTATCACTAAATAAATATAGCCAAATAAATATAGCCATGTAAAAAATATAAGGGTGCGTCATAGGGCTGGTTCCAATAATAACATCAGATTATTATTTACAAAGTGGGTATAATTACAAATAGCCGTGCCCGAAAGAGAAAGATATTTATAAGGAAGTGCATATCAAAGTGTAGAAAAAGCTTGGATATTACAGTACTTAGTTATCGACCTAACAATAACTAACAAGCTTAGCCAACAGCAGAGTAAATATTATTCGCGCTGTACATAATTTATCAATAAAAACTGGTCAAGCTGATTGAAGTAAAGGTATCGTATCGTAGTTTATTTAAAATCTATTTAGGGTCGGACTACACTGATCGACGGCGATCGACGGTTTGCCTATACAAAACAATCCTTTCGCATCGACGTGGCGCACGACGATACGCGGTCGACCGTCGGCAGGGATCGACGGCGAACGACGGCGATCGACGGCTGATGATGGCAATCGACGGCTGACGACGGTGATACAGTATGAGATGTTGCCATCGATTCGTCTGCATACAGAGCTATCGAATCGAAACAAGTCTACGAAGAAATAATTAATTGATCTTGGAATGATGTACTACGGAAAAGAAGCTTGATATTTGTACATAAATGCAAATGCATTTAATGATACGAACATGCATCATGCATTGAATGATGGTAACATTTACTTTTAAATATTTTGACTTTGCTTTCCTTAAAAGTGGTTAACTTTAGGTTGATTGGGTACTGACGCATTTGGAAATAATAAATAACACAATATTTTCCATTCCCAGTCAGAGTTTGCGTCATTTATGTAATATTAAGAAATATCAAATTGTCCGATCCGGTAATTATGCAGTTAGTCAGCATAACCATTCTAATCGAACCATTATATTGTATATATGAGGTAACTGACTGCAGTGTTCATAATTCGAGTGTTATAATATAGAAAACACGTGACGCACCGAAAGGAAATTAGTATATTGAAGCTTAGTTTGAACCTAGTTTGAACCCATCATTGTATGGAAATGTATGACAGAAAACAGACCGACCCGTTTTCTTTGCAGCTCATTGTAATTTATTAAGAATCCAGAGTAGAATCGATTTCTCACCTTTTTGGTAAGAATTTTGTTACATCTTATTTAACCAAATTTAATTTAAATATTATTTTTGCCGCTTCTAAATGTTACGAGTATAACAATAGAAACTGAAAATATAAATATATATAAAGATAAGTATTTGTTTGTGTAATATTTTCAACCTAAAAAAAATTTTTTTAGTTGCACGAGTGTTCAGATTCGCACAGGTGTTTCGGTTATTCCGTAAACACGTTCCATAATCTAACTTAAACTTTGAATCGTATTCTTGAATCGTATAAAGCCAATCGACTAGATAATATTAGGTCTTTACCTATGAAATTGCCGTTTTGTATGGCGAATTTTAGGTAAACTCAATTTTCAGTACTAACATTTTTGCATTTTTCTTATTTATTTTTTTAAGCATTATTGGGAAGACATTAAGCTAACAGAAGCTTAAATTTGATTTTATAAAAATATTATCTGTAAAAAAATATAACAAATCTAATGATGAAATCGGACGACAATTAAGACGAACAATTTTCGAACCTTTAATTTTATATATCAAACTAAAAATAAAAACTTTACTTTATGCGTAAATTAATAACCTTGAAGTCACCTTTCAAATATAAGACAAATGAAAAAAATTGCATTAGTATTATAGGAATTATGATCTCAATTTCGGCAATTTCATAGGTAAAGACCTATTATTTATAATGACTACCATAATGGTTACCACTTTCTACACCATCGACATAAAAACAGCGTGACGATGATTCGCGTTTTTGCGGCAAAAGTAACCGAGTCATGAGTAACGCCATGATATCATATGGCAATAGAATATAGTAA
Source organism: Athrips mouffetella (assembly GCA_947532105.1). NCBI lineage: Eukaryota > Metazoa > Arthropoda > Insecta > Lepidoptera > Gelechiidae > Athrips > Athrips mouffetella. The sequence continues at coordinate 21,423,846 of OX383964.1, read as the reverse complement.
CCGAATATCATCATGATGATTACTTATATAATCATAATTAATGCTTTGGATAAAAATTAGACATCCCACGTCATTAACAGACCAATGTGTGGACTTAGTTAGCCTAATATATAATAACCGTAGTAATTGTATGTTAACGAAGGTTAAAAAATTATATGGATCTGTATTTTGTTTTATAAACCATAACTAAAAATATGATCGGGGCACCTTGATTTTTATTGTCATCGTCCAGCAGTGGAAAATTGACTAGAAAATTATTTAATAGAATTTGTAATTGCCAGTAAGATAAACACTAGGCTATACGCAATAATGATGACTTAGCAGCTTCTGCAGCGGGTAGGTAAGAGGTAACAGAATTAAAGTAGATAATTTATTAAACAACACATCTAATCTTGTTTTTAGGGTTCAGAACCTAAATGGAAAAAGCGGAACCTTTATGGTGCGACTTCGTCTGTCTGTTTGTCACACCTGTTTATCTCAGCAACCACTCACGCTAGCGACTTGTTTGGAATAGTTTTAGAACATGCTTGCCTAACTTTATTGCAAACAAAATATCTCCGAAGTTTTCCAAACGAATGAAATAATTAATGTCGATAGAGATTTATGTAAATATTACAGCAAAAATAACAAAGTAACAAAGTTTTACGGTCCCAAAAATTGCTTCTCGGACCGATTCGCACTTAACACGGTTTTATATTATTGCATGTCAAGTATTGTTGTGATTGCCAAGGATGTTATGTTAAGAGGCTATGGGAAAAGATAGATATTTGACAGTGCGCGCAGTCTTTTCGCTTGAAAGAAAGGGACGAATTGCGCAATCCGCAACGCATTCGATTGCGACAGATATACTGTGCGTGTTACCAAAACTAAATGACGTAAGCGCCTGATATAAAATATCGACTTTTTGTAAAAACTAAGTAATAAAATAAAATTTTAGGTTGGGCAAACCCTAGCATCTACAAATACCATTCTGTATACTTAATTTCACTACTTAAAATACCTCTGATTCCACAAAAAGAGGAATAAATGAAAATTGAAGAGGCAACTTTGGATTTTTATTTTGTCGAGTCGATTTTCACTAATCATGTTTTGGTCTTGGTGATGCCCTCACTTTAATGGTCAATAAATACATACCTGAAAATCACGGCAAGATATTGTGTAAATATAAAGATATTTCTCTTTAGAAAACCCAAAAAAACTTACATATCGCCTTAACTCAACCCAAATGCAGCCTTCAAAAATCTTGTTTTCCACAACGAGTGAGAGTGATCCTATCTCTTAGCTTCGGGCTTCAAAGCAGGTCTTACCGCAAATTGACAGATGTTGAAATTGGTGACTAACAGACCCACAAACTAATTGGTGAAGTGGCTCATGTGGTGATTACAGACGCCTAAGGTGGTGGCGTGATCGCTACGTCACTGATCAGATCAATATTCCTCCACGCCGCCATGACGAGGCATTATAACCGGACTATAGTCCGGGGTCCCGCAGCCTAGCCATTTACAGATGCTTTCAGAAATTTGAACACACATTTTTTTGGCATTTGCATTTGGGCACTTTTTGTAAGGGGCTTGGATTCCGTAACCTGGAAGAAGTATGAGAAATCCCTTAATGAAACCGATTTTGGTTTCAAAATTATGTCATGTCATAAGATACATGAACCAAACTTTATATGTATGTATAGTGAAAGAAAAACTTACAATGGCCTTTTTAAACTAAGGTTGCCACCCACATTCCTGGCACAGTCGTCAGTCAGCCTGGTTGAATATATACATGGTCTTCAAAGAGAAAATTTTATATCATCGAATTAAACCATTGTAGGCCGATAGCCCTGGAGGTCCTATTGACGAATATATATATATATGGTTGTATTGCCTCAACCTTGAAGGTTTTCAGAATAGCCAAAATCAATAATATTTACGAATTTCTCATACTTCTTCCAAGTAATTTTTAGGTTTATTTCCATATATTTTTACAAGTACAAGTCATTTAACCACTAGTTACAGAATTCGAGCCCCAAACAAAAGGTGTGTTACTAAGCATCTACTTATACCAAATTATAGTTTAATTTTTGTATCTTATGAGGTAGATGACCAGGCTGCTGGACTGGACCCCGAACTATATTACAATTTATTTTTTAACGTGCAACAAACACTATCGTACTGCGAGCTACAGTTAAATTACACTAGATATAAATTACAGGCAAACAATAAATTCGTGTAACTGAAGACTAAGCAACAACCTGTATTAAAAAAAAAATTGCAAAAATAGTTAAGCGCTTTCCCCCAGCCAACTATCGCCCTCATCAGTTAAAAAAATATTACTCGCTAAATACAAAACTTACCGAAAACTGTCTTACAAAATTGAAGTAAAGGTACCCTAGTTTATTTAGAACCTATCAATGCTGAAAAATATAGTTCACTGTAGATACAGATACAAAAAGTACGAAGAACGGCCACTTTTAGCAGTTTTTGTATCTGTACCGTACTTCCTACCTTTACTTCAATTTTGTAAGACAGATTTTCGATAAGTTACGTATTTAGCGAGTAATATTTTTTTAAACTGATGGGGGCGCTAGTTGGTTGGGGGAAAGCCCTTAATAGCTTTACTTACCTTACTAGTGGAATCTCATTATACGTCCGTCCTTGTCCTTTTTAAAAAGGTACCAAACGATAACTACGAATAACCACAAATCGTATTTGAAGTAAGACTGCTCTATGAGACATATTAAATTGGGAAAAACGTGAAGGCATCGATCACGTCACTGAATGAATACCTTTAGTTACAAATATTATTAAGTATGTATTCCTTTTAGTTCGACTATTGTTCATTTGCATGCGTCAATAGTTTAAGTTTTCAGAAAATGACTTTTTCAAACCCTCTACGCGAAAATCAAAGAATAAGAAACGTGACAAGAATACCTAATTACCGATAAAATATTATAGGCACTATTCTAATTCTTTCATTCTTAAGCCGCGATTACACCTGCTTGAATTTGACGACTGAATAAGAAATCTACCTAGGAGGCTACGTTGAAAAAGACGTTTGTGAATTCAGAGTTCTAGCTAGGAAGCTAAGTATAAAAAGTGCCTACTAATACAGTTGCTGAATAGTGATGTTCCGATAGCGATAGTTTTGCTGTCGGTAGTTAATCTTGAAATACAGTAACTCTGTTGAATAGCCTTATCGAAAATAATTATTGTACAATAAAATGCTATCGATTGTTAAAAAATGGCTGATACAACCTCAAGACAAATACAACCGATAATTGAAAGAAGAAAAAATTACAGACAAACTTATTTGCGGTCTTAAAGATGGGCTTTTATTGCTTTTAAAAATACTACAGGAATATCGAATCCCTCGAAGCGAGAGTCTGCCTCGCACTTGACCGTTTTTTTTAATATAAGTATATTTTTGTTCGATATGTTGAATTAATCATTCGCACTTGGACATCACTAAACATGCTAAGTCCCTTCAAGTAAAGGAGTTAGAAGGTTTAGTGATGTGAAAATTTTGCGAATGATTAATTCGAATCGAACAACTTGTCCATGCAAAATAAAAATAAAGCATTATCTTGGTTTAATAATAAGTACTAATAATAAACTTAAAAAAATCACTATAAAAAAATTGTATACGACTGTTCGGTTGAGTCAAGGAGTGATCACAGCTAGCTGGATTCAAAGACTAATTCGGCATACATTGATTGCTCGTTGAAGTAAGGATAATGCAATAACATAACCAAGCCTCCCAGCAATGTATGCCGAATTAGTCTTTGAATCCAGCTAGATGTGATCGTGGCTTTAATAGGCTGACAATACATTTCCGTGATGTTTTTATTTTTATTTACCTTAAATGGACAAATGAGACCTGAACATTGCCGTGCCAAATCTTATGAATGAGAGTATTTATGATCAAACAAAAACAATGGCTGTGGTAAATGAAGTGGATGCATTTTTTCTCTTTTTCTAGTCTTGCAGGTGCACATAGTCATTCACCGTAACTGAACAACTTTCAGTAAATAAAACTATCAGCCTCTTCAATACTCTTCATATAAAATTGCAAATGGACAGTTTAGCCACGATCACATCTAGCTGGATACAAAGACTAATTCGGCATACATTGCTGGGAGGCTTGGTTGTGTTATTGCAATATCCTTACTTTAACGAGCAATGTATCCCGAATTAGTCTTTGAATTCTGCTAGGTGTGATCGTGGCTTTTTTGTGGAAAAGAAGATTATTTTAATATTTTCTGAAAGTTTTATTTACTGAAAATTATTCAGTTACCTTGACTGACCACGCCCTTTCAGTTTTCGGAAACCAGTCCCTTAGACCATGTATTGGTCAATTTAATTTCGATGCGAACACGGAATTAAATTAAAATTAATCATTCGCACTCGGACATCACTAAACCTCCTTACTCCGTAAAGAACTTAGGAAGTTTAGTGATGGGTAAATTTTGCGAATGATGATGAACAACTTGTCGATAAAAAATAATTATTATTCATGGTGTAATAAAAAGTACTAAAAAAAATTTAAAAAATTCACTATAGATTACCATCGATACTTGAAAGGTTCAGATATTTTCTATACGACTGTTCAGTAGAGTTAATAAACCTGCTTTGCGACAAAAAAAACCGTAAAAAGAACTAGGTAAAGGAGTGATCACACCTAGCTGAATTCAAAGACTAATTCGGCATACATTGCTGGGAGGCTTGGTTATGTTAATTGAAATATCCTTACTTCAACGAGCAATGTATGCCGAATTATTCTTTGAATTCAGCTAGGTGTGATCACTCCTTTACTCTACACTGCGCGTGGCTTGACACGAAGTACGAACTTGGTCGGTTATTTAGTATCGATTATTACCGGTACTTTTAAGAATTCGATATTCTCGATATTTTCTATAGGAATATTCGGTAGAGTTACTGTATTTTTAAAATTCAACCATCGATCTCGTTATCGCAGCAACACTGATTCAATAATTTTCAAAATTTACGGTTTGGTTAGGTACTCAATCAATCGCCAGTTAAAGCGCGACGGAGTCAGATGTGTCCGTGTAGAATACTTGACTAGTGCAACACTGTTAGTTTTGAATATAGCGGTCTTTAATTGTTTTTCTAGTAGGAGCGCTTGTTTTAAGTAAAAAAGTATACCATCAGTTAGGCCATTATTTTTTGTTCGACAAGTTGTTCGATTCGAGTCAATCATTCGCATTTGCCCATCACTAAACCTCCTAACTAAGTGGCTTACTATATTCCGATGTCATTTTTTGGTGGTCATTTTCTCCGAGGCGAGTTCGCCCGGTTGGTCATTTCGCCCGAAAGTATTCATTGTTAGTCGAGGTCTTTTAAAACCATATCCAAAAGATAATGGGAAACTATGGCAAACAATAAATAAACTTACATACAGAAAAAAAAATCCAAATAAGATCAATAAACTTCTAGATAAAAAGAATTGACTTCAGCATTTTGTTACTGTAAAAATATCGTTGGGCGAAAATATTTTACTTAAGACTGCACCACGTAAAAACTACCAAAACGGCAATCACGGTTTAATATTGCTTACATATTTAATATGTTTTTTTTAAAACCATTACGATTACGCCATACATTTTTAGTATGACCGCGCGAAGTCTAATAAATAGCTCTGACACGCGGCCGATACCCACAAGAGCTCGAAGTGAGACCACGTCAGTTTGCACCGCGACGTGCCAAAATAATGGATCGCGTTTCAACGTATACACATTCTCTGCTTTCATAGTGTAACAAGGTAACTTTGTTTTTTACTATTTTCTAAAGTAAGATATTTCTTTCATTGTATTTATACTCGTAAAGTGTTTGTTTTAGAGAAATGGGGAAGCGCAAAGATAAATATTATGTATCCCGTCAAAAATTCAAAAAATATCTATTCCTTTAACCAAGTAAGTACCTACTTATATACCATACCTAGGTAGTTTTGTTTTGTGATGGTTGACTGGTGATGAAGGGTAGGCGGAGGAAGATAGGTAGATGATGGGTCAGAAGGGTTATCAGAGTAATAGATTTTCGGTATGTGATTGATGTCCGGACGAAGATGGGTGACCGGTGGATGATATTGATGGGTGACCGGCGGAAGACGAGTCAATGGTAGATGATGGGTGACCGGTAGATGATGGGTAATCGGCAGTGGTCGGAATTGGTAGAGCTGTTTAGGGTCGATGATCGGAAACTTGAACGTGCTGCTTGCTACATTATTTCGTCAGATCTGTTAGATTTTCCTCTTGAGACGGATTTCCATGGCATGGATTTTCAAAATAAGACTACCTTTTGATCGTTAGTATGTGTCCTTTGATCTTTCGATCACAAAAACAACGAAATGTACAACGATGGCACGGATTTAAATGGATTACTTTTTTAAAAGAAGCAAACGGCGCCAAACTTAGGCAGGAAAAAGCCTACATTATTTCGTCAGGTCTGTTAGATTTTCCTCTTGAGACGGATTTCCATGGCATGGCTTTCCGAAATAAAACTGCCTTTTGATTGTTAGTGTGTGTCCTTTGATCTTTCGATCACAAAAACAACGAAATGTACAACGATGGCACGGATTTAAATGGATTACTTTTTTAAAAGAAGCAAACGGCGCCAAACTTATGCAGGAAACAGGCTACATTATTTCGTCAGGTCTGTTAGATTTTCCTCTTGAGACGGATTTCCATGGCATGGCTTTCCGAAATAAGACTGCCTTTTGATCGTTAGTATGTGTCCTTTGATCTTTCGATCACAAAAATAACGAAATGTACAACGATGGCACGGATTTAAATGGATTACTTTTTTAAAAGAAGCAAACGGCGCCAAACTTAGGCAGGAAACAGGCTACATTATTTCGTCAGGTCTGTTAGATTTTCCTCTTGAGACGGATTTCCATGGCATGGCTTTCCGAAATAAGACTGCCTTTTGATCGTTAGTATGTGTCCTTTGATCTTTCGATCACAAAAATAACGAAATGTACAACGATGGCACGGATTTAAATGGATTACTTTTTTAAAAGAAGCAAACGGCACCAAACTTAGGCAGGAAACAGGCTACATTATTTCGTCAGGTCTGTTAGATTTTCCTCTTGAGACGGATTTCCATGGCATGGCTTTCCGAAATAAGACTGCCTTTTGATCGTTAGTATGTGTCCTTCGATCTTTCGATCACAAAATCAACGAAATGTGCAGCGATGGCACGGATTTAAATGGATTTTTTTTTTAAAGCAAACGGCGATGATGATGAAAGGATGATGAGTGACACGCGGATTATAGTTGATGAGTGGATCAATGATGATGAGTGATGCGTGGATGATAGTTGATCAGTGGATAAATGATGATAAGTGGATGATGAGTGATGCGCGGATGATAGTTAATGAGTGGATGAACGATGATGAGCGGATGATGAGTGATGCGTGAATGAGTGGATGACTGATGATGATGAGCGGATGATGAGTGATTTTTGGATGATAAGTGATGCGCGGATGATAGTTGATCAGTGGATGAATGATGATGAGCGGATGATGAGTGATGCGCGGATGATAGTTGATGAGTGGATCAATGATGATGAGTGATGCGCGGATGATAGTTAATGAGTGGATGAATGATGATGATGAGCGGATGATGAGTGATTTTCGGATGATAAGTGATGCGCGTATGATAGTTGATCAGTGGATGATGAGTGATGTGTGGTTGAGTGGATGAATTATGATGATGAGCGGATGATGAGTGATTTTCGGATGATAAGTGATGCGCGGATGATAGTTGATCAGTGGATGAATGATGATGAGCGGATGATAAGTGATGCGCGGATGATAGTTGATGAGTGGATCAATGATAATGAGTGATGCGCGGATGATAGTTGATCAGTGAATGAATGATGATAAGTGGATGATGAGTGATGCGTGGATGAGTGGATGAATGATGATGAGCGGATGAAGAGTGATTTTCGGATAATAAGTGATGTGCGGATGATAGTCTACCACCATGTCATTACGAGTAAGTCTAAAGTGTTTCTACTGACGTGCTGTTGAGTATACAAACTTGAAGAGCTGTTCCCTGTCGCCCCTCGCTTCCCCTCGAGTAACCCTCCGTTATACAATCGTTGCGCTGAGCTATATTAGTAGAGTTCATTAAAAATACCTTGAGAGAAAAAAGTTCCATTCAAAACACAGTTTTTTAAAAGGTGTCGTTTCCTCCGAGCGGGCGAGAACGCGTCTCGGGTGAAATGACGCACTACGACTCCGCGTGGACTGCGCGCATGTGTGTGTTCGATCATACGCACACTACTGTTGCTTCCGACTCGACGCGAAAACTAAACAGTTTTGATCCTATACATTTTTTTATGAAAGGGACAACTGATTTAGACATGAATTGAAAATTTTGTCAGGATTACAAAGTATCTCTTTTAAGGAAGTCTAACAAAATTACGGACAAGTACAAGGTGTCAAACAATCTCCTGAAAACTTCATCAATGGACTCATACCATGAAAAATTAACGATTTTCACCATACATACATCTATACACAACAAAAAAAAATGTTAAAGTGCGAGTCGGATTCGCGCATCGAGGGTTCCGATATACCTACCTATAGTATTTTTAGAAGCAATAAGGTCCATTGTAAGGACCGCAAAACTAAATTTGTTTGTAAAGATTTGTTGCAAATTTCCAAAAAACTGTGCTACTTAGAGAGATTGTTTTTTTTCTGAATTATTCACATAAACCTCTATGGACTTAATTAATTCAGATTTTTTCTTCGGAAAACTTCGGGGATAAGAAAGGGATAATTTTTTAAAACTTTTTTCATCATAACTTGAAAACTAAGAGTCGTTAAAAATATAAAGAACTACTTTGGAATGTACAAGTGAAGCACTTTCATATGATACCTAACTTGACTTAGTACTGACAATTAAAAACTTTGACCAACCCATTTGGGCCCCCTTTACAATAATAATAATATTATAATTATTTCAATTGCAATAAAGTAAGACAATCGTATTCTAAAACTACTTCTACTACTAAATATAAAAGTATAAACGAGTTTTTAGCTTGCTTTTCAATTTATTTTAAGGTCATTAAAAATACTCATAGAAGCCTTTATACAAAGTATCTGAACATATCAGTCGCGCTATAAAGTGTACCAGCACAGAAAATATAGAGGTATACTAAGGGCTCCCGCACACGACCGAGAATCGGTGACCGATTTTATGTCGGCATCCCGCTCTGACGTGTTAGCACCTGAATCTTCCCTCCTTGTCCCGGCCGATAATCGCCCACCGATTCTCGGTCGTGTGCGGGAGCCCTAACGTATAGCACAACTAGTGAACTGACTATGATCCCTACTATGTTGATGTTCCTTAATAGTGATGTACAATTATTTCAAGAAGCAACAATCGAAATATTCGAATGTACTACTTAGTACTATCCAAATAATCTTTTATCATTCAATTGTTATTTTTCATTGGAATCATTATTCACTTTTCGTACGATTTTGAATGAAAAATTTATTCTAACTAAAAGAATGAATAAAGCACTCAAATTCTTTGTGTTTACTTGACTGGTGCAACCTAATTTTAATTCCTTGTTTGTTTTTTAGTATACCGGTAATTCTGTGGTTTTTTTTGTAGTTATTCTAGTGTTTTTCTATACAACATAAATTAGCCCTTAATAATATTTTCCGTACGATGAGGTGTTCTATTCGTATTGGCCCTTCACTAAAGTTCCTTTCTGCGTTGCTTACTATGCGGCTTACTCAGTTAGTGACTTACTAAGTTCCATCTTTCTACCTTCCTTTCCTACGTAGGAGACTAACTGACTTAGTGTGTGAATTCAGTCAGGTGTGATCGGCCCTTTATTCTTCTTTACACGCGGCATGAAGGGCCGATCACACCTGACTGAATTCACACACTAAGTCAGTTAGTCTCCTACGTAGGAAAGGAAGGTAGAAAGATGGAACTAAGTAAGTCACTAACTGAGTAAGCCGCATAGTAAGCAACGCAGTAAGGAACTTTAGTGAAGGGCCAATACGAATAGAACACCTCATCGTACGGAAAATATTAATAAGGGCTAATTTATGTTGTATAGAAAAATACTAGAATAACTACAAAAAAAAAACAACAGAATTACCGGTATACTAAAAAACAAACAAGGAAATAAAATTAGGTTGCACCAGTCAAGTAAACATAAAGAATTTAAGTGCTTTATTCATTCTTTTAGTTAGAATAAATTTTTCATTCAAAACCGTACGAAAAGCAAATAATTATTCCAATGAAAAATAACAATTGAATGACAAACAAACAAACAAAGCAGGTTTATTAACTCTACCGAACAGTCGTATAGAAAATATCTGAACCTTTCAATTATCGATGATAATCTATAGTGATTTTTTTTTAATTGTTTATTAGTACTTGTTATTACACCATGAATAATAATTATTTTATATCGACAAGTTGTTCATCATCATTCGCAAACTTTACCCATCACTAAACTTCCTAAGTTCTTTACTTGAAGGGAGTAAGGAGGTTTAGTGATGTCCAAGTGCGAATGATTAATTTTAATTTAATTCCGTGTTCGCATCGAAATTAAATTGACCAATACATGGTCTAAGGGACTGGTTTTCGAAAACTGAAAGGGCGTGATCAGTCAACGTAACTGAATAATCTTCAGTAAATAAAACTTTCAGAAAATATTAAAATAATCCTCTTTTCCACAAAAAAGCCACGATCACACCTAGCTGAATTTAAAGACTAATTCGGCATACATTTCTCGTTGAAGTAAGGATATTGCAATAACACAACCAAGCCTCCCAGCAATGTATGCCGAATTAGTCTTTGTGTCCAGCTAGATGTGATCGTGGCTAAACTGTCCATTTGCAATTTTATATGAAGAGGCTGATAGTTTTATTCACTGAAAGTTGTTCAGTTACGGCGAATGACTATGTGCACCTGCTAGACTAGAAAAAGAGAAAAAATGTATCCACTTCATTTACCACAGCCATTGTTTTTGTTTGATCAGAAATACTCTTATTCATAAGATTTGGCACGGCAATGTTCAGGTCTCATTTGTCCATTTTGAGCTAAATAAAAATAAAAACATCATGGAAATGTATTGTCAGCCTACTAAAGCCACGATCACATCTGGCTGGATTCAAAGACTAATTCGGCATACATTGCTGGAAGGCTTGGTTATGTTATTGCATTATCCTTACTTCAACGAGCAATGTATGCCGAATTAGTCTTTGAATTCAGCTAGCTGTGATCACTCCTTAACTCAACCGAACAGTCGTATACATTTTTTTCATAGTGAATTTTTTAAAGTTTATTATTAGTACTTATTATTAAACCGAGATTATGCTTTATTTTTATTTTTCATGGACAAGTTGTTCGATTCGAATTAATCATTCGCAAAATTTTCACATCACTAAACCTTCTAACTCCTTTACTTGAAGGGACTTAGCATGTTTAGTGATGTCCATGTGCGAATGATTAATTCAACTTATCGAACAAAAAATATACTTATATTAAAAAAACGGTCAAGTGCGAGGCAGACTCTCGCTTCGAGGGATTCGATATTCCTGTAGTATTTTTAAAAGCAATAAAGCCCATCTTTAAGACCGCAAATAAGTGTGTCTGTAATTTTTTCTTCTTTTAATTATCGGTTGTATTTGTCTTGAGGTTGTATCAGCCATTTTTTAACAATCGATAGTATTTTATTGTACAATAATTATTTTCGATAAGGCTATTCAACAGAGTTACTGTATTTCAAGGTCAACTACCGACAGTGAAACTATCGCTATCGGAACATCACTATTCAGCAAATGTATTAGTAGGCACTTTTTCTACTTAGCTTCCTAGCTAGAACTCTGAATTCACAAACGTCTTTTTCTACGTAGCCTCCTAGGTAGATTTCTTATTCAGTCGTCAAATTCAAGCAGGTGTAATCGCGGCTTTAATAAATTCCCTGTTCCACGAAATTTTTAACAAGTAAAGTTCAAGGTAAGTATACCGACATACACGCAGTATAGAAATGTAGCTTCTTGAGATGAGTCCCATTATTCTACTCAATGGGTCCTTGCGTAACCGCCCAATGCCCCCGTCTCGAACTCCCCCTAGCTAGACAAAGCCACAAGCCGTAAATACGCTCCATACATTTCAATGTGTACCCTACTTTAGACTTCCTAATCTTATTGGATTATATCGAGTACATTATGTACTCAGGGCCTGTTTAAGTACCTACTGCTATTTTGTTATGTAAAGGCAGAATTAGTAATACTATTTCATTATTACTTAAATTCTCTCAAAAATATAACGGAACCACAAACGGAACTATGGAAATCTCAGTCAGCCCTGATTACTTCTTGTTACTAGGAATATATCCATTTCCGCTTGAGGTTTCCGCCAAAGTACAACAACAAAACAAGACTGCACGTAACTTAGGTGGATAATGTAATTAGTTAGAAACAGCTTAAGTCGCTTAAGCTTAAGTATAAGTAAAGTTTGTTGACACCGGAACCCGACACCGCGTGACAAAGTTCACGCGCGCGGCCCAAGTTCACAACAAACAATGTGCAACTGCTGATGCGACGACTGACTGACCGGGAACACCTGACACTGACTTCCACTTCAAACTGGATCGCAAATACACAATTTGTACTCTACAAACACTTCCGTTATACCATGACCTAGACAAATTAATGAAACTTATAATAATAGAGAGGTAAAGTTACCTTGTTGAGTCCAGGGTGCTTGAGACGGTCAAGCCCGGAGAGTTTACTGCCGGAGGTGCCGTCGCCGGTACCCCAGACGCCGATGCGGTCGCGTTCCATGATGTCGTGCGTGCAGTCCGTTCGCTCAACTAGCGGAGACTGCTTGCTGCCGACGACTGTCGTGTTGGTTTTGTTCAAGACCGGTGGCGCCGGACTCATCGTGGCGTCGCTCCTGGAAAACGGGACGTTTCAGCGATAACAGGACACAAACCACTTTCAGTTGCGGTTTCAGCTGCGTCGTTCCACCGCGCGATAGTAGATGGCGCTGGTCGTTGACCGGCTATTATAACCACCGTGAGAACTCTACGTATCGTGCCGTGTGGGCGGTCGGTGAACTAAAATTTTACCACATACCTAATATCCACTTTTGGAAGATAAGGCATTAACAATTCATTATCTTAGTACTTTATTGAACTAACGTATTGATTCCGACTTTAATGATTTTAGCCAAATCTACGAACAGACAAGAACTCCTTTGTAGAACTCACTTCATTTTAGAGAGTTAGATAAAATTTGTAAAATTGAAACAAAATTATCTCTCTCTTATTATTTCTAAATATTTAATTTTATCAATAATTTTAATTTTTTAAATTTTATTTAATATCTTTTATTATTTCTGCAATTAAGGAAAATTATATTGGATGGATAAGTCTGAAGAGCAATTGTCGCTGATTGCGTTGCGAATGACTCTACCTACCGTTGTTGAATATTATTTCATTCATACAGTCACAATCAGAGCACTATGTTTAACACTCCTACATTGAAATATGGGTAAGAACGATAAGAAAATATTGGTTATAAATAGACTAGGTGCCAGCAAATAATCTATTAGGGAATGATGAAGAGTATGCATAGTAGGTACGCTTCATGCGTTTCGATGCTACGAACAAAACAGTTTGCTACGAAGTCTACGGTTGGCTACGCTAATCCTGGCTCTTACCAGGAATGGCGAAACAAACTAAAAATTGTTCACTATATATTCTGTGCAACAGATTCAAATTATTATTATTATTATTATTATCATTTATTAGATCAGACCACAAAATCCATTTATGTTAGTAAATACTTAGCCTATGTTAGTGAACAATGTCATAAATTTATTTAATTATAAGTCCCACCCAGTGTTTGAGAATGGGACAGTCGATTTTATCAGCAATGACCGACAGGACACTGTTGGGGCTAGCCCGCACCCTGCTTAGCAGTGATGATATCCTTTTACGCCTGATGGCGTAAAAGTCATCAGTTCGCTCTTGTGCAAACATTTGCGATGCGCTACAAAATCGGGGCAGCCCCAACAGCATCCTGAAGGCATTGTTATACTGAACCCGGAAAGCATTGTACGCCTTTTGAGTATAGTTGACCCACAAGCTGCTGGTGTAGAAAACCTGACAAAATGCCTTGAAAAGGGTTATTTTACCTTGTTTAGTACACCGAGCAAACCTGCGAGCCAACATATTACTTCTAATGGCCAATGCTCTCCGTTCTCTTTCGATGTCCAAGTCATCTTTCAGTTCACTAGTAAGTATGTGACCTAGATATTTGAACTGACTTACAGTTTTTAATATATTGCCAGCTAGTAGTACAGGAGGCACATTATTTGGTTTCTTACTACCAGACACGAACACCATAACTTCACTTTTATTGGCGTTGTACATCAGCCCATGTTCTGCCGCGTAGGATTCACACACCGCAACCATTTTTCTAAGTGCGCTTATCGAGGGGCTCAGCAGCACCATATCATCGGCATAACTGATGTTATTGACACTTACACCGTCAATATAGCACCCAGCATGCATGCTGCTGAGCCTCTCGATTAATCCGTTCACGTACAGACTGAATAAGTTTGGTGAAGTCAAACCCCCCTGCCTCACACCACATTCCAATCTGTACGCGTCTGAAAGCACATTATTCCACCTTACATGGTTAATTTGGTTGTTGTACCAATACCTAAGAATTTTTGTAAATTCCGCTGGAAGAGTTGTGCTTTCAAGCTTACTCCACAGAAGGTCGTAAGACACCATATCAAAGGCCTTGCTAAGATCTAAAAAGCATGCGTAAATAGGTGTAGATCTATCTGTATAATATTTGACGGTGTGCTTAAGACACAGTATGGCAGACTCAGTAGACACTCCCTGTCTGAAGCCAAACTGTAGATCGTGCAGGTCTAAGTGTTTCCTGAGCTGTGTTTCAAGCAGACCGTCAAGCACCTTAGCTGTTATTGTAGCCAATGATATGGGCCTGTAGTTCCCCTTGTCAGCAACATCCCCTGTTTTATTCTTAGCTATTGGTACAACGACCGTTTTCATCATATCTGGAGGCAAATATGTATGACGAATACAAAAAGTGTAAAACATCGCAAGCACTCTGGGCAGATGTACTCCTGCTGCTTGAAAGTGCTCAATACTGAGACTGTCGTGGCCGGGCGATTTACCTCTGGTCATATTTTTAATAATAGCAGTCACATCTTTGGCTGTAAATCGATCCACCGGACTATTGACAGACTCAGCATGAGCAAAAGGTGTTGTCAGAGATGGGCCTAATGGTGAGGACACTCTAAAATGGCTACTAAACAAGTCAGCAATGTCCTTGGGATCACTTTTACCATTTATAGTAAGAGGAACACTAGGTTTGCCATTAAGACTGTTAGTGGCTCTCCAAAACCTACCAAAGTCATTGTTGGAGCGATGCGATGCCAGTAAATCCATCTTTATCTGCTCCTGATTATTAAGACACCATTTTAGTTTGCCCTTGAAGCGTTTCCGGCTTTCACACATGTCTCTGTACACAGTACCCTCAGATGGCTTCCCATATAGTTCAAATTATGAAGCAGTTTTCTACAAAGGCTACATGCTACGCTAGCTCTCTAGACAGTAAAATCAGTTTCGTTTGCTACGCTACGAAGACGCAGAAGCTTACTATCCCAAGCATATGAGTTCTCACTTTAAAGTTGTAAATGAAGAATTTTATTTTCTTTATTTAATTTCGAAGTCTACGTAGACGCGGACTCTAGTCTGGCTCCCTACCAGCATAGAATCTATAAATAGTAAACAAGTTAACATCCAGTACGGGATAGCGAGATAAAACCAAGGATTAGGTCGAAAAGCAGTTTGCTACGAAGTCCGCGTGAGACACGGCTACGCTATGCATAGCTGCACATGTGCGGGATAGCAGCGGGACAAAACAAAGCTATTAATAGCTGTAAAGCAGTTTACTACGGAGTACCTACGCGTTAGACGGCTTCAGGGTCAACTGAGCCCACAGCCCACTGAGCTCGTCGGTTCAGTTGGCCACTTCCAGTTTTTTTCATGGTCGACTCGACCCACCAGGATCATTATTAAGTCCGCGGGCTCAGTCGACCACTTCCAACCCCTGAATAGACATCTTAGCCCGCGGACAAAATCAAGCACTTTCAACCCCTTAAGGGTAAACTCAGGGCAACCATTGTCGATCCAGCGTACAATTCTGTCATCCAACCCGTGGGCACAGCTCGGCTATGAACGGTATAGTTTGTATTTACCTTAGTTTAAAACGGCAAAAATATTTTCTGTCACCTAATTTTAACGTATATTCCCTGAACAATAAATCTGTCATCAAAATCATATGCAAACTCCCGTGCGTATATAGCCAGGTTATGCCCACGGCCTGGGTGACGGAATTGTAAGCTGGGTTGACTATGAAAATAGTAGAAAGCTAAGTATACCCTCAGGCTGTTTGTCTATTGCGACGATTCTGAGCCGATACCGATAAAACAAAAGAATAGCGCCAATAAAAGCGACTCTATGTCTAAGAAATAAGAACTGTTTTTGCTCGTAACATTGTGGGCGCTTCATTTAGGGTTCCGTAGTAAACATATTTGCTTTAGACAATGTACATACATAAGGTGTTATAATAAAGATAAGAACAGCGAGTCTAGCTATGATAAAAAAGAGACAAAAATAATAACCATATTACTCGTACGCATGTCAAGTGATGTCAAAATAGTTTATAAACGTAAAACAATTTCATGCAACGTCATAAACAAAGTAATATAATAATATGTCATTAACTAAGTACTACAAAACAAATTTCAGACCACCTGATTTATGATAAAAAATATTAAAGAAACTACGTAACCCTATTCTGCGCGTGGCGCTACACGCACTTAACCGGTTTTTTCTTGATTATCGGGATCGACTCGGAATCGTCGCGGTGGAAAAACAGCCTTAGGGGCTGAAAAGTTGTCAATTTTGCCCGTGGACTGAGTATCGCGTGGTCGACTTAGCCCCTGGACAGAGTGCCGGTCCTAGTATTTCAAGTAGACCATGAAAAAAAACAGAAGCTAAAGCCCGTTAGACGCGGCTACGCTACGGCAGCTCCGTACCAATACGGGATGACGCACAAAACAGTTTAGTTCGCTATGAAGCCCGCGGTAATCGCGGCTACGGACGGCTACGCTACGCTTAGCTCCCTACCAGTGCGGAATGGCGGGACAAAGCTTGCCAGACTTCTCACACACGCACCCCTTCATACTTCCCATCTTCTACACTCTATCTGCAATCAAAATGTATGCCTATCTTTTAGACGGGACCTACTTTATAGTAGATGTTGTTAGATAAATACTCGTAGATAACATATTATGCAGTTAAATAAAATAAATGAAATGATCAATATTATTATTAACCATTTGATAATATTTTTGTGTACAGGACAAAGACTTCACGAAATCTTAAATAGAGACATTTTGTCGGCTAATATAGAATCTGCCCATGAAACTGATTTTTTTTTCCACATAGGTCTTAAACCAAAATCAATGTTTGACTGAACATCACCTGTTGAGAACGACGAGACCGTTTTGGTAGATTCTTTTTTTCTTGTATTCGCAATTTTAAGGACGATATTTATATGGAAAGGAAATTTGAAAACTTTTCCAATCGCGAAGAAATGAAAGTTTTTTCCTATGAGATTTTTGTATGTCTTACCGCCCAAACCCGATTTTAGGCCAAACTTGTTTTGCCTAAACAAAACCGAAATGTGTTAGGTTGCTTTATCATGAAGTGGTCATGGGAAGGTCAACCACATCATGAAATGGCCAATGCCACGATCTGGCCACCACATATACAAGGTGTAACAGAAAGGGTATATCAACCCTGAAGGATGTGATTCTGCTTAAGAAACTGAACAACTTTCCATAAGGAACAAAAAAAAATTTTGCGTCTCTCATACTCGTAGAAATCCTCCCACCAGCTGATTTAGTTTCTATGGGAGGTCAATTTTTATCTATTTCAACCTATGCTTCTTAGGGAAAGTTGTTCAGTTTCATGGGCAGAATCACACATCAGGGTTCACACATCCTTTAGGGTTGATATCCTACTAATACTAATATTATGAACGCGAAAGTTTGTATTGATGTTTGTTACTCTTTCACGTAAAAACTACTGAATGGATTTTAATTAAACTTTACAATAATATAGCTTATACATCAGAATAACACATAGGCTACTATTAATCCTGTCGGACGAAGTCGCGGGCACCAGCTAGTATTACATAATTTTATTACATTATTTTTAAATATTTTTTATTATTTTTATATATTTGTATGGCTATTATCTTTTTGTATTTATTTATGTTTATAATTATTGAGTTGAAAATAGGTAGTACGTATACATACTTTCGTTTTTAGGGTTCCGATACCAAAATGGTAAAAAAAAGGAACCCTTATGGTGCCGCTCTGTCTGTCCGTCTGTCTGTCACACCTCTATATCTCAGCAACCACTTATGCTATCAACCTGAAATTTGGAATAGTTTTAGAATATAGTTGCCCAACTTAATTGCACAAGAAAAAATTTTGAAAAAAGTATGGTTATTAATATAAAGGGGGCCAAAATAGGGGGGGCCAAATTTCAAATTGTCGCTACTAGGTCGAGTGGGGTATCATATGAAAGGGCTTTACTTGTACATTTTAAAATATATTTTTGTATTTTTTTAAATTTCTTAGTTTTAAAGTTATGATGAAAAATGTCAAGAAAAATACCATTCCCCCCCCCTTATCTCCGAAGTTTGAGTAAGGAAAAATCTGAATTAATTACAGTTGACAGAAGTTTATATAAACTTTACAGCAAAAATAAAACGATCTTTCTAAGTTGCACAGTTTTTCAGAAATCTGCAAAAAACCTTTACAAACAAATTTAGTTTTGCGGTCCTGAAAATGGACTTTATTGCTTCCAAAAATACTATAGGTATATCGGAACCCTCGGCGCGCGAGTCCGACTCGCACTTGACCGGTTTTTTTTTACCCTATTTTGTCTATTTTATTTTTGTCCTTTTTATGTCTCACTGCACTTTTGGTGTCCCACTTATGAACACTCTCTTTCACTACCATGGGTTGGCTGGAAGAAAGAAGAGAAGAGATAAGCCCGCCTTTGTAAATGTCCTGTTATATGTAAATTTCTATTTGTTAAATTGTGCAATAAAGAATATATATTATTGAAAAGAAAAAAAAATTCTTATGAATTACCCTTTCTGTTTCACTTTGAAAAGAAAGAGGATAAGTATATCTAAATTCGAAGCGCTCGTGGCCGAGTGATAGTCACTATTTCTTTCCGATCACGAAAGTTAAGCACCGTAGGTCGTAGTCAGAACCTGGATCGGTGACCGCTAGTGACACAACAACTAGAGCGTTTCCGTGCTTTGGAAGACACGTTAAACCGAGGCCATTTGGCGGTTTGAAAACTTTGACAGCCACCAGCCTGGCAAAGCCTAATCTAGGATTGGGTCTGGTTCTCCTCTGGGTTGCGGAGGTCAGGTGGTAGTCGCTCTGTGTAAAAACCAGGGGTTAAGCAGCCGACTCCATAAAAAATAGTTAGCCAAAAACGGAATAAGGCTAGGCGATGATACTAATGATGATATAAAGAAAGAGGATAATACTTATTTACGTCCTGTTGTACCAGACTTGGTAAACATGTTATTTGTAGAATAGTGTACCTACCTACGGAGTATTTTGCCTAAAAGCAGACTGATAGGGACCCATTAAGATATCGCGGTTGCACCCCTGGCCACAGGTTTTCGATTGAAGACAGACAAGGCTAAAATGCTAAGTTATGATATAAACTACTTTAGGTTTTAAAAGTGCAGAAGCATAGGTAACAAATAAATAAATTTATTATGATGCAAATACCATCTTGCAGATGAGGTTGACTTTCGGCTGTAGGTATGATGTTGTTCAGATAACTTACATCCCTTTTATAAATAATGAACGTACTTTGATAATTATGAAGAAGTATGAAACCCATCATAAATATTACCATACCCGGCATAGCAACCAAGTTTTTTTTATTGTAAATGGCCGAACTATTGACATCAACCTATAGTCTGGAGGATTCAGGCGGAAGCGTGTTTTGGCGTCCGCAATATATTTTATTGCGTTTTCATGATGTTTTAACACTACTGAACAAGATTAGACAGGGTTTCGCCCTGACATCCTTGAGGATTTTGTATAAACTCCATGATTAGATAAAAGGGTGGGAACGAAATAAAAATTTTGACCTACGCCATCGAGTCGGGTATTAGAGCTCGTTGAGAAGATAAATGTTGCATTTTTTGTTTTAAAAATATTAAAAAGAAAAGGAATTAGATGCCACCATAGTCAGTTTTTTTTACAAAATTTTGTTTGAGCTGTATCTTATGAACAGTAATAGGTAGACAGTCGAAATATTCACAGATAATGTATTTCTGTTGCCGCTATAACAAGAAATACAAAATTTTTTATAAATTTATAAATTAAGGGGGACTCCCAAACTAAAAAACCTGTCTTTTTAGGTGATTTTTGCTCGATTTTTGTTTTAGCTCTATTTTAAAAACGGGAACACTTACAAACGTGAAAATATGTATGTTTATAGTGCAGGAGCTGAAGAATAACAAAAAATTTCAAAAACTGGTCAAGTGCGAGTAATCTTGCGCAGTAAGTTACTGAAATTTCAACTAATACCTACAATCAATATTGTACTCGTACGTAGTAACTTACTGTGCTAGATTTTTTTGAGTCCAACTCGCACTTGACCAGTTTTTATTATTTTTTGTTATTTTATAGCTCATGCACTATAAACATACATATTTTCACGTTTGTAAGTGATCCCGTTTTTAAGATAGAGCGGTTTTTAGTATGGGAGCCCCCCTTAATTTATAACTTTTTAATTTTTAGTATTACTTGTGGAAGCGGCAACAGAAATACATTATCTGTAAATATTTCAGCTTTCTACCTATTACTATTCATAAGATATCGCCCAAACAAAATCTTGTAAAAAAACTGACAAAATTTTTATTTCGTTCCCCTCTTTTTGAAGCCACTTTGCATAATCATGGGATTTATACAAAATGCTCAAGGGTGTCAGGGCGACACCCTCCCTAATCTTGTTCACGAGTCTTTAAATGTCAAGAAAATGCAAAAAAATGTATTGCGGACGCTAAAACACGCTTCCGACAAAATGTAGGAGACCGTCTGCAGGACTACTAGGACTACTAGCCCTAAGGACAGAGATGAGGACAGAACGAGCTTGCCCAAAAGACGCCTACCTTTTAGCTCGCGACTTGAATAGATTCGGGTTATAAAAACTCGCACGAACTCAGTGCCAAAAAAATGAAAAAATAATAATTGTGGTTGATCTTTAAGTGCGTTAGGGGAGCGCTAAAGTAAATACAACGACTTAATACTGTTCAGTTTTTTGCACATACTTACTGTATTTTTAAAGTTTACACATATTTTTTTACGTTTCGCCCCCGACGCAAACTTGTTTTAAATTTTTAATTTAATTTCCAAAACAAAAATTTTACCACATTAACAATTAACACTTTTATGCGACATATTTCGCGAGCTGATCCCTATATCGAAAAATGGTCTTTTTACACAATTTTTTTTTAAATCCTATCTATCGTCACCCCACATGGGGTAGACGAGAAATACAAAATCCATCACAGTCCTTTCTGGCTGCTGCAGCGCCACCTGGTGGTCAACAACCGTAAAACATATCTAAGAATCTGCTCTCAAAATTATGGCCATATAATGCATAAAACCGAATCGAAATCGGTCCGGTAGTTTTTCAGGAAATTGATAATAGACATACACATAAACAAACTCAACCTCAAACGCATATACCGCCTCTGTTCCGACGTGGGTAAAAATGAAAACCACAGAATGATAAGGATAATAAGAAGGCTGATTTAAGAAATAATTCGTCACAAAGTAGTGATGTGTGCAATGAAAGCGTAGTTCTATTTTTACTTTCGAGCGGAGCGATAAAGGTAAGTATTGTATTCGTGAAAAAAAAAGTTTTTCTAATTTTCTCATAAATGTGTTCTATATCACTTATACATCATGAAAAACAAGTCTCCCAAAAATGTCCGTCCGTCGGTCGGTCGGTCGGTCGGTCCGTCGGTCGGTCCGTCGCGTCGGTCGGTCCGTCGGTCGGTCTGTCCGTCACGCTTTTGCCTAGCGGCTAAACGAATGATCCGATTGACACCATATTTTGAATTTAGGAGTTTTATGCAAATTCATTTAGGGGTTCTGAGTGGTTTCTTACTGGCTCTCATTTTGAGGGTAGCTGTCATACAAAGAAAATGAAAAATTGAAATTTTCTCAAAAACGGCTTATAGAATCTTGATGAAACTTTTCATGACCAAGCATCTCTATGTAAGATATCTTGCGCCAGTATCAATTGATCTGTGTAATTTCATATAAGGGGTGTTCCTGTATCACCAAATCGTAAATATGTGATTTACCCAACATTGGTTTCATTGTGTTTATAAAAATTTTCTATAATATTAATCCTGGATTGGTTGTCTACCTGACTGGATATTATTTATGATTTTATTCAATAAAATTTAGTACACAGGGTGTACCAAAAACTGAAAGGGCTTGCTCAGTAGACCAAACTGAACAATAATCCATAAGGAACATGTGTAGGAAAATTAAAAAAATCTCCATGCAAGTATCCTACGGTAGTATCCATTGATCTGTGAAAATTTATATGAAGGGTGTTCAAGCACTACCAAAAGTTAAACATGTGATTTACTCGAAATCGTTTGAGGTTTGTTTGTTTTAATGTTTGACAATTTGAATTCTGAATTGATCTGTATATTTTATTCCAACATTTTTTTGGAAAAAACGTAAATCAAAGTTTGTATTTCCATACTATGTGTATGGCATTACAAATTTAAGTTTGCGGTCGATAGTTTCTCCTTGAGTATTGCGAGAAAGTAAGTACATTATTTTTTTTTCGCTAGCCTATTCTGTCGTTCTATTAATTTTGAATATTTCAATGCACACGACACCCCTGGTGGTGTCGTTTGGTGGTGTCGAAGGGAAGGAACGCAATTTAGGACATGCTGACAGCTGTCATCCCATAGTAAAATAATTTAGCACGGTTTCAATTCCGAGCGAAGCAAGGAGGTCCAATTTCCTTGGTAAAAACGATCGTTTTAAACATTCTGTGCGCCTCCTTTGCAGTGCACAAAAATTAAGAAAAAACCTTAATTACATACTTTCATAATTCAAATTCAAATTCTTTATTTCAGACTACAGCATTTTCAGGCTGAAATCTACACATTGAAAATTATAGCATTGTTTTAATTTTTTTTTTAATTTAATCGGCTGATTCCAATTTTCATCAATTTAAAAATACAAAGAGGAAGTTCCATAGATTGTGGCTGGTTTTGAAAACTTTTCAGATCTCTAAGCTACCCAAAACATAAAAAAAGTTGCTTAGTGGGGTATTTTTCGCTGATATCGGCGTTCAAAAGTTGAGAGGGAAAAAATCCTGAATCTTAATTTAGGCCCCAAATAATATATTTGCGTATATGCATTACTGTGTTTGGTTAGAAGTTTTAAGAGAGCTGGTAAAATTTCTGGCACATGAGCGATTCTATTTTATTTCTTAGAGTGGGCTTTCAGAATTTGGTTGTTGTTTTCTGTAGGAATGACTACTTGACAGGGTATTTTAAATATAAAATCGTATTTTTCGCTGAAATTGGCGTTCAACACATGCTGGAGAAAAATAAATAAATTAGGTTAAACTAATTAATTTTCCAATTTTAGTTACCTACCCATTCATTTGGCAAAGATGGTGGTGAGACAGACTTTGCAGATTAGTCCCACCACCTTCAAAATTTGCCACAAGAATAACGAAAATTGAAAAATTAATTATTTTAAACCTAAATCAAGATTCATGTTTTTCCCTAGCATCTTTTGAACTCCAATTTCAGTATCATTTTAAGTACCAAAATACTCCCGAATACACTATCAAGTACCTAGTTATTCTTTCGGCAAAAACAACCAAAATCTGAAGGCCCACCCTAAGAAATAAAATAAGAAAGTGCCAGAAACAGACGGTCTTTGTACAGAAGCCCTACCACTATCATAATTTGCAATACGAATCACAAAAATAGGCAAATTATTTATTTGGAGCTTACCACCATAGTAGATTAGTAGCCAAGGGCTGTAAGGCATCAATTGCAGCCCGAGATATTTAGGCGCACGAGCGCAGCGAGGGCGCCTTTACTTCGAGGGTGCAATTGATGCTTACACCCGAGCTAACTACTCTGCTTTACACCAAGTAGGTCCTTATTACCACCAAATTGTAGGTGACCAATTAGCGCTCTAGGGTAATAATGTAGCTAGAAAAGCCCTAGCTAGGGCGGTAAGTAATAAAAAAAAACACTTCACTCTTTCAAAACTCAATTACTTACCGCCCTAGGGCTTTTCTAGTTACATTATTACCCTAGAGCGCTAATTGGTCACCTACAAGCCCCATTTGGGGGGTAATAAGGACCTACTTACCGAATATGAGAGATGTAAAATAATTTTTATGTTTTGGGTAGCCTAGAGATCTGCAGTTTTCAAAACCAGCCACAATCTATGCGAACACCCTTTTTGTATTTTTAAATTGATGATCAAAATTTGAATCCGCCTATTAAATTTTACACAATATAATAATAAAAAAACCAGTACAAGAAAAGATATAAATTTTTTTAAACTCATCCAACAGAAAAAATTTTGAATTAATAAAACAATTTTTGTGACTGAAAAACTACAAATAATTGCGGAATGTGCGGAATATACATGGGGGTGATTTGGATACCCCTTAGCATGAGGCATCGAAATTTTTCTTTTGACGCCTATCAGTGGGCCACCCTGTATATGAAAACCTAATTGCAGTTTAGAAACTGTACAGTTTCCTGGACCTCTATTTTTGATTCACTTGCCGCCTGTTGAGCGATAGGTTTTCGACATTCAATGATCACGTTGAAATAATTCGACCATTTTTTTGGTGTGCCACTGCTGGGCAAAGGCTTCCCCTTCTTTTCGCCATCCGTCATCATCCATATTGCAATCAAATAATTTGATAATGAGTAAATTTAGGTCTCAAAATACTTAATATTGCATATAAAAAAAAATTAAGCACATTTTAGCCTGTTAGTTACAAGGAAGGGTACCCAACTAAAAAAACACTTAATTTTTTAGGTGCACATATTCACCCTATTAGGAGAAATCGACCTCCAAAGTACTAAAAACTGACTATACTTCTAAAATGAAATAATTTAAAAAAATAAAATTACCCTTCTAAACGAATTTATGTGTTGAGAAAGTCTTAATGTCACGCATTTATGGGTTAAGTTTAAAATAACTAAAATAATAAAAAATATATTTCATATTCCGCGAGGCTATAAATAAATACGACTTGTTCTTCTTCTACAGTACGATATTTTCACAAACCTTTTTAAATTACGTACTTTTCAATTACAAGTTTTGTTGTACGAGGTCTCTGCTCTCTATTATTTAATAGAAAACTAAAATTACAGGTTTTCAGATATCATATTTACCTGGCTGATTCACAAAGAGATTTAGCTTTCTTGAATGCTACAAAAAAAAATTAAAGAATGTTAGCTCGGGCTCATAAATAGATTCTAACAGCGGAAGAAGTTTCTACCAGGCATCCTACCTATTGATAAGAAACTTGACCATGGTATATTCCTCATTGCACTGTGTAAAGTGTATCAACTTTTTAACATGCTCCTGATGAATCTTGTTCATAGTACACAACTTGGTAATGCTTGCGAACGTCATAAATATGGCTTGTAAGGGTCAGCTATCCGAAAACTGAAGAGGCATGGTCGACTTTTTATGAAGATGCAGATTGTTTTTTCATTCCTGAAATATTCATTCACTGAAAGTTGTTCAGTTTCGTTGACTGATCATGCCCTTTCAGTTTTCGGAAAGCTGTCCCTTCCACCCTGTATAGGACAATGTTATGTTACTTATTTGATAAAAATTGGAAATAAATACGAAACTCACCTATGTTTCTGATTCTGAACACCCGCGCCATTCACCACGTCAAATTGTCCGTTTGACTTGACTTTACGTGACAGGAATTCCATTTTTAAATTAATTTACGTACAAAGAGATCAAATATCACAGAGAACGGCTGGTACAACTTTTAACAAAGTTTTTTACCAGAGTCGGAAAAAAATTAGAAGTAATAAATTTATTTTTTAAAGAAAATTATACGATATTTATCATTTTTGGACGTCGTGGAGCTCTCACGAACTCTGGAAGACGACTGAAGGACGGAAGAGCAGATCTCGCTAATATCATAACACTACACTGTAGTTATCTCTTATATTACTTGTAGGTATAACTTTTTTCCTACATGTGTTATAAGTATACAGGCTTATTTTGGACCCGTAGCCAAATTTTTGTACGTTACTCAGAACATGATCAAAACAACTTTGCCAGAGAAACATAGGTCTGTCGAAAAACGAGAAAGTTTTTGGTCGCCCTATACAAATTGCATTATTTCCGGCGCAAGGTTTGTACGAAAACCACGACGAAAACGCCAAAAAATCTCCTGTTCGACCAAAGTAAGCTGCCGTTATTCATAATCTAAGGACCAAAGCTTCTTTAGGAAAGTTGTTCAAATTCGTGTCTGTAACATAAAAAAATTTGGCCAGGGGTCCAAAAATAATAAAAGTTGTTCCTTTTGATTTCACTAATATACTTAACAAACAATGAGTGGGCAAACGGATGTCAGGTAAAAAAACCGGTCAAGTGCGAGTCAGACTCGCGCGCCGAGGGATCCGATATACCTCTATATAGTATTTTTGGAAGCAATAAAGTCCATTTTTAGGACCGCAAAACTAAATTTGTTTCTAAAGGTTTTTTGCAGATTTCTAAAAAACTGTGCTACTTAGAAAGACCGTTTTATTCTTGCTGTAATATTTACGTAATCTTCTATCGACTGTAATTAATTCAGATTTTGCCTTTCACAAACTTCGGAGATAAGGGGGGGGAATGGTATTTTTTTTGACATTTTCCATCACAACTTGAAAACTAAGAGTCCTAAAAAAATATAGAAATATCTTTTAGAATGTACAAATAGCCCTTTCATATGATACCCCACTCGACCTGGAACCGACAATTTGAAATTTTGCCCCTTATTTGGGCCCCCTTTACATTCATAATCCTATTTTTTTTTTCTTTCATGTGCAATTAAATTGGGCAACTATATTCTAAAACTATTCCAAATTTAAAGTCGATAGCAAGATTGGTTGCGCTCAGATATACAGGTGTGACAGACAGACAGACCATTTTAGTATCGGAACCCTAAAAAATAACCTTTTGTGCAAGTGTTTTTTTTTTATTCGCGTTAGTCGAGTAAATAACATAAATCTCTTTTTTATTTTCGATATTTTTTTTAGTTTGGAGTGGAAACTGAGGATACACCATGCAACTGAACAATTTTATCAAAGGGAAGATAAAAAAAATTACTTTCTATATACAAAACGCAGTATCACATGATGCAGTTTCTATGGATAGTCAAAAAGTATTTTTGTTTGTTTTTTGTACAGTTGTAAAGTCAAGAGCACATCATGTTTGACACATTGGACTTTGTATCTTATTTTAATAGCCGTAGGAGCTTTATTCGCGCTACATTGACCAGCTTGACCTGATCTTGACGGTACAGTTTCATGGTCTGGTCAACAGTTGGGGTGACTTCCCTAAGGAGTGATTCTTCACCAACAGATCCTTAGAAGAATCATCATACTTTTTTACACCCTGTTTAAACTTCCGAATTGATTGGTTGAGGAGAGGAACCCAATTCTTAAATATCGTCGAGTGATTTTATGAATTTAAAATAAATATAAAAATAAGCCGTGAAAACCTCTTAAAAATATACTTGTGGTATTATGTTAATTATTAATCAATTACATACTAGTTTATAGTTATGTTATGAAATACCTGTAATATTTCACTTTTTAGGGATTATCCGAGTTTCTTTAATTTTTAAATGTCGAAATTCATTCAATCAAGTATGGGTCCCAAATTAACAATAACATTTCATCACAACATTACGTTATGAACTATGTGGATTGTGGTGTGATTTACTAGTTGATGCGTCACGAGTAACTTTCGCTGCGCGTGCATTGACGGCTGTGCAACTGTGCATGCACTGTGCATAGCAGGTCAGACAGATAAAAACAAGGGCACGCTTTAAGTTGTACCTACCTGCTTCCTACTAGTGATTATGATTACCAACAACATGTCAATCATATTTAATTGGGGAGGATACTTATAGATACGCAAATCATTATTGCCCGAGAAACACTCTATTACGTTTTCACGCAGTCGGCTAGCTAACCCGGAAGGGCTGTTGTCGAAGGAAATAGTTCAATTGACCGCCAAAACCAAGGCTTTTTAGGGTTCCGATACCAAAATGGTAAAAAAAAGGAACCCTTATGGTGCCGCTCTGTCTGTCTGTCTGTCTGTCTGTCCGTCTGTCTGTCACACCTCTATATCTCAGCAACCACTTATGCTATCGACCTGAAATTTGGAATGGTTTTAGAATATAGTTGCCCAACTTAACTGCATATGAAAAATTTTTGAAAAAAGTATGATTATTAATGTAAAGGGGGCCAAAATAGGGGGAGCCAAATTTCAAATTGTCGCTACTAGGTCGAGTGGGGTATCATATGAAAGGGCTTTACTTGTACATTTCAAAATATATTTTTGTATTTTTTTAAGTTTCTTAGTTTTCAAGTTAAGATGAAAAATGTCAAAAAATATACCATTCCCCCCCCCTTATCTCCGAAGTTTGAGTAAGGAAAAATCTGAATTAATTACAGTTGACAGGGGTTCATGTAAACTTTGCAGCAAAAATAAAACGATCTTTCTAAGTTGCACAGTTTTTCAGAAATCTGCAAAAAACCTTTAAAAACAAATTTAGTTTTGCGGTCCTGAAAATGGACTTTATTGCTTCCAAAAATACTATAGGTATATCGGAACCCTCGGCGCGCGAGTCCGACTCGCACTTGACCGGTTTTTTTTCCAATTTAGTGGCCCAGTTAACTGACAAAGATTTCCAGTTGAATGGTCTCAGGGGCTTATACAACGTTTTTTTTTGGACCTGATCTTCGTATGCCTTATTAGTGAGGTCAATAGCAACAACTTTTGTTCTACGACTTTGCTTACAACCACCAAAAAAATTTTGATTTCCATACAAAGTAACGTAAGTAACGAACAAACAAATTAAAAATTTTATTTTAATTAAATTAAACGTCATGAACTGCGTAAATGGTTTATCAATAGTACAATGGGAATGAGTGATTATAACCTCAGAACAAAGACCTCCTTGCTTCGCTCGGTCAAATTTCTTTGATTATAACGTAAGTATTTACCAAAGATTTCGGACCTCCTTGCTTCGCTCGGAATAGATACCTTGCTAATTTATTTTACTATGGGATGACATCTGCCAACATGTCCCAAATTTTTATGTCAAATCATCAATGATCACTAGGAAATATGCAAATTAACCCGTCAAATCCATAGAACGACGCTTTCACTACCTTGTGACGAATTATTTCTTTAATCCTCCTTCTAATTACCCTTATTTTTCTGTGGTAATTACTCTGTGAGTGATATCAAATGAAATCAGCTGGTGAACATGCGTCTAGTAAATTATAACCGATTACCACAGACATGCCGTGCCACAGCGACTGAGCGTGAAGCACAAAGAGTAACTATAATAAGACAGGGGGGATCATTACTTATCTAGTCCCTGGAGGCATCGCAGTACTATTATTAATTCTGTGGCATCGCGCAAACTAAACCTGACGGTTATTTTCTGCGCATGGATGACAGTGACAGCCGCTGAACGATTCGCACTCAGAACAAAGACCTCCTTGTTTCGCTCGGATTCGCACACCTACCCCATTTGCCCCGTCATTATATATTCTTTGCCACCGTGACTCATTTTTAGGGTTCCTAAACAAAAAGATAAAAACGGAATCCTTATGGTGCGACTTCGTCTGTCTGTCTGTCACACCTGTATATCTCAGCAACCACCACGCTATCGACTAGTATCCTTATTATATATTTGGTGCTATCGATTGGAAAGTAATAGTTTTGTAATATGCTGGCCCAACTATATTGCATACTAAATTAAATAAATATGTTTTGTTATTATTGTAAATGGGACCAAAATATGAGTCCTTTAATTCTCGTTTCTAGGTCAAATATATCTATCATTTCAAAATAGATTTTTGTACTATTTTTACAACTCTTAGTTTTCAAGTTATGATGAAGAATGTCTGAAAAAATACCATCTCCCTTATGTCCGAAGGTTGCTAAACGAAAAATCTGAATTAATTATATTCGATAGAAGTTTATATAAATATTAAAGCAAAAATAAAACTATCTCTCCACAAGTAGCACAGTTTTGTAGAAATCTAAACCTTTCAAAACAAACTTAGTTTTGCGGTCCAAAGAATAAACTTTATTGCTTATGAGAATAGTAAGTACTTACAGGTTTATCGGAACCATCGGCGCGCGAGTCCGACTCGCACTTGATCGGATTTTTTTGAGTGCGGGCGAAATTTATAGCTCGCCATATGTTTCGCCCGCACTCCTAAGCTATTATTAATTCTGTGCCTAAGCTGTCGATTACTATAGATGGGGGATGACGAGGATGAAACCTTATAATACTTTTTTTTTTTTTCGTATTTCCAACTAGGTTTACTTTAAAAAAAAATCCAGTTTCACATCCTTCACGATTCAGGTGGGTAGTTGTACCTTTATTGACCTTCGTGGTTTACGCTAATAGTAAGTTTCGGAATACTTATTTATTAGCTTACGTACCTACCTCAAGTCCTGAATTTACTACGCTAAAAGCCTAAAACTTGATAACGAGTGTTTTCACAACAGTTCCTGCGCAAATGCCTGTCATCCAACAGTCATTCGTGATGATGGAATGGAGCAACGACAATCGCTGTAGATTACTCCACAGCTAGTTTATAACCGCGAAATTAAAATGTATGAAGAAACTACGCATAGGTAATTCTCTACAACCGTTTGTCTGTCTGTCCGCGGCTTAGCTCAGAGACCCTTAGTGCCTACCAGAAAGCTGTAATTTAGGACGGATATACATTTCATGCACGCCAAAAAAGTGGTGAAATAAAGTCTTAGAAAAAAAATTTTGAGTACCTCCCCTAGAGGGTAACTTTCATTCTCGTTTACCCCATCGTGTGGGATGTTAAAAAATAACGTGAGTCTTCAAATATAATTTTTCGATTTAGGGATCCGTTTGCCAGCTAAACTGTTGTTTTTGGAAATGAGTAAAAATTTACAGTAGTAGTTGAAATGTGATGAAATTAATAGAAAAACCATCACAGCTATGAAGGCTTCACAGGTTAATGAGCTATAGCTGATTGAACCCTCTCGTGTGGTCGCTCTATCCATTTTCAACGTCCCATTGAAACTGCATCAGCTCATAGTTCAAATAAAGTAAACTCTCTGACGGGCTGATTGCAAATTTTACTGGAAGTTTTTTTATTTCATAATTAGACCTATGTTCCTTAGGGAAAGTTGTTCAGTTTCATGGGCAGAGCAACCACCCGAGATTTTTGCAGACATACCTTCACCAAACACCCTGTATAGGTATTAAAAATGGGTGCTTACCACGTGCTTACTATAATTATAATATTCTGTGAAGTAGATTACGAAAAATTTACTTTAAAAATCTCAGTTATCATAAGGTTGGCTTAAGTGTATGAAGCAAGCAATGCGTTTTTTTATCGGAGTTCATTTCGGTGACTCACGTACAGTACCTATCATTATGTTCGCATGACACAAATGTCAAATTAATCATCATAACATCCCATTAAACGTCCACTACAGGACAGGGAGCTCCCTCTAGAATTCAAGCTTTTGCTGGAAAAATGTAGAGGGGAAGTACCATAGTCACCTCGCTTGTTAGCGTTACGGCTGGCACCATGGACCGCGGTTGTAGGTGACCGCAGTAAGTAAGATGTTAGATACAAATGAGGATGCTGCTGCCCATCCTCCAGTTTATAACCCTTAGTCGCCTCTTACGACACCCACGGGTATGGAAGGGTTGGTACTATTCTTTGCCGGCACCACACGGAACCAAATTGTCAAATTAATAATGGGTTCTAATTTCAAAACAAATAATATACTTAACATAGAACCTTGTAGTATGTCATGTTTGATATAGGTGTATCTCATATCGTCTGTTTCACAAAGCGTCTTTAAATTTAGAGCTCATTTAAATCTATTGCTGACTCTTTCCGTTTTGTTGACAAAGAAAGTGTCAGAATTTTTTTAAAGGAGCTTTAACTTTAAAGACGCTTTGTGAAACTGGCTGATAATCCCATTGCAAGTGACATTTTAAGGTTCTCAATGTTAAATACCTTTTAGAATCCATCGCACAGATATTATCCATTGCCTTGTGGCTGTTGTTTTTTGGCATTGTTTGCAACACGAACGTAACTTATTATCTTCATAGTCATGATCTTGATAATGTTCGTACTATTGGCACAGTTTTAATAACCTTTTTAGGGTTCCGAACCAAAACGGTAAAAACGGAACCCTTATGGTGTGGTGCGACTTCGTCTGTCTGTCTGTCACACCTGCACAAGGAACATACTATTTGCACCTGCATACCTCAGCAACCACTACTCATGCTATCGACTTGAAATTGGGAATAGTTTTAGAATATGATTGCCCAACTTTATTGCAAATGAAAGTAGGTATTATAAAATTATTATTATTGTAAAGGGAGCCCAAATAGGGGGGTCAAAATATTAAATTGTCTTTACTAGGTCGAGTGGGACATCATATGAAAGGGCTTTACTTGAACATTCCAAAATAGATATTTTTTTTCTACGACTACTAGTTTTCAAGTTGTGATGAAAAATGTGTAAAAAATATCATTCCCCCATCCCAGAAGTTCGCTAAAGGAAAAATTTTTATTAATTATTGTCGATAGACGTTTGTAAATATTACAGGAAAAATAAAACAATCTCCTTAAGTAGCACCTTTTTTTAGAAATCTGCAAACACCTTTTTACAAACAAATTTAGTTTTGCAGTCCTAAAAATGGCTTACATTGCTTCTAAAATTACTATACTCGCACTTGATCTGGTTTTTTTACCAAGGTTCCATAAAAACTGAAAACAAAAACTGTAATTTTATTCGAATTCGTTTCGCAGTCTTTTTAACTACTTATTCATCAGTCTTTCGTTTTTTTTCATTGCCGTAGTCTAATTTCTGATAAAAAAAACATTATCTTCATATTTTTAAACATCTGTAACTAGATGAATCTACCAATCAATTAAAAATGATACTTACAGTATTATAATGTGCATATTTAGGTGTTAGTGCCTTCGCTTGAACCATATTTGAGATTACACTGCCGTATCTCAGCCCGTTTCACTCAGTTTTCATATCTTGCAGCGCCCTCTGGTTACTATTACCACTATTTTGGTTACTAAGGTCCCCCCCCCCACGCCCGTCACAAGCGCCCGTCTGTTCTTTGATCAGTACGCTTTTGTATCTCAGCCAAGTAACACGTGCCTTGTGAAATATATATATTTCCGCGGTTCGGGCGTCGTCTCGAGACGACGCGTGTCGGCTCATGACACGACAAGGAACAGTGGCCAGTTTTGCAACTAATCTTACAAGCCGATCATCATCATTGCCCTAGTTTTGTTCTAGGCGACCTATCCTAGGCGATTTGACAAGAGCACTGGTATTCTCAAAGAGCGACTGCTATCAGACCTCTGCAACCCAGAGGGAAGGTAAACCAAATCAAAACCTAGACAAGGTTTTATAAGGCTAGTGGCCAGCCTGGATGTTAGAGCCCCAAGCCGTCAAATGGCCTCTGACTTGGCTTAATTACTATCATTGACAGGCCGGGATCAACGGCTTAACGCGCCACCCAAAGCACGGAAACGCTCTAGTTGTTGTGCCACTATAGTCTAGCTATAGCGATCTCCCGTCCGGGTTCTGACCACGGGCCACATTGCTTAGTAACTACCTTTCTTACAAGTTAATTACAGAACATGGCAAGTTCTTCCACAGTAAATATGGACGGCAGTCTAAGTGGCCTATGCATGTTGCCTCAATCATTGATCTTTGTCGCCTAAGACAAAAACTTGTTGTCAGCTAATGATCATCCTTTCATTTTGAGATTTATAATCAAAACAGACCAGGGCAAGTCAGCTTATCTCCGCTAAGCTATTCTCTCTTCAAACAAAATCATTTGTTTTGATGACTTGGACTTGTGAGAGGTCAGATTACCCGGTGTTCTTAAGAGCGTCATTTTACAGGTTTTTTTTTTGAAGGGAGAATTTGTTGTCGAATTAGATAATTATAATATTCACACGGCTCCCACTGCAGACTACTTCAATTTATGGATATAGACCCAAATTTTTATTTTCTCACCTTGAAGGCTTTTCGTATCCATTGTTATACGCTTGGAATTTCCTGTCACTGTTATTTGGAGTTTATAGATTTACCTAAGAATTTTGTATTTGTTATACTTTGGGCATTTCCTATAACTGTCGTTGCTTAATTTATATATTTACCTTACTAGATGTCCCTGAGAAATAACTCGTATTGTAGCCATTTCACGAATTCAATGAGGTGTTCTAGCCATTAGCGCTGGGCGCGAATAATCTGACGCATACCGTCTAGAGCACTAACCACCGCAAACAAGTCGGATGCTCAGACTGGTTGTAATCTGCAGGCGATACCTAAGTAACTTTTACAAGTTGTGAGTCCAAAAGTTTAATTTTCCATAAAATAAACAATCAAAGAGCTGTCGTAAGAGAAATTACATATACTGCATATTTACATACTAAACTGTAATATACTATTTTTCAATCACTCATTGTAGGTAATAAGATAAACGAGCCCTGCTCATCGTCACAAAGCGTCTGGTGTAGTGACTGATTACTGAACGCAGGAAAAACTTTGAGCATTGACACACCTCGGAAGCTCCATACAATCGGGCTCAAAAGTGACAGCTGTCATTTTTACACGCGCAAATGTGTGGGTGGGTTAAAGACGTGTGAGTGTAGGGTTGATGGTATCTAGAAAACACTTACCTACCCTAGAAAACGTAGATAACAGAACATTAGCATTATACTTTTATTACAGTTTCGAGTTGCACATTTTTCGTTCGACTATAAAGCGACTTACACAATTCACAAACGAATTATAACTTTACTATCACTCGTCACCTCACTTTGTTGTATTTAGTAATCGAATTTCAATTAAAACAAACAAACACACGTTGAAATAATCTCACAAACTCTAAAAACAATCATTTTTTTCACTAAACTTCATCTTTGACGGCTGGCTGGCCGCCGCCCCGCCGGTGCACCAGGGTGACTATCGCGAAAATGGCGAATCTGCTCTTCTTATCACTGCAAAAAAATCTGGCAAACTTTATTCCAGAAAATGAAAAAAAATAAGCTGTTATATTATTGCTTTAATGTAGAAAGGAATAAATAAATACATACTATTCAAAGCTTTATTTTTTTCATTTAACCCAAAAAATGCTCTATTAAATCTATCAATGAAAGAAATGTTTAAAGGAAAGAAAACATCTGTGTCTACCTTATGGTGTTTATTCCATAATAATTGCTTCTTATTATTGTTTAACTTTATTCCAAATTTTACTTTGTCTTGAAGAGTCGAAAGACAACCGTAAACTGCACAACCACGCACCATTTTTTCAACTTTTGCAAGCGTTGCATATCGCGTGGCAACAGGACGAGAAATGGGACGAGATATCGCGCAGGGCCCCGCGGGGTGATGCACGCGCACTTGAGGTACTCCGATTGGTGGGAGGCGGAGAGCTTCCGTTCTGTATGTAGTACTATTATTAATTCTGTGGCATTGATGAGAGTTTCAACTCCTTCCAAGAAAGATTTGACAGGTCAACAGATTTATTTGTTAGCATCATCTCAAATTGCCTGCAGTTTTTTTTTAATATTTGCTGTTTGTAATCTTACAATTATTCGAAATTATCTATACAATTTATTATTATTAGCATTAAAAATAAAAAATAAAGTATTGCTACCGTGTACAACGCTAGAAAATCTAAACAAGAAAATGAAATATTTAGATTTTCTTTTACGAATTTATTTCGTGAGTCCTATTTATTATGAAGAAAGTTTCGACAAGACTGTTTGCGCATTACGCATTAAAGACAAATTTTACTAAATGAGACAGGTCACAGTACGCCTGCCAAAGCGCCGTCAGAAGTTAAACACGTCTCAAATATGGTTCAAGCGAAGGCACGAGCACCTAAATAGAACCGTTTTTCCCCCGAAGGGTAAAAACGGATATTTAGGTTTCTGCCGAAGCTTGAACCATACCTGAAGGCCTTGCCGGCTTAATTTAAAAGTACTGATCAAAGAACAGACGGGCGCTTGTGACGGGCGTGGGGGCGGACCTTAGTAACCAAAATAGTCGCCAGAGGGCGCTGCAAGATATGAAATCTGAGTGAAACGGGCTGAGATACGGGAGTGTAATCTCAAATATGGTTCAAGCTTCGGCAGAAACCTAAATATCAGTTTTTTACCCTTCGGGGGAAAAACGGTTCTATTTTCCAACCTTTCCGTGGTTTTAGTACGTAGTGCCAGCACATTCTCCTGTAAAAATCCATGGCCTGCAACTGTACCTTATGTTGATATCTGAGGTTGTTACTAAGCATACTCGTAGGCAGGAATTTAAACACCTTAACTACCTATTGTTTATGTTCAGTTATTCACACACGAAAGAAAATAATGTCCTATAGAATCAGAACGACTGTGCAATACCTACGTCACTTTTACTTTCTTCCGCACGAATACGAGGTCTATTTTATAAACCGGTCTACATTATGTAGTACCTAGTTCTGCAACAGTTAATCGTACTTTAGCAGGTTACATTGTTTACTTAATCATTTTTACGCGATTTTGCTTTCTAGAACAATCTAAATAGATCTTCAAAACATTTTTTTTTTCATTTCGATGGTTCTCGAGAGGTTTCCTTCATGGTTGCCTCCATATCTTTGTGTTTTCGGGCGGGGCTGGGGCACATCGTTATAGTCACTTCAAAAAATACCAAGGTAAACTTACATGTTGTAACCACTGTTTGATGCTTTTTCACTCAGCACAATATCACTCAGCTCACTATTAGTTCCGTAGTTCAATAAAACAACTAATAATAACCTTCTTATAGAAAAATCCATGTTCAATTCAAAATATGTCATGCAAGGGAATGGCTTTGTTGAAAACTGAATTAACTTCGAGTAATGATGCATTGTGCGGGCGGAACAATGAACTCGTTTGGTTGCTTCTTTTCGTTGATTTCTGATAATTGAAGCGCTATTTCTTTACGATCATGATAGTTAAGAACATTGGCCTTATGGTCCGAACCACAGAGCAGGTTCGAACTAGGATACGATGGGTGACCGCTAGTGGCGTAGTGCTGCGACTGCGACAGTTGGTTAATCTGCGTTTTCCTCGGCTATTATCTTCGATTACAGTCGTTAAGCCATGTCAGAGACTATTTATTGACTTGATTTTAATTTGTATATTCTGGCAACAGAAAGTCAAGAGCCTCTACCTTTAAACACAACTGTTAAAATATACAAATAGGCTGCATGAAGGATGTGATTCTAATAATACATTAAAGCTCTCACAACTACCTCATGATAATATAAAAACGTAGAAGATGGTTTAGAATAAATATGCAGTAATTCGAATGATTTATCTAAGGAGAACTTACCTGTAATATTTCACTTTTTAGGGATTATCCGAGTTTCTTTAATTTTTAAATGTCGAAATTCATTCAATCAAGTATGGGTCCCAAATTAACAATAACATTTCATCACAACATTACGTTATGAACTATGTGGATTGTGGTGTGATTTACTAGTTGATGCGTCACGAGTAACTTTCGCTGCGCGTGCATTGACGGCTGTGCAACTGTGCATGCACTGTGCATAGCAGGTCAGACAGATAAAACCAAGGGCACGCTTTAAGTTGTACCTACCTGCTTCCTACTAGTGATTATGATTACCAACAACATGTCAATCATATTTAATTGGGGAGGATACTTATAGATACGCAAATCATTATTGCCCGAGAAACACTCTATTACGTTTTCACGCAGTCGGCTAGCTAACCCGGAAGGGCTGTTGTCGAAGGAAATAGTTCAATTGACCGCCAAAACCAAGGCTTTTTAGGGTTCCGATACCAAAATGGTAAAAAAAAGGAACCCTTATGGTGCCGCTCTGTCTGTCTGTCTGTCTGTCTGTCCGTCTGTCTGTCACACCTCTATATCTCAGCAACCACTTATGCTATCGACCTGAAATTTGGAATGGTTTTAGAATATAGTTGCCCAACTTAACTGCATATGAAAAATTTTTGAAAAAAGTATGATTATTAATGTAAAGGGGGCCAAAATAGGGGGAGCCAAATTTCAAATTGTCGCTACTAGGTCGAGTGGGGTATCATATGAAAGGGCTTTACTTGTACATTTCAAAATATATTTTTGTATTTTTTTAAGTTTCTTAGTTTTCAAGTTAAGATGAAAAATGTCAAAAAATATACCATTCCCCCCCCCTTATCTCCGAAGTTTGAGTAAGGAAAAATCTGAATTAATTACAGTTGACAGGAGTTCATGTAAACTTTGCAGCAAAAATAAAACGATCTTTCTAAGTTGCACAGTTTTTCAGAAATCTGCAAAAAACCTTTAAAAACAAATTTAGTTTTGCGGTCCTGAAAATGGACTTTATTGCTTCCAAAAATACTATAGGTATATCGGAACCCTCGGCGCGCGAGTCCAACTCGCACTTGACCGGTTTTTTTCCAATTTAGTGGCCCAGTTAACTGACAAAGATTTCCAGTTGAATGGTCTCAGGGGCTTATACAACGTTTTTTTTTGGACCTGATCTTCGTATGCCTTATTAGTGAGGTCAATAGCAACAACTTTTGTTCTACGACTTTGCTTACAACCACCAAAAAAATTTTGATTTCCATACAAAGTTACGTAAGTAACGAACAAACAAATTAAAAATTTTATTTTAATTAAATTAAACGTCATGAACTGCGTAAATGGTTTATCAATAGTACAATGGGAATGAGTGATTATAACCTCAGAACAAAGACCTCCTTGCTTCGCTCGGTCAAATTTCTTTGATTATAACGTAAGTATTTACCAAAGATTTCGGACCTCCTTGCTTCGCTCGGAATAGATACCTTGCTAATTTATTTTACTATGGGATGACATCTGCCAACATGTCCCAAATTTTTATGTCAAATCATCAATGATCACTAGGAAATATTTATTTATTTTATTTTATTTATTTTGAGGGAGACTTACGGCTAAAAACCTACTAACAATAACATAATAAGTAGCTAAAAGCTAATTAAAAGTCTCCACCTAAATACAACTAAATTATCCATAACCATAAGTATTTATATGATAGATATAAAAATGAGATTTGAGAAAACAGCAAAACGAAACCATTCTAACCAAATTAAATAGTTGTAAAAATCTAAACAAATATGACTTAAAATATAAACTAAAAGCAAATTTTAACAAATTTTAGCCAATTGTGTCATTAAAAAAGCAAGTCGACATTTTTAGACGCAATGATGTTACACTAGAGCAAAATAAGTCTACATCAAACTCAGATGGTAAACTGTTAAAACTTTCTATAGCTCTTATGATGTATGTATTACGCCTGTAGTTCGTTTTCGCATACGACGCACTTATCACAGACCGCTGCCTTAAGCCGAGAGTGTTAGTTCGTAGATATATCATTGACGATAGTTCAGAGCAGTCAACGGAACCATTGGCTAAATTCATAAGTAATGATATATCCCCAACCTTTCGTCTCAATTCTAATGGTAAGAAATGATATCTCTTGCATCGCTCTAAATAATCCCGAGATTTAATTCGTGCCTTATAGTCGAGATAACGCAAAAACCGCTTTTGAATGTTTTCAATACGAGTTTTATAAATTTCATATTGAGGATTCCACACCTGCGATGCGTACTCGAGGTGACTCCGTACAAATGCGCA
Organism: Athrips mouffetella; assembly: GCA_947532105.1. Taxonomy (NCBI): domain Eukaryota; kingdom Metazoa; phylum Arthropoda; class Insecta; order Lepidoptera; family Gelechiidae; genus Athrips; species Athrips mouffetella. The sequence goes on along the minus strand of OX383964.1, from coordinate 21,383,667 downwards.
ATATAATACTTTTATAGATTTAATTTTACGAAAGTCACTAGAAGCACGCATAATGAAACCTATTGCTTTGTTTGCTTTACCCACTATTCCGTCTATATGTTTGTCAAACAATAGCTTGGTATCATGTATAACCCCTAAATCCTTTATGTTATCAACTTTGACGATAGATTGGTCGTAAAGGGTGTAACCGATATCAATTGTTATAGCTTTACGACTATAAATCATGTAGAAGCATTTAGATACGTTGAGTTCCAATAAATTCAATTTGCAATACTCTTGGAATCTACCCAGGTCAGCTTGGAGATTACGAGAATCCTCAAGACTGTGTACTTTTTGAATGATTTTCATGTCATCCGCAAATAGAAGGATTTTGGAGTGGTGAAAACAGTGTTTGACATCCGATATAAATATGATAAACAACAAGGGCCCGAGTATTGACCCTTGAGGTACTCCTGAAGGTATCGTTGTCCAAGATGACGTATAGCCCCGAAGAACTACCGCTTGGCTACGATTCTCTATGTACGACTTAAACCACCGATACAAGTTACCATGGACACCAGCATATAGCAGCTTATTTAAAAGAACTTTGTGATCTATACGGTCAAAACACTTACTGTAATCAGTATATACTACATCCACTTGCGAGCCCTGGTCCATGCCACTAGTAATATACTCATTAGCTAGTATTAGGTTAGTAACTGTAGAACGTTTCCTTAGGAAACCGTGCTGCTGCTCATCGAATGTACTTTTAAGAGCGCTGTACAGATTAGAATAGACAAGTCGTTCCAGGATTTTCGCGAAGAGACACAACTTGGATATAGGGCGATAGTTCTCGACATTTGCCTTATTCCCTTTTTTATGTATTGGTGTTATGAATGCAGATTTCCAAATTGCTGGGACAGTTCCTTCAGAGAGAGAACGTTCAAATAAAATCGAAATTGGCGTAACTAAACTTTCTGCACACATAACAATAAACAGGGGAGGTATCAGATCGGGACCACTCGATTTAGTAAGATCTAGTGACTTGAGGAGCTTCACAACCACTGAACGGTCTACCTCTACAGAACTGATAAACGAAGAAAGTATACTATGATCAGTATTCATAGTGGTACTTAAATTTGAAACTTGAGGCTGTGACGTCTGAAACGTAGAATGGAAATAAGATGCGAAAAGATTAGTAATACCATCTCCAGTGTCAGATGACATGTTCTGGTAATTCATAACATTTGGGTAAGTATTGCCCTGTCTTTTACTCTTGACGTAAGTCCAGAACGCCTTAGGATTATTTATTATTTCTGATTCAATTCTATCGATATACCTATCAAAACAGTTTAACTCCAAACGTTCTGCTCGACCACGCAATAATGAGAATGTAATGTAGTCAGATTTATTTCCATAAACTTTATACCTAGCATGATATTTGGCTTTCTCTTTAATTATTTTTATTAGAGCACTGTTATACCAGGGAGGATAAGTAGTAATTGTGACAGTCTTTTGGGGTACGAATTTGTCTCTGTACTCATATAATTTCTCGTAGAAAAATTTTACCGCCTCCTCAAGCGTATTAGAACAGAGAAAGTGTGACCAATCAACCATATCAAGTGCAGATGTTATAGCAGAATAATCACCCTGATGAAACAAAAATCTATTACTACACAATTCTTTTATCTTATTAATCTCAACAAACGTTGCTTCTATAAGCAAAGATTTGTGGTGAGCATCTTCCGGGACTACAGGGGAGGGACAAGACTTTACTGACAAGATATCATTAGAGAAGACCAAATCTAAGATACGTTGATTACAATTACTTTCACCATTATATTGACACAAATTACATGTATTTATTATATCAAAGAAATTTAATAAATAATCACTAGAAAAGTTCTCTGGACACATTACCTCGGATCCATCAAGTCTCCGCCATGTTACGTCATCCTTAAAATTAAAATCACCTAGAATTATGAATTTGTCCGCAGGATGAGTGATCATTATTTCATTTAGTTTGTTTACAAAATTACTAACTTGAATTTTGAAACTGTTTCCCCCTAACTGATTACATAAATACAGAGTGCAAATGTGAATCTTCTGAACAGCGGTCGGCCTCCTTTTCTTAAATGAGATACTCACCCAAATATCTTCTGCAGAGCTCTGCCACTCTGGCCTCTCAACCACAGTTAGGTCCCTTCTTACCGCCAACAACACTCCACCACCAAGTTTTTGACCAGTTTGGTCGTAATTTCTATCACGTCTCCAAACAAGGTATGCAAATTAACCCGTCAAATCCATAGAACGACGCTTTCACTACCTTGTGACGAATTATTTCTTTAATCCTCCTTCTAATTACCCTTATTTTTCTGTGGTAATTACTCTGTGAGTGATATCAAATGAAATCAGCTGGTGAACATGCGTCTAGTAAATTATAACCGATTACCACAGACATGCCGTGCCACAGCGACTGAGCGTGAAGCACAAAGAGTAACTATAATAAGACAGGGGGGATCATTACTTATCTAGTCCCTGGAGGCATCGCAGTACTATTATTAATTCTGTGGCATCGCGCAAACTAAACCTGACGGTTATTTTCTGCGCAGTGACAGCCGCTGAACGATTCGCACTCAGAACAAAGACCTCCTTGTTTCGCTCGGATTCGCACACCTACCCCATCTGCCCCGTCATTATATATTCTTTGCCACCGTGACTCATTTTTAGGGTTCCTAAACAAAAAGATAAAAACGGAATCCTTATGGTGCGACTTCGTCTGTCTGTCTGTCACACCTGTATATCTCAGCAACCACCACGCTATCGACTAGTATCCTTATTATATATTTGGTGCTATCGATTGGAAAGTAATAGTTTTGTAATATGCTGGCCCAACTATATTGCATACTAAATTAAATAAATATGTTTTGTTATTATTGTAAATGGGACCAAAATATGAGTCCTTTAATTCTCGTTTCTAGGTCAAATATATCTATCATTTCAAAATAGATTTTTGTACTATTTTTACAACTCTTAGTTTTCAAGTTATGATGAAGAATGTCTGAAAAAATACCATCTCCCTTATGTCCGAAGGTTGCTAAACGAAAAATCTGAATTAATTATTTTCGTTAGAAGTTTATATAAATATTAAAGCAAAAATAAAACTATCTCTCCACAAGTAGCACAGTTTTGTAGAAATCTAAACCTTTCAAAACAAACTTAGTTTTGCGGTCCAAAGAATAAACTTTATTGCTTATGAGAATAGTAAGTACTTACAGGTTTATCGGAACCATCGGCGCGCGAGTCCGACTCGCACTTGATCGGATTTTTTTGAGTGCGGGCGAAATTTATAGCTCGCCATATGTTTCGCCCGCACTCCTAAGCTATTATTAATTCTGTGCCTAAGCTGTCGATTACTATAGATGGGGGATGACGAGGATGAAACCTTATAATACTTTTTTTTTTTTTCGTATTTCCAACTAGGTTTACTTTAAAAAAAAATCCAGTTTCACATCCTTCACGATTCAGGTGGGTAGTTGTACCTTTATTGACCTTCGTGGTTTACGCTAATAGTAAGTTTCGGAATACTTATTTATTAGCTTACGTACCTACCTCAAGTCCTGAATTTACTACGCTAAAAGCCTAAAACTTGATAACGAGTGTTTTCACAACAGTTCCTGCGCAAATGCCTGTCATCCAACAGTCATTCGTGATGATGGAATGGAGCAACGACAATCGCTGTAGATTACTCCACAGCTAGTTTATAACCGCGAAATTAAAATGTATGAAGAAACTACGCATAGGTAATTCTCTACAACCGTTTGTCTGTCTGTCCGCGGCTTAGCTCAGAGACCCTTAGTGCCTACCAGAAAGCTGTAATTTAGGACGGATATACATTTCATGCACGCCAAAAAAGTGGTGAAATAAAGTCTTAGAAAAAAAATTTTGAGTACCTCCCCTAGAGGGTAACTTTCATTCTCGTTTACCCCATCGTGTGGGATGTTAAAAAATAACGTGAGTCTTCAAATATAATTTTTCGATTTAGGGATCCGTTTGCCAGCTAAACTGTTGTTTTTGGAAATGAGTAAAAATTTACAGTAGTAGTTGAAATGTGATGAAATTAATAGAAAAACCATCACAGCTATGAAGGCTTCACAGGTTAATGAGCTATAGCTGATTGAACCCTCTCGTGTGGTCGCTCTATCCATTTTCAACGTCCCATTGAAACTGCATCAGCTCATAGTTCAAATAAAGTAAACTCTCTGACGGGCTGATTGCAAATTTTACTGGAAGTTTTTTTATTTCATAATTAGACCTATGTTCCTTAGGGAAAGTTGTTCAGTTTCATGGGCAGAGCAACCACCCGAGATTTTTGCAGACATACCTTCACCAAACACCCTGTATAGGTATTAAAAATGGGTGCTTACCACGTGCTTACTATAATTATAATATTCTGTGAAGTAGATTACGAAAAATTTACTTTAAAAATCTCAGTTATCATAAGGTTGGCTTAAGTGTATGAAGCAAGCAATGCGTTTTTTTATCGGAGTTCATTTCGGTGACTCACGTACAGTACCTATCATTATGTTCGCATGACACAAATGTCAAATTAATCATCATAACATCCCATTAAACGTCCACTACAGGACAGGGAGCTCCCTCTAGAATTCAAGCTTTTGCTGGAAAAATGTAGAGGGGAAGTACCATAGTCACCTCGCTTGTTAGCGTTACGGCTGGCACCATGGACCGCGGTTGTAGGTGACCGCAGTAAGTAAGATGTTAGATACAAATGAGGATGCTGCTGCCCATCCTCCAGTTTATAACCCTTAGTCGCCTCTTACGACACCCACGGGTATGGAAGGGTTGGTACTATTCTTTGCCGGCACCACACGGAACCAAATTGTCAAATTAATAATGGGTTCTAATTTCAAAACAAATAATATACTTAACATAGAACCTTGTAGTATGTCATGTTTGATATAGGTGTATCTCATATCGTCTGTTTCACAAAGCGTCTTTAAATTTAGAGCTCATTTAAATCTATTGCTGACTCTTTCCGTTTTGTTGACAAAGAAAGTGTCAGAATTTTTTTAAAGGAGCTTTAACTTTAAAGACGCTTTGTGAAACTGGCTGATAATCCCATTGCAAGTGACATTTTAAGGTTCTCAATGTTAAATACCTTTTAGAATCCATCGCACAGATATTATCCATTGCCTTGTGGCTGTTGTTTTTTGGCATTGTTTGCAACACGAACGTAACTTATTATCTTCATAGTCATGATCTTGATAATGTTCGTACTATTGGCACAGTTTTAATAACCTTTTTAGGGTTCCGAACCAAAACGGTAAAAACGGAACCCTTATGGTGTGGTGCGACTTCGTCTGTCTGTCTGTCACACCTGCACAAGGAACATACTATTTGCACCTGCATACCTCAGCAACCACTACTCATGCTATCGACTTGAAATTGGGAATAGTTTTAGAATATGATTGCCCAACTTTATTGCAAATGAAAGTAGGTATTATAAAATTATTATTATTGTAAAGGGAGCCCAAATAGGGGGGTCAAAATATTAAATTGTCTTTACTAGGTCGAGTGGGACATCATATGAAAGGGCTTTACTTGAACATTCCAAAATAGATATTTTTTTTCTACGACTACTAGTTTTCAAGTTGTGATGAAAAATGTGTAAAAAATATCATTCCCCCATCCCAGAAGTTCGCTAAAGGAAAAATTTTTATTAATTATTGTCGATAGACGTTTGTAAATATTACAGGAAAAATAAAACAATCTCCTTAAGTAGCACCTTTTTTTAGAAATCTGCAAACACCTTTTTACAAACAAATTTAGTTTTGCAGTCCTAAAAATGGCTTACATTGCTTCTAAAATTACTATACTCGCACTTGATCTGGTTTTTTTACCAAGGTTCCATAAAAACTGAAAACAAAAACTGTAATTTTATTCGAATTCGTTTCGCAGTCTTTTTAACTACTTATTCATCAGTCTTTCGTTTTTTTTCATTGCCGTAGTCTAATTTCTGATAAAAAAAACATTATCTTCATATTTTTAAACATCTGTAACTAGATGAATCTACCAATCAATTAAAAATGATACTTACAGTATTATAATGTGCATATTTAGGTGTTAGTGCCTTCGCTTGAACCATATTTGAGATTACACTGCCGTATCTCAGCCCGTTTCACTCAGTTTTCATATCTTGCAGCGCCCTCTGGTTACTATTACCACTATTTTGGTTACTAAGGTCCCCCCCCCACGCCCGTCACAAGCGCCCGTCTGTTCTTTGATCAGTACGCTTTTGTATCTCAGCCAAGTAACACGTGCCTTGTGAAATATATATATTTCCGCGGTTCGGGCGTCGTCTCGAGACGACGCGTGTCGGCTCATGACACGACAAGGAACAGTGGCCAGTTTTGCAACTAATCTTACAAGCCGATCATCATCATTGCCCTAGTTTTGTTCTAGGCGACCTATCCTAGGCGATTTGACAAGAGCACTGGTATTCTCAAAGAGCGACTGCTATCAGACCTCTGCAACCCAGAGGGAAGGTAAACCAAATCAAAACCTAGACAAGGTTTTATAAGGCTAGTGGCCAGCCTGGATGTTAGAGCCCCAAGCCGTCAAATGGCCTCTGACTTGGCTTAATTACTATCATTGACAGGCCGGGATCAACGGCTTAACGCGCCACCCAAAGCACGGAAACGCTCTAGTTGTTGTGCCACTATAGTCTAGCTATAGCGATCTCCCGTCCGGGTTCTGACCACGGGCCACATTGCTTAGTAACTACCTTTCTTACAAGTTAATTACAGAACATGGCAAGTTCTTCCACAGTAAATATGGACGGCAGTCTAAGTGGCCTATGCATGTTGCCTCAATCATTGATCTTTGTCGCCTAAGACAAAAACTTGTTGTCAGCTAATGATCATCCTTTCATTTTGAGATTTATAATCAAAACAGACCAGGGCAAGTCAGCTTATCTCCGCTAAGCTATTCTCTCTTCAAACAAAATCATTTGTTTTGATGACTTGGACTTGTGAGAGGTCAGATTACCCGGTGTTCTTAAGAGCGTCATTTTACAGGTTTTTTTTTTGAAGGGAGAATTTGTTGTCGAATTAGATAATTATAATATTCACACGGCTCCCACTGCAGACTACTTCAATTTATGGATATAGACCCAAATTTTTATTTTCTCACCTTGAAGGCTTTTCGTATCCATTGTTATACGCTTGGAATTTCCTGTCACTGTTATTTGGAGTTTATAGATTTACCTAAGAATTTTGTATTTGTTATACTTTGGGCATTTCCTATAACTGTCGTTGCTTAATTTATATATTTACCTTACTAGATGTCCCTGAGAAATAACTCGTATTGTAGCCATTTCACGAATTCAATGAGGTGTTCTAGCCATTAGCGCTGGGCGCGAATAATCTGACGCATACCGTCTAGAGCACTAACCACCGCAAACAAGTCGGATGCTCAGACTGGTTGTAATCTGCAGGCGATACCTAAGTAACTTTTACAAGTTGTGAGTCCAAAAGTTTAATTTTCCATAAAATAAACAATCAAAGAGCTGTCGTAAGAGAAATTACATATACTGCATATTTACATACTAAACTGTAATATACTATTTTTCAATCACTCATTGTAGGTAATAAGATAAACGAGCCCTGCTCATCGTCACAAAGCGTCTGGTGTAGTGACTGATTACTGAACGCAGGAAAAACTTTGAGCATTGATATGTAGCACTATTATTAATTCTGTGGCATTGATGAGAGTTTCAACTCCTTCCAAGAAAGATTTGACAGGTCAACAGATTTATTTGTTAGCATCATCTCAAATTGCCTGCAGTTTTTTTTTAATATTTGCTGTTTGTAATCTTACAATTATTCGAAATTATCTATACAATTTATTATTATTAGTATTAAAAATAAAAAATAAAGTATTGCTACCGTGTACAACGCTAGAAAATCTAAACAAGAAAATGAAATATTTAGATTTTCTTTTACGAATTTATTTCGTGAGTCCTATTTATTATGAAGAAAGTTTCGACAAGACTGTTTGCGCATTACGCATTAAAGACAAATTTTACTAAATGAGACAGGTCACAGTACGCCTGCCAAAGCGCCGTCAGAAGTTAAACACGTCTCAAATATGGTTCAAGCGAAGGCACGAGCACCTAAATAGAACCGTTTTTCCCCCGAAGGGTAAAAACGGATATTTAGGTTTCTGCCGAAGCTTGAACCATACCTGAAGGCCTTGCCGGCTTAATTTAAAAGTACTGATCAAAGAACAGACGGGCGCTTGTGACGGGCGTGGGGGCGGACCTTAGTAACCAAAATAGTCGCCAGAGGGCGCTGCAAGATATGAAATCTGAGTGAAACGGGCTGAGATACGGGAGTGTAATCTCAAATATGGTTCAAGCTTCGGCAGAAACCTAAATATCAGTTTTTTACCCTTCGGGGGAAAAACGGTTCTATTTTCCAACCTTTCCGTGGTTTTAGTACGTAGTGCCAGCACATTCTCCTGTAAAAATCCATGGCCTGCAACTGTACCTTATGTTGATATCTGAGGTTGTTACTAAGCATACTCGTAGGCAGGAATTTAAACACCTTAACTACCTATTGTTTATGTTCAGTTATTCACACACGAAAGAAAATAATGTCCTATAGAATCAGAACGACTGTGCAATACCTACGTCACTTTTACTTTCTTCCGCACGAATACGAGGTCTATTTTATAAACCGGTCTACATTATGTAGTACCTAGTTCTGCAACAGTTAATCGTACTTTAGCAGGTTACATTGTTTACTTAATCATTTTTACGCGATTTTGCTTTCTAGAACAATCTAAATAGATCTTCAAAACATTTTTTTTTTCATTTCGATGGTTCTCGAGAGGTTTCCTTCATGGTTGCCTCCATATCTTTGTGTTTTCGGGCGGGGCTGGGGCACATCGTTATAGTCACTTCAAAAAATACCAAGGTAAACTTACATGTTGTAACCACTGTTTGATGCTTTTTCACTCAGCACAATATCACTCAGCTCACTATTAGTTCCGTAGTTCAATAAAACAACTAATAATAACCTTCTTATAGAAAAATCCATGTTCAATTCAAAATATGTCATGCAAGGGAATGGCTTTGTTGAAAACTGAATTAACTTCGAGTAATGATGCATTGTGCGGGCGGAACAATGAACTCGTTTGGTTGCTTCTTTTCGTTGATTTCTGATAATTGAAGCGCTATTTCTTTACGATCATGATAGTTAAGAACATTGGCCTTATGGTCCGAACCACAGAGCAGGTTCGAACTAGGATACGATGGGTGACCGCTAGTGGCGTAGTGCTGCGACTGCGACAGTTGGTTAATCTGCGTTTTCCTCGGCTATTATCTTCGATTACAGTCGTTAAGCCATGTCAGAGACTATTTATTGACTTGATTTTAATTTGTATATTCTGGCAACAGAAAGTCAAGAGCCTCTACCTTTAAACACAACTGTTAAAATATACAAATAGGCTGCATGAAGGATGTGATTCTAATAATACATTAAAGCTCTCACAACTATCTCATGAAAATATAAAAACGTAGAAGATGGTTTAGAATAAATATGCAGTAATTCGAATGATTTATCTAAGGAGAACTTACGCCAGTATTATATTACTCTGTGGTATAACAAACTCGTTTGGTTGCTTCTTTGTTGCTTGTTGAGATGTTAACTTCTTTAGGATATGTATGAGTGCCTTAGCTGTGTAAAAGGCCGTTCGCCTGGTCAGGTGATAGTAGTATCAACTTTTGTATGTTATTTTTTAGACATAATAACAGCTCTTACTACGACAACAACAACAACTACGTAATAAAGGTGGCCTCAAAGTCAAAGCTTCGATAATATGTCTGCATACCTTCTCATGAAACTAAGCAATGCTGGTGAAAACCAAGTTTCACAGTCTGGCCTGCCGTCGCAAGGTTGCATGTCTGTCGGTCTTCTACAGATTGTACTTCGGAGAGTGTGCTCAAGAGCTCCATGAGCTTATTCCACCGTCCCCCATCTACCATCGGGAGTCCAGAAGCACCACAGGATATCATCTACACTTGGTTGATATTCCACAATTCGCACAAAGCGCTTTGAAACATCTGTTATTATGCGCACGGCTGAGGAGTGGAATTCTCTGCCTGCGTATGTGTTCCTGAGTTCATATAACACGAATCTATTCAAGTCACGATTGAATAGGCTTCTTCTGGGCAAGCTTGTCCTATCGTCGACCTCATCTTTTTTCTCAAGACTAGATCGAGGTCAAGAGTCCCATTGGCAAAAAAAAAAATTTTTCAAATGTTATGTTTTGTTCTTCATACAAGTTGGTTGACCGGATCCACATGCCACACGTTTCACAGTCGTACAACGAAAGTATGTACTTTTTAGTTTCATGTGGTTTCATGAGTAGATCAAGAACACGAAAGGTTTGCTGATTTGCAGAGGTATAAGAGAACCAAATATTACAAATATTGCGGGTAGAAAACATGTACAGGGTGTTTAATCGTTAAGTGTGTACAGGCAATTATTCCGTAACTATTACAGATATCAAAAAACTTTAAACTGATATCGAAAGTCAATAACCTTTTAAAATAAGGAAACGAAAACCTTTCCCTGAAGAACATAAGTCGAAACACGAAAAAAAAAATTTCAACGCCCCATATCAGCTGATAGCATATTTTGTATGGGAAGTCAAAAATTTTTTTCGTATCGACGCATGTTCTTTGGGGAAAGTTGTTCAGTTTCAGGGATAGAGCAACCACTCGAGAGGATTTCAGATATAATAGGTCTTTACATATGAAATTGCCGTTTTGTATGGCGAATTTTAGGTAAACTCAATTTTCAGTACTAACATTTTTGCATTTTTCTTAGGAATTATAAATCCAATTTTTTTAATTTCTTTAGGCATTATTGGGAAGACATTGAGCTAACAGAAGCTTAAATTAAATTTTCGAAAAATATTATCTGTAAAAAAATATAGCAAATCTAATGATGAAATCGGACGACATTTAAGACGAACAACTTTCGAACCTTTAATTAAAGGACCTTTAAGGAACCTTTATTTTTATTATACAATTGTATATATCAAACTAAAAATAAAAATTTTATTTTATGCGTAAATTGATAACCTTGAAGTCAACTTTCAAATATAAGACAAATGAAAAAAATTGCATTAGAATTATAGGAATTATGATCTCATTAATCTGTAAGAAAATTTCGGCAATTTCATAGGTAAAGACCTATTATATACCAAACACCTGTGTAACAATTCTGCTGTTAGGGAAACTCGCCTCCTCGTACTCTAACTCGTAGGATAGTGCTACAGAGGAAAATAGGTAAACCTAATGGTGATTTTGTAGTTATCTTTATGTATAATGTAAGTAGTTATCTTTGTTTGTTGCACAGATGCTGAACCGATTTCTTATCGCGATCTAACTGCACAGTAAATACTTACATGTTTTCGCGAAGTAAATGAAATATGATTTATATTGTACCTACTCTTAACTAGGTAGGTACTTTCCGTACTTTGTTTCCGCGTAGACTTGAGTAATGGTTAATTTTCTATTTTCCATCATCCAAAAACATTTTGAGTATTTGTTTAACTCCCGGCACTTGCATGAGACATACCACCTAAGTTTTCAGGGTCGACAACGCGCTTTGATGTCTTATTAGTGTCAAATATTATGCAACTAATAAGACAGACAGTGGGTTTATGGGCGGTGGTGACCATTTACCATCAAGTGGCCCACCTGGGGGGTGATCGTGGTAATTTCAACGATTTTACCAAAACAAAAACGTTTGTCTCAAAAGTTTTGTTAAGTCTTAACTGAGTGTTTTAGGCAAACGTTTTTGTTTTGGTAATATCGTTGAATTTACCACGATCACCCCCCTGCTCGTTTGGTATTAGGTAGCTCGACGTAGTGAGCTCAGACCTGCGCGAGCTCCAGGCAGGGGATTGGCGAACCACCGCACAAGACCGGGACCAGTGGCGTATTCTCGTTTCGGAGGCCAAGACTCACTTTGGGTGCTTAGGTATTTTTCTATTGAGTGAATCTGAAGTAAAAAGTACGTAGATTGAATCGAAAGTTCAAAATGGTTCTGTGTATTATAGTTAAGGGCTTTCTCCCAGCCAACTAGCGCCTCCATCAGTTAAAAAAATATTAATTACAAAACTTCTCAAAAATTTGTCTTACCAGATTGAAGTAAAGGTACCCTAGTTTATTTAGAACCTTTCGATCCTGAAAAATATAGTTCACTGTAAGTAGTTACAGATACAAAAACTGCTAGAAGTGGCCGTTTTTCGCACTTTTTAAGGTTCCGTACCTCAAAATAAAAAAAGGATCCCTTATAGGATCACTTTGTTGTCCGTCTGTCTGTCTGTCAAGACCCTTTTTCTCACAAACGACAAGAGGTATCAGGTTGAAATTGAAGGTCCATGAACCACATAAGATCTGACAATTTCAATTTTTACAACGACGCAATCAAAAGATATGCCTTTTTATGTCCTCATCTCCATACATTTATGCAAAAAAGCAAAACCTACAGGGTACTTCCCGTTGACCTAAAATTATGAAATTTGGCAGGAAGCTTGGTCTCACAGTACAAAACTACAAATAAAGGGAAAAGTCTTAAATCATTAAATATTTCAATTTTTCTCACAACAAATAGTAACCAATTAAGGTGAGCTCCCGTTTCAAGAACTTTTTTATAAAAGAGGGGTCAAGTTGGATGGGCGCTGAGTTTTTAAAATCAAAGAGCAAAAGATTTTAGTATATCATATGGTAGATAGGTATCTGGTATCTGTATCTACAGTATTGTATTTTTCAGGATTGATATGTTCTAAATAAACTAGGGTACCTTTACTTCAATTTTGTAAGACAGATTTTCGATAAGTTTTGTATTTAGCGAGTAATATTTTTTTAACTGATGGGGGCGCTAGTTGGCTGGGGGAAAGCCCTTAAGAAGGTGTGCCTCGTGTGATTGAAGAAAAATCTCTTCTAGCTTTCAAAATAATGTATTTGTTTTACTAAACTTTACAAATTATCTCCTGGAACTCTACATAATCGTATCAGAGGGTCTACTCTGAACCTTCGATACATGGCTACGGTCTATGATACTAGTGGAAACATTTAAATTCAAAACTGCGTTCATTGACGATATAGTAGAATACTGGTTGAATTTTGGGTTGGATGATAGATAATTACTACCAATTTGACAATTCATCCAACCAATTTGCAATCAATAATCTATTCTATTGCCAGTGAACGAAGTTTGAGTTTGACTGTATAGAAGTAGTATCGTATCGATTTATCGAAAACTGAGAGTATCTACAAAAGGTTTTAAGTTAAGTAGTTACTATACTGGGTGTTGACAGTACTGAAAGAGCATAATCGATCAGTAGTCTACGAAATTGAATTACTTTCCTCTATCACCGCCGATTTGCGGCGTCTCCATACAAACTTTCAAACCAAATCTCTATAACTTTGTATAGAGCATTGATTCTTGTTCAGTTTTTAAAAACTCATTCTTTTTTAGTGTTTGCCACCTTTTTCCTCCCGTATTACCTACTTAGGATACCTAGTTGCAGCGTAGCGTAAATACGAATTTGTTGAATGAACATCCTGTATTTTGTTAGAGATTGAAATAAATAAGCATGTACCTAGGTAAGTACCTGTTGTGTCGTGTTTATAAATTGTACTTTTATTTTTGTATGTTGTTGTGTACGATAAACGGTAAATAAATATAATAAATAAATAACACTATCTTAGTCATTAATTTGAACAGATCATTGAGGTCAGACGACACTTACTGCCACTTTTTCTTGTCGTTTAGTTTCACAGATGCGGAATTTCCCATAATGTACAAACGCACTCTATCCGCGACTCACTGTTCAGGTGTTTACCAATCACTGTGATATGTATTTCTCGGTGTATATTATCGCGCGCGTCTAAGCCATTCGAGTCCTCGTAAGACTTTGAGGCTAGACAGGTAACTGTGACCATGACTTTCCCTCGCCGAGCTATTTCCTCTGCCTGTATTTCAAAACTTCTTGCTTGTGCTCAGGTGTAAAACAGAATCATGCAATGGGATAGTCCTATTAGACATATGTAAAGAGAGCTAAAAGTTGAGTTCTTTGGAACCCTATTACTCGTAGAATAGGAAAACCACACTTCGATAGAACTATGCTTGAGACCATCTCGGAGTTGCAGCTGATATTGTACTAATCTTTATGGCGCTTTGCATATACCTACAACAAACTAGAGAATATCCGTTAAATAACCCCACCATATAAAAATCTGCAACAACCGTGCAAAGTAGAATGACAGTTGCGAATTTGCAAATACAGCTATCAGCACATCGTCGTCGGTGAAAACTTTTGAACATAGTGGTTCACAAAGTCTATATTTAACCAAAAGACCATGTATACTCGGCCGCACATCGATGGAAACATTTTGACCTTGAGCGGGCCTCTGGTTTCGTGCGTTTGTAGCGTAGCGCTGGTTCATCTTATACTGGTTTAGTTTCTACGTGCTGGCCGCCGTGCCATGTACCTACAGAGAGTTAATTCCGTGCCATAGTGCAGGTTATAGTATTCTGTGGCGCAGGGGCGGGTTCAGTATCAGAAACTGAACAACTTTTCCCAAAGAACATGTCGAAAAATAAAAAAACATTGACCTCCCATACAAAATGCGCTATCAGCTGATGCTGTTTCTATGGGAAATTGAAATTCTTTTTTCGTTTTTAAACCTACTTAGTATGTTCCTTGGGAAAAGTTGTTCAGGTAGGTACTAATACTGAAATAGCGCCTCAATTAAATTAACACCTGTAGTATATTTTATATATTTTTAAAAAGGTGAACAAAATCATGTGTACAATCAACGACCGGTCAAGCTTGACACTCACAGCGCGACTTTAGCCCGTAGGTACCGTGCAACGAAAGAAGAGCCCTGACGCATCACGTGGTTAACCGTGTCCGTCTCCCCAGCAACCCGTGCGAGATATGGCCAAGTGGCATACACCAAAATTTAGTGGAAATTGGTTCATTCCATCAGTAAAGTGTCAGATTCAGTGCATCAAAACTGACGACACTACGAAGTGAAAACTTTGGGTGGCTGTAGAGACGTCTCGTCAGCCAGCCCATTCTATACAGGGAAAACTACGAAGATTACATAAAAGCAAAATAGTTCCACATTTACTGCATGTCTAGTGCAATTGATTGTAAAAAAGCCGAATCTAAAATGTGCATATGGTAGGAGCACTTCATCAATAACTATGGGTGGCTGGAAAGACGTTTTCCCAGCCAGCCCAGGTGATATCTTGGAACATATAGTAGGTAGGAAGATAAAACAAAGCTTAATATTTACTACCTACTCGAAACAGTAGGAAGCAAACATTTCAAAATCCTAGCTCCACTAACTTTTGAGATATTTGTATTTTTTCATGGGCTTGCTGGGGAGACGTCTCGCCAGCAAGCCCATGCTGTAACTCAAAAAGTACTGCACGTAGAATGCTGAGCGATATACCAATAGAGAGTGCATATTTGATGCAATAAGCACCAAGAAAAGTGAGTCCCTAGGTCTTACGGTTTCGGTGCTAGAAACAAAAATCATGATGAGAAGTGCGACGTTGCCGTTCTGTGCAACTCTACATGTAGCATTCAAAAATCAATCTTGTATCCTTATAGTTAAGAGGTACTGTAGACGCACGTGTAGATTATTTGTAATTTGAGAATAGTTCGGGAGACGGTGTACTTAAAAGGCTGATTGGTTAACAAGAAGTTTTTATTTATTTGTGGACAACATGTGAAGAACAAAAGAGATAATATGTATTTTAGCTCACGTATTTATTTAATAAATCAGTTTTCTTAATTTATTAATTACAGGACAATTTAAGAATACTTTAAAAATTTTAGTTTGTTACTGAGACCATTAAACAAATCAAATCAAAATCGTTTATTCATTGTTGGATATTAAAATCTCTTAATGACGTCAGCTAAACTACATCGCTTCACAAACAATGTGGCGCCATTGTGGGAAAAAAAAGAAGCGACAATAAAAACCCTACATCTCCTCCTAGAATACAGTTGTCATGGTTGCTAAAAAGAGATTGAGGCACCAGTTAGTCTTCACGTGAGCTAAAATACATATTATCTCTTTCGTTCTTAACATGTTGTCCACAAATAAATAAAAACTTCTTGTTAACCAATCAGCCTTTTACTAAGTACACCGTCTCCCGAACTATTCTCAAATTACAAATAATCTACACGTGCGTCTACAGTACCTCTTAACTATAAGGATACAAGATTGATTTTTGAATGCTCTAACTGCAACATGTAGAGTTGCACAGAACGGCAACGTCGCACTTCCCATCATGCAATCAAAATTTTCGGCGGGAAAATGATTTTTGTTTCTAGCACCGAAACCGTAAGACCTAGGGACTCATTTTTCTTGGTGCTTATTGCATCAAATATGCACTCTCTATTGGTATATCGCTCAGCATTCTACGTGCAGTACTTTTTGAGTTACAGCATGGGCTTGCTGGCGAGACGTCTCCCCAGCAAGCCCATGAAAAAATACAAATATCTCAAAAGTCAGTGGAGCTAGGATTTTGAAATATTTGCTTCCTGCTGTTCCAAGTAGGTAGTAAATATTAAGCTTTGTTTTATCTTCCTACCTACTATATGTTCCGAGATATCACATGGGCTGGATGGGAAAACGTCTCTCCAGCCACCCATAATTATTGATGAAGTGCTCCTACCATATGGACATTTTCGATTCGGCTTTTTTACAATCAATTGCACTAGACATGCAGTAAATGTGGAACTATTTTGCTTTTATGTAATCTTCGTAGTTTTCCCTGTATAGAATGGGCTGGCTGATGAGACGTCTCTACAGCCACCCAAAGTTTTCACCTCGTAGTGTGATCAGTTTTGATGCACTGAATCTGACACTTTACTGATGGAATGAACCAATTTCCACTAAATTTTGGTGTATGCCACTTAGTCATATCTCGCACGGGCTTGCTGGGGAGACGGACACCATTTTGTCGCAAACTATCTACTGCGCAGGTTAACCACGTGATCCGTCAGGGCTCTTCTTTCGTTGCGCGCATTTGTATGTGTGTTGAAATAAAAACTCCAATGTGTCAAGCTTGATGTACACACGGCCGCTCGTCAGTGGAAACCTCAGAACAAAAACCTCCTTGCGTGGAAACACTTTGACCTTGAGCGGGTCTCTGGTCCCGAGCGTTTTTAGCGTAGCGCTAGGTCAGCTTACACTGGCGTACACACACACACTGATCAAAAGTCTCAAATGTGTTGTAAGTTTTGTGAACGCAGTATTTTTTCAACATATTGAACGCTACCCAACCAACGATTTGTTGTCAATTTGACGTGACTTTTTGGCGGGAACTCGACATGGGCGTTTGCCTGCTTAATTGAAATTTAGTTTTTTTGTGCATTTAGTGATTTAGTGGATAATAAAGATAGTGTGTTATGCAGTAAATTTACTACGGAGTGCGCAGCTTATGAAGATTTCAAGTGGTCTCGTGTTTAAGCCCCGTTTGTGTTGTCCCAAAAAGTCACGAACATCTTCCTTCGTAAAGTTCACTTTCGCTTTACGAGGGGAGCAAAAAGAAAGATTAAACACATCAGACATGGCTGTATGGGCTTTGTACTCTTTGCCTTTCCGAAAGGAAGAATGAAACCAAAAAAAAAAAAATCAATTTGACGTTGACGTTTGTACGTCACTCACAGCGACAGATGTGAAAATTTTAGGTTAAGTTAGGTGATATTCTATTTATTTTGCAAATAATTAACTGAAACTTTGTATTATTTATTAGTTCTTTTGGTTCCAATTCATCTACACGTTTTGCTAAAAATATGAAATCAGAAGGTGAGTGTATACATTCCCAATAAATTTTGTTTCATCTGGATCAGTCTAGTATGTTATTTATTTCATCATATTTTGTCTTTTGCAGAAGTCCAGGATATTTTCTTGAAGATTCTGAGGGAGGAGGAGGATGTCTCCGCTGCAATTGCTGCTATCAAGACTCTTTTAACCGTGATAGAAAATTATCAAGGTTAGTTCGAACTTGTGAAGTTTCTTTAATTTTTTTTTTAATATTTCCCGTACTTACTTGAAAATCCAATAAATAAAAACAAACAAATACCTATCAAACTTTTTTAAAACCTGAAATCTATTTATAGCTTACCTTAAAAAATATCTAAAAATTCTTCACAATCCTGAAACCAAATAAACATGTTGATAAAGTTAGAAAAGAAGTAAACAAATGTACAATATAATTACTGACTTAAATGTAGCCCTTAGGACAGTGATGTGATGGAGGATGGAGCAAGTTCACCCAGTAAGAAGCCTGTTCACTTGCAAATTGAATAGAAAAGTAAGAAAACAAACCTACAATATAGTTACTGATAACTGTTTTCTTTATTTACATCTGTTTACTTTCTTTTGACTTGAATCTAGCTCTTTATTTTGTCGAGGGAATATCTATTATGGATATATGGTCACTGGGGGAAAAGGCATGACCATGAAACAACAACTTTCCCCAAGCCTAAAAAAGAAATCAACTTCTCATAAAAAACTGCATTAGCTGATTGCAGATTTTATGTGGGAGGTAAAAAATTTGTTTTCATATTTCTACCTGTTCCTCTGGGCAAGTTGTTCTGTTTCATCGTCTAGTGATTACAATTTTTTTACACACAATGTCCTATACTATTAAACGAGCAATATTTGTATATAAATATATATATTTGTAATCGGTTTAACGTAAACGGCTCTAACGATTTTGATGAAATTTAGTATACAGGAGTTTTTGGGGGCAAAAAATCGATCTAGTTAGGTCTCGTGTGTGGGAAAATTCGTTTTCACCGTCTTTTATAATATTTCTTAGCGCGTTTTAGTGCATTGAAGAAACTTACAGCGCCATCTGTTGGCGAGTAGCATAGCCTGCTCACCCAATGATATTTTAATCATACAGAGCATAGCTCGGTCGCCCAGGTACTATAAATATATATGTATATATATTTGTAATCAGTTTCTCGAAAACGGCTCTAACGATTTTGATGAAATTTAGTGTCCGGGGTGTTTTGGGGACGAAATATCGATCTAGCTAGGTCTCATGTCTGGGAAAAATTTTGTACGAGTTTTTAAGCATTTTAAAAAAAATACCGCGTTTTAGACAGAAACCTACAGCGCCATCTGTTAGCGAGTAGCATAGCTTGCTCAACCGATGATATTTTAATGTTGAGGCCGCTATTATAGAGCGAAGCTCGGTCGACCAGGTACTAAGTATTATGTACTTAGACCGTACGTAGACCTTTGTATATTCAGACAGGATAGGAGTAGGTCTAGGGTCTATTTTTAATTACTGCCATAATCAGCAGGTGACCAATATTTGCTGTCCCGATATTACTTTCGATGGTCTTGTAAGAAAGATTGCTGTAGGCAAGTTTGACATAAACACCACTGTTGTTATCGTGGTAGGCAATCATTCTGACATAAGTAGATTAAAATTAAACAATTTTGTGACATTGTTAAACAAGATACAGAGTGAAACTAAGTGTAGGTTTATTCTGTGTAACTTCCCATACTGTTCAAATGTTACTGAGCAACACAACAAATGTATACACAGAATGAATTTACATTTACAAAATTTGACAAGTCGTCATAGTGACATTTTATATCTTGACATGAATATTTTTGTAAGTTATTTTAGATTGACAAAGGATACTATGTATCTGCCTCTTAAGTTTAAGAAAGACCTGGCTACATTGATAGCATATAATATTTCTGACTCTGTTATAGGAAGTTATACACAAAAAACTTCTATAGTTAGTAACATTACTAACACCAATTCTTTAAACTAGTTCATACGACAAAAGAGGGTTTTTCTACACAAAATTTTACTGAAGTAAATGAAAAAAAACCTTCTGGCAAAAAACTTCCTATAGCAAAGACAAAGGAAAAATCTAATATTTTGAAAATTTTACATCAAAATATTCAAGGTTTTTCTGGAAAAATTTTAGAATTAGAATTATTCTTAGAAAGAACAAAATTTGACATTATTTGTCTGACAGAACACTGGCAAAAAGACTATCAAATGTTGATAAATTATGAAAATTATTGTATAGCCAGTGCTTTCAATCGAAAGTCTGCTTTACACGGTGGATCACTGATTTTAGTTCGTAACAGTTTTAAGATAAAGAACCGTAAAGATATTGTTCGACTTTCGGTTGAAAGATGTATTGAAATATCTTGTGTTGAGCTGGACAAGCATGTTGTAGTATGCGTATACAGACCTCCCGCTTTTCAAAATTTTTCAATGTTCGAGTTAGTAATGGAAGATGTTTTAAAAATAGTGACAAAAGAAAATAAGTTTGTGATAGTGTGTGGTGACTTTAACGTCAATATCTTAGAAAATAATACCTATAGTAACAAACTTATAAGTCTTTTCAAATGTTTTAATTTAGAGCATGTATTTTTTGAACCTACAAGGGTGACGTCATCCTCGGCTACCTGTATTGATAACGTCTTTTGTAATTGCGATTATTTTGAGAAAAGTATCATAAACTCGCTTCAGTCTGACCACTCTGGTCAAAGTGTTACTTTTAATTATTCTCGAGTAACCCAGAATATAGATATAGAAACCAGGCGCCTAGCGAGCGGTAGGTTAGAAAAGTACAAAAACACGTTGCTAGAAAAACTGCCCTGTCACAATTATAATACTAACAACCCTAATAACTCATATGAAGATTTATTCACATTGATTAATACTGAATTCAGTAAAATTTTCACTATTAGAAAAAAGCAAATTATTGTAAAATTCAAATTCAGTGACTGGGCTACCGCTGGTATTCGCAAAAGTAGAGAGAGACTTTTTGAATTATATGAGCTTAGAAATTATTCAAATGACGACAATTTCATTGAATATGTCAAAAATTATTCAAAATTGTTTAAATTAGTTTGTTTAAAAGCAAAATCATTTTTTCTACGGAAAAAAATACAGTCTGCTGATAACAAAATTAAGGCTGTATGGAATGTTATAAACAGTGAAACTGGAAAAGTGAAACCGCGTGACAATCAAATCAGACTTCATACAAATCGCGGAACTATTAGTTCAAACGTAGAAGTGGCTCAAGAATTCGAAACCTTTTTTACTAATATTCCTTTGAAAACAACAGAGTCACTCAATTCATCATCTTCACTTGCTAGCGATTTACTTCAAAAGAATGTGGACGCCTGCGAAACTGAATTTGGGTTTAATCATGTCACCCCTAACGAAATTGTTAAAGCCTTTAAAAGTATTAAAATGAAAACCACCGAGGACCTATGGGGAATGTCAGTAAAAGTCTGTAGTGCGATCATTGGTACTATATCTCCATATTTAGCTGTTATATTCAATGATTGTGTCGATCATGGTACATTTCCTGACTTAATGAAAAAAAGTAAAGTAGTTCCATTATTCAAAGCTGGTGACAAAAAGGATCCCAGTAATTTTAGACCAATATCAGTCTTACCTGTACTTAGTAAAATTTTTGAGAAGGTCATACTCAATCAAATGCTTTCACACTTCAATAGAAATAACTTACTACATGACCATCAATTTGGTTTCACGAAAGGGCGCAGTACAACGGATGCCGGGACTGCACTTTTAAAATACATCTTTTGCGCGTGGGAAAAATCTGAAGATGCTATTGGTATCTTCTGTGATCTATCCAAAGCATTTGATTGCGTAGATCATAGCACATTGTTGCTAAAACTTGAACATTACGGTGTTAAGAATAATTCACTTAAACTACTTAGGTCATATTTGGAAAACAGGATTCAAAAGGTACAAGTAAACAGGACGAAATCACTGGGATCTGTTGTCAAAATTGGCGTACCTCAAGGGTCCATATTGGGGCCATTTTTATTCCTTATTTATATTAATGACCTTCCTTCTGTGGTGAAGAATCTGTCAAAGATTGTGTTATTTGCTGATGATACTTCATTAATATTCAATGTAAGTAGGAAATCACAAAATTATAACGAAGTCAATGATGCACTTCGACAGATTCATGCATGGTTTACTGTTAACAATCTAGTCCTAAACGCCAAAAAAACTAAATGTATTAAATTTGCACTACCAAATGTAAGGTCTACTTCACATAACATAGTATTGAATAATGAACCATTAGATTTTGTAAATAGTACAGTTTTCTTAGGGTTAACACTAGACTCTAAACTTCAATGGGGACCTCATATAACGGCTCTTTCTGGTCGATTGAGCTCGGCTGCATATGCTGTTAGAAAAATCAGACAACTTACTGATGTAGCTACTGCAAGGCTGGTTTACTTTAGCTACTTCCATAGCATTATGTCTTATGGCATACTGCTTTGGGGCCGAGCAGCTGATATACATTCAATATTCGTTTTACAAAAAAGGGCTATAAGAGCAATTTATTGCCTGAAGACTCGTGATTCCCTGAGAGAACTGTTCAAGGAAATCAACATTATGACAGTGCCATGCCAGTATATCTATGAAAATATAATGTATGCTAGAAAGAACATTCATCAATTACCTAAAATTTGTGACAGGCATAATTTTAATACTAGAAATAAGCATAAAATTGATCAACCATATACTAGATTAACTAAAGTCAATACATCTTTCGTTGGTCTGTGTATACGATACTACAACAAAATACCTGACAATATAGTGCAATTACCTGAGAGAAAGTTTAAAGAATGTGTAAAGCAAACGTTATGTAAAAAAGCTTACTATAGATTGGATGACTATATGAATGACAAAGAGGTATGGTGCTCTGATATTCCAGCGAAACACAAGAAACACATTGTAAAAAGCCGACTCTTAAAGTAGGCCGTGCTGCAGTGGTTTCTTGCCGTTTCTTTTACGCTGCCATAGCACGATCTGAAACGGCGTAGACTCGCTCTATTTGCATTGTATTCTGCATGACATTCAATAAGTATTCTGTAAAGAATCTACATTGAATAAAATTATCTGAATCTGAATCTGTTAAAACATGTAGAATACTTCATATCCTTGTTGCAGTAAATACAGTAGGAGAATTGTACATGAACCTGCGAATAGCAGTAGAAGCGATGCGGCACTGTGACCAGCCTGTCACCGCCATCTCCTCAGGGTGTGAGCTCTTCATGAGGTTCATCTCTTTAACAAAGCTAGATGATAGGGATAAGGTGGGTACCACACTAGTTTTGTAAACCATTTTTTATTTATATAAAAATATTTTTGTCAAAAAATGTTTTACATAATATTAAAATAGCTTGAAGGTTTTTTTTAAAGTTAAAGCTCTGTTACTCTCAGGCAATAGATTTAATAGGTGTGCATAGAGGACACTCCCTTACATACACAACATATTATCCCACGAAACATCCACTGCAGGACAGGGAGCTCCCTCCAGAACTCCAGCAAAAACGCATTGTTTGTTTTAGACTTTCGCACTTCTCATCATGTTTATTTTATTCTGGAAAAAAAAAACATTAATGCGTAAGACCTGGAATAAAATTCTCAATAAAATTAAAAAAACGCGTGGTGCTTTATCATAGCATAGTCACCACACGCATGTAAGCATTGCGGCTGGCGACCACTGTCGTTGATCATACGGTTCATAAGCCCATAGTCGCCTTTTACGACACACATGTGTAGAGATGGGTTGGTACTATTTATTCTTTGCAGGCACCATGCGCCATTAGTCCCTTACAGTGTCTAGTATTGAATAAGTATGTTATATATTACAGACATACAAAGAGTGTGAGCAAGTGATGTTGCAGCGAGGGCGCATTTTCTTGGACACTCTGTTGGAAGCCAGAGGGAAGGTGGCTAAACAGGCACTGCCATTTATTAGTGATGGATGTGTAAGTATCTTATATTATTTTCCCATACAGTCGAAGTGCTCTGAGGTCCACTAAACAGCCCCAAGTAACAAAATAAAGATTTCAAAAAATTGTCACAAATCCTCTTATTTTGTAGGTTGTCATTGTGCATATATGGCCTGTCTTCAATCCCGCCAGAAGTATCTGTTTTAAATTTCTTCATCCTGACACAACCCTCTTCTGAGGCCGCTTTTGCTGACATGCATGGGAGCTCAAACAAAAAACAATGGGTTTTTGTTTATAATGTTTAATGTAAATTTGTTTATAATTATCATTCTTTATGCGTTAATGTTTAAATTCAACATATTTTGTATTTCTTACAGAAAATCTTAACACATTCTCGGTCTAGGGTAGTTCTACAAGCAATGCTGGAAGCTGCTAAAAGTAACAAGAGATTTGAAGTTTATGTGACAATGTCCTCTCCAGACAACAGTGGGTAAGTTTTCGAAGAGAAGTGGTTAAGTGGCCTTCAATCAACTAGGATGTAAATAAATTTACCCTACTTGCTGTCGCGGATGTGCGAAGCTTGCGCGAGAGCAAAAAGAATGTATCCAATTTATAAATGCTAGTTGTGTGGTACTTGGTATCTATTTGACGAAGTACCAGTGTTACTTGCAACTTTGGGTTTCTCGGGGTCATAATATTGCACGTAAACGGATAAACTTACGTTTTATATTGACGGCATTGGACCGCCGCCGACAGGTTTCGATCGGATTCGCAGATCTTCTTCAGGGGAGGTCAGCAATTTCACGGACCGCCGTCTGTCGCGTTCCGCCGAGCACTGAGTAGCGCTGCATGGTGCGCGCGGGAAGGTAGCTCGAGCTACCCAGCTCGGGAGGGAAGATTTTGATGAATTTTCTTTGCGGGAAGCTTGTACACCAGGCACTGACCACATCATTACTTTTTTTCTCGGGGTTATATTTTTCGTCTCAAGTTTGAGACTCCTCTTAAGAATCTCTTTTTCTTCCTTCGGTATACCTATTGAGAGCAACGTCACAATTTAGAGGTAAAATAATTAATACTATCCTATGATAAAATAAAAGGAACTAGGATAAAATATTGTTTAGGAAAACTTTGAATTTATAACTGTTGTGCGGGCTTTAAGTATGCACTACAGCAAGTAAGTGGTAAAAAACCAGTATAAACTGAACCAGTGTTACTCTACAAACGCCCCAAACCAGAGAACCTTTCAAGGTCAATGTGTTACCACTGACCTACGAATATTGTGCCAAGAAGTGAACAGTTGGTTTTCCGTATACAGTGAGGTGATGCACAAGCAGCTGGTGGCGGCGGGAGTGGACGCGACGCTGATCCTGGACGCGGCCGTGGGGTACATCATGGAGCAGGTGGACATCGTCATGCTGGGGGCCGAGGGGGTGGCCGAGAGCGGCGGGGTCATCAACAAGGTGCGTGCGCGCACCAGGCGCAGCCAAACCGTAGAACACGCCGGATTACAATCGGCCGGCCAAATGTCAACGCCATTATGTAAAACGGCGTCGGCAGATTGCTATCACTGAGCGTCGTCAGATTGTCTTTTAGGTTCGTTAACTAAGGTAACCCCAACGTAACCAATCCCGTGTAGGGATCGGTTAAGTTGGGTTAGGTTACCTTGCGACCATCACGCACGGGCCGAGCGAGCGAAGCAAGCGTCCTGCGGGAGTGACCGGCGAGTGTCAACAACTAATTACACGCCGTTTTATGAAATGGGGCATTCTGCATGGCAAATTGCAATCACTGAGCGTCGCCAGATTGTATTTTAGGTTCGTTAGCTAAGGTAAACCCAACTGTTGAGTTAATTTACCTTGCGACCACCACGAACGAGCCGAGCGAGCGAAGCAAGCGTGCCGAGGGAGCGGTCGGCCAGTGCTAGAAACTAATTACGTGCCGCTTTGTGAAATGGCGCATTCTGCATTCCTCGCTGTTATGTAAAATGGCGCGCCGTTTTCAGTCCGGCGTGTTTTACGATATGGCTGCGACATTTATACCACAAGTTTGTGTTTATACAACAAGGTGGTGTTCATATCACAATTTTGTGTTTATACTGCAAAGTTGTATTTATACCTCATGGTTGTTCGTCATGCTAGAGCGGCGGGATCATCAAAAAGATAAGAAATCGGGAATTTGGGCGTACCTAGCGTACTTATCTTTATTCTTGGCAAAGTCTAGGCAACACACCAAATAGGGTGATGGTTGCAATTTGGGTACATACAGTCGTGGTCAACTAATTAGGGACAATCTCTAGTTAAGCCAAATGCTCGTTTGGCGTTAGCACGTAAATATGGACATTGGACCTACGCCCAATGGCAACATGTATTATTCTCTGACGAGACCAAGGTTAATTTGATTTCTTCAGATGGAAGGCAATACGTACGGCGTCCAGTAAAAGCGGAAATGAATCCAAGATTCACAAAAAAGCAGGTGAAGCATGGCGGTGGAAACATTAAAATGTGGGGTTCATTTTCTGGACGTAGAGTGGGACCTGTGAGGAAAGTTCAGGGTAACTTAGACCAACATCAATACAAGCATCTCCCTATTATATGGACGTTTCAGCATGATAACGACCCGAAACATACCGCCCGTTCAGTCAAGACGTTTCTTACCAGTCAGTCAGTATCGGTGCTAGATTGGCCAGCAAATAGCCCGGACCTTAACCCAATCGAGCACCTCTGGCACGAAACCAAGAAAAAAGTTGCCACTTATCGTACCACAACTATAGATGAACTTAATGAAGCTTTTTGTGAGGCATGGGCAAACATTCCTGTCGAAACATGCCAGAAACTGATAATGTCTATGCCACTTCGGTGTCAAGCGGTAATTACTAACAAAGGTTTTGTTAATGGGTACTGAGTTTACACGTAATAAAATGGAGCTGTTAAAGATATTATAATACTGCAGATTATTAGTTTTGTTTAAATCTATTTTTCATTATAGTTTACTGTCCTTAATTAAATGTCCAGCTACAGAACTATACCTTAAAATTTAATACATGTTCAACCTTTGATATTAAATACTTTTTTCTATTTATTTATTCTTTTATTTACAGCCATTTATAGCATAATAATTGGACCAAATTATGCAAATAATAGGTGCTGAGAAATCAATAGGGTTTTATATTTATATGTACATAACCGGTTATTGCTCTTCACTATCTTGAAAGTCCCTAATTAGTTGACCACGACTGTATATGATTTGCTCATGATTCATATTACGAGTAATAGGGATGATAGATCAGCTCAATACGAATCGATTTGGTCCTAACAAGTTTTTCTGTGCGTCGCTGCGTTTTTGAGTTAAAGCAAAAAAAGTAAAAATAGATACTAAATAATGTTTTTTTTGTCTGCCTTTGTGGCTCATGTTTAAAATACTTTTGAAGATGTATAAAATCGAAGAGGCAGACATGCAGGGCTCTGCATTATCACGGGACGAAGTAGTAAATTTTTGCATTTTGAAGCGCTGTAACTTTACGACGCAGAGCTATTATGGTGGCAGACCATTTTTCTGGGGTTTTATACATTGTATTTAATCAGATAGTCATAGTCTGCCAGGTGTACGTTTCATTGTCAAATTTCAAAATAGTTAAAACTTAATTCCTCAAAAACGCAGGGGTGTGGATGTCCGCCAATATTTTTTGTATCTTTTAGAGGATTCTCCTTATCATCAGTCAAAGAGGCAGGCATGAGCAAATCATATAGAAATTTGTCCTTCATCACCCTTACTAAAAAGTAGAGTCCAATCTATTCTGTACATTGAAAATTTTCCCGAAAATATTATCTACGGGATTACAATTTTGGAATTTTTATCTGTTTGTTTGTGCACAATAAACTCGCCAACTACAGAAATGATTGAAACGGAGTTTTTGATAATGTATTCGCCTTATTAATTTCAAACAGAAGCTATATGAATGAAAATTATCAAGCGGCCTGTGCTCTAATAACTCACAAAATACTGAAATGATTCGAATAGGGTTGTCAATAATGTATTTGACTTACTTTCGTGCAACATGCAAGCTATGTTTTATTGCAATCGATTTACTTAAACAGAAGATATGCGAAGTTTCAAGCAGCGGCGCCAATAACTCAGAAACTACCGAATCGATTCAAACAAGGGTTGCAATATGTATATGATTTACTTTCTTGCAATACAAAAGCTTTGTTTCATTGCAAACGGTTCACTCAAACAGAAGATATTTCGTTTCAACGTTTAAATTGACGGTGCCAATACCTCACAAACTACTGAATCGGTTCGATTAGGGTTTTCACTATCGTATTTAGCTTGAGTCACAGATTAAATAATAGTGTTGGGGACGCTGCGACGCACGCAGACGGGTGATCGGATCACACGAATGGAACCATTTCACCCATCGTATTTAGCTTACTTCCATGTAATATAAGATTGATTTCATTGCAATCGGTTTACACAAACGGAAGATATGCGAGTACAAAGTTTTTTGCATTCGTGTAGCTTCTGTTTGAGTGAACCGATTGCAATGAAACAAAGCTTATACGTTGCACGGAAGTAAGCCAAATACGTTACTGGAAACCCCAATTGAATAGGTTAAGTTGTTTGTGTACACTTTAAAAGTCCAAACTCCACGCGAACGAAGTCGTCGGCGCAGCTAGTCTGTATATAAGCTAATTTAACCATTTAAACGTTTATTTATTCTTTCAGATCGGCACATACGGCTTAGCAATAGCAGCTCTAGAATTGAAGAAACCGGTGTACGTCCTTACAGAGAGCTTCAAGTTTTGTCGAATATATCCTCTCAACGAACAAGATATACCAGTGGAGTTCAAGTATTTGTCCAGCGTGTTGAAGAGTGGTGCGGACCTCAGCAAGCAACACCCTCTGGTGGACTACACGCCCCCGGCGTACATCACTCTGCTGTTTACAGACTTGGGGATACTGACGCCTTCCGCCGTCAGCGACGAGTTGATTAATTTGTATTTATAAGGTATGTATTAATAAATATTTTTTATGTAGTTCGATTTTTTATTTGGCGACATTTAAATTATAAATCGCTACGAGTTTCTACGAAAAAATATACGCAAATCAAATAAGATTATGTGAATTTATGTCCCAAAAATTATTTGATATATTTAATTAGATTTTTTTCTAAAGCGACACGCAATTAATGCTGAGCACCAAAGACCCCAAAAACCCTTTCTATAAGATTTAGGCGATGCAGATGTGGTTGTTGAAAGAAAAAACTTGCTTGTTTATTTAAAAAATTGTCTGGCACTTTAATCAATATGTAAGAAAAATAATATATACAGTCATCTCGTTAGGTCTACACTAAAATACTAAACACTCAACAAACTATCGTATATCTCACTATGTGTTACATCTCCATTATTATCTCCATGCACGTAATACTAGGCAAGAAACATAACTGAAGGCACAACTTTACAATACATGGTGGAAGCACGCGATTTCGTATCACAAAAAAAATTACACATTTATTTATTGCATCTGGTTAAAGATATACAAGAATGCACATGACATAATACAAAAATACGGAGAAGATGAACAGATCTATATCTGCATTATCTACAATCGATTGAGCCTTCCCTTGTAAAAATATTCCTACAAGGGAAGGCTCAATCGATTGTAGATAATGCAGGAAAATCCGTCATAGAGAGAAGTCCTTCCAACCCCAAAGTCGAAATATTATAGCTCGATTTGAGACGGAAGACAGAGCTATGCACGCGTGAGAGTAGAACGGAACGATATCTTACTTATCGCTCATGCTGTCAATCTAGGTTGCGTTCCGAATCGGGTAGAAATTACCCTGACAGCAGGATAGCGTTATATGACGTCCATGGGTGTTGTCGAGACAGACTGCTGTCAAATGTTAACTATTACTGTTTTGGAACTTACTCCTAATCAAGCTACTATATAGGGTGCTTCCTAATTAACTGTGTTCCTTTGATTATGTTACTTGAGCCATAAAACTGAACAGCTTTCCCTACTAAGGAACATGGGTCGAAATACGAAAAAAAATATTGACCTCCTATACAAAATGCGTTATCAGCTGCACCAGTTTCTGTGGGAGTTCATTTTTTTTTTCCTATTTCTACCTATGTTCCTTAGGGAAAGTTGTTCAGTTTTATGGCCCGAGTAACATACTGAAAGAAACGCAGTTGATTAGGAAGCACCCTATATTCCGACTGTACTGCTCTGGCAACCCTACCTATGACAGAGGTCTCCGCAATTACGCATACACTACGGTTTATTTCTTGAATACATCGCACACATTACATTCACTGAATATAGTCGGTTTATTTCTCTATGCGTGCATTCGTCGAATACGATCGAATACAGTTTTAAACCGGACTAGAGCCCGTTTATGTCAATGTCACTGAGAAAAATTAAAATTTTGATTTTGTTTTGCGTTTTAGGAAATTATTGAGAAATAATGATTATTCGATAAGATAATTAAATCCAAAAATCCCAAAAAAAGTTGAAAAAATCCCTCGAAAACGAGATTGATGACAAATGTCTTTTGAATATGACGTTTCGCACACGCTGCACTACCTCATTTTCGTATGCAATGATAGCGCGCTAAAGTGACGTCACGTCGCTTAAACGAGTGAATACGAGCAAGTTTCGAACCGACTATTAGCGCGCTAAAACCGCACACAGCGCTCATACGCAAGTTTTAAACCGTAGTGATAGTCTTAAACTATAATAATGTTACTTGTTTAGAATAAGAGCAGGACGGAGCGACAGAGACGTATCGCGTACATTATTTTGACTTTATACATTGAGTAAATAATACAGAACAGATATATAAGCGATTTGGATTGCATACTTTTTAAACACTTAAAGTCACTAACATATTTTTTGGAAGACTGAATAATAACATGGAAACACTTTACGTAAATAATTATTAAGTGTAATTTATATAAAATATCTCACATGACACAAGAAAATTTATTAGAAAATTAATACTTACTTACATAATTTCATTATACATGCTAATACTAGATACGTAAATACTAGGTTATTTTTTTGGACCTGATTTCCTTTTGCCCATTTATTAGTGAGGTCAAAAGCAACAATTTTTGTTCTACGACTTTGCTAACAACGCACGAAAAATTTTCAACTTCCCATACAAAATGGGTCGGTCACGTGACCACTTTAGTATGGAGAGTCGAAAATTTTTAGTGCGTTGTTTCCAAAGTTGTAGAACAAAAGTTGTTGATTTTGACCTCACTAATAAGTAGGCAAAAGGAAATCAGGACCTAAAAAATAACCTTTGAATTGTACTCCCTAAGAAATACAAAGTTCAGTCAAAAAGTACATTAATTACCGTAATAACTTTGATTATATTGCAGTATACTTAGGTTGGAGGGCTGGCCGTCGGTAACCCAACGTTATCGCGATTCTAAACGTGCACACATTATAAACGTGCGTCTAAAAATACGAGGTTGCCTGGGCGCAAGTAGGCACCTTTTTCACAGTCGACAAAAAATTATATATTATACCTAAACAAGTATAAAGTTCATTCGACATTGAACATTTAATTCAGCAGAGTTATTCAAACGCGCCACACAGGCAACTGTAAGGTTTTTTTTTATGCAGCACTAGTGTAGATTGGTTGCCATTTCTTACAAGATGAGGTAGGGTTCCAACTTCCCGCTCTCAGTGTATATGACGTCACTATACCTTCACTCACCTTGCTAAAAAGTATACGACGCACAAAATAACTGTGGCCCTGTCATTGATGCGCAGAAGTCAAAAATGTGCAAAAATGGGCCATTTTTTTCTTCTGCGCATCAATGACAGGGCCACAGTTATTTTGTGCGTCGTATACCATTCGAAAGAGATCAACGCGTAACGTGAGGCATTCCAATAATACTAAAAAACAAGTTATACACAATCATACATACATACAGCTTACGACATGCATTACAAAAGTTTATTCCTAAAATTTTGTATTACCACAGATTGAATTTCGTTACCGATAAAAATATACTGTTGGAAGATAATTCTCCTACAAGTTGAAAGGAAGTGACTGGATGTGCAATTATTTATTTTGGCAATTGTTCTTCACATTTATATTTCCTCCTCAATACAAAACAACATTAGATTGGTGCTCTGAATTAATTTAGAGGTCCAAAAATAACCCGACAATATGACCTGGAAAAATAGACGCAGGCAAAGAATCTCACTCGTTGACTGTGTAAATTATAAAATTTGCTGAAAACACATTTTGTGCGAATATGTTTAGTTATAACAGCTCAGGAGTGAGGAGGAAATATAAAGCGCGCCATACATTCCGGCCGCACTCCTGAGCTATCACCAATCTTGTTTCCGTAACATCCATCAGTAGTCAGGTACCAGTGTGGGGGTGTTACCGGTTGTAGATGTTGTCTATAGTGGTGTATATCTGGTGGAAGTGCGGCCGCTTGTCGGGCTCGTACTCCCAGCAGCGCAGCATTAACGCGTACACCTCCTCCGAGCAACCCTCCGGAGCCGGCATGCGGTACCCTGTACAAACAATGCTGCTGTTATCCTATTCTATCACGTACTTACTCACGTACTTATCTTACATTTAAATAGATATGAAAATGAAAAATGAAAAAAATCTTTATTTCGTTACAAAATGGTATGGTATAGTTAGGGGGGATACCTCCTTTTAAGCATATAAACGCCTGTTATATATAGATATGCAGTGGCATTCCAGATTCGAACGAAAAAGTATCCCAATTTTCGTGTGTTCTAAGTCTGAAATGTCAAACTATACGTTTCTTGAGCCATGAAGCAACTGACAGCACAAAGTGGCATAAGCTATTTTTTAATGTGCTATTTTTCGAGCATCTACAAAAGTGTACGATCGAAGATCACGTAACAGGAAAATAGCAAGCGATACATTTTCAGTTCATTCGTGATCATGGTGCCTTACAACAGCTTAAATATCATGGTAAATTACATTTAATTAACAGTGCACATGGTTTTCTTTTAAAAAAACGCTATTCTGTTCTGTGCATGATAAAATAAGCACCTTAGCGCGAAAAACCATAAACATAGGATTTGGCTTTTAAGGATCCACATATTTGTTGGATCATCGTGCCACATTTTCGCGACGTAGGATTATTTTTAGGTTTCCCAATTGCTATACAAAAAAGCTCTAGTCCTAAAAGTAAAGATATTTTTAGAACAATTTGCACGTACAGTGAGCATCAGTCTTTGGCAAAATTCAGATTTCTAAAATGACTATTCTGACTGAGACTGTACTAAGTACTGTGTACTTATTATTAATGGGATATAGCATATTTGATACTGATCGACGTATCAAGTTGATTGTTCATCAACTTGATACTGACCGTACGCACTATCGCTCACTTTATCGCACGCAGTCACACGATTTAAAGCATACGTCTAAACGCAGCCAATGTCGTAAGCTATAGTTGTTCATACCTGTGTCGATCTTCTCCCGAGCCCTGGAGTTGCTCATGCCGGCGTAGGGCGTGTCTCCCTTGGAGAATATCTCCCACATCAGCACCCCGTAGCTCCACACGTCGCAAAGAGAAGTGTATTTGCCTGGATAGTATTGTTAGATCAGTATATAATTTTCCAAAAGCTGGGAGCTTATTACGATACCCAGAACGTATTTGTCAAAACCAAACCATTGCCTGAAATTTACCCAAACCCATCAGACAACCCAGACAATCATAGCTTTTTTTTATGGGAGTTTTGGGATCTTTTTCCGAGTAAAATTCATCGGATCTCTTAACTGTATTTGTTAAATCCTTGATTAGGATTTTTTTTAAGAACGTCCTTTTTTCTATTATTTTGACGCATTAAAAAATCTAGTTTGCGCAGCATCAACGTCAAGGGTCAACGGTAACAAACGATCGCTGCGATAAAAAAAATCACAGCGATACCGACGCGTGCGCGCTGCTTCCTCGCCTTGTCCGAAAATCGCTAGTGTGCACAAATCCAAATGGTGTCATCTCTTTATTATCCTGAGAAAGCGATCAGAAATAGTCAAACGGCTCACCAAAGTTAAGCGCTTCGGGCGCGGTCCACTTGATCGGGATCTGCTTCATGCCGCCCGACACGATGTACTCCTCTTCCTCGCGCGACATGCCGAAGTCGGATATCTTGACGATGTTGTCATCTCCTATTCACAAACAAACCTTTATTTTGGGTTTTTAAGGATATATTATTATTTATTTGATTTCTTAAAATTTACCGCCAGTTGTAGGTATTTATGTTTTGTTTGCAAGGAAAGGGACGGCAAAAAATAAGGAACTTTAACTAACTCTCGTTATATTACTTACCTACCTATAAATAAATTATAGGTAAAACTAGCCGTTCGCCCGACTTTCGACTCTGTCTATTCAAAATTTCATGGTCATTTCATTTTAATCTCAAGTGCCACCGGTTTAGGTTGTGCATCGTCACTTCACCAGTCAGTGTTGAAGATTTCAAGACCGGAACGAGAGGCTTAATTGATAAACCCAGATGGAGTTCTCATACAAATTATACATCTTGAACGCAATCTCAGACTTGAGAGAGATGAGTCACTGCGCCAGAGTAAAGGTGAATTTCCATCAGTGCTGTGCGAGGGGGCTAAGTTGTGAGCTAGAAAAATCCAGGTAATAGCATTGCTCCATTTGACAGCATATTTGACAAAGTAGGTAAATGGTGCGATCCTATTGGTTGTAATTTTCCCAGCTGACAGCTTTACCTCGCACAGCACTGGTGCAAATTCACCCATAGGAGTAAATACGTACCTATGAGGCAGTTCCTCGCTGCGAGGTCTCGGTGGATGCAGTTCTTGGACTCGAGGTAGCGCATGCCGCCCGCCGCGTCGCGACACATCGCCAGCAGCGCGCGCGCCGTCAGCGTGGACGAGCGCGTGCGCAGGAACGTTAACAGGGATCCACCTGGAACATGTACATACATGTAGCTTTACTAGCTGTTGCCCATGGCTTCGATCGCGAGGTTAATAAGGAGATGATTTTGCAAAAATTGTACTAGCTTAAATCCAAATTTTTAAGTATCTCGTGTTAAAACTGTAGGACTTTCAAAGAAACTTTCATTCCTTTTTTCGTCCCTTTGTGGAATGAATTTCTGAAAATCCTTTTGACGTGCAATAAACCTCTGTAGGTACAAAATTTCACATTCGGTTACGGCTCGACGTTAATGAATCAATCAGTCAGGACATCCTTTTTTATATATATTTAGATTTCACGAGTCAGCAAACGCAGTCAAATGCGCACGGTTAGATCGAAGTGATTTGATATCCTGCGGGAAGCCGCTTGATGCCCGTTCCATCCCATTGTATGAACGAGCTATGGCGTGAGGTGAGTTGTCTGCGCGTTTCCGGCGTTTCCGCGCCCGCACTTGCAGTCTGGCCCAGCACACGTCTGCTCACATTATTCGGTATTTTCCTAGCTCACAGCTTATTTCAGCATCGCTTCCTCGCCCATAATAATAAATATTATGTGAGTGGTTGTGCAGAAACATTTTAACCGGGAACTCTGGGAAATTGACACAGGGGTCATATGTCAAAATTTACCACCCGAGGGGCTACTGAGGTTAATAAAAAAAAATATTTAGAAAGGAATGCGCTAAGTAGCAGTATCTACTTACTACGAATCTAGGTACTAAGGTTGGATTACGATCTCATATGACCATCAATTTTCAAACAGGAGACAATGAAGTCTGTATTTATTATTAAAACTAAGTATGTCTAAGAAGAAATCATGAAGTTTGTCCCATGTGTCTCCAATAACATGTCATTGTTTTTAATATAAACATCGAATGACAAAGTGTATTTAGATCAAGCAATAGGTACGTGATTCACTACAACGCAGTAAAGTTACAATAACACGGCTAACTCAACATTGTGCCACCCACCTACACGTAAGTCCTTAGGACTATAAACAATCCATAGCTTTGGAGAACTCAAGCTTGCACGGTAGCTAGTAGCTAGCAATAAAATTCACGATTATTCATGGTAGATTAAAGCCCAAGTCACACTGAGGCGGTAGCGGAAGCGTTCCGGAGCCGGTATTTTTTGTAAAGTATGAGTTCTTATGCACCCTGTCACATTGAAAGCGGTCGCGGCGCGGTGCGGCGCGGGGGCGGCCGGGCCGCTAGTACAACCCCGCGGACCGGGCGCGGCGCGTGGCCGACCTTTTGGCGGGAGCTGGCGCTGTATTCCATTGCGTTCAATGCAACCCGTCACACAGAGCGGCAGCGGCGCGGCGCGGCGCGGCGCGGTGCGGTGCGGTCCGGGCGCGGACTTTGACGTTGTATTTTTTTTTATAAGAATTTTGCGGCTTTGCGCAGACTTTTTTTTAGGTTATCAGTTTGGTTTTTTGTTTAGAGCAAAAGATAAATAATGTCACACCGACCACTACCGCCCCGCTGTCCCGCCGCGGTTTCCGCGCGGTACCTCTGTGTGACCGGTCCCGGAACGCTTTCGCTTCCCGCAGGTCCGCCCCCGGACCGCTTTACCGCTTGTACCGCTCTGTGTGATGTGGGCTTAAGCCCACGTACAGATACCTGCGAGCTTTACTTGTAATCAAATACCTATATAGCAAACTGGGGATGGTTTTATGAAAGGAAAGAAAGAAAGAAAAACAATTTATTCAATGCACGACAAAACTAACCACTATCCAGGAAACTATCCAGCTGCTATTTAAACTTGTTGTATTGATAAAACACAATATTCACGTTAAATTATCAAAGTGCAAAATCTTTCTTGTTGAGAGAAAAAATGGCGAAGCAAGTTGGCTTGAGTCGGCCAATCGCAGCTCTCTATTAAAATAGCTAAGCGCGAATCGCGCGCGCGCCTTGCGCGGCAAAATTCAAATGGGTGAACTCGTTCGCCACATCTATATGAACCGATCACGTTTTTAGTGCAAACATAAAATATGCCTCTGTCTACACCTAGCGGGATTGGACTACCTTTCAGGAGACCTGCATGTGGTAAAGATGCGCCCATCTTGCAGGAAAGTCCTGTTCTGCTTCTCCGGTTGTAAAGATAATTACCATGAGCTCCATGACGATCGTGATGGCCTATTTCTGCACGGCGATGCCGATGAGCCGCACGATGTTTAGGTTCTGTTCCTGCTTGAAAAATTTGCCCATCATGCAGTACCTAAACTTCTCTTCTGGTCTTCCGGTGGTGAATGTTAGTTACCGGCTCCATGACCAACATGATGGGTTGTTTCTGCACGGTGATGTCGATGAGTTGCACGATGTTTGGGTTCTGTTCCTGCTTAAGAAATTAGCCCGTCATGCAGTAGGTAACTTCTCTTCTGGTCTTCCGGTGGTGAATGTTAGTTACTGGCTCTATGACCATCATGATGGGTTGTGTCTGCACGGCGATGCCGATGAGTCGCACGATGTTGGGGTGTTGGTCACTCTTGTGTTGCTCGGTGCTGCTTGAGAATGCGACTCTCTTTCAGGAAAGTCCCGTTCTGCTCTTCCGGTAGTAATGATAGTTACCTGACACGAGCTCCATGACGATCATGATGGGCTGTTTCTGTACGGCGATGCCGATAAGTCGCACGATGTTTGGATGCTGGTACTGCTTCAGGATCCGCCCCTCTTGCAAGAAGGTCCTCTTCTGTTCCTCCGGGAGCGCCACGCGGCAAGTCTTCACCGCCACCTCCTGCCCCGTGGTCTTTAGCCGCGCTTTGTATACGTCACCGAAGTTGCCCTGCAAACGAAATAACAAACCTGAGTAATGAACTCGCATTCCAAGTATTGAGAGTACCCAAACTTTATTCAGTTTAACGCTATTTTTCTTCCTGCGCTCTAGTATGTCAAGATCTTAGCAGGTGGAGGACTGTGGTCTCTGCCTACCCCGACGGGAAAGAGGCGTGATGTTATGTATGTATGTATGTATATGTATGCAATCTTTTCCAGCAAATGCACATCATTGTTGTGAGTTCCCATATTTTGCTGGGCCCGGCTCGCCTCACCAGCGCCCCTGACCTTGCTGTCGCCGACGGGAAACTCTATACTCCAGTAAAAGCGTCCGATTCTTACCCGTCCAATCTTATCCAGCAACTGCACATCATCGTTGTTAAGTTTCCACGTCTCCCTGGGCACGGCTCGCCTAACCAACGCCCTGACCTTGCTGTCGCCGACGGAAAAGCCTACTCCAGTAAAAGCGTCCGATTCTTACCCGTCCAATCTTATCCAGCAACTGCACATCATCATTGTTAAGTTCCCACGTCTCCCTGGGCACGGCTCGCCTTAGCAGCGCCCCTGACCTTGCAGTCACCGGCACGCCGCTTGTCCGCTGCCATGCTATCAGTTCTGCTACTGACGGAAAAGCTGCACCTTCGAAACGGTAATGACCCTGGAAGGAAAATAAAAAAATTGCTTTTAGAGAAAAAAAAAATAGATCTTATCTTAAATAATAACTGTCCAACAGCTGCGCAAGGCCTCCCTCCGTTCTCTCCATGACGTCAAAACGTGTGCTTCCTCCGGCCGATTCCTTCGAATGCAGGGGCCATCTCCGTCTAAGTCTGCCGCATCGCCGTCTGTTTGTTGATGGCATTCACTGTGTGGTAGTTTTTGCCCAGAATATCCAGCCCAAAGAAACTCCATTGCTCGTAAATCGAGCGTCACTTCGTAGGTCACTTCTCCTAAAAATCCCAAGATAAAAAAGAAACGTTAACGTTTGGGCGGTCTTGTGACAAATTATGTTTACATGTTTTGTAGATTGGGTCAAGGGAAACTCTCCTGGGCTGGTATTTCGTCAAATCTAAGCCTCGTTATATAGATGGAACTCTTACACATATTCATCAGTGAGTTTGTTAATCATTTCGACTTACCTCAGGCGTGGTTTGAACTATGAAATGTTTGTGCTGTCCCCAGCATACTGACAGAACCAGCTGTCTCGCATGGTTCCTCGTCGTTTCTCGTACTAGATAATCTCCATCGGCTCTTAGCAATCTGACAACTTCTTCCCGCGGTAACACTCCATGGAACCACTCCTGGTCGACAAGAGATCGCTCTGTTTCACTCACACTCACCTGGAAGTTCAAAAAGACTTTTGGAAAAAACACGTTAAGACATACCAGAGGTGGGTGAGAAAACAGTCTGCGTAGGTGCAATATCCTGGTTGGGATATCAAAATAGATCGTGATATAAAGTGCTGGAAAGAACATAACATGTGTGTATATTTTAATCCGGTTTCTGAAAATTCGGCGGATGTTATTATGACACGCAAAAACACATCAACAGACATCTAAATTCAGTAAACAGTAAAAACCATGCTACACCAAACACGTCAAAAGTAGGAAGTTCATTTTTAATAACTACTAAAACACACAAAACACTACTAAAACGTTCTACGACATACGGCTGCGGCCTCAGCATCGGCTTCCAGCTCCCTCTGTAGCTCGAGCTGGAGTTGTTTGATCCGTTTCTTCCGACGCGGCACAACCACTGGCGGTGGTAGCTCTGAGTGTGTAATGTACAACGAAAACGGCTCCATTCTTTACACAACACCTCATTACATCCGACAACTCATAACGATTACAATATTATCATTTCACTTCACGGTGGAAACTCAAAAAAACAGGATGAACTTGAGGCACGCGCGGGAGGTGCGTGCGCCGCGTGCAACTACGTAAACAGCTAAACATTTCTGGAACGTCTCAAGCGGCATCACCTTGATTTTGAAACTGAGTTTAAGAGAGAGTCGGTGCTATTTTCAATTTATTTGAAAACGTGTTCCGTAGCGAAGTTCGTCCGAGGCGTGCCAAAATTAGCGCAACACGCACCTATTGGCGTTCAATTCTAGTCATGTTGCAGCTTAATTTATTACAAATCCGTCTTTTTATTGCTCAATTAGAAAATTTAATTGCAACAGTAATTCTGATCGCTGGTGTCTGAATTGTTGTAACTGTAGTAATAAATAAATCAAAATAAATAATCAATGTTCCTATTTTTCCGATCACTTACAACTAATTTTCATTGTTATTTATAGTGATTTGACATTAATTTTGAGATCGTTAACTTCGCTTCCGCTGTCTAGGTAATCATGTCAAGGATAATAGTCAATAAACTGTTGTGTGCCGCGCTGTGCCAAAAAAAGCTCATGCATCCATGCCATGCGTTCACGGCACTCACCACACGATTAGAATCTACAACACTACGTCTCTTCCTGGACGCTTTGTGTTTAACACGACAATAAACATCAACATGTTTCCTCAAGCGACGTTTGACTCTGATCCGCGTTTTGCGAAGAGTCGAGATGACCTTTACCGCATCCGTGGGACCCTCGCTACTGCTACGGAAGGTTTTTGGGGGCAGCGCGGGGCTGGACGGGACCGACTTGCGGCGGAAGGGGCGCGAGAACAGCCGCGTGAAGAACGGCCGCGGGGGCATTATCGAGTGAAGGTGCAGCCGCAACACGTCCACAGACGCTTTCGAGCCGAGCGACGAGCGATCCTGATGGTATTCCAATATTTTTTGTAACCTCCCTATATTATTTTTTGATACTTTGTCTTTCGAAACCCATCTATTCACTCACTAATTATTAAAATTCGTGTACATTATCTAGGAAGACTGTTTGAAATTCGTCTAAATTATTTTATGGACCAAGGCCATAGTCAATCGCAAATCTTTTGTGTTGTGTCTTTTTGGGATTTAACAATATCAAATTAGGTGGTGTAAGCAATGCAACCCTACCTGGTGATCAGGCGAGCTGCCGTCCAGGCTGTCGACACCGACGGCCTCCGCCGAGAGGTCGGGGCACCCGCTCGGCGCCTCCTCGCACCCCAACTCCGCCAAGGCCGAGCGGATCATCTCCGCCTGCTTCGCGCACTTCCGCTCCGCTATTCGCAACTCCAGCAGCTTCACCGGCTCCGAGGTCGTCACGGGAATTGGAGGCGGTGAATGTCTATGGACAACCATTTTCTTTACAATCCCCAGACTTAGCATAAAGTTCTAATAATAAATCTTGTTTTAATTACGTTATGTTCCATAACTAGGTATTAATTCTTATCTTCAAGGTATGATTGTTAAATCACTTTGCAAATAGAGAAAACTTTGTGCGATGTAAACGATTGTTACTTTACGACTAGTTTTAACTGCACACAATTTCTTGAAGTTATTACAGCAATATGATTGTGACCCGAGATTACAAAAGTGCAGTTAATAACAGACGTAATCTTGACGCATACCTGGTATAATTTCAAATTCATACTCATTTTCTTGTTCTACCGTATCTTCGATCTCGGTGATGCTTTAAGATTTTTCTAGAGAAGTAGGTAGGTATCTTTCTATTTTAAGAATGCGAATTTATTACCAGCCAGTTCCAATCACCCCGTTGGTGAATCCTCACGTTATTGAACTTGCACACACCTTTGCCGATGATCTCCGGCAACAGTTTAGTCAGCATCCAGTCTCCAGTTAACTTTTATAAGTTTTAGTCATTTCGTTGGTGAGTATAGTATAATTGCTATTGCTGATACCTGCAGTCCTTGAAGTTCGGCCTGCTTCTTGCTGTTATCTCCTTTCTTGTCTTCAACTCTGTGGGCTTTTACTTGAGCCATTCCACCGTCAAAAACAACTAACTACTTACCGTTCAGTTCTAATTACTCCATTGCATAGGTGAATCCAGTATTATTGTTTTTGAACACCTCGTTTCTGTTGTTCTCTGCTCCGTCTGCTTCTCTCTATTATTTCAACGTGTGGTCTCGCACACTGTCAGTTTCTCCTTAAACCACGCCGCCAAATCTTTACCTGTCAGTTCCATTTGGAGAGCCCAATTTTATTTCTCTCGCACACCCCGCCGTTGCATTTTGGTCTGCTTTTCCCTATTGTCTCACAGAGTGGTCTTTAGCTATGTCAGTTTCTCCTTAAGCCACCCCACTGTCAAAAATATCTCCTTACCTATCAGTTCCATTCACCCCATTGGTGAGTCCTGTATTATTATTCTTGCACACCCCGTTGCCAATTATTTCCGGACCTTGCAGCGCGGTCTGCTTCTCCCTATTGTCTTGTAGAGTGGTCTCCAGCTCCGTCAGCTTTTCTTTGAGCCACTCCACCGTGAGGTTGTCTACCGTCAACTGGTTCGGTTGTAGCTTCCCGCTCGTGTCGTCCACCAGGCTCTCGTCGAAAATGAACGATACGGGCGTTGAGGGGGGAGATCTAGCAAAAAAAATAACAGGTTAAAAGATAAAACTATCATGCTTAGAGGCTACTATGCACCAGTGATAAACGAATGAATGATTGGCATCATAAAACATCGTGCACAAAAATACCCAGTCCTAATTATTTAAGCCCGTATTATTTAATAGTCGATATGCTATATTTGCGGCAAACAAGCTGTTGAGGACCTTACCGTTATTTATTTAATCAAATTACGAGGTAGATAATTTATGTGAGAAATCGACACCTTAACTACAATTTCGCATGTAGATTTGTTATGGATAATTGAAATAATAGTTGAACATAAATATAACTAACTTGTACTTTTCTATAAATTCTTTGTATTCCTCTTGCGGTTTCAAATTCTGTACCGCAGACTCCATTTTGGTTTGTATTTCCTTAAATTTATCATTGCCGAGGTCACATCGTTGCACTACCTCCAATAGGATTCCTTTCCTGTTGGGGGAAATATTGTTTACATTAGTAATATAACTACGATTTTGAACATTAATAACAAGTGTTAAGTAAGTGCCACACAAGTGTTTAAAGTGAGTCATACACATAGCTGATCAATTCTGAGAATCTGCAGTTGCACTCGAAATTTAATGTCGACGACCTAGTGGACCTGTCTTTAGACGAGATGTTGACACGCTCACGTTCGAAATTGAGTGGTTTCGTAATAATGACTCATGAACTCTATGACGTTAAATACATGCTAGGTTTGTTTTCACAAATCGATAGGTTTTTAACTAGTTTCGCAATGAAGTTAAGGTTACGTTTAGTCAGCATTGACGCATTTATTTGACCCTAATACGCAAAGAATTTTTTTTTTTTATAACATCAGATGCTATATGTTGTTTCAATTTGATTTGACGATCTATGATGTAAAACATGTACCAGGATAGCTGGACTTACCAAAAGGTATGCGCAGCCTCTCCCTGTCTTCTCTGTTGGTCCCAGAGCGCAGGTAGAGCGGCAGTCCTCAGTGCTCTTTCGCACTCTGTTGCTTCCGCTAGTAGAAGGACATACTCATTATGAGCTCGGTGCAGTCTTCTGCATGCCTTCCCATACTTGTCCCTGGTCTCATCTAACTTGCGACCACCTCTACTTGTCGGGCCTGGAAGATGAAAAGGTAGGCCTTATTATATGCTTCAGAATTGAACCACAATTTTTACTGTATTATTCCAGTCCGGTAAAAGAACGAATATGGCACATCAGATGACACGTTTAATACGGTCGTTGTCTCGGATCATTATCTTGTCTTTGACAATCTACTGTACTTATAGGTCAATACTTCCGAATAGATTATCTTTAGTGATAGACTGCGGCACAAAAAGTTAATCGAAATAATCGAACCACTTGATTAGTTTATTAGAAAAACTATGTTTATTCTCCTTGTTTAACTATACTGCAAATAGGCTTGCGATAAGATTAGAAGTTGTTAATAAAAATGCCAACTTACACTTACATTTAAGGTAGTTCTCTTCAAACTTAGCCCTCATTTGTTTGTACGACTCGAGGCACTTCTGATACTCGCTCTGCTTTCGAGACACCTCCTCTGATAACTGTAGACAAAGGAAACAAAAATATGAGTATTTCTACTATTACTGCGTTCGAGAGAAGTTACTTAGGTAGGCGATATAACCAATTATATTGGTAAAAAAACAAATTAGTAGCTGAACCCTCTATTGACAGCGTCAGGAGCCAAAAAAATGTCCTAGTCGCAGTGAAAAAAATCTTGTATTTACGTTATATTTATTTATAACATGAATAGGCCTTTTCCTCAATCATAGTCCTCAACGCTCTCATTTCTACTGAATCGATTTTAATTGCAAACTTATTCTGTCTTGTGTGTCATGTAGCACAACTTTGATGTTATAGAAGGAAGATGTAAAAGTTATTTTATATTGTTTTTCCCTTTTTAGGGTTTCGTACCTCAAATTAAAAAAACGGATCCCTTATAGGATCACTTTGTTGTCCGTCTGTCTGTCAAGACCCTTTTTCTCACGAACGAGAAGAGATATCAGGTCGAAATTGATAAAGAATATTAAAGTCCATGAACCACACAAGATCTAAAAATTTAATTTTTTACAACGACGCAACCAAAAGATATGGCTTTTTATGTCCTCATCTCCATACATTTATGCAAAAAAGCAAAACCTACAGGGTACCTACTTCCCGTTGACCTAATATTATGAAATTTGACAAGAAGTTAGGTCTCACAGTACAAATAAAGGGAAAAGTCAAATAATTAAATATTTCAATTTTTCTCACAACTAATAGTAACCAATTAAAGTGAGCTCCCGCTTCAAGAACTTTTCTATAAAAGAGGGGTCAAGTTGGATGGTCGCGGAGTTTTTAAAATCAAAGAGCAAAAGCTTTTAGTATATCATATGGTAGATAGGTACGGAACCCTTAGGGCGCGAGTCTGACTCGCACTTGGCCGGTTTTTTTTTTTCTGTGTATGGACTTGACGAAGTACCTGGAGAATCTCCGGTGCGCTGACGTTTGTTCCCGGTGGTTCCAAGGACGGTGGTTTTACCTTGCAAGACTGGAGGGTTTCGGGGACCTTGAGGAGGAGATCGGCGTGTCTTAGTCATCTTGTAGGTACTCGCAAAACGCGTGTTTCTGGTGAAAGTTGCTGGTAATGGTTGTTGTAAAAACGGAGTTACGTTATTATAACAATACGGTGTATGGATATAGTCCAGAGACGGTGCAACAGCTTATAAATTATCTTGCTGCGCTACGACACTCGTAGCAGTGTAGCT
Source organism: Athrips mouffetella (assembly GCA_947532105.1). Classification (NCBI taxonomy): domain Eukaryota; kingdom Metazoa; phylum Arthropoda; class Insecta; order Lepidoptera; family Gelechiidae; genus Athrips; species Athrips mouffetella. Next base: position 21,338,820 of record OX383964.1, on the reverse strand, counting down.
CGATCTTTTGACGAGTAAAAGGACTACGATGTGCAGGGCTCCCTCTATATATTTGTACCAGAAACTCGTTGTGTTTGATTGATTGCGACTGAAGAGTTGGTGCCTTTGTATTTAAATATTTATTTAGGTAGGTAGCTAAACTAGCAAGAGACACTGTTTCCAGGTTTAGACATACTGAAACACTGTGAAAACAATAATCCAGTTCGTGAGGGCACTTGTGTCATTAATTGTGTGTTTATTAAACAAAAATGCTAAAGCTGGTTAAAGTGGGTAGCAACAAATAGCTGTCCGTTAGATGAATAATTGTATAACCAAAGACATTGAGAAATCGAGAAGAACCACTAATTTATTTATGTTGTTTTATAGGTTCGTTCGTATAAAGTCCTTTTTTGTTGTTTCTGACCAGAATCTTCACTTATGACTCAGACATTAGGTACTCCAGTTCACATCACGAAACACAAAAACCAGACCACAATATTTGTAGAATAGCACAAACGTTTTTGTAGCTTAGTACTATAATAGGTATAACACAGGTTTTTGAAAGAAAGAAAAAAAGAAAGAAAGAAATATTGTTGCATTAAAGTTCTTAAAACTAAGGATACAATAATAATTGAGGTATCACATGCAACAAAAAGGTCCCGCTCAGCAATAAGCTACGGTTGGACCGTAGCGCTGATCTTCCGCGCAACCCAATAATTTGGACTTTTTCCTTTAAATTGTGTACACAAACGATATTTAAAGGGCCGATCACACCTGACTGAATTCACACACTAAGTCAGTTAGTCTCCTACGTAGGAAAGGAAGGTAGAAAGATGAAACTTAGTAAGTCACTAACTGAGTAGTAAGCAACGCAGAAAGGAACTTTAGTGAAGGGCCAATACGAATAGAACACCTCATCGTACGGAAAATATTAATAAGGGCAAATTTATGTTGTATAGAAAAACACTAGAATAACTACAAAAAAAACCACAGAATTACCGGTATACTAAAAAACAAACAAGGAATTAAAATTAGGTTGCACCAGTCAAGTAAACACAAAGAATTTGAGTGCTTTATTCATTCTTTTAGTTAGAATAAATTTTTCATTCAAAATCGTAAGAAAAGCGAATAATGATTCCAATGAAAAATAACAATTGAATGATAAAAGATTATTTGGATAGTACTAAGTAGTACATTCGAATATTTCGATTGTTGCTTCTTGAAATAATTGTACATCACTATTAAGGAACATCAACATAGTAGGGATCATAGTCAGTTCACTAGTTGTGCTATACGTTAGTATACCTATATTTTCTGTGCTGGTACACTTTATAGCGCGACTGATATGTTCAGATACTTTGTATAAAGGCTTCTATGAGTATTTTTAATGACCTTAAAATAAATTGAAAAGCAAGCTAAAAATTCGTTTATACTTTTATATTTAGTAGTAGAAGTAGTTTTAGAATACGATTGTCTTACTTTATTGCAATTGAAATAATTATAATATTATTATTATTGTAAAGGGGGCCCAAATGGGTAGGTCAAAGTTTTTAATTGTCAGTACTAAGTCAAGTTAGGTATCATATGAAAGTGCTTCACTTGTACATTCCAAAATAGTTCTTTATATTTTTAACGACTCTTAGTTTTCAAGTTATGATGAAAAAAGTTTAAAAAAATTACCCCTTCCTTATCCCCGAAGTTTTCCGAAGAAAAAATCTGAATTAATTAAAGTCCATAGAGGTTTATGTGAATAATTCAGAAATAAAACAATCTCTCTAAGTAGCACAGTTTTTTGGAAATTAGCAACAAATCTTTACAAACAAATTTAGTTTTGCGGTCCTTACAATGCACCTTATTGCTTCTAAAAATACTATAGGTAGGTATGTCGGAACCCTCGATGCGCGAGTCCGACTCGCACTTTAAAATTTTTTTTTGTTGTGTATAGATGTATGTATGGTGAAAATCGTTAATTTTTCATGGTATGAGTCCATTGATGAAGTTTTCAGGAGATTCTTTGACACCTTGTACTTGTCCGTAATTTTGTTAGACTTCCTTAAAAGAGATACTTTGTAATCCTGACAAAATTTTCAATTCATGTCTAAATCAGTTGTCCCTTTCATAAAAAAATGTATAGGATCAAAACTGTTTAGTTTTCGGGTCGAGTCGGAAGCAACAGTAGTGTGCGTATGATCGAACACACACATGCGCGCAGTCCACGCGGAGTCGTAGTGCGTCATTTCACCCGAGACGCGTTCTCACCCGCTCGGAGGAAACGACACCTTTTAAAAAACTGTGTTTTGAATGGAACTTTTTTCTCTCAAGGTTTTTTTTAATGAACTCTACTAATATAGCTCAGCGCAACGATTGTATAACGGAGGGTTTCTCGAGGGGAAGCGAGGGGCGACAGGGAACAGCTCTTCAAGTTTGTATACTCAACAGCACGTCAGTAGAAACACTTTAGACTTACTCGTAATGACATGGTGGTAGAAACTATCATGCGCACATCACTTATCATCCGAAAATCACTCATCATCCGCTCATCATCATTCATCCACTCATCCACGCATCACTCATCATCCACTTATCATCATTCATTCACTGATCAACTATCATCCGCGCATCACTCATCATCATTGATCCACTCATCAACTATCATCCGCGCATCACTTATCATACGCTCATCATCATTCATCCACTGATTAACTATCATCCGCGCATCACTTATCATCCGAAAATCACTCATCATCCGCTCATCATCATAATTCATCCACTCAACCACACATCACTCATCATCCACTGATCAACTATCATACGCGCATCACTTATCATCCGAAAATCACTCATCATCCGCTCATCATCATCATTCATCCACTCATTAACTATCATCCGCGCATCACTCATCATCATTGATCCACTCATCAACTATCATCCGCGCATCACTCATCATCCGCTCATCATCATTCATCCACTGATCAACTATCATCCGCGCATCACTTATCATCCGAAAATCACTCATCATCCGCTCATCATCATCAGTCATCCACTCATCCACGCATCACTCATCATCCGCTCATCATCGTTCATCCACTCATTAACTATCATCCGCGCATCACTCATCATCCACTTATCATCATTCATCCACTGATCAACTATCATCCGCGCATCACTCATCATCATTGATCCACTCATCAACTATAATCCGCGCATCACTCATCATCCTTTCATCATCATCATTCATCCAGTCATCAACCTATCATCCTGCCTAAGTTTGGCGCCGTTTGCTTTAAAAAAAAAATCCATTTAAATCCGTGCCATCGCTGTACATTTCGTTGATTTTGTGATCGAAAGATCGAAGGACACATACTAACGACCAAAAGGCAGTCTTATTTCGGAAAGCCATGCCATGGAAATCCGTCTAAAGAGGAAAATCTAACAGACCTGACGAAATAATGTAGCCAGTTTCCTGCCTACGTTTGGCGCCGTTTGCTTCTTTAAAAAAAGTAATCCATTTAAGTCCGTGCCATTGTTGTACATTTCGTTGTTTTTGTGATCGAAATATCAAAGGACACATACTAACGATCAAAAGGCAGTCTTATTTCGGAAAGCCATGCCATGGAAATCCGTCTCAAGAGGAAAATCTAACAGACCTGACGAAATAATGTAGCCTGTTTCCTGCCTAAGTTTGGCGCCGTTTGCTTCTTTTAAAAAAGTAATCCTTTTAAATCCGTGCCATCGTTGTACATTTCGTTATTTTTGTGATCGAAAGATCAAAGGACACATACTAACGATCAAAAGGCAGTCTTATTTCGGAAAGCCATGCCATGGAAATCCGTCTCAAGAGGAAAATCTAACAGACCTGACAAAATAATGTAGCCTGTTTCCTGCCTAAGTTTGGCGCCGTTTGCTTCTTTTAAAAAAGTAATCCATTTAAATCCGTGCCATCGTTGTACATTTCGTTGTTTTTGTGATCGAAAGATCAAAGGATACATACTAACGATCAAAAGGCAGTCTTATTTCGGAAAGCCATGCCATGGAAATCCGTCTCAAGAGGAAAATCTAACAGACCTGACGAAATAATGTAGCCTGTTTCCTGCCTAAGTTTGTCGCCATTTGCTTCTTTTAAAAAAGTGATCCATTTAAATCCGTGCCATCGTTGTACATTTCGTTGTTTTTGTGATCGAAAGATCAAAGGACACATACTAACGATCAAAAGGTAGTCTTATTTCGAAAATCCATGCCATGGAAATCCGTCTCAAGAGGAAAATCTAACAGATCTGAAGAAATAATGTAGCAAGCAGCACGTTCAAGTTTCCGATCATCGACCCTAAACAGCTCTACCTATTCCGACCACTGCCGATTACCCATCATCTACCGGTCACCCATCATCTACCATTGACTCGTCTTCCGCCGGTCACCCATCAATATCATCCACCGGTCACCCATCTTCGTCCGGACATCAATCACGTACCGAAAATCTATTACTCTGATAACCCTTCTGACTCATCATCTACCTATCTTCCTCCGCCTACCCTTCATCACCAGTCACCCATCACAAAACAAAACTACCTAGGTATGGTATATAAGTAGGTACTTACCTGGTTAAAGAAATAGAAATTTTTTTAATTTTTGACGGGATACATAATATTTATCTTTGCGCTTCCCCATTTCTCTAAAACAAACACTTTATAAATACAAGGAAAGAAATATCTTACTTTAGAAAATAGTAAAAAACAAAGTTACCTTGTTACACTATGAAAACAGAGAATGTGTATACGTTGAAACGCGATCCATAATTTTGGCGCGTCGCGGTGCAAACTGACGTGGTCTCACTTCGAGCTCTTGTGGGTATCGGCCGCGTGTCAGAGCTATTTATTAGACTTCGCGCGGTCATACTAAAAATGTATGGCGTAATCGTAATGGTTTTAAAAAAAATCATATTAAATATGTAAGCAATATTAAACCGTGATTGCCGTTTTGGTAGTTTTTACGTGGTGCAGTCTTAAGTAAAATATTTTCGGCCAACGATATTTTTACAGTAACAAAATGCTGAAGTCAATTCTTTTTATCTAGAAGTTTATTGATCTTATTTGGATTTTTTATTTCTGTATGTAAGTTTATTTATTGTTTGCCATAGTTTCTCATTATCTTTTGGATATGGTTTTAAAAGACCTCGACTAACAATGAATACTTTCGGGCGAAATGCCCAACCGGGCGAACTCGCCTCGGAGGAAATGACCACCAAAAAATGACATCGGAACATAGATGGGCAAATGCGAATGATTGACTCGAATCGAACAACTTGTCGAACAAAAAATAATGGCCTAACTGATGGTATACTTTTTTACTTAAAACAAGCGCTCCTACTAGAAAAACAATTAAAGACCGCTATATTCAAAACTAACAGTGTTGTACTAGTCAAGTATTCTACACGGACACATCTGACTCCGTCGCGCTTTAACTGGCGATTGATTGAGTACCTAACCGAACCGTAAATTTTGAAAATTATTGAATCAGTGTTGCTGCGATAACGAGATCGATGGTTGAATTTTAAAAATACAGTAACTCTACCGAATATTCCTATAGAAAATATCGAGAATATCGAATTCTTAAAAGTACCGGTAATAATCGATACTAAATAACCGACCAAGTTCGTACTTCGTGTCAAGCCACGCGCAGTGTAGAGTTAAGGAGTGATCACACCTAGCTGAATTCAAAGACTAATTCGGCATAAATTGCTCGTTGAAGTAAGGATATTTCAATTGACATAACCAAGCCTCCCAGCAATGTATGCCGAATTAGTCTTTGAATTCAGCTAGGTGTGATCACTCCTTTACCTAGTTCTTTTTACGATTTTTTTTGTCGCAAAGCAGGTTTATTAACTCTACTGAACAGTCGTATAGAAAATATCTGAACCTTTCAAGTATCGATGGTAATCTATAGTGAATTTTTTAATTTTTTTTTTAGTAAGTACTTGTTATTACACCATGAATAATAATTATTTTTTATCGACAAGTTGTTCATCATCATTCGCAAAATTTACCCATCACTAAACTTCCTAAGTTCTTTACTTGAAGGGAGTAAGGAGGTTTAGTGATGTCCGAGTGCGAATGATTAATTTTAATTTAATTCCGTGTTCGCATCGAAATTAAATTGACCAATACATGGTCTAAGGGACTGGTTTCCGAAAACTGAAAGGGCGTGGTCAGTCAACGTAACTGAATAATTTTCAGTAAATAAAACTTTCAGAAAATATTAAAATAATCCTCTTTTCCACAAAAAAGCCACGATCACACCTAGCTGAATTCAAAGACTAATTCGGGATACATTGCTCGTTGAAGTAAGGATATTGGAATAACACAACCAAGCCTCCCAGCAATGTATGCCGAATTAGTCTTTGTATCCAGCTAGATGTGATCGTGGCTAAACTGTCCATTTGCAATTTTATATGAAGAGTATTGAAGAGGCTGATAGTTTTATTTACTGAAAGTTGTTCAGTTACGGTGAATGACTATGTGCACCTGCAAGACTAGAAAAAGAGAAAAAATGTATCCACTTCATTTACCACAGCCATTGTTTTTGTTTGATCATAAATACTCTCATTCATAAGATTTGGCACGGCAATGTTCAGGTCTCATTTGTCCATTTAAGGTAAAAAAAAAAAAACATCACGGAAATATATTGTCAGCCTATTAAAGCCACGATCACATCTAGCTGGATTCAAAGACTAATTCGGCATACATTGCTGGGAGGCTTGGTTATGTTATTGCATTATCCTTACTTCAACGAGCAATGTATGCCGAATTAGTCTTTGAATCCAGCTAGCTGTGATCACTCCTTGACTCAACCGAACAGTCGTATACAATTTTTTTATAGTGAATTTTTTAGTTTATTATTAGTACTTATTATTAAACCAAGATAATGCTTTATTTTTATTTTGCATGGACAAGTTGTTCGATTCGAATTAATCATTCGCAAAATTTTCACATCACTAAACCTTCTAACTCCTTTACTTGAAGGGACTTAGCATGTTTAGTGATGTCCAAGTGCGAATGATTAATTCAACATATCGAACAAAAATATTCTTATATTAAAAAAACGGTCAAGTGCGAGGCAGACTCTCGCTTCGAGGGATTCGATATTCCTGTAGTATTTTTAAAAGCAATAAAAGCCCATCTTTAAGACCGCAAATAAGTTTGTCTGTAATTTTTTCTTCTTTCAATTATCGGTTGTATTTGTCTTGAGGTTGTATCAGCCATTTTTTAACAATCGATAGCATTTTATTGTACAATAATTATTTTCGATAAGGCTATTCAACAGAGTTACTGTATTTCAAGATCAACTACCGACAGCGAAACTATCGCTATCGGAACATCACTATTCAGCAACTGTATTAGTAGGCACTTTTTCTACTTAGCTTCCTAGCTAGAACTCTGAATTCACAAACGTCTTTTTCAACGTAGCCTCCTAGGTAGATTTCTTATTCAGTCGTCAAATTCAAGCAGGTGTAATCGCGGCTTAAGCGGGTAGAACCGAATTTCCAAAAATACTATAGGTATATCGGAACCCTCGGCGCGTGAGTCCGATTCGCATTTGACCGGTTTTTATGGAGTTACGTTAAAATTAAATTGATTACATAAAGCATAATGTTGTCCGGTTAGCTGGTTAGTTTGCTTCTTACTTTATTAACTTGACTAAAACTTATACTACCTACCTAATTAATAGTTTACGCATAATACATTATTTATTTGTTTACATCACTTCTATACGTGGAACTTTTGATAAAGTAGCTTCCTAACCAAATACTTATAACAATAACAACCAATAGAATTTTAAGAGGCATCTTGACCGCGATTTTAAGATCGCTTCATGATATAGGTACACGTCTAAATCAATTTGCCACCTGTAGGTATTAAATTTATTCTTACATCCCAGGAAAAGAGTCTCACGGCAAAACAGCATTTTTTTTAACATCGTTACAATATATCATTTTTACAAAATAAAATTGAAAAAGCATTTCATAAACCATAAATATAACATAATTGGGTTTGTCTCAATACTTACGTAATGCCAACTCACATCGAGCTTAACATTTACATTAAATATATTTAAATAAATTAATAACGAGTAATCTAATAACGAGTTGATTATAACCTAAATTGCCTATGGCGCGCAGGTAAAGAATAGCCGCCCTACCTCTAACTGCGACTGTCGAGAACGGCGACAAAGGGGTCTTACCTTCTGCGTATCAACCACCATTCTGTGTTGCCTATACCTATGGTATAATATCACGGTTTTGTAATGTTTGTAATCATGATAATGATGAATAAATCAAGGTTTTTGTTATTTAATGGATGATGACATAATTAACGGGCTAATGGTATACATATTTCTTTTGTTGCGTCACGGTCACAATAAATATTGATATTATGGGCAGAGCTGTTTATAATTAGTTGGTTTTTTTAGTCAAAACCATCAAGGAATCAAAATATTAGGTTTAAAAGTTATCTTACATTCACTACATTTATTCTCAAATTAAAGTCATTCTTCCAAAAGGTGTATGTACTTATATGTTATTGTAAGAGCCGACCGTTACACCACATTCATTAAGTCTTTCTTCTTCTTCCTCGAAATAAAGTATTTCTACCAAAAGGCCCCAAAAAGTCCCAAAAGGTTTATGTATTGTAAGAGCCACCGGTGGTAAATCCTAAGATTGGTTTCGTATCTTTATGTTAAGATTTATCTCACTTTTTTTCTTTTTCACTACCTACAGCACTACAGCAACATGGGAATCGCGTGAAAACCGGCCAAGTGCGAGTCGGACTGATCGATAAATTTTATGATTATTTGCTGTGTCACCAATAGTTTACACCCAGTTGAAGTTTCTTATGTAGTATAACCCTTTTACGAATATACAAGCGATATTCTTATTGTCACCAATTTAAGCACATTTAAGTTCTTAGAAGGCCCCATTAACCCCCAGAAAACGACGAACTTAATATATTTGAACGCTAAATGCTAATTACCACCAACAAAAAAATTACACGCGCAAGTTTGGTCGGCTGCTGACGATCGAGCATCGACATTCTCCGGAAACGTTGCGCATAGCATTCCCATGTTACACTGAACAGAGGTCGACAATCACGGTTGTAATAGGTACAAGCTTTTTGTCAACAAGAATTTGGGGTTTCCCAGGCATTACATAGGTACAAGTTAAGTCAAGTTAGGTTACCTAACTTGACAAGAATAACCAACTGAATCCAAACTTTTCAAGAAGAGAAAAAAACAAGTCTGGAAACACATTTAAGTTTGTTTTGCACTCTTTTTTCGGATGAGTTGTATTAATAATCGACTAGGTCTAATCTCTGGTTTTATATTTTACAAACATGAATTAGATCACCGTTATAGACAATGCTTAATCTGTTATAAATATAATGGGTGTAAACATTTGTATTTATTATTACTAACTATAGCATCTTTCAGCAGCTGTGACAACTAGTGACAAGTTTGTAATGTAAGGATTTATAGCAAGACTAGCTGGTGCCCGCGACTTCGTCTGCGCAGGATAAATTGTAGCCTATGTGTTATTCTGATGTATAAGCTACATTATTGTAAAGTTTCCTTAAAATTCATTCAGTAGTTTTTACGTGAAAGAGTAATAAACATCCATCCATCCATACTTAAAAACTTTCGCGTTTATAATATTAGTAGGATTAAAGCAAAAACAATAAGAGTGAGTTGCACCACAGAGCAAGACGCGTATATTCGGTTATAGTTAAGTTAGATGGTGAAACCCACCCTAAGTAAACTAACTACTAGGGTTGATCAAAAAGTAGTGAGAATTAACAACATTTTCAATGTAAAGTTTTGATGTTTATGAGTATTGAAAATGTATTTCACTAAAAAGAAGGTAATAAGAACCTATCAAGAAACATAAAAATACTGAGGTAAAGTTCAAAACCATCCAGCAAACAACTTGAAAATTGAGTAACTTTGCGGCAGACGTCATTTAAAAATCTAAATTTTAACAAGTTAACCACTCTCCATTCACACCAGTTTGACTAACAGCCCTCTAGTCATAGTACCTTCTACCAGTTCCCAGAATCAAAATAACATCAGAGGAGAAACAGACACACAAGCAAAATCGAAGTTTTGGGACCCATACGGAGAGGTATTTGCAGGCCCAAAGAAAGCTTTGTTTTTCAAAGGGATCGAAGATTCGGAAAAATGTGAAATTCAGGATCTGAAGAGATATTGAAGCTGTAAAGAAAAATGTAGGTACTAACTTATCAATACTTATCTGAATGATTCTCACAAATTTTTGATCACCCCTCGTACACTGACAGAAGATTCACAGTATAGACTGGTGGGCCTAAAAGCATGAAATTTGGCTGTTCATTGAAACATGAAGTTGGTGAGAACAAAAAATTTATAATTTTTGAAAATAATTTTTCTCGACAGGATTTAAATGTGGGACTAAAGATTTAAGTTTCCATGGAAATTCGTGCTCACGGTTAGTGAATCGCTATAAATTTTTAACAAATTTCCTGGTTTGTAAATTGAAATTTAAGTTAGAATACAAAACCATTTTATTTATCGCTTAAGTACCTATATATAAATATTAACATAAACAAATAAATATGTTTTACTTAGATTAACAAAAACTGGGCTGCGGCGTTTCATCCATGAGTCATTAGAGCCTGAGTTAATGTGAGAAAAACCCGATTTTGGTTTACATATATGTTAAAAAGCAGTTATAATGTAGAGTCTCTATCTCTAATGATATAATGAAATGATATTACTGCCTCTTTAAACCTTATATAAGTATAATTCAGCTTATAATGGCCCTTCGTCGTAATTTATCAAATAAATTTAATTATCACTCAATTATTAAAAGGAACTAGTAGGTACACACGGCAGCACATCAGTAGAAACACTTTTGGATCTTATGGCGCGAAAAAGTTTATATCGACAAGCGGTTGACCGTACTATACCCATACATCTTTTAACATGGCCCAAGAAGTTATTATGAATCTAGGCGAGTATACTCGTAGCTTGGCACGCCGCGCCATGCAAGTACCTCTATATTTTTAAGAATTATATTAAATCCTCTAAAGCTGCAGAACTGCTTTTAGCCAAAATTCCTTTGAATATTGACAAACAAGAATAAGTGAATTATCAGAAAGTTGATAAGTATTATGAAAATTATTTAAGAAGTATAAAAATAAATGGTAGCACTGCACTTACTTTCTCGCGATATAAAATTATACGAAATTAAAGAAGTACCAACAGCAAACGTAAGTTTTTAAATCCTTAAAAAGAGTGTATACAAAGTGTAAACTACTATTTTAGTTTGTTACTTAAACCATGAAACTGAACAACTTTTCACAAGGAACATAAATATGTCAAAATACGAAACGAAAAAGATGTTTTAAATGAACTGCACCCTCGTACATGCGCGTAAGATTTTTGCAAAAAATGTTCAGATAAAATACCAGAATTAAAATGTTAGAACATTATAATAGATCAATGGAACCAATTATGGGTGTAAATCACATATGTTTACATTTTGATAGTACTGGAACACCCCTTACGGAAAACACACAAGACGGTATTACTGTGTGCGGATTTTACAAATTAAATTTAAAAATATGACCTTAACATCTAATTTAACTATTAGTAAAGGTATACCTAGTAGTCTACATACATGCAGTACCTATTAATAGAAAATAACAATAAACCACATTCACAGGAAAACTACATTATTTAAAAAATGACTTACAATATTTATAAAATGTCCAATTATTTAGCACTAGTCAATATTAAAATTAATTAAATGTCACAATTGTAATTAACGTCAATATTCTATGTCATTAATTTACGTACCTATTACTTTTTACTATCTATCTTAACAAATCGTCCACACTATACAATACTTTTTCTACAAGAAAACATTTTAATTTATTTTTAAAGGTTACCAAACTGTCGATGGTTTTTAATTCAGTGGGTAACTTATTGAAAATTCTGACAGACTGATACTGGTTGGACTATAATTCACAATATTAAATTTGGGGTGTACTACATTTACAAGGTTTAACTTTCGAGTCTTAAGCCTTAGTTCCATCTCCTGCTCCGTTTCAAACTTATGCCGGTGCTTTATCATATTTACTAACAAAACCATTACGTAAAGACTAGGTACATTGAGGATTTTATATTCCTTAAAAACCTCTCTGCATGATTCCCACGGTGGGATCCTGGCTATAGTACGAATGGCTCTTTTCTGTACTGTGAAAGCTTTCGTTATATTGTACTTATAACTATTTCCCTAAGGCTTGAACCTGTAGCGTAACTTAGATTCTATTAATGCGTAATATATGGCTTTAAGTTGGTTGATTCTAAGCAGATCTCTTAAAATCCTAAGGGCATAGCAAGCCGAGCTAATAGTGCTTTCTATGTTAATTAACTCACTTTTCCAGTTCAAAAGTGCATCAATATTTACCCCTAAAAATTTTACATTTTGAACTAACTCAATACTTTGATTGCTCAAGTCAGATTCAGATTTATTTCGTAATTAATAATTAAATTACATGTCAAAACATTTCTAAAATATAATAATCTTTAATTATTTTATATCTTCTTCTATCTTCTAAATATAAAAGGCAAACCTGACTGACTGATCTATAAACGCACACCCGAAACTACTGAACGGATTTCGCTGAAATTTGGCACACAGATAGTTTTAGTGACGTAGGCATCCGCTAAGAAAGGATTTTTGAAAATTCGCCCCCTAAAGGGGTGAAAAAGGGGTTAAAAGTTTGTATGGAAGTCCGTCATTTTTAGAGCTAGAAGCTTGAAACTTTGTTTTTAGGTTAACGATTCGAAATAAACATTTACATGTCCTAGGGTTTTTGAAAATTCAACCCCTAAGGCGGTGAAAAAAGGGTTGAAATTTTGTATGGGGAAACAAGATTAGTAAAACTATTTTGTGGTGGACGTGAAATACCATCATCCCCCTGGGGATGGAGTTGGGGTGCGATAGGTTTGAAATGTCTAAAAATCAATATGGGTGTCGTTTGTATAGTTTATCGGGTCGCTGATTACGAAAGCTACAACAACTTTGAAATCCAACGTGGTGGACGTGAAATGTCATCATCCCCTGGGGATGGGGTTGAGGTGCGATAGGGTTGGAATGTCTAAAAATCAATATGGGTGTCGTTTGTATGGTTTATCGGGTCGCTGATTACAAAAACTACAAAAAAAAATTAATCCTACGTGGTGGACGTGAAATACCATCATCCCCTAGGGATGGGGTTGAGGTGCGATGTCTAAAAATCAATATGGGTGTCGTTTGTATGGTTTATCGGGTCGCCGATTACGAAAACTACAACAATTTTGAAATCCAACGTGATGGACGTGAAATACCATCATCCCCTGGGGTTGGGGTTGGGGTGCTATAGGTTTGAAATGTCTAAAAATCAATATGGGTGTCATTTCTATGTTAATGATAGCGGTTAAATTGGCGTTAAGGGTAGGGATAGGAGCAGGGATAGGGTAGAGGTAGAGAGGTAGAGGTACAGGTAGAGGGAGGGGGAGAAGGAGGGGAAGGGGAGAGGGAGGGAGAGAGGGAGGGGGCAGGGGGAGAGGGAGGGAGAGAAGGAGGGGGTCAGGGGGAGAAGGAGGGGAAGGGGGAGGGTGAAGAGGAGGGGGAGAGGAAGGGGGGAGAGAGGGAGAGGGTTTTAGTTTTTCTCAATTACTTCTGCGAATTGGCTCTGTTTTGAAAGATTACATAAAGGTGTCTCTCATCTCTCTTTCTACATTTGTTAGGTTAAGTGACAACTTTAAGGCATAATACTGCTGCTAAGTTCATCTGTTCTGAGTAATTTATGAGTAACTTCAGCTGGATCTTGAATTGTACTCATTGATTTGCGCAGGGTTAGTCCCGTTTTTCCTTAGTTTAAAATTACCCCGAAATGACGGGAAAATATCTCATTGCTTCGGAAAACCGGTAACAACATAAATACGAAAACCACGCGAGCGAAGCCGCGGGCAACAGCTAGTCTAAAATAATTAAATTTAAATAACATTTATGGTACCTAACCTAAGATAGGTAGTCTAGCGATAAATACTCGTAACTAATTTGTTAATGTCTGTGATACCGATGCGCGTATGCCCTTATGGAAGTCGTTAACGTTGTAACAGGCAAGTTTTAACAGGATATTTTTAAGCTTGTTTATTTATTTTTAGGGTTCCGATACCAAAATGGTAAAAAAAAGGAACCCTTATGGTGCCGCTCTGTCTGTCTGTCTGTCCGTCTGTCTGTCACACCTCTATATCTCAGCAACCACTTACGCTATCGAGCTGAAATTTGGAATAGTTTTAGAATATAGTTGCCCAACTTAATTGCACATGAAAATTTTTTGAAAAAAGTATGATTATTAATGTAAAGGGGGCCAAAATAGGGGGGGCCAAATTTCAAATTGTCGCTACTAGGTCGAGTGGGGTATCATATGAAAGGGCTTTACTTGTACATTTTAAAATATATTTTTGTATTTTTTTAAGTTTCTTCGTTTTCAAGTTATGATGAAAAATGTCAAAAAAAATACCATTCCCCTCCCCTTATCTCCGAAGTTTGAGTAAGGGAAAATCTGAATTAATTACAGTTGACAGAGGTTTATGTAAACTTTACAGCAAAAATAAAACGATCTTTCTAAGCTGCACAGTTTTTCAGAAATCTGCAAAAAACCTTTACAAACAAATTTAGTTTTGCGGTCCTGAAAATGGACTTTATTGCTTCCAAAAATACTATAGGTATATCGGAACCCTCGGCGCGCGAGTCCGACTCGCACTTGACCGGTTTTTTATTTTTATTTTACTTTTATTGGAAAACCAACAGCGTTACATCTAAATTAAGCACAGAGTTTAAAAACATAAAGCCAATTATAGGTTTTCACAAATTAATATATGAAAGACTGTGTGCTTGGTGAGGCTGTCACGTGTGCAGGCAATGCATTATGCAATTGCGGGCCAACAACATCAAGTAGTTTGCGCGACTTGGCACGGCGGTGGGCCGCCGCGACCAGCAAGTATCTGTTGCGGAGGTTTCGCGAGTGCTGATCACCTCGCGTCGGAAATTTGTGAAGATTTTGTTTGACTAGTTTACATATCTGCAACACATAGGTACTGGGAAGCGTTAATATCTGTAGTTCCTGGAAAAGTTCTTCGGCAGGATGATCATAAGGCTTATTCACAACTATTCTAATAGCACGCTTTTGAAGTTTGAAAGCACGATCACGGTCGGCCGCCGTGCCCCAAAGTTCAATACCATATATCAAAATTGAGTGAAAAAAGCCATAATAGGCCTTTTTCATATTTTAGGTAGTTAGGGTATGGCGAAGTCTTGAGAGCGCATAGCAGGCAGATGCCAGTTTGTCGCAAGTGTTATCTATGTGGGCAGACCATGTCAATCCGGAGTCAATTGTAAACCCTAGATATTTAACCTCATTTACCTGTGGGACAGCTGTACCATTCAACATAATGTTTAGGCTAGATTTATTTATATTGGACTTACGCTCAGCTTTAAGCTCAAGTGTAAGTGCAATGTAGCTTTATTACTAGCAGTAGTTTTAAAAAGTATAGCATTTGTCTTGTTTATATTAATTTGAAGGTTATTAGCTGTAAACCACACATGAAAAGCTTGCAAGCTGTCATTTGCTATTTCTTCAAGTTCATTGATGTTAGTTTTTTTCAAAATGACGTTTGTGTCGTCCGCAAATATAACTAAATTAGCATCTGGAACTACATGTCGCATGTATGATAAAATGTCATTTATGTATATTATGAATAATATTGGGCCTAAAATTGATCCCTGCGGAACGCCTCTACTCATATCCCCGAGATTAGAAGTGCCTATTGCTAGTGATCCGTCATGACCTACTTGCTTAACTTCCACAAACTGCTTACGATTGCTCAAATAGGATTCGAATAATTTAAGAGTATCTCCTCTAACACCATAATATTCTAGTTTCATAAGTAAAAGCGAGTGATCGACCAAATCAAAAGCTGAGCTTAAATCTAGAAATAAGCCCAGTACTTTGTAATTTTTTTGGATCGAGATAGGGATTTCATCGTAACCAAAAGACGATTTATTCTCGCTCTTCTTTACAATTTTTGTTATCTCTCGTGATGTAACGTATTGAAAATCTAACACATCGTCTACTCTCACGGAGTAGAGAAGGGTCTACTCTTGTCGTGTAATCTTTTAAAAAACCAAGAACTAACTCATACTTTCAATCGGAAGCTACTTGCTTTTTGTTGAACTCGTTAGCAAAGATTTGAGCCAACTCTGAAGGATCATCAGTTACTCTGTTATCGATTCTAAGGGCCAAGCGTTCCTTCTTGTTTGTTGTCGTTTTAGAACCACAATAGTTAACTATTTTCCAGATTCCTCGTGACGCATACTTTTCTTTAGCGATTTCGCACTGTGCCGCAATAGATCTGGCATGAATAAGAACCTTCCTATATATTCTTAAATATTAAGTTTTATACTCAAACAAACTAGAATCATTGTGCGAACTATCCAAGTTACACAACACCCGCTTCATTAAACTTGATACTTTGATACCTTTTGTTAACCACTTTAACTTTCCCATTCGATTCAGTTCCCTCTTTTTTTTCTTAAATGTTCGTTTAAATGATTCTACAAAGCATTTCAAAAATCCATTTATACCCAAATTTTCCCATTTAACGCCTCTAATACATTGTCCAAATTTATTATTGTTAAACTCACTGAAGACTCTACGCTCTATGTAAACTACTTTTTCCCTCCACTTCTCTGACTTATAGCCAAATAGCCATTTCCAAACCCGCTGAAATAGCCGCGTGTCCATCAGCTAGCCCATTATGGTCAATCAAAGTATTGAGTAAAGAAACGTCCGAAACGTTAGTAAGTATATTATCTATGCATGTCTGAGAACAATTTTTTACAAAAGTAGCATCATTTATTAAATATCTAAAATTATAACATGTCAGTAAATTTATAAATTCAGTCTTAAATTTAGAATAATTCATTATATTTATATTAAAATCACCCAAAATAATAACTTTTTTGTCAAAATAAAACTGTAGCATTAAATCAAATTTATGCATAAATGTATCAAAATCACGACTATTTTGATAACAACAGAATATATGAACTTTCGAGTCCAGAATTTTCACAGACCAATGGATACTGCAACAAGATAGTTACATGGAGATTCCCGGTCATGCGAAATTTCATTTAAATCGTTTTCGACCACATTGCAATTCTTCATTTTCGATATATGACAGCTACCCTCAAAATGAGAGCCAGCAAGAACCCATCCAGAATCCTTCGATGGATTTGCATACAACTTTAAATATAAAATATGGTACCTATCAATCGCATTATTTCTTTAGCCACTATAGGCCAAAGCACGACGGACAGTCCGTCTGACCGACCGACAGACGGACGGACATTTTAGGAGACTTACTTTTTAGCTGTTGCCCGCGACTACGTCCGTATTCACATATTTCCCGTAGGAATGAAGTGCTTTCCCGCGGTAAAAAGTAGCCTATGTGTTATTCCAGGACCTAACCTATATGTGTGCCAAGTTTCATTAAAATCCATTCAGTAGTTTTTACGTGAAAGAGTAACAAACATCCATCCATCCATCCATACGTACAAACTTTCGCGTTTATATATTAGTAATATTAGTAGGAAGGAAGTAGGATAGTAGGATAGGATAAGATTAGTAGGATATATATAAGTGATGTGCAACATATTTTCGAGAAAATTTGATAAACTTTTTTCGCGATATGAGAGGAGAGTTATCATCATCATATCGTGTATGGGTTGTAAGATCGATGACCGACCTCATAAACCCTGGTGTCAGAGTTGGTGAGCCGCCGTAGCCCTGTGACATGGATCATCTGTTTGACAGTGTCCCCACCGGGAATCGGACCTCCGGATTAAGAGGCGAACGCTCTTTGATCTAGTAGTTTACTAGAGTCTAGACCAAAGAGGCTGCTGAGAGTAAATAAGTACCAGCTGCAAACTTAAGTTGGTAATTCCATACAAATAATATGGAAATACAAACTTACCTGTACTTACTAGAATTTTGAAAAAATAATCAAATGAAATATGCAGTCAGGTAGATACGAGTATGTACTAACTAATTGAGAATTCAAATTATAGAACATTAAAATAAGCTCAATGTAGTAATGGAACATCCATCATCATCATGGAACATCCCATAAATGAATTTCCACAGACTAATGGATACTGCCACAAGATACCTTGCATGGAGATTCTAGGTTATTTAAAGTTTTGAGCCAATTTTGTGCAAATTTCAATTTTACATTTTTGTGGTACGACAGCTACCCTCAAAATGAGTGCCCGCAAGAAACCACTCAGAATCCTTCGATGGACTTGCATAAAACTTTTGAATTTAAAATATGGTGTCAATCGGACCATTCGTTAGCCGTTAGGCCAAAGCGTGACGGACAGACCGACCGACCGACTTGCTTTACGTGATATGGAACACATTTTTAAGAAAATATTTTTTTTTAACGATTGCAATACCTTTCCCGCTCCGCTCGAAAGTAAAAAAGAAACGCATAAAATAACAGTGCAAAAATAGGAACACTGTGAAATTAGTTTCGTCCTAGACAGGTAATAACAAGCAAGACATCGCGAATAATGGCATGATGACTGGCACTAGCGCCCACTGCCACACCGTTACCAACACAATGGATGTACGGGATCTCCAACATGATGTTCATGCTAATGTCCATCTGACTGTAAAAGCCCGACCGAACAGTGGTAAATCCAAGCATATATGTATTACTACTCGTAATCAGGCCAATAATGTCAGATTAGGAGCTCTAAAAATTGGGTAATTACCAAGGAGGTTGAAGTAGCAGCACTTTCTGCTAAGGAGAGATATCCATTTCTTGCAGGGGACCTCCATACTAAAATGTATGGATTTTTATCAAATCCCAATAAAGTTAAATATAATATAAGGTGTAGGCTTGAGCTCCTTAAGCTGTTTATGAACTTAGAAAAAAGTTGTCCTCTACCAAACTCTCTTCCTACTGTTAGGAACACAGGTTAGGAACCTCATTGGTTAATATTTCACTCATCATCATCGCTTTGCATCTTGCATCGTATCATATTTTCTAATGCGCACAGCCATAGAGGAGATATTCTCTTCTCGGTTTAAGTATGTATGTACCTAAGCCTTAGAGCATTCAAATGTAACCCGAGAATAAGCTCGACCTCATCTCTGTGCTAGATTGATGTCAAGAACTAGCTAATTTTTAGGGTTCCGTAGTCAAAAAGAAACCCATAGGTATATATATATAGTTTCGCCGGTTTTTATTAACATAGAAATATCGGTCGTATTGAAATACGAAAAAAGAATTGTTAGGTAAAGCTAGATAACAATATCATTGTAGGTAATAATAAGATGAGGGTTCGAAAATACCAGGTTGGTAGTGCCTTCATGCTTCCTTTGGGCTCGTCTTAATGATCACACCTAACTGAATTAAAAGACTAATTCGGTATAGGTACATTGCCACAGTTAGAAACTTACTAAGTAATGAGTTTTTCGTGTTGCCAGACTAGGCTTGGAACCTTTTTATTTCCATTAATTAGTTACTTGTCTTGTACCTTTTATGTACCTTGTAACTTTAGCGAAACTTTTAAGCGTAGGGGAGCGGGGGGCACATAGTGAATCACTTTTTAGGGTTCCGATACCAAAATGGTAAAAAAAAGGAACCCTTATGGTGCCGCTCTGTCTGTCTGTCTGTCTGTCTGTCTGTCCGTCTGTCTGTCACACCTCTATATCTCAGCAACCACTTACGCTATCGAGCTGAAATTTGGAATAGTTTTAGAATATAGTTGCCCAACTTAATTGCACATGAAATTTTTTTGAAAAAAGTATGATTATTAATGTAAAGGGGGCCAAAATAGGGGGGGCCAAATTTCAAATTGTCGCTACTAGGTCGAGTGGGGTATCATATGAAAGGGCTTTACTTGTACATTTTAAAATATATTTTTGTATTTTTTTAAGTTTCTTAGTTTTCAAGTTATGATGAAAAATGTCAAAAAAAATACCATTCCCCCCCCCTTATCTCCGAAGTTTGAGTAAGGGAAAATCTGAATTAATTACAGTTGACAGAGGTTTATGTAAACTTTACAGCAAAAATAAAACGATCTTTCTAAGTTGCACAGTTTTTCAGAAATCTGCAAAAAACCTTTACAAACAAATTTAGTTTTGCGGTCCTGAAAATGGACTTTATTGCTTCCAAAAATACTATAGGTATATCGGAACACTCGGCGCGCGAGTCCGACTCACACTTGACCGGTTTTTTTATTTGTGCTCTCTACTGCATTTATCTTTAACGCTGGTTCTTATATTTTACTTACAAGGGGTAACTTGGTGTTAAAGGTATACAAAAAACATAAAAATTAAAAATAAACACACCAGTTTCTGAGAAATTGAATATCTTTCTTAAATTGGATAACGATCCACTGTGCCTCAGCTATGGGGCACTATGGACTTGGGCTTGGGGTACTGTGAAGCTCCATGGGGCACAGTGAATATCTACCTTAATTTTACAGTAAAATTGATATGGGGTACATTGAACTTAATTGATGTGTTATTGAAATAAAACACAATTTGCTTGGTAATCACATATTAAAGTTCTTTAGTGCTTAATTGGCACAAATCAGTCTCTTTTGTTGCATTTGAGTCATTATTATGTACTTACACTTGGTATCGTAATTAAAGTTTATTTTAAGAAAAACATAAAACAGCTTTTTCTGTTATCTTATTTTCCGTATGCACCAATGTAAGTTTTCCTTTTACGATTGTGTACCTACCATTTTTACCTGAATCAATTTAACAGAAAGGTTAAGTAAATAATACATTTATGGGGCACTATCGATTACAGTCCACAGTGCCCCACATGAATTTAGTTCTCTGTACCCCACAAGGTCAAATTAAAAACAATGACTGAAACTACTTTCAAAATTAATCGTGACGCAATAGAATAACCACGACTTACGTAGCTCATTAATTGTTTATTAGTAAAGAACAAAAATATATACAATTTGAATGGCTAAAAAGATTCACAAAGTAACATCGAGAAAAAAAATGGCGGCTTACGTTTCGCGGAGCGGCTGCAGCGGGACCTCTCGCAGTGAGAACGTGACGGTGACCGGTGGAAGGGAGGGGTATTGGATAGATCAAGCGATCGTTCGAAGTAAGTGTGTGTTTGTAATGAATAGCGCGCGAGATATTAATGAATAACCACTGTGCCCCCTGATTCACTCTGCCCCCTGCTCCCCTACCTTTTTTCATAATTGTAGTTTTCTTATTTAATTTGTTTACTTTGTTTTACTACTTTTAGACCTTGAGTTCTTAACCAAATAGAAATGTTTACCATGAAACTAGTAGTGAAAACCTATAATTAGTTGTATGTTATGTATTTAGATTATATACACTTTTTTTAAAACTGATGGTTTTCCGATAAACAAATAAAATTAAATTAAATAATAGTAAACTAACGTTTACAGATCCATCACTCCCAGGCGGGGTGCCGACAAATTTCAACCTTATGGTTTAAGCATAAAGTCGATACTTGCAGTGTACCGCTTAGGACACGTTTTTAAATCGCGGGTGATCGCGGACCGGTGGGACTTTTTCACTTTACGAGGTATTGAGCGAGATGCATGTAGGATGTAGGTATAATATTTTAAAAATGCTTACTTAGCTGTTTTGCCGCCATAAGCTTAAGATGACATAAAGAAAATTAAAAGTACACACGGCCGCACATCAGTAGAAACACTTTTAGACCTTATGGCGTGGTAATAGAGTTGAAAAAGTTTCTACCGACAAGCGGTTGACCGTACTTAAAAGTAAAATCGACTGCCTCACCCAGTCGACTTCTAGCGCCGCATTGCATACCTAGAGTGCGGAGTGTCACAGGCCTGACATTGCTGGGAGCCTTGGTTATGTTAATTGCAATATCCTTACTTCAACGAGCAATGTAAGCCGAATTAGTTTCTGAATTAGGGAAGGTGTGATCGTGGCTTTAAGCAGTAATATATTAAGTCAATGGTTTTAAGTAATATTCCTACCTACTAGAATTTTGCCAGGAGAGTTACAAAATTTTGTAGTTACATAATGTACCTATGTACCAGTACTGGTCTTATGAACTCTGAAATTAAAGACGCGTTTTATGGGAAAGGGTTGTAAAATGTTTCCATTAACAAAGCTCGGAATTTTTAAGATAGGTCGTTAAATTTAGTGACACGTGACGAATCATTACACTGTAAGTAAGAGCATTCGTAAATACCTTGAGCGCTTATGATGGGCTCTGGAACAACGATGAGAACCAACTTGACGTTTTTATATTTGCATTCTCAATTTTACATGCACGTATTTATGATTTCCAGGATTCAATTAAACAGAGCAGTAGTAAATGTCAAGTATAAGGCTTGGTAACAACATAAAAGGGTTAAAATAAAATGGACAAAGGGTCCAGAGCGCAGGCCCTGTGGTAGACCGCTAACGATGCATAGTTCATTGACTCACTCTCCCTCTCGACGACTGTATTTACCGGTATCGACCAACTATCGCAGACTTGATCAACCAACTGCTTGAAAAACAAAAAGCTTCTACTTCAACTACTAAGAGCTCAGTGAGCAACGCTTGTTGAGTTTATGATTGGCTTTAATGCTTTTCTTGTTGATAGGCACAAACATCGCTATAACGACACCAACAAGTTTACTTGTACTTTTCAATTAAAATTTTGTATGCAAGTGAATTTATGAGGTATAAAATATTAACGGAGGCCAGGCTAGCTTTTACAAGAGAAATCGAATCGGAACGAGAAATGAGTTTAATTTAAAGTTGGCATTTATAGCGGTACACCCACAAATTGTGTGCACGCAGTTTGATTACGTTAAGAGGAGAAAGCTTTCTGCAACTTAGGTACTGCATTATGCAAGTTCTAAACCGGTTAAAACTGGATATAATGCTTACAACATCCCAATAACAGATTAATAGATATGAACTTACAACAATAGAAAAGTAAAAATCTGATAAACCAACCTTCAGACAAGCGTTATGTAGTTCATCAAATGCTCACGTTTTTTTTTATCGTCAATGAGCTTACTCTTGACCTCGATCTGGTCTTGAAGACAGAGATGAGGTCGACGATGGAACGAGCTTGCCCAGAAGAAGCCTATTCACTCGCGACTTGAACAGATTCGGGTTATATGAACGTAACTATGAACATACATCATCGGTCCATCAACATGAGATAATCAAATAAATAACGATCATACCTAAATATAGAAGTAATCAATGTAATCAATACAACTTTTTTGGATCACAACGTAATAAAAACTTTGTTATACGATTCTCTGAAAGGGTTATATTTTTATAACATTGACATTAAATTAAAAGTAAATAATTAACTGATAATCATATAGTGTATAACGATTTAATTTTAAGTAGGTATGCTGGGAAGTGAAGTAATGATGTTATTTCTACACTAATGAACAGACAGGCACACAGTCGATCTATTGTCAACGATGACCCCGATGGAACAGAAGCGGCATTAGTGCTATCGGTCGCATTGCAGTCGATATCGTTAGTAACCAGTATATTTTATAAATACGATGCCACTAGAAGTATCAATTTAGAACTTTACAAATAGTGTATTACAGTCGAAGAATATTTTAGGAAATTTGTATCACATGGATTGCAAAGGGCAGATGGCACTTGCTCGACTCTGTCTGTATAATGATAACATTTTCAACTTTCTACCACCGCATCCATTTTGTCAACAACCCTACCTTACTTTAATATATTAACATTTTGTGTTGATTGAAACCAATCGCCAAGGCGTCATCGCTTGAATCGCAATCTGATGTCACGGATCCTATTTCTAAAGACTCTAAACCCGTTTACGATACTAAAACGAATCGAAAATTACTTTTGGCAGCTCTTGAGACTTGTACAAAGGTTCGTGCACCTATTTTGAAACTATAAACCTATTAAATGTTTAGGTTCTTCAAAGAACAAAGCCTTGTTAAATAAAAATATTGTGTTTTACGTGTTTTCAGACTTAGATTAGATAATGATGCTACACACACAACTGACTAAAACTGCTTTTGTTTTTTGCGATACACATAAACTGTCATTGTTCTATAATCATCTGATAATCATAAGATCAATATAACTTACAGACAATAGGTACATTCATAATAATGTTTCAATGCCCTTTAGGACGTGTAAAGTGGGCCAAGAACTTAATCGTCATGATGCGATGTGTTTTATACACAACGCAGGATGCAAGCCATGAAAATAACATTATATCTACCTACTCAATCGGAACTAACCAGATGAATAAATTTATATATCGTTGATGTAACTAGAAATTTAGTAGCCAAACAAACATGTCATCATCCTATCTAGCCAGATTAGATAGAGCTAATCGAATATGTATGCAATTGAGTAATAGCGGTATTTTTACAGTTATTATTTCACTCAATTTAACTAGTAGCAAACCCGTGGATTCTGAAGTTTATAACTTATTTTGTAAATTAAAATAACCCGAAATTCATTATCTAGATAATAGTTGGAGTTCATAGACTTTTTTGAGAAGATTTCAAAAGGCAAATTGTTATCCTCGTGAGAACGGCAGTACAATCGGCAAATAAGCTCAATAATGTTACTGTATTCAACAATGACGTTTTTGTATTGAGGCGAGCGTCGTTAACCTGTGCGGTGGTCTGTCAGGCGGAGGCGAAGCAAGGCAAGGCAACTTCGAGCGCTGCCATGCCATCAATGCCATGCCGCTACTCCTCAGAGAAAGCTATTTTCTCGGAAAACGACGGACACTCCGCTTTGTGACACTGGTTTGTAAATATACCTACTGACATCAATACACGCGCCGACGACGCTTCCAACGCTATTATTAAGATTTCTTGCGGTAGGTAGGTAGAGCTCAAATATGACGATAACAATGAGAAACTTCTTTTCTCAGAGCAAAAACTTTGTAAAGATTTTCTGGAGCATGACAATTAAGTTTCTCGAAGATAATAGATTATTATTTTTATTGATTTTGTGCAATACGATGTGTTATGCAATACTTAACAAATAACATGAAGGTAATGAGAATGAACAGACTCGATAGCCCTGCATAGAATGCAAACCGAACGTTCCGCACCCGTCTCCCAAGCAACAATTTAATTGGACGAGGGAGTGAGTCACCGGGATAATGTAGAACCTGTAGCGGCATGTACCAGTCAGTGGGTTCCGCCGGGACGCATTGAGCCCCGGGTGACGTGGCCGCTTAGCATTCCGCGCGCAACGCGCCTAGCTAACATATTCCACATCATAAAGTGCATATCCTATCCACGCCTGCTCCCTGCATACCTTAAGGTGAAGCAATGATAATTATATGCCCGAGTGGAATGAAAATTGCCAAATACATTAACATTTTTATCCGCTGATTGTGCTGTAGTTGCAGTGAGAAGCATGGAGAATCGGGAGATTGATGATATGGCATCATGATCGTAGAATGTTTAATTATGTATTTTCAATCGCGCACATACTCAGTTTTTATAATCACAAATTTTATTTTTAAGGTGTCCTGTTCTATCTCTAAATGAGATATTTTTTATTAAACGACTTTGTTACCTATTTCTTTAGTTGAATAAACTTGTACCGATTAATATAGTCAGTAAATGAAAACCAGCTTTCCACTGCATCACAAGCGATCGTAAAGTACACCTACTAAGCAGGAAAACCTGCACTAGGCGTGGCCCTTGGCTGGCGGCTTTCTCTAGCCGGCCCGACGCCACGCGTGCCGCTGTCCGCTTGCTGGCACTGACGTTGACAACTAAGTATGTAATTTAACTAAACAGTACCTGGGCGACCGAGAGACGCTCTGTATAATCTTAACCAAATCCCACCAACAGATGCGCTGTAGGGTTTCTGAAACGTATTATTTTCAAGAAATTTTCAAAAGACAGAGAAAACGAATTTTCGCAGTCATGAGAACTGGCTAGATCAATTTTCGCCCCCGAAATACCCCGTATGGTAAATTTCATCGAAATCGTTAGCGCCATTTTCGGGAAACCAATTACAAATATATAAAACAAAAGTACTTGGGCGACGGAGCTATGCTCTGCATGATTAACATATCATCGGGTGAGCAAGCTATGCTACTCAACAACAGATGGCGCTGTAAGAAATATTTAAAAAGACGGTGAAAACGAGCTTTCTCAGACATGAGACCAAGCTAGATCGATTTTTTGGCCCCAAAAACCCCTGTATACTAAATTTCGTCGAAATCGTTAGAGCCGTTTTCGAGAAATCGATTACAAATATACAACGTGTTAACGGAATAAGCGAAAATAGTTTGTTCAGAATCGAGAGTAGAATCAATTTCACGAGTTTTTGATAGGGGTAATTTTAAATTTTTTATTATGTAAATTTTTCCCGCTTCTATTCTAAATATTTCTGTGGATACGCGCGCTGGCGGCGCAGCGCTGAGGAGGGGAGGGAACCGAGCGTGGCGGGCGCGGAGCGCGCGGACTAGAACAACGAATAACTAGAACGATGATGAAACTTAAAAATAACAATATCTAGAAAAAAAAAATCTTTTTTTAAGATTTTTTTTACGGGAATGGATTTATTTTAATAAAAATCAGTTGGGGTGTATGAGGGTTTCGCTTATTCCATTAACACGTTGTATATATAAAAAATATTACTCACTAAATACAAAACTTATCGAAAATTCGGAAAGACAGATTGAAGTAAAGGTATCCTAGTTTATTCAGAACCTATCAATTCTGAAAAATAAAATACACTGTAGTTACAGATACAAAAAGTGCGAAAAACGGCCACTGTTAGCAGTTTTTGTATCTGTAACTACAGTGAACTTTATTTTACAGAGTAAATAGTTTCTAAATAAACAAATGTACCTTTACTTCAATCTATCTTTCCGGATTTTTGATAAGTTTCGTATTTAGCGAGTAATATTTTTTTTACTGATGGGAACGCTAGTGGACCGGAGGTAGCCCCTTAATAGTATAGGAGTACCTGGGTGACCGAGCTATACTCTGTACAATTTAATTAAAATATCATCGGGTGAGCAAGCTATGCTACTCAACAACAGATGGCGTTGTAAGTTTCTTGAGCGCACTAAAACGCGCTAAGAAATAATAAAAAAAACCGGCCAAGTGCGAGTCGGACTCGCGCACTGAGGGTTCCGTACCACCACACAAACATAATTGTATTAGTTGAAATTTCAGTAAGTTAATGTGCTAGATTTTTTGAGTCCGACACGCGCTTGACCAAATTTTATTATTTATTGTTATTTCATAGCCTATGCACTATAAACTTACCAATTTTCAAGTTTGTAAATAGAACTAAACTAGAACTAAAAAAATAGAACTAAAACAAAAATCGCCTCAGCAACCATCCAACTTGACCCCTCTCTTATATGAATGTTCTTGAAACGGGAGCTCACCACAATTGGTTACCATTAGTTGTGAGAAAAGTTGTAATATTTAATGATTTCAGACTTTTCCCATTATTTGTACTGTGAGACCTAGCTTCTTGCCAAATTTCATAATTTTAGGTCAACGGGAAGTACCCTGTAGGTTTTTCATTTTTGAATAAATGTATGGAGATGACGACATAAAATGCCATATCTTTTGATTGCGTCGTTGTAAAAAATTTAAATTTTCAGATCTTGTGTGGTTCATGGATCCTAATATATGGTATTAATTTCAACCTGATACCTTTACCCGTTCGTGAGATAAAGGGTCTTGACAGACAGACAGACAGACAGACAGACAGACAGACAGACAGACGGACAACAAAGTGATCCTATAAGGGTTCCGTTTTTTTATTTTGAGGTACGGAACCCTAAAAAACGGTAAAAACGAATTTTCACAGACATGAGACCTAGCTAGACCGATTTTTCGTCCCCAAAAACCCCCGGATACTAAATTTCATCAAGAGCCGTTTTCGAGAAACCGATTACATATATTTATATATATACAAATATTACTCGTTTAATAGTATAGGATTCAGAAGTGGTCATAATCATACTCGTCATCATCATCTTTATTAATTTAACAGTGCATTACTGTGTGCGAACATAGGAGTACCTAACACATTAAAAGCTAACATAATAACCAAATAATCTCGATCAAAATAAGAATAAAAATTTCTTCTTTTAGAATAAAAATAGAAAATAGATATCCTTATAGAATAAAAATTCGTACTTTAGGATCTTGAAAGTTTAACAAAGTTTGCCCCTAGCATGGGCCCCTAGTCATAAATGTTGGTGCAATGTCTTTCATAGGCCATTGGGCAACATAAAAACTCTGGCAACATGATAAAAATAGGCTAGATTTGTTGGCTTAATATTATGGACTGGCAACGCTTCCACGATATTGTAAAGGCTTACTTACATCGGAGTTAAATAAATAATGAGTATTACCCAGAAAATAAACGGCTATTCATATATTATTGATGCACTTTTATATACGTCATTCAAAATAACTCTGGTTACGACCGTTAATGCGCAGAACTCAAAAAAATTATCGAGGGGTGAGTGTGGCAGGTGGGAGGAGGCAAGTGAATTGTTCATTGGCTATCCATGTCATCCATCCGCAGAAAATAACAGTCAGAGCCAATTATCCTGTGCTCGCTATACGTAGCTTCAACATCTCCTCGGACCTTGAATCTCGCAGTTTTTTTAAGCTTCGATCCCTTTAAAAAATAAAGTTTCCATTTTGGTCCTATCAAAGCTCTCGTATGTGATCCATGACTTCGATTTTGCTTTCGTATCTATTTATCATTCGGTGTTGGGGAACATATAGAAGTTACAATGAGTAGAAGACTGTCAGTTAAATATAGAAAATAGGGAAAGTAATTAACTTGTTCAAACTCAGCTTGTTTAATGGCATCTATCGAAACTTTAATTTTTCTCTATTTTCAATTTGCTTTCTGGATTGGCTGACTGGCAGTTGAACTTTACCTCATTCTACATACGTTTCTAAATATTATGGCCTAAGTTTTTAGTACCATTCTTGTACTGAAATAAACTACCAATGCTCAAAAAAAACAAACCACTTTAAAACCAAAATGTTGGTCATTCTCATTACTCATTGAACACCCTATGTATGTTTAAATGATAACCAAATTTATACCAGATCTTTATATCAATTATTTTGCAGACTACCTATTTACTCGTAGTTGTAAAGATCTGTTCAGTTGTAAAGATAACATATTTAACCAATTCTAAATTTGGTCCTCCGATTTGGTGATCGTTTAGCATCTAAAAGTGGTCAGTTCCTAAATTTTGTCTGCAGAGTATTGGGTCACAAAATTAATTTTCGTGGCAATTTTTACTAACTAAAGTAAACATGGTCAAAGCTACCACTACACTGCCCATTACTGGTCACAGTCTATGATCAAAGTTAATAGTGCGGCGTGGTCTGGTTGTTTCAAAATCGTTGTTACAGCTTTTCGAAATCTTTTTAGATTGAATAGCAGCACAATTGTTTCGTGGTCATATTCACGATAAAGTGATGGACGTTGGCGGTTGACGTAGATATCCTCGAGGTCCATTCACGGTACCCTCGCCGCGCCGCCGCCGCTGGCGTGTTCTCACGGCCTGGCTGTGCGCCAATCAGATGCACCACGCCTTTAGCCATGCAGTCCGCTGCCAGTTTTAAAAAAACCCGGCCAAGTGCAAGTCGGACTCGCGCACTGAGGGTTCCGTACCACCACATAAAAATAATTGTATTAGTTGAAATTTCAGTAAGTAAGTGTGCTAGATTTTTTGAGTCCGACACGCGCTTGGCCAAATTTTATTATTTATTATTATTTCATAGCTTATGCACTATAAACATACCAATTTTCAAGTTTGTAAGTGTTCCCGTTTTTAAATAGAACTAAAACAAAAATCGCCTCAGCGACCATCCAACTTGACCCCTCTCTTATATGAATGTTCTTGAAACGGGAGCTCACCACAATTGGTTACCATTAGATGTGAGAAAAGTTGTAAAATTTAATGATTTCAGACTTTTCCCATTATTTGTACTGTGAGACCTAGCTTCTTGCCAAATTTCATAATTTTAGGTCAACGGGAAGTACCCTGTAGGTTTTTCATTTTTGAATAAATGTATGGAGATGAGGACATAAAATGCCATATCTTTTGATTGCGTCGTTGTAAAAAATTGAAATTTTCAGATCTTGTGTGGTTCATGGATCCTAATATATGGTATTAATTTCAACCTGATACCTTAACCCGTTCGTGAGATAAAGGGTCTTGACAGACAGACAGACAGACGGACAACAAAGTGATCCTATAAGGGTTCCGTTTTTTTCTTTTGAGGTACGGAACCCTAAAAACCATCTGAATTACAACTTGACGACGTCAAACATCAATTAACTCTTTCAATGTCATCAGAGCGACATTATTTTGACCTTTCTGAGCAAACAAACCTACCCACTATCATTTGTGTAACGAACAATCAACTTTTAAGTTCTTATTAGCACCGTATTATCATCATGATCGATCAATCGTGCGCATAGGTACCTGTCGATAAATTAAATCACTACAAAGACACACATAATTACGAAAAGAAAATAGGTAGGTACCAGCTGAAAACCAGCGCCCTGACTACTTTAAAAGTGGTCAGAGCATAAGCTGAGCTGGCTGCCTTTTTAGTAGACATAGATAGTTACATATAATAGTTTTAAGTTTAGTTTAAGTTCAATTGTTTACTAAATAAAACTTTTTCTATTCTATTTTAAAAATTGCTTAATAATATAGACCACACGATACATTATTTTCCTCGATGATGATTGATGTAATGACCCACATAATGTCCACCCAGTCTTGATTTTGCGACGAATTGAGTGTAAAGGAACTGAATAAAATCACAGCTATTGTACATAAGGATTTGCAGCATTCACACACGCAGTAGTAGGTACTCGTAAATGGTAAACAAACAAAATGGAGGGCCGTTGACACAACATGCCAACACGTCTTTCCATGTTATTGCCCTTGTTGGAAGCCGGGGGCCTTGTGGAAAGCTACTGCCCCGCACAGGTGGTCTACTCGTACTTAAAATACCTACAGGAAAAATATGAAGCCTAGTCGAAATGCTTAAAAAATCCCTTAACGTTTAGTAACAGACGTTAATTATATGTACATTGTTAACAACAACGCACAACTCTGGATGCTTATGTTTAAATAAGCAACAAAATATTAACGTATTTTGTTTGACATAATTTTATTGCAAGTAAAAATAAAAACAACACATGTTTCTTTTAATTCAACTGACTCTGTAAGTCAGTAAACGAGAAAGTTCTTAGTATTTGGCTCGGCGCGTGGTGCTACCAAACCAACTCTATTTGCACAGCTAAGCAAACTTACGCGTTTGTTGTTATCGGTAAACCAGCTTCAAATGAACCTTCTTCTTATACCCAATCGACGTAGTAATCAAGGAAAAACATGCACGACTAGTCACGACAAGGCTCTCTCAACGCTGGTTAAATTATATCAAAGTGTAATGACGATGTTACGCCAACCGAAGGAAAACTGTAAAATAATAGCATCATTGTCGACTCTGATATCGCTTGAACTGGGTCAGGTTATTTACCTTGTGTTCTACACTTGAATACTTAGATCAACTTGACTGCATCTATTGTTAAGCTCACGTCTTCCTTGCTATTAAGACCAATAGGCATTGAAAAGGATAACAATTAAACTGACGCAGTACATTCACCCTTAGACACTCGGAAACATAAACTACTGTACAAATATACCTACTTACATGCGAACAAATTTTATGTATGTACTTTGCGACAATTAACGACATTAATGTTTTATTGATTAACCTGATAATTATAACGGTTTTCAATAATTGCACTGTCAATAGCTTACTGTGCAGATTATAAAGGTTAAAACTCTTCATGTTGCAGTTATACTTAGGTACGAACGTGGTGGTCTTACACACAAAAATGCTTTTAAGTCTGCTACCAGTTTATATAAAATTTTGTTTCCAGTCTGTTAAATTACACCATACCTAGGTTCCTAGTGAGTATTAATCTGTGACCATACCTACTTAGGATTCGAGCGAAACATCCACATATTTGATATACAATGTGCGTAATGTTACGCAAAATTACTAAATAAGTCACTCGTCAAAATTCAAATACGGCTCGAGCAGGCTTTTACTTTTAATCGATCAGTATTCAGAAAGTTTGACTTTCCCTCGCGGCACGTCCGGAGTCAACTCACCGCCTTTTATTGGTAACCTATGTTTACTACGCTTTCTTTTTCCTAATCATCGAGAATTTTTGCCAAGGCCTATAGGTACTTTACAAATATAACAATCGTCATCATCATCATACATAACATAGCTAATATTATTATTTCTGTACGTAACAGCACACAAGTAACTTGTCTACCGTCCCTTAAATGCAGCAAATGTCTTAAACGTCCGATTTATCCGATAAAAAAACTTAACATGTTACAAAGCTTACCGTCCTAACTCCAAAAACTTAAAAGAAATAAAGAAAGATCATCAATAAATATACAATAACAACTGTTAACGAAACACGTCGGACATCGGCGGCGGCGGCGGCGCCGGCTAACTTCTAAACTTACGAGTCTACAACAAATAAGTGTTGGGCACAGCCAGACGCACGCACACACAAGCTTAAATCGTGCGCGCCCCCAGCGACGGCGCACACGCACACACAACCTGCTTTACTCAATGAACCCAACCAGGGATGTCCTCTCACACGTAAATCTTACCTTCTCGAATAAATAATATTAGTGAGATGAGAAACTTCCCTTTTGATTTGAAAGGGCTCTTTCTTGGATAGAATATTTTTTAATTTAGTTTATTTCCAGAAAATTGCTTACATGTAGTTACATTCAAATACATCGAACTACAGAGTAGTTGGTTGGCGAAACAAATACACTCAATATACTATTATCTATTTTTACAGAGTTTCACAAACCCAGCTCAGGCTCTCCAGTACTTTCATTCCAGGAGAATATTTATATGACCATGAATTATCGTATGTCTTACCACTTACATTGAAGATAAATGCCAATTAAAAAGCTGCCAAGTAACCTCAAATGAAATAATCGCTATATGTGGATCAGAATAACATCTACTGCCAATGTATTTTCGTAGATGCCGTCATCTTGTTATAATGTGGCCACGACGAGATACCAACAGACAACTTCTTTACGATCGCTCCTAATGTCACTCATTCATTTTTTGTTTATTGGAAAGCGTAGTGTCCAGCCAGAGCAGACCAGCAGAGTCAAGACAGAAATACATCGTGAATTCGTGACGATGATTTATCAAAAGTTTTGTACACGGCAGGCAACTAAATAATGTGTATATGTCTTATTCAAGTTACCAAGGCTTTTCGTTACTATAACCCAAAATAATACCTCACAACTGTACTTTCTCTGATAATAGGTACCTAAGTTTTCAGATTGGCATCTTTGCAGTCTTTATTACAGAGACTTGTGTTTTTGGTTTCCATAGCTCTATTGCTTGGGACTTGTCGCCGCTATTCATATCGATCACTTCACCGAATCTTCCATCCCAACACTACTCCAGCCAGGAGTAGAGCGCTAAGTAGGCGGGATCGTTGCACCGACTAGCGGCACCTCTCGCTCACACAACGCAGCGCGAAGCCTACGTCTGCGACTAGAGGTAGTCTCATTTCATATGTTTGTATCATCACCAGGACTTTGGGATGCAGGTCCTCTAGTCAACAAACACGGTCGACTCGGTTCGCTGTTAAATATTGGCAAATTCTATATTTTGCTACGATCAGGTCAGCGAACGCAAAGCAAAGTAGTTTATATCATATCACCGACAAAGCTTACGACGGGTGGTCTTGCGAATTCTAGCCAGAGGACAGTATCGCATCGGCGTTACTAGTCATAAATATAGGCGCGATAAGTATCGCTTGTGGTGCGGTGCGGGGAGCGCGGCGATGGGTGGTCGCTGGACGCAAAATTCGGCGGAGC
Source organism: Athrips mouffetella (assembly GCA_947532105.1). Lineage (NCBI taxonomy): Eukaryota > Metazoa > Arthropoda > Insecta > Lepidoptera > Gelechiidae > Athrips > Athrips mouffetella. The sequence continues at coordinate 21,304,713 of OX383964.1, read as the reverse complement.
GCTGCTCGCGGGACCGGTTCCGAGAAGGCCCGGCGCAGGCTTCGGCGGCGGCTATTGTGTCTGGCTGCCCTCTGCTCCGCCACACGCGCCGCTTCATTACCTCCCGACGCCCCTCCCTTCCCCTCTTCTCCCTCTACCTCACCTCACGTGTCCTCACGTGCAAGGCGCCTATCAACTCGTGATGTGTTTATTCTATATTGTAGTTCACGACCTGATTCTAATTGGCGTCTGTTAGCATTTTTTCTTTCATTTACTTTCCTAAGGTTTGTTCTAATGCATTATTTTGTTGCACTGCTCCAACTGGTTGTGCCCTCATTAGGTTGGTGTAAGTCATTTAAAATTTTAATTGCATTGCAACTTTATAACATTCAACATTGACAAGATTAAATTTTTATTGGTTTTGTTCCTGAAGCCCAATGATTCTTTTCTTGATAATACAAGCAACTATCCTGAAAAAAAAACTTTTACTCAAATTTTACACGTAACCGCTTTAGTACGTACGAAGACGAAAAATTTTTTCGAGAAATATTCTTTTTTTCTTCTGGATTCATTACTAGATAATACAATACGATACAGCACATACGAATAATAAGTATACTATTTTTTGTCTGTTATTTATTAACAGTCACTATATTGTCCTAAGAAAACATTTCAACCTTCATCACACTTTACATGAGACTTTAAAAATTAAATGTAAACGCATTTCAAACGGCAACCATGCCGCCGCGGCCGTCGCGACAGCTACAATAGATGAGGAATAATATCGTCCACCTAATCTCTTTTTCGTTAGCGGCGCACCATATTTCATTCTGGCAGCCATTGTCAATAAGACCGAGGTCAGAGGCAAATAGGAGAAAAGAACGTCCTCACTTTTGTTTTCTTTTCCTTGCATTCAGACGAAATAAACTTCAGTGCAGTCGCTTGAGCGCGCCGCGCCTTTTTAAATTCGAATTCTTGTTCTTTTTGCATCATGCTTCGATCTTTTCATTAAGATATTGTTATTTACTGTCAATTTCAGTTATTTTCTACTTGTTTGGGTTCACATACCGAACGGATTGATCTACTATCTTATGGTGGGACAATATTGAGGTGTCGTCCACGTAAATCACTTAAAAAAATATGTGAGTAGGATCCGCACCTTAATCGTTAGCGTTGATTATTTCCAAGACCCATAAACACATGTAAAGATTAATTTATCCGAAGTGTAAAATTTTGCTTTTGTTTCAGTATTTAACCCCTTATTAAATAAATGTTCCAATGGTCTTAGTTTCCAATGGTCATGCCTATCTGTGATCACGTCTCTTTCCTTTAGGTCCTTTCGGGGTAGACAGAGACCACAGTCCTCCACCTGCTAAGATCTTGAAATACTTCCCTCGCTTCCTGTACTTTCATTAATCCTTTCATGCAAGATACTTTCATAAATGAAATTTTAAATAGAATTTGAAAAGCTAATAAATTGATAGGTTGATGTTAATGATAGAAACCACTAACTAAGACACTGAGGAATTGCCGTCAAGGTTGTCGGAAGGAAGGTAATTGTTGCCAAATCACGAGGGCGCTATGAAAAGTCCTTTTACCTTGAAGTTAACATAAAGACAAACTACAAAATTTTTATTTACCGTCTTGAGACAATAGGTAAAGAATAATATAAATTGCTTCAATGTACAGAGCTTCAAAGGAAAAGTTTCTGTAACATCATGTTGGAAACGCAAAAACAAACATATCATCGTAAAGGTTTATTTACCTACCAACTTCACAGTTTTTTAAAGCATTTTTAAACTTTAGCTACTTCCATAGCATTATGTCTTATGGCATACTGCTTTGGGGCCGAGCAGCTGATATACATTCAATATTCGTTTTACAAAAGAGGGCTATAAGAGCAATTTATTGCCTGAAGACTCGTGATTCCCTGAGAGAACTGTTCAAGGAAATCAACATTATGACAGTGCCATGCCAGTATATCTATGAAAATATAATGTATGCTAGAAAGAACATTTATCAATTACCAAAAATTTGTGACAGGCATAATTTTAATACTAGAAATAAGCATAAAATTGATCAACCATATACTAGATTAACTAAAGTCAATACATCTTTCGTTGGTCTGTGTATACGATACTACAACAAAATACCTGACAATATAGTGCAATTACCTGAGAGAAAGTTTAAAGAATGTGTAAAGCAAACGTTATGTAAAAAAGCTTACTATAGATTGGATGACTATATGAATGACAAAGAGGTATGGTGCTCTGATATTCCAGCGAAACACAAGAAACACATTGTAAAAAGCCGACTCTTAAAGTAGGCCGTGCTGCAGTGGTTTCTTACCGTTTCTTTTACGCTGCCATAGCACGATCCGAAACGGCGTAGACTCGCTCTATTTGCATTGTATTCTGCATGACATTCAATAAGTATTCTGTAAAGAATCTACATTGAATAAAATTATCTGAATCTGACTCTGAATCATTTGCTGTGGTTTTAATGACTACATTTGTGGCAAGACCCATTTATTGTTTCAGGAAATCGCCAATGAGTTCATTTACACAAAAGTTATAAGGAACAGTTGGGATTAATGTAGTGGACATGTGTTCACAAAAGCAATACGCCTCAAGATATTCCGAGAAACAAATGAATAGATAGCCCCGGGTCTGTTGCCGACAAACGAAAATAAGAATGATTTTAGTGATGGCAACAAAAAACGGATGGATACCTATTAGAAACGTTTGTAAGCGCCGCTTTTTTCTCATGCTTGAGCTGTAGCTTGTAACACGTCTAGTGTAATTTGACAACTAATAAGTAAGTAACTAAGTAATCATATTATTACATATCATATTGCCACAACCATGTTGTAATCAGAAAAGCTTAATATTATTCAACAATTGAAACAAAAACCGTGTGTTAAACTCAAGAAAACGACCTATGTAATAAGTAGGTAAGGATATACAAATCATTTATTCCAAAACACACAGAGCACATAATGTCAATAAATAAACAAGTAGAGGCTAGGTGCGGAAGCTAGGCACAGCATAGGGTTGATTTTGAGCCCACCCGATGTCAATTTGGAGGATCACACAAACAGAAGCATATATAAAAAGTTACAAATACAATACAAAAAAGATACAAATACAAAGATTATTACTGGACCTGATATGCGTATGCCCACCTTATTAGTCACATCAAAAGCAACGACTTTTGTTCTACGACTTTCCAAACAACAATAAAAAAAATCGACTTCCCATACAAAGTTTGTTGGTCACTTACGTTACTTTACATGTAAATGTAATGTAGCGTAAAAAAGTGCGATGATCTTTTTAAGTACTTTTTAAATATTTTTTTTTACAATCGTATTAGTGATGTAGAATAACCCCTTAGAAGGATCATCGTACTTTTTTTACAACGCATATAAGGTCCAAAAAATAACCTTGTAAGTAGAAACATCGTCGACGTAGACTGCGCAAAGTGTCAAACTGCTGCCTGTTATTAAGGCGGTGGTTACATTAACAATGATTGAGCATAGCGACACCAATGTCCTCAACAGGCTTGGCAATTAGACCGTGCCAATCTCGAGGAAATTGACAATTGACCCCGGAGTTGACATCTAAATTGAAGATGAGACGAATCAGCTCGGAAACGAACAAAGATAACAATACAGAGCATAGATAAAAAGCCTCGTCTTTCTTCATTCCTGACAAAATATTGACAAAACCAAGAGGGTCTTACTACAAAAAAGTTAGACATCTGTTGAACACTTGATTAAAAAAACGCGCACTAAATATTGGTGCGCAGAAGTCAAGTCATAGTCATTTTTGCGTCTGCGCATCAATGACATAGAGTTATTTGGTACGATTTTTTTAATCAAGTGTTCAACAGATGTCTAACTTTTTTGTAGTAAGACGGAGAAAGTCTAAGTACTAACTACACTGGGTTTGGACATAGTAGTAAGCACCGTCATGCCAGTGGCAAGCATAGAGGGATTATAGTCTTTATTCTTCATTGCATCTGACATGCATGACCTAGCGACTACTTCGTAAGATATAGATAGTAGCCTAGCTAAACCTACCTTTACATTTTAAATGCCTTCAAAGCACGGTAAAAGATACTTATTCATAATTTTTATTTAATTTATTAATTAAGACAATAATACTTTATACCAAATAAACCTAATGTAACAGAACTTTGCAAAAGTTAATCTGGAAAGTTATTAACACAAAACAATAGTTTTTCTGACTATTGAAAACGAAGTGCATACTGTCCCACGGCACTTACACAACGTTAAAATTTCAAATTATAACATGATAAGCATAATAAGTACCTATTACGGCGAATTCATCACATTATTTATTACTTATTATATTACCACTTGTAGCGTTATGTTAGGTACTCGTATACATAATATTATTTTATTAGGTCTATAATACTATGGTTTACTAGCATACATAAAAAAAATTTCTCTGCATTTAGTAGTAGATATGATGATGAAATACGAGTAATAATCTGTTAAAAATAATTATTTAAACTGATTTAAACAGCGCAAAAAATCCTACAAGTACTTTCCCAAGTAATTTGTAAATCATATTCTGGCATTGTCTCGTTTCAAACGAAATAGGTTGCATAACTGTAAACAAGTATCACTTGCTCCGCTAACAAACCAATGAAGCGAATGATTTTGTAGATATTTTATTATTCTATTATTTGCTCAACTGATTCACAGCAGACCATTGGTCTTCGCTTAACTTCGTCATGGAGAACAAAGCCATTTTATTTATACTAGATTGCAAAGACGTAAACACTAAAATGATCAACATATAAAAAGGATAAAAATAATGTTATTTAATGTTTTCACTCTTGCATTGGGTTTGAGCATATTTTATAGCTAATTATAACTAACCACTAATCAACCGTACTTGCTAAAAAGTCAAAAGATATACGAGATTTAATTATTGTTTGTGTAAGCTTACCGTCTCGTTTGAGAAGATGACAAAATAGCAAAAAAAAATTCCAATACCTATTTTAGACTAAAAATCTTCTAAATATATAAATGAGCATGTCCTGACTGACTGACTGACTGATTCATCAACGCCGAGCCGTAACCGCTATAGATACAGATCTGAAATTTTGTACACAGGTTCTATGCACGTCAAAACCACACACTAAGAAAGGATTTTGGAAAATTCATCTCCCAAGGGGGTGAAATAAGGGATGAAAGTTTGTATGAAAGTCCTTTGTTTCTTGAGCTAGATTCACACAAATTTGAATTTAAGCTTCTGGTAAAAAATAAAGAAACACGTGTTTAAGCATTTCTTAAAAATCACCCTTCAAGGGGGTGAAAAAGGGGATGTTTTTTTTTCCGTACGTTGGTCTATAAGGCTTTCATTTTTAAAGGTAGAATTATAGAAATTTGGTTCCAAACTCATGCTAAAAAATAAAAAAGCACGTGTTTAAGAATTTTTCAACATTCGATGAAAGTTTGTATGATATTCCGTCAGTTTTGAAGTTAGGATCTTCAAAATTGGTATTTAGACTGACGACAAAAAAATAAGTTTCATGTGTCTCAGGGTTTTTGAAAATTCTGCACCCTAAGGGGTGAAAAGGGGGATGAAGTTGAAACTCCTTCATTTTAAAGTAATATCCACTAATTTTATTATTTAGGCATTAGGGTTGTAATTCTGTGGAACATACATCACTGTTATTGAAATTACACCCCAAAATTCAACCCCTTATAGAGGGAAATGGGGTGAAAAAGTCTAAAAACCAATATGGGTATTGTTTGTATGGTTTATCGGATCGCTGATTACGAAAACTACAACAATTTTGAAATCTAAGGTGGTGGACATGAAATACCATCATCCCCTGGGGATGGGGTTGGGGTGCGATAGAGTTAATATGTCTAAAAATCAATATGGGTGTCGTTTCTATGTTTATATAAGGATAGGGACAGCGGTTAAGACGGCGTTAAGGATAGGGATAGGAGTAGGGTTAGGTGCAGGGATAGGGAGAGGGAGAAGGAGAGGGAGTGGGATGGAGGTAGAGAGAGAGGGAGAGGGAGGGGGAGGGGGAGAGACTGCACATTGTCTGAATATCACGCGGGCGAAGCCGCGGGCACAGCTAGTTAAAGAATATATCACACGAGCAGCGTTAATTCTAATATTTTTCATAATTAAGACAATCCAACACTTATTTATAATTAAGAAATATTATTTCACTTTTGATAAAAGAAATCTTCTAAAGTAATATATAATTTGTTTGATATTTAATGAACCAATGACATTCGAGGATTGTTGCAGAAAAGAGCGATTGTTTGTGTTCTCTGTCAAATCTCTAGCATGTTAATAAAGATTTGAGTTTATGGGTCATGATGTAACGAGCTCACCCAGAAGTATTGTACCAGACTTGAATAGATTCGAGTTATATAACCTCGGGAACATAGACGCAGTCAGAGAATTCTTGTCCATGGCTGTGCTCATCATAAAAAATATTGAAAAGTGCTTCGTCCAATAACCCTCACACTACAGTGCGTCTGGACATCCGTTGGAAGAAGGGAGGTGTAAGAATAAGCTCGTGAAGCCAAAACTCCTGACAAATCAAGACGCCTGTCAAAGTACAATCAGAAGGCCGAAAATTCAAACAAATCCGGTCTGATGGCAACACTTATCAGAGCAACGAACTATTTAGAACGATGCCACTTACATGCAATTCTGAGAAGACGGCTCTCGGCGACTGGCCAACGACTGGATGCGGACTATAACCGCCTACAACGGTACATTTTATGACACCGTATAATTAATAAAATTAATTTCACGGACAGATGCTATCTTGACGCGTTAGAGTCGTGACATCATGGGAATACTACGGATTGCAACGATGACATTTGTGAAGTGTTTTGATAATCTGAACCACAACAATTCTGTTAAATAACTTACTTCATAACTTTAATCATTCCTATAAATATCACTGGAAGTAGAAGTAAACCAGTCCAGTCCATGCGGTGCTGGTCTAGTATTAGCTTTTGCTTCAAACCAGTCCTACAGTGAAACAAAACGATCACATCAGGAACGCTGATGAATAATGAGAGCAGACAATTATAATCAGCAACGCAAAATAACGGGCAGCAAAAGGCAAACCACACAGTCGTTGGCCTCACAGAGCGCAGTTGAATCTATTTCTGCATCGCGAATTAATATCGGAAGTACCCCTCGAGAGCGCAGGCGCAGCCAAGAGCGCAGTGTTATGATTCGTGTCTATCTAATGAGATGAAACTGAACAGATGGTGAAGCGTGAACTTGTTGTAGTATGTGGAATGATGTAAATACAGATAAATCCAAAATAAATCATAATAGCCCCCATGTATGAATGAATTTTATTAAAAATAAAAGTTCAAAAAAGCACCTCAAATAGTGAGGATTTTCAAGAACTCGAGCAATATATCATCATCCAATTTAAACTCCCAAAAAGGGCTGAATTAAATTCGAGTATAGCCTCCCATTCATCCGGCCGGCGGTGAAGGTAAAGGCGAGCTTGGGGTAATTTCACGCGAGATGGAAACGACGTCTATAGTAACATCCATAGCCGCCGATAGAATAAGTAAGTATAAGCCGACTGGAATAACACGGCCGATGTTTGAACGATATATTCTAACGAGGAAAGGAAAAACACGTTAAGTATACCTACCTACCTGTACCTACGTAATAAAGGACAATTCTAATCAAGATCAAATTACTATTCTGTCTTACTATGTGAAGCACAAAAAATATAAATGTTTTGCATTACAACAAAACAATTATTATGTGTCGAATAAAATACACAGCGTTGTATATGAAGAAGGCTGTTTGTAAATAGATGATAGGTAGGTATCATATCAGCCGAAAGACGTCCACTGCTGGACATAGGCCTCCCCTAAAGAACTCCATGACGACCGGTCCTGCGCTGCTCGCATCCAGCGGCTTCCCGCGACCTTGACCAGATCGTCGGTCCACCTTGTGGGGGGCCTGCCAACGCTTCGTCTTCCGGGTAGGTAGGTATAAATACTGCAAACTTACTTGAAATTCCCGCGTTTCTCTATACTCACGGCAGAGCAGCACTAGCCGCTGTCACTGTGTGCTGTCAAATCTGACATTGGTTGTCTTCATAGACCAGCAAGGCCCTTTGGTGCAACGCTGTGTATTTTATTCGACACATAATAATTGTTTTGTTGTAATGCAAAACATTTATATTATGTGTCTTTCAAAAATACACAGCGTTGTATATGAAGACCTGTTTGATATCTGCTGGTGAGATAGACACAAACGCCAATGTTAATATTTTATAAAATTTTGGTAAGTAACCATGTATGAATAGACCAAAATACAAGGTAAAACTTATAAACATTGTAAACACACGTAGTGATAAAAGTAAGAAGTTAAAAACTGAAAATTTATTTATTTCTTCGAAATGTTAAGACGTAAAAAGGGATCAAGATGTAGGTTAGCTGAAAAAATGATTTTTTTTTTTTTAATAAGGAATTGAAGGTAGGAAATGAATACCATGCAATAAAATCTTACATTTAAGCACAGTAATCAACCCATCAATTGTCCCATGGACTTGAAAGTATCTCACAATGAGGACTTCAAAGATTTAACAACACTGTGTTAAGTAGCAACACTAGATTCCATGGATTAGAAACTATGTGTATATCACAGTGATATTTGTAGGTACCTATATCACCAACTGATGGTTCCATGCTGGACTAGGAAATATTTTACAATGACCATTGCGTTAAGTTAGCCAAAGACCCAAAATAATTATTTTTCCTTTATTTCTTATAATTCATATTAAGGTCTCTTGAGGGTTGAAATTCACTATATTACCATAATTATTATAAGGAGATAATATATTTTCTTACAGTTCAGGAACTTCCCTGGTACCGTAATTGTCAAATTTTCCGACGGGTAAATCTCCACTTTTTACGCTAAGCTAGATTGTTAACCTATTAAAACTAGACGATAGCTAACAGGGAATTTTACCGCTTTGAAGCAATTTAAGTTAGATTCGTAGTATAAATGACTATAATCGACCAATTGGTGCTTACATACTGTTCTTGATTGAGGCAGTCACGTTCGAGTCAAGTCAAAAGTATTTTTTTTTCTAAAGTACATATTTGTGTGTCTTAACGCCTCTTGTCCAGGGGTCTGGTTCAGACCTAAATTTAGGCTACGATTTATGTTATTTGTTCAAGTAAAATTTGTATATGACATACTCGTATTTCTACCTGGAATGTCGCGTAGCGTCAAATCATGTAATCTGCCTTCCGGAGGCGAAGTAATGAAGCAATGCAGGCTTGGGTCCACTAAATAGGTTTTCTGAACCTTGATGTTTTTAACTAATTTTAGTTTGGAGTTCTGAACCCAAAAGTTCCAGTAGAATTTTAATGATAGGTATTGTAGTAAATGAGTTGCTTGCCTCAGCTCTGAAACCTTGTGTCAGAATTGGTATAGTTTTGTTAGATACACATTCTGTAAGTAGTAACTTGTCTAAAAACCTAGTACCAAATCATTTTTATTGTTACCATGTTAGCAAGTGAGTTGTAGTAACAAAGCTAGCTGACTGCTCTTCGCTACAGACGCCCGCCACGCTCAGGTAGTGTTACCACAAACGTGCGGTCAACTTTGCTTAGGTACAAAAGAACAAATGTCTTTCATATAGTAAGTATAGATGTCCGCCAATTTATACTTACAAGCTTTAACTTCTATAGATTTAAGTGGACAACTTGGTCTGTTTTCGCACTTGTAGGAACAGTAATGACCCTTGGTATATGAAGAGTGCTTAGTGCTTAGACGTCCGCCATCCAAAGCACTGATTCCTCTGAAGTTTATTGGAACATTATTTATGAATATTTGAATGTAGGTATATCGAGTCTTTGAAATCTATTTTATAGTTTTACAGAAAGACCTTACCAATTTATTTGGTAACCCTACTTTATATTGTTTTTCAAACAAGTTCGAGGCACACTCAGGTATGGCTTCCGTAGCCTCTGGTAACAAGTGCCACTTTGGAACTGATCGAAGTCTCGACGGGTGTTTCGCTATTCCGTCGAGCCTTCCTAGTTGGTAAGAGGTCGATGGGGTGAGATAGAGCTGCTCGGTAATTTTTTGTAGTTTTGTTATTTCGGATACTATCAACCAGGCTTCCGTAGCCTAGAGTAACATGCAACTCTGTAACTGATTCGATTTATCGACTTATATGCAATCCGCTTTTCCGTTAACCCTGCTTGGCAGGTAAGCGACCGACAGCGTCAGATTAAGCTGCTCGGTTAGTTCCATATTTGTAGATTTTGTAAATGTTAAGGTGCCTTCACCCATCCCCATCCTTTGTGTCTAGTGTAGTATAATGAGTCTCTTTTTGTCCGTGCAATGCTATTGAGTTACAACTCACTGCCTTTATCTGCCAGCGCACCACAGTTTGAGGAGTAACAATTGTAATTTATTGCAATATTACATTTATCAGGTACATGGTTTACGTTATATAAGGTCCTAATCTATAATTGTAGTGCTCTGTTAGGGCATAGCAAATTCGTGCAGACCATTGGAGTAGTCTAAAATAACAGCAATCAGTTTTGGTCTTGACACAGTAAGCAGATCTGACAACACTATGTGTTAGTTGGGCATATTTTATTATAAATATATTTTAAAGCTCTCTGTTTCAGGCTTATTATCAGGGGGCATTATTTGACCAGGCTGGTGATACCAGTGTCGAGAGCAGACATCTGCGAATGTCACAGAACAGAGTCTCAAGTTTTATTGAACGCTTCTGCATTACAGCCCATTTTGAAGCTTAACCTTCTTGGTGCCAAAATTTCAGTTTCTGGCTCGCACAGTCGCCCCGATACTTCCGCAGTAGTTAGGGGTAGCAAGTGCCATATCAGAGTCGGCCGTCTCCGCGACAACCGATCTGCTATAATTCATGGTTAAAAGCGTGAACCATGTCAGAGGGCTATGGCAACCCAGCAATTCTTACAGTGGTTTTGAGATCGGTCATCGATCTTATAACTCTCAAGATAAAGATTGTGATAACGACAACAAGGGTCTCCGTGACCTGGTCCATTATTTTAGACGCTTATGGTTGCTGGAAAAATGTTGTCCATGAATGAAATTTTGGGCTCGAAGGACTTCCGCAATCCAATTCGAAACAACTACAAGACTATGTTTAGGAAAGCTGAACAGAAGTGAAAGCAAGTGCACTATTTATCTGTTGAAACTTATTATTAAAAATTTCGTTGCCCTTCTAAAGTTGGCACCTATGTAAAAAATTGTCTTGCCGGAGATGCATATTGTTCATGTACACAAAATGTATATTTATAGAAACCAGTTATTTGGAAAATAAATAATTTATTTATTTTATTTATTTATATTTATTCTGTAATAGGACTGTTATAATTTTGTAATATAATATACTAAGGATTTACCAATAATTATTTATAATTATTAACTAATAACTAGAAATGTCTACATGATTAAAAAAAAAATTCTCCTGAGGATGAAAATTTTGAACTTGGCTGGCACACTGTTGTGTGTCTAGACACATTTCTCTAGTATTAGTTTTGGATCTGGACCTATAAATTACAAATTACAAGTTAAAGTCATGCGATAGAAGCTGTACAACGCTTCATCATCATAACATCCCATGAAACGTCCCCTACAGGACAGGAAGCTACAACGCTTACTCGTATCTGTAGCTTATATTGTAGTATTTAAAATGAACTTGAATATTTGAGATTGCCTTCCAGACGCACCCATACAGGTTTACTTCTATTAGGGAACCTTTCTGTTGTATGTATGGTACTGGACACTAGTACCTACATGCATATGCAGGCTGCTTTCTATTATAAATTGTATTGCTGGTTTCCGCAACCTGGCACCCTTTTTCTTCAATTTTGTTTTTGCTTAAAGTAGCAGGGGTTTCAGCCATGTTTTGTGACTCCCTCCCCCCCCACCCTTTCCGAAGGACTTATAATGGGAGCATTAGGAGCATCTTACCAAATTAGGTATTTTGAGCAGGGAGGAGTCCTGTGAGGATATCTGAGTTGATATAAGATTTAGAGATAAGGAACAGTAAAGCTACTACGTTGGTTGAATCTTATCACTACATTACTTGCTCCCATATGCATTCAACATGACAATGTCACAGATTGCTAAAACTCAGTAATAATATGATATAATTAATTACTGATATTTTGTGGCCCTAGCTTTAGTAGCTCTATTTGTTATAGTAAAGCATTGGATATACCTGCTACAACTTGTTCTGTTCTAGGTAAAGAAAAATTATGACATTCTTTGTTAGTGCCGAGTAGTTTGTGGCAAAACAAATAATTACTTTATTGAAACTAATAAGGCTGGCTTTCTTGTACTAATGCCTTGCCAAGTCTGGGGTAGGTAGGTGTATGCAGGAAAGTATAGATAGGTATACATTGCCATAATTGAACAAGTTTTGATGGTGATGGCTGCCTGTTAATGAAGCAGCATTTTCAATCGCAAACGGTAGGTATTTATAATCTCTAAAACGAACTGTCCTTTAGATAGGGGAATATCCAACACTTTGTAAATGAGTCTGCTGTGTAAAAGGTTGAGTGAAACTTACTTATATGTATGGTGTACCTTTGACAATGATCCGTAGTCATAACGGAGTTACAAATAGGGCATAGGTCCCTTCATACCATCCAAAAAAGGATGATGCTTCATGCTTTCATTCGGAGACATACGCAGTATGCGTTGCTTTTTTCTCACCACTTTCTCACATTTCTCACGGACTATCACATGAATCTAGCTTCTGCTATTGCTATTTCGTAATAAGTAGGTACACTGTACACAATAATAAGTGTAAATTATAAGCTTGTTTCTCTGAAAAATCACTAAAAGTTTTCATCAAACCATCGCTGACGAAATTTACAAACGCCAATGTCAGATTTGACAGCACACAGTGACAGCGGCTAGTGCTGCTCTGCCGTGAGTATAGAGAAACGCGGGAATTTCAAGTAAGTTTGCAGTATTTATACCTACCTATCATCTATTTACAAACAGCCTTCTTCATATACAACGCTGTGTATTTTTGAAAGACACATAATATACGATTTTACAGACAACCATTTCGATTCTAATAAAAAAAATTGTGAAAAGAAAATAAGTGAGGATTAGCAGCCATAAATGGTGACTTAAAGAACGTGGTGTGCAATGCACTGGTCATTTTACTTAATACAACGTGTTAATGGAATAAGCGAAACTGAGAAAATAGTTTGTTCAGAATCGAGTGGAATAAATTTCACGGGTTTTTGATAGGGGTATTTTTTTTTATTATTTAAATTTTTGCTGCTTCTATTCTAAATATTTCTGTGGATACACGCACTGGCGGCGGAGGGTAGTGCGCGTGGCGGCGCGCGCGGACTGCGCGGACTAGATCAACGATGTAACTAGAACAGTGATGAAACTTTAAAATAACAATAACAATGGATTTATTTTAATAAAAATCTGTTGGGGTGTATGAGGGTTTCGCTTATTCCACTAACACATTGTATACAATTAACTGTGGTCTCTGCCTACACCGACGGGAACAAGGCGTGATATTATGTATGTATGTAATAAACTCTTATTCATCAGCAGCATAGGTTAGCACCTTATACGAAATAACAATAAAATCGCAGTTTCGAAACCAAACTCAAATCTGATAACAAGAAGCCGACACACTTAAGATCAGACAGACTGTCTTACAAAATCGTCTACGATGACGATGGTGAAGACGGCGAAATGACGCTGTTGATAGCCAATTTGACCACATACATAGTTTGACACATCATTTAATCAAGTTTTAATATAACCTGATAAAAGCAACGCCGAAAACAAAATTGTTATGTATTTAAAATAAACATGCAAAAGAATCTATATCATGATTTTACTAAGCCGATCTTATAATAGCAGTTTCAACCACATCTCGGTGCGTTGGTATAAAATGTTCGACTCATTAATATGAAACACAACAGGCATAATAATCCATTGTGAAACATGAAACAGCGCACAATGAAAGCATAACAGCCGTGAGAAAGCACCGACTGAGCAAATTGTCAAGGACCAAACCATATGAGGTAAACTCCAGCTAATTTACTTGGTGTATTTTGTTAACACACGTGTTGTTACTGTTGTTAATTATCATCAATTCATCATACAATAATTTATTGTCATGATTAAGTTAATTGAAAGTTGAAGTTACTTCATTAACTTAATTGAAAAAAAAAAAAAAAACGACTCTATCGTTTACTTCTCGTGTTTACTTTGTAATAATAGATTTTAGGTAGGTAAGTTACGATAGTCTTCTATTCTACATAAACATATAATACAAAAGTTCAATGTAAACAAGCATGGTAAAAACATCAATGAGTCAATATCACTACTAGGAAAATACATATCAACAATTATAATTATTTCTACTTACTGCAGGCGGCTGGCTGCTGATATAAATAAGATCACTTTAATTAAATCAACCATTTGCGTCTTTGCTTCTGAGATGATAACAACAGATATAGTTCAAAATATTTTAGCTATAGAAGAATAAAATAGAATCATGTGATTTTCGGAAACAGATTTCAGTGTCATACGAATAGTTAATATTTAATGAAGAGATTATAGGAACAAGAACAACCAAAGAGTTTGAAACGACAGCCAAATGAAGATGGAAAATAATAAAGAAGTGATGGCGGCTGCAAACAATAACTGTACTGAAACAGCGCAATACCGGCGTACAAGTGCTATTGATAAATACATGAAAACCGTAAAAAGTGATATTAACGTTAAAATAGCGAAAAGTTGGCAACAAAACATGTCGTCTGTAAAGGAGGTGTTCATGAGTAAATTTCAAAAGACTTACAAAAGACTGTAATCTATTTTATTAAAGGTATCTAATACATCTTGTACAGCTTTTATAATATGGATCTAAAACTAATTTTTTTGTTACATCATCAAATTATAGTGTTTCTTAAGTAGCAATCTTTGTTTGATTTAGTATTTCATTACTTTTAGAATGACTTCACCTTGGCTTATGCTGAGACGCAGGTAACGCAGGTCGGGGCAGCTTTCAATTTATTACGACGAAAGCTGAATAATATTCTCAGCGTCTCAGTCTCAGCGTGCGCCTACCCTATGAGTAGGTATGTGTCAGACTTCGTGTTTTTTAAGCAATGAAATTGGCGAACAGGATAGACGCAAAAACATTTTATTGAACGTGTCTTGGCAAAACGCCATTTGTTAATGCTCAATAATGCTCATTAATAAAATCATCATGTTATTCGCATCGATCAAAATTTAATACAAAGAAAAATACGGTTATTATTATTAGGGACATTCGGAACATCATGATACCGAAATGTAAACTTATTTTTATCAATTATAGCCTATATTTTTTACAAATCAGAAAATTGAAAAGCTTTGTAACCACTGGCAGGATTTGAATCTACGTCAACGTAACCTGTATCACTGCACTGTATCGGTCATCGCCATAGGTCATCGCAGATTTTGAGATGCTAACTTGGCTGGGATTAATTTGAAGAAATATCAAAATACATACTCGTACTACTAATAAACACTTATCTATAAAAATGATCCGTTTGACCTATTCTTCCAAAAATCAACATTCTTACTTATAAAATGTCAATAAAATTCGTGATCTTCTAACAGCATTCTATAAAGGATGATGCAACATTATTATTGATATAACAGTAGTTTCGACAGTGTCCATTAGGAACGACTTGTCATTGGCGGCAGTCCAAATCGCTCTTTAACTATTGGCCTAGCTCTCGAAGGAATTCATGGACATATTGAATACTTTACCTTCTTTGGTTGACACGCTCTCTGTTAATAATGAGATAAGTTTCTTATGAATTAATGTAATAGCAATATCTGCAAGTTCAGATGACGACCACAACGTTCTAACAATAACTCTATTTGCCTGAACCATGACATTTGATCTTGTTATTTTGCGAACAGAGCACAGACACTGCCTGCACTTATCGCTAAAGGAAATACCAATTGATACGATACGGCAGTCAGTAATTATGTAGAGACTGCGAATAGCCTTCGATAGGTTAGCTGACTCAGCTTTGGAATGCTATTTCTTGATAATAAACTGTTTATCTACTGTCAAATATGACGCATTTTAATAGTAACAGAATTGTTGCTGTATCATGCATCACAAACATGCTTGAGATGGTTGGTAGGTATTACTGCTAAATCCTTTATTTTTACTCTGCCTTCTTTTCGTTTCTCTTCATAACTTTTTCAGTCTTGACTGATTTTACACCATTGTGATCATCATTGTTTAAAACAAGTTTTTAATGATTTTTAGGGTTCCGTACGTCAAAAGAAAAAAAAACGGAACCCTTATAGGATCACTTTGTTGTCCGTCTGTCTGTCTGTCTGTCAAGACCCTTTATCTCACGAACGGGTAAAGGGCCCCATACAAAGCCCTGCCTGCAGGGCCCTGCTTGCAGTGCCACTGCCAATCGTACTTTGTGTGGTCATGCAGGGCCGATTTTTTAATTGTTCACCCTGCCGCAGGGTCGCAGTGGCATTCTGCAAGCCCGACCAGACGATTCTCCCCACTCCACACTGCAAGCAGTGCCATGTGTGGTTAGATCGGGCCGATTTGATCCGCCATTTTGTTTGGGTTGCGTTCCGAATCGGGTAGAAATTACCCTGACAGCAGGATAGCGTTATATGACGTCCATCAGTGTGGTCGAGACAGACTGCTGTCAAAGGGTAACTATTACCGTTTTGGAACTCACTTTTGTTTTCGTCATAAAAAAGTTGAATATCTCTTCTTTATGAGCCAACGGGAGGGAGAAAGATGTGTGAAGGGCTTGGAGGAGCTGTGGAGGGACATATTCGAACTATATCGAGATTTTCCGTGCCTCTGTAAGATTAACAACGAGCAATTCCATAACAAGGACATGCGGTCCCAAAAATATAAGACTTTTAATAATGATGCTACATTGTCGGCTTTCAAGATTTTTTAAAGCTATTTTTAAAAAAATATTTTGATAAAACTATTTTAAAATTTTAATTTTTAAAAAGATTTTTTTTTTGTTATCATCGGGGTCTAACTCTCTCAGTAAATAAGCGTGACCCAACGTCTCTCGCAGTAGTTAGCTACATACACCATTGTTTTCTTTTCGTGTTCTTTCTGCCACAAGTACAGCTAACGCAATTTTTGGTGTTTTGATAATGATGGAGCCATTTTAGTATAGGTAATTGTATGGGAAAGACAGCACTGGACACGTCTGAACGCAACAGCGCAACGCGCTCTTATGACTTGCAGGGCTTTGTGTGGCAACATCCTCTGCGGCAGTACTGCAAGCAGGGCCCTGCAGGCAGGGCTTTGTATGGGCCCTTTAAAGGTATCAAGTTGAAATTCATAGCATATATTAGGATTCATGAACCACACAAGATCTGAAAATTTCAATTTTTTACAACGACGCAATCAAAAGATATGGCATTTTATGTCCTCATCTCCATACATTTATTCAAAAATGCAAAACCTACAGGGTACTTCCCGTTGACTTAAAATTATGAAATTTGGCAAGAAGCTAGGTCTCACAGTACAAATAATGGGAAAAGTCTGAAATCATTAAATATTACAACTTTTCTCACAACTAATGGTAACCAATTGTGGTGAGCTCCCGTTTCAAGAACATTCATATAAGAGAGGGGTCAAGTTGGATGGTCGCTGAGGCGATTTTTGTTTTAGTTCCATTTAAAAACGGGAACACTTAAAAACTTGAAAATTGGTATGTTTATAGTGCATAAGCTATAAAATAACAACAAATAATAAAATTTGGTCAAGCGCGTGTCGGACTCAAAAAATCTAGCACATTAACTTACTGAAATTTCAACTAATACAATTATGTTTATGTGGTGGTACGGAACCCTCAGTGCGCGAGTCCGACTCGCACTTGGCCGGTTTTTTTACTTGTAACTCACTAAAGCATCATCAATTTACCAAATCGGACTACAGAAAGTAATAATCTTATTACCGTTGAAGAGGGCTGCTGATATGATGGATGTCTCCGCGTCATCATAACGTAAAACCTGTTTGCGTAGGTATCAAAATTATCTAACTGTCGGACTTTCACTGATCGGCGCGGTTTCATTTCACTTTCCCTCAGTGGCCTAATGAGATCGTTCGACTGCCAACAATGGAGGCTGAGGTTGCTCCCATCAAAGCCACGTGTTCTATTCTCACTGTCTATTGATTTATTCAATTCATTGAATACTAGTGGAGTGTGGAACGTGTACCTTCATGTACTTTGACTAATGGAGATATTGTATGCAAATTGTAACGAAGTGCACGAATTGAGACCGGAAATGATAGATCGTAAAGTGGTTTCTTATCAGCGTAACTCAAATCCTAACCATAATAAAGACAAGATATGAAAGTAGATGTAAACAGATACTGTCTGTAGTTTTCTAGAATTGTACGTATAAGTACTTAAATAAGATAACTGTCGCCTGTGAATGTCTATAGTCTTTCTAGGAGTAGGTATAGACAGGTACAGTCAACGACAGGTCAAGCTTGACACTCGCAGCGCGACTCTAGCCCGTACGTCTATTGGGGTAAAAACGGTGCAATGTCCAATGTGTCAAGCTTGATGTGCTATTGGCTGTACCTATATAAGATAGCTTAACATATAATAAATACCAAACAATGCGAATGTGCGTCGTCTGTGAAATCTAAATCACAACTTCTTTCTATAACACAAAACTATTGTTAACTGGCACAAATTCAAATATTTCATTTACGAAAAAAACGGTTGTACGCTTTTACGCCAAAGCATGCGACTTCAAAGATAAAACATCTTATAGATTTAATTTAATTTGAAGATACATTTAGCAATGAGTACAGACGTTTTGCATAAGAATTTACATCAACAGACAGTATATCCATAAACTTTATTACAAATTTACCGAGAGGCTAGTGTTTATGTTGTAAAATGTGTTCAGACGCGGTTAGCTCAACTATTTCTAGTTAACACGTTGTAAATTTTGCTTACTTGACCTAATTACTGCGAGAAGATGCGCTAATCTGCCATGCGTGCCAGCAAGTCAGTAGGTATTGCACTTAAATTTTACTGGCAGAAGAATCAGGATATTCAATCAGGATATTCATCTTCTAAAAGTACCTAACCCCTTTTGACAGAAAGGTACAAAACTGTTGAAAAAATCAGGCAGGCAATTATTTGTATTGGACGTAGGCAACAACTACGTAAAGATCTTTAAGTTTTAATAATTTGGTCAGATTAGAGTTTAAGTAGGTAGTGTAGCGTTATCGCTCATATTCCTTTTTCGTGTTCGATACTTTTTGCTTCTTTCTCGATGTATTGACTGGCTGTTTGTATTCATTGACAGTGGATTCAAAATTTTGATTTTCCTTTCTCGGTGCTTATTATTTGTTTGGACACAAGAGAGTTTGTGTCAAATCTAGCAAAATATTTATAAAATCGAGCATTTATTTCAACCGTACTATAAATAAATTGTGTTTTAATACAGCAATTTTACTGCTGAAGTTATAGTTTCATTTGTGTACATGCTTGTAGAAGCTAAGGAATTTATCTCGATATGAACTCCTCAATTTTGTAAGTATTTTTCTCTTTACGTTATATTTGTTTCTGAGAGGTTGCCACTCTCTTATGACGCATTTTTATTCGTGCAGCTAAAGCTGCCCGATTACGGGCAGTAGGTTCCGGCTTGCACCAGCAACACTACCTAGCCCTGTCTCCAGAGAGACTACTTGTCATCTGCAGCTTGCACCGTGCTCTCTGCCGCAGCACCTCTTCAACTGCGGGTTTCCCAGCAGCACGGGAGGACGCCACGAACTGCGCAAAACCTACATCAACCAAATTCCAGATATTTAAACCTTTTATATTTTTAGTTTAAATTTTTCAAAATTCTAAAAAGCGCCACCAGACGCGCCATGATTTTTTGGATCAGAATCTTTGGCTGAAATTTTATACCTTTAGATCTTTGATCCGCGATACTTTGCGGAAGGTACGACTATGACCATATTTAACTAGACGCTTTAGTAATAAGTTAGGTGGCCACTTAAAGTTATCACTAGACTTTTCCAAGCGAAAGTATCTACTAGCTATAGACGGAGCGTTTAACCTGACGCATGCATCGCGGATTTCATTCCAAATTTATTCGTCATATTTTTAACGCCTATCAATGATTTTTTAAAACTTTAAACTATATAATTTTCTTAAATTTAATCACGTATCGTTCAATCAAATTTTAATTTTATTTCGTTGGTTTTTATATTAGTGATTTCATACTAAACTGTGTTCTATTTGATTTTATTAAAATATTGTGTGTTATATCTCTTAGTTTGTTTGGTTAGTTTAAGGTAAGTTAACTCTTACTCCATTTTAGGTAACTGCAGTACATTTACAATATAATTTACTTTATTTTACTGCAGTAGGTAGGTACTTACCTTCATATGTACTTGCTATTTTTAAAAATTGGTATAAGGTGGAAAGCCAGTTGAAGAAAGCTCACTTAGAGTCGTAAATCATCGTCATCGTATCGTGTGGGTTGCAAGGTCAATGACTGACCTCACAAATCCTGATGTCAGATTTGTTGCGACACTAAACGACTACATCCGTACGAACGATAGTAGTCAGGACCAACGGCTTAACATGCCTTCCGGAGCACGGAATCATCTAACTATTCGGATAATCAGGTGATTCATCCTGCCATGTCCTAACCAAACTAGGAATATCTAAACAAATAATGAAATGGACTTAATGTCTAAAGCAGCTAAAAAAACTGAGCATGACCATTGCATGACAGATCAGTTTACCCCCGCTAAGAAGTAGGTCTTCAAACCAGAACACATCCGGCGCACACGCATCCATACGAATTGCGATTGACACACGGTGCGGTGTCGAGATGAGGATGCAGAAGCGGACACTGTCGAACCATTGTGCAACACTCGACTACCATTTACTAAAATCGACAAGTTTAAGTTGGGCAACAAGGTGGGAATCCCAAAAGATATAGCATAAGAATTAGAGACAAGGTACAGACAACGGGTAAGCCGCTTCAAATAAGATCTAGATTACACTGGGTCGCCACTTCAGACGCAAAAAAAGCCTGTGGAGATAATGGCAATAAAAATAAACGGCGAAAAGAAATCAGTGTTGCACGCGCCGCAACTCAGGCGCAGGCCAATGAACGGTGACAGGTGCCGCCAGCCAATCCCTGCAGACCATCATATAACGCGACGCAGTTAGAAATCACTAAATTACGCTTCACGTCCTTTTCTGCAGCGTGGTTACGAAGTTACGTCAGAGAGAGAGCCAGGATCTCACTTCAAACGCCACTCGATAATCTTTCCACAGCCTTTGTTTACCAGCGATCAATTTAAATGTCTTCCTTTTATGGTTATTAACTTGCAAATTTGAGAATTTTCCTTCGCTTCTGTTAGCGATTGCACATAAGATTTAATCTGGCTAATCTTTGAACCAGTTTTAAGTTTCGTTTAAGAGCACTCGATCCTTTGTTCGCTGCTCGGACCGCGGCGGTAGTTTGTCACGGTACATTTTTATCTCCGAGTAGAGTAGACAATGACCTGGCATCTATTGTAATTCCGTGGGGATAGGCCCACGCATTCCAGGAGGTCGTTACCGAGTGTAATGTCAGTCATTCATTAGCCGAAGTGCATTCCCTTGCATTGCATACAAATGTCTTTCCTGCACTTACAACTCAAACTTCAACTCTAAGCACCCAGGAAACTTTCTAAGACCGCGTGTAGCATTTCATTCGGTTCTATCCAACGTCTTCAGAATATTAACGAAAACTTCCAGATAGTGGAAAGCAATGAACTCGTTTTCAAATTGGAGCTCTTTGAAGAGAACGAAGATAGCATTTAGACGTAGACTGGCTGGAGTTATAAATTGCACAAAATGTTTAGGTCACACTGGACGGCGCCAATACCGTTATTTTATGTATTGCGGTAAAAAAATTGGCATCGCTCCCAATTGTACGGAGCGGGCGGCTGTAATGATATCTGCCTGTTCTGAAATCCTAATGTAGTTAAATATGGTTTACAAGTGCGAACACTGAACCTTGGCCAAAATGGGAGAATCAAACATCGATTAGGTCTAATCAAATAACTGAATAGGGATAAGTAAATAAATAGATGATAGTAGCGAAGACGAGCTCATTTGTTCGCAAAATTATTTGGCCAAGTTTAATTTTTCATAGTTTATTAATAAAGACATGTCTGGCGTCTGTTGGTAATGGTAAGGTACCTATACCATTATTACCATATGGGTCGAGATCGGGTGCGGGATATGTGTACTGGATTGGAAGTCGGTCTCAGCTTGTCCGACGACCTCGGCACAGTTCTTTCATTCGCGCCGTTCGCTGGACCTAATTATGTACTGGTTAGATCGACGATAGGAAGTTAGGAACGCTAGACCGGTCGGTAAGGCCTGTTCTACATGAAGTTGTTATAAGTAAATAGGTACTTTTTTTCATTAATGCAAATTGCAATGCTTTCGTTTAGATTTTTTGTGTAGGTATGTACTTGTTATACAGATAATTTATTCTTATTCTGATACCACTACCTGCATTAAGTATGTACTTTGAATCAAACGAACCGTAATTATGTAAACTCATCCTAACTTACCGACGTGAACGATATTATATCGGTTTCCTTGAATTTGCAAATTGAGGTGTTTAACTCAAACAAAAAGTAATGAGTTTCTCAGAAGGAGACGATGTTAGTGTTTTATTTTCAACGTCAATTAAATGTAGAGTTCGACTAAAAGTTGTAAGTACTTATATTGTTACTTTTCTACGATATATTTTTTTACGACTAAGACTTTGTTACGAGTACCTAACTGAAAAACCCCGTGCGTGACTTTTGCATTCAAAATACAGTTTCAATCTGTATTACCTATGACTCAGGCTGCTATCGAGGAAATACGTGATCGGTCACGGTGCTAGGACTAGGAGCTGATAAACCTAACCGTAAAAGTGTTGTCATACCTACAAGTTGACTAGCGCAAGGTTGCAAAGAACTAGCGTTTCGTCATTAACGTGCGTCAATTGTAATATCATAACATGTGTTACTGAATTTCTAGGTCATAATTACCACGGTACCTAATTGGTAATTTTATTGTAATACGAACGAACGGTAGTCCCACACATGAGAATAGCACTCGTTAAGATCATATCAAGCTTTACTTCAGTTCAACAACCGTTATTATTTACGATACGATCCTCATCAGAATGCAATGTACATATTCGCAACAACGAGTTAAGTAGGTAGTTAGCTATAGTAAAAACTTGCGCCGTTTGAGATTGGACGGAATTTATATAAATAAATACTGTGATGGCATACCTGTGCAAACTGGCTGGAGATCTTGGTGTGGTCTTCCTGGTAGGTCTTCCGGGCTTTCCGTCTCTCCGTCATGAGAGAGGCGAGCCGGTCCAGGGCGCGGGACTCGAGGGCTTCTGCGTTCGCTCTGATGAGGCGAGCTGTGTTCTCCCACTCCTCAGTCATCGTGCGCCATGCTGACGCTATCACTGACCCTGGGATCGAATAGGGTTCTTAATGACTTCGAATAATTTTATTATTACAGTACATTTACATGAGAAATAAGATTAATGACAACCGGCTATGATCAACAAATTGCGGACTAAATATTCGAATTTAACCGCAATTTTTTTTTATCAAGTTATTGAGACTAATTCGTATCACATAACCATGCCGCATGCACGCACGGGGGAGCTATTGCAGTTATTGTCGCTGCTTTTTAGGCTTCCGTACCTCAAAATAAAAAAACCGGTCAAGTGCGAGTCGGACTCGCGCGCCGAGGGTTCCGATATACCTATAGTATTTTTGGAAGCAATAAAGTCCATTTTCAGGACCGCAAAACTAAATTTGTTTGTAAAGGTTTTTTGCAGATTTCTGAAAAACTGTGCAACTTAGAAAGATCGTTTTATTTTTGCTGTAAAGTTTACATAAACCTCTGTCAACTGTAATTAATTCAGATTTTCCCTTACTCAAACTTCGGAGATAAGGGGGGGGAATGGTATTTTTTTTGACATTTTTCATCATAACTTGAAAACTAAGAAACTTAAAAAAATACAAAAATATATTTTAAAATGTACAAGTAAAGCCCTTTCATATGATACCCCACTCGACCTAGTAGCGACAATTTGAAATTTGGCCCCCCCTATTTTGGCCCCCTTTACATTAATAATCATACTTTTTTCAAAAAAATTTCATGTGCAATTAAGTTGGGCAACTATATTCTAAAACTATTCCAAATTTCAGCTCGATAGCGTAAGTGGTTGCTGAGATATAGAGGTGTGACAGACAGACGGACAGACAGACAGACAGACAGACGGAGCGGCACCATAAGGGTTCCTTTTTTTTACCATTTTGGTATCGGAACCCTAAAAACGGAATCCTTATAGGATCACTTTGTTGTCCGTCTGTCTGTCTGTCAAGACCCTTTTTCTCACGAACGAGAAGAGGTATCAGGTTGAAATTGATGACGAATATTAAGGTCCATATACCACACAAGATCTGAAAATTTTATTTTTTTACAACAACTCAATCACAAGATATGGCTTTTTATGTCTATCTAATCTGAATCTGAATCTATTTTGAGGTACGGAACCCTAAAAAATATTTAAAATAAAAATCTAAATTTAAGTTTGTATTTCTGTGCTATATGTATGGCATTCTAAGATTGTAGTTGATACTTTTTACTTGCCTATCTCGAGAAAGAAGTCTACTGTACCATTTGTTTGTTTTAGCCATATCGTAAAAACGGGAACACTTAAAGCGTGAATATCGATAGGTATGTTTATAATGCTTTTAAGCTATTGAATAACAACAAATGATAAAAACTGGTCAAGTGCGTGTCAGACTCGCACGCATTTGCATTTAATACACTTCTCCATGACTGTGCGTCCACAGCTAAAGTCGGTATTTTTCACCTTAGTGGTACGGAACCCTCGGTGCGCGAGTCCGACTAGCATTTAGCCGATTTTTTAAGCGATGTAAATGTTAAGATAATGTTTTTTTGCTTCGAGTTAAAATTTTATTTGTTAAGTCATATACAGGTGAAGCCGAGTAGCAACGGTTGTTGGAGACAAACTACTATAACCTAAATTATATGAACTAACTATAAAATTCGGACAAACAGAGGTTTAAAATCGTACAAAATCCGCTCTTTATGCAGAGTTTCTACAAAATAATCAGAATGAAATGACTAAAACTAAAATAGAAGGAATCGAAATATCTTCTAATATTGCTAATGCTAACAATTAACTACTTACCGCCAGTTAAAAGTTAAAGCTCATTTAAATCTATCGCTAACACTTTCTGTCTTGGTGTCAAACAAAGCAAGATTCAAAAGAGCTTCTACTGTAAAGAAGTAGCTTTGTGCAACTTTGGCCCTTAATTTAGGCGCTGTCCATAGTCAAAATTACCTCCCTTTCTAACAAAGGGTAGAATGCGCGAGTTACGAGTAGAAGAGAGCGGATTCGGGCTGTTTTACGTTTTTCACTCATTTTTTCACTTTTCTCGGCGTGCACTAAACACATTGAAAAAATGGTAGGTGGAAATCTAGATTTAACAAAAGGCTTTCTAACACAGCTTAATTGTGTCGATATTTATACTGGTTTGCCAGCAATTTGGTTTATACGAGTATTACGAAAAAAGCACATTTTTCAAAAAAAAATTATAGGGTAACTTTTTAGTAATTACCTACCTAATTTGGTTTTTGCGTATGTAAAAAACTAACTATTGAACTGAAAATGTACATATAAATAATCACTGTTGAGGTAATTGTACAAGTATTTTATTTATGGTATCTAAAATGCTACTTTTGACTGTGAACAGTGCCTTAAATAATTGATCAGACAGTCACTTAAGGACACAGTCTGTTCGTCATCTAAAATGCTACTTTTGACTGTGAAAAGTGCCTTAAATAATTGATCAGACAGTCACTTAAGGACACAGTATGTTCGTCATGTTTCTTGTTCCTTGGTTTCAATATAAACGTGTTCATGAAAGCCGCTTTCAAGATCAGGGACCTACCCAGCGAAATAATTTACCAAACCCCTTGAAGGGGTTCCCTAATGTTCGACTTATCCATTACTTTGGAAACCTATTCAAATAATAAAATATTATAATATTTAATGTTATTAACTAGGTAATTCATACTTATATTCCCATAAGTAGAGCATTTACAACTGCTCTGATCTAGTTCAAAGCAATCTTAAAACGATTAGCAGAAACGGTCGCGGAAATTGCAGAATCTGGTGCAGAACATAAATTGATATTTTCTACTGTATTGCCGAGAGCACGCGTTGATGTTTTTTATATGGCACCACCGGCGAACTGGTTTGCGCGATTTCCTTCTCAAAATGTCAAACCGAAACCTGAGTTTTGAGGCTGTCTGAGGTTTCGCCGGCTTACATCATGGAATATTTAAACTTAATTTGCTATTATTATCAATATTTTCCTTTGAATCCGATACAAAAATTTACGAATTCGTTCAGACTGCAAATGAATAGGTGTCATCCATTACAGGCGACTACGATTAACTAGGAGAGACCGTTATCTTCTAATTTACTAGGTCAACGCTATTGTTACATCTTGAAGGTAAACAAACAAGCCAAAGCTCAGTGGATTATGGGATCTACCCACCATCCCGCGTTACACAACTATTTTTCCTTAGTTTTTAGATTTGAATGTACCTAACGGCAATTTTAAACTCTAACTGGAATCTTAATCCTACTTATTTATTTACATTCTTCGCTAAAATGACTAAAATCATAGATGAAAAACTAATTCAACATCTTTATTTTACCGATTCTGTAATTTACCAATAGGGTTAGTTAAAATTGTATACTTTTAGCTTATAGAGCTAGATTTTTTAGACTTCTTAATTATCAACCATTAGATGGTTTGCTAACCATTTAGCTCCTCGCACTTGTCCATCTTCTGTCCATGCGCGGCCGCAGCGGACAGCGCGAGCGCATACTCCCGGTCACTTTTCATCTTGGCCTGGAGCGACCGCTTCATTGTCTCCATGAGTCGGAGCTCCGCGTCCTGCCGCGCCAGCAGCGCCTCGTGCGCCTGCGCCGCCCGCCCTGACACCCCCCCTCCCCCGCCACCCGCGAACCCCATCGCACACCGCTAACACCCCGCACTCAACCCAAACACATCGCGTAAACACAACACTGTTCACATCACACCCCGTTATCACCGGCACTTACTACGCTTTTACGTCACAGAGAAATTTTATGACTTGAAATAGAAGCCAGAAGTTCGATCGGGAAAATAAAGTTTTTACTGTTTAGCTTTTTAGGAGGCCAAAGACCGTGTCTAAATAAAATACTTTGGAACAAAAAAACGGTATCGATAAACAGTTGATTGCGTGTGCGCAGAGTAACGTGCGCACGTCCGAACAGCGGCAATGCGCAACCTGAATGCCATGCCATCAAGCGACGAGACGTACCGCGGTGGCGCTGGCGGCGCGGCGCCGTGATGCGCGCGCGCTGCTGCCAGCCGCCGCCACCTCGTCGCCTTCGCTGTACTCTACTACACCTGGATGAGCCTGCTGTACACTGGATTTCTTTTACACTAGGACTACTCGTAGTACCTATATTCCTTGTCTTATAGGTACAGTTAAGAACACATCAAGCTTGACACATTGGACTTTGTACCGTTCTTACTTCAATCGTACGGGCTAGAGTCGCACTGCGAGTGTCATGCTTGATCTGTCGTTGACTGTACAGTCATTTCTTTTCTAGTAGGAGTAACCACGGAGCTATTCAAAGCCGAGGTTCCAAACTTTTCGGCTATTTGTCCCGCCAGCCTGTGGCTTTCTTACCGAGCCAAGTGCTTAAGCCACGATCACACCCAGCTGAATTCAAAGACTAATTCGGCATACATTGCTCGATTGCATTAACATAACCAAGCCTCCCAGCAATGACCGGCACACGAGATATACCACCTTAGTTCTCAGGGTGGGTAACGCGCTTTGCTGTCTTATCAGTGTCAAGCTATTTCACTAATAAGACAGTGGATGTTATGAATGGTGGATGTTAGCCCACTTGTGACAGAAAAAAAATTAATGCGGAATTAGTCTTTGAATTCAGCTGGGTGTGATCGTGACTGGATAGAATAGGAAATCCCACACTAGTAGGTATACGCGACAGCTCAGGAGTGCGGACGAATGTATGGCGCACCATAGATTTCGCCTGCACTGTTGAGCTTAAGAGGCTACCTCCCGTCCACTAGTGCCCCCATCAGTTAAAAAAATACTACTCTCTTAATACAAAACTTATCGAAAATCCCGAAGATCAGATTGAAGTAAAGGTACTCTAGTTTATTTAGAACTTATCAATTCTGAAAAATATATTTCACTGTAGTTACAGATACAAAAAGTGCGAAAAACGGCCACTTTTAGCAGTTTTTGTATCTGTAACTACAGTGATCTATATTTTTCCGAATTGATTAGTTCTAAATAAACTAGAGTACCTTTAGTTCAATGAGATCTCCGGGATTTTCGATAAGTTTTGAATTTAGCGAGTAGTATTTTTTTTACTGATGGGGGCGCTAGTGGACGGGAGGCTGTGACGGCCAGCTTAGCCCCGAACGCAACTAGATGGAGCCACTGCTGCAAATATAAGGTTTTATTTTTAAATGCAATAAACTATATACTCGTATGTGCAAAAAGTTGATTCGCGTAAATTTCATAGTGCAACTTCAACGTCTAACAACAATTTCTATAAGAAAAATATCACCATATGTCCACTAAAGTCAATTACTCTCGTCAGTCCGTGTTTACATGAGTACGATCACTCACACATGCACACAAAGCACAACCGTACAGTTTTGACCGCACGCCCACAATCCTAATATTGAACCAAAAATTGCTAACAAAAATAGTACTTTCAGTACATTAACTGTATTTTTGTATTAATTAGCGAAAAATTTAACTAAAAA
Organism: Athrips mouffetella; assembly: GCA_947532105.1. Lineage (NCBI taxonomy): Eukaryota > Metazoa > Arthropoda > Insecta > Lepidoptera > Gelechiidae > Athrips > Athrips mouffetella. The sequence goes on along the minus strand of OX383964.1, from coordinate 21,275,664 downwards.
TAGCAGTATTCGTTGGTTTTTCAATAGAATTTTATGTCCCGCGTAAGAATGCAAGTCATTTGAATTTTTGTATGGAAAACGGATCACCTTAAGGCAATTTATCAACCTGTTCATATCATAAAGCACAGTCATAATAAAATAAGTAATGGACTTTTGATCTTGTTTGATTCCTGGCAGGCTAGGATCCATCAGGACGGGTCAGTATGGGACAGTCTGAAACTATAAAAATAAATAAAATAAATTAAAATAAAATCAATTTATTTCGAGCATTGCCCATAGCGTGTTAGTATGTTCTTATATCTATATTAGTAATTATTAAAATCTAAAACCCTATAACTAATTTTAGTTTCTTTGGCGAGGTGGACGCGGGTCCAGTGCTGCATGATAGCACTGTCCACGTCCAGTCTCGCCGCAACAGTCTGCAGGAGGCTGTTGGAGCTGCCCCGCACCCGATGGATCAGGGATGCTATGCGTTTTCTTACGATAGCTGAGAAGCTATCAACACCAGCTTCCGCTAGCATCCCCGAGGCACTGCAGTGACGTCGCAGCACCATCAGCCCCCGAAAGGCATTATTGTACTGCGTGCGCAGAGCCCTGTAGCTCCTTGGGTGTAATTTGTCCACAGGATGCACGTGTACAGAGAGTTACAATAGGCTTTAAAAAGTGTAACCTTTACCTGTTGTGTACAACGTGCGAACCTGCGGGCAAGCATATTCGCCCTAACGCACAATGCCCTGCGCTCCCGCTCTATTTCTAAATCATCTTTGAGCGATTCGTTGACCCAATGTCCCAGGTACTTAAAGCTCTGCACTTGTTTGAGAGGAGCGCCATTAAGCCTAACAGTTGGAACTTTGTAGGTCTTATTTTTAGCTTTGAAAACAAGCAGCTCACTTTTGTAGCTCAAAATTTTTATCCAAAGGTTCTTTGACAACCCAGGACAAATTACGGCCGACAATTTTTTTTATGGAAGTGTTCCTTAGGTCCATCCAAACATATCTAGAATGTTCCCTGCCGATCCCATTTTCGCTCCCCCCTCCACCCCCTCAAAAAGGTCCCTCATTTTAGATTTTTCTATTTATCTCTAAAACAGTTGAAGTTAGGGGAAAGTCGTCAACCTAAGACTTGATGGTTATAAAATTACCAATCTATAAACACCTATTTTATTTCGATGTGACCTACAGTACCTTAAATATAGCTACAAACAGTTCACCAAAAATTTAAAATTATCTTCAAATCATTTTTTGTACTAACTTTTAACAAAAACTACTGGAGTTGTGGCAAAATTATCTAAGAGCATGTGAATCTTGATACATTTAGGAATAAAACGAGACATAATTCATCATTATTGCAGCACTGGTTCTCGATTTACAGCGAGTTACATCAAACACCCTGAGATAATTTTATAGGACAAAAGAAGTAGGAACAGTGAAACTGACGTTATCTTTCAGGATTAAATAATGGCACTTAAAATTTAAATACATAAAATAAAAATAAACAATTTACCCTGAAAATCTAAAAGATTTAAGCTTTAAGTAACTAGATGGCGTCACTTGTATAATAAAATAAGAAATAAAATATAATAACAAATGGCTTGCTTCTATTTTGAAACATGAGATGTCAGACGATAGCTCTTGTCATGTTCTATTAAAATATATATATAAAACATTTTTTCGAATGTTATTTGTTCGTTAAAATATTAAAAATCGAAGCAGTCCATTTGTAATTACAATTTATTTCTTATACAAGTGATGCCATCTTGTGACTTAAAGCATAAATCTTGTAGTTTTTTGGGCGAAATAGTTTATTTTTATTCCATTCAATTAAATTGAAAGTGCCATAATTTAATCCTAGAAGACAACGTGAGTTTTACTGTTCCTACTTCTTTCGTCCTATAAAATTATCTTAGGGTGTTTGATGTAACTCGCTGTAAATAATGATGAATTATGTCTCGTTTTATTCCTAAATGTATCAAGATTCACATGTTCTTACATAATTTTGCCGCAACTCCAGTAGTTTTTGTTAAAAGTTAGTGCAAGAAATGATTTAAAGATAATTTTAAATTTTTGGTGAACTATCTGTAGCTATATTTCAGGTAATACAAGTAAGGCCTGCACTAAACAGCTTGCAAAATTAAAAGGATTTTTATGAGTCTTCTCAATTCATTTTACTCCTGAGTCATAAGCTGCAAATGTGATTTATGGTGAAAAATAGTTCAAGCGGAAACCTCGAGCGAAACTTTTTAATATTTTAACAAACAAATAACATTCGAAAAAATGTTTTATATATATATATATATATTTTAATAGAACATGACAAGAGCTATCGTCTGACATCTCATGTTTCAAAATAGAAGCAAATTTGATGTATTTAAATTTTAAGTGCCATTATTTAATCCTGAAAGACAACGTCAGTTTCACTGTTCCTACTTCTTTTGTCCTATAAAATTATCTCAGGGTGTTTGATGTAACTCGCTGTAAATCGAGAACCAGTGCTGCAATAATGATGAATTATGTCTCGTTTTATTTCTAAATGTGTCAAGATTCACATGCTCTTAGATAATTTTGCCACAACTCCAGTAGTTTTTGTTAAAAGTTAGTACAAAAAATGATTTGAAGATAATTTTTAATTTTTGGTGAACTGTTTGTACCTATATTTCAGGTACTGTAGGTCACATCGAAATAAAATAGGTGTTTATAGATTGGTAATTTTATAACCATCAAGTCTTAGGTTGACGACTTTCCCCTAACTTCAACTGTTTTAGAGATAAATAGAAAAATCTAAAATTAGGGACCTTTTTGAGGGGGGGGAAGGGGGAGCGAAAATGGGATCGGCAGGGAACTTTCTAGATATGTTTGGATGGACCTAAGGAACACTTCCATAAAAAAAAATTGTCGGCCGTAATTTGTCCTGGGTACCATTTCTAAAAATATTGAACTATTGGCAGTGTTGTACCGGAGACCACCGCTCACAGATGCTAATAAGCTTAATTAAAGCACTGATCGATGGACACAGCAGCACCATGTCATCGGCGTAACTTATGTTGTTGACAAAGGTGCCGTCAATACAAAAATATAATAATAAAACTATAAAAGATAGAGATATTTGTTCTATGGAACCATGTCGTCGACTTTAGAGTTAAGAAAAACTGCTTTCAAAGATTTAAAAAAAAACTCGTTTTTCTTAACTTTAAATTCGACGACATACGAGTAGTTAGTTCCTTAGATTAGAACAAATATTTCAATCTCTTATAGTTTCAAACTGCCCCATCTGTGTTCCCCATACTGACCCGTCCCAATGGATCACCCTGTAGTATATTACAAGTAAGATCTTCTAACCTCAATCTAAATCCGTTTAAAAAGAAGAATAGAAGACTCCATCGAGAAAGTTGAGGTAAAATCAGAGAAGGTATGGTAAAAAAATAAATAGTTAGGGTGCTGGCTGCAATTTGGGTATATGATTTGCTCATGATTCATATTAATAGGGATGATAGATCAGCTCAATACGTATCGATTTGATCCTTACAAGTTTTTCTGTGCGTCGCTGCGTTTTTGAGTTAAAGCAAAAAAAAAAAAATATACTAAATAATGTTTTTTTTGTCTGCCTTTGTGGCTCCTGTTTAAAATACTTTTGAAGATGTAGAAAATCCAAGAGGCAGACATGCAGGGCTCTGCATTATCACGGGACGAAGTAGTGAATTTTTGCATTTTGAAGCACTGTAACTTTATGACGCAGGGCTATTATGGTGGCAGACCATTTTTCTGGGGTTTTATATATTATATTTAATCAGATAGTCATAGTCTGCCAGGTGTACGTTTCATTGTCAAATTTCAAAATAGTTTAAACTTAATTCCTCAAAAACGCAGGGGTGTGGATGTCCGCCAATATGTTTTGTATCTTCTAGAGGATGCTCCTTATCATCAGTCAAAGAGGCAGACATGAGCAAATCATATAGAAATTTGTCCTTCATCACCCTTACTAAAAGGTTTGAAATATGCAAAACCGGTAACACGAAAAAAACCGTAAACGAATCGAAAAAATAAGGTAGCACCACTGACGGACGAAATGTTGCTATTGTTAAAGGGCCCCATACAAAGCCCTGCCTGCAGGGCCCTGCTTGCAGTGCCACTGCCAATCGTACTTTGTGTGGGCATGCAGGGCATTGCAGGGCCGACAAAATCGCCGTTAAATCGGCCCTGCAAGACCCAAAGATTTTGGAAACTACGCCAATGGCAAGACCACACAAGCGCTGTGTTCCAAATTGTACAAACGCTGCTAAAAGCGTATACAGTACTGACGGACGGTCCAAATTGATTTTGCACGCTTACAAAGCTATCACTGCTTTAATGGCACTAGTCAATTTGGAATGGATTTAAGCGCGCTCACGTGTTCATCTGTCAAAATGTCAGTTTTGTTTTTATTTCCTTTAACAAAGCCTAAGCAAATCCCTCAAAAATGTGCGCCAAATCCACTCTCATTTCCATTAGAGACAAACTCATTAAAATTAAAACTTGAGAATTGTGAGCTGGCTGCAAATGTGTGGGATTTTATATGTGTCAAATCGATTTTGACATTAGCGCTTTCACTGCTCTACCTATTTGACTAAAGCACTGATAGCAGAAACGATGACGTCATCAATGACGTAAGGCGGTGAACGAGCGAGTGCTTTAGAGCACGCTTTAGGTCAATTTGGACCGACTTAAGCGAGCTCACAGTGCTCTAAAGCAGTCTGTTAGCGCAAAATGGAACGCACAGAAGGTACGATTGGCAGTGCGCACTGCAAGCAGGGCCCTGCAGGCAGGGCTTTGTATGGGCCGTTTTAGATACGTAGGGAGGTAGAAAAGTTTTCGGCCTAATCATAGAATATATGAAACAGAGTTAGAAAGGCAATGCTGATAATTTTGTACGATAACCGGTGTCGCCAGTTTGCACACATTTACACGATGAATTGTATTTTCACTACATAAAAAAACCGCTAGCTATTTGTCGTCTACTGGTGAATCGAAAAAGGCAAAAGAGCCAAATCCAAGCAATCAAAAATTTACCGTATTACATTACGTTATAACATTATTTTCAAAAACGTCAAAATCTGACGTTTTTGGGTGAGAAAGAGACAAAGATAAAATGTGGCCATACTAATAAAGTTTGCACAAAACGGTTCAAAAAGTATCCATTGGACCTTTCTTTGTTTTAACTTTCCTTTTAAATATTTCCGTAACAATATTATTTATAAATGTGTGCAACATTATGCATAATACTTAAAACGATAATTTAGATTTTTCTTTACTGAAAATAGAAAGTTAGCGATTTTGAAATATTAAATTGTTGTGTTATACTGGTATCATTAAATGGATTATTGTACTCTGGATTACAACTTTTCCACGAAACAGGTTTGTTTTAGATTTGTACAGCTTGCAATAACTAACTCTAAGGATGGCGGTTAATGCGCAGAACACAAAAAACGAGTCGCGGGGGTGCGCGGGGTATGGTGGGGGAAGGACTGCGAAGCGTTCATTGGCTCTCCGCGTGTCACCATGCGCAGAAACTAATCGTCACGCTAATGTTAGGTTGTGCAAGCTGTTTTATTTTTTATATCTCACTAAAATCACAGATTAAATAATAGTAAACTAACGTTTACAGATCCGACATTCTCAGGCGGCGGGGTGAAGAAGGACGTACCTGATGATAGGGAATCCAGGCGCTGGTTCTTATTAGAGGTCACACTGCATCAATCAATCTTTACACAAAACATTGTAAATTCAAAGTCACTTTGTATACACAGGTGTTTTTGTCGTTTTAGATATTATTTTCATGAGAACAGAATTCGCATAGGAAACGTATGTGTAAGGTACTTCGAAACTTGGCTCATAGACAGGGATAAGGTCAATAAGTAAAAATAAAAATACGATTTTTTTTCGGTTGCAAATAATAAAGTTAAAAAATAATTTTGTTTTTGTCAAATATCGATAGGTCGTATGGCAGAATGAAACGTAGCCATGGCCAGTCTTAAAAAAAAACAACTGACAACTGTTCTAAGTAGTCTGTGGTCGGTTTATGCAGCTGTTAGTTTTTTTTTATGATAGGCAATGACTACTCATCACATTCTGCCATACGACCTATCGATATTGGACGAAACGATATTTTTTTAAAACCTTGTCATTTATGGCCGAAAAAAATTGGTATTTTTTATTTATCTTTAATGATCCTATTCCTGTTTATGAGCCAAGTTTCAAGCTACCTTACATATAAGTTTCCCTTGCAAATTGCGCGCGCGGCCATTGCTTTTTCATTGATGTTTCAGGCAGGTACGGGGGGGGGGAAGAGAGGGAAGTTAAGGGTGCGTTCTTAATTAGTTTTATTGTGTTGTGTATTGCCTGGAAAAGCATCATAATAACTTTTGTTTGAGAAGCCAAGTATTTACTTACACCTTGTATACGGGTTTTAGTTTTATACTCATTTTTAGGGTTCCGTACCTCAAAAGAAAAAAACGGAACCCTTATAGGATCACTTTGTTGTCCGTCTGTCTGTCTGTCTGTCTGTCTGTCTGTCTGTCTGTCAAGACCCTTTATCTCACGAACGGGTAAAGGTATCAGGTTGAAATTACCATATTTTAAAATCCATGAACCACACAAGATCTGAAAATTTCAATTTTTTACAACGACGCAATCAAAAGATATGGCATTTTATGTAATCTTCTCCATACATTTATTCAAAAATGAAAAACCTACAGGGTACTTCCCGTTGACCTAAAATTATGAAATTTGGCAAGAAGCTAGGTCTCACAGTACAAATAATGGGAAAAGTCTGAAATTATTAAATATTACAACTTTTCTCACAACTAATGGTAACCAATTGTGGTGAGCTCCCGTTTCAAGAACATTCATATAAGAGAGGGGTCAAGTTGGATGGTTGCTGAGGCGATTTTTGTTTTAGTTCTATTTAAAAATGGGAACACTTACAAACTTGAAAATTGGTATGTTTATAGGGCATAGGCTATAAAATAACAACAAATAATAAAATTTGGTCAAGCGCGTGTCGGACTCAAAAAATCTAGCACATTAACTTACTGAAATTTCAACTAATACAATTATGTTTATGTGGTGGTACGGAACCCTCAGTGCGCGAGTCCGACTCGCACTTGGCCGGTTTTTTTATTAGGGTTTCGTACCGAAAGGGTGAAAAACGGGACCTATTGATATGCCTTCGATGTCTATCTGACTGTCAGTGGGCTGTATCTCATGAACCGTAATAGGTAGAAATTTGAAATTTTCACAAATTGTGTATATCTGTTGCCGCTACAACAACAAATACTAAAAATTTAAAAAATGAAGGGGGCTCCCAAACAGCTAAAGGGGGGAGCGTAAAAAAAAGTTTGACCCACAACTTTGATTGGAGCTTGTTGAGTAAATAAATAATGTATTTTTTGTTTCTAAAAATACTTTAAACCAAATGAAAAAGATGCCACCAAATTTAGAAAATTTTGTTTGAGTTGTATCTCATGAACAGTAATAACTAGACAGTTAAAATTTTTACAGATTATGTATTTCTGTTGCCAATATAACAAAAACAAAAAAAAATATATAAATTAAGTGTGGCTCCGATACTAAAGACCTTTTTTAGGCGATTTTTGTTTATGCTCTATCTTAAAAACGGGAACACTTGAAAACAAGAAAATTGCAATGTTTATAGTGCATAAGCTATAAAATAACAAAAAATAATAAAATCTAGTCAAGCTCGTGTCGGACTCAAAAAATCTAGCACAGGAACATACTGAAATTTCTAATACAATCGTGATTATGTGGTGGTGCGGATCCCTCGGTGCGCGAGTCCGACTCGCACTTGGCCGGTTTTTTATTAGAAGATCCCTGCGTGTTAATAATCTTCAAAAATAAAATAGATCATGAAGCATTGTTTTGTTTTATTATTTACATGATATTTACATTTTTCTTATTTATATTTCACTAATATTATAAAGATAATTTATTTTAGTTTGAATTTCTATATGTTTGGATGTTTGTTACATTTAATTTCATTTATTTACCATTTACAGATATACTTAAAACTTGTTTACAATCCACCTCTATGAGGCACACATGGCATTTATAACATTATTAAATTAAAATTAAATTATTAAAATTAAATTGAAATTTTTAAATTTAAATTGAAATTAAATTATTATTAACTTACAATTAATCATTAATCAATTTCATTATTAAATTTGTCACATAGGTATTCGTTGATATTATAGTACGCTTTTTTAATTAATAAATCTTTTAATTTAGTTTTAAATTTGTTCTCTTGAAGGTCTCGTATATACTCTTTACTCTTTCACGACCCAGCCACTAAACAGAATTTGATTAAATTTGGCAGGAATATGGAAAAATAACTACTCTTTTTTCGAATCCCACGCAAATGAAGTCGTGGGCAACTGCTAGTCAGCAATAAGAAGAACCAACAAATTAAATTAATATACCAGTAAAGACGTGTGTGGTTAAGTTGGTGTCCCTCCGGAAAGTGATTTCGGTTTCGCTCTTGAAAATGGAATACTTAAATTTTCAAGCGTCTGTTCACAAAATAATGCTTATGAGTAGCCCTTTCAGACGCTATTATAAAATACATGTAATTTTACTGTCACATTTGGCGGGTTCGATTCCCGGTTGAGGTAGGCGATTTTTAAAAAATCTGTGAATGCAGTTCTACTTATTATTAAAAATTAAACGATGTCTTCTTTCAGTAAAATATCCTATCATTAATATTTAAGGTACTTTCCCTCCGTGTGGCATCGCCGTGGGACGCCCTGTATACCTAATTATATCTCTGTATGACAATATTGTCAACTGCATACCCATACCCAACGATCCCAAGAAAAATTAGGTCATTGATGTATAGCAATAAAAGTTTCGCAGAGAAAACAGAACCCTGAGAAACTCCGACGTATATAGTCATGATGTCAGGAGAACAGGCGTCGAGGACAACACGGAACGATCGTTCGCTCAAGAAGTCAAATACCCAAGAGCAAAAGTCAGCAAAAATCCTGGCCTATCGGCCATCTTGCCCTGGCGACCATGTCTCGACGCCATGTTAAGTGACTGTACATGGCCCATGTATCGTCACTTAAGGCTGAGACACGGTGGTATTTTAGATATGAAGATGTTGCGGAGATTCCTAGTGTCCAGAACACTGGCCCTTCAAGTTAGATTCAACGAGTGACCGCTATCAAGATCTTTATCATCCTGGTTCCTTTGAACTAACCAACTACAAGATCACCAACATCAACAACCTGGGTTACATACAACAGCTAGTTAGACATAATTTTGTTCTTGTTAATGCTCATTTTAAGACCTACTGTTTGCTTGTTGTAAGCATTGAGTTGAGATCTTCGAGGTTCTTTGTTGGGCCACACTGATCGACGGCGATCGACGGTTTGCCTACCTATATAAAACAAGCGCAAAGTATCGAAATCCTTTCGCATCGACGTGGCGAAAGGATTTCCATACTTTGCGCTCGTTTTGTATAGGCAAACCGTCGATCGTCGTCGATCAATGTGGCCCAACCCTCCAACCCTTAGGGTGAGGTATATAGTCGGAAAATCAAAGGTGAGTTATGTTCTCGCCATTAATTTTGATACCAAACCCTGTCTAGTCCAGGAATTCGAAGACGTCTGTAAGTGCATTAGTGTACAGCTTAGAAGTCATGACGCTCCTTGTCTCATTCATTCATTCTCTAAAGTGGTGACTTTGAACAGATGGAAGGCTTTTGTAATGTTTCCAAAGAGTTGAGCCGAAAAACTACAAATAGTCTCGAACTTTTCGTACCAAATCCCTAGCAGGACGAGTTTGTATGGGGAGGCCAACATTTTTAGGTGTTTTTCGTCAAGAAAGTTGTTCAGTTCCTTATAAGGGTCATTGTTACCCCTGTGTAGAAGATGTCAGTAAATAACAGTAGGTATCGACAGGCCGTAGAGGCCACATCGCTTGATGGTTTTGGGGGGGCCATGGCCCCCTGGGCCCCCCCATGGATCCGCCAATATCGGGAATAGTAAGGTAATTTATTTTGCCTAGTTTCAAGTATCGCGCTAAGACCCGGAATAAAATAAACAACTTGGTTGAGTTTTCTATTATTGTAATAGTGAATAATAGATGATCAAACGAACTCCAGGAGTGAAGTTCGATCGTTATTATATGAGTCGCTTCATTCGAAGATATAGTTTGTTTACAAGTAGTAGTCCTTCATTCGCCAGGCAGACGATGCACGCATTTAAGAGTAATTCATTTGATTCTCTTATTTAAAACGATTTCCGTCCGTGTTCACTTCACCACTGTAGCTGACATTCGCTTCATTTTTTAGAGTCTGTACCTATGAACCTTTAAACAAAACTTTGCATTTGGGTGGAAACCACAACTTGTGTCACAGTGTTTGGTTTTTTGGGAGGGAGGGTTGTTATATTATTATATCTTCGAATGAAGCGACTCATATAATAACGATCGAACTTCACTCCTGGAGTTCGTTTGATCATCTATTATATTTCGTCGCTTCATTTTTCAGATATAGTTTGTTTACAAGTAGATGTTTAGAGAACAAAGTTTTGTTTGGTTACTGTGAAACAACTGTATAACTATACAAGATGTTCTAGTTTAACTATCTAAGGCAACGAATTACAAATAGTAATTCGTTGAAAAAATCTGTAATTTGCTGATCCAAGCAGATAATAAATAACCTTTGATTTATCCCAAAAGCAAGTATGCAACGAAAATCAACTTATATAATAAGTTACTCATTCAATACAACTGATATTACAAAATCATCTACCTACTGGTCTAATATATCAAACTAATAAAAGTGCTAGACGTGCTGGTCCAGCCAGCTGTTTTCACGAGTAGAGGCTGAGAGAGTTGCAATTTTGCAAAGCGGGGAAGATGCATGTGTCGACAAGTCTTCTCTCAGATAGTGTTTCTGGTAAATCAACCAGCTTATAAATCACAGCTGCTTAAGCTGATCAACGTGGATGTTAATTGATATTTACAATTTTCCTACATTGGCAGTTCTTGATTTTATTTTATGAACAAAAATATGGACAGAACACGAGTGCATAATATATTCAGTTAAATAATATTAGAACAATATCGGCTAATATTAGCCCGCAGTGAAAGTTTGATTAAATACGTTATGGCTATCTCAACTCCATTATTTGCAAAATAATATAAGTATTCACTTTATATTATTGAAAATGTTTGTGCCCCATGAGCATGTAGTAAAATCGCTGATCTGTTCATTTTATTTTATATCATTAACTCTAAATTAAGGGACTATTTAGATACACACTTATTTACTTATTAGTTGTGTGTCCCAAGTAACTATTATATATCTAGGCCGATTAGGCTTGTGATTGTAAGTAGAAGAAGGTTTTAAACCAATTATTGGTTCCAATTCTATCACCTAACAAGTAAGTAGCAAAGATTACGCCAAACGATGAGTGTCAAGAGAGCCGTTGTACAGCTGTTCATACGAACCAAACATCTCGTCACGTTGTTTTGTTAAAAATAACAATAGTTGTTGGTTGTAGGACTATCAAACACGTTTGCGTTTTTTCTGGGGACAAGCTGTTACCCAAAGCGTATTTTGAACATATATTGTTAAATAGGAGCCTCAGACAGCGAAGCTCAAGAGAACATCAGTGCAAGCGAGAGGATCAAGTGGCGCGTGAATGCTACTCGCAGGACCTGTAAGATTAGTTAAAAAAGGAACAGTATACTCTGATATGGATTATAAAAGTTTCAAGTGTTGAAGGACACTTATTTTTTATGATATAAATAATTAAGATGGGCTAAAAGGCAGAGAAGGCCTTGTGAAAACACAAAATACTGGTGCCTTCGTCATCAGTAATTTTTCCCAAATATAAAAGGAACCGGAACCGTGTAAAATGTCCAGGTCAAAGAATAAAGTATCCATAGCTACAGCGTCTGGATTTCGTTTTCATAAAAAAAAAACATAAATTGCTAAGGATTGTCGCTAAGAGCAAAACTAAGCGTACAGCGAACTTGAAAGCTGTGTCTTAAAAGTTTGCACACAGAGCCTGGGAGTGGCTTTCGTTGACTCAGCTGGCACCTGCGGCAATTTGTGTTTCGTAAAATTTAAATAAATAAATATTGTGCCAATCGTACCATTGCCAATTTTGACAAGTTACTTGTACAATATGGTATGGTACCTACATACTCTTTTGTTTTTTTTTTTTTTTTGTAACCTTAAAACAAATATTTTACTTCTTCGGCCTTCTTCGTAGCCTTTGGTTTAATTTACTGCTCCACACTAGGTACTAGTTAGGGAGTTGTCTGTATTTAATTTCTTTCTGTAAGACAAGTATCTTGTGATGGGCAGGCATTTGTAGAAACATTACCATACCATCAGATAAGATCTTCTAAAATATTATAATATTCATAAGGCACGGTTGTAAAAATCGTAAAGAATTATATAGCGTGACTTCTTTCATATATTATGTTGAAAATTTAAATGTAGAAATTTTCGGTCATCTTAAAAACATAAATTAAGAGATGGGCTTTTCGTAGCAAGCAAGCCGTTTTTCAAAACATAATTTTTGAGGCGGTTGAATGACACGTTGAAATAGGTACATTTATTTCTTGGATTTAGAATAAATCGGTTACAGCTATTGCGTTTTGGTGCTTTATAATTAGGTACACAATATAAATTCCGATGGAATGTAACTCGTAACGGTTGTAACGCTGGAAATAGGAACTTATTCTCCAGTTAAAATCAATATAAACTTTGTATATTGGCTTTTCTTGAGGGTAAATTTTAAACGTGGATTTCACGTTACATTAGCACTAAACGGAATATTATTTCCTCGTTTTTTCCCAGGTAACACTAGGATACTGTGGTGTTTAGGGTTCATGCTTATGCATGTATTATAACAACATTGTGGTTATGAAATATTGCGATTTTCTACTTCGTAGAATTATCCGGACACAGGAAGTGTTGAAAAAAAACATTGTATTATACCAGCATGTACTTGTGTTACGGTTCTGTGCTGGAGCATGAGTTTTGGATGGATTGTAACTTTTAGTCGATGCTGCTTGAGCTTGGGAATAAGGCCAGAGCCTGCCTGTAACCTCGCTCCCCCCCCTATTTGACGGGTAACGAGGACCCGACCAAGGCTTCTTCTGGTGGATTAAACGAGCTCCCGACGTTTGAAAAGATGCATCTATATCTCTCAATAGTTTTATTTGCTTTAACTTTTTTATAAAAACAAGTTTTGTCTTTTACAGATACTTGTACATGAAAGCGGAGATATTTTTATCTAAGCCTGGAATTCGGTGTTTGTAATAATTTACAATAAACCGGTATTAGGTGATATTTGAGAAGTATGTACTTCTCTATAGGCATGCCTTTTTTCAATATACTTAGGCGTACAAAAGTTCGACAGTGTGTCGTGAATATGATAGAGAACAAGTTTGGCGTATCAGACGTAGACGCCTAAGGTGTCTCGAAGACTCCTCAGGTGTCCAGACCTTAGGTGTCGGTTGGTCCAGGGCTGGCATGATCTTTTGCCTCGTGGTCGGTTTTGTTCTCTTTACTATTACTGGCACCCATAAATAAAATTTTAGTAGGTGGGTATTTTACAATAAAAATATTCTGGTTATGGTTAACAAACAAAAAGGCTTGTTGTGAAAACTAAAGACAATGTATCGCAGACGACACACATAGATGAACTTGATATTATTGTTTTCATTGACGATAAATTTTGACGTTAAGTCACAGTTACCGCCGTCGCAATTGACTCTCAGTCAATGCCGACCTTAACAATAAAAAGTTGACTCTCAGTCAATAGCAATTTTAATATCGCATATTGTAATAATTATTTGGCGTTTACTTGCAGTTAACGCCGTTACGATTGACTCACAGTCGAGTCCGACGTGAAAATAGATAACTTGTATTTTTATGCATGATTTATGTTGATATAGTTTGACATAACTCGCAGTTAAGCCGTCGTTATTGACTCGCAGTCAATCCCAACAACTAACAGATAGTTTGGCGTTAACTCGCAGTTAACACCGTCGTTATTGGCTCGCAGCCAATCCCGACAGACAATAGATAGTTGAATCGCAGTAAAAATATATTCAGATGTCGATTTTTGTCTATATTATTTGGCCATAACTCGAAGTTAAGGCCGTCGCAATTGACTGGCAGTCAATCCCGACATAATAATAGATAGGCAACTTTATACATCACGTATTTTCAATAATATGTGGCATTAACTCGCAGTTAACACCGTCGCAATTGACTCGCAGTCAATCCCGACAAGCAATAGATACTTGGTAACCCACAGTTCATATCTATGTAGATATCGCGTATTGTCAATATTATTTGGCCTTAACTCGCAGTTAACGCCGTCGCAATTGACTCGCAGTCAATCCCGACATAATAATAGATAGACAATCGCATTCCGTCATATCCATTCACGTAACACATCGTAAATAATATTAGGCGGTAACTCGAAGTTACTGCCGTCGCAATTGACTCGCAGTCCATTCCGACGTAAGTTGTTCTATGATTCACTTGGTAATAAATGTTTAAAACACAAAAAAGAAAATATATTTCATTTTTTACTTACCCTCGTAACTTTCGCCATTAGACGAAAAAACATCTAACACACGTCATACACACGTATAAGTACTTAATACGTCGGTAACGTTTAATTTTGTTACTTTCCTTTATTTTTACTTTGTTTGTCGGAAGGTAAGAAAAGATAAAATTGTATGACGTAAACGAAGGCTAACATTTTTAAGCCTGTGTAGGTGGTAATGAACTTTTGTAGTAATTAACTACAAAAAAAATATATATTGTTAAGGTTTCAAAACCTCTCGATTAGACAATGTTCTAACATTTGTCGGAATTATCATAAACAAAATGTCATTATATGGTTTACGTCTATCTTATTAAATTTTCCATCATTTGGTAAAAGTTCTGGGTGCGACCGATAGGTCATAATCATGGTTGTTACGTTATCATGTTACGTTTTTGTATACAAAACAAGTAACTGGAGGTATCAGGCCGCAAGATAGGCCGTAATAAACACTTCAATTTGTTTAGCAAATTTAAGAATAGAACATGTGGGTAATCTTGAAAATTTTTCTTTCTTAGAAAGAATTAATAATCAAAACAACACTTACTGAAAAGTTTTGAATCCAGTACGATTACACTAACACACGGAGCGAAAACTTATTTTATCGAAAATAATTTTATATATTTGTAATTTAACTTCAATATTACAACTTCAGGTATAATCTACCTACTTCTTATTGAGCATTGCGCTTCGGCATGGGACGCGTGCGTTCACTGCCCCGCACGAAAAAGGAATGAAGCGAATGTCAGCTACAGTAGTGAAGTGAACACGGACGGAAATCGTTTTAAATAAGAGAATCAAATGAATTACTCTTAAATGCGTGCATCGTCTGCCTGGCGAATGAAGGACTACTACTTGTAAACAAACTATATCTGAAGAATGAAGCGACGAAATATTATAACGAGTCAATAGAGAGACACTATATTTTTAAAATTTCTTACTAGTTACGTTTAGTTAACATTTTGTTGCTGGTGTTACTTCGTGTAGAGTAATTCCTTCGGGCGAAACTCCCCATTCAAAATGTAGGCTTATTAAAAGATAGCGTTTCGCCCGAACGGCAGAACGTGGCTCGGGCGGCTAAACAACGAACTAATCCGGTTATATTTGTATAAAATTAGGTTAACATAATTGTTATTTAATTTTGGATGATGTTATTTTAATATCACTACTTCTTCTTCTGCCTAGCGTTAATCCCGGCCTATTGCTAGGGTCCGCTTTCCGGCTTAATTTTCTCCATTTGCCCGGTCTTTGGCATCCTCTGTGGTGAACTGACGGGGAATGACGTGTAATTAAAAGTTAAAACTATCCAGTAAGTCACAAAATGCACAAAAAACAAAAAATTCAATGGAGCAGGCAAACGCCCAAAAGATTAGACTAGGTATTGAATTAAAAATATTCTAGACGCAAAACGAAAACCTTTTCCACATCATTTTCCTAGTCTACAAGCCCCATGCCGATATCCTGCCAAAAAGTCCTCAACAATTTTTTTTCTCAGATTGTATTTAATTATTGTATTTATCGTTTTTCGTCAAATCGGAAATCAACCGGTTTTGTTTGAAGCACCACACTATTCTGTCATGATTTTGGGTACTATATTTTTTGTCAGTGGCAACACTGGCCCCAGCCTTGTAATATGGCCGCTACAGGTTAGTTCGATAAATTTTGTCACGTGAAAAATCCTAATTTTCGCTTTAATTCTAAGCTTATTGTCTAATTTTGTTAGTTGAATAGATTTGCATGTGATAGATTTATCATACAGAATGCTTCCGTGCATTGTGTGATGTTATCTAATAATGCTAACGTGTCATCATTTCACCTCTGCGGACGTTTGGATTTACCGCGTGGCCACATTTCTTAACTTTTCAAGCACTTTATTTTCAATATTACTCGATTTACTAGCCATATAAATAGTTTGTAGCGTTTCTATGAAGGTAAGAGAAAGTGATCTTGAGCAGATGTTTCGAAAATGTGAAGTGTCCTTTCATGTGTCCGCGAATAACCGCTTTCCAAACCTGGAGTAGGTCGTTTACTGCTCACAAGCTATGCGTCATAATTTCATTGGGCTCAACGTTATGTATTGGTTCGTCCTTCACTGCCGACAATGATATACCTACTTCCATTGATCTTGTTTCAGGCAAGAAAGGAAAGAAGGGAAAGGGAAAATGGATCCCAGCCAGCATCACAGACATTATTGCGGAACCAACAACTATACCTGCCACAAACAGCTGGGCCGACTCTGTAGAAGAGGAAGGTGAGTAAACTTCTTTGAATGTTTGTTTTTATGTGAGTAACAACCCTATGATGATGACAAAGGGTAATGGCAGGTCAATGTTAATCTCGTACTTGGGGCGCACACGCCGAGTGCTAGTCGCTCCCTCCGCCCCGGGAAGGTCTGAGAAAAGGTCTCTGTGTGCTGAACACATTCTAGCCGGATGCTTCCCCCAGAGGGAAGGCGGGGGAACCAGAAATCACAGTGCTTTGTCCAACCGGGGAGACCAAGCCTTTGGCTTTGGTGGAGGTGCAGACATAGCTGCTGTTGGAAGCCCCTGTGACCTGCATTTTTAGCATAATCTATGAGATGGCTGAGGCCACAACTCAATTCAGACTATTCTTTCATTGGCCTGCTCCCTAATTTATCTGAGGGTCTTGATCTAACTTATATCAACTATTCATCATAATTTTAGAACTAATAGAATTATTATTACTGAATTGGAATTTCATCAACTTGTAATATGTCAAGTAATTAGGTTTAAATGCTTATTAATAAAGCAACAGACAACTATCTGCATTCCAAACAAATTAAATTAATCATGCTGTCTTAATTAGGTACAAAGAGTATTAGTTTGTTAGTATTTCTGTTTATCAGTAGGTATAGGTATTCTATGCATGTATGTGTAATATTACACAGTATTATTATTTTAAGAAATGGCAGTGACATCTTCACAAGTCATATTTCACCAATTTTAAGTGAGAAGTTTTTAGAAGAATAAAATAATATTTTTATATGTAAATTTATAACACTGTTATATGTGCATAGAGCACTATGCTATATTTTAAAGTAAACAATTCACAAAAAGTCTACCAATTTAGGCAAAGCCTGTAGTGCCTGTACTATGAGTACCAGAGTCTGATAAATAGATAAACAAAATATGGACACAGAACAAACACTGGTGCTCATCACACCAATGTTTACCTTGGGATTGAACCCATGGCTTAGGAAGCAGGCTCACTATGAACCACGCCGACCAGTCATGCATACTCAGAGTAGGTGGTGTTGTCAGGTGAGGGCGGGGGTGGGGGCGGGGGCGGAGGCGGCGGGTACGGGGGGTACGGGTCCCGCGCGCGCGCCCCGGTGGTGCTGCCGTCCGCCTCGCGCGCCGCGCGCGGGGGGCTGGCCGTGGACGAGGAGTCCATCCCGCGCCGCCCGCCCTACATCGCGCACATCTCCAACCTGCCCTACGACGTGGACGAGAGCGCCATCACTGAACTCTTCGAAGGACTTAAGGTGATTATTATATTAAATTAAATACAAAGAAAAAAAAATTACACAAGCCAGGATAAAACCAACAACCCTCAATATGCCATTTCAATGCTCTTCCAGTTGAGCTGTCACATCATTAATTGACTCAAATTTCTTTTTTCCTAATACTTGATTGTCAATTTAAAAAAATAAAACCTTAGTGCCACCTACCCCATGTGGCTTAAAGCAATATATTCCGATTTATTTGTCCTTGTTAGGCTTGAAATCAAATGATTAATGCTTTTTCCAAGGTTGTTTGAAATATTCTTGCTATTCAGACTCGAACAGTAAGAAAGAGTATGTGATTATTATTATTTATTTTTTTTACTAGCCTATACTGTCCCACTGCTGGGCAAAGGCCTCCCCCATACATTTCCATTCCTCCCTATTTATTGCGACTATGGGCCACTGGTCTCTAAAAGCATCCAGATCATCTCTCCACCGCTTCTTGGGCCTTCCTCTGCCTCGGCGTCCATCATGGGGTACCCATTCCGTGGCGCGTTTGGCCCACCTATCCGGGTGCATCCGACACACGTGACCCGCCCAATCCCACTTTAATGTGGCAGCCTTTTTGCCGACGTCAGCGATACGGGTTTTGGAGCGCAGTGTTGTATTCCGGATACGGTCGGTCCTCTTTACACCTAGTATGCTGCGCTCCATCGCCCTTTGGCAGACTTATTATACGCCCTTTGGCAGACTTATTAAACTTATTATACTTAGTAATAAATATGGGGGAGGTATAATACAACATCATCTGTGCCTGAACTAGGCAAAGCTTGCACTACCAGTATTAGAGCCTGATTCATGCAACCTCTTTCCTACATGGATGAAAAAGCCAGCACTGGACAGGTCATTATTTTATTAATTTATATGCAGGACGCATGATACAAAGTAATCTGATCCTATGAGTATTTGAGATAATTTTGCACATATCTTATCCATTGTTTATAACTGCACATACTTTCAACATTCCTTATGATATGACGCAGATGAGACCTCCATCAATGAAATAAATTATTTGGTGTTAATATAAATAAATGTGAGGGATGAATCATGATAATTTTTTTTGGGATAAAGGGGTTGGGCTGTTAGCTTCCAATGACCACTGCAACCTATAAAGATCTACACCAACAGCCTCAAAGAAGCTGACAATCGGCCTGGCATTAAGCTTCTGGGCATCCTCAGGCTCATTTACTCTCCTACCCTAACAGTCCAATGACTGCTAGTGCGGCGACATCAAGATAGTCTATTGTGGGATGTTTTGCTTCTTTGATTTTCTAAAGATGTGGGTTTGTTGGTGTTGAATATTGACATTGCATTAATGAAGTAGCTGTCGTCTCTCTCTGATGTCTTTCCTCATCCATCACATGACCAAATTAACTAAGCCTGTCTTCTTTCAGCTAAATGACTGTTGATAATTGAATGTTGTTTTCGTTCAGATCACCAGCTTGAGACTACCACGGGAAGGCGATCGCCTCAAAGGCTATGGCTACGTGGACTTTGAAGACCGAGAGAGTCTCATCAACGCTATGAACATACCGGACTTGGTAAGCATCTGAGAGAACATGCTTCACTCATATTCTGCTTTAAGCGTATCTGTTGCATCACGCGGCGTGGTGGCATACATTGAAGGCTTAGTAAGAAGATCATCTTAATGCTTTGCTGTGTGGGTGTGTCACAACCACAACAGTAAATTATATTATTTAAAATGGAACCAACATTGGGACATAGTTGTAGGACATCATATGAAGTCAGCTAGAGTAACTATTAGTACTAAAGGTTGACGATTTTTTTTATTATAGAACTATCGTTAGAACATATTTTATGGAATAATGTATCACCGTTTCGCCCTTGATTTCCGCGTTATTTAATACAAAATGTATAGCACATTTTCATTTACAATAAAAAGTAGCTTTTCTTATTTGAGTAGATATGGAAAATTGCGGATTCGTACTGAACTGTACATACCTGCGAGGGGTTGATTGAATGCGCGAAGAGAGCCCTCTTTGACTCTTCCAGGCAAAACACAAGAGATGTTAAACCGGTTTTATTTGTTTGGTAGACAATAAGCGGGCGGCGAATCAGAATAGACGTGTCTACACAGGACAACGACCGCCGGCGCATGGGAGGTCGCAGCGACCGCGACAGGTAATATACTCATCGGTTTTTACATGTCAATTAGCTAACAATATGATATGTATTACTAATTTTAAGTGTCATGTTTGTTAATTCTCCAGATGAAAATAAATAAATAAAGCCATCTGCCACCTGATTGCAAGATGCGACTCCTGATGTTTATAGCTCTGCTTTGACATAAGGGCCCTTACGGCGGTCGCGCGACCGCCGACGACATCTGAAGACTTCCGCCGCTGATTATCGTCGCCGGTTGCACGCGAATGTCATCAGCGTTCTTCGTCCTACCTTTTCGCTGGTCTGTAAGGGCCCTTATAAATGAGTTACTAAAAGTACTGCGAATTAAAGATGATATAATGTCTCTAAAGCTAGTAATTTTTACCAGCTCCTTCAGGCAGTTCATGCATGGTATAATGAAACTATCCAAATTCAATATTCATGTGTGTTTTAGTTCCTTGATTTATTACATTTTTCATTCATATTTTCGAGAAAATTGTACAACAACTGTTCCTAGAGGGCACGCGGCGCTTTACCGGTTTCTTTGGCTTTGTTCGTATGTTCTTTTTCTGAACAGAAACCAAAACTAAATTTTGATATAAAAAGTACATGAAAACTTGTGAATTATAGTCAAAATAATTAGAATGACAGCATGAGAATCTATGTGACGCTGTGTTCCAAATTGTACAAACGCTGCTAAAAGCGTATACAGTACTGACGGACGGTCCAAATTGATTTTGCACGCTCACAAAGCTATCACTGCTTTTGTTGCTATAGTCAATTTGGAATGGATTTGAGCGCGCTCACGTGTTCATCTGTCAAAATGTCAGTTTTGTTTTTATTTTCTTTAACAAAGCCTAAGCTAATCCCTCAAAAATGTGCGCCAAATCCACTCTCATTTCCATTAGGGACAAACTCATTAAAATTAAAACTTGAGAAACGTCAGCTGGTTGCAAACGTGTGGGATTTTATATGTGTCAAATCGATTTTGAAATCAGCGCTTTCACTGCTCTGCCTATTTGACTAAAGCACTGATATCAAAGACGATGACGTCATCAATGACGTAAGGCGGTGAACGAGCGAGTGCTTTAGAGCACGCTTTTGGTCAATTTGGACCGACTTAAGCGCGCTCACAGTGCTCTAAAGCAGTTTGTTAGCGCAAATTGGACCGCAGAGTGAGAGCAGTTCGGATCGATAGTTATCTCTTTCGCTCCAATGTGTAGCGCATCGCTACGTTCTGCTCTCACACTACTGTCATTCTATTCAAGCTACATCAGTTTGAATGTAGACGGCCACAGAATAAAGTAATAGTATTATTATACTGAACGGTCACTCTCCGCCCTCCTTGCAATCCACCCCAGCACCCCCGCGCCTGCGCCCGGTGCTTCAGCGGGTCAGTTGTGCTGAATATGCAGGCCTACGCTTCTTCCAATTTTAAATTAGCGCTCGTTGTGTGTAGTGTGGGGAGTGTGCTTTGTCAGGCAATGATCAGTGTGTGTGTGTGTGCGTAGGGAGTACGACCCGGAGCGCACGATGGGCGACTGGCGGTCGGGGCCGCGCTCGCAGCCGGAGAACGCCTCGCGCCCGCGCGCCACCGACCGCGAGCCCAGGGACCGCGACATGCATCGCGACCGCGACCGCGAGCGCGACTGTGAGTATAGCGTGCGCACGATAAGTTTGACTCTGACGGTTATTTTCTGCGCATGTATGACTTTTTCAGCTCTGCGCATTAACGGTCATAGCCAGAGTTATTATTTTGTACGACGTTTTCACTACACTACCTTAAGTTAAAATACACATCTGAAATCTTTAAGCTTAATCGAAATCAATTTAAGGTACTCATAAGAGGACATTGTAGGTTGTGAAAGCACCTAAACGAATGGGCTTATACGAAAACCCATACTGCAGATTCTGTGCAGAGAATGCCACTGCCACTAAAGTCAGGCAACAGGAGGACACCCTAAAGATGCCCAAACTCTCAATCCTAAACAGATAGTCAGCTTTGAGGCTGTCAGTTTGGCCGAGAAGATTTAGTATAAAGGGCGGGATGGCTACAATAGATCATCTCAGGTGGCCATTGAGAACTAGGAGCCCGGTCCCATCACCCTTAAAACATTAAACATTACCTCAAGATAGACCCACAACATACCCCTGAACGGTGACATACAGCGTGAGTTTTTATTGGTTTTGCTCCCGAAGCCCAGTGATTCTACTCATGAAAACAAGCAATTTTCGTGAGGATTTTTTTTTAGAGAAAATCATTTTTCTCCTTCCTCTCACGAGACCACTTTATCTTGGGGAGTAGAAAAAAATTTGGGAGCATTACCAATGAAAATTCACGCTGTATAGGGTGTAATAGAAAGGATGTATCTACCCTAAAAGACGTGAATCTTCCAATGAAACTGAACAACTTTCTTTAAGGAACACGTCGTACGTCTAAATTGGCAACCTGTATAAGATGTCATTGTGTAGCCGGATTTATACAGGGCAATATTTTGGCGTCTCAGGCAGGGCTTTCTCTTTTTTTCGTATAGCCGCATCCCTCAGAGGCGCCTAAATTTTACCGTCGTATAAATCCGGCAACAATCTGACTTGATTTGCACTTGTTTATTTATTTGTTACAAGATTGGCCTTTTGGTTTGATTGGTAACGGCTCTTGGAAATATAATAGTAAATTTTCTTTCCAAAATTAGGTGATGTAATGTAAACCTATAATAGTAGTTTATGCAACGGTACATAATGAGGGGTATAAAATTCGAGTGTCGGTTTATGGGACGCAGGCGAGCGTAGCGAGCCAAGTTCCATAATAGAAGACACGAGTGTTTTATACCTAATTATGTGGAGTTGCATACACAACTTTATCTACTCTCATCTCGTGAATCCTAAAATAATGTGTTTAAAAACAACCTTAATGTTTTTCTCTTTTTCCGGTGATAACTGCTAAGCGAAGTTCCTATAGCTGTTTTAAAACACTCGAAGGCAAATCGTAAACGATTTTATCGCTTATTTCATTACAAAACTAATAAAAATATGTAACTACAACTTTTGTTTGCTGAGTTTTAAGTTATAGCAATGAAACCTCCTTGCAGCCACAGACTACAAACGCATCAAGCTGTCAATGGCGTGCCTATAAAAAATAAAAAATTGTTTAATAGGTCTTCCGCGATAACTGTTAGTAAATTAAACGATATGAAAGTAGATAAATACTTTTGTCTACTCTCATATCGTTAATCCTCAATAATGCGTTCAAAAATTGTAGGTTAACATCTTCATAATGTCAATCTGTGCTTAGAAACACTCTTAGCAGCATTTTTTTATCTTTGGGAGTGTATTATGAAGTATTGAATTTACTAACAGTCATCGCGGGAGACCTATTAAACAATTTTTTTAATTTTATAGCCGCGTCATTGACAGCTTGATGCGTTTGTAGTCTGTGGCTGCAAGGAGGTTTCATTGCAATAATGGAAAACACAGCAAACAAAAGTTGTAGTTACATCATTTTATTAGTTTTGTAATGAAATAAGTGATAAAATCATTTACGATTTGCCTTCGAGTGTTTTAAAAGCAGCTATAGGAACTTCACTTAGCAGTTATCACCGGAAAAAGAGACAAACATTAAGGTTAGTTTTTGAACACATTATTTTAGGATTCACGATATGAGAGTAGATAAAGTTGTGTATGCAACTCCACATAATTAGGTATAAAACACTCGTGTCTTCTATTATGGAACTTGGCTCGCTACGCTCGCCTGCGTCCCATAAACCGACACTCGAGTTTTATACCCCTCATTATGTACCGTTGCATAAACTACTATTATTTAGACCTTGAGTTCTTAACCAAATAGAAATGTTTATCACGAAACTAGTAGTGAAAACCTATAATTAGTTGTATGTTATGTATTTAGATTTTATACACGTTTATTTAAACTTATGGTTTTCCGATAAACAAATAAAATTAAATTAGAATAGGACCTTGTCATTCATTTGTTTAGCTTCCTAAATAAAATAGATGACTCTCTGGATCCATGATGTTATCGGAGCTTTAATTAAAAAACCAGTCATCATTCTAAAATGAATTCCAAATGTTTCGTAATTATAATATTTTTCCAATCCTGTCACGATGATGATGTAAGTGACTACATATGGAGCAAGCTGTAATGTCACACTTGGGGCGCACACACAGAGTAAGCGAGTCAGCTTCTCAGCAGGATTGTGGAAGGCGCTTCTTCGGAAGTGGAATAGACTTACTCGGCCGTTTTCATACGGATCGGGTATGATAATACTTCGAACTGGATGGATACGGCGGAAGTAATTACTTGACATTTAGACGACAACCAGACACAAAAAGATTTACATAAGTAACAGGCACCACTCTGTGATGTTGACTTTATCGGTTGGCGGACGGTGGGCCACTGAAGAAGTCTCCACGGAACAGTGTTGCCTAAACAGACACAATGTAGTACCAAGAAGTTGAAGAGAAGTTGACTCAGCTGTTGCTCTATTTCGTCTCGGGAAGGTCTGAGTTAAGGTCTCTGTGGTTTTCACCCTCTATCCGGGGGCGCTGCTAACAGCGGCGGCGGGGGCACCAGAAACGCAGACCGCGGGGCTCCGTCGAGGACTCCGCACGGACGAGACTCCGCCCCGCGTGTCTTTGGAAGCTCCGTGACCGGCGGTTTTAGTTCAATCTGTGACGCGGCCACGCCGTAACTCAATTCAGACTAGTTTTTGGCTTGCTCCTACTATAGTCACTTTTTCTGAGTGACATTTTATTTTTTTACGAAAACTCAAATGGACAATGAATTTAGTGCGTCTCTAGGTTACCACACAGGTCTGTTTATTTTTTGCATTGTATGAAATGTCTGCTCAACTGAAAATTATAAGAGCAAAGAAATTGGAAAGAAAGAGCAACTATCACTCTACCACGAACAATTCACTATAAATTATTATGGTTACAATTTTCCGGGTTCTAAACATTTTATATGATTTTGTGAGCTATACAGTACACCTGAGGTGATTGTGCTTCCAACAGCGCCGCGCCGGTCGGAATATCGGGAGCTTACAAATATCCTGCCGTAGTAAGAACCCGTCAAGACTGTTATTTTACAGGATGACTGCGATAACTGTTCAGTTGATAGCGTCGCTAGTCGTGAAGATTTTATATAACATCTTTGCCAATTAACTAAAAAAAATTGATCCAATTTTGACCACCAGAACAGATATTGTGGCGATACTATAATCTGTTATCTTAATAGTGATACTGGTGATGGTGATCGCGAAGACTAAAAATAAATATCATACAATGCAAAAAAAAACTGTACTTTGACGCACTAAATAATATTGTACATTACCTGTATGATCATATCAGCCGAAAGACGTCCACTGCTGGACATAGGCGTGCCCTAAAGATCTCTCATTATCTGTAATGCCCCTGTTAATTGCATAATGCATTACCACCGTATGTAGTGTTATCTCGTAACCCCCAGCGAGCGCGGACAACCGGCCGGGCGGGTGGCGGGACAGCGAGCGGCCGGCGCCCGAGCCCGCGCGGGCCCCGTACGGCGGCCGGGACTCCTTCGGCCGCGACCGCTACTCCGACGACCGGTACCTACCCACCTCATACGAGTACAGCTCCAGTACCTACCTACACTCACGGGGATCGAACAACCTACGGAATCTATGGCGTGAAATACACAGAAGCGATATGATATATATAGGTTCGGGTGCGGTGTGCGACCTAGAGTCTCTATGCGTAAATTACACAAAAAGGATGCGGATAAATCCTTTTCAATACATTTGCTCGAAAAACGTACTTATAAGGACGTAAACATTGTTCGTAAGTAGTTACTTACCGAACTAGTGCGGTAAGTAAAAAATGAATACTACCAAGGAGTTTTTATACTCTGATCATAAAATTATTTTGTAAAAATACTACAGTGATGACTTTTTACTTGGGTGTCGACTGCCTATCTATATTTAAAATAAAATGGAGAGTACCAGGAGAACATAAATCGACAAGAGGCTGACAGTACCCAGTAATTCCTTTAACAAGTGTATTACTTATACCTGTTTTCTCACAAATGTATTGAAAAACGTCGTAAGATACTCGGCCGTAAGGGTTATGACAAACTCGTGCCGATGGTAAACCCTCGACTTCGTCTCGGGTTTACAAAACGTCAACTCGTTTGTAATAACCCTACTTTCGGCACTTGTATCATAAACTACTATTCTGTGTATCTCTTTCATACATTTTGTACGAAATTAATTTGAAGCGACATCGCATCCGAATCAAATCCGCCCCATATCCGAATCACATCGCTTCTGTGTGTATTTCACTCCTATGGAATCTATATTATAGTTGACGAAAAACCATCGAATTTAGACATGATAATAAACTCAATTTTTTTTATTTCATTCCGGGTTTTAGCGCGATAAGTATAGTTACCCCGTGTGGTACCGGCAAGGAATAGTACCAACCCATGTATAATAATTTAGCTTGATTAGAATTACAGCAAGACATAGCTTCGCGTGAGAGCAGGACAGAACGATACGTGTCACTGTCACTCCATTGTCTTCCGTTCTGCTCTCACACTGCTTTCAATCTAATCAAACTGTATCATTTCGACTGTAGCTATATGCAAAACGATAGTGCAAGCGTTTTTCTGTATGTATTTTGATTACTAACGTGTACCTCGAGTAATTAAAGAGACATCTTTACGTAACTGCAAATGTTTACAAAGCATCGCGTTCCGTTATTTCGTGAATTCTGCTATACGTAGCTTGGTATGGCTAAAAATGCTGATTCATCGTGACTAAATTAACTTGTTATAAAGTTCACGAAAGAGTCACGAATTCACCCTTAAGCTTATGGCAGCTCAACGAATGTTATTTTTCATCCCATCTATTCGAAAATCGCTGAACGGTTCGTCAATAAAGGCGAACAAAATAGCTGTTTTCTGCAAGAGACTTTCGTAGGGGGTAAAAATGGGATTTAAAATTAGAATTTGAATTTAGGTCCACCATAGGGATATTTTAGGTCAACCATAGAACTCGAACCAATATATTGTATGAAAAATGATACTGGCTGGTTGCACTATTAAAATTATTATGAATATAAAAAAAGAAATATACTTGAACTGTCAACAAGACTACCAACCAAAGAGGTTCTGTTCCTAGTCGATACAAAAATGTCAATAAAATTTTCAGTGGTTACAAATAATACTTAATATGATTTTTAGTATTGTTTCATCAAGTAATAATATTGTAATGGTATTTTTTGTTTAAAATTAATGACGAGTGTGACTTGAAGAGCCTCTTATTAGGGAGATGAAAAGTAGAGTGTATTACGCGGCAGCAAAAATATTTTTACCTTGGGCGACCTATTGAATCCCTCGCTACGTTCAGGATTCTACTCAAGAATCCTTCACTTCGCTCTGGATTCAAAATAGCGCCCTCGCCTTAAAAATATTATTTTACAGCCTTGTGATACAATCTACTATTTACGTATATTAAACAGTTGATTGTTGTGGTCAGTCGCGGGTTCGGCCGAGACGGCGAGCGCAGTGAACGCGGTGGGTACGGCGGCAGGGACGGGTTCCGGCCAGCGGACAGGGAAGGATTCGGGTACGTACCTGCACTAGTATGTTCTTTGGACGATAAAACAGAAAGCCACTTATTTTGCAAGGAACATCTGGTCGTTTGATAGAAAATCACCAGTTCAGTTTTTGTCGAGTTGAACACATGTTTCTTCTGAAAAATTAACCAATTATCTCGAAATAAAAGAAATAACCCTATTTCAAGAACACTCGTCTTATACGTGTAAGGAATGGAACGCCTAATCGTATTTAAGCTAGCTATCTAATAACCGGATGTATTATCTTATTTATTTCCAGGAGGAGTGAAGGAAGATCATTTGGAAGCCGAGGATTTGGCGACCGGGACAGAGATCGTGATCCACCCAGGGAAGGTAAATACATCTGATAATTTTGTCGATTCTGGCTTTTTTTTTATTGTCAATGGGCTTACTCTTGACCTCGATGTAGTCTTGAATACGAAGATAAGGTCGATGATGAAACGAGCTTGCCAAGAAGAAGCCTATTCACTCGCGACTTCAATAGATTCGGGTTATATGAACTCAGGAACACAGACGCAGGCAGTGCTGCTATAAAAGATGTTTAAAGCGCTTTGTGCGGAATATCAACCAAGTATGGGTGATATCCTGCAGACCGAGTAACCGCTCGAGCTATGATAACTAGAGCTTTCTCGCTGGTCTCATCGATTATCTTAAATAGTATTGAAATCCAGCTAAGCCACAAATTGTAACTTGCAGGTTCGTGAAACATACTTCTGGTGTCGCTAAATTTTTACCCGCAAGAGCATTAATTTTTCTTGGGCCAATTCACACCCTTTACTTTTATCACACCTTTCCGTTCATGCTGTATAGTAAATAACTTTTTTTTATTTATTTCTCTACATAACATCAATCTTTAAATTGTACATTTGCAAGGTGTTCTTTATTGTAAATATTGTGGGAGACTGGAGCCTGAGCTAGGTCAGACCTGTAGGTCTACAGGAACTTTAACCCATAAGTCTTAGTGCCTTTCCACCAGATCTGTGTCAGGTAGCTAAGCCGAAGGCTTGGAAAATTTCAACCAAGAGGATTGCTCCATTTTGCTAGCTTAGAGCTAATCTAGGAAATGGAGCGATCCCATTGGTTGGAATAATCCACCTCACAGCTTAGCTTGCTCGTACAGCTCTGGTGAAAGTGGTTAACAGAGAATGTTACTGCGGTAGCGGAGCGACGCGAGAGCTCGTAATTTTCCATAGATGCTGTGTTAACAGATAAGTTTTGTTTAGGAGGTCGAAACATTTTATGCATACTTTGACCCTATGTTCCTTAGGAAAATAGTTCAGTTTAATGGGTAAATTCACAAACTTCGGGGTTATCACCTTGTATGTATAGGATGTGGTTGCACAAAAAGCAACTGTTATGATTTTAGTAATTTTAACAGTTGTTATGATTATTTTATAACCTTGTGCTAAATTATCAGGTCAACTAGACACCGTGCCAGCTATTATGTGTGGGTTACGGTCGTTGTATACCTACATTTATTTTTATATAATATGTATGTTGGGTGAATCGAAACGGGCGTAATTTTTCCAGTGTTAAGTCGCGTAAAATGATTCGAGTCGCTTAATTTACGCTGCATTTGACTAATTACGCGACTCATTTTACGCAACTCACAACTTAAAAAAAACCGGCCAAGTGCGAGTCGGACTCGCGCACTGAGGGTTCCGTACAAACCTGTACGTATATAAGTAAAAGTTATGGTATTTTTATTGCTAAAAAACTTTATTATGTGATGTAAGTAACTATAATTTATATTTGAGTTGATTGAATGAAAGGTAAATTGCGGTTTACGATTTATGACGTACTAAAGTTTAATTTTTAATTCAATGCAGTAAACTGACGTTTGGTGGGTTGCCGCTTTTTTGGGAAAAATAAATAGTGATGTGCTAAAAAGATATAACTCAATCACTCATCTAGTGATATGTTCATATAATATCAAAGTGATTATTTTAAGCTTATTAAATTACGTAAATACCTACTTGAACAATAACATGGCTCAATCTGAGCAAGTCGAGCGCGAACTGATCATCAATAAGAAAATAGTGCTTCCCTTAAACCTAGAGAGATGAAAAGAGATGTAAAATTTTACTATGGAGGTTGGATTTTTATTTCGAGGGAAGATTAACAGGGTTTAAACCAAGTTCATATGGTGGATAGGATAGTAGATAATATTTTGGTGAAGAAAGAATATTTTTGTAGGCCACCATTTTTTTACAATTGATTTTTAAAGTTATTGAAATACGGCATCACTGATTGGAATTTGGCAACACTGATTAGACTATGACAACCCTACTTACAACAGGGTTTTAGGGTAAGTAAGTATACAGGGTGTTAGATTAGGATCACCATATGTACAGGGTCTTAGGGTAAGTATACAGGGTGTTAGGATAGGATAACTATACAGGGTTTTAGAATAGGATCACTATATGTACAGGGTTTAAGGATAAGTATACAGGGTTAGATTAGGATCACCATATGTACAGGGTCATAGGGTAAGTATACAGGGTGTTAGGATAGGATACCTATACAGGATGTTAGGTTAGTATCACTTTATGTACAGGGTTTTAGGGTAAGTATACAGGGTGTTAGGATAGGATAACTATACAGGGTGTTAGGTTAAGATCACTATATTTACAGGGTTTGAGGGTAAGTATACAGGGTGTTAGGTTAGGATTACTATACAGGATGTTCGGGTACGTATACAGTTTGTTAGATTAGGATCACTATATGTACAGGGTCTTAGGATAAGTATACAGGGTGTTAGGGTGTGTACAGGATTTTAGATTAGGATCACTATATGTACAGGGTCTTAGGGTAAGTATACAGGGTGTTACTACACAGGGTGTTAGGACTAACACTAACACACTAACACCCTGTATAGTTATCCTATCCTAAGACCCTGTATAATTACCCTAAGACTCTGTACATGTGGTGATCATAATCTTACACCCTGTATACTTACCTTGAAACCCTGTGTATTTATCCTATCCTTACACCCTGTATACTTACCCTAACATCCTGTATAGCAATCCTAACCTAACACCCTGTATACTTACCCTAAAACCCTGTACATATAGTAGTCATCCTAACCTGACACCTTGTATACTTACCCTAACATCCTGTATAGTTATCCTAGCCTAACACCCTGTATATTAACAAATAATGACCATAAGAAGCATTTTTGATAATACCGAGACTTATAAAAAAATATATTCATGGTATCTTACTAGAAAAAAAATAAATCATCGACATCGTGTGTCGATATTATTTTGATCGATCACCTCTCTAATTATCATACAAGAAATCGGCCGACAAAAATACGGTCTTAGGGCTCCCGCACACGACCGAGAATCGGTGGCCGATTTTTTGTCGGCATCCCGCTCTGACGTGTTATCACCTGAATCTTCCGTCCTTGTCCTGGCCGATAATCGCCCACCGATTCTCGGTCGTGTGCGGGAGCCCTTAGATTGTAATAATACTATAAATACGGTCGTGAGCGGGAGCCCTGAAACACACTGCTTCAAAAAATTATTACTTTGAAAAACTCATAAACATTACCCTTTTGCCACAAACAAAAAAAATTACCCTTTGACAGCAGTCTGTCTTGACCACGCACACGGGCGTCATATACAGCTATCCTGCTGTCAATGTCAAGGTTATATTTTGCCGCACAAATCTTTGGTGTTGCCAGTACTTAAAAAAAAGTCCACTATCAATATTTAAAAAAAATATTATAAAAAAATGGCGGCCCCAAAAAAAAAAATTTTTGTTGTTCTTCTTTCTTTTTTTTATTCTCCTTTATATGATATAAATTTCAAGTCTGTTAGTTTTATCTCGGAAT
Organism: Athrips mouffetella; assembly: GCA_947532105.1. NCBI lineage: Eukaryota > Metazoa > Arthropoda > Insecta > Lepidoptera > Gelechiidae > Athrips > Athrips mouffetella. Next base: position 21,243,912 of record OX383964.1, on the reverse strand, counting down.
AAAAAATAAATATGAATAAAATTTTATTCACTGTCATAATCATCATCACTATCGGATTCAGTAACATTAATAATCAATCTATCAACAACGCCGTCAATGCGTGGATCAAGATGGTACATATCGTCTTCTACTTTTATTACATGTGTCACACAGCTCTTCCATTTCTGCGGTGTGATGTTGATAAGAGCCTCTTCGAACAGGGTTTTCACTTCATCCATTTTAAATGTTTTGTTGTTTCTTGCGACATGCCCCTTTGCTTGAGCCCAAACCATTTCAATGGGGTTCAACTCACAGTGATAAGGAGGCAGTCGCAAGATTGTGATTCCCTGCTCTTTTGCCATCTCGTCCATAGCGTACTTAACGGGGAACTGGTCTTTATGCTGCCGTACAATGTCAATGAGAGTAGCTTTAATCATTTTTTCTTCATATTGTACAAGTACCTTTATGATACCTATCTATCTTGGGATAGATATACTTGGGATCATAATGAAATTACGTATGAATAAAAAATATGTTTACCTAATTAAAATTATGATTATTTTAATAACTTACCTTTTTAATGGTAGGAGCTTCATTTTTCGCATAAAACCCGTGCACCTTTCTTCGAATCGCAGATAGCGTAAAATCGTCCAATTTGTCTTTGAAGTTGTGCTTGGGTCCGGGCTTTTCAGGTGCTTTAAAATCTTGGTTTTCTTTATGTTCTTTAAGAGTGGTAAATACTACTCTCTGAGAGATGCCCAGTATGTCAGCAGTTTTAGAAGCACATTCGCTGACTTTTGCAGATTCTATCTCAGAAGACTGTTCATTGAAAACATACTTATAAACATTTTGCACCATGATTTTTTCAGTTACACTTAGAGCACGCTTGGGTCTCTTTTTTCTAGGAGATAAAAAGCTACCGTCACTTGAGGTTCCTGGGCCAGGATCCATGACAGAAGTTTTAACAAATAACAAGGTATAACAAAAACAAAACTTAGGTTTAAAGATACTTTATTTCTCATTAAAGACATTTACGTCACTTACATGAGAACAAAAAATAAAACAAAGTTAACAATCGTTCGTTTTGCATCGAGAAGTTACACACTTTTATGCTCACTAAAAACTTAAAACTTAACTGCCTTTTCACAACCTAAAATCACTTGTAACAATTAAATCATTACATAGACTTACTGATAATATGACTAGCTAATTTAGCTTTAAATGTTATAATTGAATTAATTTTTTTTAGAGATGACGGTAAGTTGTTAAACAGTTGCGCACCCTCATAAGTGAACATTCGCTTGCCATAGTTCGTTCTATGCCTCGGTAATACTAGGTAGCTGGCCCGTCTCGTGCTGCGTTTAGATACATTTTTGGTTTGGGTAAGTGAGATTGATGTATGGATGGATTTATGTAGGATTTTTTGTATAAGTATGCATGTGTGGTAGGTGTAAAGTTGTTTAATGTTCATAAGGTTAGTTTCTTTGTATATTTTATGAGTAGGAGTTAGATACGCATAGTGGAATAACATTTTAATAACACATAACATTTTAATTTTAAACTTCACCACCAAAAACTTAACGAAAAACTCAACGAAAATTTTTACGGTGAAACGCATAGGCAAGAGACACATTCGAACACTCAGACCGGAGGTAAGAAGCCGAATGACGGACAATGCAGAAGTTCTTATCTACTGCTCATGTCGGTCATCCAATTGTGAGTCTAGTTGTTTGGATGACTCATTTGTTTGTGTTGCAGCTGCAAACTCTTTATTTATTACTTAAACGTTTCTTTTAGTAAAAAAGTGCACAGCTGCAGTTTTTATCAGTTGTGTTGTGGCAACTTAGAAGTGTTGTTTATTGATGTTTTGTTGATGTAATATAGAGTGGTTGTGACGCTACAAAAAATGATTAATTGTATGATAAGTTAAACCTCCAAAAATTAAGCAATTTCGACGTTTTGGGGAGTGTGGAGATAATGTATTTTAATATCAGGCCAAAATAAAAACAAGTTAAAATGTGTTCAATATTATATGAATTCGTTTTTTATATATCTATCTCTCTCTCCTCAAGAAATAAACTTAGATAATAACTTCATACATCAAAAAATGGCGGCTCGATATCGGCGAACCAGTGTGAAGAGGCTCAATGAATCACCTCATTGAACTTAAAATTGAACGGGAGTACGTCACTTTGGTTTTCGAGTTGGCAACATTATTTACATTGCAGCTGTCAGTTTACTGCATTGAATTAAAAATTAAACTTTAGCTGGTGCCCGCGACTTCGTCTGCGCAGGTTTATAAATAGTAGCCTATGTGTTATTCTGATGTATAAGCTATATTATTGTAAAGTTTCATTAAAATCCATTCAGTAGTTTTTACGTGAAAGAGTAACAAACATCCATCCATCCATACTAACAAACTTTCGCGTTTATAATATTAGTAGGATTAAAAAAAACTACTTACTAGATCTCTTTCAAACCAATTTTCGGTGGAAGTTTGCATGGTAATGTACATCATATATTTTTTTTAGTTTTCTCTTATTTTAGAAGTTACAGGAGGGAACACACACATTTTACCACTTTGGAAGTGTCTCTCGCGCAAACTATTCAGTTTAGAAAAAAATATATTAGAAACCTCAATATCATTTTTGAAGACCTATCCATAGATACCCCACACATATGGGTCTGATGAAAAAAAAAATTGAGTTTCAGTTCTAAGTATGGGGAACCCTAATTTTTACTTTCGAGCGAAGCGAGAAAGGTATTGTATTCGTGAAAAAAAAAAACTAATTTTCTCAAAAATGTGTTCTATATCACTTATACAAAAATATCCGTCCGGCGGTCGGTCGGTCTGTCCGTCACGCTTTGGCCTAGCGGCTAAACGAATAGTCCGATTGACACCATATTTTAAATTTAAGATTTTCTTGTAAATTCATGGAAGGATACTGAGTGGTTTCTTGCTGGCTCTCTTTTTGAGGGTAGCTGTCATACAATGGAAATGAAAAATTGCGATTTGCTCAAAAACGGCTCTAACGATCTTGATGAATTTTTGCATGACCAAGACTCTCTATGGAAGGTATCTTTCGGCAGTATCCGTTGGTCTGTGGAAGTTCATATAAGGTAATAATAGGTCTTTAATAGTAAGGTGTTCCCTTACTATTAAAGTTTAAAAATGTGATTTACTCAAATTTTAATGCTTCAAATTGGAATTCTAAATTGGTTATGTACCTGACTGCATATTTCATTTAAACATTTTTACATAAATCTAGTATAGGTATCTATTAAATTACAAACTTAAGTTTGCACTTGGTCCATATTTACTCTTTACTATCCGCAGCCCTTTATAATCTAGTAGTTAGATCATTCGGCTCTTGATCCGAAAATTCTGGGTTCGACTCCCGGTGGGGACACTGTCGAATGATGACTCGTATATCGCGAGAAAGTAAGTGCAGTGCTGCTGTACCATTTATTTTTTCTATTTTTGTGTGAAAATCTTAATGCGGTTCACAGAATACATCTACTCACCAAGTTTCAACAGTATAGCTCTTATAGTTTCGGAAAAAAGTGGCTGTGACATACGGACGGATAGACAGTCAGACATGACGAATCTATAAGGGTTTCGTTTTTTGCCATTTGGCTACGGAACCCTAAAAATACGCTTGTTTGGATTCGCTTTAATGCTGGGCTGTTACCAAATAGTTGTACCTTCTTTTGGACTGTAATGACGCCGTCATCATTATGATTTACTTTGTAGTTAATTTTTGTGTACAGTTTCCGCATTGTCGTTCTTTTTTCTTGCACTTTAGCAATAAGGTTGTCTTGTTGTGCTGTGTCATACAAGCCATCTGTATCCGTGGGTGTGTGAGAGGCGAATAAGGGATTTTGAACCGGAGTATGGGTAGCAGCGTCCTTCTGTGATAGTATTATATCGTCTTTCATACTGCGGTCGTCAATCAGCAACCGCGGTACATGGTATGTACCTGCCGCAACACGAACAAGCGTGGTGACTATGGCTTCTCCTTCAAATTGTACTACGCGGTTTTTGTTAGAATTCTAAAAGGAGCTCCGTATATAGTTGTGCGACGTGTCATGAAATATTTCACTACTAATAACAAGCGGCGTAATTACGACTTGTTAAAATTTTCGTTGTTTGTAATTTTATTTTTATTATTGGAGGAAGCGTAGGCCTGCATTTTTATTTTATTTTTTAAATTTTTATTTTATTAATTATAGGAAGACCAACAGCTAGATTTGATTTAATTAATAATTACATAAGCACCTAAAAGCCAATTACAGGTCTCCACCATTAAAATTTTCAGTACAACTAACTCGCAGATGCATCGTATGGGGCAGCGGGGGTGATTTTCAAGGGGGGGGCGGAGACGTCCATTCTGTATGATAGTACTGTTACTTTATTCTGCGGTGGTGGTGTAGTCGTGCTGGATATTTGATGTTATCCTGTGTTGCTGAATATAGCATGAACTGCGGTTAATGTTGGTGGTTGTTACGTTCAGACGCGCGCCCCCGCGAGCGGCCCAAGCTGCACCTGCTGCCGCGCACGGTGCCGCGCGAGGCGGAGGCGCCCAGCAAGCCGGCGGACGGCGCGCCGCTGGATGACAGGAAGGAGGACAAGCCGGCGCCCCGCCCCGTGCCCGCCGAGAAGGTGTTCGGCGCCGCCAAGCCCGTCGACACCGCCGCCAAGTGAGTTCAACTTACAGCCGCCGTGCTCTAGTGGTTAGAGCGGTCGGCTCACGATCCCGAGGGTCTGGGTTCGATTCCCACTCAGTATTCGAGTTTCATTCGACTGTCAAATAAAAATCTTTGTGCAGTTTGGTAAGGACATTGCAGGTTGAATCATCTGATTTTCTTGATGATTCCGTGCTTCGGAAAGCATGTTAAGCCGTTAGGCCCGACTAATATCTACGAATGTAGTCGTTAGTGAGCCACGTCAGAGGCCTTTGGCGGCTCAACAACTCTGATATCTGAGGTCGGTCATCTGAATTTTTGCCAAAAAGGTCGACAACGAAAAAAAATTTTGACGTAGTAAATGCGCTATCAAATGATGCAGTCTCTATGAGAAGTTGAAAGTTTTTTTTTTCCTATTTCAACATGTTCCTTGGAAAGTTGTTTGGTTTAATGGTCTAAGTAACATGCTAAAATTATGTTCACCATACCAATGTTTAAGACAAAATACCTATTAGATATCAAACAAAAAAAGTTCCATTTAAATCGGTTCAGTATTTTTTTCGTGATGCCCAAACAAGTAAACACACAAAAAGTCCAAAAGTCGAGAACCTTCGTCTAAGCTTCTTTTGGGAAAATTACTACACCTTTAACCCCCCTCTCACTTCGACCAGCATTCATAATTCAGCGTGCGGGTTTTCCCTTTTACAACTTGCTTACTATTACATAGTCTCTGCTATTACTCCATTAGAATAGGCTTCTGGTCTCTCGAGAAGTTGCATCGCAGCAGAAAATTTTTGATTTTTGGCAACTTCATGAGAGTGGTGGATGGAGAGATGTAATCCTAATGCACAAAAAGCAATGGCCTTGATTTCAATATCTTGACGATTGTTAACTTGTCACAAAACTTGTGCTACATTGAATGGTCAACTAGACACCATACCATGCCACATGCAGTTATTGGTCGCTTTATACCAACATTTTATTTCATTATACCAACGTAACAACATGTCAATGTAGTTTCCAAAATATACCATAAAGATTTTTGTAGAGAACATTGAAAGACCTTTATCCAGCGCTCGTTTTAAGGCTGAAGTTTATACAAAGACAGTTTCCTTAGTAACAGCTAGATTCTTCTTCTTTTATAAACGTCAACTGCTAGACTCCCCCGAAGATTACTGGACCAAATAAGTCTGAAAGTGTGGTTTATTTTAGAAAAGCTTATCACAGTCGTAACGCTTTGCGTCGCGGATGGTGATCGCTCATGTGGTTCTGCCTAAGAATAGTAACATCCTCTCTCTTTCTGTGGGTGTAGTTATAGGCGAATAAATACCTACCTAAACGAGGGGATGGACGGACAGCAGCGTCGTCCTGTGTAATAGCACGTTCACTGCCGTTGCTAAGCCAGATTATCAGACTGTATTTTACAACGAACATAAACTCATGTTTGCAGGGAGCGAGAAATAGAAGAGCGTCTCCGCAAACAGGAGGAGGAGGCGCGACGAGGCGTCGACGAGAAGGAACGCTGGGGACGCAGGGTTAGTACTCCCAACAGCATGTCAGAAGAAACACTTTAGACCTTATTGCATGGTAATAGAGTTGCAAATGTTTCTACTTACGTCACACCACGGACACTGCATACAACGTGCGTGAATTTGAAATTGGAAGGTCGCGTAGGCCTGCACATTCAGTACAAAAGACCCTCAGGAGCACCACGAGAATCTCTTGGCGGGTGCGCGCGGGGGTGTGGGGTGCATTGCAAGGGGAGGCGGAGAGTGTCCGTTCTGTATGATGGCACTATTCTTTATTCTGTGCTTACGTACGGTTGACTGTACTAGGGTTCTAATAGATTCCATGTATATTTCCACACACAACTACAGCCGAAACAATTTAGCTTTTGAGCGATGCCTAAGATATTGGAGCGACATACACACATATCGCTTTTTCCTACTCTCCGCATCATTATTCGCAAGTTACATTATTTCGATTGCAAAGAACTCACATTTGCCTCTTTGAAAAGAAATCTGACTCCAAATAATCTAGCAACTGAGCTAGCAGTGTGTGAGAAAGAGACGGATGCCCATTTAGACTGCAAGTTGTTATAAATTATTATTAATTATATTAACAACATAAACATTTCTAAAGTTTATGTTGATGAATCCGAAGTTGGTAAATTATTAAAATCATTAGATTTATCTAAGTCAGGTGGACCAGATTTAATACCTCCCGCCTATATTAGAAATGTCACTGATAGTCTGATAATGCCTATCACAATTTTGTTTAGACGATCACTAAATGAAGGTTGCGTGCCTTCTATATGGAAATCTGCATTTATAACCCCTGTACATAAAAAAGGCGACAAAGCAAATGTTGAAAATTACAGGCCAATTTCGAAACTTTGTCTCTTTGCCAAAGTCCTGGAAAGAATAGTTTACAGTCAGGTTTATAATGATCTTAAATGCTTCTTTAGTCTAGACCAGCATGGGTTTCTTAGAAAGCGATCAACTACGTCAAATCTGCTTTCGGCTAGCGACTACATCTCTAAAAATATGGAGGATGGATCACAGGTAGACATAATTTACACCGACTACAGTAAATGTTTTGATCGAATTGATCACTCGGTGCTCTTAAGTAAACTATTACAAGCGGGGATCCACGGGGATCTATTTCGATGGTTTTCGTCTTATATCTCTAACCGTAGTCAGGCTGTAGTGCTAAGAGGCCACACGTCTACTTGGTTACCTATACCATCAGGAGTTCATCAAGGATCTCTTTTGGGACCTCTTTTATTCACGATCTTCATCAACGATATCCAAAACTGTTTTCTAAATTCTAAAATATTGCTTTTCGCGGATGATATGAAGATCTTAAAGGCTATTAATAGCGTCGAAGATGCTATTGCTTTACAGGACGACTTATTGCGTTTTCAAAACTATTGCATATCAAATAAATTAGACATAAATATATCGAAATGTTTCTATATTTCGTTCTCACGTAAAACTAAATACTCAATGAATAATGTATATATTTCTAAGGTAGATTCGATTAGAGACTTAGGAGTCATTTTTGACAATAAACTTGTTTTTGACGCTCATATTGAGCACAGTGTTAATAAAGCCTCCAAGGCGCTAGGATTCTTAATGCGACTTTCGGCTCCCTTTCGTAATGTCAAAACTTTGAAAATACTATATTGTGCCTATGTACGCAGCCATCTTGAGTATGCTTCACCTGTGTGGAACCCCCTGTACCAGAAATACATTTCTAGGATCGAGGGTGTTCAAAAGAAATTCCTCCGCTTTCTAGATTTTAAAGCTAAACAACGATCAGTTGATTATAACCACAGATGTAGACGTTACCATTTTTTACCACTGAATATAAGGCGTAATATAAGGCGTAATATAAGCGACATATGTTACTTTTCTAGCATTGTAAAGGGATTAATAGATAGCCCAGAATTATTGTCTAAAGTATACCTGCGTACTAATTTGTTAAATTTTAGAGAGCGTTCAGTCCTTGACGTACCATTTGCTAGAACGAATTACAGAGCAAACTCGTTTTTTGTAAGAGTCTGTAGGGAAATTAAAGATATACCAGCAACTATAGATATATTTACAACCAGCAACTCAAGTATCAAACGACAGCTTACCAAGGTACTCATCGATAACCTGTAAATTTACCAATAGGTTATTTTACTTTAGTGGAATCCAGCTTTTTTTTTTGTTAAATCCAACTTTTAGATACTTTCTAAGTTTATTGATTGAGTAACTTAATGACTCAATGAATTTTATACTGGTGAAAATTTGTAATTGGCGTAGTTCTTTTCAAAATTATTATATAAAACATTATTGGCTGTAAATTTTCCAATTAAAATAAAATAAAAATAAAACGCCTGAGACGTATATTCGCATTTCGCGTACACGCTTTTTTTCTTGGGAGACGATCGAACTCGCGGCCCACGGCGCAGAGTGCGAAGCATTACCAACCGCGCCAAAATAGACTAGTCCAGTGATTGGTAGACGAAATTACATAATCGCAAAATAAAGTCGCTTATTTACGTCGTGTTTTCATTTATAATGATGTCAGCATAATTGAGAATTTATGAAGCCATGTTTTGTGGTTTGAAGCAGTGGTTGGTCGTAATTCCAGCTAATAAATAATATTTTTTCTTTTACAGAATGACCATTCTGGTGAACGTCGCGGTGGTGCTAGGCGTGGTTAGTATCTGATCTTTATCTTTTTTTGTTGTATCCTTTCATGATTAAAGTACAACTACCAATAGTAGTTCTACAGATCAAGGCTCTTACTGTTTTGGGCTAGATGGATTTCTGTTGCAGTTTATGGGATTTTAAATTTTAAACCATTGTTTTGAAGGCCTTTTCATTAAAAGTGGGTTGAGCCGTGATAGTACATATAACAGACAGAGTTTTAGATTTTTCTTATTGGTAATGTTTTGTTACAGACGACCGGCGAGACGACCGGCCGCGCGACTCTCGCAGCTACAACCGGGACCGTCGAGACTACTCGAAAGACGACGACAGACGCGACTACAAAGACGACCGCGAGAAACGCGACTACTCTAAAGACGACAGGGATAGACGCGACTACTCGAGAGACGACAGGGACAGACGCGATTACTCTAAAGACGACAGAGACAGACGTGACAGAGATGATAGAGATAGACCTGTTAGAGACGACAGAGATAGACCTGTTAGAGACGACAGAGATAGACCTGCTAGAGACGACAGAGATAGACCTGCAAGAGACGACAGAGATAGACCTGTGAGAGACGAAAGGGATAGACCCGTAGGAGACGATAACAGACCCGCGAGAGACGACAGAGATAGGCGTGATTACTCTAAAGACGATAAGGACAGGCGTGATTACTCTAAAGACGATAAGGACAGGCGTGATTACTCTAAAGACGATCGGGACAGACGGTCTCGCGACGGGTCCGGGTCGCGGTCACGTGACGCGTCGCCCCGGCGGCGGGGGGAGCGCGGGGAGGGGGCGGGGGCGGCGCGCGCGCGCCCGGAGGAGCGCAACGGGCGGTCGCGGGAGCGGGAGCGGGAGCGCGCCGACAGCGACCCGGAGCGGCCCGACCCCAAGCCCCTACCCAAGCTCAAGGAGCAGGAGAAACCGGTAAGCGAGTACATTTATAGCGAGTGCAGGCTCTGACGATTATTTTCTGCGCATGGGTGACAGGCAGAAAGCTAATAAACAATTCGCTCGCCTCCCACCTGCCGCACTCGTCCCTGCGACTCTTTTGACTTCTCTGCATAACGGTCACAGCCAGAGATATTTTGTACGAAAATACGGTCTCAAAAACAAAGAATCGGTGTTCTCTTACACCTCATCATAAACTCAAATTGATGTAAAATGTGTTGAAAATGTAGATACTTCTGGCTTTTTGTAAGAAAAAAAAAACTGATAAACTAATCGTTTTCGTCTAACTTGTGTAAAAGGCTAATACTTATATGTAAGTAAATGTACTCCACTCTGCCTTCACCCTGACTCACCCATTGGCATGGTGGGTAGTGAGCCTGCCTTCTAATTTATCGTCTTGTTGTTTTAGAGAGCACCCTAGCTAAACGGACTGTCAGTTTTCAAGGCGCCTAATCTTATCTAATTTGATTCGTCAGTGATGGCCTAAGGCTTAACGCAGTTTACGAAGTACAACGAGCTTGCTGCTTTCATTCTTATTACATCGTAACATTTAGATATCATTTAGATACTACGTGTCTGAAAATGACCGCCGAGGATTGTGCTAGTTTCAATTAAATTTTCACATAAATGGAGCACGAGTTCGTCACTTTCAGTGAAGGGTCGAACTACTCGCCGCGTATTTAGCGTGGCGCATTTTACGCGTCTTCATTACGTTTTATAGAATTTCTACGCACCTTTCTCACCAACGTGCAAGTTACGTAGATATTTTGTATAACCGAGTGGCGAATTTTATGCTAATATGTGGCGCTACATACTTTGCTTGTGGTTCGGCCCCAAAGTTTCCTGACTATTACAATGATATTGTGTCTATATTGTATGAAAATGACCGAGGGTTATATTTGTTTCAGAACTTCGTAGCATCGAATAAATTCAGCTTCCTAGAAGACGCGGACGAGGGCGGGTCAGACTAACGGCGCGGCCACAGTGTTACAGACTCGAGTGTAAAGTGTAAATTAACGAGTATCAAGTGTAACGTGTAGGACTCTAGCACTCACGGCGCGGCGCGCTCTACACTAGTTGTGCTATGCAGTAGGACTCGTTTAGTCATAAAACGGTGTGGATAATATTGGTGTATATTAGGGTCGCTCCATGCTCGCGCGGCTTCGGAGCCGGCCCCAGCCTCTGCCGCTGCCTGTTTTTGAGTACAGTTTAGTAGGGCAATCAGTCCTTAATCTGTTCAGTCGCAAAACGTCCACCCTTCGCCAAAACGTCCCCACCTCATGATGTCTTTCTCGTATAATGTTCCCTCTGTTCGCGAACATCTAGCAAATAGAAAATTCAGGCATAACGTAAGGAAACTTTGCGTTGGGGACATTGTAAGATGAGGACGTATTGCGAGGAGTGGACATTTAGCTAGTGAACAACTTGTTCATTCCATTCACACGCTAATAAACGGACGGCGGAAGGGGCTGGGGCAACTATTTGTGACCATAATGTACTGATTGATGTAAATTTTTCTATGGTTTGTTACGTAATAGTGTCGAGGTTGCGACGACGGCCGAGAGCGATAAAAAGCTAATTTGATATCGAGAACTGGTATTTAATACAGGTGCTGCTCTCCCATTCTACTTTTATGTGTATAACCTGTTTTATTTTACTGCATTAGTCAAATGACTTTAGGCAGATATCTGCAATGCCACCATAGGAACTTATGTCTCTATTTTAGTATTTTCTTTATGTTAAATATTTAGTCGATTTAGATTTATAATTGTTAATTGTATGTATTATTTATCTTTACACTCAAAAATTATTAATTAATCAAGTGTTGCGATATTAAGGTGCAGAACATAATTTACAAGTATGCAGTAGCATAGTGTGCCTACGATCGTAATACATCCAAGATGATATGAACATGCAAATTGAAAGTACCTAATGCCACACAGGTTGGGCCAGGTCACAATATTATTATCCGGCAAACGTGTCTTAGCGACGCGCTATTGGAAAATATTTTTATTTGTAATAAATATCTCATCATTTTTATTTTTGGTTCATTTTGTCCTAATTGTGAATTATAAATAAATAAATTACTCTTTTTACAGCCACACTCCACTGCTTTTATTTCCCACACCTTAGGGTCGAATTATATGCATCCACGCGACCGGGCTGCCGGGCCGCACGCCTGTGAGATTATATGAAAACAGTTTCATACATTTAGCAAAGTCTGAAGCATGAAAGAAGAGATTACATTAGAAATAATGTTAGTACGGGCTTTAGATTATTGTAAAAATCAAGATCCAAACCCTATTGACAACCATTGTACAACAGATATTTATTTAATGGCGTCACATCTCATTACAAGTCATCTACGCAAGTCTTATTTTGCCAAAGTAAAGAAATTATTATAAAATTATGGCGAATTCGACAGGAATCCACACAAAGAAAACTATACCTACTCTCTCTGACCATCACGAACAATACTAAAGCCGCGATTACACCTGCATGAATTTGACGACTGAATAAGAAATCTACCTAGGAGGCTACGTAGAAAAAGACGTTTGTGAATTCAGAGTTCTAGCTAGGAAGCTAAGTATAAAAAGTGCCTACTAATACAGTTGCTAAATAGTGATGTTCCGATAGCGATAGTTTCGCTGTCGGTAGTTGATCTTGAAATACAGTAACTCTGTTGAATAGTCTTATCGAAAATAATTATTGTACAATAAAATACTAACGATTGTTAAAAATAAGCTGATACAACCTCAAGACAAATACAACCGATAATTAAAAGAAGAAAAAATTACAGACAAACTTATTTGCGGTCTTAAAGATGGGCTTTATTGCTTTTAAAAATACTACAGGAATATCGAATCCCTCGAAGCGAGAGTCTGCCTCGCACTTGACCGTTTTTTTTAATGTAAGTATATTTTTGTTCGATATGTTGAATTAATCATTCGCACTTGGACATCACTAAACATGCTAAGTCCCTTCAAGTAAAGGAGTTAGAAGGTTTAGTGATGTGAAAATTTTGCGAATGATTAATTCGTATCGAACAACTTGTCCATGAAAAATAAAAATAAAGCATTATCTTGGTTTAATAATAAGTACTAATAATAAACTTAAAAAATTCACTTTAAAAAAATTTGTATGCGACTGTTCGGTTGAGTCAAGGAGTGATCACAGCGAGCTGGATTCAAAGACAAATTCGGCATACATTGCTCGTTGAAGTAAGGATAATGCAATAACATAACCAAGCCTCCCAGCAATGTATGCCGAATTAGTCTTTGAATCCAGCTAGATGTGATCGTGGCTTTAATAGGCTGACAATACATTTCCGTGATGTTTTTATTTTTATTTACCTTAAATGGACAAATGAGACCTGAACATTGCCGTGCCAAATCTTATGAATGAGAGTATTTCTGATCAAACAAAAACAATGGCTGTGGTAAATGAAGTGGATACATTTTTTCTCTTTTTCTAGTCTTGCAGGTGCACAAAGTCATTCGCCGTAACTGAACAACTTTCAGTAAATAAAACTATCAGCCTCTTCAATACTCTTCATATATAATTGCAAATGGACAGTTTAGCCACGATCACATCTAGCTGGATACAAAGACTAATTCGGCATACATTGCTGGGAGGCTTGGTTGTGTTATTGCAATATCCTTACTTCAACGAGCAATGTATCCCGAATTAGTCTTTGAATTCAGCTAGGTGTGATCGTGGCTTTTTGTGGAAAAGAGGATTATTTTAATATTTTCTGAAAGTTTTATTTACTGAAAATTATTCAGTTACGTTGACTGACCACGCCTTTTCAGTTTTCGGAAACCAGTCCCTTAGACCATGTATTGGTCAATTTAATTTCGATGCGAACACGGAATTAAATTAAAATTAATCATTCGCACTCGGACATCACTAAACCTTAATTTCGATGCGAACACGGAATTAAATTAAAATTAATCATTCGCACTCGGACATCACTAAACCTCCTTACTCCCTTCAAGTAAAGAACTTAGGAAGTTTAGTGATGGGTAAATTTTGCGAATGATGATGAACAACTTGTCGATAAAAAATAATTATTATTCATGGTGTAATAACAAGTACTAATAAAAAAAAATAAAAAAATTCACTATAGATTACCATCGATACTTCAAAGGTTCAGATATTTTCTATACGACTGTTCAGTAGAGTTAATAAACCTGCTTTGCGACAAAAAAAATCGTAAAAAGAACTAGGTAAAGGAGTGATCACACCTAGCTGAATTCAAAGACTAATTCGGCATACATTGCTGGGAGGCTTGGTTATGTTAGTTGAAATATCCTTACTTCAACGAGCAATGTATGCCGAATTAGTCTTTGAATTCAGCTAGGTGTGATCACTCCTTAACTCTACACTGCGCGTGGCTTGACACGAAGTACGAACTTGGTCGGTTATTTAGTATCGATTATTACCGGTACTTTTAAGAATTCGATATTCTCGATATTTTCTATAGGAATATTCGGTAGAGTTACTGTATTTTTAAAACTCAACCATCGATCTCGTTATCGCAGCAACACTGATTCAATAATTTTCAAAATTTACGGTTCGGTTAGGTACTCAATCAATCGCCAGTTAAAGCGCGACGGAGTCAGATGTGTCCGTGTAGAATACTTGACTAGTGCAACACTGTTAGTTTTGAATATAGCGGTCTTTAATTGTTTTTCTAGTAGGAGCGCTTGTTTTAAGTAAAAAAGTATACCATCAGTTAGGCCATTATTTTTTGTTCGACAAGTTGTTCGATTCGAGCCAATCATTCGCATTTGTTCCGATGTCATTTTTTGGTGGTCATTTCCTCCGAGGCGAGTTCGCCCGGTTGGGCATTTCGCCCGAAAGTATTCATTGTTAGTCGAGGTCTTTTAAAACCATATCCAAATGATAATGAGAAACTATGGCAAACAATAAATAAACTTACATACAGAAATAAAAAATCCAAATAAGATCAATAAACTTCTAGATAAAAAGAATTGACTTCAGCATTTTGTTACTGTAAAAATATCGTTGGCCGAAAATATTTTACTTAAGACTGCACCACGTAAAAACTACCAAAACGGCAATCACGGTTTAATATTGCTTACATATTTAATATGATTTTTTTTAAACCATTACGATTACGCCATATATTTTTAGTATGACCGCGCGAAGTCTAATAAATAGCTCTGACACGCGGCCGATACCCACAAGAGCTCGAAGTGAGACCACGTCAGTTTGCACCGCGACGCGCCAAAATTATGGATCGCGTTTCAACGTATACACATTCTCTGCTTTCATAGTGTAACAAGGTAACTTTGTTTTTTACTATTTTCTAAAGTAAGATATTTCTTTCCTTGTATTTATAAAGTGTTTGTTTTAGAGAAATGGGGAAGCGCAAAGATAAATATTATGTATCCCGTCAATAATTAAAAAAATATCTCTTCCTTTAACCAAGTAAGTACCTTCTTATATACCATACCTAGGTAGTTTTGTTTTGTGATGGGTGACTGGTGATGAAGGGTAGGCGGAGGAAGATAGGTAGATGATGGGTGATCGGTCAAAAGGGTTATCAGAGTAATAGATTTTCGGTACGTGATTGATGTCCGGACGAAGATGGGTGACCGGTGGATGATATTGATGGGTGACCGGCGGAAGAAGAGTCAATGGTAGATGATGGGTGACCGGTAGATGATGGGTAATCGGCAGTGGTCGGAATAGGTAGAGCTGTTTAGGGTCGATGATCGGAAACTTGAACGTGCTGCTTGCTACATTATTTCGTCAGGTCTGTTAGATTTTCCTCTTGAGACGGATTTCCATGGCATGGCTTTTCAAAATAAGACTGCCTTTTGATCGTTAGTATGTGTCGTTTGATCTTTCGATCACAAAAACAACGAAATGTACAACGATGGCACGGATTTAAATGGATTACTTTTTTAAAAGAAGCAAACGGCGCCAAACTTAGGCAGGAAAAAGGCTACATTATTTCGTCAGATCTGTTAGATTTTCCTCTTGAGACGGATTTCCATGGCATGGCTTTCCGAAATAAGACTGCCTTTAAAGAAGCAAACGGCGCCAAACTTAGGCAGGAAAAAGACTACATTATTTCGTCAGGTCTGTTAGATTTTCCTCTTTAGACGGATTTCCATGGCATGGCTTTCCGAAATAAGACTGCCTTTTGGTCGTTAGTATGTGTCCTTCGATCTTTCGATCACAAAATCAACGAAATGTACAGCGATGGCACGGATTTAAATGGATTATTTTTTTAAAAGCAAACGGCGCCAAACTTAGGCAGGATGATAGTTGATGACTGGATGAATGACGATGATGAAAGGATGATAAGTGATGCGCGGATTATAGTTGATGAGTGGATCAATGATGATGAGTGATGCGCGGATGATAGTTGATCAGTGGATGAATGATGATAAGTGGATGATGAGTGATGCGCGGATGATAGTTAATGAGTGGATGAACGATGATGAGCGGATGATGAGTGATGCGTGGATGAATGATGATGATGAGCGGATGATGAGTGATTTTCGGATGATAAGTGATGCGCGGATGATAGTTGATCAGTGGATGAATGATGATGAGCGGATGATGAGTGGTGCGCGGATGATAGTTGATGAGTGGATCAATGATGATGAGTGATGCGCGGATGATAGTTGATCAGTGAATGAATGATGATGAGCGGATGATGAGTGATTTTCAGATGATAAGATATGATGAAGATGCGCGGATGATGAGTGATTTTCGGATGATAAGTGATGTGCGGATGATAGTTTCTACCACCATGTCATTACGAGTAAGTCTAAAGTGTTTCTACTGACGTGCTGTTGAGTATACAAACTTGAAGAGCTGTTCCCTGTCGCCCCTCGAGTAACCCTCCGTTATACAATCGTTGCGCTGAGCTATATTAGTAGAGTTCATTAAAAATACCTTGAGAGAAAAAAGTTCCATTCAAAACACAGTTTTTTAAAAGGTGTCGTTTCCTCCGAGCGGACGAGAACGCGTCTCGGGTGAAATGACGCACTACGACTCCAAGTGGACTGCGCGCATGTGTGTGTTCGATCATACGCACACTACTGTTGCTTCCGACTCGACGCGAAAACTAAACAGTTTTGATCCTATACATTTTTTTATAAAAGGGACAACTGATTTAGACATGAATTGAAAATTTTGTCAGGATTACAAAGTATCTCTTTTAAGGAAGTCTAACAAAATTACGGACAATTACAAGGTGTCAAACAATCTCCTGAAAACTTCATCAATGGACTCATACCATGAAAAATTAACGATTTTCACCATACATACATCTATACACAACAAAAAAAAATGTTAAAGTGCGAGTCGGACTCGCGCATCGAGGGTTCCGATATACCTACCTATAGTATTTTTAGAAGCAATAAGGTCCATTGTAAGGACCGCAAAACTAAATTTGTTTGTAAAGATTTGTTGCAAATTTCCAAAAAACTGTGCTACTTAGAGAGATTGTTCTTTTTTCTGAATTATTTACATAAACCTCTATGGACTTTAATTAATTCAGATTTTTTTCTTCGGAAAACTTCGGGGATAAGGAAGGGGGAAGGTATTTTTTTAACTTTTTATGTCATAACTTGAAAACTAAGAGTCGTTAAAAATATAAAGAACTATTTTGGAATGTACAAGTGAAGCACTTTCATATGATACCTAACTTGACTTAGTACTGACAATTAAAAACTTTGACCTACCCATTTGGGCCCCCTTTACAATAATAATAATACTATAATTATTTCAATTGCAATAAAGTAAGACAATCGTATTCTAAAACTACTTCTACTACTAAATATAAAAGTATAAACGAGTTTTTAGCTTGCTTTTCAATTTATTTTAAGGTCATTAAAAATACTCATAGAAGCCTTTATACAAAGTATCTGAACATATCAGTCGCGCTATAAAGTGTACCAGCACAGAAAATATAGAGGTATACTAACGTATAGCACAACTAGTGAACTGACTATGATCCCTACTATGTTGATGTTCCTTAATAGTGATGTACAATTATTTCAAGAAGCAACAATCGAAATATTCGAATGTACTACTTAGTACTATCCAAATAATCTTTTAGCATTCAATTGTTATTTTTCATTGGAATCATTATTCGCTTTTCGTACGATTTTGAATGAAAAATTTATTCTAACTAAAAGAATGAACAAAGCACTCAAATTCTTTGTGTTTACTTGACTGGTGCAACCTAATTTTAATTCCTTGTTTGTTTTTTAGTATACCGGTAATTCTGTGGTTTTTTTTTGTAGTTATTCTAGTGTTTTTCTATACAACATAAATTAGCCCTTATTAATATTTTCCGTACGATGAGGTGTTCTATTCGTATTGGCCCTTCACTAAAGTTCCTTTCTGCGTTGCTTACTATGCGGCTTACTCAGTCAGTGACTTACTTAGTTCCATCTTTCTACCTTCCTTTCCTACGTAGGAGACTAACTGACTTAGTGTGTGAATTCAGTCAGGTGTGATCGGCCCTTAATAATATATAAGTTACTCTATGATACTAATCTGGGATCACGAAGACGAGGGCCTGTGTATGAATCTAAGTGCCTGATACACGTTCAGTATTATATAGTCTAAGGCAACATGAGTCCCGATTATAGATGTAAGGCCGGTTTAAAACCAATTAAACCAATCCGTTTAAAACGAAAAAAACCGTTTAAAAACGAAATAAACAATTTTTTTCGGTTTAAAACGGTGTTGATGGATGTCTATGTTTTCCTTTATTATAACTACATTTTCTGGATATTACCGAAGTAGGGATATAACGGAGTACCTACCTATCAACAGTGTAAAGATTTTTTATAAGTGTGATATTCTGATATTGATATACTTAGCGGGTTTGGTCCGTCCGACCAAGAAGCACACAGTAATAAAAACTCGTGTGTTGGTAAATAAATATGTTTTTCATTGTTTTCAAACGATGTAAATAATCAATTTCATTCGGTTTAAAGTAAAACGGACGGCATTATGTTAATGATGTCTTCAACACTAGTATGTGTAATATAATAAATAAGTATTGTATGTTATACCGTATACCTACATACTTAAGTTTTCGTTTTGGTAGTAGTTAGGTATTTTCTATTGATTTTCTAAAAACTAATTAAACGAAACATGACGTCAGGTGACCAAAACTTCCCCATAACGACGTGTAAAACACAGTTCTTTTATTTTTGTAGGCGAGTTTTCAACCGTTTAAAACGGTTTTTTTTAGGTTTAAAACCGCAACATTTTGTTTAAAACGTTTTAAATCCGTTGTTTTACATCTATAGTCCCGATAGAGGTGACGACGGTCGGAACGCGAACTACACGGTCGAAGCGGACCAAGGTCACCTCTGTCGGGACCCATGTTGCCGACCGTGTATCAGGCACTTCAGTATGAATGATGAGAAAACCCAAGGAGGTTTTAGTTGCAGCTCTTGCTGCTAAGGAGGGAGCCATAAGCGTAGCACTTTCTTGCGAGGGACCTCCATACTAAAATGTATGGATTTTTTTCATTTCCAAAGACCGTAAAATTTTTATGTTTCTCTCTGAGAAATATGTATCATGGGACTAATAAATGCTATAACCACAGTTTTTCTAGTGAAAACACTTACCATTCAGGTAAAAAACGGTGTTAAAAATCACGCATAAAATGGCTATTACGGATTATTTACGCTTCCGTTCTTAATATTAATTATCAATTCACCTGTAAAAAACTATATGTTTTCACTTTCACAAACAAAGTTTATACTAAAACATTAGATTTTTAAAGTTATCTTGATTTTTGTAAAACTAAACTGAGTTTTTTGACCGACTAGAATGGGCGACAGTGAGACGCTTTACACTTCACTAGCTCATACAGAATATGTATATGGCGGACTCTATAGTTTTTTACTCTGAGAGAAAACCACTGCTTGATAGTTTTCAATAGGGCTTAGACAAGGAGGTTTTACTACGAGCGTGGGTTAAAACCTCCTTGGGCTTGGATTATTGGAAAAATCTACTAACAAAAGACCAAGGAGGTTTTACTACGCTTCGAGAGCGTAGCGTGCATTGACGTAAGAAAACGCTCCCCTGGCGTAGTTTCCAATCTTTGGTAGCGTAGTACTATTATGAATTCTGTGGTAGCGTGGTGGGTTCTTTGCGCGAGAAAATCGTGTTACTCTATGCGTGGGTTAAAACCTCCAATCGCGATCCGGTAGAGATGCAGCAATAGGAAAGAAAGAAATAGTCGTCCTGCGTACATAATAACTTTGACCGTGACCGTTACTTAACTCATTAATGCGCAGAAGTCAAAAAATGACTCGCGGGGGTGAGCCGTCAGTATCTAAAGCCGTGACTCCTGCGCGTGTTTCACTCTACACACTACACAAAAACCTCTACACAAAACAAAGTGTATGTACACACTTATAGATGTAAAACAACGGATTTAAAACGTTTTAAACAAAATGTTGCGGTTTTAAACCTAAAAAAAACCGTTTTAAACGGTTGAAAACTCGCCTACAAAAATATAAGAACTGTGTTTTACACGTCGTTATGGGGAAGTTTTGGTCACCTGACGTCATGTTTCGTTTAATTAGTGTTTAGAAAATTAATAGAAAATACCTACCAACTACCAAAACGAACACTTAAGTATGTAGGTATACGGTATAACATACAATACTTATTTATTATATTACACATACTAGATTTGAAGACATCATTAACATAATGCCGTCCGTTTTACTTTTAACCGAATGAAATTGATTATTTACATCGTTTGAAAACAATGAAGAGGCGTGATGTTATGTATGTATGTATGTAAACAATGAAAAACATATTTATTTACCAACACACGAGTTTTTATTACTTGTGTGTTGCGCTTCTTGGTCGGACGGACCAAACCCGCTAAGTATATCAATATCAGAATATCACACTTATAAAAAATCTTTACACAGTTGATAGGTAGGTACTCCGTTATATCCCTACTTCGGTAATATCCAGAAAATGTAGTTATAATAAAGGAAAACATAGACATCCATCAACACCGTTTTAAACCGAAAAAAATTGTTTATTTCATTTTTAAACGGTTTTTTTCGTTTTAAACGGATTGGTTTAATTGGTTTTAAACCGGCCTTACATCTATATACACACTTCGTCTCCTACTCAGAAACTTTTGTTTGATTTTTCATAAACATCTGCTGTCAAAATTAGTCGAAAATGGCTTCTGACGCTTCCAACGTAGAAGACGCGGTTTCAGTTCTTAAGATTATTGATTTGGTATCGCCGAGAAGAAAACATAGATTTCGTATAAGACCCTATTTGCTACAAAGAAATTTTAATATCTATCAATAATTAAAAATAGAACATCGATTTGGCAATCTGCGCGGCTGTCAAATGATTACTCCACTCCCCTTCACCCGCGCGGGGGTGAAATGAGTAGATGTTTTCCGTCGGGCATGGGAAGCAAAAACCAATGACCTTACATATACCATGATAGCGTACTCTTAGCAATTTGCACAGAGGCAAAACGAGCAGAGCAAGACATCATAGGCGATGTACTTCGTCCCTTTCTAATTATTGCCATACTAATGAAGTTTGCACAATTTCCGTGCAAAAAGTTAAGTTTTATATCCACAAATTTTTATTTATACGTATTTTTAAATACTTATTTGAATAATTTTCAACGTGCAAAGTACGAGGGCCAAACCGAAAAGATCGGGAATAGAATACTCAGGAATAAATTAGATTAAAACCTTTTTGGTTTATGACATGTAGTATTATTTCAAACAGAATTCCATTTTTGAATTAAAAAAAAAGTAAAAAAGAAAAGAGTAGTAGCCATTTGAAATTGACAAGTCAGTGGGGAAAATGGAGCTTACGCGGGAACATTTCCGTGCCATAATTTTTCACAACTTTCGTCGAGGTTTATCTCAAGAACAATGTCTCGCCGAGCTTGTTTCTGTTTATGAACTTGAAGCACCTAGTAAAACGACTATATATCGTTGGTATTCTGAGTTTCGTCGTGGACGTTCCTCTCTCACGACAGTTCCTTCTACTGGTCGACCAAAAACAGCGGTAACACAAGATAACATCGATGCTGTGCGCCAATTAATAAAAGAAGATAGACATGTGACATACGAGCAGATTCGGGCTTCTCTCAGCATTGGTATGACAGCGATTCAAACTATTTTACATGATGAACTGGGTGTCAAGAAGTTAGTTTCCCGCTGGGTGCCCCATCGTTTGACCGAGGAACAAAAGTCGGCTCGTGTTAATTGGTATCGGTCTACTCTGCAACGGTTCAATAGAGGGAGCTCAAATGCAGTTTACAATATCGTCTCTGGTGATGAATCGTGGATTTATTCATATGAGCCCGAAAGAAAACATCAATCGGCTGTTTGGGTCTTCGAAGGCGAGGTCAAGCCAACAAAAGTGGTCCGCTCTCGTAGCGTGTCGAAAAAAATGGTCGCTTCGTTTGTATCGAAAACTGGTCATGTGGCTACGATTCCTTTACAAGAACGCAGAACGGTTACTGCTGATTGGTACACAATAGTTTGTTTGCCGGAAGTCATAAGAGAACTTCGTAAAATTAATCCGAATCGTCGCATCATTCTTAACCAGGATAATGCGAGCTCACATACCGCTCGCAAAACGATCGCGTTTTTAAATCAGGAAAACGTAGAGTTAATGGACCATGCACCGTATAGCCCTGACTTGAGCCCCAATGATTATTTTACATTCCCAAGAATTAAAGATATGCTACGTGGTCAATGATTTCAAGGCCCAGAAGAGGCAGTCGAAGCTTACAAATCGGCCGTTTCGACTATATCCACTTCAGACTGGAATTACTGTTATAATAATTGGTTTGATCGAATGCAAAAGTGCATCGATTGTCACGGAGAATACTTCGAAAAACAATGAAAGTAAATATTGTTGTATTATTTTTGTACTTTTTTCTATTCCCGATCATTTCGGTGTGGCCCTCGTATGAACTTCTCTCTCAGTTTTCATTAAATATTGATAAATGCAGAAAATCATTTTATTTTGATTTATCTGGATTAAAAACTCTTTGGTAAAATGATTTTTAACAAAGATTTTGCATGACATTTTGTTGATGTTGTCATGACAACATAAACAAAATTTCATGCAAAATCTATTAGAAAGGGACAGCTTCCTCTCATCTTACGTCCTACTCTGCTCGCATAATTTTTGGAAGAGTGCAATCTGGTTAAAAGCGCCACGCGCGAAGTAATAAATCTATGGCAAAAACATTGTCCACATAACCTTAAAAAACATTTTTGACAGCTAAAATGTGTAGAGAAACATGTTTTGTGTAGGGGTTTTTGTGTAGTGTGTAGACCGAAACACGCGCAGGAGTCACGGCTTTAGTAGTCTGTGGGGTGAGCGAATCGTTCATTGGCTCTCCGCCTGTCACCCACGCGCGGAAAATAACCGTCATCATGGACAAACTTGTTCTGAACGCGCTCTGTATATATATTGTACCCTAAGACTACATACTTGTCCAGACTGCTAGTGAAACGCGCCAAAGCGTCAAAAAATTTAGAACCGAACTCTTCGGTTATATGTTCTTCTCGCCCATTTAGTACCGATTGTGACATGCTAGTAGAAACACGTGAAACGTGATGAATGAATTTTTTTTAAAATGCCGAAAAAATGTAGTCTATCAGTGTGTAAAAACTATGAAGGGCGATTAAAATCATTAAATGAAGTTACCTTTCATCGGTAAGTAATATTCCATACTTACTTTCGTACCTGACAAAATTATCCGTGAAAATGTTTGTATGTATATTTATTTAATGGCATCACATCTCATTACAAAACGTTTTGTTTGGTTGATACAAAACTCCGTAATGTTCCCGCCATTTTCTTTTTAGTGTTGCCAATGATTAAATTCGGAACACCCCAAAATTTGCAAATTTTAATGAACCCTCATTTATTGATTTTGACAAGCTCTCATTTTAGAATCAGGGCGCCGTTCCGTTTTACTAAAATCAGGAGCCATTCCGTTTCGTAATTATTTCGTGTTTTTAAATGATTAAAAATAATAACTGATTTAGAATTACTAGATTTTATTTCTGCCCTGCTCTTGTGTGATATGACTGTATATGGCGGCCAAGTGTCTTAATCTGTCCTTGTAAGATAAACGGCGACTAAGTATCTGAATCTGCCCTTTTGTCATAAAAGGCGACAAAGTGTTTTATTCTGCCCTTGCGTGATAAAAGGCGACTAAGTGTCTTTATCTGCCCTTGTGTCATAAAAAGCGACTAAGTGACTTTATCTGCCCTTGTGTCATAAAAGGCGATTAAGTGTCTTTAATCTGCTCTTGTGTCATAAAAGGCGGCTAAGTGTATTCATCTGCCCTTGTGTCATAAAAGTCGACTAAGGTTTTTATCTGCCCTTGTGTCATAAAAGGCGACTAATTGTCTTTATCTGCCCTTAAAAGGCGACTGATTGACTTAACCTTCCTTTGTGTCATAAAAGGCGACTAAGTGTCTTTATCTGCCCTTGTGTTATAAAAGGCGACTAAGTGTCTTAATTTGCCCTTGTGAGATAAAAGGCGACTAAGTATTTTAATCTGCCCTTGTGTCATTAAAGGCGACTATAGTTGAAATAATGTAGCTTGATTAGAATGACAGAAGTGTTAGAGCAGGGCGCAGCGATGTGCTACACATTGGAGCGACAGAGACGAGTATCGATCCGACCTGCTCTCACGCATAGTTTTTCCACCTGTCATTCTAATCAAGCTATATTATTTTGACTATAAGTGTCTTTATCTGCCCTTGCGTCGTAAAGGCGACTAAGTGTCTTTATCTGCCCTTGTGTCAACCTGCCCTTCCTACCTTACTAAAACTGAACAACTTTTCAAACCAAACAACTTTTTAAACTGAACAACTTTACAAACTGAACAAAATACAAACAAACAGCTCTTCAAACTGAATGATTTTTCGAACTGAACAACCTTACAAACTTCACAACTTTACAAACTGAACAACTTTACAAACTGAACAACTTTTCAAACTGAACAACTTCACAAACCACAAAACTTGAATGAAGTTTGCACAATTTCCGTACAAAATGTTAACTTTTATATTAACACAAATTTATATTTATACGTATTTTAAATACTTATTTGAATAATTTTCAACGTGCAAAGTATAAACTTCTCTCTCAGTTTTTATTAAATATTGATAAATGCAGAAAATCATTTTCTTTTGATTTATCTGGATCAAAAACTCTTTGGTAAAATGATTTTTAACAAAGATTTTGCATGACATTTTGTTGATGTTGTCATGGCAACATAAACAAAATGTCATGCAAAATCTATTAGAAAGGGACAGCTTCATCTCATCTTACGTCCTACTCTAAGAGCGCAATCTGGTTAAAAGCGCCACGCGCGAAGTACTAAATCTATGGTATTCATAGATTGTACCTAGGTCAATTATATATTCTGTGCCTAGGTTGCGTTCCTTAACGTGAATAATTGATAGATAGATAAAAATGTTTATTCATACACATATTCGACACACAATATACAAGGGACAGTAAACTATTAAAGACAAAAACAAAAGATAAAAATTTCTACATTTTTAAAAACAGGCGCGAGTACATGTGTGCCGCAGCGGTACAAAAAGGCCGTAGCTAACTCAGTGTATTATATCGCCCGGAAGGGCAAAACACCGTTTTTCAGCTATTATACCTATAATCTAACCTACGAGGAAAGGTGAGTTAATTATCCGACGTCGGGGGAAATCACAGATTTATAAAGGAGAGCGTCTCCTTGGGCGAAATTCACTCTTTGATGTTCCAAAACCAAAACGCTCCAGAGTGAAACCGAAGGCCGGGAAGAGGGGACTGTGACAGGAGTAAAAATTCACGCTGATTTTCTGGCGTTATCATGATTGGATTGTATAATTTGACAATTAGTTGGAAGTCAGTCCCAATCTGCCTACTAACGTTGCAATCTGATGGCAATCTGCAGATTGCCACAACTGATTGTGATTGAGATTGTAGCGTGAGTAGACATTTTAAGATTGGATTCACTGACGTAAGAAAAACGCCCCCGCGCGTAGTTTACAAAATCTTTGAATGGCCTACTTACGTTGCAATCTGTAGATTGCAACAACAAAAAATCAGTAATTAATGTAGTTTCTCTATGTAGAAAATACTTAGACACAAAACACAACTCTGCAGTATCGGGTGTACGTAGATATCTAAGGAAAAATACCTAACTTCCGGTACGAATTTGTTGTTATTATTAGAAAATGTGTTAAAGAACGTCATACGACGCGCGTGAGCGGCTCGGGCTGCAGTTCTCAAGCCTTGGGCTTTATAACCAAAATAGCGCACTTGCATCTTAATGTACTGTTATTTCATTTTTTGAAATATTTTTTCATTGCTTTTGAATGGTTAAAAGCCTAGTTATAGAGCCGTGCTTAGATCTTTCAACACTAGGCGCTAGTTAGTTAACTAGGGTATTCCTCTAATCATAATTTTTTAAATTGACTGAACTGTTTTTTCTGCGTATGAATAAAAGTAATAATTTTACACCAGTAAGCTGCGTTCATAATAGTTATAAAAACTAAAACCATAACTACACCAAAACTATTTATAGGATATTTATCGATTCACGAAACTTCACCTGTGTGACACATAACTTTTATCTTATACAGGGTTATTAATTAATTCGTATTCGTTCGTATTAATTTTTCCAGAATAAATCTTTCAAAGGCTTATTCTGGGGGCTAAATAAAAAAAACAGTTTTTTGTTAGAAAAATTTTCGAAATTAGATAAAATATTTCGAATAATATCTCTCGATTATGTATGAAGTAGATTTTTTCGTAACTGTCTAAAAGTAAGGAGCAAAAGTTGTTACAGTTTTACACGAAAATTTATTATGTATACCTAGCTCTAACCACAGATATTATAGTCTCTAACCCAACTATCCCACTACTAGACTACTTGGGACTTTTAATAAAAGTCAAACATACCAATACTTTTACAACTTTATTCACCAATAAACCGAGCCTATGCATATAATATTATATTATTTAACAAAGTAAACCATTATCAAATAAAGAAAAACACTACTTTTTTATTTAATTGTACGTTTTTTAAAAGTAGGTATATATATTAATTAATAACAATATTGTTAAAATACATAATGAAATATATAGTTACTCTTAGTCTCAATAAGTAGAGACAATTCAATTTTGACTTATTAAATAAAATAATCTAAAGCCATTATTTTAGATAAAATGTAAGGTTAAATGCCTTATTAATAATATCGTCAAATCCGTGTTTAAGTCAAATCCGGTCTTAAAAGTACGGTTTTCCATTTCTTTATCGTCAAAATATCGAATAAAAAGTTCATGATTTATACTTCGCACAATATAATATAATGGCATCATGAACATGCAAAATTTATTTTTCGATACTATTTTGATGACAGACCAAAACTGAATGAACAGTCAACGTAAAGAGTGTTTCTCTGTTTAAACACTTTTAATAGACTGTCTTGCTTGATTCACTTCTGTATAATAGCTGTCATAAGCGCATCCTTTAATCTCTTTGTCATATCTTCAAGTATGTCGGCTTTAACTTTCAACTTTTTATTTCTTTCTTCCAATTCTAAAGCTAGTTGTTCCATTTGGAGCTCCTTAAGTTTTCTGTTCATTCTTGACCTTTTGGAAGCTTCATTATTTTTGTCTCTTAGTGACCTATATCTGTCATCGAGTGTAGATACGCAAGATGCGCTATCATCTACACTACACGCTGAAGATACATTACTCTCTCTTCTTTTAGGGGGACGACCTCTTCGCGCCTTCGGAAGTTGTTGTGATTCCTCTAAAGCTTGTATCATATCCTTTATTGGTAGATTAGGTTTTCTTCTCTTGTACTTTCGAGGAGTCTGCTCAACGTAAGGTGTGTAGGTTTCATCAGAGTCTTCACTGTTGTGACGCTTTCTTCTGTTGCTGTGCGATTTTACGTCATCGCAATCGGATTCCAAGTGAGATTCGCTCTTTGGGCTAACAGGTGTGAAGTCCGCTGGAGGTATTGGTGTTATTCTTGACCCGGACTCCGGTGATATGAACTCGTTGGTGTCATGTGATGGCCATGTTTGCGTCGGTCTCTGTAAAAATAAAAGAGGAGTTCTTACTTAAGTTCCAATAACAGCTACTACCGATGGATCCAAGAAGTATAAAAAATGTGATCTTACCGGAATAGGTATACATTTCTCTTTTTCCAGTTGTTCAACGTAGCTAAGAACTTCTGGTGTGCTGATCGTGCCACTGGACCACAGCGCAGGTGGAGTTGCTACGTTGAGTGATAGCTGCGGTGCCGGGCGAGTCTTCGTCTCAACCCCTCTTCTCTCTTCATTGTTAAAAATATTTTGATTCTCCACATCCCCCATTATGACAGCACCTAACTTCATGTCGAGTGAGTCGTCTTCATCAACATCATGTATAAACATTTTGTGTGTATTAAACGTAGGAGTGTAGTCAGTGTTGTGTGTTGTTAAGTTATTATAATAGTTGATTGGCTCCATAACGGAGCACAGATTTAAATCGACCATCTCCTCAGACGCTAATTCTCCGAAGACCACAGGCAGGTTCAGAATATCCAAAGTTTCTGAAAACTGAGTCTTTTTCTCAGCCTCATTGTTATATAAGAAATTTCTGTCAAGGTTAGTGAACCCTTCCATATTTGGCGATAATGGATCATTCGGAGTGGAAGTGTAACTGGCTACCTGAGCCGGAGAGTTAGCGTCTAGTACATCCCAACCTTGCGGAGAGAATGTTGTGTGTAGTGTGTCAGTGTTGTCTGATTTTTCTGTTGGTTTTGTGATGGGAGAATCTGAAACACATAAACGATATTTTATAGGTATTTACTTACAAAAGTACATTTTTTAATTATCATTATACCTAGGCTGTATCGTCCCACTGCTGGGCAAAGGCCTACCCCTACTTTTTCCGCTTTTCACGGTCTTGTGCGAGCTCCCTCCAGTCTTTGTGGAAGACGTCCAGATCGTCACCCCATCACTTATGGGTTCGTCCCCTACGACGATGTCCGCCCTTGGGTAACCACTGAGTGACTATCCTCGCCCTTCGTTCAGAGGGCTTACGTGGCCTACTTTTGTTTACTAATTATGACTGAAACTATCATGTCTTACCAATCGCTGCCGCCTCTTCTTTCGCGGGATCTGAGCACCATTGCACCAGATCTTGGAAGAATTCGCAGTCTGTCTCGTGGAACATTGTGGTCTCGTTGGGTTCTGGTTTCATGTAACCCTGAAAATTTCAAACCCTTATGTTAGTGTTTGCTAATTGGCTGATACAGTAAACTAATTGTAGTGTACGCGTCTACACACACTTAATTTCCGGTTACTATAGAAATATAGGCTTGATTGCGGCACACACGTGTGCTTTGTGCGGCAGTCTGTTAACGACTAGCTCGGGAAGCTAAGACACCTGTAAAATGTATATTGTAAGGGTTGAGCTTGTAC
The DNA here is from genome assembly GCA_947532105.1 of Athrips mouffetella. NCBI lineage: Eukaryota > Metazoa > Arthropoda > Insecta > Lepidoptera > Gelechiidae > Athrips > Athrips mouffetella. Next base: position 21,214,555 of record OX383964.1, on the reverse strand, counting down.
TTTATGGCGTGGTAATAGAGTTGAAAAAGTTTCTACCGACGAGCGGTTGACCGTACTCATGCACTACACTAATAATGAGCTTAAAATTAATATAAAGGTTAACAATTTAAATTACTCACGGGTAGCGTTCAGAGTTTCTTACCTCTGAAAAGTGAGGCGTCGTCCAAGAAAGGGGTTGCAAGGATTCTGTAGGTCCGCCGGTGATCGTTTTGGTTGTGCCGTTCACCTTTTCTTGCTTTAAATTGTTTATCTCTACCACTTTCAAAATATTGGGAGTGTGAACATTCGATTGAGAAAAAACCATATCTTTCTGTATCGTACTGACTCCTGATAGGGTCGCTTCGACTCGAACGGGTGATCTTTGTAGGAACCATTTTGAATAGAACTACAAAAAGAAATACGACGTAACAGAATATGCTTATTTGTATAAAGCAGGGTGGGGTGGGAGTAAGGGCACAGATGAAAAATGGTAATACTAAAGATAACTTTATTAATGGTAAGAAAAGGAAATGCAATAAAGGTATATTTGTGAGTTTAGATGAACATTAATATGATAGATGTACGATAGTATAATTATCTACGTCTGCATAGTACATATAGTACATATTGTAGGCAGTAGTTATATTAAACTATGAATTTAAATGTATGAAGATTATTGAAGATGTCCGAAAACATAAACAAGTTTTGTCCGCCTCCAACTATTATTAAATAGACATACATGCATAATATATATCACATTCTTGATGGTAGTGCTCGGCCCAAGGTTAATCATAAATAGATAGATAAATGTTAAAGGATAATATTTATAACAAAAAAATATTATTAGAAACTTCTGATATTAATGAGTAAAAAAAGAAAAATGAGGTTCGATGAATGCATATATATGTTGACATACTATACTATATACATTTCAAAAATATATATTATCTTTTTTAGCTTCATAAAAATTACTCCAATGACTACGTTCCTTAACACCCTGATCAGACCAGACCAGATTATGGCTTCTATTGATGGTAGGTAGGTACTCAATCAAAATCTAAAAAGATATTGTGCATCGTACTTCCTTTCTCTTTGTATGTAGGTAAAACAGACGGTAGAATTTATATTAATTTAAGTATGAAAACAAAAGCTTTAAAAACTTGTTAATTCCTCTGAGGTTAAGCTTTAGGTACAAAGTAAAGATAAAAATACGTTAAAATTTAACTAAATTAAATGTTATCGATTAAATGTAAGTAATATATCTAACGCGTTAAGATAAACGCTTTATTTCACAGTACGACACAGTAAAATCATTCTAGATTTTGGTTTCTGCCGTGAAGTTTGTATGTACTTAATTCAGTCGTTAATGCGTCATGTCATAATATGTATGAGAGAAAATTAATTTAAAAAATTGCGAAAATTACGGTAATATTTTAACAAAACTATATTTGAATAAATTATTTAAGGTTAACTTTTTTGCTGACTCTTTCTTTAAATTTTAAGAAATAATATCTATATTTGAAGCTATTTTTTGAAAAGCGTCGATATTAAGAACAAAATTTAGATAGGAAGGTATTAATGATTAGTTGAGCAGCTTGAGGTTGTAGTCTTGATATCTTTCCTCGTATCATGTTCACCTGAAAGCAAAATTAGAAAAGGAAATATCCGCAGTAGCGGATGTACTTACTTCTTCGAACTCTTCTCGAGTTCCTAATGAAATTGTAGCTCTTTAAGCTCCTTGCCAAGTAATTGTCCCGACTGTAGGCCTGCAACAAAACAACATCAAAATTGGTATGAGGAGTAATAAAATACCAAAAAAACTTATTTCATATTAGGCACACAGAATGATAGACTAGATATTAAGCTCAAGTCACACAGAGGCGGTATGATTGCGAAAGCGGTGCGGGGCGGTTTGGCGGGAACAAAATACCGCGCCGCGACCGCTTTTCAATGTGACAGGGTGCATACGAACTCATAGGTACTTTACAAAAAATAACGGCCCCGGAACGCTTCCGCTATCGCCTCTGTGTGACGCGGGCTTTAGTTTCTAGTTTCGGGCGTTTTTAGCGTCACGCTGGTTAAGCTTAGGTATAGGTACTGGTATACACTACGGTTTGTTACTCGCATAGGTATGAGCACTGTGTGCGGTGTTAGCGCGCTAAGAGTCGGTTCAAAAATTGCTCGTATTCACTCGTTCAAGCGAGGTGACGTCATCAGTGACGTCACTTTAGCGCGCTATCATCGCATACGAAAATGAGCTTTAGTTGCCAATTGCTTGCTGCCGTGCGTACAATCAACTAATGTACAGTCAAGGGCAGGTCAAGCTTGACATTTGAAGCGAGGCTCTAGCTCAAAATACGAACATTAAAAACTCCAATGTGTTAAATTTGACGTGCTTTTCAATGTACCTGCTTAACCACCTACACAAAATATTTGAGAAAGTGAATTGATATTATTACTTCTATATAAACTAAAATAGCTTATAAATGACCTAATTAACTATGTAATTTATAAGCTTCAATATAGGTACACAAAAACGTAGTCACAAACAAACAGTCAATATCAATTGAGTAGATTTTAACAAGTATGATATGTAGGTACAAAAAGGTAGGTACAGTTGTGTTGAGTTCGAGAAGGTTAAATTTTTACGTCTTTCTACAGAACGTGCCAACAAGTCCTGACATGTTTCGACATGACACTACCAATACATGAAACGTAATAAAATGTTAGTAGGTGTGCACTATTAGAATGTAACGCGTAGCTGTGTCATTTAGCTCTGTCCTTAATTTATTTAAATAGGTAGGTATACCTATTAAAATAATATTGTGCAATAATTAATGACCTTTGATAATGTTTGATATTCGAGTACATACCTTGTTCCTAACAAATATTGTAAAGCCTCCAGCTGTTGCAGTTCTGTTAAGATATTATCACAAAACTTTCCAAATAGAGAAAACACGTAGAGCTAGGAACAAATTCCGTTCCTAGCTAGAGCGCTAAATACGCAGGAAACACTATTCGAAACACGAGAAACGCACACGTGCTCTTTCCGAGAGCTTCGAAATTATTGTGCAATATTCGCGCGCGCAGCGGCGGCGATAGGAACTTGTAGAGTTTTCCTCAATCCCCTCCAAAGGCCATTTGCGTTCTAAAAATATAGAATCTCGACAAGCTATTGGTTGCCCACGATGACGTCATACACATGGGCCAATGAAAAGTATTTGAGTCACGAGACAAGACCGTGAACTCTACATTGAGTTGATGTTAATTGTGTACCTATATACTCCTAATACTCGTAGAAATACGTATTTTGTTTACCTATTTAGTAATATAACAGTAGGTTTCTAAATTTACAAAGATAATGGCCTAAAAAAATTGAATGGTAAGCTTTCTCACTCTCACTTGAGTTTTTACTTAGTTTCATTAATCGCTTTTTACCAACTTTGTTGTCATTTACACGTCATGGTTTAACAAAAACATAACGTATAGATATACTTAGTCTATCTAGCCCATCTTAAGTTATTTGATGATTATTTTTTTTTATATTTATGTTAATTAGGTAGGCACTTTATAAAAATAATCGTTCAAATTATGAGAACCATTGAATGAACGAAAATTATTTATTTAAAAAGTAAGAAAGCAACAGGGACATGTGCAGACATGTCTGATAGGATGACTCAGTTTGTTCTCGCTCACGTGTTTGCATTGCACAGTGGCGGCGGCGCTCAAAAGGTACCATCATGAGCCGGTAAAAGGTAGATTAGGTTCACCCTTTTTTGAGGCCTCTACTACGTTACGTCACTTAGCGGCACGAGCTTGCGGCGCAATCGGCTGTTAGTCATATAGTCATATCATATAGCATTATACCTGCCTAGTGCCTGTTAATATTTTTAGTGATATAATGATAAGACACCTATTGCTCAGCATGACTTGCAATTATTTAGTACCTACCTATTTATCGAGTCTTATCAGGATGTCAAATCATTGGCAGAGGGCAGAGAGAAATGGAGATTGCTCCACCGACAAGAGCGCGGCTCTTAAATATGAGAAGAAGACCTATTTAGTATTTATTTATGACTTTTAGTAGGTAGGTATGTTTTGCGATGTTCTTAACCTTTTACCACCGTACCGTGAAATCGGAGGTTTATACAAAATGATCACATCAAGTGCGAGTTGGACTCGCGCGCCGAGGGATCTGGTATAATATACGTATAGTATTTTTGGAAGCAATAAAGTCCATTTTGAGGACCGCAAAACTAAATTTGTTTGTAAAGACTTTTTGCAGATTTCTAAAAAAACTGTGCAACTTAGAAAGATCGTTTTATTGTTGCTGTAATATTTACGAGAATTTACAAGTAAAGATATGATACCCCACTCGACGTAGTAGCGACAATTTGAAGTTTTGCCCCCCCCCCCCCCCCCCCCATTTGGGCCCCCTTTGCATTAATATTTTATTTTTAATTCTCTTTCATGTGCAATTAAGTTGGGCAACCATTATCATCATATCAGCCGTAAGACGTCCAATTTTGGACATAGGCCTCCCCTAAAGATCTTCATGACGACCGGTCCTGCGCAACCATATTCTAAAACTATTTCAAATTTCAAGTCGATCGCATAAGTGGTTGCTGAGATATACAGGTGTGACAGACAGACAGACAGAGTCGCACCATAAGGGTTCCTTTTATACCATTTTGGTATTGGAACCCTAAAAATAAACTTGGTAATTACGTAACTTAGGTAGCCATGGTTATTCTTTTTCCTTAAAAATTGCGCACGTGATTTCCATGTGTAATCTTAAATGTTGACAAACGAAATGAGTTCCAATGTAGGAATGTGTGTGTGTGTGTGTTGTTGGGTAACACAACACTACGATAGTGGCATAGGAGGAAAACCGACGGATTTAATTTTAACTTTCTATCCGGTTGCAGTTTTACAAATAGTTGGCGACGTGCGTGACTCAGACTTCTCCAAATGGGTATTCTTGAGATAAGACTAATCATGAATAACCTACCAATACTTTGAGTACCTATTTAAATATTTAATGCTATTAAAGTAAGGATGTACTTAAACAAAAAGATTGATCAAAATCTACAGACCTTTTTTTTTCTTCGTGACCTTTTTGTACTTTTTCGCTCCATCTATTAAATATGTTTCTGTCTCTTTACTTCGATTGATAATGTCTGATATATACTTTCACTTGGAAGGCAAAAGGGTGGATTTTAATATCCAACTTCATTATCCTTAAAATCATATACAATGGGAACTGACATAGCCAAAGAGTTGACAATTTTTTTGGTGCCATAAGGCTGTATTTTTGAAAAAGTAAATGCGAAATTGGGTCGGATGTAACTATGAGAATAAATGAGATTATTCCATGTTACAACTACACTGAAGATCAAAGAAAACCGGTCGGTAGTTTTTCCGCTATACATTTTCATACAATGATGGGCTCAAAGTAATCGTCAATATCTCATCCAAATCTAATAAAAATACTAATGACCGAAAGGATCTGATTAGTCAGATCTTTAGAGAAGTAAGAACCTTGTCAACAAGTTTATCTAACATCGTACACATCTAGATATGGATAGATGGGTATTTTAGTAGGTAGATATTTTTTGGAAAACCCCGGAGTTTTCGCCAACCGCAAGCTTTACTTACTTACCGGGTCCTCACTCAAGTGACTTCTTCGAATTCCTCTAGGTAAAGGTACCTCTGCTTCAATTTTGACCAGCTAGATTATTGAGGGGCTGATAAGAGCTAAATACGCTTCACTTGAGCAGGTTTTTAACGAAAAGTGATTTAATAAAAAAAAATATGATAATTAAGCATCTTTAGAATAATATGGCCGACTCTAAAACACGAAAAACAAAATCCAAAGCTACCTCTGCTTTTTGCTTATAAACCGTTTATATCTTAAATAACCATTAATCTATGATGCCAAAGCGCGAATCCGCTCCGTTCTAGCACGCGCATCCTGCCCTTTGTTAGAAAGGGTGGTAATTCAGCTCTTATCAACCCCTTTAACTAGTTAGTAGGTACTTACATTTTGACGTGTCTTCTAAAAATTGTTGTCTTAAACTTCCTAATCTTATCTTTTCGCATAGAACAACAACAATTCAAACGACGACGCAAAATCTCCTGATGATGCGTCAACTTGCCAAGCATAGGCTCGTAACAAATCGTATACTTTTTGGGCTGTTTGGTATACACGTAGCTCATGTTATACACTTCTTGGTACCACTCCTCCAGGGATTAATTTACTTTTATTTGTCTTTAGTTGCAAAAATTTTGTCGGGGGTCTTATAACCGTATGTTATTAAGACCAAGATTAAATTAACTGAAAATGTTTTTTTAGCCAGATTTACAAACTTTTGACACAAATTTCAAAGAAATTAATTTATTGAAACTTTTGCACTTGATATCGAAAAATAAAAATTTCTTTCACTTTAGTATTAATATACCTATAAATTTAAGAAACACTGATTAGATCAGGATACTATCAGATTAAGAATTCCAATCTTCTATCTTTATTTTATCTCAAGATAATAAATACACTACGTTTCTTGCCTGAAAACAGATCAAATGAACTCGTGACGCGAGAATTTGCAGAGCGGCCCAAGAAGTGGCTGGCTGGCTAGCTGACGCAATACTTGCGTTCCTTTATTCGCAGCGCAGTGACTATAATCAAAGTATTCTAGAACTTTCTTAAAATTCTGTTGCAGTAAGAAAACGTTTCAATTAATTTGCGAATTCCTTCAAACCGTAATTATCTTATTTCGTTGTTTAGAGTTAAAAAAAAATTATAACCAGAAAGTAGTATTAATGTATATTACAATTCGTTTTTTTAACAATTTGCGTAAAACGAATACCTACTAAGGTGACGTGGGAAGGTCATTCTTAACTGTATTCTGTCCTTTTCGTACTAATGTTCCTATCTCTTTTCTTTTTAATTGATGATTTATTTCTTTTCTTTTATATAAATACCAGCCACTCTACCTGAGTTCTACTGTTATATATAATTTAAATAAAATTCAATGTAACTTTAAAGTTATACCTACTACTGCATTGATGAAACATTTTAGGTTATTTTCATTTGGTTAGGATCACAGTTAGGATGATGTAACTTAAGCGCAAATTAAGCAAGTTTCGCAAAGTTTTTAAGACATATCTATGAAGGTACAGTCAACGACAGATCATGTCTATTGAAATAAAAAAGGTACAAAGTTCAATGTGTCAAGCTTTATGTGCTTTTGACTGTACCCATCTAATTACACATTATCTAGAATGATCTATCTCCCAATGCTAAAAATAATAGAAAAGCTTTTTCTTGTATCTATTAGTGTAAGTATGCCTTTCTGAACATGAATAAAATAAAAACTCGTGTATTTTTGCATGCGTTGTTCTTTAAAAAATATGACATGATGAATAAGATGTATACACAGAAAAATAAGGGTAATTAGAAGGAGGATTAAAAAAATAATTCGTCACAAGGTAGTGAAGGCGTCGTTCTATGGATTTGACGGGTTATTTTGAATATTTCCTAGTGATCATTGATGATTTGACATAAAAATTTGGGACATGTTGGCAGATGTCATCCCATAGTAAAATAAATTAGCAAGGTATCTACTCCGAGCGAAGCAAGGAGGTCCGAAATCTTTGGATGTATACTTGAAACCTCATTTTATAAATTACTAGCGGTCCGCCCCGGCTTCGCACGGGTAGAATGGACGGGTGTTGCGTTGGGGGTTACTAAAGAAGAGTAGGTATATTATGAAGAAAATTTCGATAATATTTTTATAAAATGTTTAGAAAGGTCTTGTAATAGAAAAAGCTAGATCACTTCACTTAGACGTCACTTAGAGCGCTGTTTCTTAAATTTCAATTGAATACGAAGTAAATGATACGAAGTCATTTATTTGGATAAAGATTAATACCAAGGTAGGTACGTACATTCGCACAACTATATAGATAAGTTTAAAAAAAGTGGTACCGAACCCTTGCATCGAGCAAGCTTACTCACACTTATTTTTCTTAAGGTTTTTTTTTTATTATCAATAGTCTTGAGAGATGAGGATGACGATGGAACGAGCTTGCTCAGAGGAGGCCTATTTACTCGCGACTTGAATAGATTCCGGTTATATGAACCCGGGAACGCAGACGCAGGCAGATAATTCCACTTTTTAGCCGTGAGCATTATAAAAATGTTTCAAAGCGCTTTGTGCGAATGTGTGGAATATCAACCAACTATGGCTATGGGAGATATCCTGCGGTGCGGCTTCCGCCAATGAGTATATAATTAGATTAACGCATTTCATTCACTCGCGTGACAAAATTGACGAAGTCAGAAAGTGAAAGTGTCTACTCACGCTACAATCTCAATCAGCTGTCGCAATCTGCAGATTGCCATAAGATTGCAACGTAAGTAGGCAGATTGGGACTGACTTTGTACAATTAGCAATCTACAATCTGTCAAACAATTTTTGAGAATAGAGCAAAGCCGCCGGTTTCGCAGCCTCAACTGAGTATTCAAAGGTGTTGATAGATGGCGCTGAAGAGAGTTGCTAAAGAACTTAAAATAAATCTGTCAAGTTGAAGCGTGAAGTAAATAATCCTCCTTAGGTTTTAAAACAAAAAAATACGTTATTTATTCACTCAACTAGGTCTAAACAACAGTTTCGTTATGTATGTGCCCACCTTATCCACTGATACTCGCGCGCTGGCTCGATGATAGCGCGGTGCTCTGTCCGCGGGTCATTGCCCTCCGCGTTACTTAAGTTTCAATGGAGTTTTTTTTTAAGTAGGATTTTTTTTTATATTTTTTTTGTGTTCCTTTATTGTTACTGAAACACCCCCTAAGCTATGGCACGCAATTAAATTAACACCCTGTATACTCTTTGTAAAACACCGGATACACGGTCGGCGACAAGCTCCCGACAGAGGTCACCTTGGTTTGCAACCATTTGGGTCCGTTTCAACTACACGGTCGCCGACTTGTTGACAACAAGCATTGAAATAGATTAAAAAACACGATGTGGTGCACAGATTTATAAAGGAGAGCGTCTCCTTAAGCAGATTTGGCCTTTGTCGTAAAATGTCATGGCAAATTCACTACAAATATAAATTACTCACACACATGCAAAACACAGGTCCGAATCAAGGTTTAACGAAACGGGAGCGTCCTCGACGTCATCATGTGGGGAAGATATTTTTTATGCTAGGGGATTAATATAAAGTAATTCCAATGCTGAAGGTTATTAGGTGCGCAAGGATATCGACCAAGGAACCAAAAACCGGCCAAGTGCGAGTCGGACTCATGCACTGAGGGTTCCGAACCACAAACAAAGGTAAAAAATACCGTCTTAGTCATGGACGTGCACTGACGTGCAGTCACACAGAAGTGTATTAAATGCGCGCGAGTCCGACACGTACCAGTTTTTATTATTTGTCGTTAGTTTAAAGGGTGTAACAAAAAGGGTAGGTATACCAACCCTGAAGGGTGTGATTCTTCCCATGAAACTGAACAACTTTCCCTAAGGAACATAGATCAAAATACGAAAAAAATTTCTGACTTCCTATGGAAACTGAATCAGCTGATAGCGCATTTTGTATGGGAGGTCATAATTGTAGTTTCTTATTTCGATCTAAGTTCCTCAAGGAAAGTTTGTCAGTTTCACATCCTTCAGAGTTAATATACCCTTTTGGTTACACCTTGTATAGTTATAATTATAATATAAACATACCAATTACTTTTTTTAACATTACAGTTACCAGTAAATTTGAAATAAATATTTTTTTTCACTTGTTTCCGTTTTTACGATAGAGCTAAAAAGAAAAAAAGAGCAAAAATGGCCTGAAATCATGTTTTTAGCAGGGAAGCCCGCTGTCGTTTTTTTATTATTTGTTTGTTATATTCGGCAACAGAAATAGGTACATAATCTGTGAAAATCTGTTAACTGACAGACAGACAGACATCAGAGGCATAATAAAGTCCCGTTTTTTACCCTTTTGGTACGGAACCCTAAAAACTATTTGCATGCCTTCTTGGCATATTTTTCGAGTTCTGCGCATAAATTGTCAAAATCAAAAGTCTTTATTCGTCACCTATAGGGCTCCCGCACACGACCGAGAATCGGTGACCGATTTTTTGTTGGCATCCCGCTCTGACGTGTTATCACCTGAATCTTCCGTCCTTGTCCTGGGCGATAATCGGCCACCGATTCTCGGTCGTGTGCGGGAGCCCATAGACAAACAGCCCGGTTTAAAACCTGCTCATGAGCTTTGTGTGCGGTTTTAGCGCGCTAATAGTCGGTTCAAAACTTGCTCGTATTCACTCGTTTAGGCGACGTGACGTCATCAGTGACGTCACTTTAGCGCGCTATCATTGCATACGAAAATGAGGTAGTGCAGCGTGTGCGTAACGTCAAATTCATAAGACATTTGTCATCAATCTCGTTTTCGAGAGGTTTTTTTCAACTTTTTTTGGGGTTATTAGATTTAATTATCTTATCGAATAATCATTATCTCTCAATAATTTCTTAAATCGCAACACAAAATCATAATTTTAATTTTTCTCAGTGACATTGACATAAGCGCGCTCTAGTCTGGTTTAAAACTGTATTGGATCGTATTCGACGAATGCACGCATATAGAAGTAAACCGACTGTATTCAGTGAATGTGATGTTTGCGTTGAATTCAAGAAACAAACCGTAGTGTTGTAGTTCGGTGCAAAACATGAATATACATCACTGCTTACAAGAATTTTCATATCTTCTTTGTCACAAAATTATCAATTTCGTTGTCTTCTGTTTATAATCTGTGCGGTCGCCAACTGCCAGCTACACGGTTGGAGACGTAACCAACGTCCTCTATTTGACCTTAGTTTGGGAAGCTGCTTTCACGACCAAGGGCGTTGGAAGGTCACTAAAAATTTGGTTGGCGACCACGAATTACACGGCTGGAACCGACCAAGGTCACCTCTGTCGGCGCTTGGTTGGCGACCGTGTATTCGGTACTTAAACTACCTCGCAAGAAATGCTGTGCGTTCCAATTTGCGCTTACAGACCGCTTTAGAGCACCGTGAGCGCGCTTAAGTCCGTCCAAATTGACCAAAAGCGTGCTCTAAAGCACTCGCTCGTTCACCGCCTTACGTCATTGATGACGTCATCGTTTCTGCTATCAGTGCTTTACTCAAATAGGTAGAGCAGTGAAAGCGCTAATGTCAAAATCGATTTGACACATATAAAATCCCAAACATTTGCAGCCAGCTAACGTTTCTCAAGTTTTGATTTTAATGAGTTTGTCTTTAATGGAAATGAGAGTGGATTTGGCGCACATTTTTTAAGGAATTAGCTTAGCCTTGTTGAAGAAAATAAAAACAAAACTGACATTTTGACAGATGAACACGTGAGCGCGCTTAAATCCATTCCAAATTGACTAAAGCCATTAAAGCTCAAGTCAGACAGAGGCGGTATGATTGCGAAAGCGGTCCGGGGCGGTTTGGCGGGAACAAAATACCGCGCCGCCGCGACCGCTTTTCAATGTGACAGGGTGCATAAGAACTCATACTTTACAAAAAATACCGGCACCGGAACGCTTCCGCTACCGCCTCAGTGTGACTTGGGCTTTATAAAACCTCCTTCTGTGCGTTCCATTTTGCGCTAACAGACTGCTTTAGAGCACTGTGAGCGCGCTTAAGTCGGTCCAAATTGACCTAAAGCGTGCTCTAAAGCACTCGCTCGTTCACCGCCTTACGTCATTGATGACGTCATCGTTTCTGCTATCAGTGCTTTAGTCGAATAGTTGGAGCAGTGAAAGCGCTTATGTCAAAATCGATTTGACACATATAAAATCCCACACATTTGCAGCCAGCTGACGTTTCTCAAGTTTTAATTTTAATGAGTTTGTCTCTAATGGAAATGAGAGTGGATTTGGCGCACATTTTTGAGGGATTAGCTTAGGCTTTGTTAAAGAAAATAAAAACAAAACTGACATTTTGACAGATGAACACGTGAGCGCGCTTAAATCCATTCCAAATTGACTAGAGCCATGAAAGCAGTGATAGCTTTGTGAGCGTGCAAAATCAATTTGGACCGTTCGTCAGTACTGTATACGCTTTTAGCAGCGTTTGTACAATTTGGAACACAGCGCTTGAGTATAACGTTACGTACGCCCCCTACCGTGGAAAGTTGCGTTTAATGACATTGACGTTCAATTGACGTTTGTCGTGCATCTTGTCGTGTTTTCCCCGTTGAAATACGTTTTTCTATCAAGAATTATATTTGATTCCTTTTTATATTCAATGTGCAAAATACGTTTAAAAATAAAGGAGTGTGTAGAATAGTGGTCTAAACAAATCAGTAAAGTCGCGTCGCTGGATCGCGCGATGTCTGTTCACATAGAAGAATTATCATATTTTTTGTAAACACCTGCTGTATTTTGCGTAGGTACGTAGGTAATAAGAATTGTTTCGTGAGAGTCGTGAGCCTGCCTGTTACCTGGATGACCTTGAGCTTGTAGTTGGATTGCCCAGGCGGCGTCCGTAGCTAGGATTTGAAGTGTCAGTCAACCTTGATCATAAACCTTCTATATTTCTGGCACAGCAAGAATCCCACCAATAGATTTTCAAGCCTGAATATCCAAATCACAGAGCTAGTATGTTATTCGTACGTTTTGAGGTATTATTACATTGTTACTTGTTAATTAAAAGTGGCAAAAATAAATTATGTAAATATCAGGGGGCACTGCAGTGCCCCCCGCCAAGTTGAGCAAACCAGCACGGCCGTACTTACACCCTTTTCTCGAACCAACTCAACGCATTCTTCAGACCTTCATATCTTTGTATTATGACATCCCATGAAACTTCCACTATAGGACATGGAACTCCCTCCAAAATTCCAGCTTAGTCCTCCCCCTTCACATTAAACAAAGTAATAACTTGAAATTTGTAACTTTTTTATTGTTGATCTGAAATGATATGGGCGTACACAGCTCTCGTTTGTTACTTTGTAGGTTTTGTTTATTTTTATTTACTCGGAAAATATAACTGAATAACTTTCCCAAAGAAGTATGGGTCCAAGCCTGAGAATTTTTTTTTGCCATGGGTTTGTATGGGATAGCAAAAAACAAAACTCATTTTAGATGCAGAAAAGTTTTTCAGAATTCTGTTTTGAGTAACATAAAAAAATTTGCTATACAATAAACAGGCTGCAGTGGCCATTGGGAACTGGGAGCCCAATCCCTTTCTTTAACCTCAAAACATTAAACCCATAAATTTTCACTATGTGTCCAATAATAGGGCAAGAAGTCTTATTATTGTGCCTTGCTTATAAAAGGGTTTTCTAGAAAACAACTGTGAAAAGGGTTTACATATCAGCCAAAAAAGGCATCCACTGCTGGACATGGGCCTCCCCTAATAGATCTCCATGCTATATTTTAGATACTATGTTGTTATACCATTTGATTATCAAAACCCACTAAAACAGAACCAAACTAGCTTCCAAAAGTAGAATTTTTATTCAAAAGCTGCTATAACATTGAACCAAAAACAATGGCAGCATAATTTTTTTCACTATGGAATATAAATAGATCAGTACCTGAACATATTCCATAGTGAAAAATATTATGCCCTTTCAGTTTTCAGAAAGCTGTCCCTTATTACACCCCATATACATGCTGTTGTAGTGTGTTTCATGCATAACATAAAGCATGATCTAAATCCCAAACTAACTAAATGAAGGCATAACTTCTGAAATCTTATAAAATACAAAATAATTTCAAATTTTCGACTACGAATTATTACTCTATCTTTTGACTGTTATATTATTATTTCATTCATTTCTTCATATGCAGTGGCAATATGTGCAAAAGACACAGATTTGTTTGCTATTCCCTAGTTTTAAGCCTGATATCTGTTTAAAAATAGCAAATTCAATCTATCCAGTCCAGTTTCTTAAAGTTTATTATTTTTTCAGTGGCTCTGTAGTACAAAATGCCATTGATTGAGGGTGTGGGCGACGAAGTGGTACAGTTTGTAGGAGTGGTGCTCGTAGTGGTGGTAGCTGCTCTAGCTTGGTGGTCCACCAACGCACGTCCCGACCGGTACCGCACTGTGCTTGTAATGCGCTCCCGTGCACACCCAGTCACAGTTAGCATAAGAACAAGTAAGTGTGACCAACAGGCACTTGACTTAGATTTTCATTTTAGTTAAAGCTGTATAGACTTATTGCCATCAAATTTATTGTAAAGAAAATAGAAAGTGTCTTTAGACTTAAATAAAATAATAATTGATTATACATAAAGTTAACATTAACTTGGAACATTAATAATATGAATATTCTACTCAAAATATCTATGTGAACATATGATAACTAACATTCACTTAAAAAAATTACATATGTAACTCTTTTTGAATTTCGATGTATTATGGTGTGACAAAAACATCAATTACAAATGTGTTGACAGCAATTTGTAATAGAAATTGGGTAATGTAATAAGCCCCTCTGAAATGCTGATACCTCTTTCTTTAATTAAAACTTCCTCCAAGTATATGTTTGATTCCCTGTTGTGATCATATCATCATTCATAATCTGTTGTGAAAATAAAAACCAATTTTGCTCTTTTTTAGGACCAAATATGATTGTGACAAGTGCACAAAATTCTACTCTGCCGGAGTCTGATTCTGTTGGTAAGAACATAAGTTACATTTATTACATACACATATTAAATACCTATAGTTAACAGTTTTCTATTTGTTCAGCTGATGTTGATTTATCTGTGATAGAATATAAATGAGCATTTCAGTGGAATATTTCATGTTAGTAGTTTGGTATATGCCCCCAGTGATGTGTGCCCCTGTGGCAAGTTCCCCCGGTCAGTTTTTTTTATTCGAAGCAATTTTTAATCAAATGTACTGGCAGGCATAAAAATGTTTTACAAAAATCTACACTAATATTATAAAGAGTATAGATTTGTATTTCTATTAATAAATATAATTGAAAGTTTATATTATATAATGTTATTATCATAATGATACCTACAAAGAGTGTGCTTTTATTTTTTATATATTAATAATTAAAAGTGTTAGTTATTTCTATTTATGCTTTATAGTAAATAATTCGAAATTAAAATTTTTATCACAGTTTTTAGTACTTAAATCAAAAGGAACATTTTATCTTACCTAAATAATTATAACAATCGACCCTAAAATAAAAGCATTTAAGATTATCAGTCTTAAAATAAGTATCTAGCTATAATTTTGAAACAATAATATTTTAAAATAATCAACTAAAAACCTAACAAACATTTAATAAAGGCACAATAATTTAAAACACATCCATTTTAACAGTAACCGGAACATGCAAAATCATCATTATTAGTCAGTTTTATAAAATAATTGTATAACTACCTAATACTGTCTAACTAACCTAACTTAAAGTCGTAGCTAAATTTTTACACATAAAATGATCTTTTATATTGAAACAATAACAATAAAAAATAATAAAACAATACATAAAAAGTAATCAACTATAAAAATTTAAACTAACAAAAATTTAAACTAACAAAAATAGAGACATATCTTTAACAACAATATACATGCAAAATAATTTGTTTTAACTTAGTAAATAATAAAAATTTTCTTTTTAATTATTTTAAACCGGTTTAGCTCAGTTAGTTGAGTAGTTGTTTGAAGTTGAAGGATAAAATTTCCGCATGGTAACTTGTTATTTTATTAAAAAAAACTAACGTTTTATGTATAACTGCGTCATACTTATGTATGATACATATAATAATTTGGTTGAGAAACACTTTTTTCGTTAACTGTACTTAGCGCATAAGCACAAAAAATATTGATATAAAATTTATTCGAATCGGGGGCACCTGCCCCGGGGGCATATAAAACTGGGGGCATATTTTATTGAAATAATGTGAAACATACACAAAAATTAAGATCTTATTTCTTAAAAAAAGTTGTTCAGTTTATGATCTTGAGATCTGAGAGAAAGAAATACTGTTGCAAGGATACAAGTGTAACCTGCATGTGTCGATTTTAGGGTTCCGATACCAAAATGGTAAAAAAATAGCCCTTATGGTGCGACTTTGTCTGTCTGTCCGTCTGTCACACCTGTATATCTCAGCAACCACTCATGCTATCATCGACTTGAAATTTGTATAATAGAAGTTGTTTAAGAATATGGTTGCCCAACTTAATTGCACATGAAATATAAAAATAATTATGTTTATTAATGTAAAGGGGGCCCAAATAGGGGGGCAAAATTTCAAATTGTCGTTACTAGGGCGAGTGGAGTATCATATGAAAGAGCTTTATTTGTACATTCTAAAATATATTTTTATATTTGTTTACAATTCTTAGTTATGAAAGATGTAAAAAAAAATACCATTCCTCCCCCTTATCTCCGAAGTTTGTGAAAGGAAAAATCTGCATTAATTACAGTCTATAGAAGTTTATGTAAATATCAAAGCAATAATAAAATGATCATTCTAAGTTGCACAGTTTTTTAGAAATTTGCAAATAACCTTTACAAACAAATCTAGTTTTGCGGTCTTAAAAATGGACTTTATTGCTTTCAAAAATGCTATAGGTATATTGGAAGCCTCGGCGCGCGAGTCCGACTCGCACTTGACCGTTTGTTTTATGTTAAATAACTTTAAAAATAGATTTATTATGTAATTATGTTAAATAGTGCAATACAATTGTCTTGATGTTTTGGTCAACAGTAGTAATTTCCTATTACTCATGTTACATAAGGAAGTACTATTGAGGAACTATCATTGTATGCTAGTTAGGTAGATGTTGATTGCAACAAATCACAGGTTGTTATTTTCTTAGCTGTTGATGTTTACTTGATTTGCGTGATAATTCTCAGTTTACAATAGAATGTAAATATTCTTTAGTGTACATTACTAGACAAAAATACAGAAACTTTAAGACATAAAAATCATAGTTGTACAAAAAGCGGCCTTATTGCCAAAGATAGCAATCTCTACCAGGCAACCTTTGAGTGTTGAACACGCGGGTTGATCGCTACATAATTAACCTACCTACGTAAAAATACCTTCTACATTTATTAAATCATTTTAGGAATGATATAATTTGTTATAAATTTTTTTTCGTGAAATGCTGTGGGACAACACGTTGCTTCACAGAAATAAGTACAGAGTAGCCTGGCTCTGTTTTATTGCGTAAAAGCCTGTACCATGAGTATCAGAGACTTTTATACATAATATGTACTTATAAATAGATAAATAACACCCAGATACAGAACAAACACTTGTGTTCATCACACAAATGTTTGCCCTGGGCGGGGATCGAACCCGCGGCC
Source organism: Athrips mouffetella (assembly GCA_947532105.1). Classification (NCBI taxonomy): domain Eukaryota; kingdom Metazoa; phylum Arthropoda; class Insecta; order Lepidoptera; family Gelechiidae; genus Athrips; species Athrips mouffetella. The sequence continues at coordinate 21,197,236 of OX383964.1, read as the reverse complement.
CACGGCGTGTAAGGCAAGTTCACTACCAACCATACGACTAACGGGCTTCTCATTGTAAAAAAATATGTTTTACGTAATTTATTCAGTTCTGTTTTAAAACAATGAATCAAATTAAAATTCATGGTAATTAAATTGGTATCGTAAATTGTATTCTTTGAGATGAGATATGATATATAGGTATTTGTGTGTATGCTATGATATTACAAGTCGCGTTTGACAAACGTTTGTATAGCTCGCGACGACGGCGCGACTCGCATTCGAAAGGCGTTTGATATCAGCGTTTGTCGCGCATAACGTGCGTTCGACTTGTATCGCGTAAGAGCCTATACACACAGCAGTTATTTTTCACCACACAATTATTCATGTCCCTCAACACAGAATCCTCAGAGAAAAAAACTGCATGAAAAAGTATTTTGACGCTGCCAAAAAATAGTCATGAAATAGTCATAAATAGTCACCATAAGGAAAAAAATAGTCGCATTACAATTCTAGAGTTATAGCTATGGTTTGCTGAGGATTATGGCCATAGGCTATAGACAGAATCCTCAGCTTTGATGCAAGCAAACGGTGGGGACTATCGACTCGGTTTTTATTTTAAAAAATAGTCATGAAATAGTCGTCTTGACTTTCAAATTCTCGAAAATAGTCGTTCAAGGATTTCAGAGTTACAGGGGTAGCTTGCTGAGGATTCTGTGCATAGCATTTCACGGACGCAGATTACTGCAGAACGTTTAGGTTTTTCTGTTTGATACTCCTGTCAAAAAATAGTCAACAAATAGTCGTCTCAAACCATAATAACTTCGGTCTGGTTTACCATCTAGAAGTATATTAAAAATGCATGTTAACTTCGCCATACATTTTTCAACTCAAGTACAGTCGTGTTCAAAATGCATATCATCTTTGATGGTAACTGTTTAGTTGGGTACTTGAATTTTTTTTTATGTATTTGGAACCCATGCAATATAATTAATTGTGTTATAAAAAGCAAAGTTTATTTGTTTTCATGTTTAATAATAAAGCTTAATAAACTACAATAATTGGTTTTAAACTAAAATATTTAAAAAAATCTTCTTAATGAATATATTCACTGCAGATAATTTTTAAGTTAGTTTTGTGTATAAATCACAGTCTTTGTACTTATTTTCGTTAAAAGGTTAAATAAGTAATACAGGGTGATAATTTTATTGCGTGCCATAGCTTAGGGGGTATTTCAGTAACGATAAAGGAACACAAAAAAATCTTTAAAAAAATTCTACTTTCAAAAAATTCAGAAAATTTTAATATGCAGAGGGCAATGACCCGCAGCGCAATGACCCGACCGAGGCTGCGCTTTTAACGAGCCAGCCACTGTTAGTTTTGGAATTTACATTCAATTTTTAAGTAGGATTATTGAAAAACTGGAAATACTAATTTGTAATAACGCGTTGTATATTTACTGCTTCCATATGCTGTAGTGTAGGTTTACTTTACATTCCATATAATTACTGTAGAACACGACAATTATCGTTGTAATAGCAACACTGTAGGGCACTTAAATACGGGCCGGCAGCGGCGAGCGCTAGCTCGGTCATACAATTCGGTCGATCCAAACGCCGCCATGCTATTGGTTAAACATATCTCGTCGCAGAATATTATATAAATAAGTCACTGATTTATATTATTCTACTGATGTGATATTGGCTAAAAGAAACACATATGCAGCGATATTTTAATTTTTAATGATTAGTTAAATGCATAGGCAAACAACATTGATCAATCAAGAAATAAGTAAAGTTAGTGTAGTTAATTTAGTAACATTTGAGAACCTACCAATTATTATTAAAGTATTTTTTTACTGTCTACATCTGGGTATAAGCCCGATATTCTAGTTTTACCTTTCCTTAAACGTGGAACCTACATTATAAGTTTCTAGACCAAAAGGTTGGGGCTGTCCACTGATATGTCAGTCGGTTTATCCTCTTTGTTACTTCATAAAAATAGATAACACAAAAATAGGGTCTGCAACAACATATAAAAATAAAAGCCTCTAACAATATCAAAATCCATTTTATTTTTTTGACAACTTGAAATCAATATCAAATAATTTTGTGTACGCGACTGTACAAAGAAAAAATGTATGGCGAAGTTAACATGCATTTTTAACTTACTTCTACTAGGTAAACCAGACCGAAGTTTTTATGGTTTGAGACGACTATTTGTTGACTATTTTTTGACATCAGTATCAAACAGAAAAACCTAAACGTTCTGCAGGAATCTGCATCCGTGAAATGCTATGCACAGAATCCTCAGCAAGCTACCCCTGTAACTCTGAAATCCTTGAACGACTATTTTCGAGAATTTGGAAGTCAAGACGACTATTTCATGACAATTTTTTAAAATAAAAACCAAGTCGATAGTCCCCACGGTTTGCTTGCATCATAGCCGAGGATTCTGTGTATAGCCTATGCCTATAATCCTCAGCAAACCATAGCTATAACTCTAGAATTGTAACGCGACTATTTTTTTCCTTATGGTGACTATTTATGACTATTTCATGACTATTTTTTGGCATCGTCAAAATAATTTTTTATGCAGTTTTTTTCTCTGAGGATTCTGTGTTGAGGGACATAATTATTCTTTAAGCCTAGCCTAGACCATTGAAGTCACAGTAGTTAGGGTGCTGGCTGCCATTTGTGTATATGATTTGCTCATGATTCATATTAATAGGGATGATTGATCAGCTCAATACGAATCGATTTGGTCCTAACAAGTTTTTCTGTGCGTCGCTGCGTTATTGAGTTAAAGCAAAAATAAATAAAAATACTATACTAAATAATGTTTCTTTGGCTGCCTTTGTGGCTGCTGTTTAAAGAAGAAGATGTAGAAAATCGAAGAGGCAGACATGCAGGGCTCCGCATTATCACAGGACGAAGTGGTCTTTTTGTGCATTTTGAAGCGCTGTAACTTTACAATGCAGGGCTAAGATGGTGGCAGACCATTTTTATGGGGTCCTATACATTGTGTTTAATCAGACAGTCATAGTCTGCCAGGGGTACGTGTCATTGTCAAAGTTCAAAATAGTTAAAACTTAAGTCCTCAAAAACGCAGGGGTGTGGATGTCTGCAAATATTTTTTGTATCTTTTAGAGAATGCTTCTTACCATCAGTCAAAGAGGCAGACATGAGCAAATCATATAGAAATTTTGTCCGTCAGCACCCTTAATACAGACAAATATAGACTACAGATAAAAAAGAATGAACTCTTCGCATTTTGTACTGTACACATCTGATTGCATTACAGTGGCTACGAGTAGTACGTCAACCGGGGTGGAGGAGACACGAGAGACCGCGCGGGTGATCCCGCTACAGGAGATGGACAGCATTGTTGATGCCGACATGGCCATGCTAGATAACAACCGCCTGCATTTCTACAGGAGGGTTGATTGTAAGTCGTCTTAATATACTTTTGTTATTGGTGACGTAGTTATCTAAATAGCTTTTTTTAGGGTACCTCTGTATTGTTGGAATTTTGGGAACATTGTTCACACGTTTGGTATTTTTTACACGTTTGTTTTCTTCTTTCGTTATCAACAAAAATTATGTACGTTTCCTTTAAGAGCCAAAGCAAGATCTATCCTATCTTGAAATACTTTAGCATTAATTATTGTCAAACTTAAATATACTCTACAATATAGAGTCGGTAGGCCCACCGGTTTGCATTTTTCTATAAGTATAAAATTTTGTACTGGAGTTCCGTATTAGCTGTCAGAGAGAAGGTAATCTCTACCTACGTTCTGTTATGTGGGTCCACACCTGGCGATCCACTGCGCTCCGATCGGGCGAGACACGTGCACCCTAACCGCGCATTTGGAACGCAGCACTCCAGCCGCGCCCGATCTAATGAATTGGATCGTCAGTGTGGACCCAGCTTCAATATCGGTAAACACTAAGTATTTTTGACATTCATTCCCTAGGAGGTTAAATAGGCGATGAAAGAACGGATACTCGGCTTAAACCTTAGATTAACTTTTCTCCCTACAGCGCCAAATGCTGCAGCTGTAGATTCCGCTAGCGACGACAGTGACGGACCAGATGAGAGGGAACCCGCGAGTAACGAGCAGATCAGGGAAATGGAGAGCATCGTCAGCGCCATGGAAGATGACGTCATCAACTCCTGCAACTTTCTTCCCTCAGGTTAGTATCCAGAATTTCTCTTGCTACAGCGCTAAGTCTACTCAAACTGCAGATTCCTCTAGCGACGATAGTGATAGTACCGAACCAAATGTGAGAGAATCAGCTAGTAACGAGCAGATTGTGAGCGTCGTCAGCGCCGTGGAGGATGACGTCATCCACTCCTGCAACTTCCTTCCCTCAGGTTACTATTTAGGATGTCTCTTCCTACAGCGCTAAGTGTACTCAAACTGCTTATTCCTCTAGCTATGAGTATGATAGTAATGGACCAAATGAGAGAGAATCGGCTAGTAATGAGAAGACTACGAGCTCCACAGCGTCGTGGAGAATGACGTCATCATCTCCTATAACTTCCATCCCATAGGTTGGTATGTAGAATGTCTCTCCATTCAGTGCTATGTCTACAGACTTTACCAGCGACTAGATAGCAAGGGACCAAATGAGAAAGAATCGTCATTGCCATAGAAGATGACGTCATCAACTCCTGCAAATTTCTTCCTTCAGGCTAGTATTCAGAATGTCTCTTCCTACAGCGCCAAGGCTACTCGAACTACAGATTTAACGAGCGACGATTGTAACGGACCAAATGAGAGAGAGTCAGCTAGTAACGAGCAGTTTGCTAGCATCTTTAGCGCCATGGGGGATGACGTCATCAACTCCTGCAACTTTCTTTCCTCAGGTTAGTATTCAGAATATTTCTTCCTACAGCGCGAAGGCTACTCAAAACAACACATTTAATGAGCGAGCAGTTTTCTAGCATCGTTAGCGCCACGTAGGATGACGTCATCAAGTCCTGCAACTTTCTTCCCTCAGATTAGTATTCAGAATGTCTCTTCCTACAGCGTTAAGTCTACTGAAACTAATGATTTAACGAGAGATGATATTAACGGACCAAATGAGAAAGAATCAGCTAGCAACGAGCCATTTGCTAGCATCGTCAGCGCCATGGAGGATGACGTCATCAAGTCCTGCAACTTTCTTCCCTCAGGTTAGTATTCAGAATGTCTCTTCCTATACAGTACTAAGTCTATTCTAACAACAGATTCAACAAGCGAAGCTACGATAGTGGAACCTGCGAAGATTTAAATTAATAGTTACGTTGTTATGTTAAGTAACTTAAGAGGCCTATTACAAAATTTCGTTAAAAAAAATGAAAAGTTGAAAATCTCACTCGGCGTCCAGATTTTTTAACACTGTTTTGTAGCTACAACTAAACGATATTAATACTTTTTGTATTATCAAGTTATTTGATATTATTATTGCGTTTGAAAGGCCAGCGCGTCGGATTATGCAGAAATTTGGCAGTTGTAATTACGTTCAATTAAGGTATTACAACGAATTGTGTTTAAACAAACGTAGGCGATTTTCATTTCTTTTATACCAAAGTTTAGTATGGTATAAGTTATACGAAATAATATTAATTTAGCAAAGAGAAATTTGCCGTTAAACCTGAGCGTTTTTTGTAGTTTTTTTTGTTCGGAATAGATTTTTTTTCTAGATTTTCCAATATATTTTTTAAAATTGCGAGGCCGCTACGAACTACACTATTATATAGGAAATTTTATTGTATATTTTTAACTTTGTTTGCTTAGCCCAATAGTTCAATCCACGAACTCAAAAAAGTGCCTTCGCGAATTTTTATGAAAACTAGCTTCGGAATATTGGCTATATCTACCAATATAAGAAAAAAAAATTAAAAAGCGAGGCCGCCACGAACTTAAATAATAACTGTTCTTCAACATTTTATAAGTAAAAGTTGTCAAAATCTTTCCGTTTCTCAGATTAACGACGCCAAAATTAGCTATTTTGCGCAAAAACACGTTCAAACTGTAATAGGCCTCTTAAATCTTCTGAAGGACTGCCTCAGTTCAAACTAATATATGCGCATTGCAGAAGTCATCGCAATCAAATGCTTGAGATAAATTATAAGCGTATTTGTAATTATACCTGGTTTATAAGCAGGTGCCACGATTTGAAATCAACAGATTTAAAAGTCTTTTCTTTAAATACATCGAAAGTATAATTAATTTCAGATCCTGATACCACGTCAAATATAGTCGCCGATGCAAATATTAATAAAAGTGAGGTCAATAAAAAGGAGAACGAAGCTTCAGCCTCGAATGCGAGTAGCGCAGTTCAGGGGCCCAGCGCCAGCGGAGATAGTAGTGCTAAGAAAATACTTATTAAGTTAAAGTATTTAAACGACACATTGAAAGAAGTTGAAGGCAGCTTGGATGAACTACTTAAAGATTTCAAGTGGTAAGTTTTAAGATATGTTAGATTGTAAAGGTAGAGCCGTGCAGAAATTATATCAGAGAGGCTAGAAGAGACTTATGAATTTCAGCAGTCTGATAAATGTAAATGCCCCGTGTGGTCCCGGCAAAGAATAGTACCAACCCATCTCTTCCTGTGAGTGTCGTAAGAGGCGACTAAGGGTTAATGGGCCAGAGGATGGGTAGCAGCATCCTTCTGAGTATCGTATCACCTGACATTCTGCGGTCACCAACAACCGCGGCCCATGGTGCCAGCCGTAACGCTAACAAGCGTCGTGACTATGGTACTTCCCCTCTACATTGTTTCAGCAAAAGCTGGAATTTTGGAGGGAGTTCCCCTGTCCTGTAGTGGACGTCTCATAGGATGTCATGATGATAAATGTACGTACACAATAGTGTGGTGGTACCAAACCATCGGTGCGATATTCCAACCTGAACTTGGCAGATTTTTGATTGACACACTTTTTACCCCTAAAATAATAAAAAAGATCAACCTTACTGTTCCTGTACCAGGCCACTCAGAAAGTATTGCGAAAAATAGTTTTTATATATGGGAGACTGGCCGGTCAGAATCTTTTTCGAAAATATGATTACTTGTAAGTAAAAATATGTGTGTTCCATTTTCAAAATTTCCCTCCACATTTTTTGCGAGCCAATTCAAAGTATCGTGTCTTACTGAAAAATGGATCTGCGCCGGGAACATTTTAGAGCTATGATTTTTTACGATTTCAAGTGTCGCCTGAAACCGGATGAATCGTTCGATAGACTTCAAATGGCATTTATGGATGAAGGCCCCTCCAAGGCAACCGTGTATCGTTGGTATAACGAATTTAGGCGCGGTCGACCAACCTTGGGGGATGAAGAAAGAAGCGGTCGCCCTTTGACGGCTATTACGGAAGAAAACGTGCTAGCAGTGAAAAATTTAATCCAAGATAATAGGCGAATTACATATCAGGAGATTCAGCACATATTAAAGATTGGATCGGGAAGCGTTCACGAGATTCTACACGGGCATCTTCGCGTGAGGAGGATAGTATCGCGCTGGGTGCCGCACTACCTCACCGACGCTCAGAAGCAGGCCCGGGTGGAATGGTGCCGTGATATGCTGAACAAATTTGAAGCAGGCTCGTCTCGGCGTGTTTACGACATCGTAACAGGTGATGAGTCCTGGATTTATCAATACGATCCAGAAACCAAGCGCCAGTCGACAGTTTGGGTGTTTCAAAATGAACCAACGCCTACCAAAGTGAAGCGATCTCGAAGCGGGGGGAAGATTTTGATCGCCAGCTTTTTTAATTTGACTGGCCACTTGGCCTCAATTCCCTTACGAGATCAAAGAAGCATCAACGCCGAATGGTATACTACCAAATGTTTACCAGAAGTTTTTTCTGTTGTGAGCAACAAGCGACCAAACACAGGGCTCCGCGGACTACTGCTCCACCACGACAATGCGCCTGCACACACCGCGCTCAAAACGAGGGACTTCCTGGACAGCACACCTGTCAAACTCCTGGGTCACCCTCCTTACAGCCCTGATCTAGCACCGTGTGACTTCTTTTTATTTCCAAAAATAAAAAATCAGCTCAAGGGGATACAATTTTCGTCGCCGGAAGATGCGCTGGCTGCGTTCGAGCAGGCTGTAAACGAGGTGTCTACGGCGGACTGGAAAAAGTGTTTTGAAAACTGGTTCAGACGCATGAATCTTTGTATAGAGGCTGGTGGAGAGTACTTTGAAAAGATTTAATAAAAATATATGTACCTGTAGAACAATTTTTTTTAGTGTCGCAAATATTTCTGAGTGTCCCACGTATGTGAAGTTCCGCGCGAGCATTCTTGTCGTGTCAACGCGGGCTAATAAAGTAAGACTTAAACAGGAAAGCTTCAAAAGCCGCTATCTGCCCATAAAACTAAATAACTTTCCCAAGAAACTGAGGTCGACATACGAAAAAAATATTCGCAGATGCAGATTAACAGTGGTATTTTCTGTATATTTGTGTAGTGCATATTATAAAACGGCGACTTTTCCTTACCAGTATTTTAATATCTTTATTTGAATCACCGTCATAATTTGAAACAGGAACTAAGTTTTGTTTAAACACGTGATAAAGCAATTAAATAACAATTTTAGAAGTTAATGACCATAATCATGACGCAACAAATGTAAAGATTGTAAAAAAAGCATTTCTATTAAAACGTCGATGATATCAAAACAGTAGTAGACATTAAATTTAAATTATGTGATTAGGAAAAAGTAGTAATGTTTCCACCCATTGATTAAATAAATATGTTGCAACATGCGTATAAGCTTATTCCGTTTTAACGTCAGCTATCTAACTTTGAGATTTGACGAGAGCACTGGTTTTTACACAGAGCGACTGCTATCTGACCTCCGCTATCCAGAGGCTCAATCATAAATATGATTAATATATTTAGATTTGAGATTGTATGTATATTGTTAAATTCTGTATATTATTGTAGGAATGTACATAATCGATCAGCGTGATATTTTTTATATGTATGAGCAGGTGGGTCACCTGATAGAAAGTGTTCACATCGCTCATAGCAAGGGTATCTTATTAGAGGCGTTTCTTTAGTGGCATACTTTCTAATGAAAAATATAGCGAACCGCCGGGTGGAGTGATGGAATTACGAAATGGTCCTCTCGTAAAGCGACAGTGGACTTTACAAAGGAAAATGTCCGTGACTTTTGAGAAACCACAAACGGGGCTTATACACGAGATAACTTGAAATCTCCATCGGCTGCGCACTTCGTAGTCAAGCACCTAGTTGGCAGGCAACAGCCCGCATCGAGTTCCTGCTTAAAAGTCGATTCTGATTTTGATCCTGCAGGGTTTGTGAGATCTTTCATCGATCTTACGAACTGCTTTAAGCCCTGCCCTTCCACCAGAGCTGTGCTGGCTAACTGTTAGCTGAAAGAACTCCAGCAAATAGTGCTCTTGGAATCTTGTTGAAATATTTCCAGCTCACATCACAGGTTAGCTATTTAGCACTGCGCTTCCCCAGATGGGCTTTTGTACGAGACTTTTTGGCGGGAACTCGGCGTGGGCTCTTGGCTGCTCGGTTGAAATTCTTGTTTTTAGAGTTCCGATACCAAAATGGTAAAAAAGGAACCCTTATGGTGCCGCTTTGTCTGTCTGGCCGTCTTACTGTCACACCTCTATATCTCGGCAACCACTCATGCTATCGACTTGAAATTTGGAATAGTTTTAGGATATGGTTGTCCAACTTAATTGCACGTGAAAGAATTAGGTTGAGTGGGGTATCATATGAAAGGGCTTTACTTGTACATTCTAAAATATATTTTTGTATTTTTTTACAACTCTTGGTTTTCAAGTTATGATGAAAAATGTAAAAAAAAATACCGTTCCCCCCCCCCCCCCCACCCTTATCTCCGAAGTTTAAGAATGGAAAATCTGAATTAATTACAGTCGATAGACGTTTATGTAAATATTACAGCAAAAATCAAACGATCTTTCTAAGTTGCACAGTTTTTTAGAACTCTGCAAAAAACCTTTACAAACAAATTTAGTTTTGCGGTCCTAAAAATGGACTTTATTGCTTCCAAAAATACTAAAGGTATATCGGAACCCTCGGCGCGCGAGTCCAACTCGCACTTGACCGGTTTTTTTTTGAGTAATTAGTGATTTAGTGGATAATAAAGATAGTGTGTTATGCAGTGCGCAGCTGAAGATTTTAAGTGATCTCATTTTTAAGCCCCATTTGTGTTGTCTCAAAAGTCACGAACATTTTCCTTCGTAATGTTCACTATCGCTTTAAAAAAGGGGAGCAAAAAGAGAGACAGAAAAAAGGTGTACTGTTTAGGCTGATAGTCTAGCAGCTAAAGCCTGTAACATTTGAACAAATTAAAAAGAGAAAAAAGGTTAAGTACGAAAATGTTTGATGATGCGCAGGCGCCACTTCTCTGTGGAGCTGTCGTCAGAATGCCGCGTGCGCCTGATCTTCAACGGGCGCGTGCTGGCGGACGAGGCGGCCACGCTGCGCGCGCTCGGCCTGCACCACCGCGCCGTCGTGCACGCGCTCGTGCACCCCAAGCGCGCGCCCCACCAGGTACCACACTGATAGCGTCACCTCACCTCACCTGCTCACTCTCTCACTCAACTTGTAGCGATAGCCCCACCTGCTCACGCACTCAACTTATAGTGGTAGCCCAACCTGGTCACTAACTGATCTTATAGTGATAGGCCCCCCTGGTTACACACTTAACTTGTAGTGGTAGCCCCACTTGGTCACTCACTGATCTTATAGTGATAGCCCCACCTGGTCACTCACTGAACTTATAGTGATAGCCCCACCTGGTCACGCACGGAACTTATAGTGATAGCCCAACCTGGTCACGCACTGAACTTATAGTGATAGCCCCACCTGGTCACGCACTGCACTTATATTTTATGTATGTCCCGCTGACTTTCCACTGCTATGTGGCAGAACTGAACTTATAGTGATAGGCTCACCTGGTCAGTCACTGATCTTATAGTGATAGCCCCTACTGGTCACGGACTGAACTAATAATTTTATCTACTCTCATATCGTAAATCCTCAATAATACTCGTACGTTCCTACATAATGTCAATCTGTGCCTAGGAACACTCTTAGTGTCATTTTTTTATATGTGGGATTGTATTTTGAAGTATTGAATTTCCCGCACTCCTCCTGTAAAATAACTTTTTAATTTTAAGAGTCGTTGCGGGAGAACTATTAAACAACGTTTTAATTTTTAAATGTGTGCCATGACAGCGAGCTGTATGCTGCAAGGAGGTTGCATTGCAATATTTGCAATGTTGGAAAACTCAGCAAACTAATCTTTTATTTACACATATTTTTATTGGTTTTGTAATGAAATATTATGTGATAAAAGCGTTCATGATTCCCTTCATCTTCATCATATCAGCCGAAAGACGTCCTCTGCTGGACACAGGCCTCCCCTAAAGATCTGAAGACCGGTCGGCGGTCATGTCCTTCAGGTGTTTTTAAAATCAACTTGGAATATTGCTTAGTAGTATTGCCTGGAAAAGAGAAAAATATTACGAAAAGGTTTGTTCTTGAACACATTCTTTTAGGATGTACGATATGAGAGTCGATAAAGTTGTGTATGCATCTTCACATAATTAAGTATAAAACTCCCGTGTCATCTATTATAGAACTTGGCTCGCTACGCTCGCCTACGTCCCATGCACCGACGCTCGACTTTTATACTCCTCATTATGTATCGTTGCATAAACTACTATTATTTGTTAGCCTTTGACGCCGTAGTGATTTTTATACAGGGTGACTTTTTGAGACAGGTCAGTAAGGGCAGGTACCTTAACCGTTAACAGTCACAGGAAAACGTTCCTAGGAGACCATCCATAACTTTTAAAGATATTCTGAACTGCATTCACAGATTTTCAAAAAAAAAATACAGTTAGCAAGAAAATACCCATTTTACACAAAAAAAAAATTGATGGCAATCGATCCTGTTTCTAATACTGATCAAAACCTTCTATGGGACCAACCATCGTTGGAGTACTCAAAAAGTCACAAATTGCAAAAAACTTTTCCCGTACATTTTGTATGAAAATTTTACGCAAAAGTTTTTTTAGTGACGGTTGAGATCTTTTTGTCGACTGAATAAAAAGATAAGTTTAAAAACAATTCAAATTTCGAACTCGTTATTATCATAAAAAGCAATCTTAGACGGAGAGCGCGTGGTCGTCAACCCTACCTCATCGATTACCAAGATGCGACTAATCTAGGGTGATGCACGTTAAAAAGTTATATCCGAATCAACAGGGTTGCCTGGGCGCAACCTGGCAGGTTTTGTACAGTGGGCAAAAAACTTGTCATTTTTTGGGCAAAAATTACCTCATCAAATACCAAACAGGTACATAGTACATTCGATAGTACTCATCAAGAAGTGCCTAAATCAACAGGGTTGCCTCACTCAATCCTGGCACATTCGGAAGTCGGCCTGATTTTAAGGTGGTCAAAAATTACAAAAATTACCTCATCGATTACCAAGTAGGTACTCATCACAACTGATAGAGCTCTTCAAAAAGGGGCAAAATCAACAAGGTTGCCTCCCCAAATCCTGGCACATTCGTGAGTCGGCCTGATTTTAGAATGGCAAAAAATTACAAAACTTACTCACGATAATGAGTACTGAATTGAAACTTATACCATTTGAAGGTTCTAGACATCTTAATAATATTTACTATAGTACGCTGACACTTAAACTCATGTTTCATATTATTATACAGGATAGAAAGTTAAGATGGGGTACACATGGCAGCTACTATAAGCATTATAGCTGCAAAAAAACTTTGTATAGAGACTAACCCTAACTTTTAGAGACATTTTGACTTACATTCATTGATTTTGGAATTAATGTACAGTCCACAAGAAAAATGGCAATTTCCACATAAATTTTTATCATTCCATTTGATTTTCTAATTGATAAAGAAGATAATTTTTTATGGGGTCAACCGAGGTTAATGTATTAGAACTGTCAGAAAGCACAAAATTATTTTCCCATACATGTAATAGGAGAAACAGAAATTTTCATGTACCTTTTTTACGAAACATTCTATCCTCTTGTTACAAAGATACAGAAGTCTGTAAAAGATCCACCAGGGTCAAGGTAGTTAGAATTCTCAGAAAATGCTAAATAAATTTTCACCTTACTTTAAGGGCGATTTGCATTTTCTAAGTGGGTAAAACACTTTTTGGGTAACAATTACCTGTACGAATGTAGAAGTGGTGGATATACGTGTGTGTCTGAGTGTGTATGTGTGTTTGTGTGCATGTGATGTGTGTGTGTATCTGTATGTTGATGTAGTGCTCTTTAAGAAGTGACAATATCAACACGGTTGTCTTGCCAAATCCTGGCACTTTCAGCTTGATTTTATTTTATTACTGAATGAATGACAAACCACTGGACCTAGAGACTTGAAATTTTGCACAAAGATATTAATTATACTTTCTGTACTATACTGTCCCGCTGCTATTTACTTTCTCACTGTCTTAGGTTGGCTGGAAGAAATCTTTTCTAGAGATAAGACCACTATTTTGTTGTTTTGCTTTACTTAAAATATGTGCAATAAAGAATATATACAAAATTATTAGGGTTACCTTGCCAGATCCTGGCACTTTCGTGAGTCGGTCTGATTTTAAATGATTATGATTATTTCTTGATTCACTAGCAGCTCTGCGAGCTGATGCGTGAATATCACTGCACATGTGTTTGTTCATTTTGTAAATGTCTGTCAAGTCTATTTTTGAAACAATTCACTGTTGGAGCACTTATCACAGTTTCTGGGAGGGAGTTCCACAAGTTCACCACTCGCATTTGTTGGTAATTTATATTTTATTATGCTAATGATATTAAGTTAATTTTATTTATATTATTAAGTTCGATTATTTTTAGGGTTCCGTACCTCAAAAAGAAAAAATGAACACTTATAGGGTTACTTAGCTGTCTATCTGTCTGCCATTTGGATCAGACCCCCATAAAACGTGTTAATGAAATAACGCAAAACCTCTCGGGTGGCGGCTCTGGACATGAAACTGAACAACTTTTGTTCAACGACTTTTGAAAATTCGCAAAAAATATTTTAGCTTTTTTATACAAATTGTCTTGGTCAGCTTACCGATTCGTATGAAAGAGCAATTTTTTTTTGCAAATTATCAAAAGTCGTAGAACAAAAGTTGTGCATTTTCAAGTCTAGAGCCACCAACCGAGAGGTTTTGAGTTATTTAATTAACATTTTGTATTCCATACTCTGAAAGTACAGTTCCTAGACTACCTACTCTTATGTTAGGACAACTGAGAGGTCTCGTCGAAATCTTTGTTTTGTATGTTCAGACAAATGATAGACATCGTCAAGACCTTTATTTCTTTTGACAGCTGTCAAACTTTGAATAGCCATAACTTGGAAATTACTGAACTTAGACTACTTGTATGTTCGGACAAATGTTAGATCGTGTCGAGATCTTAATTTCAGTTAACAGTTGTCAGAATAAAAACGGCCATATCTCATAAACTAGCTATGCTAGACTAGCTTTCTTTGAGGAAAAAATATATGTCTCAAATAGACATTACAAGTGTCAAATTATTATTTTTCCTACATTAAGTATTTTCATAACGTTAGTTTAAGAGATATGAGACTTGATTTCACTAGAAGTGAAGACCTAGTCAAGAACACATTTTTTCTTCCAAACAGAGCTAATTTTCATCGCTAGTTTACGAGATATAGCCGTTTTAATTTTGACAGCTGTCAGTCGAAACAGAGATCTCAACGATATCTAGCATGACTCCAAACATACGCGTAGTCTAGGGTCAGTAGTGACCGAGTAATAACGATTTTGAGTTTGACAGCTGTCAACCGAAATATAGAACTCGACGAGATTTATTATTTGTCTAAACATACGTGTAGTCTAGGGTCAGTAGTTACCGAGTAATAACGATTTTGAGTGTGACAGCTGTCACCCAAAATAAAGAGCTCGACGAGATATATCATTTGTCTAAACATACAAGTAGTCTAGGGTTTGTAGTTTTTGAGTTATAGTGGTTTCATTTGACAGCTGTCAAACGAAATAAAGATCTCGACAAGATTTATCACTTGTCCCTGTATGCAAGTATTCTAAGGGCGGTAGTTTCTAAGTTATAGCTATTTTAAGTTTGACGGCTGTCAAATGAAATAAAGATCTTGACGCGATCTATCATTTGTCCGAACATATGAGTAGTCTAAGAATAGTAGTTTCAGAGTTGTAACGGTTTGAAGTTTGACAGTTGTCAACTGAAATATAGATGTTGACGAGATCTATCATTTGTGCGAATATATGAATGGTCTACGGACAGTAGTTACTGATATATCGGTTTTAAGTTTGAATGATATTAACCGAAATGAAGATCTCCTCGAAACCTATTAATTTTCCTTCAAGAGCTAATTGACTAGGATCACCATTTTCCACGATTCCAATTTAAGTTCAAAATAATTGAATGCCAATTAAATTTTTATTCAGTTCTGATTTAATTTCAATTTTGTTCCATTTCAATTTCAACTCTGGGATTTATGACAGTTCTAATACTTTGACCTCGGTTGATCCCACAGAAAATCGTTCTTTATCAGTAAGAGCATCAAATGAAATGAAAAATATAAGTTTTGTGAACATTGCAGTTTTTTTACTGTACATTTATTTGAAATCAGTAAACGTGCGACATAATTTCTCCAAAGTATCGGGTTAGACTCCATAGTATGTTTTCATGTAGCTAAATTTTGTATTTTTCGCCACCCCAAAATCAGGCCGACTTACGAAAGTGCCAAGATTTGGCGAGTAATAACCCTAATCATATTGTACATATTCCTTGTTTAACACATAGGTAAAAAAAAACAACAAACATATTGTTTGAGAGTTTCGCGGTCACTAACACTATTATGAAAACAGTTTGACGGGTTGTTTTCATAAAACAACAAAATTAAAGGATTTCTTCTAGCCAACACGAAGCAGTGAAAAAGTGAATAGCAGCGGGACACAATAGTGCAAAAGTAAAATTATAACACTTTACATCAACTTATGACAAACTAAAAGAAATACAGATCAGAATGTACTGCTCACTAATTACACATGTTCATAATTAAATTAATACATTTTGCCATTAGTGCCTACTTAGTAATCAGAGGTAATTTTTCAAACTTTTGACCACCCTAAAATCGGGCTGACTCAGGATTGGGGGAGGCAATCATGTTGCCTGTACTGTATGAGGTATCTATGTGCAAAATTTCAAGTCTCTATGTTTAGTGGTTTGGGCTGTGTGTCGATAAATCAGTCATTCATTCAGTAATAAAATAAAATCAGGCCGAAAGTGTCAGGATTTGGCGAGACAACCGTGTTGATATTGCCACTTCTTAAAGAGCACTACATCAACATACAAATACACACACACATCACATGCACACAAACACACATACACACTCAGACACACGTACATTCACTACATTTACATTCGTGCAGGTAATTGTTACCCGAAAAGTGTTTTACCCACAAAAATTCAAATCGCCCTTAAAGTAAGGTGAAAATTTATTTTGTATTTTCTAAGGATTCTAATTACCTTGACCCTGGTGGACCTTTAACACGAAGATAGAATGTTTCTTAAAAAAAAGTTACATGAAAATTTCTGTTTCTCCTATTACATGTATGGGAAAATAATTTTGTGCTTTCTGACAGTTCTAATACATAAACCTCGGTTGACCCCATAGAAAATTATCTTCATTATCAATAAGAAGATCAAATGGAATGATAAAAAATTATATGGAAATTGCCATTTTTCTTGTTGACTGTACATTTTTTTCAAAATCTGTGAATGTAAGTCAAAATATCTCTAAAAGTTAGGGTTAGTCTCTATACAAAGTTTTTTTGTAGCTGTAATGCTTATAGTAGCTGCCGTGTGTACCCCATCTTAACTTTCTATCCTGTATAATAATATGAAACATGAGTTTAAGTGTCGGCATACTATAGCAAATATTATTAAGATGTCTAGAACCTTCAAATGGTATAAGTTTCAATTCAGTACTCATTATCGTGAGTAAGTTTTGTATTTTTTTGCCATTCTAAAATCAGGCCGACTCACGAATGTGCCAGGATTTGGGGTGGCAACCCTGTTGATTTTGCCCCTTTTTGAAGAGCTCTATTAGTTGTGATAAGTACCTACTTGGTAATCGATGAGGTAATTTTTGTAATTTTTGACCACCTTAAAATCAGGCCGTGTTGATTTAGGCACTCCTTGATGAGTACTATCGAATGTACTATGTACCTATTTGGTATTCGATGAGGTAATTTTTGGCCAAAAAATGACAAGTTTTTTGCCCACTGTACAAAACCTGCCAGGTTGCGCCCAGGCAACCCTGTTGATTCGGATATAACTTTTTAACGTGCATCACCCTAGATTAGTCGCATCTTGGTAATCGATGAGGTAGGGTTGACGACCACGCGCTCTCCGTCTATCTTGACAGTTTGATGCGTCAGAAAAGCTCTGAGTGTGTTATGAATTTTACAATAAGTGCATAATTGGACAGCAGCTACGTGATCATTTGTCTTTTATTTTATTTTTCGTATTTCAGTTACACAAATTCCTTACAAAATGTACGGGAAAAGTTTTTTGCAATTTGTGACTTTTTGAGTACTCCAACGATGGTTCGTCCCATAGAAGGTTTTGATCAGTATTAGAAACAGGATCGATTGGCATCAAAAATTTTTTTTGTGTAAAATGGGTATTTTCTTGCTAACTGTACATTTTTTTTAAATCTGTGAATGCAGTTCAGTCTTTAAAAGTAATGGATGGTCTCGTAGGAACGTTTTCCTGTAACTGTAGCGGTTAAGGTACCTGCCCTTACTGACCCGTCTCATAAAGTCACTCTGTATAACGAAATACCGTGATCCACACTGTCAAATTCAGAGCTTAAGTCTAAGAATACTCTAGCTACTTTAGATGTCAGATTTAGTAGTCTAACAATGTCCTCTACTAGAGTATACATATATGGCCTCTTTTGTATCAACGCCGCTTTGATAGCCATTACGAGGACGGGCCTATTACGATGGCCTAACTTTAGGTGTGATTCGCCTGACTTCTTACTAGGATGAAACTGTGAACGCACTGGGTTGCAAATTGAATCGCTTGAAGACTACAGTCTCTCGTGGTTCTTTGTTTAGTTTAGTTCAACAAGCTTGCAAGACGATCAGTTCCAAGAATCCCTAACGTTTGTCTGTTGAACCTGTATTCAAGCGACTTACTAGGCTCTTCAAGTATTTGTAAAATGTATCTTTTATGTGAGTTACAATATAAAGTGTTTATGTGTGTATCCGCAGACGGCGGGCGGCGGCGAGGAGTCTATAGGCGCGACGCACGATCTGGTGACGGAGCCGGCGACAGGCGCGGGGGCGGAGCGCTCCTGGGACCTGGAGAACATACTCATGACGCTGGTGTCCGTAGCGCTCACAGTCGTCTGGTTCTTCAGGTGGGTGCCACTGTATTGACCGAGGTCTGGTGGGGTCCTGGTTTTACTATAGTGACAGAATTCTAGTGAGGTCCTGATAGTACTATGTGACAGAGGTCTAGTAGGGTCCTGATTGTACTAAAGTTACAGAGGTCTGTTGGGGTCCTGATAGTACTAAAGTTACAGTGTCTGTTGGAGTCCTGATAGTACTGTAATGATAGAGGTTTGTTGGAGTCCTAAGAGTCTATGTCACAGAGGTATATTTTGGTACTGACTGACAGTCTATAGAGACAAAGGTCTATTGGGGGTTCCTGAAAGTTAACAGTGACAGAGGTCTATTTAGGGTCTTGACAGTCTATCTATAGTGAAAAAGATCTGTTTTAGTCCTGAGAGTCTGTGACAGAGGTATATTCGGGTCCTGACAGTCTATAGTGACAACGATCTATTGGGGTCCTGATAGTATAAAGTTACAGTGGTCTGTTGGGGTCCTGATAGTAATGTAATGACAGAGGTTTGTTGGAGTTCTAAGGCCCGTATTGATAAATCCCTCTCAAAATCTTCCCTAAGACCATGTCAGCTGACTTAATTATCAAGATGCAATTAGCATCTCAAGATCATGCTAATTAATACACTACTATCCAAATACCAATCTCAAGTCTCCGTCTTTGAGTCAAACGCCAAAAGAGCATAAATAATTTATGTCTGCGTTTTGTTTTTGCTTCTAATAATGTTGCTAATCATTTTAAAGTTTCTTCTATCTTAATAAATAAATAATGGAGACTGACAGTTCGTGTTATTATTTGTGTTTTAATGAAAATCAACAATCATAACAGAAAGCATAAGAGTGTGTTTATCACTTGAGTTTGTTTTTAACACTCAAGTGATAATTTCTCCGATGACATCTACTCAATTTCTGTTTATTAATTAATGCATCGCCTCAAGATGGACCCTTAAGGACAATCTCACGCTTAAGCGGGATTTATAAATTCGACCCTAAGAGTCTATGTGACAGAGGTATATTCGGGTTCTGACAGTTTATAGTGACAAAGGTCTAATGGGGGGTCCTGACAGTTTATAGTGACAGAGGTCTATTGGGGTCTTGACAGTCTATCTATAGTGACTAAGGTCTGTTGAGGTCCTGAGAGTCTACAGTGATAGAGGTCTGTTGGGGGTCCTTATTGTACTATAAGAGTAACAGACCTGTCTCTATAAAATAATCGGAACCGAGGTATAATTGTAATAGTGACAGAGGTCTGAACATGCTCATGTCGTTCGTATCCGTAGCTCTCACAGTCGTCTGTGTTTTCAGGTAAGTCAACAGTGGGTAAAGCTTGACATTTGCAGCACTACTCTAGCAATAACAATAATTGTAATATGAACAGAAAATGCCGCGCGGCATCTGTTTTCCCCCGCCTAAAAGCTTTGTGAAGGGGCGGGTCCGGTTTATCTTTAGTTACTGCGGTTCGTGTCAGAAATAAGCAAGAATTAGTCATAAAAGCATAAATAAAACAAATAACGTTCTGTTTTCCAGATGCGAGTACTCGAACATGTTCACGGCGAGCGCGAGCGTGGCGCTGTTCGGACTGACCGTGTTCTACAGCGTGGCGATATTCGGCCTCTACATCTCCGACACCTTCACCGAGCGCCCCCGGCCCCGCCCCCGCCCCCGCCACGCGCCGCCCGTGCCCGACTCCTAGGCGCAACCGAACTAACTGATTTCATGTATGTGTCCACGTACAGCTAAATAACCACCATAACAGGTCCTGGACACCTGTCAAAAGTATGACAAAAAGGATGAACTGCAAAGAAAAATGAACCCTGTGTGTTGGTGTTAAGTAATCGTCAAAACGGACTTCTTGCGTTGGCCCTACTTCAGAGAACTCACGTGACGGAACATTTCCATCCCTGAAAAAAAAACCTAAATGTGCCTCCATCTCTTTCTAGCAACCGTGCCAACAGCAACAGTGACATCAATGTGTGAAGGAATTGATTTGTAATCTTATCTTATTTTAAATAGCCCTTAATTGTCCCACTGCTGGGAAAAGGCCTCCCTCCGTTCTCTTCACAACGTCCTATCCTGTGCTTCCTCCGGCCAATTAATTTGTAATACACTAGATTTTTTTTTCTATACTAACAGCAATTTTTGAGTGCCAGTTTGAAACGCCATCATTTAGTGTCTCGTGAATTAGTTTTGACGTATAACTATCACATTGTCGATATATTTTTTTTTTGATCAATTATTACAGGCTTTAGCTACGGCTTTAGCTACTTTTTCCTGTCTTTCTTTTTGCTCCCCTCGAAAGAAAATGTCCGTGACCTATCGTAACAACACAAACAGGGCTGAAACACGAGATCACTTGAAATCTTCATCAGCTACGCACTTCGTAGTAAATTTACTACACAACACATCCCTTTTATCCTCTAAATCACTAAATGCACAAAAAACTAAAATTTCAATAGAGCAGGCAATCAATCAAAGAGCAATCGTGTAATCTGTGGCTTTGATCGTGCCATCAGTTTATTTGAAAAAGATGGAGGCCAATTTAGACTTCAAGTTCTTAGGAAACGTCAGGGATGTTTTTGCCATTCACGTGCACTCTTTGTATAAGTAATTGGAATCTCTTTGCAACCGATCTACATATTAACAGGCAGCCGATCGTTCGTACTATTTCTGACTAGCTTGCTCTTTAAAGATATTGAGGTAGACTATGAAACTCTTTTCATACTTCACCGCTAACTTTGAAGGCAGATGGGGCAAAATTTTGGAGTTTCGATTGGGATCTAATGGAATGCAGCTATAAAATATATAGAAAAAAATAGTCAATAGCTTTTATAGCTACGTCTCCCCGGATTGCGATCGAGGTGCAAAAATTTTGTCCCGTGTAAGTCAAGTTCGGGCCCAAGGCAACAAAAGTTCCTTCATGGACTTTCGACGACTCCACTGGCTAGTCATTCTTCAGAGTACCATTGTAGATTATGTCAAAACCGGAGTCGAGAGGTGAGGAGGCGGGTTAATAGTAATGCCGATGCCGCGCATTGCTACAAGCAAAATAATGACATCTTATGCACTCTATCTTGCTGTCAAGCAGGAGATGCAACTATAGGAAAGAAAGAAATAAGCTTACCAAATCAATATAGCTTTCTCTTTCTTTCGCTTTGATGCATGCATCACTTTGCTGAGCCGCAAGATGGAGTGTGAATAAAGCGTTCAAAAGGACTCTTTCCACGTCGCAAATTCAGCTCGAGCTGAAGTGTTGCTGCCAGTGAAGGATGACCAAAAGTAGTAGACTACTCGATCTTATTTACCCTTAACAAATCTTTTGGAATCTGCCTTCGTAATATTTGAATCACAATGCATTTACAATACAGCTAAATAATTTGCGTCGAAAAATCGTTACCTTTATGTCAATTGTTCTGTTTTATGGCAGGCCTAGCAACTCCGAGTTAGTTAGCGAGCTGATTCAGCGATGTGTAAACTTGCCTAAAGACAGAAATTACTCTCGTCATACTATTATGACGAGCGTAATTTCTGTCTAGGCCCGTTTACTTTAATTACCGTTTAAATAGTGATGTCTTCTTGGTAAGTGGTAAAAGAGCAGGCTGAACCCACAAGATAAAGATTTTTAAGCTCTTTAATGGCTATAAGAGTATAAATGTAGACAAGTCAATACTTTAGAAATGGCAGTGTTTTCGCTAATATTGCACAACTGAAAGATCTGCTCTGTAATCTACACTTACACTCTAGTAGTTCCGCCGTAAAAGAGTATATTTTTCGGATGCGCCTTAAAAACTTGTCATTTGTATAAATGTAATTTTATTGTATTCAATACAAGATTACGGGCGTCCACAAAGAACGAGCAGCCTTACGCTTCAAATCCCTCGCGAGGCTAGTATAGTGGCTACTTAGTTTGACTCAACACGCCGTTTGTATAAAGTTGTTCTGATGTGAGTTTTTGCATGTAATAGATAGTATACACCCTAATTTTTTTATCACCCCGAATATCTTAACAGGTGATCTGCACATGAAACTGAACAATTACTATTAGTGTAGGCAACGAAGCAGTTGACCCCCGCATTAATTCCTCAGTCGATGAAACTTTGCTGGGGTATTACACTATATGAGACAAACCTTCTATAAAAAAATCCAAAGAAAATCGGTACTTTTAATTTTTTCATACATTTTTTGTAATTTTTGTATGGAAAAATTAAAAGTACCGGTATTTTTTTTGGATTTTTTATAGAAGGTTTGTCTCATCATTCATCGACTGAGGATTTAATGCGGGGGTCTTCATACAACGATCCGCTTCGTTGCCTAGACTATATTCCCTAGGAACATAGGAAATCAAATTGCATAAACTGACCGTATGTACATTTTGGGAGATCGAAATTCCATTTTCGTATTTCGACCTATGTTCCTCGGATAAAAATGTTAAGTTTCATGTGCAGGGCAGAACAAACTCTTAAAATATCTGGAAAGATGAAAAAATAACGATGTCTACTTGCGTCTGCAATCAGTGTTATTTTTAATTTCAGAAATCAGTAATTTTTAAAATATATATTTAAAATTTGACATTGGATATAATTTTTTTAAGGCGACGGCTCATGGAAAGCTGCCATTCACGTGGCCTAGCTTCATGGTAAGAGAAAACCAGGCGATTTATTGCAAGGTTTTGTGATGATTCATGATGAGTGTAAATTTTAAACCATACATGTGGAACAGTCCGGTTCGGACCCTGTTTTTATTTACCAAGCGGTGTGGCCAGGTTTCCTTTTGTAGATTTGTGGCTGTTAGATATTTAGCGAGAGATCCTTAAATGGGCTCTACTCACGCAACAATCTCAATCACAATCAGTTGTCGCAATCTGCAGATTGTCAACAGATTGCAACGTAGTAGGCAGATTGGGGCTGACTTCCAACTAATTGTCAAATTGTACAATCCAATCTTAGCAATTCTTCTTCTTCTTCTTTACGAGTCAATGGCAAAACTGACTATAAACGCTTAGCCCAAAAAGTAGCCACATCAATAGCCTTTTGGTTGCCTTCAAAAAGGTCCCTCCGAGTGCAGGAAACTGGAGAAGTAGGGCACGACAGCAAGTGTGTCATGGTTTGCAAAATACCGCATTCACACTTGTCGTTATCAGAGAAGCCCCACCTCTTCATGAGTTCCCCGCACCTGCCAACGCCTGACCGCAGTCTGTTTAGTGACTTCCATATGGACCAAGGAAGATCGTGACCTGGTGGTAGCTTTTCGGCAGTTGGGATATGAATGTTGTCAGGAGGGTACCTTTTTGACCACAGTTCTACCCTAGCCTTGGATGGATCTAAATCGAGCGGCATGGTGTCTTTGATAAAACTGTGACGGCTCTTAAGGCGTGAGGGTGGTGGGTTATGGCCGTAAAGTAGGTGTCTGCTGTCTAATTCCTGTTTTTGCTTCTCAATAGCACAGGCTACCCGACGCCTGACGTCCGGAGGAGCTATTCCAGCAAAGGAGTATAAGTGGCCCAGCGGTGTTGGCTTCAGGGTGCCCGTAACTATTCGGCAGGTTTCGTTGAGAGCAGTGTCCACATCCCTCGAATGAGCCGATCACCACACGACCACACGGCGCATGCAATTTACAAATTTACAATTTACAATCTGTCAAACAAATTGTGTCCAAATTGCAATGTGTGGAGCGTGATCGCATGCAATTTTCATACATTTAGCTCTATGGTCGCAATTTTGCGACTCTGTTTAGAGGACGAATTCTATCTAATCTGTGGCTGTCATTTATTATTGTTGTTAGATAAAAGCGATAAAAGCAATGTTTTTAGCCACTATCATCTTCTTTTCGACGCTAATTGCTTGTAATTTGATGAATCGATGGTAAGCACAAGTTCCGCGTGTTGAAATTTCGATAGTTATGAAAATTTTGAAATTTCGCGGCATGAAATTGTGATGAAATTGCTTTGTGAGTAGAGTACAGACAATCTCGATTCTACAGATTTTTACAACTAATTGTGATGAAAATTGTTGCGTGAGGGGACCTTTTAATGTATACAGGGTTATTTTTGGACCCCTAGCCAAATTTTAGTATATTGCTCAGAACACGAAACTGAACAACTTTCCCAAACAAACATGGGTCGAAAAACGAGAAAAAATTTTGGTCGTCCCATAAAAATTTCACTGTTGCTGGTGTAAGGTTTGTGTGGGAGACCCAAAAGTAAAATTCGTTTTTCGACCCATGTTTCTTTAGGAAAATTGTTCAGATTTGTGTTCTGAGTAACATATTAAAAATTTGGCTAGGGGTCCAAAAATAACCCTGTATTTATTGCAATTTTAATTATTTATCGTTTTTCATGGGGGCCTTCAAGAACCGACACCAACGTTTTTTTTTCGAGATAGCTGAAAATGGCATTTACACAAAAACCAGCGTATACTCGTAAAGGGCGGCCCCCAAGGCAGAGAAACTAGTTATTATATTTAAGTTACGTTTACTTGCACAAAAATGGGAATGATAGCCATTATTACATTTGGAAATCGTATTTTTTGTTTCCTATTCCCAATTTAGTGCTACATTTGCGGTCGTGGCAAACATGTAAATAAAGTGTAGGTTAATGTTTTATATCTATTAAGTTGTAAGTACTGAATTTCGACATACCCATGGTAAAATAATATACTAAGCCTGGTATTCTCTTTCCGTGATAGCCAGTAAATTACAACGTTTGAAGTTAACGGGAAAATAATACCAGGGGAATAGCAAGCGGCACTTAGTGTAACAGTGACCGTTAGACCCTGTTAAGGTGTACGCGCGGATCGTCCGAACAAACATACATATAATTCAATTATGTTGATTTCGCGGGACTGGCTTGCAAATTCCCTCCAGAAAACCCGTCACAGATAGCATACTATTCTACCATGGAACATACCAATGAAGAGTTTCATCAGTTTATAAATCATGGGCTTTCAAAATCTCTAGTGATCATCATAATCATGTTTACCTAAACAATATTTCATCATTATTTTGTTATTTATTTGTAAGGTCATAGAGAATATCAATAAAATTATATTGGAAATATTTGTGAAAGGTTTCATTTTGTATATGAAAAAAACCGGTAAAGTGCGAGTCGGACTCGCGCCCTAAGGGTTCCGTACCTATCTACCATATGATATACTAAAAGCTTTTGCTCTTTGATTTTAAGAACTCTGCGACCATCCAACTTGACCCCTCTTTTATAGAATAGTTCTTGAAACGGGAGCTCACCTTAATTGGTTACTATTAGTTGTGAGAAAAATTGAAATATTTAATGATTTTAGACTTTTCCCTTTATTTGTACTGTGAGACCTAGCTCCTTGCCAAATTTCATAATTTCAGGTCAGAGGTACCCTTTAGGTTTTGCTTTTTTGCATAAATGTATGGAGATGAGGACATAAAGAGCCATATCTTTTGATTGCGTCGTTGTAAAAAAAATTCAGATCTTGTGTGGTTTATGGGCCTTAATATTCGTTATCAATTTCAACCTGATACCTCTTCTCGTTCGTGAGAAAAAGGGTCTTGACAGACAGACGGACAACAAAGTAACAACTAAAAATGGGGTCCGCGCAGACCGAATGACAAATTCGGCGAATGTACGTCAACGAAATACCTGTACACTACGCGCAGCGAAAGAAGAGACCTGCCTAGCGTCCCTCCCCACTTGCCGCCAAAATGGCCTGCGAACTGTCTACTGCGCAGGTTAACCACGTGATCCATCAAGTCTCTTCTTTCGCTGCGCGTATTGTACGACCGCGGAACACGTAAGTCAGTCAACCATCTGGCTTGGGATTCAGAGGTCGTACTATTCACGGTATTTACGTTCTTGGCTGAGCATTACGAGGGCGGTTATTCCTGGCCGTACAATACTGGGCCGGCCTTTCTTGTAATGACCGGCTACGGAAAACGTGTACAAGCAAGACTTTTAGCAGAATATTCTGTCATACAAGTTCGCTTCTGGCACTCGCCTGTAAATACTGCGGCACAATAATTTTTCGTAATATTTCAAGTTGTAAAAAACCGGTCAAGTGCGAGTCGGACTCGCGCGCCGAGTGTTCCGATATTCCTATAGTATTTTTGGAAGCAATAAAGTCCAGGACCGCAAAACTAAATTTGTAAAGACTTTTTGCAGATTTCTAAAAAACTGCAACATCGTTTTATTATTGCTGTGATATTTACATACACTTCCATCGACTGTAATTAATTCAGATTTTTTCTTTCACAAACTTGGAGATAAGGGGGGAATGGTATTTTTTTGTCATTTTTAGTTACTAAGAGTCGTAAAAAAATACGAAAATATATTTTAAAATGTATAAGTAATAAAGCCCTTTAATATGATACCCCACTCGAGCTAAAAATTACAATTTGAAATTTCGCCCCTTCTATTTGGGCCCCTTTTACAATAATAATCATAATTTTATGTAAATTATTTTACGTGCAATTAAATTGGGCAACCATATTCTAAAACTATTCTAAATTTCAAGTCGATAGTATGAGTGGTTGCTGAGATATACAGGTGTGACATACAGATAGACAAAGTCGCAACATAAGGTTTCTTTTTTAACCATTTTGGTATCGGAATCCTGATTTAGCCCAAAAGTGGTCAAGCACTGCGGCCGCGCGTGCTGAAGCAGATTTTTCAGGCAATTTTGCATTTTATGTGTATGAAAGTCCATTTTGCAACAAATGCTCTGTTCTCGTTTGGTGTGCGCGCCCTTCCGAGGGTGGATCGTTATCGATTCTCTTTTTTTGTCTATACAAGAAGAAAAGAGAGATTCGATGACAATTGAGTTCGGCGGTAGCGCCTCAGAGTGGTACAGTCAAGAGCACATCAAGCTTGACACATAGGACTTTGTACCGTTCTTATTTTAATGGAAGTTCGGGCTAGTCGCACTGCGAGTGTCAAGCTTGACCTGACGTTGACTGTATGACCGCGGAAAACGCAGCCAATTTTTCGGAGCCATCTGGCCTTGGTTTCCTAGGTTGTTCATTCTTGATTGAGCATTCATAGCTCGGACAAACGATGTACTCGTACGGCCCACAGTGGGCTGAGATTTGCGTTTCAGACATTCAATTTTTTTTTTTTTGAGTGACTTTTTATGCTTGGAAACGATTGAGGATACCTACTTTATGCCTTATATAATGAACTTTCAGGTTTAAAATTGTATACAGCGCACTCAGAATTTTTTTCGAAAAAATGTGTATGGAGTCGGCGTAATAAATGATGATATCTCCATTATCGCACAATTGCGCCTAATACCCTCTTAGGTTATTAATATATGAATTATTTTGGATTTTTTGACATACTACATTCTAAGGCCAAACTTGCGCCTTTTTTTTAACAAAACTTAAAAAATTACCAGTTTTTTTTTGTTTATTATACAGCTAATGAGTTTTTAAGCAAATTTCACATTCTTATATTTCAGACAATTAATTTGCGTAAATGTCCAATCTATTTAAATATATTTTAAGCTTATTATTAGTTAAAAACGAAAAAAATAAAAAAAATTGATTAAAAAAAAGGCGCAAGTTTGGCATTAGTTTGGAGTATGTCAAAAAATCCAAAATAATTTATATATTAATAACCTAAGAGGATATTAGGCGCAATTGTGCAATAATGGAGATATCATCATTTATCATGCCGACTCCATACAATTTTTTTCGAAAAAAATTCTGAGTGCGCTGTTTACAATTTTAAACCTGAAAGTTCATTATATAAGGCATAAGGTAGGTATCCTTAACCATGTCCCTCAACACAGAATCCTCAGAGAAAAAAACTGCATAAAAACTTATTTTGACGATGCCAAAAAATAGTCATGAAATAGTCATAAATAGTCACCATAAGGAAAAAAATAGTCGCGTTACAATTCTAGAGTTATAGCTATGGTTTGCTGAGGATTATGGCCATAGGCTATATACAGAATCCTCAGTTCTGATGCAAGCAAACCGTGGGGACTATCGACTTGGTTTTTATTTTAAAAAATAGTCATGAAATAGTCGTCTTGACTTCCAAATTCTCAATAATAGTCGTTCAAGGATTTCAGAGTTACAGGGGTAGCTTGCTGAGGATTCTGTGCATAGCATTTCACGGACGCAGATTCCTGCAGAACGGTTAGGTTTTTCTATTTGATACTGATGTCAAAAAATAGTCAACAAATAGTCGTCTCAAACCATAATAACTTCGGTCTGTTTTACCTAGTAGAAGTATGTTAAAAATGCATGTGAACTTCGCCATACATTTTTCCTTTGTACAGTCGCGTACACAAAATTATTTGATATTGATTTCAAGTTTCAAGTTTTGTGTCATCTATTTTTATTAGGTAAATAAGAGGATAAACCGACTGATATATCAGTGCACAGACCCAACCTTTTGGTCTAAAAACTTATAATGTGGGTTCCACGTTTAAGGAAAGGTAAAACTAGAATATCGGGCTTAAACCCAGATGCATTCAGTAAGTAAAAATACTTTAATAATAATTGGTAGGTTCGCAAATATTACTAAATTAACTATACTAACTTTACTAATTTCTTGATTGATCAATGTTGTTTGCCTACGCATTTAACTATTCATTAAAAATTAAAATGTCGCTGCATATGTGTTTCTTTTTCCCAATAGCACATCAGTAGAATAATACAAATCAGTGACTTAATGGCATAGTAACAGAGTTGGAAATGTTTAACGTGGGTCGTATAATAGAAAAAGCACCAATATTCTGAGACGAGATATGTTTAACCAATAGCATGGCGGCGTTCGGCTCGACCGAATTGTGTGACCGAGCTAGCGCTCGCCGCCGCCGCCGGCGCGTATTGAAGTGCCCTACAGTGTTGCTATTAAAACGACAAATGCCGTGTTCTACGGTAATTATATGAAATGTAAAGTTAACTTACACTACAGCCTATGGAAGCAGTAAATACACAACGCGTTATTCCAAATTAGGATTTCCATTTTTTCAATAATCCTACTTAAAAATTGAATGTAAATTCTAAAACTAACAACAGCTCGTTAAAAGCGCAGCCTCGGTTGGGTCATTGCGCTGCGGGTTATTGCCCTCTGCGTAGGGCTAATTTTAAAATTTTCAGAATTTTTTAAAAGTAGATTTTTTTTTGTGTTCCTTTATCGTTACTGAAACACCCCCTAAGCTATGGCACGCAATAAAATTATCACCCTGTATTACTCATTTAACCATTTAACGGACATAAGTACGAAGACTGTGATTTATACAAAAAACCGGCCAAGTGCGAGTCGGACTCGCGCAGAGGGTTCCGTACCACCACATAAACATAATTGTATTAGTTGAAATTTCAGTAAGTTGATGTGCTAGATTTTTTGAGTCCGACACGCGCTTGACCAAATTTTATTATTTGTTGTTATTTTATAGCTTATGCACTATAAACATACCAATTTTCAAGTTTGTAAGTTTTCCCGTTTTTAAATGGAACTAAAACAAAAATCGCCTCAGCGACCATCCGACTTGACCCCTCTCTTATATGAATGTTCTTGAAACGGGAGCTCACCACAACTGGTTATCATTAGTTGTGAGAAAAGTTGTAATATTTAATGATTTCAGACTTTTCCCATTATTTGTACTGTGAGACCTAGCTTCTTGCCAGATTTCATAATTTCAGGTCAACGGGAAGTACCCTGTAGGTTTTGCATTTTTGAATAAATGTATGGAGATGAGGACATAAAATGCCATATCTTTTGATTGCGTCGTTGTAAAAAAATTAAATTTTCAGATCTTGTGTGGTTCATGGATCCTAATATGTGGTATTAATTTCAACCTGATACCTTTACCCGTTCGTGAGATAAAGGGTCTTGACAGACAGACAGACAGACAGACAGACGGACAACAAAGTGATCCTATAAGGGTTCCGTTTTTTTCTTTTGAGGTACGGAACCCTAAAAACTAACTTAAAAATAATCTGTAGTTACTGAATATATTCATAAAGAAGTATGTTTTTATTATTTTAGTTTAAAACCAATTATTGTAGTTTATTAAGCTATATTATTTAACATGAAAACAAATAAACTTTGCTTTTTATTACAGAATTAATCATATTGGGTTCCAAATACATAAAAAAAAAGTAACTAAATAGTTACCATCAAAGATGATATGCATTTTGAACACGACTGTACTTGAGTTGAAAAATGTATGGCGAAGTTAACATGCATTTTTAACATACTTCTACAAGGTAAACCTGACCAAAGTGATTATGGTTTGAGACGACTATTTGTTGACTATTTTTTGACATCAGTATCAAACAGAAAAACCTAAACGTTCTGCTGGAATCCGCGTTCGTGAAATGCTATGCACAGAATCCTCAGCAAGCTACCCCTGTAACTCTGAAATCCTTGAACGACTATTTTTGAGAATTTGGAAGTCACGACGACTATTTCATGACTATTTTTTAAAATAAAAACCAAGTCGATAGTCCCCACGGTCTGCTTGCATCAGAACTGAGGATTCTGTATATAGCCTATGGCCATAATCCTCAGCAAACCATAGCTATAACTCTAGAATTGTAACGCGACTATTTTTTTCCTTATGGTGACTATTTATGACTATTTCATGACTATTTTTTGGCATCGTCAAAATAAGTTTTTATGCAGTTTTTTTCTCTGAGGATTCTGTGTTGAGGGACATCCTTAACCGTTTCCAAGCAAAAAAGCGCCACTCAAAAAAAAGTATTGAATGTCTATGAAACGCCAGTTTCAGCCCACAGTGCGGCCTCAGATTGCATGTCCACGGATTCCGAGGGCGGTCATTACTTCGCTTCGTATTCCGCGGTCGTAGAACAGCCAGAGTTATACTAATCATTTTATGCTCGTACGGACACGAGGAACAACCCCCCCCCTTCTCTTGCGACCACACACAACGCACGAGCTGAGTGAACGTGCCGCGGCAGTTGCCAGAAGCCCAACAACAAATTCCTAGGCCAGACAGAATACTCTGCCATGTCTTTGCTTGTACGGTCAACCGCAGGTCAGTGGAAACATTTGGAACTCTATTACCATGCCATATGGTCCAGTGTTTCTACTGGCGTGCTGTTGGGTGTACAAGTTTTCCGTGGCCGGTCATTAATGGACTGATACAAGAAAAGCCAGCCCAGTATTTGTACGGTCAGGAATGAACGCCCTCGGGATTCATGTACAATGGACCCCAATTCCTTGGCTGTGCATTACTTAAAGTACTAATAGACGATCGGATCAGACTCCTATGAAGTTAGCTCCGTACCACGATTTTGCCCAATAGCAAAATTGTCGTTTGGGTCAATCCGCAACGCTATTGGACAAAATCGTGGTCCGGAGCAGTCTGATCCGATAGTCTGTTAGTACTCTTATACGAGCTCGGAATGCTGCTCAAGCGTCGTCAGACGATTTTGAATTTTTTTTCCAGACAATGGGGGCGCTTCTAGCGTGGCCGCTGACAAATTTGACAGGTCTAGTCTAAAAGTGATGCAGTCTTTTTTCAGCCTCTAGGTGATAACAAAGATAACGTTTTTAGACCTGTCAAATTATAGCCTTAAAAGCGGCCACGCTAGAATAGCCCAATGTTAGCAGAAACTGCTCTGCTTCTCGGTGTGCGCAGACCCAAATCAAACCAAGCATTATTAATAAAGTTTATTGATTTTTATGCATATACATCACAGACTAGCTCCCTAAATAATTACGAATAAGATAATTCGCCACTGAATGATCATAGATTGCTTTCCTTGTAGATACCTGTAGATAAAACAAAAATTGATAAATTTTTAAGAATGCTTCAATACAAAAATATTTTTTTTACGAATATACCAACAACCCGTTTACTAAAAGAATGGACCTCGCAGGAGTGTGACGCCTTCCACTTACGACGACGAACACAACATACCTAACATTTATTTGTTTAACTTATACACTTAAGGGCACTGCATGTTATCCTACGTCATCTAGTACACGAAATTTGTAGCGATAGTAGTGGCCTACTAGGTCCACAAAACGATGGTCTGCCAATCCGAAACCTGGCAGGTTTTGTACAGTCGGAGCGAAAAGTGGTTAAGTGACAGATTGATTACACGAATGAAATCTATTCGTAGAAACAGAAGGTACCTATATAAGTAAAAAAAACAGGTCTGCCTTGCATCCTCTTGGCAGTTTCGCCAGTCCGACCAAATTTGTGGACCAATCACATCTGACCACATTTTTGTTCCGACTAGCGAAACTGCCATTAGGATGCAAGGCAGACCTGTTGTTGAATGAATGAATAACACTTTATTGCACACTAATAAAGAATCATTTACACATAACGAGTTATAAAATGTGGGCAAAAGGCTTGTTTTTACTTGTATAGGTTACCTTTTATTTCTAGGAATAGATTTAATTCGTGTAATCCGTAACTTAACCACTTTGCGCTCCAACTGTACAAAACCTGCCAGGTTTCGGATTGGCAGACCATCGTTTTGTGGACCTAGTAGGCCACTACTATCGCTACAAAGTTGCAAATTTCGTGTAATAGATGACATAGGATAACATGCCCTTTAAGTCTATTATATGATAAAAAAGAAATTATCAGGGTTGTGGACACCCTAATGCCCAAAAATTTTCCCTGACCATTTTCAAAAATGTCCCTGACCAATTTTATTCATTTTAAAGAAAAAGAAAGTATAAATGAATATATTTTCGAAAAAATGTTTTGACCATAAACGATGTAGGTCACTCTAAACCTGAAAAATAATGCTTCAACAGTCTGGATTAAGGGGCTGATAAGAGCTGAATACGCTTCACTTGGCCGTGAAAAAAAATGTGATAATTAAGCATCTTTACAATAACATGACCGACTCAGAAACACGATTAAACATGTTTTGTACGCCATAAAAAAAAAACAAAGTTACCTCTGCTTTTTGCTTTTAAACCGTTTTTCTTAAGTACCCATTAATCTACCAGGCCACTCAGAAAGTATTGCGAAAAATAGTTTTTATATATGGGAGACTGGCCGGTCAGAATCTTTTTCGAAAATATGATTACTTGTAAGTAAAAATATGTGTGTTCCATTTTCAAAATTTCCCTCCACATTTTTTGCGAGCCAATTCAAAGTATCGTGTCTTACTGAAAAATGGATCTGCGCCGGGAACATTTTAGAGCTATGATTTTTTACGATTTCAAGTGTCGCCTGAAACCGGATGAATCGTTCGATAGACTTCAAATGGCATTTATGGATGAAGGCCCCTCCAAGGCAACCGTGTATCGTTGGTATAACGAATTTAGGCGCGGTCGACCAACCTTGGGGGATGAAGAAAGAAGCGGTCGCCCTTTGACGGCTATTACGGAAGAAAACGTGCTAGCAGTGAAAAATTTAATCCAAGATAATAGGCGAATTACATATCAGGAGATTCAGCACATATTAAAGATTGGATCGGGAAGCGTTCACGAGATTCTACACGGGCATCTTCGCGTGAGGAGGATAGTATCGCGCTGGGTGCCGCACTACCTCACCGACGCTCAGAAGCAGGCCCGGGTGGAATGGTGCCGTGATATGCTGAACAAATTTGAAGCAGGCTCGTCTCGGCGTGTTTACGACATCGTAACAGGTGATGAGTCCTGGATTTATCAATACGATCCAGAAACCAAGCGCCAGTCGACAGTTTGGGTGTTTCAAAATGAACCAACGCCTACCAAAGTGAAGCGATCTCGAAGCGGGGGGAAGATTTTGATCGCCAGCTTTTTTAATTTGACTGGCCACTTGGCCTCAATTCCCTTACGAGATCAAAGAAGCATCAACGCCGAATGGTATACTACCAAATGTTTACCAGAAGTTTTTTCTGTTGTGAGCAACAAGCGACCAAACACAGGGCTCCGCGGACTACTGCTCCACCACGACAATGCGCCTGCACACACCGCGCTCAAAACGAGGGACTTCCTGGACAGCACACCTGTCAAACTCCTGGGTCACCCTCCTTACAGCCCTGATCTAGCACCGTGTGACTTCTTTTTATTTCCAAAAATAAAAAATCAGCTCAAGGGGATACAATTTTCGTCGCCGGAAGATGCGCTGGCTGCGTTCGAGCAGGCTGTAAACGAGGTGTCTACGGCGGACTGGAAAAAGTGTTTTGAAAACTGGTTCAGACGCATGAATCTTTGTATAGAGGCTGGTGGAGAGTACTTTGAAAAGATTTAATAAAAATATATGTACCTGTAGAACAATTTTTTTTAGTGTCGCAAATATTTCTGAGTGTCCCACGTATAATGCCAAAACTTTTACACTTAATGTATTATGCGTAATAATATAGCTGTTTAATAATTAATATAATGGGTACAGATTTTGAGAAACATGCAAAAATGAGCGAAAAACGTAAAACAGCGCGAATCCGCTCCGTTCTAGCACGCGCATTATGCCCTTTGTTAGAAAGGGAGGTAATTCAGCTCTTATCAGCCCCTTAAGAGTCCGACTAGAGCATGAATTAAAGGAGTGAATAAAAGATTTCACTGAACCAAAACAATTGAAATTTATAAAAATAAAAAGGAGTAATCTAATTATTGTGACCACAAATTATGCCTTATTGTAGGTCACTCGGAACCTGAAAAAAAATGCTTCAATAGTCTGGATTAAGAGTCAGACTAGACTAGTACTAGTATAATTTTTCCCTTATTTTAAAATCACTGGGAGATTTTAGAAAACAAACTGTAAATTTTTATTTTTCCCTGACTTTCCAGGTGGCTCCTCGATTTCACTGACTTTCCCTGACCACCTTGAGCTTCCCTGACTTTTCCCTGATTTTCAAGAATGTGGACACCCTGATTATCATGCTTTTTCGCACACATACGTTGCAGTAACATTATATCTTCAAGTCCATTCTTTTAGCAGGTTGTACATGTTTCTTGCCGGATTGAGGATAAGTTGAAAATTGACATATCTACCACCTCACCTAGGCAAGACTTTAGTATATCCAAATTAACGATCTTGTTAAAATAATTTAACAAGTGTAATACAGAATTTGGAATGAAAAGTAGGTAATAAAGAATCATATTCACCTAATAGATTTAATGTGGCGAGACGAAACCAAGACTGGAACAACTGTAAACAATTAAAAAATCCATTTGTATTATCAGGTTTTTTGAAATAAAACTTCTAAAAACTAAAGTAAATGTTCAGCCATCCAAGGAAGTTTTAAATGCGTGGTAATCACGGTTTGCGCTTATCATTAAGCATTATATCATCATTGCAAAATTAGAACGATGTAGAGAAGTATAATAGGAGTCAAGAATAATTACCTTATTAAGGTGAGCCTCATCCATCCATAGCATCACAGCATCTATAAAATATACAGAATAAAGTTATTAAAAGTTACACAAATCACATAGTTTATAAGACTTGTAAACTTTGATAGATACTTACATAGCAGAAGTGTGTGTGTCATTAGGGTTAATTCTAAATGAGAAGTATAGAATGGTTTTTGTATTTTAATATCCAATGGCTTTCCATCTGAATTTGAAGTAAAGCAAATAGAAAGTCACTGGTGATAAAAAGTGTTTGTTTATCGCTTGCGGTGAAGCTGCAGGGTGTTGCGACGGATCCAGGCGGCGCGGCGGGAGCCTCCCTTGGTCTGCGAGTAGCGGTGACCCTTGCCCAGACCACGCGAGCTGCGACCCGCTGACGTCAGACCTCGCATCTCACGGTGCTTGTGCACAGCATTCACAATCCAGTTAATCTTAGGATCCCTGCGGATGGCCTGTAAATTTTTCCATAAGGTTAGCAATGAAAAATTACACAATCAAGTTTGTGATTGTTGCATTAGTTCAGACAAAGTGGTAGGTGAGTATTCAGCACAAACACTCAGATTGGTGCATGACATAAATGTTCATCATTTAGAAAAATAAAACTCTAACCTCAAACAGAAACTAATCAAATAATAATTACCTTGTGTGAGGGATCAACTAAGATAACTTCAAAGTATTTGTAGGAGGAGTCTTGAGCAACCCAGTAAGAGTTTAATACTCTCAAGCCACCACAGCGACGACCAACGCGCTCCTGCAAAACAAGTATTCAGCATAAGTTATAACCACATGTTATATTTCAAAGCAACTATAGTGCGTTCAGGACAAGTCCGACTAGGACGGTTATTTTCTGTGCATGGATGACAGGCGGAGAGTCAATGAATGATTCGCTGATTCGCCCCACATGACACACTCACTCCCGCGACAAATTTTTTTACTTCTGTGCATAAACAGTCACAGACAGTTATTTTGCACACCGTAAGTATAGATGTAGGCAGAGGAAATAACTAGGTAGGCGTTTACAAACCTCAGCAATAGACTGCAGGTTACGAGTTGGCTTCAGCTGGTTGACACCATGGCTTTTAGGTTTACCGTAAGTGGCACCCTTCGCAACTGGGCGCTTGCGGCCACCACGGCGCACGCGGATTCTGAAGATAACGTAACCTGTAAGTAAACAGAGATAATTTAGCAATATGATACGCCTTAACGAAGATTCCATATGCAGAGGTTATGTTTAAATTTCCACATGTGACAAACATGAGTATTTACCTTGCTTGGCACGGTATCCGAGCCGTCTAGCTTTGTCAGGCCTGGTAGGCCTAGGAGAGCGGTGCATGCGGGTTAATTGGCGGTACTGCCATACCCTTATGCGCAAGAGAAAACGCATCACATCGCTGAGCTTTTTGCGGTACAACTCCTGAATGTATCTGTACGCGCCCATCTTGGCAAGCCTGTGGCAGACCTAGCAACAAAATCAATGCATATTGATCAGAAGTCACATCATCGGTCTGGCCACAAATAAAGTGATTTGGGATCCGTCACGTATAACATGGCTCTGAAATTTAAAATCATTTAAGTATTGGGAAATAAATACACCTACGGTTTTAGCACTACGAATATTAAACAAAACAAGTTGAAATTACACAGTATTATAAAAGATTACTAAGAAAATAAAAGATTTAAAATTTACATACGTCTCGCGTACTCCACAGGTAAACCGGAAAGAGATACTGACAGCTGACGCCTGACGCTGCGTGACGTGACGCATGACGCAACGCAGCTGTCACCGGAGAGCAATAGTAGAAATTATTAGGGTTACCGTTATAGGTTGACTAAAATTTACCATAAATAACTCTTTACATTAAAATTAAATTAAATTTAAATTTTAAATTTCTAATATTTAAATTATATTCATTGTTATTGCCACGTTCCATTTCTAATAATTAATTTCTGATTTAATTCAAATTATTATAATATAGTTATAGTAACTTAGTAATAATAATTGTTGTGCCCTTCTGGGTCTACATGTGTAACTATGTATATATGATAACACCTTGAATGACCATGTGGAAAGCAATAAATCATCTTATCTTATCTTACATTGGGCTCAGAGCATCAGACATTGGGCCATGATGGGCCGTTATTTGTTCGATCATATTGGCCCCCGTATGCGGGAAGCCCTCGAAAAGTGTCTACTCACACAACAATCACAATCGGTTATCGCAATTTGCAGATTGCCATGAGATTGCAATAGACTTTAAGGGCACTGCATGTTATCCTACGTCATCTAGTACACGAAATTAGCAACTTTGTAGCTATAGTAGTGGCCTACTAGGTCTACAAAACGTCGGTCTGCCAATCCGAAACCTGGCAGGTTTTGTACAGTCGGAGCGCAAAGTAGTTAAGTGACAGATTACAGGAATGAAATCTATTCGTAGAAATAGAAGGTACCTATGCAAGTAAAAAACAACAGGTCTGCCTTGCATCCTATTGGCAGTTTCGCTAGTCGGACCACAAATGTGGTCAGATGTGATTGGATCACAAATTTGGTCGGACTGGCAAAACTGCCAAGAGGATGCAAGGCAGACCTGTTGTTTTTTACTTATATATTTTACTCATATATTTAATTCCTGTAATCTGTCACTTAACCACTTTGCGCTCCGACTGTACAAAACCTGCCAGGTTTCAGATTGGCAGACCAACGTTTTGTGGACCTAGTAGGCAACTACTATCGCTACAAAGTTGCAAATTTCGTGTACTAGATGACGTAGGATAACATGCAGTGCCCTTATAGTCTACAACGTAAGTAGGCAGATATTATCTAAACTTCATTTTATTTGTTTGAACTTTGGTCACCCTACAGAATCGATTTGCCCAATCATGGCCAGGCAAATCGTCAAACGTAATTCTTTGAACTACATGGCGGTTATTAGGCGCGGGACATATGAATGAGGCGTCGGTCGTGGGTGAGGTGAAAGTATGGCGTGGTTATGGCGACATTATGGCGGAAATTGGCGGCCGCAGTGGACGTATTTAGGGCATTCTAAATTTTGATTTTTGTGGTAATTAGTAAATGTAAATTTATACAAGTTAATCAAAATCGTTAATGGTTAAATTTATTGAATAAAATTAAATTGTTAAATTTATTGTTTTTTTTATCTTTATACAAGTTAATCGAAACCCGACCTTGTCATTATCATATCAGCCGAAAGACGTCCACTGCTGGACATAGGCCTCCCCTAACACCGACTCGACCTTGTGATTGTAACTAAATAGTAATTTGCTATAAGTTCCCATGCTTGATCCCGCACACATCTGTTACTATAACCTGATCGATTGTAATCGTATATTACGGGATATTTTTCTATTAACTCACAAAACGCGATATTAAATTGCATATCGTCACGAATTTTGATAATACTGCGGACGGATCTGTGTGCATTCGTATGGCGTGCCACCTCAAACTGCGGCGTGGTGCGGGCGGGAAGCGACGCCTGCGCTGCGCCCTCACCTCACCCTCGCCACGCTACCTCAATATGCACGGCGCCATACCACTTGTATACATTTTGTATGAAACTCGTAGTGACGGGCGCCGCGTTGGTGCCATACCCTCACCTCGCCCTCGACCGACGCCTCATTGATATGTCCCGCGCCTTAGATAGGCAAATCAAGAAATGCCGGCGTATAGTGATGTGCCCAGGTAGATCTCGATCGGCCCAATTCGATGATTGGCCTTCGACACATATACCTACTATGCTTATTTCTAAATGTTGCTAAATTCATTGCAAGATGCGTTTGCGTGCATTTTACAACTTACATACATACTCAAAGTGCTTGCTGTATGCAGATGACCTTAAACTCATACGTAAGGTTGTGAGCATTGAGGATTGCGAACTCTTGCAGGCGGATATCGATGCAGTGCAAAAATGGAGCGTCATCAATAAGCTTAACTTTAATCCGACCAAATGCTGCGCCATGTCTTATACACGTGCTAAGCGCCCAGTGCATGCCACATATTTACTGGGAAGTGACGCAATAGCTTCTGTGGATAACATTAAAGATTTAGGAGTCCTCTTCGACACAAAATTAACTTTTAATAGGCACATAGAGACTTTAGCCAAAGATTGTTATAAAAGGTTAGGTTTTATTATCCGTAATTCAAAAAGTTTCCAAGATCCCAAGACTGTTATTCTGTTATACTATTCTTTAGTCCGTACCAAAATAGAATCAGCTGCACTAGTATGGAGTCCTCATGAGAAGTCATATACTCTTTTATTAGAGAAAATTCAAAAGGCCTTTCTCCGGTTCTTGTATAAGAAAAAGTATGGTTACTACCCATTTCTTTATCCTACTAAATTTCTACTTGGCATGTTGGGTATAAATTCGTTAGAACTTAGGAGGAACGTCCAGTTATTACATACAGCGTGTCAGCTAATACGCGGGGAGTCAGACTGCCCGGAGCTGGTATCGCGCGAGTGCAGCCTGTACGTACCGGACAGGTATCTCCGCGCCCGCACACACCGGCTATTGGCTGTAGAGGCGACACGTACGCAGGCACACAGGCACTCACCACTTGTGACTTCCCTTTACCTATTGAATGAGCTACTAGAAAAATATCCTGAACTAGATTTGTTTGCTGACAGGTGGTGTCATATTAATAGAACATTTTTATCCTTTTGTGAGAGTATTTAGATTTAAAAATAAATAAATAAATCAATACATAACATCACGCCTCTTTCCCGTTGGGGTAGGCAGAGACCACAGTCCTCCACCTGCTACGATCTTGACATACTTCCCTTGCTTCCTGTACTTTCATCAATCCTTTCATACATGCTTGTCGGTTTAGGGTACTTTTAACCTGGCCTTTATTCAGAACGTCCTAAATTTTACAACTTCCTGCGATGATTAGATAGCTTCTATAATATCCATATATCCTACCATTTATTTTGTTCATATGACAGTGGCAACATCTACTACTTTCGTTCAGAAATCAATTAAACGCCCCATACAAAGCCCTGCCTGCAGGGCCCTGCTTG
Organism: Athrips mouffetella; assembly: GCA_947532105.1. NCBI lineage: Eukaryota > Metazoa > Arthropoda > Insecta > Lepidoptera > Gelechiidae > Athrips > Athrips mouffetella. The sequence goes on along the minus strand of OX383964.1, from coordinate 21,156,486 downwards.
CAGTGCGCACTGCCAATCGTAAACGGCCCATACAAAGCCCTGCCTGCAGGGCCCTGCTTGCAGTGCGCACTGCCAATCGTACCGTGTGTGGTCTTGCAGGGCCTAGCTAAAATACATATTATCTCTTTCGTTCTTAACATGTCGTCCTCAAATAAATAAAAACTTCTTGATAACCAATCAGTCTTTTACTAAGTACACCGTCTCCCGAACTATTCTCAAATTACAAATAATCTACACGTGCGTCTACAGTACCTTTTAACTATAAGGATACAAGATTGATTTTTGAATGCTCTAACAGCAACATGTAGAGTTGCACAGAACGGCAACGTCGCACTTCACATCATGCATTCAAAATTTTCGCCGGGAAAATGATATTTGTTTCTAGCACCGAAACCGTAAGACCTAGGGACTCATTTTTCTTGGTGCTTATTGCATCAAATATGCACTCTCTATTGGTATATCGCTCAGCATTCTACGTGCAGTACTTTTTGAGTTACAGCATGGGCTTGCTGGCGAGACGTCTCCCCAGCAAGCCCATGAAAAATTACAAATATCTCAAAAGTAAGTGGAGCTAGGATTTTGAAATATTTGCTACCTACTGTTCCGAGTAGGTAGTAAATATTAAGCTTTGTTTTATCTTCCTACCTACTATATGTTCTGAGATATCAAATGGGCTGGCTGGGAAAACGTCTCTCCAGCCACCCATAATTATTGATGAAGTGCTCCTACCATATGGACATTTTCGATTCGGCTTTTTTACAATCAATTGCACTAGACATGCAGTAAATGTGGAACTATTTTGCTTTTATGTAATCTTCGTAGTTTTCCCTGTATAGAATGGGCTGGCTGACGAGACGTCTCTACAGCCACCCAAAGTTTTCAGCTCGTAGTGTCGTCAGTTTTGATGCACTGAATCTGACACTTTACTGATGGAATGAACCATTTTCCACTAAATTTTGGTGTATGCCACTTGGCTATATCTCGCACGGGCTTGCTGGGAAGACGGACACTTATTATTATTAGAGTACTATATTAGACGATCGGATCGGACTGTCCGAATTTAGCTCCGGACTACGATTTCGTCACTATATAGAAAAAAATATCGAAATTGAGTTATATCTTTGTGCTCTTCAAATTATGTATAATATTCCAAAATACCTTAACCCTTTACCGCATGATTTTTTCTTCTTCAACAGAAATCATATATGTGATCGAAAAAAATAAATTATAATATACGTATTTCGTGCTTTTACGTTATTATTGTTAGTTTTTATTAATATAACGAAAATATATTAGTTCTATATATGGCATAGTATAACTCTAAGTCTCAACTTTCAGCCATGCCACATTTGGAACACCATGAATGAAAGCTGAGTTCAGCATGAACTCCACTAGTAAAGAGTTCGGGAATGAACTTGGAGGAGAGGAATTAGAATTGTAATAGTCAAAAGTTTTATAAAAGGATTATACTTCATAAATTTACATACAAACAAACACTTCAAATATTATGGTAAAACCACTAACTAGATTATTTGCATGTTGTATCATATATGTGCCAGCTGTCCAAGATGACATTTCTGCATAGTGATACACATATGGTTTATGTGAAATTACTTAGGTGCATGCTGTGACACTTTTGGCACATACACAAAAAACTACATTTTATGTAAATATTCATATTCATATTCATATTTATTCAGTTTTAAATATACATCGTCATAAATTAATTAATACATGAAGTAAATTCAATAAAATAATGTAAACATAAAAAAAAAAAGGTATACAATAATTATATTTGCTACAATTTATGATTTAAAAACTCCTCTACAGAGTAAAAGGCTTTCTGGGCTAGCCAAATTTTAAGCCTTCGAATGAAGCTTTTAAGACCAGAACAATCTTGGATTTCAACAGGGATTTTGTTATAAATTTGTGAACCCATAACGTGTAAGGACCTATTGGACTTATGTAAGCGTTGAAATGTAGTCGAAAACTGCCTCTCTCTCCACTTACATTGACGTTTCCCAACCCACGTATTTTCTTGGAATTCATTAGTGTTTTGTCTAACATATTTAGCAACTTCCAATATATACAGACAGGGAACTGTTAAAATGCCCAAGTCTATAAAGTATTGTCTAGCTGGTTCGTCGTGAGGTAGTCTCATGATCCGACGGATAACCTTCTTTTGCATAATAAAAGGGCGGTCGCGGTCGACCGATAAACCCCACAGATCAATCCCATATGTAAGGTGGGAGTGGAAGTAACCATAATAGGCAGTAAGCAGGTTGTGTCTCGTTAAGGTTGCTGTTAGTCGAGCAATAGCATAATATGCAGAGTTGAGTTTAGCACACAAACCGTCAACATGGTCTCGCCATTGCAAGCCACTGTCAAAAATGAAACCAACAAACCGCGCTTGTTTTACGATTGGTATACTATTTCCTGCGACCACTACACGGCTTAGGGAGCTAGCCATATTAGTTTGCCTCATCGAAAACTCTAGTAAATTGGATTTCTCCAAATTTAACTGCATCCCATTAGCAACGAACCAGTCTGCCAGTCTGCCAATGACCCCCTGAACGTTAGTAAGAAGATCTGAATCATTGTCTGCGTGGACTACAGCACAGATATCATCAGCATACATTATGAATTCAGTACAGGGCGACACAAACGGTAGGTCGTTCATTAAAAGAAGAAAAATTGTATTTCCAATATTTGACCCTTGGGGAACCGATCTGTCGCCCACCAAACCCGCCTCAGACTTTCCACTACCCACCACAGTTATCTGACTGCGATTGGAGAGGAAAGAATTTAGCAGGTCCAGGGGGACGCCACGGATACCATAATGGTCAAGCTTGGAAAAAACGAGCTGATGATCAACGAGGTCGAACGCCCGTGAAAGGTCAAAAAAGACAGCAGCAACTTTTTTCTTTTGCTCTAAGCAGCTAAGCACAGTGCGTGATAGGAGCCGTGCAGCCCCAATAGTTGATCGACCAGACTGGTAAGCGAATTGACGTTCAGATAGTATATCATTTTTGTTTAAAAAACTCATAAGCCTATCACAGATGCCGGACTCAAAAATTTTTGAAATAGAAGGGACAAGAGATATAGGGCGGTAACTTTTATGTTCCTTTCTAGAGCCCTTGCCCTTATAAACTGGGGTAACTTTTATTATTTTTAATGATTTTGGATATTTTCCATTGATAGCCGAATCATTGAATTTATCGCATAACGCATTCAAAGTGCTTAGAGGTAATTTATGCAAAATATTAGTAGGAAGTCCGTAGATATCCTTAGTTGATTTAGGTTTGATTCTTTTTATTATTTTTGCTAGTTCTTCCACTGAAAATGGAAAAAAGAAAAACGCGTTTGGTACTTTTGGTACACTGGAGCGAAGGAGTTGTAGTGCTACAGATATTTTAGGTCTGAGTGGCGTGTCACGCACGACAGATAGGTAATAATCGTTAAGTGAGTTAGCAAGATGTACATCAGATCCCTCCGCGCCCGCGCCGCACACAGCGTGCCGCAACACGGCGAGGGAGTCACCTTCACGCCCCTTATTAGTCTCACTTTTAATAATGGTCCACAAAGCACGCCCTCCGTCCGTACTCGATTCTAATATTTTGTTCAGAAACTGCTTTCGAGTTGACGTAAGTAAGCCAGCATGTTTACATTTCATGCTTAGGAAGAAATTATTTAATTCGACATTATGCGGATTAAACCGAACAAACATCGATAAAAGTTGTATAAATTGAGCACTTTCTTTGGTAGCTAGGTTACACCATGATTTATTCATATAGAAGACGGGAATCTTTTTTAGTGGACAGCATAATTCGAAAGTATGGACGAATGCATTTAATAAATCATCTAAACTAAACGAATTTGCAACTGCAGAACACGACCAGTCCCATTCACTAATCTCGTCAATAAATAGTTTAATATTCCTACTAGAAGTTATCCTCTTAACAATGTGTCTCGTTAAGTCAGAGTTCACCGGCACCTTATACACAAACTAGATAAGAAAGGAATAAGAGGAAACCCACTTTCTCTTTTTATAAGCTATCTCAGTGATAGAAAACAACGAGTTAAGCTGAATGAATTTACTAGTGAAGACGCAGATGTATCATTCGGTGTCCCACAGGGAAGTGTATTAGGGCCCACGCTTTTTCTGATCTATATAAATGATCTCTGCGATTCGAACATCCTAAACGCAAAAATATTTTCATACGCCGATGATACAGCTGTCGTCTTCACAGGCGATACATGGGAAGAAGTCAAAACTAGTGCTGAACTAGGTATGGCTCAGATTGATAAGTGGTTGAAAGGTAACCTACTAACATTAAACACCTCTAAAACTAACTATATCTGTTTTAGCATCACAAGCAGAAATCAGCCTAAAAACGACATGAGCTTGAGAATACATTCTTGCAAGCCCACTATTATTGGCAACTGTAACTGTCCAACTATCCAAAAAGTTACAAAAACTAAATATCTAGGAGTCATGCTTGATGAGAATCTTACTTGGTATCCCCACCTTGAACACGTCATCAATAGGCTTAGAAAACTTAATTTGGATTTTCAAGACACTGCGACACATTGTGCCAGGGAATGTCAAGCAAACGTATTCAAGAAACATATTGAATGAAATTTACATATCCCTTGTACAATCTGTCTTAATATACTGCATCGCTGTATGGGGTGGTGCGGCGAAAACACGTTTTCTTGACCTTGAACGTGCTCAACGAGCATTGATAAAGGTGATGTACTTCAAAAAGAGAAGATTTCCAACTGAAAGCCTTTATCAGATCAGCGATCTTATTTCTGTTAGGAAACTGTATGTAATCCAAATAATTTTAAAAACACACAAATCCTTACCTTATGTTACCGACTGTGGGAATACCAGAAGAAAATACAGAGTAGTTCAGGTCCCATGCGCCAATACTACATTCGCAAGCATACAGTATAATAAAAGATCGGCATACTTATACAATAAAATCAATAAAGAAATTAATATCTACTCGAAGCAATACCATGAATGTAGATCGTTTCTTACAAAATGGCTTAAAAGTAAAACCTACAACGAAACGGAGACTTTATTATTATATACATAATACCTACAGGTTAACACCACTCACAGACACTCACACATACACACACACACTTACACACTCACACTATACAGACTTACACACACACTCACACTATACAGACTCACACACCCACACACACTTTTACGTAATACATTCCACTGACACACAGATACTTGGGCACTCGCCAACATATTCATTTGAAGGAAGAGCGGAGCCTCCTGACACAGGCAACCTGATTGCTTAATAGGAAGTTCCATCCTCGAGTTTTGTACCACATTGTATAAAAATATTAATAAAACATTTTGTATTTTGTATTTTTGTATTTGTATTTTTATATCAATACCTACACCGTAGTGATCACTTATACCTGCGTCAACCGGGTGCGAGCTAATGCAGTGAGAGAGAAGGTCAGTATAACAATGGTCGATACACGTCTTCGATTCCCCACTAACTCGCGTCGGAAAATTTACTATTGAGGTCATATTAAACCGGCCCAAAAGGCTGTGGAGTTCACATTTCTGTTTAGTGTGCTTAAGCAAATTAATATTAATGTCACCTAAAATTAAAATATAAGCATTTTCATTCATTATACTATTAAATAAAGATTCTAATCGATTAAAAAATATTTCCAAGTCACCTTCCGTACAAGATCGATATATGCAACAAACAATTATGTTTAGTTCAATTATTTGAATCGCAGCAATTTCAATATGCATTTCAATAGAAAAATTACATAAGTCAGGGCGTTCCAAAAAAGTAACACTATTATGAGCATAAATGCAGACGCCCCCATGTTTTCGCGTTAAGCGGCAATAATTCGATGTTAAATTAAAATTCATGATACTAGTCACTTTTAGTTCATCAGATTCCATCCAGTGTTCCGTCAATAAGAGCAAGTCGAATCCAGAGCCAGATTGAAGGAGATTTTCTAGTACAGGTACCTTACGTCGTAGGCATTGTACATTCTGTAGAAAAACTCGCAGCTGTTTACATCCGATCGGGGCGCATGTAGTGGAGACACTGTCAGCAGTCGTAGCCGGCTTACTGGGAGCGCTCGGAATCCCCGCGCGTGCGGCGGGGACGAACGAGAAACCAGTTTGCGTAGCGGACGCCTTGCGGCCACACTGCAGGCGAGTTAAGATGCTCATAAATTCCTTCTGGAATACCAATTATAAAAGATGCGTGCCTATCAGAATTAATGTTGCGTTTTTCAACGTAGTAGTGTTCCGATATCTTGACGGTGTTTAAAAAATCTAGGACATTTTTAATGGTCGTTTCAGGTTTAAACGACCAGGCCTGAATATACTTTAACTGTTCGACGGCTTGAATCTGGTCGATTTTAGCTGATCCAATGTTGACCTTTGCGCGTCTCTTCTTTTTATAAGTTACGCCTTTCCACTCATTATCAGTCGGTCGGCCAGTCATAGTGGTTTCATCGTCAGTCTTCCGCTCGTTATCACCCGCTGTTATTGTAGCCACACCCGGGTGCGGATCGTCATTTACCGACTTAGTTTGAATTGGAGTCGACGTCACTTTTTCATTTGATTTAATGTTCTTAACTTTAGGCTGTTTCTTGTTAAGAATAGTAAGTGCAGATTTTGCGTTAGTCCTAGCTTGCCTGGCAGGTCGTTCCTGTGGTGGTGTAGGTTGTGCAGTTGTTGCTCGAACACATTCTTGTTTCTCAGTGGCAGTGGCGGTAGTTGCCGATTGAGTAAAATTGCTCTTCAGTTGCTCAATCGTAATAGTCTGCTTCGTAATTAGAGCATGTTGATCACCAATTTTAGCTTCTAAAGCACTCACTTTATTAATTAGTGAAGTAACGCTCGCCGTGAGTTCCCGTATTTGCTTTTCAAGTAAAGCGGCCGTCATTTTCAGTAAGTATTATACACACAGCACACGTTAAGATGTTCACCGCAGGGGAGCGGGAGACAGACTGATAATATCAGTTTTAGGAAAAAACTATAACTCACCTGGATTCTTCACTCAATTTGAAAACTCTGTGTAATTTTTTCTCTGAAGGAAACTTCCGATAACTATTTTTAAATCAACTTTAAAAACGCACTGCGGGCAAAGTGATGCAAACTCACGACCCGCGCATTTGAAGTGGCAAATTTTGGTACAGGTCAGTACCTAAAATAAATTTTGGGGACATAGCTACAAGTATAATGAGAGAAAGGCATTTATCGTTCAAAAAAGAGCAACTCGAACAATCGTGAGATTACCTCCATGGGAATCCTGTCGGGACCATTTCATTTGATTGGGTATACTGACACTCCCATGTTTGTATATCTTCGTCTTACTTGTAGACTTCAAAAAGCATCTAATAAATAATGAACCTGATAATGCGAGAATGTTAAGAGAGAGCACACGCAGGAAAGATATACATGCAAGAAATAAAAATTGCTCCTAAGCTGAATGTAGCGAAACACAGTACAGAATTTAATGAGTTCAACCTATTTAACAAGCTGCCAGTTGAGTTAAAGGGAAACATCACGCTCACTAGTTTTAAACAAAATCTGAGGATCTTCTTGTCAAAGAAGTGTTTCTATTCAGTTGATGAATTTATAAAATGCAAGACCGTAAGGGCCCCATACAAAGCCCTGCCTGCAGGGCCCTGCTTGCAGTGCCACTGCCAATCGTACTTTGTGTGGGCATGCAGGGCCGACAAAATGGCCGTTACATCGGCCCTGCAACACCACACACGGTAAGAGTACTAACAGACGATCGGATCGGACTGCTCCGAATTTAGCTCCGGACCACGATTTTGTCCAATAGCGTTGTGGATTAACCCAAACGACAATTTTGCTATTGGGCAAAATCGTGGTACGGAGGTAAGTTCAGAGCAGTCCGATCCGATCGTCTGTTAGTACTCTAAGATTGGCAGTGCGCACTGCAAGCAGGGCCCTGCAGGCAGGGCTTTGTATGGGGCGTTTTAACCGATAAATTATTATTTTTTAATTTTTTTTTTTTTAGTTATTTTATTAGTTATACAGCGCCTTCAGAACAAGTTTGTCCATGACTATTATTTTCCGCGCATGTGTGACAGGCGGAGAGCCAATGAACGATTCGCTCGCTCCCTGGGGGGCGCTCACCCCCGTGACTAATTTTTTGACTTAAACTTACTGACTTAACACATCTTTCGAAGAAGATTTTTTGCAAAAACCGGTGCGGTACTCATATGATCCAGTATGCGGTAAAGGCATTTACTTATATATAAGTACTAGCCCATCGGCACGTTACAATGTCCCCAATTCATTGGTCCGAAATCTGACGTTTAGGACCAACAAATGTCAGTCGTTGTAAGTCATATTGTCAACATTGGATGAAAATTCGATGCAAATAAACTTACCAATAAAATGTTCTTAGTTGAAGAAACAATATACTCTTATTATAATTATTGTTATTTCTTATTATTGTTTTTGACTATAATCCAATTAATGAAACTGAAAAACCAGGCCTAAATCACATATAAACAGTAATAAATTTGTTTATTTTTTTCCCGCCATATCCCTATCTTGACTATATAAATCTATGGGTAAAGGGTTAACATTAAAATTTATTGAAACCTGTCACAAATAATCAAATAAAGTTGGGAAATTATGGGGACTGTTGGTTTATCTCTCTCTATCATTCCCATAGCTGCATCTCTACCCGATCGTGATCAAGACTTACCGTGAGACAGGCACTACGGATTAAAACCTGCTCATGAGCTTTGTGTGCGGTTTTAGCGCGCTAATAGTCGGTTCAAAACTTGCTCGTATTCACTCGTTTAAGCGACGTGACGTCATCAGTGACGTCACTTTAGCGCGCTATCATTGCATACGAAAATGTGGTAGTGCAGCGTGTGCGAAACGTCAAATTCATAAGACATTTGTCATCAATCTCGTTTTCGAGAGATTTTTTTCAACTTTTTTTGGGGTTTTAGATTAAATTATCTTATCGAATAATCATTATCTCTCAATAATTTCTTAAAACGCAAAACAAAATCAAAATTTTAATTTTTCTCAGTGACATTGACATAAGCGCGCTCTAGTCTGGTTTTAACACTACGGATTAAAACCTGCTCATGAGCTTTGTGTGCGGTTTTAGCGCGCTAATAGTCGGTTCAAAACTTGCTCGTATTCAGTCGTTTAAGCGACGTGACGTCATCAGTGACGTCACTTTAGCGCGCTATCATTGCATACGAAAATGAGGTAGTGCAGCGTGTGCGAAACGTCAAATTCATAAGACATTTGTCATCAATCTCGTTTTCGAGAGATTTTTTTCAACTTTTTTTGGTTTTTTAGATTTAATTATCTTATTGAATAATCATTATCTATCAATAATTTCTTAAAACGCAAAACAAAATCAAAATTTTAATTTTTCTCAGTGACATTGACATAAGCGCGCTCTAGTCTGGTTTAAAACTGTATTCGATGATATTCGACGAATGCACGCATATAGAAATAAACCGACTATATTCAGTGAATGTGATGTGTGCGTTGATTTCAAGAAACAATCCGTAGTGAAAACTGTATTCGATTGTATTCGACGAATGCACGCATATAGAAATAAACCGACTATATTCAGTGAATGTGATGTGTGCGTTGAAATCAACACTACGGATTAAAACCTGCTCATGAGCTTTGTGTGCGGTTTTAGCGCGCTAATAGTCGGTTCAAAACTTGCTCGTATTCACTCGTTTAAGCGACGTGACGTCATCAGTGACGTCACTTTAGCGCGCTATCATTGCATACGAAAATGAGGTAGTGCAGCGTGTGCGAAACGTCAAATTCATAAGACATTTGTCATCAATCTCGTTTTCGAGAGATTTTTTTCAACTTTGTTTGGGTTTTTTAGATTTAATTATCTTATCGAATAATCATTATCTCTCAATAATTTCTTAAAACGCAAAACAAAATCAAAATTTTAATTTTTCTCAGTGACATAGACATAAGCGCGCTCTAGTCTGGTTTAAAACTGTATTTGATTGTATTCGACGAATGCACGCATATAGAAATAAACCGACTATATTCAGTATACGTTAGTATTATATAGTCTAAGATATTCAGTGAATGTGATGTGTGCGTTGAATTCAAGAAACAATCCGTAGTGCAAGAAACTCAGAACAAAAACCTCCTTGCTTCGCAAATTTCTTTGGCAAGAAACAATCCGTAGTGAGTGTCCGTCTTCCCAGCAAGCCCGTGCGAGATATAGCCAAGTGGCATACACCAAAATTTAGTGGAAATTGGTTCATTCCATCAGTAAAGTGTCAGATTCAGTGCATCAAAACTGACGACACTACGAGCTGAAAACTTTGGGTGGCTGTAGAGACGTCTCGTCAGCCAGCCCATTCTATACAGGGAAAACTACGAAGATTACATAAAAGCAAAATAGTTCCACATTTACTGCATGTCTAGTGCAATTGATTGTAAAAAAGCCGAATCGAAAATGTACGTATAGTAGGAGCACTTCATCAATAATTATGGGTGGCTGGAGAGACGTTTTCCCAGCCAGCCCATGTGATATCTCGGATCATATACTAGGTAGGAAGATGAAACAAAGCTTAATATTTACTACCTACTCGGAACAGTAGGTAGCAAATATTTCAAAATCCTAGCTCTACTAACTTTAGAGATATTTGTATTTTTTCATGGGCTTGCTGGGGAGACGTCTCGCCAGCAAGCCCATGCTGTAACTCAAAAAGTACTGCACGTAGAATGCTGAACGATATACCAATAGAGAGTGCATATTTGATGCAATAAGCACCAAGAAAAGTGAGTCCCTAGGTCTTACGGTTTCGGTGCTAGAAACAAATATCATTTTCCCGGCGAAAATTTTGAATGCATGATGTGAAGTGCGACGTTGCCGTTCTGTGCAACTCTATATGTTGCTGTTAGAGCATTCAAAAATCAATCTTGTATCCTTATAGTTAAAAGGTACTGTAGACGCACGTGTAGATTATTTGTAATTTGAGAATAGTTCGGGAGACGGTGTACTTAGTAAAAGACTGATTGGTTATCAAGAAGTTTTTATTTATTTGTGGACGACATGTTAAGAACGAAAGAGATAATATGTATCTTAGCTCACGTGAAGACTAACTGGTGCCTCAATCTCTTTTTAGCAACCGTGACAACTGTATTCTAGGAGGAGATGTAGGTTTAATGGTCTCAGTAACAAACTAAAATTTTTAAAGTATTCTTAAATTGTCCTTTATTTAATAAGTTAAGAAAACTGATTTATTAAATAAATACGTGAGCCAAAATACATATTATGTCTTTTGTTCTTCACATGTTGTCCACAAATAAATAAAAACTTCTTGTTAACCAATCAGCCTTTTAAGTACACCGTCTCCCGAACTATTCTCAAATTACAAATAATCTACACGTGCGTCTACAGGACCTCTTAACTATAAGGACACAAGTTTGATTTTTGAATGCTCTAACAGCAACATGTAGAATTGCACAGAACGGCAACGTTGCACTTCATATCATGCATTCCAAATTTTCAGCGGGAAAATGATTTTTGTTTCTAGCATCGAAACCATAAGACCTAGGGACTCACTTTTCTTGGTGCTTATTGCATCAAATATGCACTCTCTATTGGTATATCGCTCAGCATTCTACGTGCAGTACTTTTTGAGTTACAGCATGGGCTTGCTGGCGAGACGTCTCCCCAGCAAGCCCATGAAAAAATACAAATATCTCAAAAGTTAGTGGAGCTAGGATTTTGAAATATTTGCTACCTACTGTTCCGAGTAGGTAGTAAATATTAAGCTTTGTTTCATCTTCCTACCTAGTATATGTTCCGAGATATCACATGGGCTGGCTGGGAAAACGTCTCTCCAGCCACCCATAATTATTGATGAAGTGCTCCTACTATACGTACATTTTCGATTCGGCTTTTTTACAATCAATTGCACTAGACATGCAGTAAATGTGGAACTATTTTGCTTTTATGTAATCTTCGTAGTTTTCCCTGTATAGAATGGGCTGGCTGACGAGACGTCTCTACAGCCACCCAAAGTTTTCACCTCGTAGTGTCATCAGTGTTGATGCACTGAATCTGACACTTTACTGATGGAATGAACCAATTTCCACTAAATTTTGGTGTATGCCACTTGGCCATATCTCGCACGGGTTGCTGGGGAGACGGACACCCGTAGTGAGGGTATTTACCGGTTTTGGAAATTTTAGAACGAAAACAACAGCTAGTTTTTTTTCTTTTCACGTCCGCCATCTTTAAAACGGATTGTTGTCATGTTTACGTTGTGTGTGAAAGGTGAAATTCACAAATTGTGATATAAATTAAGGTATTTTATAATGAAATTGATATATTCAGAAGAGGAAATCTCAGCCTTTCTCCCATGTTTATTTTTTTAATGCTAATGTGTGATGTTTCCTCTAAAATTGTGTTCTTAAAAGATTAGGCGCCAAATTGATCCTTGTCGTTACAAATTATTGTAGTATTAGAGTATTTGCTTTGTTTTTACAGGGAAATTGTGGCTTTGTGGTGTTTGTTACGTATTAGTTGATATAAAATTCCGTTCGGATTTTCATAAACTCATTGGTATTTCAGAACAAGTTGATGTAACTACTGGTTGTATTTGAAGAAACACCATGTTTTATGCACATTTTGTGCTGGCCAAGAAGGGCCCGCTGGCCAAGATTTGGCTGGCGGCCCACTGGGACAAAAAGCTGACTAAGGCTCATGTATTTGAGACTAACATAGAACAATCTGTTGATGGTATCCTAAAACCTAAGGTGAAAATGGCCCTTCGTACGTCTGGTCATCTCTTGCTTGGTGTCGTGAGGATATACTCAAGGAAAGCCAAGTACCTCCTTCAGGACTGCAATGAGGCATTTGTCAAGATCAAGGTGTGTATACTTAGATAAATTGTTTTGAACCAATCCTTTACCCCAAAACATCAAGTTCTTCTATTTATACCTTATCTTGTAGATGGCTTTCCGGCCAGGCATGGTGGACCTGCCTGAGGAACATAGGGAGGCCGCCATGAATGCTATCACTCTTCCAGAGGTCTTCCATGACTTTGATACTGCTATGCCAGAGCTCAAGTAAGTTATTTCAAAACAATTGTTTGAAAAATTTACTTATATATGAATAAAATCAAGCTTCGCTCTGTATAATCTTAACCATAGCTGCTCAATTTTCTCAGACGCAAGACAGCTGGATTGATTTGTTGTCCCTAAAAACTCCTGTTTACTAAATTACATTTATATTATATAAAAATATTGCTGATTTAAGAGTAGGATGTAGATATGCTTGTTTCACTGTTGGCTTAAACAACTTTTTTTAAACTGTATCCTAAGGTATTCTAATCAAGCTTAAATTTTGTGTATAAATAAGTTTTGTAAATATATTCTCAGAAATGTAAATTTGCCAAATAATTTTTGGTTTCCAGTGAAGTAGACATTGAGGCCCAGTTTTCCCTTAACCAGTCAAGAGCTGAGGAGATCACTATGCGTGAAGACTATGGGTCTTTAAACCTTGTTACCCATGATGATGGTTTCGGAGACATGGGCTTTGATACTGACAACCCAGATATAATGCGAGAGGCTATTGGAACTGAAGGTGGATTGGAACAGGTAATAGCTAAAAACTACAAGACAATAGTAAATAACAATAGGTACAGTGCAAACATATTATTCAACAATAGTAGATTAGTAGCCAAGGGCTGTAAGGCATCAATTGCAGCCCGAGATATTTAGGCGCATGAGCGCAGCAAGGGCGCCTATAGTTCGAGGGTGCAATTGATGCTTACACCCGAGCTAACTACTCTGCTTTAAATCTCGATTGTGAGGTAAGTAGGTCCTTATTACCACCAAATTGTAGATGACCAATTAGCGCTCTAGGGTAATAATGTAGCTAGAAAAGCCCTAGGGCGGTAAGTAATTAAACGCCCGCCGCCCCGCTGCTGGAAGCGGCCATCAAGGCGGAGCCGCGCGTGGAGGTGGAGGTGCTGCCGGGCGGGGGCGTTACAATTACTTACCGCCCTAGGGCTTTTAACTTCTAGCTACATTATTACCCTAGAGCGCTAATTGGTCACCTACCAGCCCCATTTGGGGGTAATAAGGACCTACTTACCGAATATGAGAGATGTAAAACATATTATTAGCTATTGGCAATCTTCAGGTTTAATACTATGAAAAAATCTAATTCATTATTACCAAAAACTATTATACTGAAAAAGGAGCCTCATATCTTTTGCAGAGACCAATATTATTATATGAGATATTCTTTTCAAATTAGAATTAACCTATTAAGATATTTTTTTTTTAAATTTTCAATGAGATTTAGAGATTGAGCCATTATTATACACAATCTGTATTGTCGCATCTTGATCAAAGAAATGTGCGAATTACAGAAAATCTATATATAAGGTTATTTTTTTGGACCTGATATGCATATGCCCACCTTATTACAGAGGTCAAAAGCAACAATTTTTGTTCTACGACTTTGCTAACAACGCACGCAAAATTTTCAACTTCCCATACAAAATGGGTCGGTCACGGGACCACTTTAGTATGGGGAGTTGAAAATTTTTTGTGCGTTGTTAGCAAAGTCGTAGAACAAAAGTTGTTGTTTTTGACCTCTGTAATAAGGAGGGCATATGCATATCAGGTCCAAAAAATAACCATGTATATAAAAGAAAGTCGTGTTAGTTACACTGTTTATAACTCAAGAACGGCTGAACCGATTTGGTTGAAAATTGGTAGGGAGATAGCTTAGAACCAGGAGAAGGACATAGGATGGTAGGGGTAGGAGAATGTTGTAACTCAAGAACGGCTGAACCAATTTGGTTGAAAATTGGTGGGGAGGTAGCTTTGAACCAGGAGAAGGATATAGGATGATAGGAGAATGGCTGAGAAAGTCGTGTTAGTTACACTATTTATAACTCAAGAAAGGCTGAACCGATTTGTTTGAAAATTGGTGGGGAGGTAGCTTAGAACCAGGAGAAAGACATAGGATGGTAGCAGAGAATTTTTTTTTTTCTAATTTTTATCAATAATTTTTTTCTTATATTTGCACGTTTTGTTTGATCAAGTTTCGTCAATACACATTGATATACGGGTGTAAGGTACGATGGTTTACTGAAAACTGAAAGGGGGTGCTCAGTCAATGCAGCTGATCAACTTTTTGAAAGAAATTGAAAACAATTTTTGACCTCTCCATACAAATTGCTGATTGAACAGTTGATATGTATAAGCCAATTTTTTCTACATTTCTCAAACATATTTTATTGGGACAGTTGTTCAGTTTCATTGCCTAAACACACCCTTTCAGTTTTTAGTACACCGTCCCTTACACCCTTCATATCAGACTTACAGGTTGATGAACATGAACATTGATCAAGTGTTTCAATTTACTTTTGTAATAGGTGCAGTTGCTGTTTTAATCCAGCACTACAATGTAGTGGCTGGAATGTGATTGAAATGTGTGTGCGTTGGTCAAAAAAATAATCAGTATAATTTAATTGAAGTATAGGATTGAAAAAGTGAGTGAAAATATAAGCAGTACAGATAAGAATTTTGTACAGTAACACATGATTTTTTATGCATCTAAAGCATGAGTTGCTGCTGTAATTTGTATTATAATTACAAGAGACAATGACTACTCTCTCGGATGCGTACTATATGGCAATGATAAAAAAACTTCAAGAAACTACTGCAGCAAAGTTTACTTGAGTGGTCGTATGCTGAAGTAATCAAGCGAGAGGGAAGACTAGCCATAGTAGCTCACGTAGATTGGTCTGTATTCTGATTTTGAGAAACTTTGTCGGCAGAGCAACCTGCTATTCGCTGATGGGTCGTCCCTGGAGCGCGGCGTGGCGAGCACGAGCGGCGCGGGGGGTGTGGGCGCGGACGCGGACGGGGGGGGGACGGGCGCGGGAGGGGGGCCGGTGCCCGCGCTGGCGGCGCCCGCGCACCCGCGCCGCATGGAGCCCGCGCCGCACGCCCCTATGGACGACGGCTTCGGCGGGGCCATCAGCGATGTCGCCGACTTCGGACGTGAGTATACTACTTACTGATTTATGTAACGTCAATGCTGACCGTTAAGACTCCACCCCGCGCACACTAGCGCTCTCATCAGAATTTTATTAATTTCTTTGAATTGGAGACCACAATGAAAAATTGAACACTGATAAAGTGTTCTTTGTCAGGATAGCGTTATTTTAAACTATTACAATATTTTTATTTTTGACAAAACCAACAGCTTATGCACTAAAGTTTTAACATTATAAAAAGTACTTAGAGAATAAAGCCAATTACAGGTTTTCAAAAGATAATCAATAAGTGCTAACGACTACTTACTTAAATAAACAAACAAATAGTTTGTACGCACGGCAGCAAGCACGTAGAAACAAAACCAGTGTAAGATGAACCAGCAGCGCCACGCTACAAACGCCTTAAGCCGGAGGCCCACTCAAGGTCGAATGATTTCCACCTACGAATGGCCGTGCGCACAATATTGTAAGTACATTAGTGTTTGTGTGCATGTGTATGTATTATTATTATTATTTCTACTCGGGACGCCGCGGCTCGCGCAGACGGGTGATCAGATCACGTCTGTGGATCTATTTCACCCACTATCCCAGCTGGAGACGGGCGGCGTGGGTTGTTTCGCTCCAAGCCCCATCCAGGATGACGGCCAGTTATATGTGGCGAGCTGCTCTTTTGGCTTCATCAGGGGTGTCCTCATTTTCCATCCCCCCTAACTACTGGTTGAGATGTACTAAATGAGGATCCTGAGAGGGCCTCCGGAGCATCTCGCACACAATTCTGTGTCCCCTGGTGTGAGGCTCACTGCTCCACAATCCACCCCGCCCGGGGCACTGGTTTACTGGTGCTCCTGCAGCGTTACCCCGTGGAACCTACCTGTTGCTTTGTAGTATCTTACCATGTCTGCTACTGATACTTCCTTTATGTCCTCCTCTGATATTTTGTCCTTACCCGTTGCTAACCATCGGGGCATCGAGTACATGGGACACTCGGCGAAGAAATGGAAGCCGGTCTCCTCCTCTCCGCATTCTGGACAAGCTGGGTCCTCCTTTTTCTTCATTATGGTCAGATGTCTGTTTAAATTACAATGACCTGTCATAATGCCTACCATTACCGTTATATCTGGTTTCGAGAGCTGTAAAAGGTGTTTAGTCTTTTTCCTATCATATCCCTTGATGAAGAGTTTGGATTGACGATGCCCCTCCACGTTCTCCCATCGCGTGATAGCCTCTACATTTATAATTTTCCTAAGTACCCCTTTAACTATGTTGCTAGATATGGGAAGGCGGGGTTCTGGGCCTATCAGTATTTCATCTGCTCCTTTCCTGGCTAGTTCATCCGCGGTCTCGTTACCCATGTTTCCTTCGTGACCGGGCGTCCAGGCTAATATCACTTCTTTGTCTTGAGCTAGGTCATTAAGGGCCTCTTTACATTCTAGCACCAAGGCTGATGTCGTCTCTGATTTCATTATTGCTTTTATTGCTGCTTGGCTATCGCTGTAGATCATTACTCTGTTGTGTAAGTTTCCGCAGGACTCCTTTATGTGTCTGGCACATTCTATGATGGCAAGTACCTCAGTTTGAAATACACTTGCAAATTTCCCAAGTGGTACTGATAATTTTATGCTTTCGGGTTCCGGGGTTTTATTCGATGAAGAATCCTGCGCCCGATCTGCCGGACTTAGCCTTCCTAGACCCGTCTGTGTAGCATACTATTGTTTCCTCTGTTGTTTCAGCCTCCCAGTTGTCTCTGGTTCCTATGTGTACTCTGTACTTCTTGTCGAAGATCTTTTGTTTCCCAATGAGATCATTGCGCGTCATGATCATCGACAGATTTCTTTCATACGCTTTATCTATCGTAGAGTGTCCGGAGCCTGTATTTATGTTGCTCCATTGCCCGCACGACTTCATTCTGTACCATTGTTCTGGAGCTTTCTTCTTAGCCCCCAGATCCGGTGGATCGAGTCCGAGAATCATATCCAGTGCTGCTGAGGGCGTAGATCTCATTGCTCCCGTTGTCATGAGCTCTGCTAGTCTCTGTACTTGCATTAACTCTTTGTAATTTACTTTTATTGACGCCCTGTGCCACCATACTATTGCACCATACATGAGTCTTGGCAGTATGATAGCTTGGTAAATCCACATCACCACTGTTGGTCTCAGGCCCCAAGTTCTACCTACGGCTCTGCTGCATTGCATCAATGCTATCTTGGCTTTGTTACTCTGTGATCTAATGTGTGAGTTGAAAGACAGCTTATTGTCTATTATCACACCTAGATACTTTAGTTCTTGTATCATCTCTATCTGGGTTCCATCTATGGTGATTGGTGCCAGCTCTACTTTTTTCCTTTTATTTGTGAACATCATTAGTTTGGTCTTTTCGGGGTTAAGGTTGAGTCCTCTCTCCCTGCACCACAATAGTGTAGCTTTTATCCCAGACTGTATTCTGTTCCTTACCATTATCATGTCTTTCCCCGTGACCAGTATTGCACCATCATCGGAGTATGCTTGCATGAATATGTGCATTCTGTTTATTTTCTTTAATAGGTCATCTATAAGTAGGCACCACATGAGTGGGGATAGACACCCTCCTTGGGGAAATCCCCTATTGGCCTTTATTGTGTAAGAGATGCCTCCTAGTTCTGCTGTTATTCGTCTGTTTCTCAACATATTCATTATCCATCTTCTGGTGTATGACTCTATGTTGTCTCTGCGAAGTGATGCTTCAATTGCCCTTGATGTGGCCTTATCAAATGCCCCCTCTATATCGAAGAAGCACGCCATTGCTGACTCTTTAGCTTCTAGCGCTTTGTCTATTCTTATCACAAGGTTATGAAGAGCCGTTTCTGTGGATTTGTTTTCCGTGTATGCATGCTGGTTCGCATGAAAGGGGTTCCTTCCAAGTCCGACCTTCATCCTTATGTGTCTGTCTAATAGTTTCTCTAGTGTCTTTAGCATAAACGAGGATAAGCTTATGCATCTGAATGCTTTTGGCTCTTGATAGGACTTTTTCCCCGGTTTTGGTAGAAAGGTAGCCCTTACAGTTCTCCAGCTTCCAGGTATGTATCCTAGGGCCAGACTGGCTTTTAGGATTGTCACCAACTCCTCCTTTATTATCTTGAGTGCTTTTTGCAGCATCTTTGGAAATATTCCATCTGGTCCCGCCGCTTTATACGGTGAGAAAGTATTAATACTCCATTCTACAAGTTCTTCCGTTATTATTGATCCTGTGTCCTCCCACTCGTTTGTAGTATTTACATCAGGGTCATCTAATCGTGCCTTTATGTTATCAGGGAAGTGTGTGTCCATCATGATCCTTAGGATTTTCCCTGGATCTGTGATAACCTCGTTGCCTGCCCTGATGCTACCAAGTTTGCTTACTTTGTCATTAGCCAGCGTTTTCATTAGTCTCGCTGCTTCCGGATATTCTGTTATGCTGCCAGAGTATGACCTCCAACCTTTCCTCCTCTCCCTCTGGCAAGCATTGCTTAGTTCATTCCTTTTATCTCTGTATGTCTGCCAGCTGATTGGATCGTCCTTTTTGTGTGTATGTAAGGGCATGTGTGTGTGAATGTGTTTGAGTGTACGTCTGTGTGTAAGTGTGTGTCTGTGTGTAAGTGTGTGTGTGTTTGTGGTGATTGGATAAGTGAGCCTAGTCATTGTAGTGATTTCCGGACTTTAGATTTAAAAAGGTTTTTGGATTCGTTGAATGGATCCAGATCGGCAAACTGTGTCTTATATGTTGTGAAGATTCGGGTAAGTGGAGAATTTTGTGCATAGTTTGTTCTGTGAGGCGGTGAATAGAAGAGTCTGGTGTGCCTATTTCGCCGAGCTGGAACATTAAGGCCAATTTTAGAAACCAAATTCATATTACCCAAGTAACCGTTTACCGTTTCATGTAATAGACTCATATCTGCAACTGTTTGACGGTCTTTAAGTTGCATTAAACCAAAATGTTTACATTTCTCATCATATCCATGGATGTATGTATGGGAACAATACTATAGATGTTTTAAGAAGCGTTTTTGGATCGATTCAATTCGTGCAATATGAGTGGCATATTGAGGTGACCAGACACAACTAGCATGCTCTAACACACTTCGCACATAAGCAAAGTACACTGCTTTTAGACAGTGTATGTCATTTAAAATTTTCGATGCTCTTAAAACATAACCCAGACTTTGATATGCCTTATTTACTATATGGTCGTAATGGGTGTTAAAGTTTAACTTTTTGTCAAGGAGAATGCCTAAATCACGGACAACATCTACTCTCTGAACAGTTACATTGTCTATCTTGTAATTAAATATTATTGGTGATGGTTTGCGACTAAAAGTGATGCACTGACATTTCTGTGTACTTACTGTGATTTTATTCAATTGATAATAGATTGATAGGCGGTCAAGATCCGCCTGTAGCTTAGAACAGTCCTGTATGTTGCCAATATCAATGTATATTTTTTTGTCGTCGGCATATAATAAATAGTTTGAATTCTCAAAACACGTGTAAATGTCGTACAAATACGCACAATAAAATAGTGGGCCAAGGTGAGAACCTTGTGGTACACCGGAGGTAATAGTTACAAAGTCAGATCTGTAACCACCCACCACCACAGCTTGTGAGCGGTTAGTGAGGTATGACTTTACCCAGCGCAGCAGATCACCATGGATGCCCAGACGCTCAAGTTTCTGGAGAAGGATGATGTGGTCTATCCGATCGAAGGCTTTTTCGAAATCGGTGTAAATCACATCAACCTGTCTCCTTTTTTCCATGTGATTTAATGTGAAATCCAATAATTCGAGAAGGTTGGTCGAAGTCCAACGACCCTTTAAGAAACCATGTTGTTGTGTAGTAATTCCGTTAGCAATAATAGGGTATATGTAGTCATAAACGATTTTTTCGAACATTTTACCTAGAGTATTTAAAATGGAGATAGGTCTGTAGTTCGTGACTTCGATGCGTGATCCCTTCTTATGTATTGGAACTACATGTGCTTTTTTCCAAAGGGACGGAAAAATGCCCTCTTGTAAGGACCTGTTTAAAATTATGTAAAGAGGGTTAGCCAGAGCTGGGGCACATTTGATAATAAAGTAGGCAGGGATTTGGTCGCAACCAGGGCCTTTAGATTGATTCAGTTCCTTTATTGCCTTAAGTATTGTTTCTTTAGACACTTGAAATTTATGAACATGTTGTGTGTCTCCATGCAAAGGCGGGGGAAGGTCATAGGAGAGAGAGGAGTCTGAAGACGCAGAACAAAAGACACTTAGGAAAAAGTTACTAAAAGCATTAGAAATTTCTAGACCCCCATTGTATGAGCAATTATTGAACTTAACGGTTTGGGGGTGGTTACAAGTACGAGTATCACGCCTATCTTTAATAAATTTCCAGAATTTTTTCGGGTCCTTTTTAATTGATTTCGCGGATAAAATTGTATGTTTTTTATAGCAGATTTCTTGTAGCTTTTTGTGACGTTTCCTCAAAAGAATAAGCTTTATGTTATCTTGTTTATTCAAAATCCTTTGAACGGAACGCGGTGGCCACCAATTTCCGTTTTAAAAATTTTGAATAAACAAAATAACATAAAGCTAATTGTAATAGGAGTCCTAAGATACAGGGCTTTCCTAGTTTAGGCTCCTGTTCTTCCACCTTCTAAACAACTGGGTGTTAAATTGTGGAAAAACAATTAACGTTTAATTTATTATTACTATTATTCTACAATCTTGAAGAAAATAAAAAATAATAAAATGAAATGCAATAGTTTAAAATAACGCTATCCTGGTTAAGAACACTTTATCGGTCTTCAATTTTTCATTTTCGTCTCCAATTCAAAGAAATTAATTAAATTCTGATGAGGGCGCTAGTGAGCGCGGAATGCAGTCTATATACGCAAATTTCGAAAAATTAATCGAATCGCGGGGGTGCGCAAGGCGACTGGCGGAGGCGTTCGAATCGTTAGAAAACAACCGACAATGTTAGAATTTAAAAAATCGAGCAGTAATATAAGTTGTTCCACACGGGGCGATTTCACGATCAATCTTGTAGAGCTAGAAAAAGGAGTTGACCCCAGAGCAGATGCCAGCCCTAGTCAACCCCGATCAGCCTTGCCGCATGCCTCAGTGGTCAACGGAATTTTGCGTAGTATGAAGCTAGAGATGTTTCAACTCCATACATGTGACAAGATCATCCGTCTGCGTGCTTCGTGACATCCCCAACTGTATAATAGTATGGAGCTAGAGAAAGGAGTTAATTTCTGAGCAGGTGCCAACCCTAGTTACCTCTGCACAATCTAGCTGTATCATAGACCGTGGTCTCGAGGGGCATCAGTAAATTAGGTGGGAGTATAGTATGGAACTAGAGATAGAAGGTAATCTTAGCGTTGCTGGCTCAGCACGAGGCCATAAATAGAATTCTTGGAGAATTGTCATTTTATATGAGGAATGAGGTCATCTTAGTCTATCGCAGGAAGTAGTGAAGAAATATAAGTGGAAGAAAATATTTAGCAAACTTTGTTTCCGATTTGATCCACCTGCCAAAATAGTCGTGTCGCATTGTAAGTTAATTGGCAACACTGATTCTATAATCTTTGAGCTTAGATAAACTGGCAACGTGGTGAGTCGGCAACATCAGTATGGCGAGTCTTGCACTCGCACACGCGGATGATATTTGTTGGTTTGGTTCGCAGACGCGGGTGGTCTGTTCGAGGGCGACCTGTTCGGAGACGTGACGGCGGGGAGCGGCGCGGCGGGGGGAGGCGCCATGCCCGGCACCTCCGCGCAGCCGCAGTCGCTACAGGTACCTGTATACGAAGTAGCTATATAAGGTGCTTCTTAAATTTATGCCACCGCTTCAAGGGGTGTTTCTACCCATGAAACTGAACAACTTTCCCCAAGGAACCCATAGTCAAATCTCAAAAAATCTCTATACTAACTCGATCACCTGATCAGCCAACTTAGTAAGGGAAGTACAATTTTTTTTTGAGATTTGACTGGGTTCCTTGGGGAAAGTTGTCCAGTTTCATGGGTAGAAGCACCCCTTGCAGTGGTGGCATATATTTTAGAAGCACCCTATATACGAAAGTAGAGGAAGTGAAGAAAGTATGTCAAGATCATAGAAAGTGTAGGGCTTTGTATTTATGTATATTTTGTTGTGTGTGTTTGCAGGCGGAGATAGACGCGGCGGGTGCGGCGGCGGAGGCTGCGGGGGAGGGGGGCGCGGGGGCGGGCGGGGAAGGGGCGGGGGGCGCGCCCGACTCGGACGACGACATGCAGGACCACTACGACGCCGGCATGTCGCCGCAGCACAGGTACCCACCGTAACAATTGCAACCCTCTCACCATGCCATAAAGTCCAAAGTGTTTCTACTGATTAACTGTTGGGTGTACAGAGCGCACACTCTCATAGAAAACACTACAGTCAAAATAATATAGCTTGATTAGAATGACCGCAAGAAAACCTGCGTGAGAGCAGGTCGGATCGACACGTGTGTCTGTCGCAGCTCTCGCCGTGCTGCTTCATCTGTACAATTTAAAGGAAAACGTGACCGACTGCTCTATTATCGCATAGCTCAAATCACTGCAACCTTGCGAATACTGAAGGGGCATGATCAGTCAACGACACTTTCAGGAAACAAAAAAAAATCGGCTTCTCCATACAAACTGCCCGATCAAGTTTACAAGTTTGTATGGAGACGCGGATTTTTTTTTTCGTTTCCTGAAAGTTTTGTTCACTGAAAGTTTGTTCAGTGTCGTTGACTGATCATGCCCCCTCAGTATTCGGAAGGCTGTCCCTAACACCCTGTACAAGAAAAGATTTTGAGTAATTCATTCCCCTTATGACTCTATGGAAATCCTTGCGGATGAAGACTTGTCAAACAAATCGACCCTCGTTATCCCTAGTGAAATTATGCCCATGACACTGACAGTATTGGACAATCTTTGCACCAGATAACTTAGAGCGAGGGCTAACTCAGTGAAAAATAGAGTCACTGTCTTATCAGTTTTCGTTGGTTTGGTAAGTAAGGGTTGTTAAGGAATGGTGACTCCAAAGATTGCTAAATAACCAAACTCACGGGTGTTAAACGTATATTGATCCATTGTTTTCGTGTCGGTAGTTAAATGTTTTTGTTTACCGTTTTCTACGCGACTCTTTCTCATAATGTCCTTGTCTATAATGGTGTCGATTCTGGCAGACCCAAACTAAAACTAAACTAAATTTGACAAGTCTAAAAATCATCATCATCATATCGTGTGGGTTGCAAGGTCGATGACCGACCTCACAAACCCTGGTGTCAGAGTTGTTGAGCCGCCAAAGGCCTCTGACATGGCTCATTAACGACTACATCCGTAGATAGTAGTCGGGACCAACGGCTTTACGTGCCTTCCGAAGCACGGAATCATCTAACTTTTCGGGCAATCAGGTGATTCATCCTGCAATGCCCTAACCAAACTGGGGAGGTCGCACAAAGAGATTTTTTGTTTGACAGTGTCCCCACCGGGAATCGAACCCAGAACCTCCGGATCGAGAGCCGAACCCTCTAACCACTAGACCACGGAGTCTAAAAATGATGCTGTCCTTTGTTAGTCTGTAGGCAGTAACAAAGACAGCAACACTTTTAGACCTGTCAAATTTAGTTTAGTTTTAGTTTGGGTCTGCCAGAATCAACACCATTTCGTAAACAGGTGGTTATATTTTATTTTTCATGTTAAAAAGAAGATAAAAACAATGACATAGATAAACGCTGAAAGTGGAGTGGGCGAAGTGAGGTTCTCTTTGAGCTGTTTTTAAAAAAAGTTATGAGACTAAAATGGGAAGCCGCGAGAGAGGCCTTTGCCGATCAGTTGGATCTAGTAGGCTAAGAAAAAATATCAAGGCAAAATGAACATGGAAATACATCGAAATAAGTGGGAAATTTTTGAAAATATAACCTCGAAAACGGCAAAAAATATTTTTCTTAATCTTCCTGTTTATTCAGGACTAAACTAAACCATCAGAAAATAAAATATGGCTACTTATTAGTACTTATTACTACTTATTAGAGTGCTGGCTATGCTGTTTAATCTGTCTAAGCCACGCTTATTTACCCAGTGATCTAATGTATACGGTTGTTGTACCAATCATAAAGAATAAAACGGGTGATGCCTCCGATATTTCCAATTACAGGCCGATATCGCTGGCCACGACGGTTGCTAAGGTGTTGGACAGTCTGCTTGATAAGCATTTAGGTGGTCGACATTTAGAATTGCGTGACGCTCAGTTTGGCTTTAGGCTAGGCTTATCAACTGAAACTGCAATCCTATGCCTCAAGCAGACTGTTCAATACTATACAACTAGAAAAACGCCAGTTTACGCCTGTTTCTTGGATTTATGGAAGGCATTTGATCTAGTTTTTTATAATATATTATGGGAAAAGTTACAAAGTGAAACTAACTTACCACCTGAGATCACATCAGTTTTCAAATATTGGTACAGCAACCAGTGGGCTGGGGCTGTGTCGGGCGTGTATGGGTTGGAGAGCGGGGTGGGGCAGGGGGGGTAAGCTCGCCCAAGCTCTGCAACCTGTACATGAACCGACTGATCGGTGAGCTCAGTAGTACTTATATTGGTTGTCACATACATGGGATTTGTGTAAACAATATTAGTTACGCCGACGATATGGTGCTGCTCAGCCCATCGACTGGTGCCTTACAGAGATTGTTACGCATTTGTGAGACATATGCTCTGGCCCATGGTCTGAAATACATTGCTTCTAAGAGTGAACTGATGGTATTTAAAGCCGGTAAGAAGTGTTATAAATACTTGCCTTTAATAACACTGTGCGGGACGCTGTTGAAGCTCGCTAAGCAATTTAAATATTTAGGTCATTGGGTTACAGAAAATTTGAACGATGATTTGGATATAGAGAGGGAGCGCTGGGCGCTGTGTGCGTTGCAATATGTTGGCCCGCAGATTTGCACGATGTGGTAAGCAGGCAAAGCTGACACTTTCAAAGCATATTGTCAGACTTTCTACACGTGCAGTCTGTGGGTCAACTACACGCAGCGAGCATATGGAACCCTGCGTGTGCAATACAACAATGCGTTTAGGATACTGTTTGGGTTGCCGCGTTTTTGCAGTGCGTCGGGTATGTTTGCTGAGGCGCAGACTGACTGTTTCTATGCAATCATTCGTAAACTAAGCGCCTCACTGCTAAGACGTGTGCGCGGCACTTCAAACAGTATTCTGAACGCATTGGCAAACCGTTGGGACTCCCCACTATTTAGTCATTGGATGTGTCTGCACGCGACGGGATCCGAGCCCGGCGCAAGTTTGAATTAATTTTAAAGTTGAGATGTTGTTGCTTACTAACACTAGTTTAAGTTTCTTTTACTAACACTATGGATTTATATCCGAAATAAATTTTTGAATTTGAATTAACGGACTTTGTGACATTCTTTCGAAAATTGTATTTTTTTATTTCACTTTTGTTGTTAGAATACATCAGCGTGATTAATACAATCACCCCGGATATTTTAAGAGGTGGTACCGCCCATGAAACTAAACAACTTTTCCCAAGGAACATAGGTCGAAAATTTGCAGTCAACTGATGCAGTCAGTATAGAAAGTCGCAATTTTTTTTTCGTATTTCGACCTGTTCCTTGATATAATTTGATCAGTTTCATGGACAGGACCACCTCTGAAAATATCCGGGGTGATAAAAAATTGCGGTGTATTTATATGAGTCGTGTGTGTGTGTGTGTAGCTGGGGCGGGTCCGGGGGCGGCTCCCCGCGCGCGCTGGAGGAGCCGGGGGACCTCATGCCGCCGCCCGCCGCGCCGCGCCCGCCCTCCGTCGCGCCCATGGTGAGTCACCCTCATAGTGTGTGTAGCTGGGGCGGGTCCGGGGGCGGCTCCCCGCGCGCGCTGGAGGAGCCGGGGGACCTCATGCCGCCGCCCGCCGCGCCGCGCCCGCCCTCCGTCGCGCCCATGGTGAGTCACCCTCATAGTGTGTGTAGCTGGGGCGGGTCCGGGGGCGGCTCCCCGCGCGCGCTGGAGGAGCCGGGGGACCTCATGCCGCCGCCCGCCGCGCCGCGCCCGCCCTCCGTCGCGCCCATGGTGAGTCAACCTCATAGTGTGTGTAGCTGGGGCGGGTCCGGGGGCGGCTCCCCGCGCGCGCTGGAGGAGCCGGGGGACCTCATGCCGCCGCCCGCCGCGCCGCGCCCGCCCTCCGTCGCGCCCATGGTGAGTCACCCTCATAGTGTGTGTAGCTGGGGCGGGTCCGGGGGCGGCTCCCCGCGCGCGCTGGAGGAGCCGGGGGACCTCATGCCGCCGCCCGCCGCGCCGCGCCCGCCCTCCGTCGCGCCCATGGTGAGTCACCCTCATAGTGTGTGTAGCTGGGGCGGGTCCGGGGGCGGCTCCCCGCGCGCGCTGGAGGAGCCGGGGGACCTCATGCCGCCGCCCGCCGCGCCGCGCCCGCCCTCCGTCGCGCCCATGGTGAGTCAACCTCATAGTGTGTGTAGCTGGGGCGGGTCCGGGGGCGGCTCCCCGCGCGCGCTGGAGGAGCCGGGGGACCTCATGCCGCCGCCCGCCGCGCCGCGCCCGCCCTCCGTCGCGCCCATGGTGAGTCACCCTCATAGTGTGTGTAGCTGGGGCGGGTCCGGGGGCGGCTCCCCGCGCGCGCTGGAGGAGCCGGGGGACCTCATGCCGCCGCCCGCCGCGCCGCGCCCGCCCTCCGTCGCGCCCATGGTGAGTCACCCTCATAGTGTGTGTAGCTGGGGCGGGTCCGGGGGCGGCTCCCCGCGCGCGCTGGAGGAGCCGGGGGACCTCATGCCGCCGCCCGCCGCGCCGCGCCCGCCCTCCGTCGCGCCCATGGTGAGTCACCCTCATAGTGTGTGTAGCTGGGGCGGGTCCGGGGCCGGCTCCCCGCGCGCGCTGGAGGAGCCGGGGGACCTCATGCCGCCGCCCGCCGCGCCGCGCCCGCCCTCCGTCGCGCCCATGGTGAGTCACCCTCATAGTGTGTGTAGCTGGGGCGGGTCCGGGGGCGGCTCCCCGCGCGCGCTGGAGGAGCCGGGGGACCTCATGCCGCCGCCCGCCGCGCCGCGCCCGCCCTCCGTCGCGCCCATGGTGAGTCACCCTCATAGTGTGTGTAGCTGGGGCGGGTCCGGGGCCGGCTCCCCGCGCGCGCTGGAGGAGCCGGGGGACCTCATGCCGCCGCCCGCCGCGCCGCGCCCGCCCTCCGTCGCGCCCATGGTGAGTCACCCTCATAGTGTGTGTAGCTGGGGCGGGTCCGGGGGCGGCTCCCCGCGCGCGCTGGAGGAGCCGGGGGACCTCATGCCGCCGCCCGCCGCGCCGCGCCCGCCCTCCGTCGCGCCCATGGTGAGTCACCCTCATAGTGTGTGTAGCTGGGGCGGGTCCGGGGGCGGCTCCCCGCGCGCGCTGGAGGAGCCGGGGGACCTCATGCCGCCGCCCGCCGCGCCGCGCCCGCCCTCCGTCGCGCCCATGGTGAGTCACCCTCATAGTGTGTGTAGCTGGGGCGGGTCCGGGGGCGGCTCCCCGCGCGCGCTGGAGGAGCCGGGGGACCTCATGCCGCCGCCCGCCGCGCCGCGCCCGCCCTCCGTCGCGCCCATGGTGAGTCACCCTCATAGTGTGTGTAGCTGGGGCGGGTCCGGGGGCGGCTCCCCGCGCGCGCTGGAGGAGCCGGGGGACCTCATGCCGCCGCCCGCCGCGCCGCGCCCGCCCTCCGTCGCGCCCATGGTGAGTCACCCTCATAGTGTGTGTAGCTGGGGCGGGTCCGGGGCCGGCTCCCCGCGCGCGCTGGAGGAGCCGGGGGACCTCATGCCGCCGCCCGCCGCGCCGCGCCCGCCCATCGTCGCGCCCATGGTGAGTCACTCTTATAGTTGTGTCATACTACATTTACAATCAGCCGAAGTGGACAGGACGAGTGTTTGAACACGATACTTCTCATGCTATTATTACTCATTGCCACTTGCGCTGCCAAAAAAAAAACGGTTTTTTGTGCGGAAGTCAATTCAATTCAATCTTTGATGAGTGGCTTTTGTGTGTTCACAATTCCACCAATGTCACGTAGTGAAGTGAATACACGATGGAGTTTCAAAAATCTTTTAGAGTACAAAACAACACAATATGTACATCACAACAGAAAAAGAAAGGACGGGCAGCTCGAGCGTCAGTGGGTGTTTACATCCTGCTCCGTCGCTCAGTTCTCGCCGAGCGCCCGGTGGAGACAATTAATTAATTAATTCATTCCACAAGTTTCCAACCTAGTCAATTGACTTACTCTTTATTGAACTTCAAAACAGAAATCTTAAGTTTTTGAACGATGACGTAGTTTTGCCATCGTTTAGTAACTTTTTAACACTAAATTAATAATTAAAAATGTAAAACTACGTATGACATTTAAAATTACTTGGTTTTCATAAATTTTAAATAATTTTTTTTAGACGCAAACAGGATTTCATATTATTTTTGACCTAGAAAACTCTAGGATTATTTCCACGTCTGCCATTGCCGGTGGTCAGAAGCGAAGTGAGCGTTAGGGCAGTATGTGAATACACGCTTATCTGGTATGAGGAACTTCTAAACCTGTAAAGGAAAGCATTTGCGATTTTTTTTTTGCCAAGTAATTAGTAACTAGTTTATCTGAAACTTACATTTATCATTTTCAATTCTATTTTATAGCAATTAAGAGACTAATTCACTTTTGAAAGTAAACGTGAGGTCACTTGACAATACACAAGAGTCATTAATAAAATATTTTGCCAACACATACAGCGTAATTTTAAATGGTTTTGCTGTAAGTAATTTTCCTGAAGAAAAACTTTTTTTCGATTTTTCGTAGTAGTATTCGGGTGATCATTTTGTATGGGAAAGCGAAACATTTTTTCGAGTAAAAAATTGGTTTCTTCGGTATAGTTGCTTGTTTTCATAGGTGGAATATGGCCTGGACTTCGGAAGAAAAACCAATGAAAATTCACGCCAAAGTTAAAAATAGTTATTTATGCAACTGTTGCGTAATGAGAGTAATTTTAACACGAGATCTGGTTTTTGATACGAGGCGCAGCCGAGTATCAAAATAGTATAGATCGAGTGTTAAAATGACCAATTACGTAAAGTTGCACACAAAACTTTATCTACGAATAATATAAAATTTTAAAGAGTAGTAAATAATTTATTTGACTAAGAGGACAGTTAGTACAGTTATTAAAAGTTATTTCTGAAGTTGTTCCAGATCCAAAGCTTGTGGATGAAGTTGCTTTAACATTAATTTCATTGCATACTGTTACAT
Source organism: Athrips mouffetella (assembly GCA_947532105.1). Taxonomy (NCBI): domain Eukaryota; kingdom Metazoa; phylum Arthropoda; class Insecta; order Lepidoptera; family Gelechiidae; genus Athrips; species Athrips mouffetella. The sequence goes on along the minus strand of OX383964.1, from coordinate 21,126,123 downwards.
CCGGTGTATGGTTACTGACAGCCTCTTGTAGATTCATGATCTCCTGGTACTTCAATTTTGCTTAAACCACTTCTTCTTTTGTTGCCTAGGTCAATTGCGTGCCAACCATGGGTACTGTCAGCCTCTTGTCGATTTATGTTTTCCTGGTACTCTCCATTTTCTTTTAAATGTCACCCAAGTAAAAAGTTGCCACTTTAGTATTTTTACAAAATTACTTTAGAGTAGGCTGTATGTAGTACTGTGGTAGTATTGCCTTAGCCTATGCAGAATGAAAATTATGTATTATAACAGTTGCACAATGAAAATCCATACTCCATTTCCGTACTGCTCGTAGTATGGAACAGTGTGGAAATGAAAATGATAGCGGACAATGACCTCAATTTCGAAACTGTCATTGGTTTCGAATTTGGAATATTCCGGTACGGGAGTAGATAAAATACAGAAAAAAAACGGTTGTCTGGAAAGTCCGTTTACTGACGATAGTTGAACGTGACAACGTCGTAAGGAAATACTGATGGATTGGTTCCATTTTTCATTTTTTTTTGTACCCGTACCCGTAATTTCACTCTCCTTATATAAACATAGAAACGCCGATTGTGCCTCTTTGTCGCTCGTTCCGCGCTCTCGCTTGCACTTCAAGCCTTAAATGGAACGCCTCACAGCGAGGTAACGCCGCATTTTTTCGTGCGTGCAGCCGGCTCCATCGAATTATAAGACGTTGTCACGTCAAAACTCAAATAGCTTCTCATTTTTCCAATAGCTGCTGCATCCTTCAGAGGCGCCATTGTTTTGCCTTCGTTAAAATGAGACTTGACTTTGCGTGTGTTCTGCAGGAGATCGACGCAGTGGGCGGCGCGGCGGAGGAGCCGCGCCCGGCGTCCGTCCCCCCCGCGCCGCTGCCCCCGCCCTCGCCGCGCCCCGACCACGACAACACCACGCTGCTGCAGAACGACGAGGAATCCTTTGCACTCGCACCCGTCGACGCTACCGTGCTTAAAGGTAACGCTGTCTCTCTCACTCTTACAACAGTTTATACAGCCGGCGAGTCAAAGTAACACCACGCTGCTGCAAAACGACGAGGAGTCCTTTGCACTCGCACCCGTCGACGCTACCGTGCTTAAAGGTAGCGCTGTTCCCTCTCACTCTTACAGAATATATAGAAAACTTTGTTACAAAGTCGATCCTCGCTGCGCCTCGACCACGACAGCACCAGAATGACGAGGAGTCATTCGCGCTCCCACCCATTGACGCTACTGTGCTTAATGGTAGCGCTGTCCCTATCACTCTTACAGAGTATATAGTTTGGCTACAAAGTCTTTCTTCGCACCTCGACCACGACGATTCGGAGTCATTTGCGCTCGCACCCGTCGACGCTACCGTGCTTAAAGGTAGCGCTGTCCCTCTTACTCTTGAAGTGTTAATATAGACAGCTTGGTGACTAAGTCAATCATCGTCGCGCCTCGACAACACCATGTTGCTGTAGAACGATGAAGAGTCCTTCGCGCTCGCACCCGTCGACGCCATCGTGCTTAAAGGTAGCCCTCTCACTCTTACAACAGTTTATACAGCCGGCGAGTCAAGATAACACCACGCTGCTGCAGAATGACGAGCAGTTTTCCGTACTCGCACCTGTTGACGCCACCGTGATTAAAGGTAGCGCTGTCTCTTTTCCTCTTACACTGGTTCATATAGATTACTTACTCATAAAACTTATCCTGGTCACAGTTCCGACCACGTCAAGCTCGACACCGAGTTCCGACAACCCGCTACATTAAAACGACGAGATTTTTTTTAGTGCGAAATAGGTCAGCATTCGACCCTGATCTCAGTGTCAATGGGGTCGAAGATGTAGCATGCTTACCTAGAAAATGTCTGTTCACTTTTGCCTTGAAAAGATCCTAATTAAATATTTCAGACTCGCATCCGTGTACTTTTAAACCAGTTTATTTATATCGCATGGGTAGCCACATAGCAGACAAGTAGACGCAGACAATGTTATGCTGCTGCACGTACTGCTATAGAACGATGCGCGAGTTCTTCGCATTCGTACTTGTTTACTAAACTTCTGCTCGCTTAGCGAAACATTAGTCTCGTTTACTGAGAGCGTTTCAAGAATTCGACTGATTAAATACAACTGCAATGATTTATGAAGGCTGGGAATACATCCGATCTTTACCCTGGGTGTCATGAAAAGCTACTAAAGAAACCTAAACTAGAGATTTGGCAGCAGCGGTGTCATTTTGCGTAAATCTCTACTAAGGTTTCAAAATAAATAATTACTGTCCACATAATGTACCTTGATTGGAATGATAGCAGGACAGAGATGCGTAAGAGCGAGACGCTGCGACATGCTGTCGCTTCAATATACTGCGCATTGTTCCGTCTTGCTTCTTACTAATTAAGCTACAATATTTCGAATGCAATGGTGTGGAATTTCCGCAGTAGGTAGTATATTTTTAACCAACTTCATTGTAGATTAGTGTGTTCTTAGGATAGCACGATGACAATAACATTCGTAATTCAAAATCCACAGGCATAACTAAAACGAAACGCAAACGCAAGCTGATCGTCGATGAGGTCAAAAACATATCCGGCGAGGAGATGAAGAACCAGCTGAGTAACACTTCGGACATCGTGACGACCCTGGACCTGGCGCCGCCCACGCGCCGGCTCATGCACTGGAAGGAGACCGGCGGCGTCGAGAAGCTGTTTACATTACCGGCCAGGCCCATTCCCTCTACAGTGCTCTTCAAGGTTAGATCATCTGTGTACACGGAATAATAGTGTTTTTTACCTGCAAAGTGCTCTTCAAGGTTAGATCATCCGTGTACACAGTAAAGTAGTGTTTTATACCTTCAGGCTCTTCAAGGTTAGATTATCGAGAAGCTGATCACTCTGCCGGCCAGGTCCATTCCCTCCACGGTGCTCTTCAAGGTTAGATCATCTGTGTACGTGTATTCCATGGAATAGTAGTGTTCTATACCTTCAGAGTGCTCTTTAAGGTTAGATCATCTGTGTACTCGGAATAGTACTGTTTATACCCTTAGAGTGCTCTTCAAGGTAAGATTATCGGGAGGCTGTTCACTCTGCCGGCCAGGCCCATTCCCTCCACGGTGTTCTTCAAGGTTAGATTATCTGTGTACTCGGAATGGTAGTGTTTTATACCTTCAGGGTGCTCTTCAAGGTTAGATCATTTGTGTACACGGAATAGTACTTTTTTATACCTTTAGAGTGCTTTTCAAGGTTAGATCATCTGTGTACACGGTATAGTAGTGTTTTATACCTTCAGAGTGCTCTTCAAGGTTAGATTGTTTGTGTACTCGGAATGGTAGTGTATTATACCTTCAGGGTGCTCTTCAAGGTTAGATCATCTGTGTGCATGGAATGGTAGTGTTTTATACCTTCAGGGTGCTCTTCAAGGTTAAATCATCTGTGTACACGGAACGGTAGTGTTTTATACCTTCAGGGTGCTCTTCAAGGTTAGATCATCTGTGTTCACGGAATAGTAGTGTTTAATACCTTCAGGGTGCTCTTCAAGGTTAGATTATCGAGAGGCTGATCAATCTGCCGGCCAGGCCTATACCATCTACGGTGCTCTTAAAGGTTAGAGGAATTCACATTTTGTTTGGACCACTTTTCATGGGCTATCTTAACTCCACGTGCTAAATTAGTCTGGTATTCTCTTCCCATTCGTTCATCAGTCTACACATCATCATCATATCGTGGGGGTTGCAAGATCGATGATCGAAGTATAGTCTACTGTTGGACACTGATGCGTCACTGATCCTCCTACTGTTCCATACCCTCTGACCTCTCTCTGTACTACAGATTGGTTTTAAAGTTTATATGATCTGTGTAGACAGTAGATGGAATAGTATTATTTTATACCCTCTAGCTACAGTGCTCTTCAAGGTTAGGAGTCTACTGTCACTCAGCATATTGGTATTCAAAATTAGACAATTATTTATATGTAAACTTAGGTAAGTCGAAAGCCGAAAACACCGTTTTGTTGGGCTTAGTCTTTACCTCGATTTAGTCCTATTATAGTGAAGCAATTAAATATAAACAATTTGACATCGTGATGACTAGACTTGATGTCGCCAGCGCGTCGCTAAATGCACTGGAAGGAGACTGTTGGTGTCGATAAAGCTTAACCCTATTAGCTAGGCTCATATTTGAGCAAATAGGCAGATGGGTCATCTCATCACCTGTTTCATTATCTTGAAATTGAAGTTTTCTCCGGTCGGTTAAAAAACTTGGATTTACGCCCTTGTTGTATAATGCACAATTAGATCGCTATGAATGTTGTGGTGTTGCAGAAGTACCAGCGCAACATGACGCTGCGCAGTGAGGCGGAGGAGGGCGAGGAGGAGGGCCGGCCCAGGGAGCCCGAGCCCGCGCGCCGCGCCACGCGCAAGCGCAAGCACGAGGAGGTAACCACACTGCTGTACCCCAAACAGACATTTCACGGATTTTTCATTACATTTATTCTTAAAACGCCAATTGGCTCATTTTTCCAAAATATTTTCGTAGCGGGTGAAAATGAGAAGAACGTAAAACGTATTCCATTGATCCGCGACCAACGACGACGACGACGTATGGATCCCTCGCTACGTTCTTAGGATTCATCGGAATTCTACACTAAAATCCTTCAATTGAAAATAGAGCCCTCGCCAAAAAAATCAAATTTGGCGGCCTTGTAACACAATCTACTGTTGTAATGTTGTAGATGCAGCAAGCTCCCGAGACGCCCGCGCCGGCCGCGAGCGAGCTGGAGCCGCCCGCGCTGGAGCCGCCCACGCCCGTGCCGCAAGAGTACGAGCCCTCCGTCGGTGAGTGAGACACACACACACACACACACACACACACACACACAACACGCTTTTACACACAACACTGCTATTGTTGAGACGAGATTTTCCGGCCGAGGCTTTACAAACTCGATTTTTGAGTACGTCCGAAACATAAGAAAAATTGTATTTTAGAAATAAAATATACATTTTAATTATGGATCTGTCATGTCACTTTTAATAACATGATCCGATGAATTTCAATCATTAAAAAAATCCTGGTTGGCTGTTCCTTGATACGGCCATAAGTTTTACGTGGATGCGTCTATGTAGGTAGGTAAAGTCACGTCCAGTCAACCCCTCCCCTCACTCTCCGACTCATCCAAAGCTCGATGATGTATCAATTATTGTCGCCAGAGGGCCTATATCCACTTTACACGAAATTATCTCCCAAAAAAATAGACGTATCCTTAACGGAATCTCAAATTTACCCAATATTTTTTAATAGTGTGGTTATAATGCTCACATGTTTTTTTGTTTTTAATTTATTTTATATTCTATAATAACTTTAAGAATTTTGCCATTGACGGATAGTCAAAAGTAGAAAACTGCCGGCAACCGGCTACCTAAGTGTGTGTGCCTTGAATGACGAAAGAAAATTAATTTACGATTTGCCTCATGCCGGTCAATTTGATTTACTTTAGTACCTTCAAAGTAATAGACAAATCTTTTTCTAACTATTATCTTCTTTCTTGCAATATATATGATATACACGGACATGACCTCTTTTCAACCCATCTTTAACACACAAAATAACTTTAAGCACTTCACAGTATATCATGCCATTGCTTCTGGTAACGGTTTTTATCTCATTCATTGTTCATTTATTCAGACTACAATTTTTGAAAATCATTCATTGTAAAAATAAATTATTGTTTAATTCTTAATGAATCAGCGCAGCTTCGATTGTGTGCTGTCATTTCATATTCTGTGCTGGTAAATGTATACAGCAGGCGCGCGACTTGAGTGCAGACGGAGCCTTAAAAGGGTTCTACGAAGGAATATGACGTTTAGTAAACAAACATTTGCTGCTAAGAAGAAATTTCTCTTCAAAAGACACAGATGCAGTCAGAAATATTCCCATATTTTTACATCGAAAATTCAGGTTATTTCGTTTTCTAAACGTTATATTTTTTCGTTGAATCCTCTTAAAAGTTGGAGGGTGAGAACACCTTCTCCTTTGCGGCATCTACACGCCTCACACTCCTAAATCTAAAAGTAGATTACGTACCCAGGGAGGAATAGTAAAGAATGCTCTAGCTAGAGCATTAAAGTACCCACTTCCTCTCCGCAGGCACGAAAAATGTATTGCTGTCCTTGTCCGTCTCATAGCATAACTTATTACAGCTCTATATCAAAGTCGCGCGCCTAGCGTAAAGTTAAGAGGGCGTCGAGGTTTACACAAATGTGTACCTTCAACAGCACATCCGTAGAAACACTTTTGGACTTCATGTGATGGTAATAGAGTTGAAAAAGTTTCCACTGACGAGCGGTTGACCGTACCATTCTTGTTTTAATTTGCTTGACCTGCTCTTGACTATACTCGTAACCCTGTTCACATCGCCACACTTGTACATAATATAACCGGGTGCACATTACGGATGGTTGGTTTTTGGGTAGATGCGCCGGAGACTCCTGCCTACCCGCTGACTCCGAGAGGGGAGATAGAGCCGCCCGGCACGCCAGGTATGACGTCACTGTAGTACAGCCATCGAAAGAAGTCAGTTTTGCCATTTCCTTAACCTCAAGAGCTTCTTAACCTCTTGTCACCCTCTGTAGCACCATGTCAAAGGTCAGCACCATGACAATGCCGATCGGCCTTGCCAAAGCTTCAGAGGCTCTGATCAAACGTAGTGCGTTATTTTTCTATGGTTCGATCGGACACAGGAAAATTACTTATTGCATAAATAACTACGTTTTCTTTTCGATTCCTTCAAATTTTGACACATGCTTCAGAGGTTAACATCAACACACAGGCTTCATTTTCCTTTGCATATTTTAATTGAAAATACGTTTGACACCTGTCATAACGGCTTCTTACGATGGCCCTACTTTACTCACTAACAATCTTGCACAAATACACTTCTAGTTCAGTACGACACAACTCAGAGATCTTATCTTAAATACCCACTAACTGCCCCACTGCTTGGCAAAGACCTCTAAAGGGCTAAGTGCAACTTTTTTCCTACGATCTTTCGAACAAGAGTTCGACTTCATACAGTCCAATCAGCTTATCAATCTCAATCATATTTTTTGCCAAAGTTGATTTTGCCGAAATCCATATTTTAGAGCGAAATTTGTTGAATGTAGCCCCTAGAATGAGCCCCGATAAAGATTTAAACGAATTTTAAAACCTAACAATAAACAAATCGATTTCACGTTATTAACAATAAAAAAAGTTAGGTGGAAATTCACGGAGCCAAGAGTTTCGGGGAAACTTAAACGTGGCGGAAGTTAATCACACAAATATAATTGTAACTCCTAAGATGTGTCGTACTGTAACCAACCTCGCTGATAATACTCATATTAACCTCTCTGATCCCATCATACAAAAAATTCGCAATAATCTATGCAATTAAAAAGAGAGTTGCGAATTTTTACGGTCGTATAATATGGCCTTGAACCCTGGCCGCCATTGACCGACTCAAATCGGTCGGTTGGTGCCACGTGACCAGGATTTTCAAAAATTTTGAACTTTGGCGCGTCATCCGTCCGATTCCCGCCATTTTTAGTCTATGGTTTATACGTCATTCGGAAGGTTATTTCAATAGGTCGTTACTACTTATACACACCAATCCAAAATAAACCGTAGTTTCGACGCAATAAGATAGAATATCGAGCGCGGGAGCTCGATCCTATTCTGTATCCCCGGGGATTCACCGGGGCTTTAGAGGTATCGCATGTCTCTTTCTTTAACTCATAAGTTTTGTCCGCTAGAACGGAGTCTGACCGACCACTCACGGAGTAGGAAATAACTACTTTACTGAGCGAAAGAAGAAATGTACGATGACGTGCTGCCGATCGTGGTTTAGCCCTAACAATAGCATTAAAGCGATATCACACAAAATTCGTCAGCTACATTTCAATTGGTTAAAGTTGACACATAAGAACAAAATGCTTATTACCAGCCTTGCAACTTCTGTATATTTTATCAGCCGAAAAAATCACTACAGGACAGGGAACTCCCTCAAAAATTCCAGCTTTTCCTGAAACCATGTAAAGAGGAAGTACCATAGTCACCATGCTTGTGAGCGTTACGGCTGGCACTATGGACCGCGGTTGTTGGTGACCGCAGAATGTAAGATGATACGATACACAGAAGGATGCTGCTGCTCATCCCCGTGCGGTGCCCGCAAGTAACTATCAGAAAAATGCCTCAGATGCTGGCAGTTAATACTCAAAACTCAAAAGAAATTGCAGTAAAATGTGCGAATCGTGATTGTCTCGCTGCGAGGTACCCATGCGTAGCAAATAATATTCAGTATCGGAGTTGTGTCCGTAACTTGCATATAGGCCAGAAAATTTTGTATGTATTTCTTAGACCAGAAAACTAATTTCAAAGAAACACGGGTCGAAAAAAGAGAAATTTTTGCTCGTTCCTTACAATACAAAATATAGGATTGACGGCGCAAGGTTTGTATAGTAAAGCGAAAATATATCCTTTTTCGATCTTAGTTTCTTAGGGGAAATTGTTAATAATATAAGATTTTCCACAAAAATGACCTCCTTGTTGGGCCGCCAAAATTTGAGTATTATACAAAAAGAATTCCCAGGTTTCAATAAAATTTAATAATATTCTTCATTTCACTTCTTTCAATAATATTCTTTGTATTGTGTTGTAGGCATGCTCAGTTCCCTGGGCCCGCCGCTGACGCCGGGCGCGCTGGGCCCGCTCACGCCCGGAACGCTGCTGCAGGGCGGCATGACGCCGGGGGGCCTGCTGCAGGGCGGCATCACGCCAGGGGGGCTGCCGCACGGCGCCATCACGCCAGGTAACGTCACTCGTCATTTACCAGCCCGTTGGCGAGCCGTGGACGAGCGATGGCCTCACTGCACCGTCTCGCCATGAGTATACCTAAGGCGCGGTACATCGGTTGCGGTCAGACTATAGTTGGATCGATTTTTTACCCCGAAAATTCATATATTCAATTTCATCGATTATAAGATCGATGGCCAAGCTCACAAACCCTGCGAAAAGAGTTGTTAAGTCGCCAAAGACCTCGACATAGCTCATTTACCGACTACTTTCGTAGATAATCCGGGACCAACGGCTTAATATATCATTAAAATATACCCTACCAATGCACTTTCTGGCTAGATGCCTTATTTCCTGATTATATTACAGGTGGGCTGCCCCACGGCGGCATGACTCCAGCAGGCCTACACCATGGTGAGCCACAAGACTTGAGTGGAATGACACCGGCAGGACTACATCACGGCGGTAAGATCGTTCTCGTTCATGTTCTATCTTTGACCAGTCCAAGCTTATTGTCAGTAATAAAAAGAAAGATTTTATTGTGTGTAGCCATATAAAAAAATACATATTAGCCCTTTTTTTCGAGTCGGTCGTGTCCCACTGCAGGGCAAAGGCCTTCCTTCCGTCCTCCACACATCTCTGTTTTGGGCGAGCGCTTGTCATTGACGAACGTAATCATAGCGCTTTATTATTATTGCGTCATCTCAGGAATTCTTCAATGGAAAAAAGTTATGGTAAAACAACGATAATTATTGAGAAAATAAATATAACGCACTATTTTTGTATATACTGGCCGATGATGGGATAGCTAAGTATCTTTGTGAATAAGTTTGAGATTTGCAAGCCTTCAACCTTAAACATATGTATTATAAATTGTGTTATAAAAAATCCAGGTATGGGACCAGGCGGGATGACGCCCGGATTGGGCCTGGAGGGCGGGATGACGCCGGCGGGTTTAGTGCACGGCGGACTCACGCCAGCGGGCTTGCATCATGGCGGCATGACACCAGGTAAGAATTCTGTAAAAGCTTGCAGCTTTTCTCATATTATAATTATAAAAAAATATGAAATGACAGTGATTGATAACTAATAAGTCAGTAGTAACCAACTGGCATAAAAATACTACAAGATGTCAATCTGATTATAAAGCCAAAAAAAATCGCACTGAATGTAAGTCGAAATATAGAAAATAAATTTTAAATCTGATAGCACATTTTGTATGAAATGCAATTTTTTATTCAAGATTCAAAGTTATTTAAAAAAAGTTGTTAATGGGTAGATTCACATCCTTTCATATTTGTAAATATTTCTTAGATATACATAAACTTTGTTTAACGTAAGGAATCACCGTCGTAACCAGAATTAGCATTTTCGCCAGGTGGTCTGGACCACGGCGGCATGACGCCGGCAGCTCTCGGTCACGGCGGGATGACGCCGGCGGGTCTGCAACACGGTGGTATGACACCGGCGGGTTTACAACACGGCGGGATGACACCGGCGGGTTTACAGCACGGCGGGATGACGCCATCGGGTTTACAGCACGGAGGAATGACGCCAGGGGGTTTGCAGCACGGCGGGATGCTTGGCCACAGTATGGAGCAGATGCCGATGATGCCGGTAGTGGGGACGGAGCAGCCCGCACTCACGCCGCACGCGCCCGCCCCGCCCGATACTTTGCTGCACGGACTGCTCGAACAAGACTACCAGGTGACATGCTCTCCTATACTAAACAGGATCATTTTAGGACTCCTGACCTTTTAGTACCTCTTTTATTTTACTCTAACATAAAACAGAACAACTTTCCCCAAGAGACATGGATCGAAAAACGAGAAAAAGTTTTGTTCGCCCATAAAAATTTTTAATTCCACTATTTCCGACGAAAGTTTTTTGTATCTTAGGGCCCATGACGTACTTATACGCTGTAACCAAATTCAGCTTGTTATACAGAATGTAACAAGAAGGGTGTACCCAACCCTGAAGGATGTGATTTTTTTTTACTATGTATGGGCTTACTCTTGACCTCGATCTAGCATTAAGGACAGAGATGAGGTCGACGATGGAACGAGCTTGCCCAGAAGAAGCCTATTCACTCGCGACTTAAATAGATTCGGGTTATAAGAGCTCGGGAACACAGACGCAGGCAAAGAATTCCACTCCTTAGCCGTGCGCATTATAAAGGATGTTTCAAAGCGCTTTGTGCGGATGTGTGGAATGTCAACCAAATATGGGTGATATCCTGCAGTGCGTCTGGATTCCCGATGGCAGAAGGGGGATGGCGGAATAAGCTCATGGAGCTCTTGGGCACACTCTCCGAAGTACAATCTGTAAAAGACCGACAGACATGCAATTTTGCGCCAGTGGGCTAGGCTGTGAAACTTGGTTTTCACTAGCATCTCATCACCAACGAGCTTCTTGGCTCTGCGATCGATCGAGTCTAGAGCGACTAGTTATTATTTGGCTGAGCCATCCCAAAGGTGGCAGCAATTCTCCATGCAAGATCGGACTTGTGCTTTGTATAAGACTAGCAACTGTCCAGGAGTGAAGTACCGCTTAACCTTATTGAGGATACCCAACTTTTTGCCGCAGTTTGCGCTTTTGACTCAAATGTTGGCGCCGAATTTCAGGTTTGCACACAGCTTCATGCCAAGAAGCTCGAGGCTGTCAGTGACCGGTACAGATGCACCTCGAAAAGTAGGAGCCAGATTAAATGGACTCCTTTTGGCAGTGAACAGACACGCTTGTGTTTTGGTGGCGTTGAAACTTACCAGATTTTTGTCACCCCAGTCGGAGACAAGACTTAAGGTTGAGTTTATACGCTCTACCATGGCCTCTCTCGAAGAACGTATTTCGTCACTGCTGGCTTTTACGCTTGACATATATCTCTCGACGACAGTACTGTCATCTGCGTACCCAACAATACTAGGACCAAGTAGGTCGTTGATGTGCAGCAGGATAAGAATCACAGAGAGTACAGACCCCTGAGGAAACCCGGCGTCAATAGCCATGAGGTCAGAGGAGCAGCCATCAAAGACTACTCGGATCGGCCGTTCACTCAGGAAGTCAGAAATCCAAGAGCAAAAGTCAGCGGGAATGCCGTCATGCAGGAAGTTTGCTCAGCAGACTTGCGTGCCATACCCTGTCAAAGGCCTTCGAGATGTCCAGTGATACGGCAAGGGCTTCGCCGTGTTTCTCGATGGCCTCGCCCCAGAAATGCGTAACATACACTAGAAGATCCCCAGTTGATCGTCCCCGGCGGAAGCCATACTGACGATCACTGAGTAGGTCGTTAGTTTCTGGGTATGTAAACAATTTTCCATTTGGTACCCTTTCCATAACTTTGCAGAGTATGGAGGTGATGGCCATCGGCCGATAGTTGGCGGGGTCAGCACGGCTACCCTTCTTGGGTACGGGCTGTACATTAGCAACTTTCCAAGGTTTTGGCACCGTTCTTGTTTTAAGAGAGAGGCGGTATTTGCCCATGAAACTGAACAACTTGAGAAACTGAATCATCTAAGAGCGCATTTTGTACTGGAGGTAAAAAAATGATATTTTCGAATCACATCCGTCTGGGTTGATATACCCTTTCTGTTACACCTTGGTATAACCGGCCAAAACTAGTTCACTTAACATGGTCAACCGATTCCAAATTAGGTATCAGAGGCTGATGAATTTTCCCTCCCGGCGCATAATGTCACGTTCTCAAAACGTCACCTTCGCACAACGTCACGATAAGGTGTGACTTTCTACGAACTCGACATTGTGCTATGGTAAAATCTATTGTGATATTTTGAGAACGTAACATGCGCCGGGAGGGAATTATCATTGGTTTTGCTTCCAACCCAAAGCCCAGTGTTTTTACTAATGAAAACAAGTATATATGGAAAAAACTCTTTCGACTAATACGTAATCGACATTTTTTGTATGGGAGGTCGAAAAATATATTTCAAGTAAAAACGTTTTTCATCGTGAAAGTTGCTTGCTTTTATGAGAAGAATTAAGTACTGGGCTTCGGGAGCGAAACCAATGAAAATTCACGTAATATATACGTGAATAGATAAAAAACACCCAGATACAAACATTTATTTCCACAATCATTAGCAGAATCACTAACACCGCGTCAACAGGCTACCGAACCCATTCCGATTCGTTTCTGGAGACGAAAAGCAAACTAAGATCGTTGAGCAGTCTTCATGCGGCAGACAATCCTACCCAGTCCCACATCATCTTGAAGACAATACCAGTTTTGGAGGATATATTTCAGAACCTATTAATGACCGTCGGCGTTATATTTTCAGAGTGGCATGCAGATGACAAATTTAGGTTACGACGAGCAACAGGGCCACATCAGTCCACATCACGACTACGATCTACCGCTTAGTGCTGAACGTGTAAGTAAATTACATCGAATTTACAGCTTAAAATTGATATAGCAGAGAGGTGGCAATTATTAAGATAAAGCGAAAGTAGACCGTAAAATTGTTGTTAACCGTGATTTATTTTATCTACTCTCATATCGTAAATCCTCAACAATGCGTGTAGAAATTTTAGGTTACCATCTTCATAATGTCAATCTGTGCCTAGAAACACTCTTAGAAGCATTTTTTGTGTATTAATGAATTATTGCATTTTCTAAGTCATCGCGGGAGACCTAATAAACAACATTTTAATTTTTATAGCATAGCATATTTAGTCTGTGGTCGCAATAACGGAAAACTCAGCAAACCGCAACAGCAAAAATATAATAAAATATCAAAACCCCCAACCTCCATAAAAGAAACGTGTTGGTCGGAATCCTTCGTGTGCGACTCCGACCCACATTAGGCCGGTTTTGCAAGATTGCGAGTGAACTATTAGTCGCACAGACTTCCATCTGTGCTTTAATAAAAGCAAAAGACTTTTAAAATACTTTTCTCATAGCACGAGCAATTTTGCAAATATTTTGCTCCAGACGGCAAAAAACCTAAAGACGAAAAGACCATCTTTGAAGGGCCATAGCTTTGTCTCTATAGAGTTCAGAGCTGCAGTTGGGCTGAAATTGTTGCAAATTATATTAACTTAAGAAAATTAGTGAATGCTATTTTTCGATAACACATAGTTTAGGACTTTTATAGCAAAAAGTGAAAAAAGTGCCAAGATTTCGCAGTTTATCACGTGGTGCGCAGCGAGCACAACTTTTTCGAAGTTGCAAATTGGGATTCACACCACCCTAACTGGTCCAAACAACATACTAAAAATGCAGCGTTATGTCGTGTTTTGCGATTTTAGTATTTTTTGTGTCGATTTCTACTGGCGTAACATATTTTTATAGTTTTGTAATGAAATAAGTAATAAAAACGTTTAAAATGATTCGCCGGAATCAGAGAGAAACATTAGAAAAGGTTTTTTTAATTATACACATTTTAGGATTCACGATATGAGAGTAGATAAAGTTGTGTATGCAACTCCACATAATTAGATATATAACACTTGTCATCTAATATGAAACTTGACACGCTCGCTTGCATCCCATAAACCGACTCTCGGGTTTTATACCCCTCATTATGTCCCGTTGCATAAACTACTATTATCTTCTGACTATCGCCATCTTCTTGAAAGAATACGGAAAGTCCACATACATCCTGCGTTGTACTGCGGGCAATGCCTGATCCATCCGCATGTAGCAACACGAAATCAAAATTAATAGTACGAAAACTGAGAAAAACATATTTTGGAATATACAAGAAAAGCTTTTTCATATGATACCCAGTCACTCGACCTAGTAACGATAATTTTTATTTTCCAATAATAATATTTTTTTATTCTTTATGTGTAACAGACAGACAGACAAAGTCGCACCATAACAGTTCCGTTTTTACCGTTTTGGTTCGGAACCCTAAAAGCACGTATAATGGATTTTCACTTCATGTAAAATTTTAAACCATTTATTTGCTACACTTGTTACAAATCCAATATAAAAATAAAAACTTACTTTCTAAAACAGTTGAATTTATCATTCAGAAGCCTTTGCCTATAAGTACATATACATAACAGCTTGTGACATGTGTGGCGAGGACTCAGACTCAGTAAAAACTGACAACAGGAGTTCTGCTGTCAGCACTGGTTTTCAGTCTGAGCCTCTCTCCAACCTACATCTGACTGCCAAGAACAGGTCCAGCCTGACACTTGCAGTGTGATGTTCGCCTTAGTTTTACTAATACGAGTATGGTACTTTTCCAAGGTAAAGTATAAACTATATTCCGAACATTGAATATAGTTTATACTTTAAGTTATTAGAATACCGTATTTTTCTTCTGTGGTGGCTGAACATAACTATGACGTATGGTATTTTAGCCGGAGGAAGGCGAACGCGAGGTGGGCGAGACAGACGAACAGTTCGAAGAGCGAGTGCTGAACAGACGAGCGGCGCAGCTGTTCGCTGTCATGCGACCCAAGCTGGCGCAAAGAGACCAGCTTTTCTTCACGGAGCTCGCGCCCCGGCATAACTCCAGGAAACAGGTGAGATCCGGAACACTATTTCGGAATAATGTAGCTGCTAGTTGAATTACAACAGTGTCATAGCAGGACGGAGCGATGCGTAAGATATTGGAGTGACAAAAACAGGTACATCGCTCTGGCCGTGTTTCAAGCATAGCTGTCATTATAAATAAGACTGCACGCGGCGATTTTTCTACGCGCTGACGATTGTATCGCGTAGGCCGCATTCATAGGATTCCGTTTACCCAAACCCAAAAGGACCCAAATTATGACAGTAGTCTGTCTCTATCACTCATATGGACGTCATATAATTCGAAAGGCGCCCTAGATAAAGCATGTTGCAGGCGCTGTCGGTCGCAACCCACAGGCGCTTATCAAAGTTAGTTGAGAAAATGACTACATAAAATCTACGGGAAAAAATTAAGGCGTTTCTGAAATATTAATTCAAGTTCTAATATGTCTAATATAAGAACAAATCAGACGTTACTTTTACACTGTCGTTTCCGGGTACTGCCCGTATTCTACCTTCTTGGTTCACCTGGGTGTACCACGGGAGATTTTTTTCTCCCTTGGTCCTACAAGGTGTTACAAAAATGGTAAGCGCCAAGGATGTGAATCTGCCCGATCTTGTTCGGGATCACTTCGGTTGAATTGGCCTTGAAACCTAAAACGCACCAGTGACTTATACAATTTACAGCCGAATGCGGATATCAATTCAGGGCGAACAAAAGTGGCTTTAGGGTCAACTGAGCCCCACAGCCCGCGGGCTGTGAACCACTCTTTTTTTCATGGTCTACGACCCCACCGTCATTCCGCCCCAGGGCTCAGTCGACCACTTCCAACCCCTGAAGGGACAACTTAGCCCTCATACAAAATCGACAACTTTCAACCCCTTAAGTGTAAACTTTGCAAGTCGACCACTTTCTACAATTTTCGTAGCCAACCCAGCTTACAATTTCGCACGGGAGTTTGTATGTGCCGACCTATGATTTTGATGACAGACCTTTCAGGGAATCGATACAAAATCGACAACTTTCAACCCCTTAAGTGTAAACTTTGCAAGTCGACCACTTTCTACAATTTTCGTAGCCAACCCAGCTTACAATTTCGCACGGTAGTTTATCTACTCCCGTACCGGAATATTCCGAATTCGAAACCAATGACAGATTCGAAATTGAGGTCATTGTCCGCTATCATTTTCATTTCCACACTGTTCCATACTACGAGCAGTACGGAAATGGAGTATGGATTTTCATTCCGCAACTGTTATAATACATAATTTTCAATCTGCATAGGCTAAGGCAATACTACCACAGTACTACATACAGCCTATTTTAAAGTAATTTTGTAAAAATACTTTTTACTGGGGTGACGACTGCCTACCTATATTTAAAAGAAAACGGAGAGTACCAGGCGTGACTAGGAGTACATAAATCGACAAGAAGCTGACAGTTGGCTCGCTTCTATATAAAGTGACATTGGCAACAAAAGAAGTGATTTGAACAAAATGAAAAGTATGTACCAGGAGAACATGATTCTACAAGAGGCTGTCAGTAACCATATACATGAAATTAATGTTAAAGCAACGCCATCCACAAGCTCTGGATCTGGAATAACTTCGGGAATAACTTTAATTAACTGTACTAACTGTTCTCTTAGTTCAATAAATTGATCACTCCTTTAAAAAAAAAAATATTGCGTCGGTCGTAGATAAAGTTTTGTATGCAACTATACGTAATTAGTCATTTTAACACTCTATCTATACTATTTTGATACTCGGCTGCGCCTCGTATCAAAAACCAGATCTCGTGTTAAAATTACTCTCATTACGCAACAGTTGCATAAATAACTATTGTATGTGCCGACCTATGATTTTGATGACAGACCTTTCAGGGAATCGATATTACAATTAGGCGACAGAAAGTATTGTTGCCGTTTTAAATCCACGGGCTGCGTGACGGATTGTAAGCTGAATCGACCGCGAAAATGGTAGAAAGTTAGTTGCCTTAGCCCGCAGGCTGAGTTGTCCCTGAAGTAAAAAAGTGATTGTCGGTGATAAGAGTAGCTTATACTGATCACAAAAAACATTGGGTTTAAGCAAAAACAGACCAGCCTGAAAATCTGAAAAAGGCGTCCTGAACACCAGGCTCTCTCTCTTTTTCTTTATTTTCTAATTACCCCACATCTGCTTTGTCATCTTCTTTTCGCCCTGATTTATATCACGTGTTCAAACTCCCGGTCCAATTGCAAGAAAGTATACCGGAGTTCACGAAATAATCAGGTGTTTTGTAAACAAAATTATGACTTCAAATTCATGTAAAATAATTTAGATATTTTAGACAGCTTTCTGTAAGTAAAACGATAGACTGAGCATTTTTATCTCTGTATTGTGGTTAAAAAAGTGTAGTGTTCTCAACTGAAAAATATTTCATTACGAGTACTAAACGACTCGTGATGTTACACATAATTTGTACTCAGGATAAACTCACGTTTTATATTGACGGCTCAGGGTTTCGATCCGATTCCTGTCGGCCCCATAATTATGAAAAATATTTGTTTACAAAACACCTGACTCTTTCTTGAACTACAAGTGCAGTATAGTGCTGCTGTACCATTTCGACCTATGCTCCTAGAAAAAATATGCTTAGTTTAAGAGATATGATTTAGCATATTTCTAGCATCATGTAAGTATTTTACTTTTTCGTGTTTCAGGTTGCGCAAAAGTTCTACAGTTTATTGGTTCTCAAAAAACATCAAGTGCTAAAATTGGAACAGTCTGAAACATATGGACCCATCGTCATAAGTAAAGGTACCCAGTTCGAAACGGAAGCTATCTAAGTAAATATTAATTAATTTATATTGTGTAAAATATAAAAAATATCCAGATAGTTCTTAAAAGAGTATAATAATGATGACTAAAAGATTATGGACTTTTGGGCATAGATAGAGCCAAAAAATTATGTGTAAGTTTGCCTTGTGGTTCGAGTTTAGGAAGCTATTGCATGCATACAAGTGCTGTGACACATTTGGACCAAATAATCTTACAAGTAGAATGATCTCACAATAAGCAAATTGCAGATACCGGCCGCCACCTATCACTCCAGAGACTCGAATCACAAGTGAATGTTTAATCGTGTTGGAAATTATGTACCATATGATATGGAATACCTGATTATGCAAATGCCTTATTTTGTTTTGCTGTAGGTTAAGTAAAATTATTGTAAAGATGTTTACAAATAGTTTCTAGCTCTTCATTGCATAGTATTTTATATTGTTTTCATTCACAAGACTTAAAAACCAACTGCGGTTTGTTTATGGCAAAATTATGTATCATTGGTTTAATTTCTCTTCTCAAAGAAGTGTAGACTTGATATGATTTATGTAGGTACACATAACAAATAATACAATCGAGATTTTTTTCTAAGAGAGCATTACATAACGACTGGTCTTCACGGTGGTGGTTGTTAAATATAACATGTAACCATTAAATTTCGGCCAAAATCTCTCGACAGTTACAGCGCGTTCAGCACAAGTCTGTCTATGACGGTTATTTTCCGCGCATGGGTGACAGGCGGAGCCAATGAACGATTCGCTCGCCCCCTGTGGGGAGCCGCGCTCACCCCCGCGACTAATTTTTATGACCTGCGCATTAACGGTCACAGACAGAGTTATTTTGTACGCAGTATACTTGTATTTTTATGTATGCATTGTGTGTTCTTTTTATTATTAAGGGACTTATGGATGACTGCGGTACAAAATTAATTAAGGTTATGAATGCTATGGATTCCACTAGAACTTTTAGTTAGCCTAGAGCTTATGAAAAAATATATTTCAGGCAAATGTAAAATACTCGGGGTTATTTATTTTTGTGAACTTCTAGTGTGTAAGGTCTAATTAAAATTTATCATAAAACACCAAGTCTCACAATTAGGATTGATTAGTGTATGTTTGTACGAATTTGCTTTTATTTTACATTTCTTTGAGAACAGTGGCATTGGCGTATTTTAGCAAAATGAGTACAAATCCATAATACTTTAGACTTGTATTCGTTTTGCCATGGACGATAGAAGATTCTAAAGCATTTATAATGCCTGAACAGTTTGAATTAGCAAGTATCGTAGACATTTTGTAAAATATAATCTAAGGGTCTACTTCTGTTTAAGGATCTTACACAGTGGTATTCACTTAGATGACTTTCATTACACATTTGCAATAAATTTGTTGATACAAAATATATTATCTTGTTTAATTTACTGTAAGGTTAATTTTAGGAGTCCGCTCTAAATCGGGTAGAAATTACCCTGACAGCAGGATAGCTTAAATGACGTCCTTATGTGTGGTCGAGACAGACTGCTGTCTCAAAGGTGTTTTTTACCCGTTTTGGAACTCGGCCTAGGTTGGTGCAAATTCTCTTTTTCTTTAGAAACTTAGAGCAAGGCGAATAATTTTATTTGGCCTGGAACATTTTAATAGTAAGTTATACAAGAATATATCTACCTAAGAACGAGACAGGGAAGGGGTATTTAACGTGTAACAGTAAAAAATAACAATAAAAGAATCGGATTACATTTATTTCCAATATACAGTACCCATAGAAAATACAAACGATCTAAATAGTATTAGTAAAGGAGCATAGAAATAAATACATAATGGTAATCTTAGCATGATCTAGGTATAGGTCGGAATCTCAAAATAAATTCTCAAAACTGTTTTTGTTTGTTATCAATAATTAAAGGTATTGTTTATTTGGATAGGAAACACGTTTTTTGCGAGTCCGACCTAATGCTAACATAACAATCCTAAAGTCACATCCATAACATTGTTTTATATGTGTTCTAACTATAAAGAGTCAAATCTCTTCATCTAAACACACTTCCTTGTTCACAAAGGTAGAAATTAGCCAATTTCGCAACAAAGATAGTGATAGATTTGCTGCTAATATCACTGTTATACTCTGCGTCTTTAGTCACCCTCACCATTACGACTAAACGTAATCGACCACAGCTACTTTTAAGTTCGCAATCATTTAATTAATTTATAATATAGGTATGTAATCAGTTCACCATCTCCAGACCTCTTTTCTTCAAATAGGAATAATGTTCTCACTATTTTACTATCTGTTTTCATCAACACTATGCTCAATACTATTATGGGACCATTTAACGTAGCACAAAATTTGTACGCTACACGCTCGCGAGTATGTGCGGAAAATACGCGAAAGCTGCTTGTGCTACGTCACTCATATATGAACATAATGCCGTTCTTAGTTAAAATAAGCAAGATATGCGTGCGTGGCTGTGTCCCTGTCACGCTCTTACAAAGAGTGGTCTCCATTCAAAAGCTATAAGCGCCTGAAGACAGCTCTCTGCAATAGGTTAAACTGCACGACAATACAATATTCTGCAGTGCAATTATTTCGTCATTCGACGCCAATGTTTATTTTTGAACCAAGAGTTAAAAATTCTTCGTCTTGCTCTCGTTCTTTAGCCAATATAAATCAACTTATTGCCGTATTGAGTTTCATGGCAATCATCACTATAACACAGAAATAAAATTTTATCGCTCTACTACCTACCCATGTCGTCGACTGCATACTGCCGTGCTATTTGGCTAGCGACGGCTGTTGGAAGAGGCTCGTAAGCAGGACCACCAAGTTTCTCTCATCTTAACTCGGTCGCGAAGTGCCAACAAGTTATTTCTAATTGAGAGCCACGGGAAATAGGAAAAGGAAATTGGAATCCACATGACAGAAACCATGCATATCATTATTATGGTTTTCTGCTGTGATGTAGGTATAATAGTGCAAGAGGTTCTGGTGATGATGTCCCATATCAAAAACAATCTTTAGTGTTGATTTGTATCATTTAATCGCCCTAAAAATGTACAATACAGATGCCAACAATCTCGAACGAAATATTTTTGAAAGACGATGATAATACTCACACGCATTTACGCGATTACTGGCTTAGATATCATCATCGACTTTTGACAATATTTTGCAATGAGACTTTGCATAACATGGTTTCAATTAGATAACAGTCTACAAAAGTATCAGGAACGGAAATAACTGCAGCATCCAAAAAAATTACATACATTATTTTATTTGCATGTTTTGTATACTACATAATTAAATAATTGCATTCCTGTTGACGCACACTGGTCAGTGTAACACATTTACACATCAGTCCTTGCATCACTATGAGGGTGAGGTTTCCACGCATTTGATTCCAAGGCCGTCCACTTCAGATAGTATACACTGAAACCTCATTACGTGGGATGGCAGTGGTGTTCTTATAAATAATTAGCTTAGAAAGCGAACAACAGCAGGAAGGCCATCATAAGACAGAAGAGACCCATGGCCTCAGACAGGGCAAAGCCCAAGATGGCGTATGAGAACAGCTGCTGCTTGAGTGAGGGGTTCCTGGCGTAGCCGATGATGAGGGAGCCAAACACCGTTCCAATACCCGCTCCTGCCAATGACAAAACAACAAAGTTAGATCAACATTGTTCATTCTTATACATTCTTCATTTTATTGTTCATATCAAGCTAAAATTATGAATGTGGTCTAGAATCACTGCCTCCCATATTACAGAGGATTCTAGTTTGGGTGGCAAAGGATTTTGTAGTAAGTAACGAATTTTATAGCCATAGTTTTAAGTACCTTTATATGTATATGCTTTTTTTTGATAGGCTTTTGAATAAATGTTTTATTATTAATATTCCGTTTTTTTTTTCAGATTTCAGTGTTGGGAGTAACAGCGAATTTAAAAAAATAAACAGGGATCCAAATATTACTACAATACAAACATAAAATAACAGAAAACCCACTAACCTTATTAGAAATTTCCAGTGAAACACGGTTAAAATAATAGCAATTCCAAAAGCATGAATTGTAGAATGAAAATCCAATGGGAACTTATGAAAATGATGCATGCTTACAACATAAAAAGCATAAAAATAGCACAGTGCACCACATAAAAAGTTGTTTCTCATGTATTCACTTGAGGTGTATTATGGATAGGTTTGTACTGTCACCTGTTTGCTTATCCATATTTACACTTAAAATAGCATAACTCCTAGAAACTTTTATAGTGTTTTACCTCAAATGGATACAACCTTAACATTAGTTTTTTAGATCCATGTATGTGTAATATTTATTGCGCACAAAAGACATGACAGAAACCTGAGAAGTTTAAAGTGATGAGCTTATCTGTAAAGAGGTCTAGATCTAGTCTTTTTTCATCTAGAACGACATTAAAAAGTTATGATACAAGATAGTTTAATTCAAAATTATTCGTTATTATTGCAAGCAAATGATGTTTTCAAATGATTGCAATTAACTTGGCTCATTCACTACAGAAATAGTACACATAACTACTAAATTATGCGTTGCAGTTATGCAATCTCTTCATTGTCATTACAAAACTTATATTTTTTTAACCAGTGAGATTGCCATGCATGTGACATGCTGGATGGTAAGTAAGTTTTAGTTCAAATGCTACAGAACATATAAGTGCATACTGTAAATATGTTACCACATACCTGAACCCGCCACTCCGACTGTCGCTGCACCAGCACCAATGAATTTAGCAGCAGAGTCAATGTCTTTTGTGACAGAGGTGGTCTGGAATGACCGTACTGCTGACAGTTGTGCAGGGGCAACTGGCACAATCTGTTTCTGTGTGGGGACTGCTGCGAGGGGTCGCACCAGCGCTGTGTTGCTGAACACCTGCAAAGTCCAGGTTTAAACACACATTTAATTGTATGAAATATACACTCAATAAAACTATACAGGTAGCTCATTCTAATAGACAACTAGGTAACTTTAAGTAGGTGGGAGTCAGACTGATAAGATTCACAATTTAAAATAATATTAACATGAATTACAGAGAATTCAAAAGGAAGAAAGAAAATAAGGGCTTCACAACGTAATTCATAACTTATTTGCTAATGCTTAACCTTAGCTTTCTAAAAGTTGTGTAGGTTTGTTACATAAATGCTTAGTTTTTTAAGATTTATGATCTTTATTCCGGTAGTGAGTAAGTAGCTGATAAGGTATCACCTAGATTTCTAGATGAAATGTAGTTTCAGTAGATCACTAACTCCCTGTTATGTAATTATCAACCAAGGTTATAATATAGTCCTTCAATATTATTCAGGTAAAGGGCTCTAAGTATTACCTGTTTTACAGGGTTTATCACCTAAAAATTATAAGCTGGACCTGATAAAAGGTCAAACTTTGAAAATGTCACAGAAGGTTCAAACAATACAATAGGTTATGCTAAAGTATTAGAAATTTAAGCAGCTGGAAGGTATACTTTTCTAATGGAGGTTTTAGTGGGGAACTCCAAATGGAATTTCCTGAATACTTACAGCAGTTCTGGCAGCAGGGGCGATCAATCTTGCGGCGGACAGCATTATTGTGTCTTAGTTTAGGGTGCGGCGAGCGACAACTGAAAAAAACAGTAATACCGGATGAGTATCTTGAAGGCACTAAACCAGTTGTCAGTTGCTGCACCGAACTTCTATTGTAAACTGCAGATTACCTCCAAGAGTACGGGTTACAAGGGATTTGACGTTTGACCGCGGAACGTTACGTAATTTGCGGGAATACGTAACAGAGGCAGAGATCGCTCTACAATCGTATATATAATAAATAATAGACCGGTATAAATTTGACAGTGGAATCTAACAGAATAATGACATTTATTCCAGTAAATGACAAGATATGATGACGGAAAATGGCCGAGCTGCCGACTTGACATTATAAATACAAATCACCTAGCAACTTACGTACTCACACGGAAATATTATCACTATCACACACAATTTTCTTATATGAAACCGTTATGTCACTTGGTATTTTAGGATGACTTATAATTGTAACACTTTTTCACGATTTCTTTTCACAATTTTACCGCACTTACCAAAGAACACCGAGAAGGAGGAGACCGGCCTTTGGAATGTTCAATATCTGAATGTTGAAGCGAAACGGAGTATGGATTCTGCAATGCTATTGGCTGAAATGAGGACAACACAGATCGGTACCGCCAACTATTGATCAGCCTGCGCGAGTGACAGCAACACAAAATACTAATTAGATTTAACTTACAAATATATAAGTGTTTGAATAGATATTTATCCCCATAAAATATATTCAACTTTTAAGTTACCGATACAATTTGTTTCTAATCATATAACACCAGATAAAATAAAGAATATTTCCGAAATAGAACAAAAGTATACTTAGTCATGCAATTGACTAGTACGTTATCATCTCAACGACATGGCCGTCTTCATGATAAACATCTGTAAATTCAATGGCTGTGGTATAACATTTCCAAGACTAGCGGATCTAATTGAACATATTGAAGACGTGCATATTGGTAAATATCAAAAATTCTTATCTTTGTCAGCTTTAGAGGTGTATTTTAGATGTGTAAAATAATCCATGATTGTCTCCATTACGTCTTATCAATGCTTCAATGTTGTCAGCCCTGTGAGTTTTTTTTGTATAGTAGCGCGGGAGATTTGAACCATTTGTCCAAATATGTCATAAATACAAAATAATTATTGTGTAAAAAGTACGTTTATCGCCGTGTAGATATCCATATAATATTTATTAATCATGGGCTTGGAGGAGATCATGGGGTACAATCTGCAAAATTAATTTAGAAACAACGAAAAACCGGTCAAGTGTGAGTTAGACACGTGCACTTAAGGGTTCCGTTATCCATACCACCACACGATGTAGGTATGTACCTAGGTAGGTATCTAATCTATTGTACTGCGAGTGCGTCTATTGTGTGGTGTACGCCCGTGTGGTGGTAGTCGTTAGAGGCGACTAAGGGATTATGAACTCGAGGATGGGCAGCAGCGTCCTTCTGTGTATCGTAAACGTCAGTTTACTATCTAATCTGTGGTATTGTACCATCTTACATACTGAGGTGCAACGCTAACAAACGAGGTGGTGGTGACTATGGTACTTCCCTTCCTTTGCGTGGTGGTACAATTTAGAAATAGTTGCGTTTATGTTGGAATCCTGGAGGGGGAGTCTCTGCCCTATAGTTGGCGTTTCATGGAATGTTATGATGATGATTAACGACTTCAAAAAAAAAGGAGGTTCTTCCAGGTGCTTCAAGAATTAAACGTTTTTAGCTCCATTCTAAATTTTGGTGAAAGATTTTCTGTAATCTGACAAAATATCTTAACGCTACGTTTTGTTATTTCTTAAAGGTAAGTGTGAGTGTGTAAGTAAAGTTCCTACACCATGATCACACCAAACTAAATGTTTGCATGTGGGTATATCCGCTTTTAAAGTAAAGCGAAAACATAAAACATGTGTCTTGTATGGCACCAACGGCAGAAAGCACATAGAAACAAAATCAGTATAAGCTGAACTAGCGATACGCTACAAACGGTCGAAACCAGACACCCGCTCAAGGTTTCCACAACGTGCAGCCGTGTGTACTTATGTCTCGGCCTACCCCGACGGGAAAGAGGCGTGATGTTATGTACTCGTATGTATGTCCTTATTTTTCACTGTTTATTTTTGGAATGACCCCAAACACAATCCTATGAAATTTCAGACCTATTCAGGCATTTTAGGCGTCGTTGATTTAGCGCGCACTAATTAGTCATTAGCTATGTATGTATTGCGCCCGAATCTGTTACGCATGATCATAACGTAAGTAACAGACTGCTTGAGTTTATTTGAAGCTCTCTGATCTCGGTCAGATTCGGATGGAATGATTTCAGTATTTTCGTCACAGATAATTAAACCTGTTAATAAAATTTTAATGTTCATAGGTCACAAACAATTTGTTTACACTCATGAAGCCAAAATAAGTTCTGCCAAAAATCACTACCATCGTTTCAATTTAATGTTTAGGTTTCTGACAACACTGACCTAATCAGCTCGCTAACGAGCTCGAGGCGACCAGACCTTCCAGAAAACAGAACAGTAGACATGAGGTTAACGATTTTTTAAAGGTTTTTAGGGTTCCGATACCAAAATGGTAAAAAAAGGAACCCTTATGGTGCCGCTTTGTCTGTCTGTCTGTCTGTCACACCTGTATATATCAGCAACCACTCATGCTATCGACTTGAAATTTAAAACAGTTTTAGAATATGGTTGTCCAACTTAATTGCAAGTAAAAGAATTAAGAAAAAATTATGATTATTGATGTAAAGGGGGCCCAAATAGGGGGGGCAAAATTTCAAATTGTCGGTACTAGGTCGAGTGGGGTATCATATGAAAGAGCTTTACTTAAACATTCTAAAATATATTTTTGTATTTTTTTACAACTCTTAGTTTATAAGTTATGATAAAAAATTACAAAAAAAAAATATCGTTCCCCCCCATCTCCGAAGTTTGTGAAAGGAAAAATCTGAATTAATTACAGTTGACAGAAGTTTATGTAAACCTTACAGCAAAAATAAAACGATTTTTCTAAGTTGCACAGTTTTTTAGAAATCTGCAAATAACCTTTACAAACAAATTTAGTTTTGCGGTCCTAAAAATGGACTTTATTGCTTCCAAAAATACAAAAAGTATATCGGAACCATCGGCGCGCGATTCCGACTCGCACTTGACCGGTTTTATTTAGCTGTTTCGCAAGCGTAATTCAAATATTTGTGATCCAAATATTACAAAGATAAGTATGTTATCTGTAAATTAATAATATAGTTTCAAAAAAGATTTTCAAGAAGTAAAATTAATTTAGGTCGCTTTTGGTAGCGACAAAAGCGGCCAATCTTAGCGCGACTGTGCTGGCCCGAATGCCACTACAACTATGGGCGAAACGAATGACAGAATTGATTCCACCTAATGCTAAACGCCGTCGTGGTCGGCCTAGAAAAATATGGAGTGACGAGCTTGGCATTTACGCAAATAATTGGAAGGAGTTGGCCCAGGAAAGGGAAAAGTTGAAAGATGGGTGGGAGAGATGCCTTTGCCCTACAGTGGGACTCAAGATACTCCTAATAATAATAAAAAAATCGAGCTGTGTTTCTAAACGTTCGTCACTGGTCACCTATTCATCGCAAGCTGAATCAGCGAAGTCGAACGAAAGAGACATTTAGTAAGCTAATTCGGCGTAGTGTAGACGCTACACTCTAATAAGTGTTTTCTAGCAACTTTTGAAAGTTCATCTGGACGACGCGGCTAATCATCATAAGGAAAATTTACAAAGAAAACACTGATACTACTAAACGGTCACTCAGTATGAAAATAATAAGTTATTTGATTGGTACTGTTAATCGACACTTAAAAACACGCCATAGAAAATTACTTATTTTATTAGCTACCTACTAATTAGTTTAAATAATACCTAATTAGTTTGCGCTGAGTCAGCGACGTTTAAAGAGGCATAGTAAATAATAGTAACTTTGGGTACAAGAAAGTGTAAATTTAAGTTACCTTCCGTTTTAGTTACTTGAGTAGGTATTATCAACCGCTATTATTTAAGTTGTCAACTAATATTTTCAGATTTAGATCCCGCAGTTGTAGAGCAGAAAGAAGCTTCACAGCCAGCATGCATTCCCCTTAGCTACGTGTTGAAGTTTTTCACGGAAGCAACTCGACGGGAGTTCCAAAACATGCCTCCAGTCCCGGAAGTGCGACGTCGACTGATCTCCGCGCCCAAAACTCCTTCAGTCCGTAGCAGCACGCCTACTGGTAACTTGAATATCAGCACTTCAGGTTGTAGGTAACTAGCATCCTTTGCAGGTATAGCCGCATCTATTCAGTGGAGACAATGATGGTGCAATAGCCTTACTCGGTTCATCGAGTATTTTTTATTTACTATTTACTTATTGCCATACATTCGTGCTGACCATCATGCTTGCTGACTTTGCCATACACTTTCACAAACGGTTGCAAAGTAGCCCATTAAAGTAATGACCTAACGGAGCCCTATTACTAAAAACTATGAAAAGATAAAATATAAGGGCCCCATACAAAAAACGTGTTTTATTAGTGCTATTGTTTTAGCTCTATAATAAAAACCGATCAAGTGAGTGAGATCAGTTTTGATTCTTGTGCGAGCCGGACTTATACATTTCTTCGCGACTGCGCGTCCCTGACTAAGAGGGTATTTTTACCTTGGTGATACGGAACCCTCGGTGCGCGAGTCCGACTTGCACTTGGACGGTCTTTCTTTGTCGACTGTCTTTGTCTGTTGACTGACAGACAGTCTCTTGCTGAAAAGCTCATTAATAATAAAGAAACTTTTGGGGTGTGGGTGGACAGAGTCGCGGGGACACCTGATAGACAAAAAAATTATAATAAGGCTTTCTGCAATTGATAGTTAAAATTAGCAAAATCTCTTATATTGCTTAACATACATTTACAAATAATAGAAAACAATATGTTGCGTCCTCCGCAACAATGATGGATGTCTTGCGAAAGCAACGCAACTACCAGCTAGACCACGGCGTACAAAATAACTCTGGCTGTGACCGTTAATGCGCAGAAGTCGAAAAATGGGTTGGGCGAGCGAATCGTTCATTGGCTGTCGTCCACCTGCCACCCATGCGCAGAAAATAACCGTCATAGCCCGGCTTATCCCGATCGCGCTATACACTTGTTTCACCTTTACACGAGGCATCCTCTGAAGATGTTAGACGGACCAGTGCTAAACACAGAGTGTGTCGAATTCGAAGACGTAGGGGAGCCTGGTAAACAGTGAGTCACTTTTTCTTGAGCGCTCGTATCTCAGAACCTAGTGGTCATATCGGCTTGATATTAAGTTTGATCTATTGTATTGTTCACCGGCTTTCAGAATATTACTTAATCATTGGCCTCAAATGATGGACAGCAAAATAAATAAGATTTTTTTAAAGAGTAGATTTGTCCCACTGTGTACAAGGGGTTGTGAACACTGAATCACCCCCTGGTTAACAGTGGGTCTAGGAGCTTTCTATAGGCAAGTAGTAAAAAAAAAATCACCCCTGGTTTACAGTGGGTCAAGGTGTTTCTATAAATACGAAATTTAAGGCTTTTGACCAAGAAATATTAATTTATTTATTAAAAAACAAAACAAAATTGACATTATGTCAAAGAAAAAAATATTTTCAACACAAGTTTATTAAGGTGCTGCACTTATAAAAAAATATAGAGCAAAAGTATTGGAAGCTTGCCTTATACTTTTGCCCGATTTTATTGCATCAAGTGCCTTTTTCATTTCCTCCTTCGTGTTGAGTCCTATTTTTCTTTCGCTGTTATCTCTTCCCATTCTGTAAAAAAATCATTCTACTTAAATAAAATTATTAACTTCTTTTGTAAATTTTGCTATTTCCTCTATCTAAATATATAAAAGAGCATGTCCTGACTGACTGACTGATTCATCAACGCCAAGCCGTAACCGCTATAGATACAGGTCTAAAATATTGTACACAGGTTCTATCCACGTCGAAACCACCCACTAAGAAAGGATTTTGGAAAATTCATCTCCCAAAGGGGTGAAATAAGGGATGAAAGTTTGTATGAAAGTCCTTTGTTTTTTGAGCTAGATTCACACAAATTTGAATTTAAGCTTCTGATAAAAAATAAAGAAACACGTGTTTAAGCATTTTTTTTTAAATCAACCCTTCAAGGGGGTGAAAAAGGGGATAATATTTTTTCCGTATGTTGGTCTATAAGTCTTTTTTTTTAAGGTAGAATTACAGAAATTTGTTTTTAAGCTTTTGATAAAAAAAAGGAACGTGTTTTAGAAGTTTTCAAAATTCATCCCCTAAGGGGGTTAAATAATGGATGAAAATTATTATGAAAGTCCGTCAGTTTTGAAGTTAGGATCTTCAAAATTTGTATTTAGACTGACGACTAAAAATTAAGTTTTACGTGTCTCAGGGTTTTTGAAAAGTTTACACCCTAAGGGGTGAAAAGGGGGATGAAGTTGAAACTCCTTCATTTCAAAGTAATATCCACTAAATTTATTATTTAGGCATTGGGGTTGTAATTCTGTAGAACATACATCACTGTTATTGAAATTCCACCCCAAATTCAACCCCTTAAAGAGGGAAATGGGGTGAAAAAGTCTAAAAATCAATATGGGTGTCGTTTGTTTGGTTTATCGGATCGCTGATTACGAAAACTACAACAATTTTGGAATCCAACGTGGTGGAAGTGAAATACCATCATCCCCTGGGGATGGGGTTGGGGTGCGATAGGGTTGAAATGTCTAAAACAACACACTTATATACAAATGGCCCTAGAAAACATCAACAACAATAATTACACAATGGGTATTTTACTGGACTTAACCAAAGCCTATGAAAAAGTTTCTCACCATATCCTGTTAAAAAAAATATTTGGCTCGGGTATACGTGGAAACGCATATTTTTGGCTGCAGTCATACCTAGAAAACAGGCAGCAATATGTTGAGTTAGAACACTATGATCAGCAAACGGGCGAGGTAAATTTGGTCAACTCCGAAATAATTACAACAAATAGTTCTATCCCGCAAGGTAGTGTCCTTGGTTGTATCCTGTTTCTGGTTTATGTGAACGATTTACCAGACTCCATGGATGCTCCTTGTGTCATGTTTGCGGACGATATTTCGTTGCTGGTGACATGTAGCAATAAAACATTGTGTAACGATCAGCTGTTGCACCACTTCGAGGCAGCTAACAAGTGGATTATCGAACACAATTTGGAAATAAATATTAAAAAAAACAAAAATTATACAGTTTAGGCCGCCACAGAGACCTGCAACAGATTTACAGCTATATATACAAGGTAGTTCAATTGAAGAAGTCCAAGAGTTTAATTTGCTAGGTGTAACCATAGATTCGCACGTAAATTGGAAAGCCCATATACAAAAAATAAAAGCTAAATTGTCGCAACTAACTTATGCTTTGAGCGTTATCAAGATTAATACAAACATAGAGACCGCGTTGATAGTATACTACGGCTATGCCTATTCCTGGCTCCGCTACGGAATTATACTGTGGGGAGATAGCACAAAGGCCCATGATATTTTTGTACTTCAAAAAAAGTGTCTGCGCATAATGTTTAATATCCATCCGAGAAGTACTTAGCTGTAGACCATACTTTAGAAATAAAAATATGTTGACACTACCTTGTATATATATTCTGGAAGTGGGTAAATTCGTGAAGAA
Source organism: Athrips mouffetella (assembly GCA_947532105.1). NCBI lineage: Eukaryota > Metazoa > Arthropoda > Insecta > Lepidoptera > Gelechiidae > Athrips > Athrips mouffetella. The sequence continues at coordinate 21,094,700 of OX383964.1, read as the reverse complement.
ATACTCAAATCTGTTCAATACAGTAATGATACTAATGGTCGGAACACACGCCATAAACATAAATTAGCGGATCTGCCCAGTAGGATGGAAATGTTTTCCCGAAGCCCATTTAATAGGTTTATCAAAATTTACAATCATATACCAGAAAGCATAAAGTCCGACAAGTATAAGAGCTTTAATTTCAGGTTAAAACATTTTCTTTTACAAAACAATTATTACTCAGTGACAGAATTTATGGATGATAAGTTAAATACTTAGGTAGAACTGACAATATCTGTGATCGAATTTATGTATTGAATATTTTATTCTACTTTTCCCGTGATAACGAAATTATTAATTATTTATTGATCAATCTTTACATCTGACATCTAATCTTTTTATTGATCAATCTTTTCATCTTTATAAACTATGAAAATGAAATTTTATTTTTTTCTTAATCTATTGCTCTGTGATATTTTATAACTACTACTAGACAAAACTTTAAAATCGCTTTTATATTTTATCTTTACAACTTGCACATTAGGCTTTTGAATTTTATTATTATTATTTTAAATGAAATTATGTTTGAATTGAATTTATTATTGCGTATTAAAATGTGTTGATTAAAATTTTATATAATTTTTAATAGTGTTAGGTTTAAACTAAAATTGTAATAAATGAAATAATGATAATATGTTAATTTTAAGCACCTAACTAATATTGCATAATGCCCAAACAGGGTTTCATGTAGAACTTTACACTAGCATTAAGACGCACTTGTACTCATGGAGGCAATTAATAAATGAAATGAAATGAAATGAAAAAATCAATATGGGTGTCGTTTCTATGTTTTATATAAGAATAGGGATAGCGGTTAAGACGGCGTTAAGGATAGGGATATGAGTAGGGGTAGGGTTAGGGGCAGGGATAGGGAGAGGGAGAAGAAGAGGGAGTGGGATGGAGGTAGAGAGAGTTGGTGAGGGAGGGGGAGAGGGAGAGACTGCATATTGTCTGAATAGCACGCGGGCGAAGCCGCGGGCACAGCTAGTATTAGATATATATAACGGTTATTTTCAGCAAAACAATGCACATCGCCTTAACAACAAGCACCTTCAGGTACACAGTGAATCGGACCCACCGTTGACCCTATGGCGATTTTAAATATAAACAAGACTCAACCTGTTAAAAACAAATAGCTGAACAAATATTCATGTGTTATACGAGTATTACAGTGTACTGACAAGGTCAAAGTGTGGTAAAACAATTTTATTGATATCTATTGTAATTAAGCAATTATAAACAAAATATCTACTCACTTTTCAAAATATTTTCGGGGCACCGGAATAAAAATGACTTTAGTACGTCATGGTTTGACCGCGGCCGCGCGAAAGCTAGCAGAGAGGGGATTGGGTGCGAGGGGGCATCTGTGAGTGGACAAGCGACAGCGCTACCTGTAGTATGTTCGTCAATTCGTGCGTGACCCACTGTACCCGACTGATCCACCGTTTACCCGGCTCCCCTACTGCTTCGTAGCAGGGTCCCGTAGCACCTTTTGGATACGGAACCCTAAAAGTCCTTATCTCCTTACCATTGAACTGCAAGCATTTTCATATCACAACAGTGTCACAGCACAATCATATCCAATCTTAAAAAAATATATATTATAAGTATGGAGATTATTTAGAAGATTTTTTTGAGAACATGGAACTGGATTTAGTAAGTAGGTATGTATTTCTAAAAAGATTGGATTCGAAAACGACTAAATGTTGGGGCTCACACAATCCCGTCAGTGACTGTGGTTTTGTATGAAAAGTCCGAAAAAAAAAAAACGTTTTACCAACCTTAGGGTAAGTAAGTTGTTTAGTTCCATGTTCTGAGTCACCCCCTCACCTGTAAGTGGGTTTTTAGGGTTCCGAACCAAAATGGTAAAAACGGAACCCTTATGGTGCGACTTCGTCTGTCTGTCTGTCACACCACCTGTATATCTCAGCAACCACTCATGCTATCGGGCGTTAGCGTCATCATAACATCCCATGAAACGTCCACTACAGGACAGGGAGCTCCCTCCAGAATTCTAGCTTATGCTGGAAAAATGTGGAGGGGAAGTACCATAGTCACCTCGCTTGTTAGCGTTACGGCTGGCACTATGGACCGCGGTTGTAGGTGACCGCAGTAAGTAAGATGTAAGATTCAGAGGAGGATGCTGCTGCCCATCCTCCAGTTAACCCTTAGTCGCCTTTTACGACACCCACGGGTATGTATGGGTTGGTACTATTCTTTGCCGGCACCACACGGGACGTTAGCGTAATATTACCTATATTATATTTTTTGCTCTCGTCTAGAAATTTGGAATAGTTTTAGAATATGATAGCCCAACTTTATAGCAAATGAAAGAATAAAAAAAATGTATTGTTATTATTATCGTGAAGGGGGCCCAAGTAGGAGGAGCAAAATTTTTAATTATCGTTACTAGGTCGAGTCATTCTAAAATGAAAAAAAATATAATTCCCCCCCTATCTCCGAAGTTCGCGAAAGGGAAAATCTGAAATAATTAAGTATAGTCAACTAGCTGTTACCCGCAACTTCGTCCGCGTGGATTTTATGAAAAAACCGGCCAGGTGCGAGTCGGACTCGCGCCCAAAGGGTTCCGCACCTATCTACCATAGTATGATATACTAAAAGCTTTTGCTCTTTGATATTAAAAACTCCGTGACCATCCAACGTGAACCCTCTCCTATAGAAAAGTTCTTGAAACGGGAGCTCACCTTAATTGGTTACTATTAGTTGTGAGAAAAATTGAAATATTTAATGATTTTAGACTTTTCCCTTTATTTGTACGGTGAGACCTAGCTTCTTGCCAAATTTCATAATTTTAGGTCAACGGGAAGTACCCTGTAGGTTTTGCTTTTTTGCATAAATGTATGGAGATGAGGACATAAAAAGCCATATCTTTTGATTGCGTCGTTGTAAAAAATTGAAATTTACAGATCTTGTGTGGTTCATAGACCCTAATATTCATTATCAATTTTAACCTGATACCTCTTCTCGTTCGTGAGAAAATGGGTCTTGACAGACAGACAGACAGACGTACAACAAAGTGATCCTATAAGGGTTCCGTTTTTTTATTTTGAGGTACGGAACCCTAAAAACAACTCGAACTTAACTGAAACATATTTAGCGGAACGCTTCTCCTTCAAAAGATGCATTTGAACTTATCCAAGTACTACTTACTACTTTAATTATCTTTTGAATTTATCCAACAGGTGGGTAATGAAGAATTTTCATTGTCAATCGTTAGAGGCGAACCTTAAAAAGAAGGCAATACCTAAAGGGAGTGAATGGGTAGCGAGGATGTAATCATAAAAGTCAAAAAAGTCCCTATCTATCCTATCCCTTTTTACCCTTATCTATCCCCATTCATTCCTATTTTATCCCTATCCTGCCCTAGTATCTATACCTTTTCTGTTCCTGTATGTCCCTATCTATCCCCATGTATCCATATCCCTACCCCTGTCCGTACCCCTTTCCCTACCTCTATCCTTACCCCTATTCCCACCCCTAAATAGAAACGAAATTCCCACTCCTATCCCTAACCCTATCCCCACCCTTGTCCCCACCGCTGTCCCCACCGCTGTCCCCACCTCTGTCCCCACCGCTGTCCCCATCCCTATGACCACCCCTATCCCTACCCCAATCCCAAACCCTATCCCCAACCCCTATCCCTACCCCTAAATAGAAACGACATTCATATTGATATTTAGACATTCTAGTTGATAGTTAAAAACGCAAGAAAGTATTGATGCCCCATACAAACTATCATCCCCTATTTTACCCCCTTCCAGTTTCGATTTTGCAATCAAAAGAAGCCTATGTCCTTTCTTATGGTTTAGAATATCTCCATACAAAATTTCATCAAAATCGGTTCAACGGCTTAGCCGTAAAAGCGTAACATAAATTATTTAATAAATTTCCCATACAAACTTTCATCCCCTATTTCACCCCCTTCCAGTCTAATTTTTGACATGAAAAGTATCCTATGTCCTTCCTAATGATTTAGACTATCTTTTAACGAAATTTCATCAAAATTCGTTCAGAGGTTTAGCCGTGAAAGCATAACATAAATTATTTAATTGATTTCCCATACAAACTTTTGTTCCCTATTTCACCTCCTTTCAGTCTCATTTTTGAAATCAAAAGTAGCCTATGTCCTTTCTCATGGTTTGGACTATCTTTATACGAAATTTCATCAAAATTGGTTCTGCGGTTTAGCCGTGAAAATACAACATAAATTATTTAATTGATTTCCCATACAAACTTTCATCCCCTATTTCACCCCCTTCCAGTCTCATTTTTAGGGTACCGTACCTCAAAAGAAAAAACGGAACCCTTTAGGATCACTTTGTTGTCCGTCTGTCTGTCTGTCTGTCTGTCTGTCAAGACCCTTTATCTCACGAACGGGTAGAGGTATCAGGTTGAAATTAATACCATATTATTATATTATTAGGGTTCATGAACCACACAAGATCTGAAAATTTAAATTTTTTTCAACGACGCAATCCAAAGATATGGCATTTTATGTCCTTATCTCCATACATTTATGCACTAAAGTAAAACCTATAGGGTACTTCCCGTTGACCTAAAATTATGGGCAAGAAGCTAGGTCTCACAGTACAAATAAAGGGAAAAGTCTGAAATCATTAAATATTACAACTTTTCTCACAACTAATGGTAACCAATTGTGGTGAGCTCCCGTTTCAAGAACATTCATATAAGAGAGGGGTCAAGTTGGATGGTCGCGGAGGCGATTTTTGTTTTAGTTCTATTTTAAAAACGGGAACACTTACAAACTTGACAATTGGTATGTTTATAGCGCATAAGCTATAAAATAACAACAAATGATAAAATTTGGTCAAGCGCGTGTCGGATTCAAAAAATCTAGCATATTAACTTACTGAAATTTCAATTAATAAAATTATGATTATGTGGTGGTACGGAACCCTCGGTGCGCGAGTCCGTCTCGCACTTGGCCGGTTAAAAAAATAAAATAAAAGTAGCCTATGTCCTTTCTCATGGTTTAGACTATTTTCATACCAAACTTCATCAAAATCGGTTCAGCTATTTAGCCGTGAAAGCGTAACATACAGACAGACAGACAGAGTTACTTTCGCATTTATAAATAATAGTTTGGATAGAAGTTTATGTAAATATTACAGCAAAAATAAAACGATCTTTCTAAGTTGCACTGTTTTTGAGAATTCTGCAAAAAACCTTAACCAACAAATTTAGTTTTGCGGTTCTAAAAGTGGACTTTATTGCTTCCAAAAATACTATAGGTTTATCAGAACCCTCGGCACACGAGTCCGACTCGCACTTGACCGGTTTTTTTTGTAGTAGTGGGTGCAAAATTTAAGTAAGTAGTTTTAATCACAGCTCCACATGTTTCATTTAGAAGGGAGTTCCCTGTCCTGTAGTGGACGTTTCATGGGATGTCATGATGATGAATCACAGCTGTTGCATCGTAACTGCTGCAATCTGCTAGATTCCTATATCTAATGTTAAATCAGAAATCTTCTCTAGATTTAGTATGAAATTCGTGAACTATGACGTCATATTTTTTTACGGTGACTCGTACAGTTAAGAGCACATCAAGCTTGACGCTTGGACTTTGTACGGCGCTGATCTTAGTCAGTATAGAGACGGAAATCGTATAGCAAATGTCAAGCTTAAACTGCTGAAAGAAAGATGATTTTGTACCTTTTGTGATAGGAAAGAGGAATTAATACAGTACGCGACAGCTTAGGAGTGAGTGCGGGCAAAATACTGGGTGTAAGGGACAAGTTGGCAAATACTGTAAGGGCATGATCAGTCAACGTAACTGAACAACTTTCCACGAATAAAAATTTCAGGAAATGAAAAAAAAAAATCGGTCTCTCCATACAAAATTGCAAACTTGATTAGACAGTCTGTATGGAGAGGCCGAAATTTTTTTCATTTCCTGAAAGTTTTATTCGGTGAAAGTAGTTCGGTTACATTGACTGATCATGCCCTTTCAGTATTCGGAAGGCTGTCCCTTACACCCTGTATATATATGTATTTATATTTGACCCACTCGTTTTGATGTATTACCTTGCAGGAAGCGAGATGGACGATGACGAGATGATGAGTCCCTCTGAAGACAGCAACGACTCCTGGACTACGGTTGAGGAGTACAGTTCTGAATACATACTTCGTTATGGCGTCAAGTGAGTCAAATAGTATACAGGCTGTAATGCAGAATTTACACAGGGTAAATAGCTAGCGCAATTGTCGAGTCAAGTCAGTGTTGACTTGTTACTGCCATCGTGGAAACCGGTTTGAACACGGAGTAAGGAAGGAAGTCAGTACAGTGCTGTCGCGACAGCGCTGACTGCGTAATTCACGACTGCTGACCGCATGTAAACACTACAAGTCAGTTCTCAGCGCCATGCCAGCACTAGCGCATTACTGACTCCAGTTACTTACCCTGTGTAAATTCTGCATTAGGTACAGTGTACTGGAAACTGAACGGGCGTGCTCAGTCAACGAAACTGAACAACTTTCCCAAAGACCTTTTTATACAAACTGTTCTTAGGCTTAAGGCTTTTATGAAGATATAGTTAAGAGCACGTCAGGCTTGACACATTGGACGTTGTACCGTTCTTATTTCAATAGAACTAAGGTCGCGCTGCTCGCACTCAAATGGAAACATGCCCTAGGTGGCTTAGAAGGGAGCAGATAATATTGGAGGATCTACCTACTCCCCAACCGCCAATCATCTTGCAGCAAATCTGCTTATAGGGATGACGGATTGTATATTATGACATGACATAGAAAAAGGTCGTGTTGCGATTGTCAAGATTGCCCTGCTCTTTAATATACCTCCACTTTTGTCAATAACTGCGAAAAGTTGCATTTAGACGAGTTAGATACCATGGCATTGACAGTTTTTCGTCCGAATACCTATACTGGGTGTAAGGAACAGCCTTCCGAATACTGAAAGGGCATGATCAGTAAACGTAACTGAACAACTTTCAGCGAATAAAACTTTCAGAAAATGAAAAAGAAATCGGCCTCTCCATACAAACTGTCCAATCAAGTTTTCAATTTTGTATGGAGAGACCGATTTCTTTTTTCATTTCCTGAAAGTTTTATTCGCTGAAAGTTGTTCAGTTACGTTGAATGATCATGCCCTTTCAGTATTCGGAAGGCTGTCACTGCTGACACCTCATATATTATAAGGTCCTTCAGAAATTTGTGAAAATAATTTTCCCTAGAAACTTAGGTCGAAATTAGAGATGGGCCGACTATACACCGACTAGTCGGTAAAACCGACTATTCGGCATATTTTATAGTCGGTTACTAGTCGGCGACTAATCGGTAAAAACTGCGCCGATTATTCGGCAGTAAAAGTATGAAATAAAAATACAGGATTCTGTCCTTAGCCATGACATAAGATGTCCCTCAACACAGAATCCTCAGAGAAAAAAACTGCATAAAAACTTATTTTGACGATGCCAAAAAATAGTCATGAAATAGTCATAAATAGTCACCATAAGGAAAAAAATAGTCGCGTTACAATTCTAGAGTTATAGCTATGGTTTGCTGAGGATTATGGCCATAGGCTATATACAGAATCCTCAGTTCTGATGCAAGCAAACCGTGGGGACTATCGACTTGGTTTTTATTTTAAAAAATAGTCATGAAATAGTCGTCTTGACTTCCAAATTCTCAATAATAGTCGTTCAAGGATTTCAGAGTTACAGGGGTAGCTTGCTGAGGATTCTGTGCATAGCATTTCACGGACGCAGATTCCTGCAGAACGGTTAGGTTTTTCTATTTGATACTGATGTCAAAAAATAGTCAACAAATAGTCGTCTCAAACCATAATAACTTCGGTCTGTTTTACCTAGTAGAAGTATGTTAAAAATGCATGTGAACTTCGCCATACATTTTTCCTTTGTACAGTCGCGTACAAAAAATTATTTGATATTGATTTCAAGTTTCAAGCTTTGTGTCATCTATTTTTATTAGGTAAATAAGAGGATAAACCGACTGATATATCAGTGCACAGACCCAACCTTTTGGTCTAAAAACTTATAATGTGGGTTCCACGTTTAAGGAAAGGTAAAACTAGAATATCGGGCTTAAAACCAGATGCATTCAGTAAGTAAAAATACTTTAATAATAATTGGTAGGTTCGCAAATATTACTAAATTAACTATACTAACTTTACTAATTTCTTGATTGATCAATGTTGTTTGCCTACGCATTTAACTATTCATTAAAAATTAAAATGTCGCTGCATATGTGTTTCTTTTACCCAATAGCACATCAGTAGAATAATACAAATCAGTGACTTAATGGCATAGTAACAGAGTTGGAAATGTTTAACGTGGGTCGTATAATAGAAAAAGCACCAATATTCTGAGACGAGATATGTTTAACCAATAGCATGGCGGCGTTCGGCTCGACCGAATTGTGTGACCGAGCTAGCGCTCGCCGCCGCCGCCGGCGCGTATTGAAGTGCCCTACAGTGTTGCTATTAAAACGACAATTGCCGTGTTCTACGGTAATTATATGAAATGTAAAGTTAACTTACACTACAGCCTATGGAAGCAGTAAATACACAACGCGTTATTCCAAATTAGGATTTCCATTTTTTCAATAATCCTACTTAAAAATTGAATGTAAATTCTAAAACTAACAACAGCTCGTTAAAAGCGCAGCCTCAGTTGGGTCATTGCGCTGCGGGTTATTGCCCTCTGCGTAGGGCTAATTTTAAAATTTTCAGAATTTTTTAAAAGTAGATTTTTTTTGTGTTCCTTTATCGTTACTGAAACACCCCCTAAGCTATGGCACGCAATAAAATTATCACCCTGTATTACTTACCCTGTATTACTATTTAACCATTTAACGGACATAAGTACGAAGACTGTGATTTATACAAAAAACCGGCCAAGTGCGAGTCGGACTCGCGCACTGAGGGTTCCGTACCACCACATAAACATAATTGTATTAGTTGAAATTTCAGTAAGTTGATGTGCTAGATTTTTTGAGTCCGACACGCGCTTGACCAAATTTTATTATTTGTTGTTATTTTATAGCTTATGCACTATAAACATACCAATTTTCAAGTTTGTAAGTTTTCCCGTTTTTAAATAGAACTAAAACAAAAATCGCCTCAGCGACCATCCAACTTGACCCCTCTCTTATATGAATGTTCTTGAAACGGGAGCTCACCACAACTGGTTATCATTAGTTGTGAGAAAAGTTGTAATATTTAATGATTTCAGACTTTTCCCATTATTTGTACTGTGAGACCTAGCTTCTTGCCAGATTTCATAATTTCAGGTCAACGGGAAGTACCCTGTAGGTTTTGCATTTTTGAATAAATATATGGAGATGAGGACATAAAATGCCATATCTTTTGATTGCGTCGTTGTAAAAAATTTAAATTTTCAGATCTTGTGTGGTTCATGGATCCTAATATGTGGTATTAATTTCAACCTGATACCTTTACCCGTTCGTGAGATAAAGGGTCTTGACAGACAGACAGACAGAAAGACAGACGGACAACAAAGTGATCCTATAAGGGTTCCGTTTTTTCTTTTGAGGTACGGAACCCTAAAAACTAACTTAAAAATTATCTGTAGTTACTGAATATATTAATAAAGAAGTTTTTTTTTATTATTTTATTTTAAAACCAATTATTGTAGTTTATTAAGCTATATTATTTAACATGAAAACAAATAAACTTTGCTTTTTATTACAGAATTAATCATATTGGGTTCCAAATACATAAAAAAAAGTAACTAAATAGTTACCATCAAAGATGATATGCATTTTGAACACGACTGTACTTGAGTTGAAAAATGTATGGCGAAGTTAACATGCATTTTTAACATACTTCTACAAGGTAAACCTGACCAAAGTGATTATGGTTTGAGACGACTATTTGTTGACTATTTTTTGACATCAGTATCAAACAGAAAAACCTAAACGTTCTGCTGGAATCTGCGTTCGTGAAATGCTATGCACAGAATCCTCAGCAAGCTACCCCTGTAACTCTGAAATCCTTGAACGACTATTTTTGAGAATTTGGAAGTCACGACGACTATTTCATGACTATTTTTTAAAATAAAAACCAAGTCGATAGTCCCCACGGTTTGCTTGCATCAGAACTGAGGATTCTGTATATAGCCTATGGCCATAATCCTCAGCAAACCATAGCTATAACTCTAGAATTGTAACGCGACTATTTTTTTCCTTATGGTGACTATTTATGACTATTTCATGACTATTTTTTGGCATCGTCAAAATAAGTTTTTATGCAGTTTTTTTCTCTGAGGATTCTGTGTTGAGGGACATGACATAAGCTGTGCATCACTATCATCGTTGCTCAAGCAATCTTTAAAACTTCTAGTGAAAATTGTAACCTCATTGTTAATATATTTTGCGGCTCAAAGAACTGCAGATTATATCTGGGATCAAGTACGAAATAAGGATGATCGGCACTGCCGACTAGTCGGCCGACTATCCGGCAATATCAAAACCGACTAGTCGGCTAGTCGGCTGATCGGCAAACCCCATAGTCGGTCCATCACTAGTCGAAATACGTAAAACCAGATTTGACCTCCCATACAAAGTGCGCTATCAGCTGATGCAGTTTCTATGGGAGGTTAAAAATGGATTTTCGTATTTCGACCTAATATTCCTTGGGAATGAAATATTCGATATTTTTAATATTTTTGAGAAAGAATTGTCTACTATACTTACAAAATAAATAGATAATACCTAGGTACTTTTGTCTGTCCCAATAACCGCAATAAGCCTTCATCAAGCCGGGCTTCATCTTTCGGTTCATACTTAGTCACCTCTCTAAAATCTTTGTTTTATTGTACGCTCAACTGCACATCGGTAGAACTTTTTCAACTCTATTACCACGCCATAAGGTCCAAAAGTGTTCCTACTGACGTGCTGTTAAGTGTACATACAAGAGTTACCTGATCTTGACCTCGATCTTGACATGGGAGTTAATCTTACAGAGGTGAGGTCGATGATGGAACTAGCTTGACCAGAAGAAGCCTATTCACTCGCGACTTGAATAGATTCGGGTTATATGAACTCGGGAACGCAGACGCAGGCACAGAATTCCACTCCTTTGATAGATAGATAGATAGATAAATACTTTATTGTCACACACAAAACACATTAACAATAAAAGGAGACTCTTAAATCTAGGGTGACAAAGGCGCATTACCTATAACATTTGCCGTGAAGCGTTTTGTGCGAATGTGTGGATATCAACCACTTTGCTGCGGTGCGTCTGAACTCCCGATGGTAGAAGAGGGATGGCGGAATAAGCTTATAGAGCTCTTTAGCGCACTCTCTGAAATACAATCCGTAAAAAACCGACAGACATGCAACTTTGCAACGGTGGACCAAATTGTGCAACTTGGATCTCACAAGCATCTCATCACCAAGACCTTTTTATCTCTGCGATCTATCGAGTCATGTCCGGCTAGTTGGCATTAGGCTGAGCCGTCTGACAGCAATTTTACATGCAGGATCGGACTTGTGTTTTAAGTAAATCTTAAGGGGCTGATAAGAGCTGAATTACCTCCCTTTCTAACAAAGGGCAGAATGCGCGTGCTAGAACGGAGCGGATTCGCGCTGTTTTACGTTTTTCGCTCATTATTGCATTTTTTAATAGCTATATTATTATGCATAATGTATTGAATAATGTGTAAAAGTTTTGGCATCATAGATTAATGGGTACCTACTGAAGAAAAACGGTTTAAAAGCAAAAAGCAGAGGTAACTTTGGATTTTTTTATGGCGTACAAAATATATTTAATCGTGTTTCGGAGTCGGCCATATTCTTGGAAAGATGCTTAATAATTACATAAATTGTTTTCACGGCCATACATTCATCACTTTTCGTTAAAAACTTGCTCAAGTGAAGCGTATTTAGCTCTTATCAGCCCCTTAAAGCTGTCAAGGCGTGAAGTATCGCTCAAAATTTTTTATTTTTATTTTTTTTTACTATGTATGGGCTTACTCTTGACCTCGATCTAGCCTTGAGGACAGAGATGAGATCGACGATGGAACGAGCTTGCCCAGAAGAAGCCTATTCACTCGCGACTTAAATAGATTCGGGTTATAAGAGCTCGGGATCACAGACGCAGGCAGAGAATTGCACTCCTTAGCCGTGCGCATTATAAAGGATGTTTCAAAGCCCTTTGTGCGGATGTGTGGAATATCAACCAGATTCAACATACATACATAACATCACGCCTCTTTCCCGTTGGGGTAGGCAGAGACCACAGTCCTCCACCTGCTACGATCTTGACATACTTCCCTTGCTTCTTGTACTTTCATCAATCCTTTCATACATGCTCGTCGGTTTAGGGTACTTTTAAGATACAGAACCAGATTCAGATATTTATTAATAATTTAAAATTACAAATTTAAAATCCAAATATGGGTGATATCCTGCGGTGCGTCTGGATTCCCGATGGTAGAAGGGGGATGGCGGAATAAGCTCATGGAGCTCTTGGGCACACTCTCCGAAGTACAATCTTTAAAAGATCGACAGACATGCAATTTTGCGCCGGTGGGCTAGGCTGTGAAACTTGGTTTTCACTAGCATCTCATCACCAACAAGCTTCTTGGCTCTGCGATCGATCGAGTCTAGAGCGGCTAGTTGGTATTTGGCTGAGCCATCCCAAAGCTGGCAGCAATTCTCCATGCAAGATTGGAATTGTGCTTTGTATAAAACTAGCAACTGTCCAGGAGTGAAGTACTGCTTAACCTTATTGAGGATACCCAACTTTTTGGCCGCAGTTTGCGCTTTTGACTCAATGTTGGCGCCGAAGTTCAGGTTTGCACACAGCTTCATGCCAAGAAGCTCGAGGCTGTCAGTGACCGGTACAGATGCACCTCGAAAAGTAGGAGCCAGATTGAATGGACTCCTTTTGGCAGTGAACAGACACGCTTGTGTTTTGGTGGCGTTGAAACTCACCAGATTTTTGTCACCCCAGTCGGAGACAAGACTTAAGGTTGAGTTTTTACGCTCTACCATGGCCTCTCTCAAAGAACGTATTTCGTCACTGCTGGCTTTTGTACTTGACATATATCTCTCGACGACAGTACTGTCATCTGCGTACCCAACAATATTAGGACCAAGTAGGTCGTTGATGTGCAGCAGGAAAAGAGTCGCAGAGAGAACAGACCCCTGAGGAACCCCGGCGTCAATAGCCATGAGGTCAGAGGAGCAGCCATCAAGGGCTACTCGGATCGACCGTTCACTCAGGAAGTCAGAAATCCAAGAGCAAAAGTCAGCGGGAATGCCGTATGCAGGAAGTTTGCTCAGCAGACTTGCGTGCCATACCCTGTCAAAGGCCTTCGAGATGTCCAGTGATACGGCAAGGGCTTCGCCGTGTTTCTCGATGGCCTCGCCCCAGAAATACGTAACATACACTAGAAGATCCCCAGTTGATCGTCCCCGGCGGAAGCCATTCTGACGATCACTGAGTAGGTCGTTAGTTTCTAGGTATGTCAGCAATTTTCCATTTAGTACCCTTTCCATAACTTTGCAGAGTATGGAGGTTATGGCGATCGGACGATAGTTGGTGGGGTCGGCACGGGTACCCTTCTTGGGTACCGGCTGTACACAGGCAACCTTCCAAGATTTAGGCACCGTTCTTGTTTTAAGAGAGAGGCGGGACAAACGCCTCAGCACAGGAGACAACTCAGGCGCACAGTTCCTCAAGACTCTTGCTGGTATTCCATCAGGACCGCTAGCTTTGTTCATGTCTAGACTTCGAAGTACTTTACCAACCTCTTTTGAGTGTATTGTGATCTCCGACATCGAAGAATCACAGCGAGGAATCGTCGGTGGCTGATTAGAGTCGGCATCTAGGCGAGAATTGCTCGCAAATAGAGATGCAAATAAATTTGCTTTCTCTGTTTCGGAGTGGGCTAGCGACCCGTCTGGTTTCAGCAGGGGAGGTAATGTAGGACGGCAGAAGTTGTTTTCGACTGACTTGGAAAGGGACCAAAATTGTTTACTACCAGAGGGGTAGGATGCAAGTTTAGGTCCCTATGCGACTGACGTGGTCGTAACGGGCCTTCCGGATCACCCGCTTGCAGGACTTTGCAGCAGAATTAAATGCTCTTTTCTTCGCGCGAACCCGCCGAGCTCGAACTTTGCGGTCACGGGCTTGAACCCAGGCTTGGTATGCAGACTGCATTCGAGCCTCAGCGCGAGCACAGTCGTCGGGTCGGGCTTTGTGACCGAGCGGTATATCGGAGAATGGAATATAGTATTCCATTCCCTGCCATATCACATCTGCAACCGCTTCAGCTGAACGAGTGGGGTCGCCCGAAGAAAAACACACTGGCTGCCATGGGTAGGACGCAAAGAAGTGCCGCATCTCATCCCAGTCTGCTGACTCGTATCGCCAAACTCGCCTCGTGCCTCTTGGGCTATCATCCGGAGGAGAGATATCGACATTGACTTCACCAGACAGTGGTCGGATGTTCCCAGAGGGGCTGATACCGACACGGAGTGCCTGTCCGGATCTGTGGTCAGCAGCAAGTCCAAGCAATTGGGCGTATGTCCGTCAACGTCTGGCACCCGCGTAGCAACATTCACCAGCTGGGTGAGAACTTACTTCAAACTTATTGAGAATATTCAGCTTTTCGACCGCATTTTGGGTTTTTGACTCAATGTTTGCGCTGAAGCTGAAGAATATGTACCTGGAAAAGTAGGAGCCAGATTAAACTGGCTCTTTTTAGCGGTGAACAGACAAGAATCTTTAAAAAGAAGCGATTTAAGACTACATTTTTGCTATTTTTTGACTAATTTGACATCAGAATCAATGGTCAAAATCTTTCGGAGTTTTCCGGCCCACGGTGTAGGTATATTTTGAGATGTTAGTTCTTTGGTTATACATATAGGGGAGACCGGGGCAAGATGAAGTTCGGGGCAAGACGGGAAATGTGCTTTTGTGCGTAACTGGTGAACACAACAGAGCCGAACACGGCGCCTTTTGCGCGAACTTCAGTCGCCCCTCGCGAGTCAGGGCGGCGCGTGCGTGTCACTACCTGTTTTGGCTGCGTGGCGAGAAAAAACTGTTTTTTGGAGGATTGTTAAAAAGTTTTCAGTTTTGAATCGATGGGCACCAAGGTAGGTATCAGTGCTATTGTAATACTTTACCACATACTTGTAGCAGCAGTGTAAAACTATCGAATTTAGGTTGCTATTTCGTACAATTATTTGATACGTTAGAACTGTTGATAAATTTGTAAAATATGTCTGTTGGGGCAGCATGGTCGGGGCATAATGGGATACTATCCCGTCTTGCCCCGAAAACAACAAAGACTGAAAAAAGAAACCTGACAAGAAAAAGACTGAAAAAAAGAAACCGGAAAAAAAGGAAAACAAACAAACAACGCAAAAAAGAGAGTGACACGGATATAAGTTCATCTGAAGACGATGAAAATGATTGTGCTTGCATATATTGTGGGTACTTATATTCACAGTCCACTGAAGGATGGGTTAGTTGTAGCTTGTGCCATGGCTGGGCCCATAATTCCTGCGCAGGTGTAGATGATGACGATGAGGAGGCAATATTTGTGAACGTTGTCAACTTGATTAAAATGTGTACTCTTTTTGCCCCGTAGTGTTTCCCGTTTTGCCCCGGTCATGGGGCAAGACGGGATTTTTGACTTGTGACATTTAATTCCTATTTGCCAAAAAAATATGAGATTTAGAGCCGTAAAAGATAACAATTATGTTAATTAAAACTCTAAGTGTTGATTTTGTTGCAAGACATTTTTAATAAACAGTTTGATTTTCAAGTTATGACGCTTTTTCTCTTAAGGGTCTCATCTTGCCCCGGTCTCCCCTACTGATAGCGAACAGGGCAAAAATGGCGTCGATCAAATAGGCACAAATACAACTTGACGGTTGCATATCCAGTAAACTATAAGGAGAATAGTAATAATGGAGATCAGTGACCTGGGAACATTCCTTTCGCTTACAGATTAAACGGCACAAGCGGTGGCAGTGGTGGTGGAGGGCATAGAGTGACCGCGGGGGCAGCCGGTCCGACGCAAGACAAGCCGTTCGCGTGTCCCGTGCCCGGCTGTCTCAAGCGGTACAAGAATGTCAACGGCATCAAGTACCACTCCAAGAACGGACATAAGAAGGATGGCAAGTGAGTATTCACGACATAAAAGTAAACAATTTAGGGCGCGGCGGGCACAAAGTAACTAAAGTATATATTGGAGCGGCGCGTCAGATGCGAGACTAGTCGGTCGCGTGCCCTGTATCGGGCTGTCTCAAGCGGTACAAGAATGTCAACTGCATAAAGTACCCACTCCAAGAACGGACGTAAGAACGATGGCAAGTAACTATCCGTGTCTTTAAAGTAAGCAACTTAGGATGCGGCGGGTCAAGCATAGACCTGTGAAAACTTCAAGCGGGCGACTGGCGTTCAAAGCATAACTAACGAACCTAATCCGAAATTCAACGCTGCACTTAAGCACACAAGAAGGTAAGTAGGTACTAATCGTACAAAATGAACACGCCACTACACGATGCGATGCGATGCTACACGCCTCCCGCTATCTTCCACAGCTTCTTTGAGTCTCTTTTGGCCATTGCTGGGGTGCGTTACTGCAGGCCACTGTCTGTCTACTTGTGATTTCGTGCTAGTTTTGTGAATTGTCCGAGGGTCGTCCAACTTGTAGTAAAAAAAAGTAGCTAGAGTGGGAGTAGGCCAGGTGGGAAGGTGGACCAAGGTGGTTACAGAGTGGCGACCAAGAGCAGACAAAAACGGCAGCCCACCAGTCGAAATTATGTAGCCTGATTAGAATGACATAGTGTGAGAGCAGGACAGAGCAAAGCGTAAAATATTGGAGCGACGACGGACACTCATATTGTCCGTCCTGCTCTCACACATGCTATTCTGCTGTCGTTCTAATCAATCTACATTATTTCGACTTTAGTCTTTCTGAGGCGAAGAGACCTATGTCCAGCTGTGGACGAATTTGTAATATAAGTTTTGAGAAACTGGTTTCAGGATATGACTTCCATGTTTAAGAAACTACTCGAAAGTTTTTACGAGCATACTACATTTTATGCCAAATTGAATTTACATTATTAATCACTCCTTTGACACGTCGCGAGTATTCTTCATAGCTTCGAATTTAAATGATGATAAAAATTGTTTAAAAATCGGTGCTTACACCTATCGACATTTTCTCAATTTTAATTGATGTTTCGATTTCAATAGAGGGAACTCGATGTTGGCGGCGTCAGAATACTACAACAAAAAGATAATGACTGGGCCGAAGAAACGTCTGGTCGCTCAATCTCCTCAAGATTATTACTGGAAGAAATGGGTATTTTGTCGAATTTTGGTAGATACAATGTACACTGTAGTCTGAAAAACGGTCAATTTAGTAAAAAAGTCGAAAATAATGACGTTAGATTAGAATGACAGCAGTGTGGCAGCAGAACGGAACATGGAGACACGTTTAGCTCCATGCTGATGTCATTCTAAACGAGCTACTTATTTCGGTGAAATGTAGTTAATTCACCTGAGTTGATTTATTTACGTGCATTATGTACCTACCTATACTATTTTTGTGTGGTGCCGGCAAAGAATAGTACCAACCCATCTCTACGTCGGCGAATGGGCAGCAGCATCTTTATGTGTATCTAACCATCTTACTTACACCAATAACAGCGGTCGCCACCCGCAACGCTTACAAGCGTGGTGACTATGGTAAATCCCCTACAAAGTATCACGCGCTTTTGCTGGATTTCTGCAGGGAGCTCCCTGTCCTGCAATGGACGTATCATGGGATGTTATGACTGTTTATAAACTGCAATCACCTAGGTGCACTAAATCAACTTAACTGGTTCTTTAGTTTGGAAGGTGGTTCAAATTTGAAAGGTTGTTCAGTTTGAAAAGGTTGTTATGGGTTCTGTCTAAAATATGTTCAGTTTGAATATTTCTGCAGTTTTGGAGATTGTTCAGTTCAGTTATTTTTTTTATTTTTAATGGTCGCTTCTTTTTTTCCCCACATGGCGCCACTCTGTTTGTGAAGCGACGTAAATGTAACTGACGTCATTAAGAGATTTTTAATATCCTACAATGAATAAAGAATATTTGATTTGAAGGTTGTTCAGTTTAGAAGTTTTTGTTTATGATACGAACTCTCAAACTGAATATATTTTAGACGGAACCCGATAACAACCTTTTCACTTCTCATGCTCTGAAAGTGCTTCTTTGTGCAGGATATAGGCTGCACAAAGTCGAATCTTGTGCACTAGGGCAAAAAAGTAATCGCGGTGGTGTACGCCCTGCGCGCGCATCAACATATTCTTCACTAAAGCAGAACAACTCATTCTTCAGTTACATTTAGAGAGTACTTTTACGTTTTATTTCCTCGCAATCAAAGTGAAAAGCAGAGTTTATAACTCGTCCACAAAACCATTTTATCCTCGACATTACTATCAGCCCTCGCCTTCGGCTCGGGCTGCTAAAAGTCTCGGAATAATGGTTCGTTTTGTGCACTTGTTGTAAAATCTACTATTTCAAACAACTTTGCTAACTGACGACTAAGTTAAGTTGACTTATTTCGCTAGGTCATTGAAGTTTACGAATATAATGCGCCTAGGTGAATTAAACCGTGTGAATAAACTATACTTCGCACTTATGCAGATTCTACACTAGGTACTTCATTCTTTGTTTTCTCCTTTCAACCTCGACCGCATCTTAAAAAAAGTTTCATGGCAACATAAAGATTTTTTTGCCTATGGTAGAATCTTGTTCTAGTAGCACTCTACTGGTATACTTAATAATTTTAAATGTTGAGTAGGAATTGGAGTAGGTATTTTGTAAGGGAGTTATTCACTAGAAATTAAAGTATACTGTGGTTTGGTAGGTATAGCTATATTTTAGTAATGCTGAAAAAACGTTGAAAGTTGTTTTAGTATTAGAAGTCTTAGTAGCAATAGATTTATAAAAAGACAGCAATTATATCCACCTCCTAAATTATCTGATCCATAATATAATGTAATAGAGATTAAAGATCATTTACCCTCACTTGCAGTGTCATTGCAGATAGTCCTCCTCTAAAACTATTGCTATACTTTACTTTGTTAAAAAACTTGAAGAGGACAGCACGAGAACGGGCTGCGACGGCGCAGTGGTAGTCCAGGTGCCTGCCATGCATAAGGTTCCGGGTTCGATTCCCGGTCGGGGCAGATGTTTTTTTTCTTGGTTCGGGTGTGTTTGTCTGTCCGGCACCCACGGTATAGGATTTTTCTTGTCTGCGGCTGTGAGTGTGACCACTGTTTGTTTGTTTTAATTAGGGGCCGACCGCCGTTTACTAGCGTCCCCAGCAGTTTAATAGTAGATTAGTAGCCAAGGGCTGTAAGGCATCAATTGCAGCCCGAGATATTTAGGCGCACGAGCGCAGCGAGGGCGCCTATAGTTCGAGGGTGCAATTGATGCTTACACCCGAGCTAACTACTCTGCTTTACATCTCGATTGTGAGGTAAGTAGGTCCTTACGAGTATTACCGCTATGTAGCTAAAAAAGCGCTAGGGCGGTAAGTAATTGTAACGTCCGCCTTGATGGCCGCCTCCAGCAGCGGGGCGGCGGGCGTTTTAATTACTTACCGCCCTAGGGCTTTTCTAGCCACATTATTACCCTAGAGCGTTAATTGGTCACCTACAAGCCCCATTTGGGGGTAATAAGGACCTACTTACCGAATATGAGAGATGTAAAAAATATTACTCGCTTTAGCGGATTTTCGATAAATTTTGTATTTATACAAAATTTATCGAAAATCCGGAAAGACAGATTGAAGTAAAGGTAGCCCTTATTTATTTAGAACCTATCAATTCTGTAATATAAACTTTACTGTAGTAGTCACACAAAAACTGCTAAAAGTGGCTGTTTTTCGCACTTTTTGTATGTGTAACTATAACTACTGTGAACTATATTTTACAGAAGATAGGTTCTAAATGAAAACGGATACCTTTACTTCAACCTGTTTCCAGATTTTTGATTAGTTTTGTATTCATCGAGTAATATTTGTTTAACTGATGGGAGCGCTAGTGGACGGCAGGTAGCCTCTTAGACAGGCTAACAGCTCAAATAGTCAAATCAAATAGTTGCGCGAAACATCTTCAAAGTTAAAGCTCCTTTAAAACTATTTCTGACACTTTCTTCGACAAAAAATAGAAAGAGTTAAATGGACTTGCAACTTGTGGCAAGTTGCACCATCGAACTTCAAATGTACCATTGTCGCTCCGTCCACACTTCTCGTTATTCAGAGTCAAAGTATACTTTATTCATATTAGAATTATTTAATCACAAAAAAAAAACTATTCTTTATTATTCTTTGTAATTGTTAGAGCACTAAGGTTGGGTGGTGCAACTTGCCTCAATATGGCATTAACTTTGATGGACCTGATCTGACGCAACTGACCGTTAAAAGTTCGTGTTAAGATTGTAAATTATCGTGTTTTCCATTTATTCCAGGATAAAAAAGGCTTACAAATGCCAATGCGGCAAAAGCTACAAAACGGCCCAAGGGCTTAAAAGTCACTCGATATCTCAACACATAGCGGGTAGCCAGCCGGTTTCTACCCCTTCCTCCGTGGCCGTTCCAGCCCCGCGAGCCCTAGTAGTAACAGCCGCTCCTCATCGCACGCCGACACTGGACGTTGACGGTAACATTGGTAACAAACTAGTCCGCATCTATGACAGTATCACTGCGAAGGATTTGCCCAGTCTCCCTACATTCACCGTTCCGAAGCACAGTCTAAACACCGTGAACATCGTCACCCAAGTCCGACCAGCCGCCGTCGCTGCAACTAACATTGATCGGTCGCCGCGCGTCACGGTTCATCCCACACATCCTATCACAACCTTTAACCAAATGCAACACTGAACGCTTTTCTTACCACATTCTTGCCGAAAGTCTTGCGAGAAGTCTCGCTAAGACTTTACTGCTTTGGGGGTCTACACAAGTAGTTTTTACTAACGTAAGCGTTAGGAGCATGGATTGAATGGAAAATGTATGGGACTGACATTAGCTATCAAGTGATATTTCCTTTACTAATGTCGATCCCATACAATTTTATTCTAAGCTACTACTAGTGTTAACGACAGTAGAAACAATTTGTCTAGGCCCCTCTCGCTTGTTTTAACAGACGAGGTAGAGGCGACGAGGAACTATCCACACGCGCTTGTTACAAGGCGTTCTTGTGTATTCTCGGGACTTGCAGGCGCGAGTGTGATAGGGCTGTAAAGCTATTCAATATAAAACAACAAAAATAAAATCGCAGGATCTTGAACATTTAGGATTCTACATTTTATTGTCCTAACTTGAAGTCGCTTATTTATACAAAATTCGTGGCAAACTATTTCCTAGGATTCATGCATGCAGTCAGTTTCAGAAATCTACATTAATGTTAATGTCATTTTAAGTTTTGTGGCTTTTTAAGTAATGGCTAATGTACGATTGACTTTGTGACGATTTCTTTAACCGGTTATTTATGCTACTTCTTTTGTTTTATAACTTTTTAAAGACACTTGGACAATATCGGTTCTCATTTAAAAATGATCAGCTATTCAATGAGTATACAAAGTGTATTTTTCTACGAATTTTTGTCGTTACATTTGTTAAATTATTGACCTCGAATTTTATGTCCTCATCATGTATCAGATTGTTATATTTAACTACCGACGGTGAATGCTTGTTAAAAGTTATTCACGGAATCAATCAATCAATTCTGCGATTTTATTTTTGTTGAATAGATTATTCCCAAGACTTATCCTTCCCCTCCCTTAGCCTGATATTGCATAGAATATAACGCAAACGAATTTAAAGTCATTAGCGATAAGTATTTACAGTCATGAACGCGAAGTTCCTAAAAAAAAAGATATATAATATTTCTTATTTAATT
Organism: Athrips mouffetella; assembly: GCA_947532105.1. NCBI lineage: Eukaryota > Metazoa > Arthropoda > Insecta > Lepidoptera > Gelechiidae > Athrips > Athrips mouffetella. Next base: position 21,072,701 of record OX383964.1, on the reverse strand, counting down.
TATGTTACGTTGTTGAATTTCATATTTATAATTAGTTCTGTTATTTATATTAGGTTTAAAAAGAAAGGTTATAATCCTCGAGAATGTGACTTTGCCCAATAAACTAAAGAAGTTTTTAAAGGAAAACACAAAAAAAGCCTTTAAAACCGATTCTTTTTTTAAAATTTCGGTTCCGAAAGATAGGATTATTTTTTCACTGTAACGGGCTAAGTTATATCTTTCAGTATTACTATATACAGACATCAGTTTAATAGAAAGAGATTAAAATAAGCAGGTTATTTTTGAACCCTAGAAAAAACTAGTATGTTTCTGGAAACACAACTAAACAACTATCCTAAAGAAACAGGTAGAATGTATACAGGGTGTTAGGGACGGTGTACCGAAAACTGAAAGGGCGTGCTCAGTCAACAAAACAGAACAACTTACACACATGTTGGGAAATGTAAAATAAAATTGACTTCTCCATACAAATTGTCCACTCTGGTCGAACAGTTTGTATGGAGAGGTCAAATTTTTTTTTTCATTTCACAACATATGTTTCTTGGGAAAGTTGTTCAGTCTCGTTGACTGAGCACGCCCTTTCAGTTTTCGGTACACCGTCCCTACACCCTGTATATTTTTAGCGCATTTGCACCGAATTTGTATAGGACTCAACGTTATCTCTTTTGTTCCCACACGTCTTTTTGATTAGTAGGTTCTGATTTGAGTCTTCAGTAATTACATATAAAAATAATTTTCCTAGAATTTAAAAATAACTTATACGGAGATGCGATTAGGATTTTCTCCTTTTTAGTGTGGGTAGCACCATTTCAATTAAACATAACCGAATATACGCCTCTTACTCTCGCCACACTAAAGAGAGTTAATCTCTTTCTTAATTTACTGTCTTTAAAGAATCTTTTTTCAGTAGAAGGTGCCACATATGGACTTATTTATGCTCGCGTTTGGGGTTGGTTTCATTAAACCCTCTTCAATATTTCCATTGTGTTTTGCACCTTCATTTAGTTGATGGACAAAGTAATAGATTAATAATAATTCGCCACGAAGATATTTTGGAAAACAAGTGCATTGTTTTTCATCTTGAATTTTTGTTTTAATTTTGTTTTGTTTGAGAGTGATTATTGGATTTTGGAGGTTTTGGATAGAGAGTTTATTTGATTGGATAAGTTATATGGATAACTTATTTAAATAGTGAGTATTTGGTTAGCGGTCTTCCTATTTAAAACTATTTTATTGATTTGTAGGGACAGATACAATTAAAAACTTTATTTTGAGTAACTAAATCTGTTTGTATATTTGAGGAAATGGTTTAGTAACTTGATTTAAGTATTTTCATTAAGGAGAAACCTTTGAATCTAAATGGCGCCGCAAGAGCAAAAATCAATTTAAATATCATTTTGACTTATTGTAGGCAAAGTATCTTTTTCGTTATTTTGCTCCTGAAGCCAAGTGGTTTTACTCACGAAAACAGGTAAGTTTCGAATAATTAACTTAATCGTTTTTTTTTTCTTTTTCTGCTTTAAATTGTGTCGGTCTTTCAAAACATGACCCTTTTAGAATGGAAAGTGACTTATTTCTTTAACGTAACAATTTTTTTCTTTAGGAAAGTTTGATGTCATTAGTAGAATTACAGGGATTCGGGAGCGAACGAATAAAATTTTATAAGAAGGCTCTTTCAGAGCCCTATAAACTCACAAGTCACGTGAACAATACAAAATTTGTTGCCATGGCAACGGCTTTGTATTTGTACATTTAAATGCTTTAAGAAACATGCCACCGTGCACTGTCAATGTTGGCGCTATTTAGTTCCTGATTTTAGTCCCAATTTAAACTAATTTGTTTGTCATAAAACGTATATTATACCATATTATTGTTATTAATGTTTTTGATACACAGGATGTGTAGTTAGGGTGCTGGCTGCAATTTGGGTATATGATTTGCTCATTATTCATATTAATAGGGATGATAGATCAGCTCAATACGAATCGATTTGGTCCTCACAAGTTTTTCTGTGCGTCGCTGCGTTTTTGAGTTATAGCAAAAAAAAATTAAATAAGATACTAAATATCGTTTTTTTTTGTCTGCCTTTGTGGCTCCTGTTTAAAATACTTCTGAAGATGTAGAAAATCGAAGAGGCAGACATGCAGGGCTCTGCATTATCACGGGACGAAGTAGTGAATTTTTGCATTTTGAAAAACTGTAACTTTACGACGCAGGGCTGTTATGGTGGCACACCATTTTTCTGGGGTTTTATACATTGTATTTAATCAGATAGTCAAAGTCTGCCAGGTGTACGTTTCATTGTAAAATTTCAAAATAGTTAAAACTTAATTCCTCAAAAACGCAGGGGTGTGGATGTCCGCCAATATTTTTTGTATCTTCTAGAGGATGCTCCTTATCATCAGTCAAAGAGGCAGACATGAGCAAATCATATAGAAATTTGTCCTTCATCACCCTTACTAGTGGTCTCACTGGTTGATTAATATACCTATTGAAATCTTTATATTTGCCATTTTATAAAAAAAAACCGGTCAAGTGCGAGTCGGACTCGCACGCCGAGGGTTCCGATATACCTATAGTATTTTTGGAAGCAATAAAGTCCATTTTCAGGACCGCAAAACTAAATTTGTTTGTAAAGGTTTTTTGCAGATTTCTGAAAAACTGTGCAACTTAGAAAGATCGTTTTATTTTTGCTGTAAAGTTTACATAAACCTCTGTCAACTGTAATTAATTCAGATTTTCCCTTACTCAAACTTCGGAGATAAGGGGGGGGGAATGGTATTTTTTTTGACATTTTTCATCATAACTTGAAAACTAAGAAACTTAAAAAAATACAAAAATATATTTTAAAATGTACAAGTGAAGCCCTTTCATATGATACCCCACTCGACCTAGTAGCGACAATTTGAAATTTGGCCCCCCCTATTTTGGCCCCCTTTACATTAATAATCATACTTTTTTCAAAAAAATTTCATGTGCAATTAAGTTGGGCAACTATATTCTAAAACTATTCCAAATTTCAGCTCGATAGCGTAAGTGGTTGCTGAGATATAGAGGTGTGACAGACAGACGGACAGACAGAGCGGCACCATAAGGGTTCCTTTTTTTTACCATTTTGGTATCGGAACCCTAAAAACATTAATTAGGTTTATGCATGAGTGGAAAATTATTCTCATTAGTGAAAAGAAGCTTTCTAAAAATATTCTCAGATTTTCTTGTATGGTTATAAAATTATATCTTAGTTTATTTTACTCTCAATATTAGTAATAGTGGCACATAATGCGAGACATAAAATATAATTTTTCACCTCCAAAGCTCGGAAACATTTGTTTTGTCGGTTAAATTCTGCGGCCAAAAGCGATTTTTGGCCCCTAGCGGGCAAAAGGTTTTTCTGCAGCCAAAAGCGATTTTTGGCCGCTAGCGGACAAAAGGTTTTTGAAATTCGAACGTGATGCAGTATGGCAGACCTCCACGCTGCGGTACTGGCTGCTTCCTCGCTTTAGTGAGGTGAAAAATTTTGTGTTTCGCTCGGCAGCAAAGTTATTTTGCGTTTCGTGCCTTGAAACCTTCGCTACGCTCAGGATTCTTCTTTTGAACCACTCGCTTCGCTCGTGGTTCAATTCTAGAATCCTTCGCTTGCTCAGGTTTCAATACAAGGCACTCACGCCAAATAACGCTTTTGCTGCCTTGCATAACAAATAACTATTGGTTTGCGGCAGCTAAATTCAAGCATTGCTTTGCTCGTTGGCCAGTCCCGTATTATAAACATATAATTATAGATACATGAAAAAATATAAAAAAATGGCATTTGCAGTATCATTTGAACCTAAGATAAAGATATACTCGTTAATGTGATAATAATATTAGAAAAAGTAAAAAAAAAGCTTATAAGCGTACACGTATTTCAAATACCTAGTTAGTAAGGCTGACAATGTTGATTCTAAACTTCTTAGTGTAATTTATTTAGTAGGTACTTATACAAGGTAATTTTTTGGCACTGCAAAAAATTTGGTCCCTAATCCATAAATCTGAAGAACTCTCTCTAAGAAATAAAGGTCAAGAAACTATATCGGGCTTTAAGAAATTGGTGTAAAACCTTTTAAGGGCTTATTCTGGGGGCAAAATTCGTAGGGCTAAATTTTACTTACTTTTTACTTCAGTTTTACGACTTTTCAAAATTCGCAAAAAAAAAATTTCACGACATACAAAATGATCAGCTGATCGGCCCATTTTGTGTTAAAAGTCAATCTTCTTTTGCGAATTTCCGAAAGTCGCATTACAATAGTAGTAGCCCCCAGAGTAAGCCCTTTAAATGTTTTACATTAATTTCTTAAAGCTCTGTATATCTTTTTTAATTTCCTATGTAAACCTGCCACAAACAATGGTTTTGTCTGGGATGACTTAAAATGTTCTTATTCTTAGACCCATGTTTTTTTTTAAAAGTTGTTCAAATTCAAACCCTAAGAACGAAGTAACATAATATTTTTTCAGTGAAAAAAAATAGCTTGTATTTTTGAGATTGATTTGATTTATCTTTGTAAGAGTGTAATTTTTGTGTTTAATAATTGGGCGTGATAAAATGTTGTTGTTTCTTAAATGTTACATCCATTTAAACTCTAGTTCCTCTATACATTTATAGTACCTACTTATTTAGAGGCCAAAGCATAAGTGATTGATTTATGTTAGAGCGTTTGATATCATAGCCATAACAAGCAAGTCATGCAAAAATTGACACGAAATTATCAAATGTTTGAGAGCTTATTAGTTTATTAGTGATATTGAATTTGTCTGTAAAATATACAAAAATGTTATAGAAGGGTAGGTGCTAATGGAAACAAGGGAATCAGATTGTTAGTAGGATAATGGCTGAATAGGATCATACAATCTTAAACCTTGAATACCTAGTTTCTTCTTGTTCGGTTTTCGTCAAAAGAGAAATCGTCGTTTAAGAAGAACCGTGGTTACACGTTAATAAAGCTCTCGGAGGTTGCCTATTTGATAGGAATTTCAGAAATTTGTACAGGTTTTAAAATAATATCTTCCGTACACTTTAGTTTTCAGTTTCGGAACATAATTATGTGTAAAACGAGTCACACATAATTATGTTCCGACGGAATATTGAACTTATCACGTGATTTGTATGGAAAGACACATTTTTTCCCTTTTTGTTTTCCGCCTATGTAGGTAGGTACTTTTAAAAAAGTGGTACTGAAATTCAGACTCTGAATGCACTCCTTCAGTTTTTGGGAAATGTCTACATGCCAACCTACAGAAAGCATAAAAAGTAGTAATTTTTTTTTTCGTTTATTCCAACGCTTACCAACACATTTTGCAGCCATGACACTAAAACCACAGTATATTTTGATGGAAAGAATAACATTGTTTTACAAACTTGTTTTTTCTGACAACTTTAGCCGATTGCTTTTGACCTAGCTGCAAAATGTGTTGGTAAGCGTTGAAATAAAAGAAAAAAATGGATCATACGTATTTTACGTGTGTAGAACAACCCCAAATACAAAGTGACCATAATTGTCTATCCAACACCAATATTGAAATTATTTTTGTCTTCCTGTAAAACATTGGGTGCTTACAACAATCAGAAAACTTTTGTTGTATACAGGGTGTAAGAGACAGGTTTCCTAAAGCTGAAACGTCATGATCAGTCAACGTATCTGAACAACTTCCAGTGAATAAAACTTTCGGGACATGAAAAAAAAATCGGCCTCTCCATAAAAACTGCCCAATCTAGTTTGCAATTTTGTATGGAGAGGCCAGTAATTTTTAATTTCCTGATAATTTGATTCACTGAAAGTTGTTCAGTTACGTTGACTGACCATGTCGTTTCAGCTTTTGGAAACCTGTCTCCTCTTACACTCTATAGATTATTATGGTCACTTTGAATGTGTGGTTCTTCAAGTTGTAACAGAAAGGGTATGTCAACCCTAAAGGATGTGATTCTGCCCATGAAACTGAACAACTTTCCCCATGCAACAGGTAAAAATACAAAAAAAAATTGGCCTCCCATATAAAAAGCGCTATCAGCTGATTCAGTTTCTATGGGAGGTAAATTTTTTTTATCGTATTTCGACCTAGGTTCTTTCGGGAAAGTTGTTCAGTTTCATGGGCAGATTCACATCCTTCAGGGTTGGTATACCTTTTCTGTTACACCTTGTATATGGACACCTGAAATGCTTAGCTACGTTTGATGCTAACTGTACCTGGCACTATGAGTAACGTAGATGCAGTTAAGTACATTAACTTGATTAAAATACTTGGAAGTGGTTGCCGTTTTCGTTTAGACAAAAATTGTGTAAGTCGACTTACATGGTTTTGTTTTTAAGCGACCAATTACAAAATTTCATATTGTATATCGTATCTCACCTATTTACGATTGATAGTGTAACATATGCGATCAAACAGCTGCATCAATAAGACTGCTGGTTAAAATGAGTATTCAGAATTCAATAAGGTGAGAATACGTTATAAAAACTGTTTTAAAGCTGTAGGTATACCGTAGTTGACGGTTGTTAATGGGTAAAGACTAAAACACTTGTGTGATAAAAACTAAAACATTTGTGTATTAAAAATACCAAAGAGATAACTGTATAGTAAACTTAGAGACGTTACCTTGCTGAAGTACGGGTGTTAAAACACTTCTTTCGAAGACTGAAACCACCTGAGACTGAGGATTTAGTCAATTGAACTGAACAACTAGAAATACGACTAAGTAATAGACTTCATTTCAAAATGCATAGCGCATTGCAAGAAGTCGTTTATTTTCGTAATAGTCCTCGAAAAAAGTTGTTAAGTTTCATGAAAATCCGGCTTCAGTTTTCAAGAGTCGACTGTACACCTGTTATGCCAAAGATGGAAACAATATAAAGATGCCCCGGATCCATAGGTAGCTTAGTGAATATATCAATGTCATCTGAGCATGTTCATTTGTTATGAAACATGAAACTCACCAAAGAAATATAGATCGTAAAAAAAATCTCCCAGATAAATTAAATTTATGCAGTTTGGGAAGTATTTTTTTGGTATCTAGACTTGTGTTCCAGCAGGCTTATGAACCTTCAGGGTTGGTACACCCTTTTTATCACACATGAAAATCCTTTCGGTCTATTAGGTCCACTTCCTGTTACGTCTAATGTCTGTTTCGACCATTTCCGCGAACGTCCATTTCCGCGAATGTCCATTTCCGTGAACGTCCATTTCCGCAAATGTCCATTTCTGTGAAAGTCCATTTTTTTCAATTCTTTGTTTCTTAACTTTTCATACGAACCTAAAACCTAACCTAACCCCCTCCCTATCCCTTTCGACATGAGGAAGGGTTTGTAATTTTTGTTATTGTTAAGAATACATTAAAAAAAATATATTATGTATGTTTTTATATATTTTTTCATTCAGATAGGACAAAATACTGAAACTCAGTACCCTCCTCAGACCCTTCCCTCTTGGATAGACCTTCTCTGAGAGTTAGAAAGGAGCGAAAACTAATATAATGTCAGTAATCTTCCATTACGACACTGAAACTTATTCCTAAACGAATTAAGATTTGTTTTGTGATTAATTCCTTTATCTTAAGGTGTTCATAAAAAAAACTGTCACTGGCTAGTTTCCACTGAACTATAACGATAACTACACGACAACGATAATAATTACCGTCGACATATCAACAGCAATAACTGTCTGTGACGATATCGTGCGTGAACGTGATACAGTGTCAAAGCTTTCATAGTAAATGTATATGAATACCTACCAGTTGCGCGATATCGTGCCGTTATCGTTATCTTCCGGTCGGCAAATGCCCATTGAAGTGATGTGATAACTATTATACTCCTAACTTTGCTTGTTTTTTATGTTTATTATTCATAGTCATTACTTCATTTAAGACTGATTAACCTTATTTTACGACATCGTTGAAAGTTGAAAGCATTATGAAGAACTGGTTTTCATTTGTTAGATTAGAATAGTAAGACTTCAAAATTTTATCGAAAAATAGTCACAAAAGAATTAATTTCCTAAATAATTAGGAAAGGACGTTGTTAGTCTAGTTATTAAAGCTATTTATAAAAATCTTCATGTAATTTGCAAGGGTCTGCGAAAAGAAGTCTTTTCTACTGGTTGGTACGCCAGAAACAGGAATAAACATTGCTAGGTAGGTACCATATGTTTTTGGGAAAGCCAGTGGCTCCTTTCATGATATAGTTGTTTGTATAATATATTATTAATGTTATATAATTTATTGTGAGTTAATAAAGACATCGTTAACGTGCTCATATCTATTATAATGTATGAATGATTTTTCTTTACGTTTCAAAAGTATCCATTGAAATGTAACTGAAATTGAAATGTGTGTTTTTTTTAGATTGACATTATTTTTCTTAATAATACAATTTATAATGATCCAAAGAAAAGGCTGAGGCTGCCGCAATAACGAAAAATTATTTGAAAACAGTTTTAAAAATCTCGTATTCATTTATGCTTTCTTCGTGACTACTTTCATACTCGTACAAAATTTCATGTGGATCGTTTAAATAATTTAAAAAAAGAATGATTCATGGATTTAGACTCTAAATCCATAAATTATTCTTTCGAGCAAAAGAATTTCAAAATATTATGCTTAATTTTTTAGGAACAAATATTTTAGGTTGTCACGATGCTGTCTACTTTTTCTTTGTATCACCACAGGAATTATTTACATGTAACATCATACAAACTTAGTGTTTATGAACAGGCCACCCTGCATAAACTAAAATTTGTGCTTAGACTAGGCATATCGTATATCCTATAATGTTTATATTATAGTATGATTATTTTTTACTGAAATGATGAGTTGAAATGGAAAATATGTTGATCTGTTATAATATCTGGTTATCGTCAATTAATAAGAAATGACCAATTTTCAACATTGTTGAGTAGGTTTGTAGCGGAGGAGGAGTTCTGTAAGAGATTGATTAATGATTATACTTGTGGGGAACGCAGCTGATTTGTGGATGTTTAAAAAGTTATGTTGAGACAACTATACAAAATACTGCTCATGGATACAGTATACCATGTTTATAAATTGAAGCATCAATATTTGTTTTCGTAGGAAAAGAAATATTACCCCGATCAGATAAAATGATTCAAAAAGCCAATGTAATACATTGATTTAAGAGGCTATGGGAAAAGATAGATATTTGACAGTGCGCGCAGTCTTTTCGCTTGAAAGAAAGGGATAAAGTGCGCAATCCGCAACGCATTCGATTGCGACAGATATACTGTGCGTGTTACCAAAACTAAATGACGTAAGCGCCTGATATAAAATATCGACTTTTTGTAAAAACTAAGTAATAAAATAAAATTTTAGGTTGGGCAAACCCTAGCAACTACAAATACCATTCTGTATACTTAATTTCACTACTTAAAATACCTCCGATTCCACAAAAAGAGGAATAAATGAAAATTGAAGAGGCAACTTTGGATTTTAATTTTGTCGAGTCGATTTTCACTAATCATGTTTTGGTCTTGGTGATGCCCTCACTTTAATGGTCAATAAATACATACCTGAAAATCACGGCAAGATATTGGGTAAATATAAAGATATTTCTCTTTAGAATACCCAAAAAAACTTACATATCGCCTTAAGTTTACATAAAAAATAAAGCAAAACAACATCAGGGATCATGCTTCGCTCACCGACCACTATAAAGCGTACGCAGCAATACATTTGCCGGGTTTTGAGCGTAAATGTAGTGCGTTGAAAAAATACATCTGCATATAAATCACTTATTCCTTTTGTAGTCTCTAACTTCTACGTGATGGGTTCTGACTGTGGCGGTATCGAATTACGCCCAGTCATAGATAAATTAATTATCCATGGCCCAGTTAACTTAATGAGACAGAATTTTGTATGGTTGTGTCTTGGACTAGTTTGTTTAAAAATGGCAGTTAATTTTGTTCGTACAATTTTGTCTGGTTTGGATTTTCATCTTTTTAAACTGTTTCACCAGTCTTCATTTTTAAATTTTTATAGATGTTTTTTCCTAAGCGGTTGTGAATATTAAAAAATTATTCATACTTTTTTCTTAATTATTGACATGAATGTTTAAGTGTCTGATTATAAGCAACATGTTGATTATGTATTTGTTTAAATTATTAGGCTTATTTATAAGTGATCTAAAGTGTCATTTTGTCATTTCGTGTCGATAATAAAAACATCTGCAACGATTATACAAGTTTTATTTATCTTAATGCACATAGCTATAGGTACATTTGCTTATATTTTTATTTTACATTTATATTATAATCAGTCCTTAAATATTACAATTAATTTCGATTATACAGTCAACCTCGTGTGATTTGGTTAATAATCAGCGGATATAATATTATCCACATATTATGTGTTGCTGACCAGTAGGTATACACACAGTACGAGTAAACTTATCTTATTATCAGTAATAATCTGTTTCAAATATCACAAAATATAGGTACAGGTGTCCAAGCAGTGATGGATAAGCCTTCAGTACGGTATTTTAATGCCGAAAAACATATTTTTCATGTACAACTTTACTAAAATCGCTTAGATATTTTTTGTGAATTCCTTTCAGCCGTAGATAAAAAAAAGTTGTTTCATAACACTCGCAGCAGAACGATATGAAAGGTTATCACTTCTTGGACAGCCTATATGTTAAATACGGATTAATGCTTCCGCATGCGTTAAATACTGTTTGCCAAAGCCTAACAGTCATCCCAAAAATACGGGGAAGTCAGATAGTGTAACCTTACGCCACAAAAAATGTTTGTAAACGTTAATCGAATATGTCTTGTTGCTTTACATTTGAATTTAAAATGCAGTAACAAGCTTGTGCTCATGCTATCTCTAGCTCTCCACGATAACGTGTTTGCAAACACCCTTAACGAATGGAAAATTTCGAGCATAAAGTGTGTTGGAAAAATATTACTGTAATTTATTTATTTCGACCGACCTTTTGGTAGTGGACTTGCCTGCCCACCAGGGCAAAAACTTGTGTCTGAACACGGATGTTTATTCTGTATGTGTGTTAACTATTAATGCAAATCAGTCTGTGATACCCTTTGCCCACTTTGGGATTAAATGACCTTGTGTGAAAATATTTCCTATTATTTATTTACTTAGTCAAGCTGTAGGTATCTATATGTGCAAGAAGGTTACACGCACTCCCGCCATAATCACCAGTAAATAGTCTTCACTAAAATAGCCCTAAGTTCTACTGCAGTTCTAAAGAAGTTGAGTGGGCGAGTAAAAAGTAAGGTAGACTTGGTAGACTCCTCGATTTGCTTTACCCATACCCAGAAAGGGCGTATACAGGTATTTATATGAGTATAAACTTAGCACGAGCTGTCTAGCACGCATGTTTTGTTGCGACCAGAAGGAGCGTGCTACGTACGGTCAACCGCACGTCGGTAGGAAATTTTTCGACTCTATTACCACGCCATAAGGTACATAAGTGTTTCTACTGACGTGCTGTTGAGTGTACATGCGTTTGGGGAATTAATCGGTCTGAACTTAGGGTGGCTTTCACCAAGGCTGCACAAAAAGTGAAACGATAAGCGAGGAATTATCACAGGATTGCTTCAATCTTTACAAAAAATGAATGTATAAGCATTGCTATTAGTTAATTCCTCTTTGGTCACCGCTCTGGCTCCAATCGAAATAGAGCTGGTCTCTTAGTAAAAACGCGACCTGAACTTATACCTTAACAAATGTTTTAGTTTTTTATTTTTTGTTGGCTAATTGCTCCATAAGCGCGTTGATGCGTTCATGTTTCATGGCTTCGCGTTGTGGACACTTGCTCTTGACGAACGTTAGCGCGCTCTCGTCCTTTTGCTCAAACGCCACCTGCGCTGCTTCTTCGTAGAAGCTGTAAAAGAGATGGGAGCATTGTGAATGACAAGCTTCATATATTGGCCCTTTTCTTCTATTTTTTTAAGGAAACGGGACACATACATACATACATAACATCACGCCCCTTTCCCGTCGGGGTAGGCAGAGACCACAGTCCTCCACCTGCTACGATCTTGACATACTTCCCTTGCTTCCTGTACTCTCTACTTTTTTTGGGTTCAGCGCAATATCGCAGTTGTAGTTATGTAAAAGAGTCTAAGGCCGTTTGTCCACCGCGACAATTCAGATACCGACACAGCGCGATAGAAGCGACACTATAAGTAAGTAAGTACTGTTTTTGCTCGTAAATTAGTCGCCGCTCTTCGGCTTTAGAAAACCACTACCACTCTGATTTGATTTACTCTAACACCAGAATCTAGCAGATCCACCGTCACACATACAACCCACATGAAAATAAAGAGAAGAGTTACTTACCCAGCTTTAACATAATATTTGACTTTGATGTCGTCTCGGCACCGCGGGAGGTACTTCAGCGCCTCGTCATTCTTGTTGTGTTTGAGACAAGCGTCGACAAAGGGCTCGTACCCAACGGGCGATTTCTTCGACTTGGAGAACTTGTCTAGCTCACCCCATTCGTTTCTTTCTGCTAGTGTTAATATTCGCAGCCACCAGAATCTGAATAAGAAGAAAAATATTTATTAAATTTATTGTTTACTTTGGATATGTCGCAGGAAAGTCGTATTATTCCCGATCAGGGATCGGTTATCTTCCGACCACAACGTAACGAATTACGCGCCGTTTTTACAATTCGCTTGCGACAGATATACAGGATGTTAGGAAAAGTACCAATGTCCTTTTAACCATGTGGTATTTCCTTTAGAACATGTGTTCTATGAGTAGAATAAAGAGTAAGCATGTTTAAACAATAAGAAAAGAATAAAAATAAATGGTACAGCAGTACTGCACTTACTTTCTCGCGATATACGAGAGTCATCATTCGACAGTGTCCCCACCGGGAGTCGAACCCAGAACCTCCGGATCAAGAGCCGAATGCTCTAACTACTAGATTATAAAGGCTGAGGATAGTAAATAGTAAATAAGGACCAAGTGCAAACTTAAGTTTGTAATTCCATACAAATAATATGGAAATACAAACTTACCTATACTAGATTTATTTAAAATTGTTTAAAAGAAATATGCAGTCAAGTACATAACCAATTTATAATTCCAATTTGAAGCATCAAAATAAGCTCATTGAAACCGATTTTGAGTAAATCACGTTTTTAAATTTTAGTAGTAAGGGAACACCCCTTAAATGAACTTCCACAGACCAATGTATACTGCCAAAATATACCTTGCATGGAGTCTTGGTCAAGCAAAATTTCATCAAGATCGTTTGAGCCGTTTTTGAGCAAATAGCCATTTTTCATTTCCATTGTATGACAGCTACCCTCAAAAAGAAAGCCAGCAAGAAACCACTCAGTATCCTTCGATTAATTTATAAGAAAATCTTAAATTTAAAATATGGTGTCAATCGGACTATTCGTTTAGCCGCTAGGCCAAAGCGTGACGGACAGACCGACCGACGGACCGACCGTCCGACGGACCGACATTTTTGGGAGACTTGCTTTTTATGATGTATAAGTGATATAGAACCCATTTTTGAGAAAATTAGAAAAACTTTTTTTTTCACGAATACAATACCTTTCTCGCTCCGCTCGAAAGTAAAAAGAAATAAAAAATTTATGTTATAATTTAATTGTGTCAACCATAGCCTCGCGGCAAACTCAAACTCAAAATACGACATCGCTTCACAAACAAATTGGCGCGCATGTAGGAACCTATTTTACTTGTTTACATTTGGTGCGCCGGGTGCGCGTTGTGATTCTTAGAATAGGGTTGGCAAATTGAACTTTTTAGGAAGTATTTTATTATTATGTAATTTTTTTATTATCAATATGTTTAATTTACTTTATTCTTCTTATAAAACATGTGGTTAAAAGGAAATCGGTACTTTTCCTAACACCCCGTATAATTAAGTAAGATAGAGTGGAGTAGACATTGTCGGTACCACTGGCTGACTTTTATAAGAACTACAGCGTTTTCCGTGCTACAGAAGGCACGTCAAGCAGTTAGTAGATGCTAGATAGTGGACCTTCAGTCTTTTCCGAGGCTAAGGGTTGCTTGAAAGCTCTTGGCAACATCTTGTCTTGGGATTAGTTAGGTCATATAATTATTTGGAAGAAAGAGATTTTTTTTGCTAAGCAGATATTTTATTCTAGCTTAAAATAGTAGGCCTGTTGTATTTATAGTAACTCGTGTTGTGAATAAATTCGCTACTGAAACTAAAATTTGAGGAACCTTAAAACTTGGCCTATAAATAGAGATAGGGTTAGTTCGCTGGATAGGGTACTTGTTATAAACATATAAAAAAAATTCGAACACAAAGAATGCAGTTATTCTACCGCACGGAAACATCGATTTCCGTGCGGCAGAGAGCAATTTAGTCGCTAAGATACATACATACATAACATCACGCCTCTTTCCCATTGGGGTAGGCAGAGACCACAGTCCTCCACCTGCTACGATCTTGACATACTTCCCTCGCTTCCTGTACTTTCATCAATCCTTTCATATATGCTCGTCGGTTTAGGGTACTTTTAATCTGGCCTTTGTTTAGAAGGTCCTGAATTTGGTCCTGGTACGTTCGCCTGGGCCTTCCCCTTCCAACGTTTCCATTCACTCTCGCCTGGTAGATCTCTTTCATCAATCTTCGTTCATTCGTCCTCTCTACATGACCAAACCATCTTAGCATCTCTTTCTCGATTTTGGTCACTACGTCTTCTTTTACGCCACAACGTTCTCTTATCACACTATTTCTAATCCTGTCTTTCAATTCAACACCAATCATACTTATTAGCGCTCTCATTTCTACTGCATCAATTCTACAAAACACCTCTATGAACACCCAAACGAGCCTTGTGAGACACCTTCTGGCTCCTCAAAAAGACGTGCAGGGCATTCACCATGTTTCTAGCATTCACTCTTCTTTCAATATCACTTTCACACTTTCCATCTCTCGTAAACTTTAAACCCAGATACACAAAGTCTTTCACTTGTTCGACTTGTTCACCACCTATTAATATAGTACACTCTGTCATAAATTCTTCTCTTTCAAGTACCAATACTTTCGTCTTGCTTACATTTACTCTCATTCCTTTCCTGTCCAAAGCCATATTCATCATTGTTACCATCTCCTGCAACTCGTCAGCAGATGACGCAAGTACAACTTGGTCATCAGCGTAGAGAAGAAATTTGATGAGTAACTCATTCATTCTGAGTCCACATATACTCTCAGAACAGGTTAAACAGCCAAGGTGACGCTACACATAGGGATGTGTAGCGTCCTCCTTTTCGATGCTAAACCATTCAGTGTACGTACCGTTTATGCTGACGCAAGCACTGGAATCCTCATAGAGAGATTTCAGTGCTTGAATCACATAACCGTTCACCCCATACATAGACAATGCTGACCACAACTCATTCCTCACCACTCGGTCATAGGCCTTTTCCAAATCCACGAACGCGCAGTAGACTTTTTGGTTTTTGGCCAAAAACTTTTCAAGATTTCGAGATCATAAATTTTTTGAGCTTTTGTCCCGGGAAAATGCAACGTCACCCTACTCGTACAACGCAGTGCCAGCAACCGACTTGCGACTGACTTTGACGTTCACACGCAGTCAGGAGCGCTGTCGCGGGTGGCGAGGGGTCTGGACTGACTTCAAATAATTCGCGCGAGAATTCTGAAGTCTGACTTCAAATCGGTTCACACGATAGCAGTAACTGTTCAGCAATGAAATGCCTCGTCACTGACGCCAGTTACTTACTCTGTGTAAATTCTGCTTTACATTTGGGTTTCTGCTGCGAATTTTACTAACTAAGATATAGTGGATCTGAAATGACTGAATACACAGTTTCAGTTTTCGTGAGATGTGTCTTTACACCCTGTATCTATTTATATCAAGTTGTGTTGTTAATGAATTTTATCTACTCTCATATCGTTAATCCTCAATAATGCGTTCAAAAATTGTAGGTTAACATCTTCATAATGTCAATCTGTGCTTAGAAACACTCTAAGCAGCATTTTTTTATCTGTGGGAGTGTATTATGAAGTATTGAATTTACTAACAGCCATCGCGGGAGACCTATTAAACAATTTTTTAATTTTTATAGGCGCGCCATTGACAGCTTGATGCGTTTGTAGTCTGTGGCTGCAAGGAGGTTTCATTGCAATAATAGAAACCTCAGCAAACAAAAGTTGTAGTTACATAATTTTATTAGTTTTGTAATGAAATAAGTGATAAAATCGTTTACGATTTGCCTTCGAGTGTTTTTAAGGCAGCTATAGGAACTTCGCTTAGCAGTTATCACCGGAAAAAGAGACAAACAATAGGGTTTGTTTTTGAAATAATTATTTTAGGATTCACGATATGAGAGTAGATAAAGTTGTGTATGCAACTCCACATAATTAGGTATAAAACACTCGTGTCTTCTATTATGGAACTTGGCTCGCTACGCTCGCCTGCGTCCCATAAACCGACACTCGAGTTTTATACCCCTCATTATACATGTACCGTTGCATAAACTACTATTACGAGTACGCACGTATATCTTAATATATAAAAGAGCATGTTCTGACTGACTGATTCATCAACGCCGAGCTGTAACCACTACAGATGTGAAATTTTGTACAGAGATTTGTTGTAAGTCAAAATCATTTACTAACAAAGAATTTCCCGTAATTCATCCCCCAAGAGGTGAAAAAAGGGGTGAAAGTTTGTATTAAAGTCCTACAGTTTTGACACGATGCATGTTGATTTGAGTTAATAAAAAAAAGAATAACACGTGTTTCAGTATTTCTTAGAAATCATCCCCTAAGGGATTGAATTGAAAGATGATAACTTTCATCCCTCAGTTTTATAATTTTGACATGTGGTGTGAAGCATAAAAATTTGGATTTTGACCAATGAAAAAAACAAAAGACGTTTCAACAGTTTGCAAAATCATCCCCCAAGGGGGTGAAATGAGGGATGAAAGTATCTATGAGAATCATAATAATTTTTTTTCTATTTGAGCTACTGAAAAGACATAATAATGAAACAAGTGTTTTATCATTTTAACAAAATTATCCCTCACGGGGGTGAATTGAGATATTTTTGTAAAATTAAGTTTTATCAACAAATACATTAAATAAAATAAATAAATAAAATAATTTATTTTATCTACACTCATGTCGTAATCTTTGACTTATGATTCAAAAAGTTGATACATAAGGCTGAATATTACGCAGAGTATGCATAAAATATTAAAAAGTTACCATAACGTAACGATTTTTGTATGAAAATTTTTGCAAAGGTGTTACGTAATTTAACTTTTTAATCATTACATAACACTTGGATAAAATTCTTCTTGAACCTAAACCTTTTTAAAGAAGACTGAATATAAGGTCTTTTAGAGAGCCGGTTTTAAATGTAACAGTTTTTCTTAGTAGCTGTCAAATATCAGCAGCATATTACAAAGTGTATCTCATAAACAACCTATTATTTTGGAGCAGTTAGAGTAACAGTTACTATAGTTACAATTATTTCATCTGTGGCGGATAAATTAGAAGGACATGGAAATAGATATTAGATTTGCCGCCATTCTCAAATATTTACCTTTTTCAAGTATTTTGTGCCCGTAAAAGTAATGTGTGAAAGTTTATTGGAAAAGTGGATAAAGTGGTGCAGTCAGGATACTGCAGTTACAGATACATACTCAATAACTTATGTATGATCTTCTCCCATATTAGTCTAGGACATTTTACGACATACATAACCTACAATGGATTGGGAAAAAATTAAAATCAAAAAGAAAAACATGTCTTGTTAAGAAAATGTTCTGCTTGTATATTTCAAAGAAGACCTAGCGGATATATCAAGGCGGCTTCTTCAGACTCGTATCAGAACTGTAATATACATAATATAAGTTGCCTTTACTGTTTACTTACTTTTGTTTAATTTTTATAAGTAGTACCTACCTATTGCATGAGTGAAGATAAAGTAGTATACGCAACTGCATATAATATGGTATTAAAACACTCGTTTGATGCTATTATCACACTCGGCTACGCCTCGTGTGATAAACCCAAACTCGTGTTTTAATAACCTGTTTTATATGACAGTTGCATAAACTACTATAACGTTCTACACTTAGCCATTACAGTCAAGTTATTGTATAAATTTAGAACTATCTTAGGGCTATCCAAAATGCAGTAGGTGAGGCTAGTACTTAAAAAAGGTAAACCTGTGCTATAAGCACCAGCCATTCATAAGTTAAAGAAAAGTAAGCCTAAAGTACAAAAATCACGCGCGCGTAGCCGTGCTCAACAGCTAGTAACGTTATAAATACTCAACGAGATTCTATCTTTACTGTACGAAACTGTTGTGTTGTCTAAAATAGCTCTCAAAGTTACATCACACAACAAAAAACTGAGTAAAATTAAAATTTCCGCGTGATTTTATAACGTGAGATGCGTTGTGTAATTTTTGGCAGCTGTACAAATTATTTGTAAACGCTGCTGTCGTCAACGGTCACATTCAATATTGTATAGAGTTTTGACCGATTACCGTAGTTAAGCAACGATAGGCGCGGTCAGTCAGTATGGATGGGTGACCGTCTAGGGACAACGTATGACGATGATATGTTCGTAACTAAAGATGCCCGTGTGGTGTAGGCAAAGAATGGCAACGACCCATCTCTACCCGTAGGTGTCGTAAGAGGCGACTGAGGGCTTTTTAACCGGAGGATAGGCAGCAGCATCTTTCTGTTTCTGTGTATCGTTCCATCTTGCATACTGCGGTCACCAACAACAGCGGTCGCCAGCCGCAACGCTTGCAAGCGTGGTGACTATGGTAAATCTAAATATATAAAAGAGCTTGTCCTGACTGACTGACTGATTCATCAACGCCGAGCCGTAACCGCTATAGATACAGATCTGAAATTTTGTACACAGGTTCCATGCACGTCAAAACTACCCACTAAGAAAGGATTTTGAAAAATTCATCTCCCAAGGGGATGAAATAAGGGATGAAAGGTTGTATGAAAGTCCTTTGTTTCTTGAGCTAGATTCACATAAATTTGAATTTAAGCTTCTGTTAAAAAATAAAAAAAACACGTGTATAGCATTTCTTTAAAATCACCCTTGAGGGGTGAAAAGGGGGATGATTTTTTTTCCGTATGTTGGTCTATATCTTTCATTTTTAAAGGTAAAATTATAGAAATTTGGTTCTGTGCTCTTGGTAAAAAATAAAAAAGTACATGTTTTAGAATTTTTCAAAATTAATCCACTGAAGGGGTGAAATAAGGGATGAAAGTTTGTATGAAATTCCTATGCTTCTTGAGTTGGATTCACACAAATTTGATTTGAAGCTTTTGGTAAAAAATAAAGAAACACGTGTTTAAGTATTTCTTAAAAACCACCCTTCAAGGGGGTGAAAATGGGGATGATTTTTTTCCGTATGATGGTCGATAAGTCTTTCATTTTTAAAGGTAGAATTATAGAAATTTGATTCTGAGCTCTTGGTAAAACATAAAAAAGTACGTTTCAGAATTTTTCAAAATTCATCCCCTAAGGGCGTGAAATAAGGGATGAAAGTACGTATGAAAATCCTACAGTTTTGACATGAGGTGTTTGAAATTTGAATTTTAGCTAATAATAAGAAGTAAAGAAACACGTGTTTCAGCAACTATGAGATATCATCCCCCAAGGGGGTGAAATAAGCGATGAAAGTACGTATGAAAATTCTATTAAAAATTTGGATTTAGGCTAATAAAAGAAAGAAATAAACATTTGTTTCAGCGTGTTTGAAAAATCATCCCCCAAGAGAGGAAGATCCCTCCCGAGGGAGAGGGAAAGTGAGAGGGAGGGGGAGGGGGATAGGGAGAGACAGAGACTGCACAATACTGCACATTGTCTGAATTACACGCGGGCGAAGCCGCGGGCACAGCTAGTCCCCTACAAAGAATTACGCGTTTTTTGCTGGAGTCTGGAGGGAGCTGCAGTGGACGTTTCATGGGATGTTATGATGAACTAAAGTTAGGCCATGGTAATAGTATGAAAAATTACGACCTGCAAAGTAAAATGAACCCTGTGCGTTGGTGTTAAGGAACCGTTAATACGGACTTCTTACATTGGTCCTATTTTAGAATACCCGTACCTTCTATCAGGCATCTTGTACTCGGAGCGTAGTTTATCGGCGAGCTTCACCTCTCCTTGTATGAGAAGTTTCCACACGGTGTCGTGTAGAGAGAGGCCGACGAAACTCTCGCCGTAAGTTTCTTGCAGGCTGGACTGTTGCTTGCATAGCTTGCGGGCGTCTTCGCATATTGATACACCTGAAGGATAAATAATAGGTTTTTAACAATAAAATTGCCAATATTTTCTTGCAGATTAATGAGATCACAATTCCTATAATTCTAAAACAATTTTTTTCATTTGTCTTATATTTGAAAATTGATTTCAAGGTTATGAATTTACTCATTAAATAAAGTTTATATATTTAGTTTCGAAAATTCTTCGTCTTAAATGTAGTCCGATTTAGATTTGTTATATTTTTTTACAGATAATTTTTTTCTAAATTTAAATTTAAGCTTCTGTAAGCAAATGTAAATGTCTTCCCAATCATGCTTAAAAAATATTATTTGATTTTAAATTCCTTAAAAAAATGCAAAAAATGTTAGTACTGAAAATTTAGTTTACCTAAAATTCGCCATACAAAACGGGAATTTCATAGTTAAAGACCCAATATTACAGTCGAAATAATGTAGCTTGAACAGAATGAGAGCAGGAGCTTTGCGTGAGAGCAGGACGGAGCGATACTTGTCTCTCTCTGTTGTTCCAATATCTTACGCATCACCATCATCCTATGACGTGGGTTGTAAGATTGATAATCAACCTCTCAAACCCTATTGTGGGAGTTGTTGAGCCGCCAAAGTCCTCTGACATGACTCATTAACGATAACGACTACTTCCTTAGATAGTTGCCAGGACTAACAGCTTAACGTGCCTTCCGAATAACGAAATCATCTTAATTTACAGACAATCGGGTGATCATTCTGTCCTAACCAAACTGGGGAGTCTCACAAAGTGTCCCCACCGAAAATCGTACCCAGAACCTCCAGATAGAGCGAGAGCCAAACGTTCTTAACCACTAGCTAGACTACAGAAGCTGTAATTGGGAAGGGGTTCAAAGTCCTGCATGTCGGCAGTCTGTATAGAGGAAAATGTGATCAAAAGGGGTATAGCTAATTAGCTAAGTACGGACAGAAATAAATATAAAGTTTTTTTTTCATTCACACTGATGCATGCATCTTTAGCTAATTAGCTAAGTACGGACAGAAATAAATATAACGATTTTTTTTTCTTTCACATTGATGCATGCATCGTTGGCGAACGTCACGTACGACAGCCAATTGACTACTTGTATTAGAAATGCGGTGCGGTGTCGGCAAACAATAGTACCGACCCATCTTTACCCATGGGTAGAGATGGGTCGGGTCGGAAGAGGCGACTAAGGGTTAATAAACCAGAGGATGGGCAGCAGCATCCTTCTGTGTATCGTATCATCTTACATTCTGCGGTCACCAACAACTGCGGTCCATGGTGCCAGCCGTAACGCTAACAAGCGTGGTGACTATGGTACTTCCCCTCCACATTGTTTCAGAAAAAGCTGGAATTTTGGAGGGAGTTCCCTGTCCTGTAGTGGACTTTCATGGGATGTCATGCTGATGATGATTAGAAATGCTTAAACGGCGTACAAAATGCGCAGAAGACGAAAAAATAATCGCGGGGGTGAGCGCGGCATGTGGGGAGAGGCGAGCGAATCGTTCATTGGCTCTCCTCCTGTCACCAATGCGCAGAAAATAACCGTTGAACGCGCTGTAACTAAGACATTCAGTGCGGTTCAATAAGGAAATATTTTACCAACGCTGCAATCGGCGCATTCGAGTCGGATCGTTTTCATTAGCATGCAAACGTCGAACACAATCGAATATCTAAACGATCCGATATGACTGCGCTTATGTCAATGTCACTGTTCGAATCAAAGTACTTTTTAGCCACAAAGTATTTGGACCCTGTGAATTGTATCCATTTCTTTAGTTTGCTTTCGAACTCCAAACAAACCGAAAAAAATCCCACGAAACTCAACCAAAATTAATTTTGACGTTTAATTTGACGTATCGCACACGCTGCACTACCTCATTTTCGTATGCAATGATAGCGCACTAATGTGACGTCACTGCATGTCCGGCGAAGTCGTCTTCTTGGACTAAGCAATGCAGATGTATAAGGTCGTCGTTGTCACACTAGAGCCGTCACCAATCCTCCCGCTGTTAAAATTGCTTACCTAAGTCGTTCTTTCCCTTCTTGTAACATTCTCTTGCGGAGATAAGTGAATGCTCTGCACTTCCCGGATTGGTTTGTTCGAGCGCGTCTCTCACGTGGGTCGCGGCTTGTCCGGCGAAGTCGTCTTCTTGGACGTACACCTTACGCAGAGCTTCGCGGTTGTGACTCGCGCAGTATTTGATGTACAGCGCGTGGGCAAGAGGAAAGCTGCGGATGGTCAGCTGGAAAGTAAACAAGGTTATTTTTGTACCTGATATCCGTTTGCCTTCAATTGGTGAGGACAAAAGCAAAAAATTTTATTCTACGAGTTTTGCAACTTCCCAGAAAAACAACTCAAATTCCCACACTTATGGATCGATCAGCTGATAATTTTGTATACAGAATCAAATATTTTGTTTCAAAAGTAGTATAATAAAAGTTGTTGTATTTACCCCCCAGGATTCGAGGCTTATGCCTTTAATAAGTTTTACACTTTATTATCCCTAATAGGATGTTACGGTGGGGTGTTATGATGTTTGATACGAGTTTATTAAATCCTTGTCCGAGAATGAGAAAACTCAGAGGGTTCACTACAAATGCTTAAAATAAATAGTCCCCGATTTGACTCTTATTTTTGTTTAATTTTAAACAGGTTTCCTTGGCCATACTTTGAGCTTTTCTGATTTTTACAGGAATTCCCTGATTTTACAGAAAGTGGACATCCTGAAAACTGTATGTATGATTGCAGATGGCGTAAACTTACGATACTAATAAAAAATCCGCCATAAAAAGTATGTAGTTGTAGTTTTTTTATCTTTACTATGAAAGTAAAAGTAAAATATGTCATACCGCCCGATCTCTATTCGTGGGTGTCGTAAAAGGCGACTAAGGGCCTAGAACCAGAATTTGAGCAGCAGCGCATTCACCGTATTACCATACTGCTGGTACCAACCACCGCGGTCCATGGTGCCAGCCGCAACGCTAACAAACGTGGGGACTATGGTACATCTCCTCCAAAATATACCCAGCATTTTTGCTGTGATGTTCTGGAGGAATACATACATAATATCACGCCTCGTTCCCGTCGGGGTAGGCAGAGACCACAGTTCTCTACCTGCTACGATCTTGACATACTTCCCTTGCTTCCTGTACTTTAATCAATCCTTTCATACATGCTCGTCGGTTTAGGGTACTTTTAACTTCTCCCTGACCACGGCACAGAATAAAGTAATAGTACTATCAATCAAAACGGACACTCTCCGCCCCTCTTGCATTTTACTCCGCAGCCCCGCGCGCGACCGCCTGCGAGATTCTCGTGGTCCTTCCCCCTTTTGTACTGAACACGCAGGCCTACGCAACCTTCCAATTTCAAATTCGTGCTCGATGTATGTAGTGTCCACAGGGTGTGACCACGGGCACAGATAATATAATACTATACGAGTACTAGTACAGATGCCTCACGTCATAAAACGAATTTGTGCCGAAAATTGTTCGGGCAATTTTTTCCATAAGGCATTTTCTTAGAATAAATTAATATCTGGATGTTAAAATTGAATTAATGTCATAGTTTACACCTTTACCTACCAACCTAGTAGTAAAATTTAGTTTAATTATTAGAAACAAAAGGGCCAAATGAATTCGGGCTATTTACACTCCATCGAAAAAACGGAATGGGACCCCATGCCACGGGTGAACTTTATAGCGGATGTAAAGATGATGTGATTATCCTACCTCGAACTCATGTTTCCCCATTTTATCCTTAAGGTGTAGCAGGACGATGTAGACAAGATCTGTGTCCCCACTGGCAGTCGCCTTCAGTAGAGCAGTCTGCCCTTCGTCCAGATTTAATAGTAGTGGCACTTGCAGCTTGCTGTGGGTTTCGTATTCCAAAATCTATGAAAGAGCAAGGATAAAATCCTAAATTAATTAATTTATGATAGTTAATATGTGATAAATAAATTAAATTACGATAAATAAACTTACACCGACTGGCTAATTGGCCTAGTTGGTAGTGAGTCCGGCTTTTACGTTGTGGATCGCGGGGTCGATCCACGTCCATGGCAAAAAGTGAGATGAACATAAGTTTTAGTTCTATGTCTAGGTATATTTTTGTATGTATGTATGGGTATAATTTGCTTGGGCTTGGGTAGTTAGGGATTAGGTGACCTTGTGTGATTTTGTCCCCCATTTTACTCAAATCTATGATTTACAAAAAATCTATGCCGATAGGCCTAGCGTGGAATCTGAATACCAATATTTTGAAACATTATGGTATTATAGCACAGAATTAATAATAGTACTACATAATTATAGGCAAATGCTACCTTCAATGCGACAGTGGGGGTAGGGACGCTGGACACGTTGCGTAGTTTCTCGCCAATCTCATGCATCACTTATTTGTACACACTATAGAAAAATATTACTACGCCTGTGTGTATGCTAGTGTATGGTCTTTGGTAACAGTGTACTAGAGTAGTTGGGCGATAACAGAACCACCCCATTTTTACTTTCGAGCGGAGCGAGAAAGGTATTGTACATTCGTGAAAAAAAAAAGATTTTTTTAATTTTCTCAAAAATGTGTTCTATATCACTTATACATCATAAAAAACAAGTCTCCCAAAAATGTCCGTCTGTCGGTCGTTCGGTCGGTCGGTCGGTCTGTCCGTCACGCTTTGGCCTAGCGGCTAAACGAATGGTCCGATTGACAACATATTTTGAATTTAGGAGTTTTATGCAAATCCATCGAAGGATTCTAAGTGGTTTTTTGCTGGCTCTCATTTTGAGGGTAGCTGTCATACAACGAAAATGAAAAATTGAAATTTTCTCATAAATGGCTCATAGAATCTTAATGAAACTTTGCATGACCAAGCATCTCCATGTAAGATATCTTGCGTTAGTATCAATTGATCTGTGTAATTTCATATAAGGGGTGTTCCTGTACCACCAAATCGTAAATATGTGATTTCCCCAAAATTGGTTGTATTGAGTTTATTCAAATTTTCTATAATATTAATCCTGGACTGGTTGTCTACCTGACTGGATATTATTAATGATTCTTTTGAATAAAATTTAGTACACAGGGTGTACCAAAAACTGTAAGAACAATTATCCATAAGGAACATGTGTTAGGAAATTTAAAATAATATCCATGCATGTATCCTACAGTAGTATCCATTGATCTGTGAAAATTCATATAAAGGTGTTCCAGTACTACCAAAAGTTAAACATGTGATTTACTCGAAATCGTTTGATGTTTGTTTTAATGTTTGACAATTTGAATTCTGAATTGATCTGTATATTTCACTCGAAATTTTTTTGTGGAAAAACGTAAATAAAAGTTTGTATTTCCATACTATGTGTATGGCATTACAAATTTAAGTTTGCGGTTGATAGTTTTTCCTTGAGTATTGCGAGAAAGTAAGTGCAGTGCTGCTGTACCATTTATTTTTCACGGGTGTCATAGAGAGCGGCTTAGGAAATCTTAACCAAAGATGGCCGATCTACTATACTCGCTGCGGACGCCAACACTAATAAAACCAGGGAAGATGGTGTCCTGGTGGCAGCTTTTCTGCAATGGGGCTACATATGCTATCAAAAGGCCTTTTTGAGAGTTCTGTCTAAGTCAAAGAAAAATAAAAGTAATTAGAAGGAGGATTAAAGAAATAATTCGTCACAAGGTACTGAAGGCGTCGTTCTATGGATTTGACAGGTTATTTTGAATATTTATTTACTAGTGATCATCGATGATGGGGTTGGGACATGTTGGCAGATGTCATCCCCTACATGTTTAGTCTAAGTACCTTAATGGCGAGTGTCTTCCGTCCCTTCTCAGCGGCCTTCATGGCGATGGTGGCGTAGGAGACGCCAGCCACGTTGCGGAGCTTCTCGCCGATCTCTCGCGCCGCGCTCTCGTTGTCCAAGTGCGGTTGTGTTACCTAACAACCAATCAGTCAAGCGGTGAAAACAGGAGCCAGATTACAAGTGGACATTCAACTCCGATGCTGATGGTTCTTTGCTGCGCATGGGTACCGACCGACCAGGAAACAAATCACGATTTTCATGCCTCGCTCGCGCGATTTGATGTTGACAATGCTGACTAAAATGACAAAACAAACAATATGATAATAATCGCTTAGTGAGGGGAAGGTTTGCGTATGCGCACGTCTGTTTGTATGCGCAGCGGCACAGTCCCAGTAAGTGCAAATTTTTATAGCACAGATCTATTCATGTAATTATAAAAATAATACGATAACTACGATACGAGGCGATGTGTTGCGCGAGGCAGTGCAAGCGATGCCATATTAGCCAGTCCAGTAACACTCACTAGGTCACTCAGGAACTACTTTACCTTATAGCAAGCCCAGTGTGAGAGCACCCTCGTGGGTCCCTCTGCGATCTGTAGATACGAGGCGATGTGTTGCGCGACTCAGTGCAAGCGATGCCATATTAGCCGGTCCAGTAACACTCACTAGGTCACTCAGGAACTACTTTACCTTATAGCAAGCCCAGTGTGAGAGCACCCTCGTGGGTCCCTCTGCGATCTGTAGATACGAGGCGAAGTGTTGCGCGACTCAGTGCAAACGATGCCATATTAGCCGGTCCAGTAACACTCACTAGGTCACTCAGGAACTAATTTACCTTATAGCAGGCCCAGTGTGAGAGCACCCTCGTGGGTCCCTCTGCGATCTGTAGATACGAGGCAATGTGTTGCGCGACTCAGTGCAAGTGATGCCATATTAGCCGGTCTAGTAACACTCACTAGGTCACTCAGGAACTACTTTACCTTATAGCAAGCCCAGTGTGAGAGCACCCTCGTGGGTCCCTCTGCGATCTGTAGATACGAGGCAATGTGTTGCGCGACTCAGTGCAAGCGACGCCATATTAGCCGGTCCAGTAACACCTACTCGGTCACCTAGGTACTAACTTACCTTATAGCAAGCCCAGTGTGAGAGCACCCTCGTGCGTCCTTCTGCGATCTGTAGATACGAGGCGATGTGTTGCGCGAGGCACTGCAAGCGATGCCATATTAGCCGGTCCAGTAACACCCACTCGGTCACTCAGGAACTACCTTACCTTATAGCAAGCCCAGTGTGAGAGCACCCTCGTGGGTCCCTCTGCGATCTGTAGATACGAGGCGATGTGTTGCGCAACTCAGTGCAAGCGACGCCATATTAGCCGGTCCAGTAACACCTACTCGGTTACCTAGGTACTAACTTACCTTATAGCAAGCCCAGTGTAAGAGCACCCCCGTGGGTCCCTCTGCGATCTGTAGATACGAGGCGATGTGTTGCGCGACTCAGTGCAAGCGACGCCATATTAGCCGGTCCAGTAACACCTACTCGTTCACCTAGGTACTAACTTACCTTATAGCAAGCCCAGTGTGAGAGCACCCTCGTGGGTCCCTCTGTGATATGTAGATACGACGCGATGTGTTGCGCGACTCAGTGCAAGCGACGCTATATTAGCCGGTCCAGTAACACCTACTCGGTCACCTAGGTACTAACTTACCTTATAGCAAGCCCAGTGTGAGAGCACCCTCGTGGGTCCCTCTGCGATCTGTAGATACGAGGCGATGTGTTGCGCGAGGCAGTGCAAGCGACGCCATATTAGCCGGTCCAGTAACACCTATACTCGGTCACCTAGGTACTAACTCACCTTATAGCAAGCCCAGTGTGAGAGCACCCTCGTGGGTCCCTCCGCGATCTGTAGATACGAGGCGATATGTTGCGCGAGGCAGTGCAAGCGACGCCATATTAGTCGGTCCAGTAACACCCGTTCGCCTAAGTGTTGAACTCTAGTTTGTTGATCAAGGAAATTACCAAAATCTTTTACAATTTTCTTAGTTATCTTAGAAAGTTCGGGAGCTCTTATACTTTCCGCGTCAAGAGTGCATTTGAGCGTTAGTCAACAGAATATTTTTGCGAATGTTCACTATTTATACTGTCACGTGACACAACGCGGATCAACAGCATGACAGCACAGATAATGTCCCCGTTGCTCAATTCGTACCACAAAATAAATCTATAAATACCTTTCTGCGCAGTGCGCTTGCTCATACTCAGAACTTTTTTGAATTATACAATTCGTACTGTATTGTTGTAGCTTATTTTTTTCTATTGGTCGACGAACCTACTAATCTTATTTGTACACACGGCTCACTAAGTGGCTGAATCTATTGTTTCTTGGTTTGTTTCCATTATCTCGTACTAGTCGGGACCACCACTTACGATTTGGTAGACCATTCTTCCTAACCAGAACCGACCAATTTTACTACCCGTCAAAATAATTAATTTAAAAAGGATACTGCAAGAACGTCAACGGTATCGCGACCTTTTGATCCCTTATAGCATTCAACACCCTCAGCCATCGACAGGTCTTGACATAGTGGTCGGTCAGTACCGGGTCGATAATGAACCCCTTGCCGAACTGAGCTGCTCTTATCAACATTTTCTGGACGTCCGGACTGAATTCGAAAGCTGCGGCGTCTATGCAGTCTTGAACCGCGTTTGATAGATCGGGTTTGACTAGGCGGATGTATTCGTCGGCTCTGTGACTGCGTTTCTATTGAAAAATAAACACAAGATTCTATTAAAAAAACTGGAGGAGAGCTGTGGTGTTTGCTTACTCCGACGGGAAAGAGGCTTAATTTAATGAAAACATATCATTTTCATCACTATATTATTTCTCAACTACTAAGGCTGCGTTCCTAAATAGTGAGAAATTACCCTGACAGCAGGAGAGTTTTATATAACGTTCATAGTATGTGTGATCGAAACAGACAGCTGTCAAAGGTAATTACTCACCGTTTTGAAACGCGACCTATGTAACGGGTAGCTTGTGTGGTGATGTCTAAGAATAGTACCAATCCATCTCATCCCTTGGTTGACGTTAGAGGCTATTAAGGGATCTTGAACCAGAGGATAGATAGCAGCGTTCTCACGCGTATACCGGAGTTCACGCTTTCGTTGTGTGTAAACAGGTGTTAAGTAAACAATATTTTTTCTTTTAAGGAAATATTTATCCTAAATTACACTACGCACACGTTGTAATCACAATACACACTGAAAAACGCTTAGTCTATCGGTTTACATACAGAAAGCCAGAAATTTATTTTTAAAACATTTTACATGAATTTGAGGTTTTGTTTACAAAACACCTGACTCTTTCGTGAACTCCGGTATGCCACTAACGCAGGTATTTCTATTGCGTTGCCAAAGTTGAGTGTGACAAAGTGCGAGGTCTGAAGTTGGATGGGTACACCCATCCAAGTTCAGACCTCGCACTTTGTCACACTCCGATCGGGTCTGGTCCGATCACAATCGGCCCGCCTAGAAACGAGAATGTCAGAAATTTTGTTTTTTGTACCTGGAATTGTCTAGAAGCCTCCACAAGGTAAGAGCCGGGCGCGGTGCTGTTGATTCGAAATATTTTTTCAACCACGACGGGCACTTTTTGAATCAATTCGTGGGTGGTTTCTGTAAACGAAAACATGTTCGTATTTAAAGATTTATTCTTGCACAAGCAACTGCTCGTACCCGCGAATCGTAAACTTGCCTACTGTTAAAATTGTTATTTGTTATGCTTCTTTAATTTAAGAGCTAGGCTCTTGTCGGTGCAGCATCCCTGTCAATTCAACTGTGCAACTCCCTCCATTTTTTTCTCTCCAAAGCCGCTTCCTTTACCTCCTTATACGATCTGACATTTATCTTCTTCCTAATTTGTGATGCATAGCTTAACCTTGGCCTCTTTCTACCACGCTTTCCTTCTATCTTTCCATCCATGATGTTGTTAATGAATCTGTCATCCTATACTATTAAACGAGCAATATTTGTATATATATTTGTAATCGGTTTTTCGTAAACGCCTCTAACGATTTCGATAAAATTTACCATACGGGGATTTTCGGGGTGCAAAATAGATCTAGCTAGGTCTCATGTCTGGGAAAATTCGTTTTCCCTGTGTTTTTAAGCATTTTTTAAAATACCTCGTTTTATACAGAAACTTACAGCGCCATCTGTTGGCGGGTAGCATAGCTTGCTCACCCGATGATATTCAATTGTTGAGGCGGCTATTATAAAGCGAAGCTCGGTCGAACAGGTACTGTTGTATTAAGTGGCCTAACATCTTTCCTCGGCGGTTTTCTATTACATCCATTAGACTTCTTTATTCTCATTAGATTTGTTATGCAAGGTTGAAAAAATTACTTTTGCACGCAGATTTCGTCCTATAAAGCAAAGTTTTCGGAACTTGTGAAGGAAATAAAATATTTTATGCTAATCCAGGTTACAGTCGATAACAAACACCCAAACTTTCATATTCACATTATTCACAAATAATATAAATTCAGAACGAGAAAGAGGCGTGATGTATAATATTATGTGTACGTGTAAATTCGTAAGGTAAATGATATTACCCAATATGTTTTAGATTTGTTTTTTAATGTTTTATAATAATGATCGGTTCTTAATGTTTTTAAAATGTTTTATTGTTTGATGCTGTTAATATATTTTTTTATAATTGTCATTTAAACTCTCTGGTTATATAAGGTTAAAAGTTCATTCTTATTAATATTTCAATCAATTTTTTTTTAACTTATATATATTCTTTATTGCGCACAAATAACATAAAAAATTGTTCACAAAGGCGAGCTTATCTCTTTAAGAGATCTCTTCCAGCCAACCTATCAGGTGTGCAAGAATGTCATTAAAACGGGCACAAGGATGTGCGTTAATAATCGTGATAAGAAATTTTTTATTAAAATAAATGTATGTTCTCTTTTGTCTTTTTCGACGTAGTGTATAATTTTATGTGGATACTTAATTGGCTTATGTGATTACCTGTAACATTAAGTTTTATGTATTTATTATAGCTGTATGTTTCCCTATGCTTAAATAAATAAATAAATTCACCTGATATAACCCGCACGCAGTCCATCTCTGGAATGATGTGGAACGGTCCGTCATACGGATAGGGGTACGCTTTCTCATTGAATCCATACACTATTAAAGTGTCGTCCCAGTGTCCCACTATTGCCTGAGACCCGCACCTGAAATTATTAAAACGTAATAGGTTACATTATTCAAGGATACTGGTAAAGCGTACCGATCCCTTTAAATAAGGGCTTATTATAAGATAGATAGATAAAACCTTTATTCAATAAACATAACACATAAAACAGATCACAGGAGTTTACAAATATTAACATACACAACTCAAAATAAATAGGTAGATTAGGTAGTTTCACATATTTGTCGCGCGTAACATCAAGAAGACAAAATCTATTCTACAGGCAGCCGACCTTTTGCATGCTGTATGTGGTATGCCTATTGTATAGGCGCTGGCTCAGCATAATGCATACAGCACCGGCAACGGCACTGCAGCGCTGATATTCTGCCAGAACCGTAAACTTCTCTCTCGTCACAGAGCAAACAGGCTAAATTTCAAAAAAATAAATAAATAAAATAAACTAAAAAATATAATAAAGGCTGACCCCCAGTTGCACAAAGCATTTTAAGTTTAAAGTTCCTTTAAATCTGTTGCTTACTCTTTCTGTGTTGTTGGTGAAGGCAGTGTCGAAAATAGTTTTAATTTAAGGCGTTCCGTTTTCCATACTAAATTCAAATGACTCTCATTCTTATGCGGGACATAAAATACTGATGAAAAACGAGTCTATACTGCTATTTTTAGTTAAATTTTTCGCTGATTAATACAAAGATAGAGCTAATGCACCGAAAGTGCTACAGTATAGATCGCACACCCACAATGGTAATATTGAACCAAAAATTTGCTAACAAAAACTACTTTCGGTGCATTAGCTGTATCTGTATTAATGAGCGAAAAATTTAACTAAAAATAGCACTATGCACTTATTTTCCAACAGCATTTTATGTCCCGCATAAGAATGCAAGTAATTTGAATTTAGTATGGAAAACGGACCGCCTTAAAGAAGCTTTAATTTTTAAGATGGTTTGAGTATGCAACAACTTTTGTTGCACCACATTAGAAATAAAAAAAAGTTACGTGGAAGAAAAGTTGTTGCATTTAGCCTTCACAATAAGTCCTTAAAACAGGACGCTTTACCAGTAACTTTGTAAATTCAGCAGGACACCACCTGCCCTGGGCAACAATCTATTCGAGTTGCGAGTTAATAGGCTTTTTTTAGGCAAGCTCGTTCCATCGTCGATCTCATCTCTGTCCTCAGGACTAGATCGGGGTCAAGAGTAAGCCCGCTGTCAGTAAAAAAAAACAAAGTGTTGCATTATATTAAAGGACCGTCGATTTGGAAACTTACTTGGCCTGAAAAGTGTACTCGAAGCGAAAAGACGCAGTTCGAACAAGGATTACCACCTTCTAGCCTTATTTTTCGTGCAACAGGAATCAGAGTGATTGAACAAAGTAATATTTGCACCCTTCAAGTCGATATAAATAACACAAAAATTTTGTGATATAAATAACACAAAACAGTAGATTCACCTTACTAATTCTTAAGGCTGCTTGCAGGTACATCAAGCAGCGTGTCAATCTCGAAGTATTTGCTCTTGAAGTCTGAAGACTCAAGCCATAAGAACCCGTTGGCAAACAAAATATTATTTCTGCTTTTAGGTGACTATACTGTTATCAATCATTGGGTCTACAATAAAACAAGTGCATAAAACAGTGGATTAAATCTCACCAAACTAATTCCTTAGGCTGCTTGATGTACCCTGTGTCGATCTCGCAGTATTTGCTCTTGAAGTCAGAAGAGCCAAGCCACAGGAACCCAGAGTCAGTGAACAGAGCAACATGTCTGCCGTTCTGTGACGGTACTATTGTCAGGATTTGCGTGTATGGATTCCTTATTTCTGGCCGCTGAAATGTACAAAAAATATTATGTTCGTAAAGAAAAATTTCTAATTAAGTTGATTGAGTAAGCCCTGACTGTTAAAGCGCAGAACTAAAAAAAAATAGTCGCGGAGGTAAGCGCGGCAGGTGGAGGGAGGAGTGCGAATTGTTTACTACTCAGAGTAAAAAACTATAGAGTCCGTCATATACATATTCTGTATGAACTAGTGAAGTGTAAAGCGTCTTACTGTCGCCCATACTAGTCGGTCAAAAAACTCAGTTAAGTTTTACAAAAATCAAGAAATCTTTAAAAATCTAATGTTTTAGTATAAACTTTGTTTGCGAAAGTGAAAATATATCTTTTTTTACTTGTGAATTGATCTATACAAAGAACGGAAGCGTAAATAATCCGTAATAGCCATTTTATGCGTGATTTTTAACACCGTTTTTTTCCTGAATGGTAAGTGTTTTCACCAGAAAAACTGTGGTTGTAGTATTTATTAGTCCCATATCACATCTTTCTCAGAAAGAAAGATAAAAATTATACGTTTTTAGGATTTGATAAAAATCCATACATTTTAGTATGGAGGTCCTTCGCAAGAAAGTGATACGCTTTTGGTTCCCTCCTGAGCAGAAAGAGCTGCTACTCAAACCTCCTTGGTTCACTAGCTCTCCGCCTGTCATCCATGCGCATAACCGTCAGGGCTAGAGTTAGTTTGCGCGATGCATAAAAAATAAACATTTTTTTCTCTACTAAGCTTCATTTGAAAGTACTTGAAGATTCTAAATACTTCGAAAAAGTTGCTTTTCAAAGAAAGATAAAAACTATACGTTTTTAGGATTTGATAAAAATCCATACATTTTAGTATGGAGGTCCCTCGCAAGAAAGTGATACGCTTATGGTTCCCTCCTTAGCAGAAAGAGCTGCTACTCAAACCTCCTTGGTTCACTAGCTCTCCGCCTGTCATCCATGCGCATAACCGTCAGGGCTAGAGTTAGTTTGCGCGATGCATAAAAAATAAACATTTTTTTCTCTACTAAGCTTCATTTGAAAATACTTGAAGATTCTTAATACTTCGAAAAAGTTGCTTTTCATTAGTTGAATCACTGGGCTTTGGGGGCAAAACGAATGAAAATTTACGTCGTATTTAATACGACGCGCGTTTTCTTTTAATTTTTTTATCGTCGTATTGTACTAAAAACTGTATACATAGGTAAACAAATATTTTTTAGTAAACAACGCGGGGCTCTCCCAACTAGCACTGATTGTGTTCGAGGAATGGAATGCAACCACAACAGGCGTGAGTTTACACCAAGACTATCGGCTCGTTGGCTTCTAGAACATGTTACATGTAGTTCCACATACCATAAGCACAGCGCGGGGCTCTCCCAGCTGGCACTTGTATATCTCCTTGTCGCGGCACACGAGGAATCCGATAACGGCTGACGTTCGCAGGCTCGGAAACCAGAATACACCATGACGTAATTGGCTTCAAGAACTTGTGACGTATAGTTCGACATACCATGAGCACAGCGCGGGGCTCTCCCAGCTGGCACTTGTATATCTCCTTGTCACGGCACACGAGGAACCCGATAACGGCTGACGTGCGCAGGCTCGGAAACCAGAATACACCATGACGTAATTGGCTTCAAGAACTTGTGACATATAGTTCGACATACCATGAGCACAGCGCGGGGCTCTCCCAGCTGGCACTTGTATATCTCCTTGTCACGGCACACGAGGAACCCGATAACGGCTGACGTTCGCAGGCTCGGAAACCAGAATACACCATGACGTAATTGGCTTCAAGAACTTGTGACATATAGTTCGACATACCATGAGCACAGCGCGGGGCTCTCCCAGCTGGCACTTGTATATCTCCTTGTCACGGCACACGAGGAACCCGATAACGGCTGACGTTCGCAGGCTCGGAAACCAGAATACACCATGACGTAATTGGCTTCAAGAACTTGTGACATATAGTTCGACATACCATGAGCACAGCGCGGGGCTCTCCCAGCTGGCACTTGTATATCTCCTTGTCACGGCACACGAGGAACCCGATAACGGCTGACGTTCGCAGACTCGGAAACCAGAATACACCATGACGTAATTGGCTTCAAGAACTTGTGACATATAGTTCGACATACCATGAGCACAGCGCGGGGCTCTCCCAGCTGGCACTTGTATATCTCCTTGTCACGGCACACGAGGAACCCGATAACGGCTGACGTTCGCAGGCTCGGAAACCAGAATACACCATGACGTAATTGGCTTCAAGAACTTGTGACATATAGTTCGACATACCATGAGCACAGCGCGGGGCTCTCCCAGCTGGCACTTGTATATCTCCTTGTCACGGCACACGAGGAACCCGATAACGGCTGACGTTCGCAGGCTCGGAAACCAGAATACACCATGACGTAATTGGCTTCAAGAACTTGTGACATATAGTTCGACATACCATGAGCACAGCGCGGGGCTCTCCCAGCTGGCACTTGTATATCTCCTTGTCACGGCACACGAGGAACCCGATAACGGCTGACGTTCGCAGGCTCGGAAACCAGAATACACCATGACGTAATTGGCTTCAAGAACTTGTGACATATAGTTCGACATACCATGAGCACAGCGCGGGGCTCTACCAGCTGGCACTTGTATATCTCCTTGTCACGGCACACGAGGAACCCGATAACGGCTGACGTTCGCAGGCTCGGAAACCAGAATACACCATGACGTAATTGGCTTCAAGAACTTGTGACATATAGTTCGACATACCATGAGCACAGCGCGGGGCTCTCCCAGCTGGCACTTGTATATCTCCTTGTCACGGCACACGAGGAACCCGATAACGGCTGACGTTCGCAGGCTCGGAAACCAGAATACACCATGACGTAATTGGCTTCAAGAACTTGTGACATATAGTTCGACATACCATGAGCACAGCGCGGGGCTCTCCCAGCTGGCACTTGTATATCTCCTTGTCACGGCACACGAGGAACCCGATAACGGCTGACGTTCGCAGGCTCGGAAACCAGAATACACCATGACGTAATTGGCTTCAAGAACTTGTGACATATAGTTCGACATACCATGAGCACAGCGCGGGGCTCTCCCTGCTGGCACTTGTATATCTCCTTGTCACGGCACACGAGGAACCCGATAACGGCTGACGTTCGCAGGCTCGGAAACCAGAATACACCATGACGTAATTGGCTTCAAGAACTTGTGACATATAGTTCGACATACCATGAGCACAGCGCGGGGCTCTCCCAGCTGGCACTTGTATATCTCCTTGTCACGGCACACGAGGAACCCGATAACGGCTGACGTTCGCAGGCTCGGAAACCAGAATACACCATGACGTAATTGGCTTCAAGAACTTGTGACATATAGTTCGACATACCATGAGCACAGCGCGGGGCTCTCCCAGCTGGCACTTGTATATCTCCTTGTCACGGCACACGAGGAACCCGATAACGGCTGACGTTCGCAGGCTCGGAAACCAGAATACACCATGACGTAATTGGCTTCAAGAACTTGTGACATATAGTTCGACATACCATGAGCACAGCGCGGGGCTCTCCCAGCTGGCACTTGTATATCTCCTTGTCACGGCACACGAGGAACCCGATAACGGCTGACGTTCGCAGGCTCGGAAACCAGAATACACCATGACGTAATTGGCTTCAAGAACTTGTGACATATAGTTCGACATACCATGAGCACAGCGCGGGGCTCTCCCAGCTGGCACTTGTATATCTCCTTGTCACGGCACACGAGGAACCCGATAACGGCTGACGTTCGCAGGCTCGGAAACCAGAATACACCATGACGTAATTGGCTTCAAGAACTTGTGACATATAGTTCGACATACCATGAGCACAGCGCGGGGCTCTCCCTGCTGGCACTTGTATATCTCCTTGTCACGGCACACGAGGAACCCGATAACGGCTGACGTTCGCAGGCTCGGAAACCAGAATACACCATGACGTAATTGGCTTCAAGAACTTGTGACATATAGTTCGACATACCATGAGCACAGCGCGGGGCTCTCCCAGCTGGCACTTGTATATCTCCTTGTCACGGCACACGAGGAACCCGATAACGGCTGACGTTCGCAGGCTCGGAAACCAGAATACACCATGACGTAATTGGCTTCAAGAACTTGTGACATATAGTTCGACATACCATGAGCACAGCGCGGGGCTCTCCCAGCTGGCACTTGTATATCTCCTTGTCACGGCACACGAGGAACCCGATAACGGCTGACGTTCGCAGGCTCGGAAACCAGAATACACCATGACGTAATTGGCTTCAAGAACTTGTGACATATAGTTCGACATACCATGAGCACAGCGCGGGGCTCTCCCAGCTGGCACTTGTATATCTCCTTGTCACGGCACACGAGGAACCCGATAACGGCTGACGTTCGCAGGCTCGGAAACCAGAATACACCATGACGTAATTGGCTTCAAGAACTTGTGACATATAGTTCGACATACCATGAGCACAGCGCGGGGCTCTCCCAGCTGGCACTTGTAAATCTCCTTGTCGCGGCACACGAGGAACCCGATAACGGCTGACGTGCGCAGTCCAGAGCTCAGAACGCACCATGACGTTATCGGCTCGTTCGCTCCTAAAACATACAGCATATTGTTGCAATGATGAGTTAAGGAAATATTTCAAGGAAATCTTTTTGCAGCGTGGTTTGTTTACAAAGACGAGCTTGAATGAAGCAACAAGGCACTACCTACCTTTTCTCGAAATGTTTTCTGGTATATTTTTACTAATACTTACAAGTTTTATGTAGGTGGTAGGGCTTTTGTGCAAAGTCCGTCTGGGGAAGTACCACCCTCTTGAGTTTTTCTGCCGTAAAGCAGCAGTGTTTGCACTGCTGTGTTTTGGTTTGAAGGGTAAGAGAGCCAGTGAAATTACCAGCACATGAGACATACCATCTTAGTTCTCAGGGTGGGTAACGCGCTTTGCTATTTTATTAGTGTCAAAATGTCAAATTATTTCACTAATAAGTCAGTGGGTGTCATGGGCGGCGGTGACCACTTACCACCAGCTGGCCCACCTGCTCGTTTACCCACTTATGACATAAAAAAATAGTCACCAAGACCAAAAGTGAACATCTTATCCAAAGAAACATCGATCAAAAAGGAGTTATATTCTTTCAGGTTTACCATACAAACCTCTTCTTGGCGGTTTTATAAGAAAAGGCCAAAAAAAATTCTCGTTTTCGACCCATCATGCTTAAATGGAAAATTTCTTCAGTATTGATAATTTGAGCAACGTAAAGTAATGATTTTATTTTAACACTTCCAGTGTTCGGATAAATCTACAAAGTAGAAAATCGCAAAATTTCACAACATCAGGCAGGACCACAGTAGCCTAGTTGGTAAAGCGTCTGCGGTACTGACGCAGAAGACGCAGGTTCGAATCCTGCCTGTGGTTGTGAAATTTTGCGATCTTCTACTTTGTAGATTAACGTAAGGTAGTTGGACTTACTAGGCAAGTCAGGTACAGATCTGACTTTAGGTTCTGTAACATTGCTCAGAAGGAACATTCTGTTTGTTGTTGTGATCACAGCTAGACCCACTCCATGAGGATTTGGGAAAAGGGCCGCTTTGCACACCTGAAATAATCATTTCTGATATAAATTATACTGTTATACAACATCTTTTTATACAAACTCAAATAAAATCTCAAATAAATTAAGAATATTATATAGATTAGATCCGATGTCAAACTGACACACCAAATAACTTTCTGTACCTACGAGTAAGACTAGTAACATATGTGCTACTATATGGTGTATGTATTGAACAGATTCAAGGTGGATTTGTACTAGGAAAAAAGAGAAAAATATCAGCAAATAGATATAATTAATTAACAACTAATTAGAAAGCCTCAAAGCCTGTGTGGTGCCTGCAAAGAATAGCACCAACCCATATCTACCCATGGGTGTCATAAGAGGCGACTAAGGGCTTATGAACCGGAGGATGGGCACAGGCATTTTTCTTGGAATAGTACCATCAACAGAGGTCGCCAGCCACAATGCTTACATGCGTGGTGAGTATGGTAAATCCCTCCAGAGTATCATGCGTTTTTGCTGGAGTTCTGGAGGGAGCTCCCTGTCCTGCAGTGGACTTTTTATGGGATGTTATGTCGTGTGTAGGAAGCCTACTAACTTTTGAGAAACTGGTTATCATCAGTGAAAGAAAACTGCCTGCCATTACAAATACAATAACAGTTTTCTTGGCTTTAAAAACTAAGTAACTCCAGTGGTTGATTATACCTAGATACTGCTTCTCTTCCTTGCACAGCCATTCTAGTGGAACGCTACCCCTAATAAAATTCTTCCTACTAAGGCAAGTAAGAACAAGAAAATCGACACTCTTCTCTTCTTACTGGATGCCAGTATTTTTAAACCTCATCTCCTACGCATTCAACTGCATGGTTCTATGGTTTTAAAACAAACAAATAACCAGGTGGACGGATTACCACTCTAGTTACCCCTATGGGATAGAGGCATGTTCTTTATGCATGTGACCCACCTTAGTATCGCGAACCTCCTGACCCAAGCTGAAAGTCTTCTGGTAAGCTCCAAACAAGTCGTAGATGAGGACATCTCCGCTCTCCTGAATGCAGAGCAGCTGCTCACCATCTGACCATCCCATGTGAATCAGGACTCCACTATTCCACTGAAAAAATCTTTAAATTTCAGATATAAGATTACTGCATCACAATCAGAAAATAGTCTCTTGTACTAAGTCCAAAGTTCCTAGCCCTGACTTTATTCACTGTGCATGGGTGACAGGCGGAGTGCTAACAAATGATTCACATGCGTCCCCCGCCTGCTGCGCTCATCCCCGCAACTCATTTTTTGAGTTCTGCACACTAACCATTAGAGCTAGAAACTATTGTTTATTAACTTCTTGTCAGTAGACACAAAATTTTATCTCCGTTATATCAGTGGGAGCAGCCTTCAGTTTGTTGACAGACCCGGGTCTTTCATTTTTCTGACTTTCTGCATTGAAAGCCCTTTTTGACCTATGTTAATTTACTAGTATGAAAGAAACAGATACCATGTCGAAAAAACTAAAACAGCAAGTTTCTGAACTATTTAAACAGAGGGTTAACTGGCAGGTATATGGCTTATTATTCAAAACCAAAATCAAAAGAATTGTATTAGTAATGTTTTCATAATTATTCTTATCGTAATAGCATTAAATTTAGACAAAACACTCATATCCCTTCATAACTAAGTACCCGATGATGCTTGATGGACTTGACTTATCTGCATATACTTTTCAATAACAGGGGAGATAACCCACAACTTCTAGAAAGCTTTTAAACTATGTTGCACCCCATATTCCTTCCCAACTGGGAAGTTTATTCATATTAATATTCTCTTTACACAATCTCAAACAGTTTTCAGCTGTTTCTAGGCTTAGCCATAGCTACAATGCTTTTGGAGGTAGTATCAAGATCTTCAAGGGTTCAAATAATGTGCTACATACCAAAATCTTGGAAATGATGTCTCCAACGCAGTTGTAAATAGTAATCACAGGCTTTGCAGTGGACATAATCCGAACATACTTGCTCCTGTCTCGGACTACTGCGATTGGTCCACCATAAGGTGCTCCACTTACAATCATATTGTCAAGTCCTTCGTCCATCTCCCAGTTCATCATATATAGGTCAAACTTCCTAAAAAACAAAATATGTTTTACTGAACATATCAACATCACTGTAAGAATTTTTAACTCCCCCTTCCACAGTAGGGAAAATTATTTATGGAATTATAAATTAATTTTTTGTCACACCTGTAGTAGGAATCCAACTGAAACCAGTCTGCAGTCAGTAACGCTGACATTTTCAGCGTCTATCTATTTATCTGAAGCTTGAACAAGTGCCAAAGTGTTTAACACCGATAAATAACACTTTTCCTCATGAAATCACAAACATTACACAACTGCTCAAATTTAATTCATTACACCCGTACAACTAGTACTCTATGTACTAAACAGGTAAAGTGAATTTTTCACTCTTATCGTAAAACAACGTATTAATTATGATTTTGTAAGTAAATAAAATGCAAGTAAACAATAACCTTTGCTGACTTTTTTGTTTTTTTTTTTGGGCCCACGCGACAAGCGTATTTGCCACAAACATATACATTTTATTTTATACATTTCTTTGGATGATGTAAAAACGGGGAAATGGAAAATCAAGAAAATAAAATAATTTGGAACGGATTTGGAATATTTCGGAGGGAAAGGATCGGGTCAGTGTTACAGCTTTATATTATTATGATATATAAATATTGATAAATACTTTGTGACTTTTAATTAGTTCTTGATAGAAAAAGGTATGAATGTACTCATGATACTGAACAACTTTCCCCAAGGAACATAGGTCGAAAAACGAAAATCAATTTTGACCTCCCATAGAAACTAATTCAGCTGATAGCGCGTTTTGTATGAGAGGTCAAATTTGGTTTTTCGTACTTCGACCTAGGTATGTTCCTTGGGAAAAGTTGTTCAGTATCATGAGTACATGCGTATCTTTGGCTATCAAGAACTAATTAAAAGTCACCCTATATACATCAGGATTGTTATAGGAAAGGAGAACAGGAAAAGAAGTCGGCATAGGAACATGTAGGGACAAAAGGGAATCATATAGACAAGAATTATCATTTAATGGACAGGAAAGAAACAGATGATTTACATCAGCAATATCCAGGCCACATTCGCAAGTCCCACTTTCTATGATGCCAATACGAGCGAGATGGGCAGGTGAACAAGTGGTGGATTTGAAAGTAAAATTTGCCTTTGGTTTTACCACTTTCCGACCACAGTCCATTCCAGGAATCCTGAATATGGACTGCGGGCAGCGCTACCAAATCATGACAGTAATTAGTGTACGGGTATAAATCTCCACATTGTATAGCATCGTTCGCTAGTTGATCCGCAAATTCATTTCCTGGTATGTCAGAATGACCTGTTATCCAAGCAAGACACACCTGTAAGCCTTGGTGGCAGCATTTGACCAATAGTTCCCTAATCTTCAAAACAACTGGAAATGCATTATCTCTGCTAAAAGGAAACCTAGCTAGAGCCTGCAAAGCACTATTTGAGTCCGTAAAGATAATTGTTTTTCTGAGATTACAAATGGATGCGTATTCAACAGCTTTTAAAATACTATAGCATTCTCCAGTGAAAACTGACGTTTCCGGAGGAAATTTTATTTTTTGAACTATCTTAAACCCTTCATGATAAACACCCACTCCCAGGTTACCCGAGCGAGAATGCTTTGAAGCATCAGTATATATAGAGTCCCATTCAATCCAATCTCGAAGAATGAAACCAAAAAAAAAATGGAGCCTAGCTTTTGCCATTTGTATTTCATAAGATGATAATTATACTTTTTAATGTGAAATACGTTTCGAAAATTAATGTTCAAGAGTGCTTCCACGTACGTTAGACTACTTTGCAATTTTTGTGCTTTTATACGAATCTTTACTTTTTATTGTTAAACACGTATTGAAAATTAATGTTCAATGTATGAACGGCAACATTGCATTTCCTGTTATTTTATATGAGGCTATTGTTTTTAATGAAAATATGTGTTGCAAAATCTGTGTCTACATTTTTTCATAGTAGGCGAAGGTAAGTATTTCATATGCAGGGTAATATTTTCATCGCCTAGAATAATTCTTTGAGGGGATTCAATGACCTTAAAGTAAATTACTGTTTACGAGTACTTCCACGTATTAACAGCAACGTTGCATTCCCTTCCATATAAAGGCTGTGACACGACAGATTTATAAGTCAGCCAAGAAAGGGACGGAAAATACTAGTGCATTTAGGTTTCCGAACCGAAATGGTAAAACTGTATTTCTCAGCAACCATTCCTGCTATCGACTTGAAATTTGGAAAAGATTTAGAATATAATTGCTCAACTTTATTGCAAATGAAAGAATCATAAAAATATTATTAAAGGGGCCAAATAGGGGAGGTGGGGGGGGGGGGGGGGAAGGGGGGGTTTAAAATTGTCGTTACTAGGTCGAGTGGGGTATCATATGAAAGGGCTTTACTTGTGAATTCCAAAATAGACGTTAAATTTTTTCACGACACTTAGTTTTCAAGTTATGATTTAAAAATGTCTAAAAAAATACCATTTCCCCCTTATCTCCGAAGTTAGCAAAAGGAAAAATATGAATTAATTATAGTCGATAGACGTTTACGTAAGTATTACAGAAAAAATAAAATGATCTCTCTAACTAGCACCGTTTTTT
Source organism: Athrips mouffetella (assembly GCA_947532105.1). Taxonomy (NCBI): domain Eukaryota; kingdom Metazoa; phylum Arthropoda; class Insecta; order Lepidoptera; family Gelechiidae; genus Athrips; species Athrips mouffetella. The sequence goes on along the minus strand of OX383964.1, from coordinate 21,029,275 downwards.
TAGAAATCTGCACAAAATCTTTACAAACAAGTTTTGTTTCGCGGTCTCAAAAATTTACCCTATAGCTTCTTAAAATACTATAGGTATATCGGAACCCTCGGCGCGCATGTCCGTCTCGAACTTGACCGGCTTTTTTTACCTGGTTTCTTTCATACATATAAGTGTACTAGCGGTACGCCCCGGCTTCGCACGGGTAGATATAGGTTCTTGTTGCATCGGGGGTTACTAAAGAAACCAGCCAAGCGCAAGTTGGACTCCCACCGAGGGTTCCGTACCACTAAGGTAAAAATTTTCACCAAAACCTCATGGTCTACACGTGACAATTTTCCCTTTGGTTTCAAACTCCTTCAAACATTTTCTTCATACATTATACCCTTCCAAATGTACTCCTTATACCCTAATAATTTCTGTCAAATACTGTCCTAGTTATGGGCATACCATCTTAGTCACGCAGAAGTGCATTAAATTCGCTCGAGCCGACACGCACTTCATCAAAACCATCATAACATCCCATAATACGTCCACTACAGGACAGGGAGCTCCCTCCAGAATTCGAGCCCTTGCTAGAAGAATGTGGAGGGGAAGTATCTTAGTCATCACGCTTGTTAGCATTAAGGCTGGCACCATGGACCGCGGTTGTTGGTGACCGCAGTATGTAAGATGGTGCGATACACGGAAAGATGTCGCTGCCCATCTTCCGGTTTGTAAACCCTTAGTCGCCTCTTACGACACCTACAGGTTGAGATGGGTTGGCACTATTCTTTGCCGCTACCACACGGAACGACACGCACTTGACCAGTCAAATTTTTCGTGTCTATTCTCTGTTGTAAATAAAACCATTACAGTCACTTAGGGCGCTGTTTCTTTAATTTCAATTTTGATAACGATTACACTCATGATAACTTTTGAATGGTATGTCCGATTTGAATAATTCAAAAAGTTATTTACAGGTACTGATATAGCCTTGAATACGAAATCATTTATTTGGATAAGGATTAATAGGTACGAATAATGTGGCCTATATAGTTTGTACCGGCGTTACTATTACATATTTTAACATGAAAAAGTAGTTATTGTGACATAACTGTAATAGTTAGACATATGGCACCGCGGATTTTTTTGTAGATATTGATGGCTTCTATAATTCTGTAGTACATTACTTTGCTCTATTGTTAATAGTTTCGGCAGCGTACTCGATATAAGGATGCTATTTAGTATTTTTTTCACACCTTGGGTTACATTATCCAAGTTTTCATACGGAACCCTAACTTTTTTTAAAATATTTTATAGCCTATGTTCATCCCGGATAATGCAGGTTTCTAATGGTGAAAGAATTTTTCAAATCGGTCCAGTAGTTTCGGAGCCTATTCATTACAAACATACAAAAATAGGTACAAATCTTTCCTCTTTATAATATTAGTGTAGATTAGTGTAGATAGTGTAGATGAATAGTAACTTAGCCCAATTTAGGGCTAAGTTACTATAAAATAATTTGCCATTGATACGAAAAGAAGAAGTGTATAAATAAGCACAATCGGTGTAAATGTGCCCATAAAGTTAAAAACGTAATTTTTGAATGAATCCAAACGGGCGTAATTTTTGAGTTGTGTGTCGTGTAATTTCGGCATTGGGTTTCATACAAAACAATATTTGTTTGGGCCAAAATGAGTCGACAGATTTTGCGTTGTATTGGATGTATTGAGGATTTTCAGAAAATAAAAATAAAACTGTTGAGCTGTTTGGCAGAAATGCAAAAAATTTTCAAACAATGTTTATTTTTAATGAATGAATAATTACATACCAACGTATCTTTTGTTTGTATACTCTGCAAGAAACTGAATACGTTCTACGTCTTTTGAATAATCAATTTGTTAACAAAGAAATTACCTAACATCGCTTAGTAATACTCCATACTTACTTTCGTACCTGACACAATAATCCGTAAATAAGTGAAAAATTTGTTTGTTGAATACAAAACTCTTCATATTGTTCCCGCCATTTGATTTTTAGTGTTGCCAATGGTTAAATTCGGAACTCCCCAAATTAGCGTCTTTTATTGAAACCTTATTTATCAATTTTGACAAGCTTTCATTAGAATCAGAGGGCCGCCGTTCCGTTTCGTAATTAAATCATGTTTTTAAATGAATTTTTAGAATTATTAGAGTTTATTTCTGCCCCTTTGTGTGATATATGGCGGCTAAGTGCGCTTTTGCAATAAAAAGCGCCTTAGAGACTAACCCTTTCCGTGCGTGATAAAAGGCGACTAAGTGTCTTCATCTGCCTTAGAGTCACAAAAGTTAACTAAGTGTCTTTATCTGCCCTTGGGTCATAAAAGGCGACTAAGTGTCTCAATCTGTCCTTGTGCGATAAAAGGCGACCGAGTGTTTTAATCTGCCCTTATGTGATAATCATAAAAGGCGGCTAAGTAACTTTTTCTTTTTTATGTTACAAGTGAGCAAACGAGCAGGTGGGCCACCTGATGGTAAGTGGTCACCACCGCCCATAGATCCCACTGTCTTATTAATGGCTTATTTTGACACTAATAAAACAGCAAAGCCCGTTGCTCAACTTTGAGAGCTAAGATGGTATGTCTCATGTACCGGTACCATAAATGTTGACATATATGGCGACTAAGGGCCCTTTTGTGATAAAAGGCGACTTATAGACTTCTCCTTTCCGTGTGTGATAAAACGCAACTAAGTGTCGTAATCTTTCCTTGTGCGATAAAAGGCGACTAAGTGTCTTAAACTGCCCTTGCGTGATAACAGACAAAACTAAACAACTTTTCAAACCAAATTTTACAAACTGAACAACTTTACAAACTGTACAACTTTATGAACTAAACAACTTTATGAACTGAACAACTTTAGGAACTGAACAACCTTGAACTGAACAACTTTTAAAACGAAACAACTATATAAACTGAACAACTTTATGAACTGAACAGCTTTTCAAACTGACCAACTTCGAACTGAACAACTTTTCAAACTGAACAACTATTCAAACTTAACAACATCAAATTGAACAACTTTTCTAACTGAACAACTTTTCTAACTGATCAACTACAAACTGAACAGCTTTTCAAACAACTTTAAAATCTGAAAACTTTACAAACTGAACAACTATACACACTGAAGAACTTTTATACTCTACTACTTAACAACTTTACAAGGAATTATACAAACTGGAACTACCCTGAACAACCCTTTAAACTGAACAACCTTCCAAACTGAGCAACCCGTACAACTGATTAAAAATGAGAATTTATCAACTATTCAAACTGAATTAATTTTACACAGAACCTGATAGAACAACCTTCTAAATTAGGTTACTTAACCGCCTTTTACCACATAAAGCCGCTAAGATGAACTCTACAATACTGAATCAATTATAATTTTAATTTATTTAAATAACAGGACACTATTTCGAACTTAAATTTTTCCCAACGTGATAAAAAAATTCTACATACTTGGTATCCCTAGAATGAAATGAGACTTACGCTGTGTTCCAAATTGTACAAACGCTTCTAAAAGCGTATACAGTACTGACGAACGGTCCAAATTGATTTTGCACGCTCACAAAGCTATCACTGCTTTAATGGCTCTAGTCAATTTGGAATGGATTTAAGCGCGCTCACGTGTTCATCTGTCAAAATGTCAGTTTTGCTTTTATTTTTTTTAACAAAGCCTAAGCTAATCCCTCAAAATTGTGCGCTAAATCCACTCTCATTTCCATTAGAGACAAACTCATTAAAATTAAAACTTGAGAAACGTCAGCTGGCTGCAAATGTGTGGGATTTTATATGTGTCAAATCGATTTTGACATTAGCGCTTTCACTGCTCCACCTGTTTGACTAAAGCACTGATAGCAGAAACGATGACGTCATCAATGACGTAAGGCGGTGAACAAGCGAGTGCTTTAGAGCACGCTTTTGGTCAATTTGGACCGACTTAAGCGCGCTCACAGTGCTCTAAAGCAGTCTGTTAGCGCAATATGGAACGCACAGCCAATTTGACTTTTTTGCTTTTTTTTTTTGGGCCCACGCGACAAGCGTATTTGCCACAAACATATACATTTTATTTTATACATTTCTTTGGATGATGTAAAAACGGGGAAATGGAAAATCAAGAAAATAAAATGAACAACTTTAGGAACTGAACAACCTTGAACTGAACAATTTTTAAAACGAAACAACTATATAAACTGAACAACTTTATGAACTGAACAACTTTTCAAACTGAACAACTATTCAAACTTAACAACATCAAATTGAACAACTTTTCTAACTGAACAACTTTTCTAACTGATCAACTACAAACTGAACAGCTTTTCAAACAACTTTAAAATCTGAAAACTTTACAAACTGAACAACTATACACACTGAAGAACTTTTATACTCTACTACTTAACAACTTTACAAGCAATTATACAAACTGGAACTACCCTGAACAACCCTTTAAACTGAACAACCTTCCAAACTGAACAACCTTCCAAACTGAACAACCCGTACAACTGATTAAAAATGAGAATTTATCAACTATTCAAACTGAATTAATTTTACACAGAACCTGATAGAACAACCTTCTAAATTAGGTTACTTAACCGCCTTTTATCACATAAAGCCGCTAAGATGAACTCTACAATACTGAATCAATTATAATTTTAATTTATTTAAATAACAGGACACTATTTCGAACTTAAATTTTTCCCAACGTGATAAAAAAATTCTACATACTTGGTATCCCTAGAATGAAATGAGACTTACGCTGTGTTCCAAATTGTACAAACGCTTCTAAAAGCGTATACAGTACTGACGAACGGTCCAAATTGATTTTGCACGCTCACAAAGCTATCACTGCTTTAATGGCTCTAGTCAATTTGGAATGGATTTAAGCGCGCTCACGTGTTCATCTGTCAAAATGTCAGTTTTGCTTTTATTTTTTTTAACAAAGCCTAAGCTAATCCCTCAAAATTGTGCGCTAAATCCACTCTCATTTCCATTAGAGACAAACTCATTAAAATTAAAACTTGAGAAACGTCAGCTGGCTGCAAATGTGTGGGATTTTATATGTGTCAAATCGATTTTGACATTAGCGCTTTCACTGCTCCACCTGTTTGACTAAAGCACTGATAGCAGAAACGATGACGTCATCAATGACGTAAGGCGGTGAACAAGCGAGTGCTTTAGAGCACGCTTTTGGTCAATTTGGACCGACTTAAGCGCGCTCACAGTGCTCTAAAGCAGTCTGTTAGCGCAATATGGAACGCACAGCCAATTTGACTTTTTTGCTTTTTTTTTTTGGGCCCACGCGACAAGCGTATTTGCCACAAACATATACATTTTATTTTATACATTTCTTTGGATGATGTAAAAACGGGGAAATGGAAAATCAAGAAAATAAAATGAACAACTTTAGGAACTGAACAACCTTGAACTGAACAATTTTTAAAACGAAACAACTATATAAACTGAACAACTTTATGAACTGAACAACTTTTCAAACTGAACAACTATTCAAACTTAACAACATCAAATTGAACAACTTTTCTAACTGAACAACTTTTCTAACTGATCAACTACAAACTGAACAGCTTTTCAAACAACTTTAAAATCTGAAAACTTTACAAACTGAACAACTATACACACTGAAGAACTTTTATACTCTACTACTTAACAACTTTACAAGCAATTATACAAACTGGAACTACCCTGAACAACCCTTTAAACTGAACAACCTTCCAAACTGAACAACCTTCCAAACTGAACAACCCGTACAACTGATTAAAAATGAGAATTTATCAACTATTCAAACTGAATTAATTTTACACAGAACCTGATAGAACAACCTTCTAAATTAGGTTACTTAACCGCCTTTTATCACATAAAGCCGCTAAGATGAACTCTACAATACTGAATCAATTATAATTTTAATTTATTTAAATAACAGGACACTATTTCGAACTAAAATTTTTCCCAACGTGATAAAAAAATTCTACATACTTGGTATCCCTAGAATGAAATGAGACTTACGCTGTGTTCCAAATTGTACAAACGCTTCTAAAAGCGTATACAGTACTGACGAACGGTCCAAATTGATTTTGCACGCTCACAAAGCTATCACTGCTTTAATGGCTCTAGTCAATTTGGAATGGATTTAAGCGCGCTCACGTGTTCATCTGTCAAAATGTCAGTTTTGCTTTTATTTTCTTTAACAAAGCCTAAGCTAATCCCTCAAAATTGTGCGCTAAATCCACTCTCATTTCCATTAGAGACAAACTCATTAAAATTAAAACTTGAGAAACGTCAGCTGGCTGCAAATGTGTGGGATTTTATATGTGTCAAATCGATTTTGACATTAGCGCTTTCACTGCTCCACCTGTTTGACTAAAGCACTGATAGCAGAAACGATGACGTCATCAATGACGTAAGGCGGTGAACAAGCGAGTGCTTTAGAACACGCTTTTGGTCAATTTGGACCGACTTAAGCGCGCTCACAGTGCTCTAAAGCAGTCTGTTAGCGCAAAATGGAACGCACAGTTATACGTTAGTATTATATAGTCTAAGAATGAGACGCATGTAGAACGTAGCTGTCATGCGCTTGTGTGCGTGACTTACACACACATGTTTGTCAAAGTTGGCCTGTTTTTACTTTCGAGCGGAGCGAGAAAGGTATTGTATTCGTGAAAAAAAAGTTTTTCAAATTTTCTCAAAAATGTGTTGTATATCACTTACACATCATAAAAAACATGTCTCCCAAAAATGTCCGTCCGTCGATCGGTCGGTCGGTCGGTCGGTCGGTCTGTCGTTCGGACCGTCGGTCGGTCGGTCGTTCGGACCGTCGGTCGGTCTGTCCGTCACGCTTTGGCATAGCGGCTAAACGACTGGTCCGATTGACACCATATTTTGAGTTTAGGAGTTTTATGCAAATCCATCGAAGAGTTGTAAGTGGTTTCTTGCTGGTTCTCATTTTGAGGGTAGCTGTCATACAACAAAATGAAAAATTGAAATTTTCTCAAAAACGGCTCATAGAATCTTGATGAACTTTGCATGACCGAGCATCTCCATGTAAGATATCTTGCGCCAGTATCAATTGATCTGTGTAATTTCATATAAGGGGAGTTCCTGTACCACCAAATCGTAAATATGTGATTTACCCAAAGTTGGTTCCATTGAGTTAATTAAAATTTTCTATAATATTAATCCGGGATTGGTTGTCTACCTGACTGGAAATTCTGTATGATTTTTTTGAATAAAATTTAGTACACAGGGTGTACCAAAAACTGAAAGGGCTTGCTCAGTAGACTAAACTGAACAATTATCCATAAGGAACATGTGTTGGGAAATTAAAAATCTCCATGCAAGTATCCTACGGTAGTATCCATTGATCTGTGAAAATTCATATAAAGGGTGTTCCAGTACGGTCAACCGCTCGTCGGTAGAAACTTTTTCAACTCTATTACCACGCCATAAGGTCCAAAAGTGTTTCTACTGACGTGCGGTTGAGTGTACTACCAAAAGTTAAACATGTGATTTATTCGAAATCGTTTGAGATTTGTTTGTTGTTTGACAATTTGAATTCTGAATTGATCTGTATATTACATTCGAACTTTTTTTGGGAAAAATGTAAATAAAAGTTTGTATTTCCATACTATGTGTATGGCATTTCAAATTTAAGTTTGCGGTTGATAGTTTTTCCTCGAGTATTGCGAGAAAGTAAGTGCAGTGCTGCTGTACCATTTATTTTGTCTGGTGTTTGTGAGGTGAAAATCCCTCTAGACAAGTAAGTACTCATAGGTCTACGGGATTAAAAACTGGACTAATATAAGTACCTGGGCGACTGAGCTTCGCTCTAGAATAGCCGCCTCAACATTAAAAAAATATCATCGAGTGAGCTAGCTATGCTACCCGCCAACAGATGGCGCTGTAGGTTTTTGTCTAAAAAATGCGGTACCTAATTTAAAAACACGGGGTAAACGAATTTGAACGAGATTATAGATCGATCTTTTTGCGCCCGAAAACCCCCGTATGATAAATTTCATCGAAATCGTTAGAGCCATTTTCGAGAAACCGATTACAAATAAGCATACCTATATAATTATAATAGGTCTTTACCTATGAAATTGCCGTTTTGTATAGCGAATTTTAGGTAAAATTTTCAGTACTAACATTTTTGCTTTTTTTAGAAATTAAATATGCAACTTCTTTTTTAAGCATGATTGGGAAGACAGCTAACAGAAGCTTAAATTTAATTTTCGAAAAATATTATCTGTAAAAACGGGTACCTTTTATTACTGTATCGGGAAGCTTTTATTTTGTATATCAAACTAAAAATAAAAACTTTATTTTGTGCGTAAATTGATAACCTTGAAGTCAACTTTCAAATATAAGACAAATGAAAAAAGCAGCTTTAGAATTATATGAATTATGATCTTATTAATCTGTAAGAAAATTTCGGCAATTTCATAGGTAAAGACCAAATATTGCTCGTTTAATAGCATAGGATAAAGTAAACTAAGAGTCAACGAAACAAAAAAAAAAGTTTATTATTATTATTTACAGTTTATTGTACACAAGATAATACAAACATAAAATTAAAATTAAGAAAAAAGACACAACAGGTGCTGCTTATTTCTACACGGAAATTTCTTACAGCAGACCTACGGAAGCGTGATTGGACTGGAAGAGGCAGATAGAACGTGCACACATAAACTACAAAATATAAACCTAAATATAACACTTATACTACACAAATAAATACATAAACTATACATATATACACACATATACATAAATATATACTTTAAATAAATACATGAATACATATATAAATAAACTGTATGGATCACTTAGACAAAGAGAGATAGTGCTCCTTAACTCTTCTTAAAAACAGCGATAGATGGACTATCACGTATTGTGTGAGGGAGGGAGTTCCACAGCCTGGCCGCATGAACAGAGAAAGAATAGGAGTAGAAATCGGAGCAGTGGGAGGGGATGGAAAGATTTGTCCTGACGCTAGGGCGACAGGGCTCGTGTTGATCACGCGAGTAACAAAAGCGCTCGCGGAGATATGGAGGGGAGTTGGGGTTGTTCAGGATGTTATACAGGAGTGAAAGGATATGAGTATTCCTGCGAAAACGGATCGGGAGCCACTTGAGCTGAGAACGGAAATAGGACACGTGGTCATACTTGCGCAATCCGAAAACGAATCGAATGCACAAGTTTTGGAGACGCTCAAGCTTGTTTAAAAGCTCCTCAGTGACGTCCAAAGTTTATTATGAAAGAAACAATAATGACGTTATAATTTAAAACAAGTTGAAACAAATGCTTCGTTTGGTCATAATTTTAAAAATTAATTGCTGTCGTTCAGTTGGACTTGCTAAGGCACTGGCTAAGGCCTTATCGCCTTAGCATGCTGTATATCAGGTTGTCAATTTATAGTGGTCTAAGTGATCCTGGTCCATGTTTGAGATAGATGCAAAAACAGCTGATCAAAGTGCGTAAAATTTGAGGCAGTTCTTGGAACGCAATTCTTTCGAGCAAGTCCCACGCTTGCTCTATGTATATAGGATTCATGTCGCACGATTGTGTAGGCCAGTCTAATAGTGAGATATCGTGTTGGCGGAGAGCGTCCATCACCAGCCATCATCCAGCTATATGCGCGCGCAAAATCTTCGCCCATTTGTATTCAATGCGGAACAACAATAGGTTCCACTACCTCTTTTCGGTATTTTTGGGCGTTTATGTTGCCCTGTATCAGAACGAGTCGTTTATGACGTCCAGAAGAACGCCAAACGGGTAAGTTAGCAATTTTTTGGAACATAAGGTTTTTTACTTCCTTGTAAATAAATCCTTAGTCGAGGAAGTGACATTGCACTTGAAAAACCCATTGACTGTCGTAAAAAAAAGGCGCGCTCCGCTCTCTAAACGCCATGCGCGTGGGTTTCCAAAATCTTTGGACGAACCCTTGGACCCGTGCCTTGGACACAGTAAAGAGATGGGCTTGCCTTGTAGGAGCTACGGACGAACCACTTCGACACGAAACGGAAAGTTACATTCATTAAGGTTTGTTTCACTGGAGATTTTACAACTTGCAAATTTATAAAACAATGAATATCTTGAAAAGAAAGCGTTTTCGGATGTTATACCACTTTTTTACTCCAATTGGATATCACAATCGAATCGAAATCTTTCGGGTTACTTGGGCTAATGGTGTATAATCTATCCTTAGAATCTAGGTAGATAAGGTTATCAACTTACTTGTTAAGGGGCTGATAAAAGCTAAATACGTTTCACTTGAGCAGGTTTTTAACGAAAAGTGATGACTGATGAATATATGGCCGTGAAAAATTTTTATGAGATAATTAAGCACCTTTCCAGAATATCGCCGACTCCGAAACACAATTAAATATATTTTGTACGCCATAAAAAATATCCTAAGTTATCTCAGCTTGATCTATGATGCCAAAACTTTTACACATTATTCAATACATTATGCATAATATTATAGCTATTTGATAATTAATATTATGGGTACAGATTTTGAGAAAAATGCAAAAATTAGTGAAATACGTAAAACAGCGCGAATCCGCTCCGTTCTAGCACGCGCATTCTGCCCTTTGTTAGAAAGGGAGGTAATTCAGCTCTTATCAGCCCCACCTCTGGCTAGAGAAGCTAGTGCAATGTCTGCATCTGCATGCAATAAAGTGTTTCTATCTTTCTACATACAATCTATATATTCTCTCCTTTTCTCAAAACTAACTGGAAAGACCCGCCAAGCGGCTACAAGGTCTGGATTTAGCGGATGATGACTAGACCTCGTCCTCATATTACGAAGAAAACACACAAGAAAAGTTACTTTCTACGTACTTATTATACTTTGTCACATAGATTCACTTTTACGTTTATATCGGTATTTCTCGCAGTTATACCTACTTATTATGCTTTACGGTGGTGCTTGATACTAATTGACTTGTCTTACGAAAGATTAGTACCAATATTTTGTAATTAATAGATCTCTGGCGCAACGCTTACGGTCATAGAGTAATATAAAAAATGGTACTACCGCGGTCACTGTCGCCTGATAAAATTCTATGCTCAATAATAGCAAGCAAAATTATTTTGCTTGCTCCCGAAGAACTATAAATAGAAGCTTGATATAGAAGCACTCTCGAGTCCCGCCCTTAATAGTACAATTCATTCATAAAGAGAGGTACACACACAGGCAACGGAAAGCGAAATATAAGGAACTTCGAAACTTAACGGCCATTAAGTTTATACAACGTGTAAACGAAATAAGCGAAACTGAGAAAATAGTTTGTTCAAAATCGAGAGTAGAATAAATATAAAATTCTTTCGAACACTAGTAACGCTGTCAAAAACAATTTTAATTTTCGTTAATTATCGATGACGATTCCATGCAATGGAACATAGTCACAGCCTATGCCATCAAATTTAATGTTCCATTCCCCAGATTATGTTTCAATCTACCGTACGGTAATCGATATTTTACGAAAATAAAAAAGTTTTAACTGCGTCATTTTGTGTTAGAGAAAATTTGATATATTTTATATTAACTTAATGACCCTATCTCTTCTAATGGGTCCTTAAAGAGTTTCGAGGTTCCTTACATTTCGCTTTTCGTTGCGAATTTATCGCTTTCGGCACAGCTTTCGGAGAAAGCTTAAAGAGGCGCGGCTTGGCGCCTCCACAGGATTCAAGCAAACAAAAATTTAAGTCATCAGGCGCTAAAGGCTGCCTAAAATATTACAAAATCTCCCTAAATATACGATAATTTTTTTCTCCTCGTGCTACGACACACTTCTCTCTCCGTTCAATAGTAGTCTTTTGAAAATGGGATGTGAGATGACAGAATCCATAAGTTACGTAGGCTACCCTTCAACGCGGAAAAAGCCATGCATGAGATAATAATTAATTAAGGTTTAATATTATAAACGAAGTTCTCTTTCTCTAGTGTTGAATATGAATTCAGATATGTATTTTACAAAAAAATAAACCGAGAAGCTACAATAAAAAGAAACCGAGAAAACATAAAAAAATCTGCGTAAGTGTAGTTATGGAAAGAAATCTTTCCAAATTTGTGAAGAAACAATAGGTTGGGTTAACTAGATAAGCTTGAAGAATTTTTTTTTCATGTTTATATGATTTTTTTGTTCAGATTGACACTGTGCAATAAATCCTATAAATCAAAATTAAAGGGGTGAGTTTGGATGAGATAGAGATCAGGGCTTTCATTCCTTCCAAAACTCTCTTGTCAGTCTCTATAGTCTCTGCTCATTATAAAAACATAATATTCTCATTCCATGAATAGACCGAGCGAGTTATACTTATGTATATTCAGTGCATGTAAATTTTTTACACTTATTTTTCGTCCCAAGTAGGTAAGCGAGTAGAGAATAAATAAAATGCTGGGATCTCATTAGTGAGACGCGCTGGCTGGAAGCTGGATGCAGTAATCAGATTCCAAGGACGCCTGGAGGGTTAACAACTACTGCACTAAATAAGAAAGGTACCTTGCTACTTATATTGTAGAATGCAAAAATAATTATATAATTGAAATCAGAGCTCAAACTCGCTCATAATCATGAGTTTGTTTGTCACTCCTCATGCAGTAGAGTTTGCAGTGCTCACATTGCTATGGTTCGGTCCTGGCTATACACTCCTGTGGCGGTAAATCAATAAAATAATATTCCGTCTTTGCAGGATACTGGGACTCGAGTTTGACAGCACCTACGTTCAGTTTACTTATCAGTCACGGCTGAAGTTGATATCAAAGAATTAGCACGATACCAAAATACCGTAGACGTAGATCACATATCCACATTAGTACCGTGATCGGGGCCCTGGGAATTTGACACTTTTGACAATTCGTTTTTTCTAATTACAGCATTTTCCTTAGTCAAAAATAAAATAAAATTTTGTTTGCATTGAAGAAAGATTTACGTAAAATACGCGAACATTTGGTGTGTATTTTTTACTATTTTTAACACTATTATTAATGCCACAGTAAATGATGGCAATAATTTTGTGACGTCACAAGTTAGCAACGTCATAAAAGATCCATGGAAAATTCGTTAGTCCGAGATAGAAATTTTCCGATTTGACGTGCAAGAAAGAGTTGCTCATTTGACATGGGTGTCAAAGTCTTGGGTGTCAAATAGTAGATACCATCATGCGCAGCCGCATAGATCCTGATCACTTTATACTATACTAGCTGTTACCCGCGACTTCGTCCGCGTAGATTTTATAAAAAAACAGAACTCGAACTTAATTGAAACATATTTTACGGAGCGCTTATCCTTCTTGATCCCTACGTAAAAGATGCATTTGTACTTATCCAAGTTGAATAAATGCATCTTACTACAAACTTATAGTAAGATGCATTTATTCAACTTGGATCTTGAAACATCTTTTGATTTTATTTAACTGGTAGGTAGTGCGGAATTTTCATTGTCAACCGTTACAGGCGAACTTAAAAAAGAAGGCAATAAAGGGAGTGAAGTGAATGGGTAGCGAGGAGGTATTCATAAAAGTAAAAAAGGTCCCTATTCCTCCCTATCTATCCTTTTGTATCCCCCCCCCCCCTACATTCCCACTCCCCCTCCCTCACCCTCTCCCACTCTCTCTTCCTCTCCCTCGCCCCTCCCTCTTCCCCCCCTCACCCTTCCTTCCCCCTCCATTTCCCCCTTCCCCTCTCCCCATCACCCTCCCTTACCCCCCTCGCCCTCCTCCCATTCCCCTCCCTTTCCCCCTTCCCCTCACTCATCCTCCCCTTCCCCCTCTCCCTCCCTCTACCCCCCCTTCCTCTAACCCTCCCACGCCCTCTACCCCTCCCTCCCCCTTTCTCTCCCCTCATTTTCCCCTCCCTTACACTCTCTCCCTATCCCTCCCCCTCTCCCTATCCCTGACCCTACCCCTATCCCTGCTTCTACCCCTAACGCCATCTTAACCGCTATCCCTATCCTTATATAAACATACAACTGACACTCATATTGATTTTTAGACATTTCAAACCTATCGAATCCCAACCCCATCCCAGGGGTGGTGGTATTTCACGTCCACCACGTTGGATTTCAAAATCATTGTAGTTTTCGTAATCAGCGACCCGATAAACCATACGAACGACACCCATATTGATTTTTAGACATATCAACTCTATCGCACCCCAACCTCATCCCCAAGGGATGATAGCATTTCACGTCCACCATGTTGGATTTCAAAATTGTTGTAGTTTTTGTAATCAGCGGCTCGATAAACCTTACAAACGACACCCATATTGATTTTTAGACATTTCAACCCTATCGCACCTCAACCTTATCCCCAGGGGATAATGGTAGTTTACGTCTACCACGTTGGATTTCAAAATTGTAGTAGTTTTCGTAATCAGCGATACTTAGTTGAATAAAAAAAGTCCCATCAAAATCGGTTAAGTAGTTTCGGTGTGCTGTAGCAGATACAACCCCGCTAGAGTATTATTGTATGTGTAGATTCCCAAGGGAATGAGATATTTTCCCGGGGTAAAAAGTAGCCTATGTCCGTCTCCAAGTTACCATCTATCACCATACCAAATTTCATCAAAATCCGTTCAGCCGTTTAGGCGTCAAAGAGCAACAAACAAACAAACAAACAAACAAACAAACAAACAAACAAACAGACAGACAGACAGACAGAGTTACTTTCGCATTTATAATATTAGTATGGAGTATGGATTCAGAGTTGGCAAAATGATTTTATAGGACTGTGATGAGGGCTAAGTTGACCACTTACTATCAAGTGGTTCCTCCAAGGTTCAAGGCAAGGCTTGCCACATACAACTTATTTTTCTGTGCATAAAATAATGCGTCATTGTTTTGATTGCACTTTCTTCTTAATAAAAAGAAGAAATCTTAGAAGTTATATCCTTGAAAGCTTAATTAAATACCGAGATAAACTCTTCGCAACGTATAAGTTTATTATTTTGTAGTGTGCACGGAAAGTGTTCATTAAATTACTCTAGCTTTAAGAGCTGCAGTAACATTTTGCTCAGCATTTTAAGTGTTGAGAATTCCTGTCACACCCAGCTTAATGTGCACCTTCTGCTCACGAATAGAAGCATCCGAGTGCCCTCACATTTTGCAGCTCTACAACCAGCAATTTTCTCACGACTCGTCTCCTCCACAGCTCCACAGACTATTAAGTAGTCACAGGAATTTGCATCCATAATGAAATCCATGAAAATCGTCCGTCCTTTTCTAAACTATGATGTACATGTGAGTGAGAAGAAGATCGAAATCGCGAAAGCGTGGCCTCATCAGAATTAACAGCATTTGTTACGCGCAAGTTATTTTTAATGGCTAATCATTAGTTTTCTATTTGAACTGTTTTCGCATATTTTGCCACAGAATAAAGTAATAGTATTTTCAACACATTTGCTCATAAGATTACTTTACATTGTTTTGTCATTAGATTACTTTACTAGTGTTTTATTTTTGTTTTTTTTTATCGGCCAAGAGTAAGGACTTTTTCTGCCTATTATGTTACTAAATTTTTCAAGCTGAATTCGAGAAAATATCATAAATAAATGTTGATTTTATGAAATTATTTATAGTAATTAACTAATTGACAATAAATTTGTCATTTACGTAACAAGGTATTCAATTTTTGATAATTTATTTCAAGAGGATGTTTGGGTACCGAGTGACAATTACTTTTTTTTATAGCTTGGTTACTAGATTGACTAATAATTGATAAAATGTTCCGGTGGACGTGCGGTGGACGTACGAGTAAGGTTAGCAAAGTTTAGTATTTTTAAAGGTAGGTAACCAATTTGATTTGTTTTTATTCGCAAATGTGTTGAAGAACGTCGTAAACAGCTCGTGCGCATTGGAGATTACACCCTCCTCGGCTCCATTACGCCCTCGCCTGCGGCTCGGGCTGCAATTTCTGAGCCTCGGGTGTAATATCCAAAATAGCGCACTTGCATTTTAATGTACAATTTTATTGCGTTTATTTATTGTCATCAAACAGAGATATAGACGGTTGTGTTTCTTTCTTTTTTAAAATTTAATATTATAATTTTAGGAACGCGTTGATGTCTTTCTTGTAGACTCATTTTATTTTGTTAGATGCGCTGGTTAGATGATTAGATGAGCGTCGATACTGGTGACAGAATCAATAAGTAATAATCATGCTTGTCTTGAATATCACCGAGTGACTTACAGGTTAAGATAAATGGTGCAGCAGCACTGCACTTCTCGCAATACCTATGTGAGAGTCATTATCATATCGTGTGGGTTGTAAGGTCGATGACCGACCTCACAAACCCTGGTGTCATAGTTGTTGAGTTGTGTTCAGCCGCCCAAGCCTTCTGACATGGCTCACCCAACCACTACTACCGTAGATAGTAGCCGGGACCAACGGCTTAACGTGCCTTCCGAAGCACGGAATCATCTAACGTTTCAGACAATTTTTTTTTTCAATTGGCTTACTCTTGACCTCGATCACCTCAGGACCGGTCGTCATGGGGATCCTTAGGGGAGGCCTATGTCCAGCAGTGGATGTCTTTCGGCTGATATGATGATGATGATGACCTCGATCTAGTCTTGAAGACAGAGATGAGGTCGACGATGGAACGAGCTTGCCCAGAAGAAGCCTATTCACTCGCGACTTGAATAGATTCGGGTTGTATGAACTCGGGAACACAGACGCAGGCAGAGAATTCCACTCTTTAGCCGTGCGCATTATAAAATATGTTTCAAAGCGCTTTGTGCGAATGTGCGGAATATCAACCAAGTATGGGTGATATCCTGCGGTGCGTCTGGACTCCCGATGGTAGAAGGGAGATGGTGGAATAAGCTCGTGGAGCTCTTGAGCACACTCTCCGAAGTACAATCTGTAGAAGACCGACAGACATGCAACTTTGCGACGGTGGGCCAGACTGTGACACTTGCTTTTCACCAGCATCTCATCACCAACGAGCTTCTTGGCTCTGCGATCTATCGAGTCAAGATGACGATTATTAGATAATTTATCCTGTACTAAACTGGCGAAGTATGGTTCTGACAGTGTCCCCACCGAGATCGAACTCAGAACATCAAGATCAAGAGTCGAACGCTCGAACTACTAGATCATGGAGGCTGCAGAGAGTAAAGAGTGTAAATAAATACCACCTGCAAACTTAACTTTGTAATACACACAAATAGGAAGAACAAACTTACCGATACTACATGTTCAGGCAGTGAGGTAGATAAACACTTAACAATAATTATCTAATTAACTCAATAAAACCGATTTTGAGTAAATCATAAGAGAATATCTCATAAATGAATTTCCACAGACCAATGGATACTGCCGTAACATACCTTGTAAGTTTTATCAAGATCGTTTGAGCCGTTCATACGCAAATCACAATTTTTCATTTTCGTTGTATGACAGCTACCCTCAAAATGAGAGCCAGCAAGAAATCGGAATCCTTGCATAAAACTCTTAAATATAAAATATGGTTTCAATCGGACTATTTTAACTGCTAGGACAAAGCGTGACGGATAGACCGACCGACCGACGGACGGACATTGTTGGAAGACTTGCTTGTTATGATGCAAAAGTTACTTCCTTCGTGAGAGGTCTCTCTTCCTAGTTTTATGTTTAATAATGTTTTTATAAAATATATTTATATTAAGTACTTATTTTTATTTTGAAGTTGGGTTTCTAAAGGGAAGGACTAGAGAGCCTACCAAGCATTTCAAGCATTTTTAAGATTTCCTGGAATACCCGTCATGTTTCTTATTCTTACGTACGTTACTCTATCAATGTATTGGTATAGGTAGAAATTCCTGCCAACTTATGCTTGTTACGAAGTTTGGACGAGACATGCGAGACTCGTTACGAGACAATTTATTGCCCACCCCAAGGACCCCTTGCGGGTCAAAAAGATTGCCGAGATCCCTACTCTTATTATATTTATTGAATTTCGTTCAAAAGAGACCTTCTGAAAAGGGATCATTTGGTTTTTACATTTCGAATTTCGTGAGTTTGTAATATCCGTTCGCATGAATAAGTTATTTCTTACTAAAATTTAAAGGGAATAAAGGGTTTGATAGAAAAATAATTTAAGGTATAAGAAGAAATTAATTATAAGTAAAATGTTAAGAGAATTCTCGTTAGATAGGGTGCTTCCTAATCAACTGCGTTTTTAACGCCCTAAGGACTTTCCCTACGGATCGACATACTTGTAGGAATAATGTTTTTGACTCGCATAGAAAGAAACTGCATCAGCTAAAAGCGCATTTTGTATAAGAGGTAATTTTTTTCACAAGCATTCAACCTATGTTTCTTAAGGAAAGTTTACTCCAGTAAAAATACGGTTATGCAAAACATTAAATGTTAATAGCTACTTTTTTGTGTATATCGTATTTAAATATGATATTAAGACACAATATTTACGAATCCACCTAAAATTTAAATCCGAATATTTATTTCGAAATACAGCTTAGACAAAAATTTTAATAATTCTATATTTTTTTAATCTTTGGACGGCAAAATAAATAATTAAATGGGGTAAATTTAGGTGGATTCCATTAAAAAGCTTTACACAGAAATATAATCTATCGATCTGAAAAAGAAACACGGCTATTACAAATTATTTCCGTTTCGCCATACAATGCTCTTGTAATTTTACTGGAGCGAGTAACATACTCAAAGAAACGAAGTTGCTTAGGAAGCACCCTGCACAAACGTCTAAATTTAGTATTTTTAAAATCTTTGTATAACAACACGGCAAACTTTTCCTAAATCACGTTAAATGAACTAAGTGTATCTCAGCTATTCGCAGACTTAGTTGAAGTTTGCTTGAGCACAGTTTGTTGGTCTACTTCGACCAAGTGTGTGTCGATTGATCGGTAGCAATTAAGGTTGAGTGCATGTACACTTATCAAACATGTTTAGCACTTAACACTGGGGTGATACGGTAAAATATTGAACAAATTTTGGCGAACTTAAAGTGTTGACTGTACTAGAGTTTGTAGAGGTGTAAGCACGCATCGAGTTCCCTTTCACGAATTTGTATCTCGTCCTACATCTAAGCTCTTAATTCAGCGTGAAACTAGTTTTAGTGTTCGGACAAGCTACGAACATGAGACCGTGGGAAAACGTAAAAAGTTATTTCGTTAATACATTATTTATTAGATTCTTTTATTGAATGGTAGTTTTGTTATTGGTCTTTATAGTTTGTCCTCAAAAAAATCAACATTGAATAGAAACTGCATCAGTTAATAGGAAGAACATTTTGTATGGCAGGTATTTTTTTTTGTTTTTGGCCTATATTCCTTAGGAAAAGTTGTTCAGTTTTATGGGTAGATTCACATCCTTTAGGCTCGTTTTAACCTTTCTGCTCCCTTAAAAACTAAATCTTTGTATTTAGTTGTTGCTGCGCTGCAAAGAAAAAGATGATATACATAAAATTCAATTAGAGTCAATACAATTATTAGTAACAATCTTAACAACAATGGAAAGATAGCCCAAATAACTTTTACTGTCGCCTTTGTTAAATTAATGATAGCCTGATTCCATTCATTGTAGTGACCTCTTATTCAAGGCTCCGGTTCTACATTTCACGATAAATGCCAAAATTCCGGTCGCTATTGTTGCAATCTATGCCGACAACCACAATACAATCATGACGTCGGGCAACGTAACGAAATATTAGAGGTTCGGCTGAGAGTGAATAAGAAATGTCAAAGGCAGTTAAAGATTGGCTGCCGGGCTGAGTGCGACCTCGGTTTGTGGTCGTGTTCCCACTCTCGGAGCAACGGTACCGGTGGCGTCTTGAGCACTCAGTCCGCGACGCTGCGTCCGCGCATACAACGCGCACGGGGTCTCTGCCCTCAGCTCCGCGCAACCACACTACTCAACCTGCACGCGTCACAGTGACTGCACTCCGCAGCCCGCATTCCACGCAGCAAATTCCCTCAAAACATTATTCTCTTAAAGAATTTCGACACAACTTCTGAAATTTCGGATAAGTTTTAATAGGACCCATTACAGAAAGCAAGCAACGGTGTGCGAAACTTTTCTCAATAAAGCCTTTTACGAGCCGTCGAAGATGCGAGTTGGATGTGATTTGTGAATGTGAGTTATGGAGAATTTGTGTATCGACGAGGTGAATTTTTACGTCTCTGAGCTGTGAATTTGAGGAGTTTCAAGGAGACAGCTGATTAGTGAGGCGAAGCTCCGACATCAAAGCCCAAAAGGTAAGTTAAACTTCAGTTACGAATTTTAAGCGCGCTCTTTTCAATATGAATAAACGTCTTCGAGGGTTTTGCTGAAACGTGTTTCTTGATGAATACATTTGTTTGAATTTTGTAAGTTGATAGCGAAACGACTCGCTCGAGCCTGTATTTGAATAAATGAATGTATTGTCTTGTTAATTACAGAGAAAATTTATGTAGATAAGAGTGTTGGAAACAGGAGGCAGCCTTCTTTGTGACCGAAGAGAAATTCTAATTAGGAATTTAACTAACCAAGACAAGACATAAAATGAATAGCAACAATATTGTTAAGACAGTCTTCAAAACATTTCTAAGAGCGTGTCAAGCCAAGACCATCAAGTTCTCAAAACTAACGGCAGGTGAAAAAAATTAGGCTACGCTTAGCGCACGAGAAAGAAACGTTTTTCTCAGTTTGTTGAGCTGAGCGTATTATGAAATGGCCTATAGATCGTTTATGTTGCACCATTTGCCATTTCATGTCGAACGTGACTGCGTTGAACCAAACAGTAAACTTGGTATTAGAAATGCTACTACGTTTACTGCGCTACGGATTTGTACTAATCAATAATTTGAGTTGGAAAAAGATGAATATATAATTACATAATAAGGAATCAGAAACTTTAATTAAAGTGTAATAGGCAATAAAACCCATCTCTACCCGTAGGTGTGACTAAGGGTTTATGAACCGGAGAATGGGCAGCAGTATCTATCTGTGTATCACACGCCTAAACAGCTGAATCGATTTCGATGAAATATGGGAGGTGGATAGATCAAGCACTGCTCTAACACATA
The DNA here is from genome assembly GCA_947532105.1 of Athrips mouffetella. NCBI lineage: Eukaryota > Metazoa > Arthropoda > Insecta > Lepidoptera > Gelechiidae > Athrips > Athrips mouffetella. The sequence goes on along the minus strand of OX383964.1, from coordinate 21,008,221 downwards.
GGCTACAAATTTATCCCGGAAAAATGCATGGCTCCTGTAGGAGACACCATGATGACACAAAAACTATACAGGAAAAAAGTAAGATGATCCTTCTAAGGGGTGATTCTACATCACCAATAGATTGTAAAAAATATATAAAAAACGTACTTTATTATAATTTTTTTAAATTTTGGGTGATCATGAAATTTGATTTTCCTTCGAATCACATTACATTAATTTATTAAAATGAATAGGTACTTGCTAGTGACTGGATATTATAACAAAAAACGTCTTTGTCAGGTCATTGAACCCACCAAGCGCTTCATTTCTTGTTGAGCTAAATAGTTTTTTAAGGAAACAGTATTTTTTTATATTAATTATACAATCTATTAGTGATGTAGAATAACCCCTTAGAAGAATCATCGTACTCTTTTACAACCTGTATAACGCGAGCAAAGCCGTGGGTAAAAGCTAGTCTAACATACTGCGGTCAACAACAACAGCGGTCGCCAGCCGCAACGCTCACAAGCGTGGTGACTATGGTAATTCCCCTCCTAGGCGTTTTTGCTGAAATTCTTGAGGGAGCTCTGTGTCCTGCAGTGGACGTTAAATGGGATGTTATGGAGGTAATAAATGTTTAGGAAGTTAATCCTGGCTTTGAGCGACTCTAAAAAAAACAGGAAATATATTGATATAACCAATATTCTCAGCGTCAACAGAAGAGCCCTAGGCTATTAGATAAGATATCATTATCGTATCAGCCGAAAGATGGCCACTGCTGGACATAGGCTTCCCCTAAAGATCTCCACCACAACCTGTTCTGTGCTGCCCGCATCCAGCGGCTAAACTGATAGAGCAATATAGATACGTAATTAATTTGCTGATATTCGAAACAGTAAAATGATGGACAAGGGCTTGAGTAGCTACTGAAACAGCTAATGATCTTCATAATGAGCAAATGTTGTGATTGCTCTAAATAGTTCAACAGAACCTAAACATTTAGACTTCTGAAGGTAATTAAAACGACGTTAAAGCTTAATTACCCGTTTATCTTCACGTAAAAGCTTGGAAGTTCATAAACGAAGAAATAGTTGCCTTAATGAATATCTGTTGTCGACTGAAATTGTTCAGGATTTTCAGTTAGTAGAAAAATATGGAAAAAAATACAAGGAAAGTCGCTAAAAATATCAATTTAGTCTCCAAGTTGTTATGTCCCTCGCGAAACGTTGAGTGGATTCCTGTGTTGTTCAAACTATTTTCTAAACAACAACAACAAAGTAATAATGTACTAAGTTGAAACAATAAAAGTCCCGACATTAATATATCCATCCATCAAAGGGCGGACGAAATTAAGGTCACGGTGATTTCCTTCAGAAGTTGTGCGCTTTGTTTTGTGAATGTAGCACATCTTTAACAACCGTACCTGTTAATATACTAGGTAAGTATGCCGGTATGTTCAAGTGTGAAACTAAGATAAGTTCAAACCTGATTGGTCGATGTCCGTTAAGCGTACGCGTTGATGTCTTTTAAATCGCAAATAGTTTGTGCGTGGGAATTCAGTCTGTCTGTACTACGAAGCGTTGCCTTATTCCGGAAGATTCTAAAGTAATAGATTAATAAATAGATCACGAAAGAAATTCTTATATCAGAAAGCCTAACTTTACGTAAAGCTAGATAAACCACAGATAACATAGCCCGCATGAAGAACGGCCCGTTGGCGTGCTTGAGTGAGCCCGCCTTCTACGTCGTGGGTCGCGGGGTCGATCCCTGTCCAGGGCAAACATTTGTGTGATGAATACGAGTGTTTGTTCTATGTCTGGCTGTTATTTATCGATTTATGTATGTACATATCAGCCTCTGGTACCCTTAATACATACAGGCTTTGCCTAGTTTGGGACCAGATAGAATTATACATACTTATAGAACCTATTATCCAATAGGAAATATAGTCTCCTCTATATTTCCTCTATTTTTTCATTTGTATGGGCCATTTGGATGGGCCGCAGCATATTTCTGTGTATCTTACCATCTTGTATATTGCGGTCGTCACCAACATCTGCGGTCGCCAGCCGCAACGCTTACAAGTCCGTCACGTGACTATGGTAAATCCCCTCCTAAGTATCACATATTTTGCTGGAGTTCTGGAGGAGCTCCTTGTCCTGTAGTGGATGTTTCATATGTGGAAGTGGATGTTATGATGAAGTTTACTGTGCTTGTAAGAGAACATTAAAAGCTATTTCTCAGAAATCATTTACAAGGCTTGAAATATGACGGAAAGCTCTTGACCTACAATATTTCTGTAGAATGCAATATTTGTATTAAAAAAAAATCAATGCCACGTAAATAAACACCTTGAGTGGGTCAAAGTTACTGTTAGATATTTAACACCGTAGCACAAAATAAATTGTTAACACGTTTATATTTTTCATTTTCTGTAAATTTGTCGTTAATATTTTTGGCCTTTATTGTTAGTTATCACGCACGGTCACGAGCAGGTTAAGCTTAACGCTCGCGGCGCGATTCTAGCCCTAACGTTGATTGAAATAAGGACGGTACAAAGTCCAATGTGTCAGGCGTGGTGTGCGCTTAATCATAACATCCCATGAAACGTCCACTGCAGAATTCAAGCAAAACGCGTAATACTTTTGAGGGGATTTACCATTAGTCACCACCACGCTTGTACGAGTAAGCGTTGCGGCTGGCGGCTGCTGTTGTTGGTGACTGCAGTATGTAAGATGGTACTATACATAGAACGATGCTGCTGCCCATCCTCCAGTTCATAAGGCCTTAGTCGCTTTTTACGACGCCCACAGGTAGTAAAGCCGGCACGAAACGGACGATGTGCGCTTGTTTGTACAACTGTACATATTTATTAAACATACATACATACATAACATCACGCCTCTTTCCCGTTGGGGTAGGCAGAGACCACAGTCCTCCACCTGCTACGATCTTGACATACTTCCCTTGCTTCCTGTACTTTCATCAATCCTTTCATACATGCTCGTCGGTTTAGGGTACTTTTAACCTGGCCTTTATTCAGAACGTCCTGAATTTGGTCCTGGTACGTTCGCCTAGGCCTTCCCCTTCCAACGTTTCCATTCACTCTCGCTTGGTAGATCTCTTTCGTCAATCTTCGTTCATTCATCCTCTCTACATGACCAAACCATCTCAGCATCCCTTTCTCGATTTTGGTCACTACGTCTTCTTTTACGCCACACCGTTCTCTTATCACACTATTTCTAATCCTGTCACTCAATTTAACACCAATCATACTCCTTAGCGCTCTCATTTCCACTGCATTAATTCTACTTTCATGCTTCTTCTGCCATACCCAGCTTTCACTGCCATACATTAGTGTTGGTACCAAAACTCCCCCATGAACAGCCAAACGCGCCTTGTGAGACACCTTCTGACTCCTCATAAAGGCGTGCAGGGCACCATTCACCATGTTTCCAGCATTCACTCTTCTTTCAATATCACTTTCACACTTTCCATCTCTCGTAAACTTTGAGCCCAGATACACAAACTCCTTCACTTGTTCGACTTGTTCACCATCTATTAATATAGTACACTCTGTCATACATTCTTCTCTTTCAAGTACCATTACTTTAGTCTTGCTTACATTTACTTTCATTCCTTTCCTGTCCAAAGCCACATTCATCATTGTTACCATCTCCTGCAACTCGTCAGCAGATGACGCAAGTACAACTTGGTCATCAGCGTAGAGAAGACATTTGATGAGTAACTCATTCATTCTCAGTCCACACATACTCTCTTTTAGATCAATCAAACAATTATCCATGAACAGGTTAAACAGCCAAGGTGACGCTACACATCCCTGCCTAACACCTTTTTCGATGCTAAACCATTCAGTGTACGCCCCGTTTATTCTGACACAAGCACTGGAATCCTCATAGAGAGATTTCAGTGCTTGAATCAGATGACCGTTTACCCCATACATAGACAATGCTGACCACAATTCATTCCTCACCACTCGGTCATAGGCCTTTTCCAAATCCACGAACGCGCAGTTGATATTTATTAAACAGTACTAAAAATTCTTAAAAACGCTAAACGCGTTTCCTTCTCGTGTACAGCCGGCCACACGTCACTGGTAACTCTATGATCCTTTATTTTTTTTTTGTTTTGTAGGGTTTGTAGCATACGGAGCAAAAACTGGTTTTGCAACCACTTTGTGGACAAAAAGACCATAACATAAATGTTTCATCTGAATTAATTCCACATTCGCGACGATTTGGATAGGAATAATTTCCTGCATAATCGTTGAATGCATAATCTTCTGCCAAAGGTTGTTGACCTCATAGTCATTAAACCTATCTTCTTGTGAATATTTATTTCATACATAATTTTATGTTAGTCAATATGAATAACATTATTATAGCCTTAGCCTTAACTGTGATTTTTATTCAAGATAAACGATTCTGCCACGGCTTGAAAAGATAAGTTATGTATGGGGTAATTTTTAGGGTTCCACAACCAAAAGATGCCAAAGGAACTAAGCCTACGTCGTCGTTTGTCAGCTGTCCGTCAGTCTGTTCGACCTTTAAAGGCTGAATCTGCTCGAAATTTTCATATAATATGTGTTATTATGGCGTATTATCTAAAAAAAAACAATGAAAACTACCACTTAATACAAGTGTCCAACTTACATATAATAAAAACTCGTCAACAGCGAGTCCGACTCAACTAAATTTGTCACAGTACTTTTGAAATTACCACAAAAAACTGTCTACGAGATCAAAATCCGACTCGCAGCTTTTTTTGTAGGTACTTAGTAATAATCAGCTCAATCTAATAAAAATAATGTTCTGAAGAGTCACGTTTCGGAAAGTCACGAAAGCCAGGAAAAGTGTGATCATAAGAGATTAATTTCATTCAAATACTTGAGCAAGATATGAAATTACATACCTACTGCTGTTCTGTTGGTAGTAAGTCGAAAGCTTGAAAGTGACAACGACTAGGTAAAGATTAAATTAATATTTTAATTTGCTTCTACTGTAGATGTAAACTGTTAATGAAAATTACTACAGAAAAGAAAACGGCCAAGTGCGTGACGGACTTCGCACATTTAGGGTTCCGTGAGGTTGTAATAGGAATAATGAGGGAATTTCAAAGAAAAAATATAGTAAAATATACGTAATAATAAACATTATCACCAAATTGAAAGTTCATAGATCAACGGGTATCAATTGATAGATATGGAAGAGCGGGTTCTTCTGGCACAGGTATATTCTACTTAAAAGAAGATCCCAACAATCTGTAACTATGATTAGTTTCTGGCTGAATAAAGACATTTTAATTTTTAATTTTAACGGGAAATTAAAAAATTCTTCGGAACAAAATATTGGAAAAAAAGTGTCGGTGATTTCTGATTCCTTTTTTCGATTCCAAGTCGATTACGATGACTCACTGTACCATTTATTTTACTCCAAATCAGGGCTGCCAGATGTACGATTTAAGTCGTAATCCTATGATTATTTGGTCATCTGTGCAATTACAAAGTTACCTTGATATGGGAATACGACTTTTTAAATGTCAAGATCAGGACTATTTTTACTTTTTAAAGGATTTGTATGGAGGTACAATTGTTTTTAGTCTTTTTGTACGGTTTCCTCCAAAAATTACCCGGCAGTCCTGCTTCAAACTGACATCAGAATTCGGGTTACTCGGGCGCACGGTGGTGTATATTAGTATACGGTACTGCCTAATTCATAATTTTGTTCTAGGTATGATATTCATATTTTTTGTCTAGTACGAGTATAAAGTATGTTCGATGCATTAATTCATTTATTTTGAATATTTGATTATCTTTCTCTCCACATACAAAATTATCAACCGACCGGTTCCTATAGTCGTAGAAAAAAATGGTTATAAATTTTACATCTAAAATAATAATTTTAATTAGTTAAAAATGTCCCCTAGTACGCCATAGATAATAGTCCCGTAGTAGGCATACAGCCAGAAGAACAGATTTAAGAATAAAATGCTTATAGACCAAATGTAGACCAGATTTAGGAATCTTCAACTATTTAAAACAATATAGTTACGAGTAAGTAGAGAAAGTTGTCGAGAATTTAATATTTTTCTCTGTTTACTTTAGACAGTTAGAAGTTTATTAGCATTTAACGTTCACTTTCCTAGCTCAAGATACTCGGCTGGAGTAATTAAAAAACAATTTGATTAGGTTAGGTTAGGTAACTCGGAAAATCTTAGTCTGACTACCGCTTAGTTTTTGCATTCATTTTACTACCAGTTGCAGAAAACCTCTTTAAAGGAAATTCTCCGTTAAATCTATTAATAACACTTTTTTTGTCATCTAAAATAAAATGACAGTACGAGGATTACTGAGATTCCGAAGCTCGGGAAATGCTTGAGTTGTTGTAACACTTTGGACATGGCATGGTGATAGACTTTAAAGTGTTTCCACTAACGTGCATTTGACTGTACCATTAGCAGCCACCCATCCGAATCCAATCCAAAATCGACGTAGGGTACTTACTTATCGGAAAATAATTTAATCAATAATTGCGTAAAGGGGGAAGGTCTGCACACGTCATTTTGTATGTGAAATCTACACTGCGCAGTCAATTCATTGTTCAAGTAGTTCGTTCAGATTTATAAATACATAGTTAAGTGTGATTAAAACTACAGATTTCTCTTGAAAGAAGTTTAGTTAGAATTAGCTGTTTCGATTTCTCTATGAACGACATTTTTTCTCCTAAAAGCTAGAAATATTTTCATGCTAGCTTTATAAAATCTAGGATAAAAACTCTTTCTATGAGCTCAACTAAGTGTAATTCAGCCCACTAGCATATTATGACCCGCATAGTTAACCGTAAGTGCCGTTAAAATTATGGCGTTTTTACACTCTAATTGCCCGCACTTTTTTCCCTCCTACACTAGTGAAGCAAAAAATATAAAAGTTTGTATATATTAATAAGGTATACACACACACGCTCGCAGATAAGCGTAACAGAACCAGCACCCTACTCTACACTGAGTAGAGAGACACGCTCGAGGTCATATGGTACCATTGTTGTGCGGCTGACTGTACCTCTTCATTTTCAAGAGCACGTAGGACGTCTGTACATGCCTACGGCTAGCAATTGGGTACTTTCGGGCCCCCGTGTGGTCTCTTCCTGGTCACAGCAGCAAATAAATCGCCTCTGATCGTTATCGTTTATCGACAATATAATGGCCCCTCTACTCTAGTAATCTAGAGAGGGGATTATGATTTACAGAGGAGGGGGGGGTTCAACGTGCCTTCCAAAACAAGAAATTTTCATACTTTTTCAGCCAAACGGGAGATTTCTGCAATATCCTTACAAAACTGCGGGCTAGTCTCACACAGCGATTTTTGTTTGACACTGTCCCCATCGGGAATCAAACTCAGAACCTCCGGACCGAGATCCGAACGCTCTTACCACTACAACACTATAACAAAGTTATTGAGTAAGTAGAAGCATTGGAATCTCGCGTGTCTGAAGAGAACTCGACTGAACACTGAAGAGAGTTGGTTCCGCTTTTTAACTGCTACTACCAAGCACTAGTCCAGTTTAAGTGGAGTACAGTGGCCCACGCATCTAGAAACACTGCGAAACATCTATTACTATGTAAGAAATACGACCTAGAGTGCTCAACCCTTGGTGTACAGGTATTTGCAGCTCGCCATTGAAATACGTATAGCATGATATGCAGGGCAATTTGCACTGAATTAATATTAGATATTGCACACTCTATGAACATCTTACATGCTAATTTGTTGTTATTGTTACTAATTTATCTAATTTATGAGTGGCAATGGATTCATAGAGACACACAAAATTATTATTTTAAACACATTATGTCACTATGGATTTCAAAATAGAGACAACCATATCGACATAAGCTTAGGCTTATCTCTCTCAGAGATTTCTTCAAGCCAACAAATTATTATGGTGGTGAGAAAGTATGTGAATGATTTAAATAAAATTAGCTTCAACTTAATCGTATCAATTCGTGTTTCATACAATTACTACCATTACATCTTGCTCTACAACTTACACCATAAATTATGTTTTAGATGAAATAATATGTTACGAGTACGTAGAGTTTTACAAGCGAAGAACAGCAAAAGATTACACAACTTATAAATAAATTTTTTCGGTTACATTGCCTGACAAAATGATAAAAAATTACAGGTTACGAAACAAATTAATATAATCGTAAATAATACGAATGAATTCATGTATTCGCCTTTCAATGACTTAACTGTACTAAAACCGCGCACCTTGAAATTTTAATTAAATGAGACTTGAACAAAACGAGAAAGTACATTCCTCTTGAGAAAGAAAGTGTAATAATTGTTTTGGGAGATCTACTCTATTTGCTAGTTTGGAGTGACCATAAAGTAATTGGTGAATGGGACTTTAAGACGGCCATTTAAGGTTGTATATGAAACAGTTATAGGATTTATCTTACGTCGATCTCAAATCGGTCGTATTGTCCTCCATTTAGGCAGTTTAATGTTTTCGTATACATTTAGTCGAAGTTCTTAAGATAAAGGGGGCATTAATTAATATGCAAGATAAGTTAATTTTAACCTCTCTCTAAGGTTCACGGCCATGGAACTCTGAGAATATTTCTCATTTTTTGCTTGTTATGTCGTGAAGCAAGAATATTCTCTCACAGTTTTATGAGATAGTCAACACATTGTCACATGCAATAAATTATTGCATAAGTTTTTGCCTGCAAAATACAAGGTTATAATTTTTTTTTAGGGTTCCGATACCAAAATGGTAAAAAAAAGGAACCCTTATGGTGCCGCTCTGTCTGTCTGTCTGTCCGTCTGTCTGTCACACCTCTATATCTCAGCAACCACTTACGCTATCGAGCTGAAATTTGGAATAGTTTTAGAATATAGTTGCCCAACTTAATTGCACATGAAATTTTTTTGAAAAAAGTATGATTATTAATGTAAAGGGGGCCAAAATAGGGGGGGCCAAATTTCAAATTGTCGCTACTAGGTCGAGTGGGGTATCATATGAAAGGGCTTTACTTGTACATTTTAAAATATATTTTTGTATTTTTTTAAGTTTCTTAGTTTTCAAGTTATGATGAAAAATGTCAAAAAAAATACCATTCCCCCCCCCTTATCTCCGAAGTTTGAGTAAGGGAAAATCTGAATTAATTACAGTTGACAGAGGTTTATGTAAACTTTACAGCAAAAATAAAACGATCTTTCTAAGTTGCACAGTTTTTCAGAAATCTGCAAAAAACCTTTACAAACAAATTTAGTTTTGCGGTCCTGAAAATGGACTTTATTGCTTCCAAAAATACTATAGGTATATCGGAACCCTCGGCGCGCGAGTCCGACTCGCACTTGACCGGTTTTTTTTTGAAAATATTTTGGGACTTTCACTGACCAACCACTGCTTTTGCAGAATTTTTAATACATATTAATATAAGGCCTTAATAGCATTATGCGTTACTTAACCAAATTAAATATGCACTCTAATCGTATGTGCACAATAAAATGTCACGTGCTTATAGTTTTTGGTCGGGTTCGCTCGCGCATTACTCGGTTTTTTGCACTTTTCATTAGTATTGTGTGGAATAAAAATAAAACATTCAAGTAAAAATTTTCATATCTTAGATACCTTTTTTGTGTGTAAAAACTAACTAGTAGACTTTAGCGGTTTTGGAGAATTTTTGAAAATTATGACAAAAACAGGTGCTGCTGGGGATTTTGTTTTCTCAAACGCGGTTTGCAAAAATACAATTCTATTCAATTAAAAACCCTTTTCTAATCTTGATATATCACCCTGTATTTTTTCTTAATGGTTTTGATAGCCATTTATTTTAATTTTTCAACGTAGATTTAGGCATTTCACCTCTATTAACGCCTTAAGAAGTATAATAGATTAAAAAAAAAGACGAGCGTTGTCAGTAGGTACAGGTTCCTTACGTAATTTTTCAATTATGATGACGAATTAATTTAAAAAGAAAAAGCGTTAAGCGTTTGAATGCGAGAGTCTAATGTCGTTGTAATATTATTTTAATATTATTCTTAGATATGTCATAAAATATTACATCCTTTTCTAAACATAATGCAAGTCTTTAAACGTTCATTTAAAATTAGTTTAGGTTTAACGTCGTCACGTAGGAAACTTACGTTATTTTAGGCTTAAGTTAATTTTGCGTAGCAAAGTTCCTTTTAAAACTAACTTTCGAATTCGGAAGTTGTAGCTAATCTGAGGAACTTAGCAACTACGCGAGTGGAATTTTAAGACTAGATGAGATTTTACCTGTTGGAGACTAAGCTTTAAATGCTGTTTATACCCTTAAGCTCAAGTCAGACAGAGGCGGTATGATTGCGAAAGCGGTCCGGGGCGGTTTGGCGGGAACAAAATACCGCGCCGCGACCGCTTTTCAATGTGACAGGGTACATAAGAACTCATACTTTACAAAAAATACCGGCCCCGGAACGCTTCCGCTACCGCCTCTGTGTGACGCGGGCTTTAAGCAGATAAGGCACAAGTTTACCTATCTAGATACAATACAAGGTGTAAGAGAAAGCGTGTATCAATCCTGAAGGAGGCGACCCATGAAACTGAAAAACTTTCCCTAATAAACATAGGTCGAAATATGAAAAAAAAAATTTACCTCCCATAAAAACGAAATCTTCTGAAATTATATTTTGTATGGGACGTCAAAAATTTTGTTCGTATTTCGACCGGAAAGTTGTTCAGTTTCATGGGCAGAATCACATCCTTCGGGGTTGATATACCCTTTATGTTACACCCTGTATACAGACAAAACATACACAAATTATTTTTAAGACGGCTAAGTATACAAAAAGATTAAACATTTAAAAAATTGTAAACAAGAAGAGGTATTTACATTCAAGGATGCAGGAGCAACCTAAAATAAAAGTGCGATGCCTGTGTCAGGGTGCTGATCTATGCCTATTACCCCTTACTCAGGTCAGCTCTTTACTTTTTTTCACAATACGCCTTACCTACTGCACATTGAAATAATACAATCAAACATAATTATTAAAATTATGAATAACAAGAAATCATAATACACATAAATCAAATAGAGCATAACGATTCACGCGCATTTATAGCATGAAGTTAAATGATCAGCAGTGAAACCGACCCACCGAGCTTTAAAGGAGACGTTTCAGATTACTATGGAACCCCGGCTATGTCTTTGTACAGTAGTCATTTGACTTCAAATACCTTATGAGAACGCCTGTATGTTATAGTTTTTGTTTAATTCGGCATAGTTTGTTTGTAATACCCGGATACATTTTCATTAATCGGCTATACTGTCAACACACATTATGGTGGAAATTGGCATTTGATGTCACTTTTGTGCCATATCGCAGGAATAAGCATTTTCTTGATTATTTTCTCGTTTAAACTACCGGATAATAAACGAAAGGAGTTGATGGGTAAAACCAAAGATTTCGGACATATCATCACATAGAAATAGAATAGAAATATCTTTTTTTACCAAACATTTGCACAATTTACAATAACTTGAACTCCGCACTAGGTAAACCTGTATCGCGGGCGTCCACTACAGTATACCACATTTTCTTTGATTTGCAATTTATATCTATGATTATGAGATATTCAAAATAACCCTACCAAATTAATAGAACGACGCCTTCATTGCATTTACAAAGATAATAGGATTATGCAATTTGTTGTGACTTTACATCACACATCCCTAACTTGTAAAAAAATATTTCTTTAATCCTACTGCTATAACCCTTATTTAGCTGAAAAAACAAACTATATTCTTGTCCTTTTTCTAGCAGGTGTACATAGAGATGGCCTGAGATGAAACACCTCATTTGTATGCGATGCTCGAAAAACGGAGAAAACGATTCATCATCATCATCATACTTATATATATTCATCATCATCATCATAACATGCCATGAACCGCTAACTACAGGACAGGGAGCTCCCTGCAAAATTCCAGCTTTTCCTGGAAGAATGTGGAAGGGAAGTGCCGTAGTCATCAAGCTTGTTAGCGTTACGGCTGGCACCATGGACCGTGGTTGTTGGTGACCGCAGAATGTTAGATGATACGATACACAGAAGGCTGTTGCTTATCCTCTGGAGAAAACGATTATTTACATAAATTTTAAATGGTTAAAAAACTTTTGATAACGCGATTATAAAACATCAATTAAATAAATATTGCTCGTTTAGGATTATGGTTTATTAGAGATGTAATAGGTACAGATGAGGAATCATAGCTCAACTTTGAATGTTAAAACTGGTCCGTTATTAAAAAAAAATACTGAGTATAGAAAACAGAAACTTGCATTTTAATAAATTTGATAAAGTAAGTTTAAAAAATAAATAAATGTAGACATTAATAAAGGATATTAATTACAGACTTCCCCTGCAAGTCAGCATTGTGCATACGAATCGATTTATTTCTGTGATAAGAATACTCGTATAAATGAATACAATGCTTGTAAAGAATTCGTGCTTTGAGTAAAGCTTGTTGTTATTGAAAATCATATGTGAAAATATTTACATTACTCTCATTTAAATATCATTCTATGTTTTACGAAAACAAAGTTCTAGTAATAATTTTGTTTGACGAACATACATAAATAAATATTGGGGGGAAATTCATACAAAGTAAGTTGAACCCAAACTTAGGCTGTACTATGGAGACTGAAATACAAACATAAATAACACCCAGACACAGAACAAACATTCGTATTCATCACACACACGGGGATCGAATCCGCTGCTCGTGGCGGCATAGAAGGCTGGCAAACTACCCACCACACTTTTATTATTTTATTTTTAATGTTATTGTTATATTTTATTTTTAATGTTATTAAATTTATACTTAACTTTGATTAAAAACTCAGTTTAGTGTATTCGCCTTTATGATTAAATCTATTGACATCGCTTTCTTCGTGAACAAAAAAGAAAGTAACAGTAACAGCGATAGATTTGACAGAGTTTTAATGAAAAAAGGTCTTTGCAATTGTCTATCAGTCGGATAAATCGATACCAGTTTAAAATAACGCTCTAAGATAAATGACTTCACACAAAAACTTTCGACATAAACATTATTCATGAATGAACAAGTCATGCAAAGATATGGCATTTTAGTCAGGGTTTAGGTTCTAAATTGCTCTAATTGCATTAAACCTGGAGATTTTCAACCCCGAATAACTTTACGTTTACAGTACTGTACAAAAACCTTACACAGCGCTGATATAGCAAATGAGATAACGAAGATTTTCTCCTATTTCTAACTTAGATCGTTTTGTCATTTAGCCGATAGCAAACGGGTGGTTTGCTCGAATTCACCCGATTTTCGCAAACTTTAGTCGTGGAGACGAAAATTCGAAAATTTTCTATGTAATTTGCGAGAAGATAAGACAGAGACCATTGATCGCTTTAGCAGTCACAAGTGATTGGAAATTTTGCTTGTTCTTTGGTTCAATTTCAGTTTTAATTACGTCTGATTTGCAATCAAGTCAAGTCTTGTTTTTGCTAAGATTAGTCTGCTGAAAACCTTAGAGCAACGCGTCAAACGGCGCAACTTTGCGCGCGAATATCGTGTTACTCTATGGCTGAAAACGCATTAGTTTCAGTAGGGTTTATAAACTGGCAATCTTGGTCTTTGTTTATCGATTCCTGATTTATTTATTATTTAGGAGCCGGTCGTGTCCCACTGCAGGGCAAAGGCCTCCCTTCCATCCTTCCACACATCCCGGTTTTGAGGTAGCGTCTGCCATTGACGAGAGTGTTCGATTAACTCGTCTCGCCATCTCTTTCGAGGTCGGCCACGACGTCTTCTGGCTTTTGGCTCCCAAGTGGTGGTTCTTTCAGCCCAATGTAGATTTGGCATGCGGGCAACATGACCGGCCCAATCCCATTTAAGATAAGCGGCTTTTTGGGCTACATCTTTGATTTGGGTCTGAGATCGTAGCGTCGTATTTCTAAATCGGTCAATAAGCCTGACCCCGACTATGCTGCGCTCCATACCCTGTTGACAAACCTTGAGTTTGGACTTCTGAATGTCCGTCAAAGACGTATCAATTCCTGATATGAAGCTTAAAAGCTTAAGTCCTTCCGCGCCGCGCGGACAAACATTATAACTTCGCTTTTACTCTATATGTAAATTTTCTCGGCGCAGTTGATCTAGGATGGATGGTATAATCCCTATTGGCTAAGAGAAATGGTCTTACCATCGGGGGAAATGTATTTTGTGGAGATAAGCTGAAAGATTTTCCTTCAAAATCATACCATCAAAAGCAAGATTATGCCGCAAAGTTGAATTTTTATTCGGAAAGGAATTCTGCAGCTAGTGTGACCACAATTTTTGAAAATAATCTTACGTCATAATAACATTGTATAACTAACTATACACAGGGCTATAAAAATGGTGTGAAACCTTAGGGCTAAATTTAACAGCTTTTGTTCTACAATTTTTCGCAAATGAAAGCGATTGGCTGATAATGTTGTATGGAGAGTAGACATTTTGTTTTGAATAATCTCGAAAGTCGTAGAACAAATGTGACTACATTTACCAAGAATAAGCCTATACTTAGTTTTAAATATTCACTACTAGCGTAATGTTTCAACTTCAAGTCGAAGTTATAACAAGTTGGAGTTGTGTCTTTAACTTTGATCAGAGCGAAGCTTTACAAAGCTTTACAGAAATCCTTATTGAGTTCCAACAAATGAACTTTGAGTCTTGACCTCTGTAACATTGTAATCACCTTTTCTTAATTAAATGGCTGTTGAAGTTTCTAGACAAGGAATTAAGATGCTCGACACTTAAGGATTGTTATTTGCGGAAAGACTAAGACGAAATACTTATTAAAGTCCAGACTGATTTGAAGGAACAATAAATTAAATTATGTTATTAATTATCACACTTTAGACAATACTTACATGTTTAACGTAAGAAGGCGTTGCGTGCGTAGTTTTATTGATCTAAATAACATTATTGAAAAATTATAATAAATAACCAATATGACAGTTTTGATTCAGGTAAATCTTAAATGCTTATGTCGGGAATCCGATTAATCTCCTATTTTTTGACTTTTCATCTCACAACTTTTCGTACCTCATCACACCAGGCCACACTCTGAGAGACTTTATTACAAAGCAACAGAATATTAACATCCATGTTCAATATACAAAATGTTTGCATTTGCCATGTATTTACATCCAGGATGGCTTCAAAGGCCAGTCACTATCAACTACTCAATTCTAGTAGTCAAATTAAGCTTAAAATCAAGAACTAGAAACCTAAAAACTAGTATAACAAAGAATCTCTAAAATGCGTAGAAGTATGGTTACAGCGTTGTGGCGAGCTCGCATTCCTCTTTCATGTCACGCGTTCGTCTGTGGCGCATATCTCGCTGACATTAATGCCTCTTTCCATGCCTTCAGCAATTCAACCGGCGGGAGCGGTATTTCCGATAATTCGCCGCTTTTTTCGACGTGTACGCTCATTATTGGATTTTCTTTTCGACGTTGAACGGGTTTTAAAAGGCTCAAATACGGATTGTGTTTTTATTGGAACTTGGAAGACTTGTGTCGCTTTGTTGCTGACGAACGAGTTTTGCGTAAAATCGACTTTTTCTTTTCGGCTTTTGATGTTTACAGTTTTGCTTAGACACACAGTTTACAGTTTAGCTTAAACTTGGTTTGGACGGGACGCAACTTTCGTCAGCATTTTTGCTGCCAGCCACCTGAATCGACTGCTGCAGCTGATAACATTGCACTGTACTGTTGCGCTGTACTGAGGTGGTTTTGTCAATGAAACTTAAAAACTTTTCCCAAGGAATATTGGTCGAAATTTACATTTTTATCGCATTTTGACCTACGGTTATTGAAAAAGTTGTTCAGTTTCATGGTCAGAAACGCCTCTTAAAATATCCGGGGTGATAAAATAAATAACGCTGTATTTGTGATGGATAGTGTCTCGTGGTTCGGGGCTATTTAGCGCGGAAATCTAGCTAGTATCTAGTATAGGCAACGAAGCAGTTGACCCCAACATAAATTTCTCAGGCAGATTTTATTTGACAGGATGATAAAGAATCATGAATTAAATGTGAATTCAAAATATCCAAAAAAATTTAACAAAAAATTGTTTTCATACATTTTTTGTAATTTTTGTATGGAAAAATTAAAAGTAGGTACCGATTTTTTTGGATTTTTTTATAGAAGGTTTGTCTCATGTAGTGTAATACCCCAGCAAAGTTTCATAGACTGAGGATTTAATGCGGGGGTCTTCATACAACGATCCGCTTCGTTGCCTAGACTATAGCGTTGAGGGAACCTTTGCATCAAAAACAACTGGAGGCGGGATGTTTGATGAATTTTCTTGATTGATTAAAACGTTATTTGTTGCTTAGTTGGACTTGCTTGATGGTTTTCAATTGAAATCCGCGAATACATAAAAGTTCTGTTGCAATATAACAGATGACGAGTCCACACTCTGTTGTAGGTACTGATGCTAAAAATATATTACTTCTGTAGTTCAACGGCCCGGAGCAAATTGCTCCATTGATACTAAAATACGCTTTTCTTCGCTGGATGCGAATGGCTTTACGCCTCTTTCTCGGTCTTTAGCTCTCTTTTCTGCTACAGAAATAGCTAACTTAATAAAGTTCTGAAGGTCATTCACGTGGATAAATTAATTTTTTGTTCCATCAAGCAATACACTTTAATGTCAATTGAAGGCAAGAGAAATTAATAGGGACAAAATAATCTGTGAACTTCAATGTGTACCTACATAGTTGCAAGCTCTTTGGTTGTAAGTCCCGAATCTTAAAGTCGCGAGTGAATAGGCTTCTTCTGGGCAAGCTCGTTACATCGTCGACCTCATCTCTGTCCTCTAGGCTAGATCAAGGTCAAGAGTAAGCCCATACATAGTAAAAAAAAAAAAGTCTTCTCACTAGTATTAGATTCGGTAGTATTGCAACTCTGTTTTATCGACTCTACAAAGGCAGTCTGACTACGAGGAGAGAAAAAAATAAAATGAAATTTTACTATGCTAACCTATTCCACCTGATTTGATACAGCTGTAAATTTAGAAAAGTTGAGTATTTTAAAGTTTATTAAATGCAAGTCTCTTTTCTGTGATATATTCCCGCAAAATTATTGCCTAGTGTACAGTACCAATCTGTTTAAGATAGAGAAAATAAACCTATAAAAATCAACACTAAAATTATAGAATTAAAATTCACTTTTATGAAGGTTGTTGTGCCAAAGTTCAAATTGAAAAAAAGAGAAGGCGTTTTTTAATCTAAGGGTCTTGTATATTCTTCATTAAAACAATATTAACTAACAAATTTAAACAATAGATGATAATAATAAAAGCGGGGTCACAAGGTATTAAAACGGCCTCAGTTCTGTTTCTGTATATTTATTTGGGAGCCCTTTCATTAAGATTTATACCCGACAGAGAGGTTGGCGTAATTACATTCTTTCATGTCGGATAGAACAAACAACGAACTCTTTTTTTCTTTTTTGTGATACAATACAGTTTTTTGTAATAAGGAAGAAGTAGAAAAAGTGAAATGCTTTTTCGAGTTATTTTCTTACAAAGCCTTCTTTATCCTTTCAATCCTTTATTGGACACATTGTTGGACACTTATACAATGTGTCCAGTCACCGGGGCACAGATTAAGTAATAATACGCACGGCAGCAAGCACGCAGAAACAAAACCAGTATAAGCTGAACCAGCGCTACGCTACGAACGCCCGAAACTAGAGACCCACTCAAGGTCAAAGTGTTTCTACCGAAGTGCGGCCGTGTGTACTATCATACAGAACGGACACTCTCCGCTCCCCTTGCGCGGACACGGCACCCTCTGGCCCCGCGAGCACCCGCTCGCGCGATTCGCGTGGTCGATAAAACCAAGTTTGACCTCCCATACAAAATGCGCTATCAGTTGATGCAGTTTCTATGGGAGGTCAAAAATGTATTTTCTTCGATGACCAATGTTCATTGGGAAAAGTTTTTCAGTTTCATATCAGATTCAAACCCACACCTTTTCATTACAAGGTGCATACCTGCGACATAGATAGAAGACACGGTATGTCGTAGACCTCAACTAACGTACGTATAAAAAATATTTTGATTTACTTTTATACAAACAAAAAGAGAAAACTAAAGGAGGATAATAAGGTTGGTCCATCTTTTATCAATTTGACCACTCGACACAGCTTAAAAGGCGGTCTCCTAACTTGACAAGGGTAAGGGCTTTTTAATGTTTCTCCGTGCAGAAAATCTTTTCGACTTTTGTATGACTTACGAGCATTGTGTTATTTTACCATTGCATATAATGTATGTATTAAGGTATTTAATGATATGGGCCTTCGATGCCAGAAATAAATGTTAAATAAATAACGAAGCAAGTTTTTTAAAACGGACAGTTTAATATTTGTAGGCGCAGGAATGTCGTGACTATCAGAATAGTCCAGGATATACTGGGTTCAGGTCTATGGTTAATTATAAAGAAAGATCAATAATTTAACTGTTGTAACTCAAGTAACGTTCAACACAATTACTTCGAGGTAATATTAATTGGTTAACTGGTTCTACACTGAATGATTATTTTCAATGATGGCCCTGAAACTATACAAATTGCCATTATTCTTGAGGAACCCCACAAATTAGGGTTTTATTCCAAGATCACTAGTTGTGTCGTGTTCCTTTACCTTGGCACTTTGTCAGAGCGACAGTTATCTGAAATTGATCTAAAATATTAGCTACAAAAAAAATAATAAATAATTTTTTTTAATAAATACTGTGATAAGTACAAAAATACTTAGCTGATGCTCTATTCTAGTAGCAACGACCAAGGAGTTTTCACTCGGATAAATGAGACGCTGATAGTAATTTGCCTACTTATTTATTTCGAATATAATCGTGTAAACATTTTCACGATTTTAGGTACTCAAGTGAAACCTTCACTGGCTTACAAATCAGATCCAAATATCTACTTTCCCAGTAAATCCCATATAATTTTCCTTCGGTTGATTCTTTTAGCATTACAAAGGCTAGTGGAACAATAGGCGGATCGGCCGCTTTGTTTCATACAATGGCGTCCGTTGACGCCAAACGCTAGATCTGGGTCTATGCGTCAAGGCAATTAATTTAAGAGATATGTTTTTCTTACTTAACTTGTAACCTATCTTATCTTACTTAGCCATTGATATGATGCCCCACTGCTGGGTAAACTTCTTATTTTTTTTCCCTCCACTGATTTTTACTCTGAGCCTCCACTGTTACCTTAAAACTGTCAAGTACTAAGAATATTTGTTTACATCTTTCTCTTTGGTTTACATTATTCCCCTTTTTTGAATGGCCGCAGAACAAAGATATGCGTGAGATCAGGACGGAGCGAAACGTGTCACTGTCAACCAAAGATTTTGGAAAGAAGCGGAGCGTTTTTATTACGTCAATGCTGTTACTCCTTGGTCAAGTGCCTGATACACGGTTGGCAACATGGGTCCCGACAGAGGTGACCTTGGTCGGTTCCGACCGTGTATTTCGCGTTCCGACCGTGTAGTTCGCAGTTTACAACCAATTCTCTATAGCACCCGAATGGTTGCCAGCCAGGGTCACCTCTGTCGGGACCCATGTTGCCGACCGTGTATCAGGCACTTCACCCTTGACGCAAGCCCTTGACGCATCGCTCCGTCCTGCCGTCACAGTGTCACACTGCTGTCATTAAAAACGAAGAAGAAACGTAGTGTATTATTTTTCTAAGCGAAGAAGCGTAAAATATAGGGATCTGTGACAGGGATTAACTACACTCACAGGCAAAAATAACCGGCCAGTCTATTTTCTGTCGTACATTTTCATACAAGTAAGGGATCAAATGAAGCATCAATATATTTCCTAAAGAAATAAATATCCGTAAATAAACAGTGAGATCATTAAATAAGGTGTCTGACTATCGATTCTTGACGATTAGACCTGTGCACGGTATCCAGGAAATTCCGAGCATCGTTCAAAAAAAATATACGTAATTTTGTCAGATATCTCTTACATTTAGCGAATTAAAATCTTTAGAGTGTCGCACAGGTTTTCTGGAACATTTTAGATATACCTAATCTGTGACAATATTGTTAATAAGGATCTTATCTAAAGACCTCATCAATCAGATTTGTATTTTTACCCGACTGCCCCAAAACAGGAGGGTTATGTTTTTCAAGTGTATGTATGTATGTATGTATGTATGTCGATTTCTTTGTCGCGCTCTGCAGCCTAAACGGCTTGGTAGATTTCAACATGTGAGGTGTCGTTAGGTTCGTATTCATTGTAGGAGTGTCATAGGGTATAAAAAAAATAAAAAAGTACTAAATAAAAAAACTATTTCAAAAAATAAAATACCCGACTGAAAGAGAATCTTAATCGGTTTCCAATTGAGATGAAATTTTGCATGCGTATGTGAATCGGATGACAATGCAATATTATTGTAACTTGGAGCTGATCTGATGATGGAGCCGGAAGATATCCATAAAAAAGTGGAGATATTACCGCGGTTCAGAATCCTACAGCGCCATCTGTAAAGCACGTAAAGCCGTTGGTCCCGACTACTATCTACGGATGTAGTCGTTAATGAGCCATGTCAGAGGCCTTTGGCGGCTCAACAACTCTGACACCAGGGTTTGTGAGGTCGGTGATCGACCTTGCAACCCACACGATATGATGATGATGATCTGTAGGTGGGTTGCGTCGCTTGATCACCTGGTAATATTTTAATGATAAAACAACTCTGGGAGGTTTCTTTATGAAATATTTGGGCTTAGCTAGGCCTTTTGGAAATAAAATCACTTAGTTTTAACATACAAAGCAATGACTAAATTTCCCGTGCAAGATGCCGCATTCATTACTTTTGTAATATATACTGTAGTTTTTCTACTCCATACCAGAGGCGCTGTTTTTATTACCGCGTTTCAGAAACCTACAACGCCATCTGTTGGTGGGTAGCGTCGCTTGCTCATCTGGTAATATTCTATTGATAAAACAACTCTGGGAGGTTTCTTTATAAAATATTTGGGTTTAGCTAGGCCTTTTGGAAATAATTTTGTAAGTTTTAACATATAAAGCAATGACTAAATTTCCCGTGCATGATGCAGTATTAATTACTTTTGTGGTAGACTGTAGCTGAGCTGTTTTTTGATGTCTACTATGCAAGGAGGTTTTAGCCCACGCTTCACCAAAGCGAACCACCAGCGACTAAAACCTTGTGACTACCAAATTCAACCATACCTTACGTACGGTCAACCGCACGTGAATGGAAAGATTTGCAACTCTATTACTAAGTCACAAAGTTCGAAGTGTTTCTACTGACGTGCTGATGGGTGTATGTAGAAAAATACAGTCAGCAGAGAGGGACTATATACTCGTATCGCTCTTTACAGCATCGGGTGTCCACCAAACCTTCTTAGTTTAATAAAGAGCTTCCACGAAGATATGAATGGCGCTGTCGTTGCTGGTGGCATTACATCTGAGCCGTTCAAAATGCGCAGAGGTGTCCGCCAAGGTTGCGTGTTAGCACCCACCGTGTTTGGTATATTTTTCTCATTGCTATTAAGAGAAGCATTCGGCAATGACCAGCAGGGTAAACATCTACATTAAAGAGCTGATGGGAAGTTGTACAACATAATTTCACTTCTTAAGTCCAAGCGCCATCGCGAGGACGTTTTTATCGACGGCCTTCTATTTGCTGATGATGCAGCCTTTGTGGCCAACACTACAATTGATTTACAAATAATCGTCGATAAGTTTTCACGGGCATGTTCCTTGTTCGGCTGAATACAAGAGTATGGCAAAACAAACATCTTACGACGAACACTAAGATGATCGTTTACCAAGCATACATTTCAAGCATACTGTTGTATGGAGCAGCAAGGACGACGTACGCAAAATAAGAGCGACAACTTAATGCCTTTCATATGAGCTGCTTCCGAAACATCCTAGGCATCTCCTGGAAGGACAAGGTAACTAACAAAACGGTCTTACAACGAGCACAGCTGCCCAGTTTTTTCGCATTGCTGAAGCAGAGACTATTACGATGGTTGGGACACGTGCGCCGCATGGAACCAACCCATCTACCTCAGCGTGTATTGCTTGGTGCTATAGCGCACGCAAAAAGAAGTGTTGGTAGGCCAATGCTGCGCTTTAAAGATTGCGCCAAGCGAGACATGATCACTTTTGGTATTGAACACCTAGATTGGGAGCAGACAGCTGAGGACAGAACCAAATGGCGTAAATCATTACTGGATGGACGAAAGGTACACGATGAAGCCTGGTGTTGTGCCATTGCCGAAAAAAGCGAGAAACGTAAGAAAAATAACGACATAACACCAGTTATTGATAACACAAGCTTCACCTGCAGAGCGTGTGGCAGGACCTGCCGCTCCCGAACACGCTTATTCAGCCACGAAAAACGGTGAAATCGACAGAATATTGCTTAAATCGTAATAGACGGCTAAGGCCTATGATGATGATGTATGTATGTATGTATGTCGATTTATTTGTCGCGCTCTGCAGCCTTAACGGCTTGATAGATTTCAACATATGAGGTGTCGTTAGATTTGTATTTATTGTAGGAGTGTCATAGGGTATAATATTTTAGTACGGCACCTTTGAAGAGAAAAAAGGGGGAAATAAAAATTTTAAAATCATTACTTTTACAACATGGGTATCAAACAATAGCTGCTAAAAACCTGATTCTAAGGTTTAAGCAAATGTTTTAGTATAACTTGACGTAGCAAATCTGAAAACTAAAAAGTTAAAAATAAAAAATTATTAAATAACAAAAAACCCAACTGCTTAGCACAAGAGAGGAAAACAAACATAAATCCTATTGGATTTGGTAACTTGAATTGTATAAGATACTGCAGGCGGGGACGAACAAAATTAAGTGGTAAACATCCACAAAACGTTTTTTCGTCCCCGCCTGCAGTATCTTATACAATTCAAGTTACCAAATCCAATAGGATTTATGTTTGTTTTCCTCTCTTGTGCTAAGCAGTTGGGTTTTTTGTTATTTAATAATTTTTTATTATTCAATTTAGGTAAGATATTGACGCTTTGTTTGATCCCTTACTTGTATGAAAATGTACGACAGAAAATAGACCGGCCGGTTATTTTTGCCTGTGAGTGTATAAGCCCATCTTCCATTAATTTGACTAAAACAAGTAAAAAAAAGTACGGACAGACGTATTTTAAACTGAATCTGAAATATTAAAATCCCAAAAGAACACTTGTCTCCCAGACAGCAGGTCTCGAGGTTGACTATTTTATTACCCTGAAATATTGTATTTTGCTTTCTTTTTCAAGTCCCAGCGCCACAGGCCGCTTTCTATTACTAAGCTTTTTTAAGTGCTCTACATAAATGAAAAATGTAATTCAGAATAGTGTATAAAAATCCTAAAAGTAGGCTTAATGGAAGCACTACTTTGCTGGCATAACAAAAATACTTCTGTGAATTTTACGAAATTCTAAAAAAACATAGCAGCTAAAGCGGTGAAAAAGAAAATAATGCTTTTAAATATATTAGTAATAATAAAAAATTTAATATCACAATGTAAAACAGTTGAGTCTACTTCTAATAAGACTGAATAAAATATGATGCACTTACGGCAACTCGATTTGAAACGTCTAGTTCAAAATGGGTCACTAACTAATTAAAAACTACTTCCTTTTAAGTAATACAATATTCAGTGGTTCATAATGCCCTCGTTATGAAAGTGACCAGCTTACTTCTTACGAGTGTCACTGCGAAATGAAGATGGAATTTGTGCAGGATCTCACTTAATCTAAACTAGTGTCGTCGAGGGAAACGTTTGCTTGTATGCCAGTACTTTAAGTTAGTTATGTTTGTATGACGTTACTTTACAAAAGTACTCAGGCCCTTTGGTTTTGTTAGTAGTGAGCCAGCATTCTACGCCGTGGCATGGGCCGTGGGCCGCGGATTCGACTTCCGCCTAGGGCAAACATTCGAACGTGTGTGTTTGTTTTGTGTCTGTGTTTTGTCTATTTATTGTCGAGTTTGGAATCAAATAACCTTGAGTATAAAATGCCCCTTAATATTTTTTGGTTTTCTTATATCTTACCCTTTCTGCTAAAATCATAAAATATCGAAGTACCTGGGCGACTGAGCTTCGCCGCCTCAACATTAAAATATCATCGGGTCTAAAACGCAAATGATTAAAAACACAGGGAAAACGAATTTTCCCAGGCATGAGACATGATGAGACCAATATTGCTCGTGCTATATACAAATCTCTTCTCTTCTTTGTCGTATCGCTCTTGGCAGAACGGTCGTGGTCACGTCGAGGCATCGGTGGTAGAGGTCACGTCGAGGCATCGGTGGTAGAAATGTCAATCTCATACAGTTTAATTTTTTCTACTATCGTTTTCGACAATAGTGAGCCACTTGTCTAGGTACCCAGAACATCTAATTTCAAGCTCACATATTTATTATATTTAATAAAAAAAATAAAGGTTAAAGTGATGGCCACATTTTAGCAAATTTCCACAGCGTTTCTAGACATCCTTTCTCTTTCTCAAATATAGCGATTAGTTCCAGTTGATTGCGTCGTATGCGCAGTCCGGCGTATTAATGGCCCCCATGTACGAGTATGACTGCTACTTGCGTTGTAACTCATGCGCGATACGTGTATTCAACTTGCCTCAGTCACGCAAGCGGCTTGACTACAGTAAGAGCACAGATTTTATTGTCATGGACTATGTTAACTGAATACAATAAATGAAACAATTTAATTGACTACCGTCTTCACTAGATGTTATCTTAATCGTCACGTGACTTCTTGATTTTTAAGAGTTTCAACTCTAAGCTTAAAGATTTCGGAAAGATTTTGACTATGTGTTGATTGTAGACTATCGTGGTCTACTGACTTTTACAGCACTTTGGCATAGCTGTAAACTTGATCTGTGATTATACCGGGTGTTAGGGTAAGCACTGTGATCCTTGAAACTGTGCATTCAGATCGTGGAACTGAACGACTTTCCGTAAGTTTCGACCTATGTCGTAAAACGAAAAAAAATTCCTCTCCATACAAAATGCGCAATCAGCTGATGCAGTTTCCATAGGATGTCAAAAACTTGTTTTCGTATTTCGACCTATGTTCCTGAGGGAAAGTTGTACAGTTTTATGGACTGAATGCATAGTTTCAAGAAACCCCTAAACCCTGTACATTATTATTCATCACAACATCCCATGAATCGTCCACCACGACAAAAATACTTCGTACATTTTGGAAGGGAACTACCATAGTCACCACGATTATTAGTGTTGCGATTGGTACCATGAACTGCGATTATCAGTGTTACGATTGGTACCATGAACCGCGATTATCAGTGTTGCGATTGGTACCATGATGCTGCTGTGTCCATCGATCAGTGCTTTAATTAAGCTTATTAGCATCTGTGAGCGGTATGCGTTGGCCCACGGTCTCCGGTACAACACTGCCAAAAGTGAGCTGCTTGTTTTCAAAGCTAAAAATAAGACCTACAAAGTTCCAACTGTTAAGCTTAATGGCGCTCCTCTCAAACAAGTGCAGAGCTTTAAGTACCTGGGACATTGGGTCAACGAATCGCTCAAGGATGATTTAGATATAGATCGGGAGCGCAGGGCATTGTGCGTTAGGGCGAATATGCTTGCCCGCAGGTTCGCACGTTGTACACAACAGGTAAAGGTTACACTTTTTAAAGCCTATTGTAACTCTCTGTACACGTGCAGCCTGTGGACCAATTACACCCAAGGAGCTGACAGGGCTCTGAGCACGCAGTACAATAATGCCTTTCGGGGGCTGATGGGGCTGCGACGTCACTGCAGTGCCTCGGGGATGCTAGCGGAAGCTGGTGTTGATAGCTTCTCAGCTATCGTAAGAAAACGCATAGCATCACTGATCCATCGGGTGCGGGGCAGCTCCAACTGCCTCCTGCAGACTGTTGCGGCGAGACTGGACGTGGACAGTGCTATCATGCAGCACTGGACCCGCGTCCACCTCGCCAAAGAAACTAAAATTAGTTATAGGGTTTTAGATTTTAATAATTACTAATATAGATATAAGAACATACTAACACGCTATGGGCAATGCTCGAAATAAATTGATTTTATTTATTTTTATTTACCATGAACCGCGATTATCAGTGTTGCGATTGGTACCATGAACCGCGATTGTGGGTCACTACAGTTTGTAAGATGGTACACAGAAGGACGTTGCTACCAGCCTCCGTTTCATAATTCCTTAGTCGCCTCTTACGATACCCACTGGTAGAAATGTGTTGGTACAATTTTTGCCGGCCTATATTATTAGAGACATCTAATAATAATATAGTCCATAGTCCATATTATTATTAGATGTCCATAAATAAGATGATATAAAAACTGCATCACACAAAAATCCACTTGAATTTCCAAATCACGACAAAGACATTCTCATTGCGTGGGCTAAGTATGTCCTCAAGGTGATCGGTAATATTGACAGGCAGATGTAGGAGTGGTTGCTGACCTCGAATATAAAAAGGCATTTTTGAACTGATATTTCTCAGTCACACGCGGATATAGTAATAGACGTAGGTAATTTAATATTAGAATATTATTAATCAACCTTGTTGCACCTAGTACCTTTTGTAGTTGGATAACAATGAGGAGTCAACGAGATTTATCATTTCTTGATGATTATTGTTTTTTTTGCAGGTGGTTCGTTGAAAAATTCAATACACACATAACTTTACTGTAAAAATAAATACGTTAAAATAGTAATATATTTAATCTACTTATTTGTTGACTTTATGAGCTTGTTATCTCTTGAAATAACATTAGGTGCTTACACACGTAATGAAAATACATTTATTCAGGACCCTGGATGGAGTACTTTGTCTGAGATGGAATAATGGGTTAATCCTTAGAGATAGCGGCTCCAACTTGTCACACGAAGGCAGACTTTTTAGGACATGCATGCAGACTAGATGAAACTGCTTAGATACAATTTTAAAAATAGTTATTTAAGAATAATTTTAAGTTCAGTCAAGTTAGTCAGCAACACCATTAACTATACACATTTTAATGAAAATCATAATAATTATGTATATTTAAATTAACAATCGAACATTGCGTACCTACCATACGTAGAGTTGATATTATTTACTGTAATAAAGAGAAACCTGTTATTTTTGGTTGATGTTTTATCACCAAATGATATTCAAGAATTGATCCCCAGTTCGCGTTAAACTACTTGGTCAACTATCGCGTTGAATAGTTTACATTGGGTTATAAATAGTGATGGCAAGTTAGAGGACTGTTAGAGAAGTTTCTTGAGTGTAGGGTATGTAGAGTATTGTAGAGTTCCCGTAACCGAGTCTAGTCGAGTCCGTCTCGAGGATCCGTGAAACGGACCGTTACGTCGTGTACACACACACTGCCTCTGCGCCTGTCGATCTTCCACCGAAGTAACGATCTTCTTATTTAAAGCTGCGTCAAAACCATCTCTTTGTAACAAATGTGAGAACAGAAACATGGAATCGAGCAAGTACATTTTTAGGGTTCCGTAGCCAAATGGCAAAAAACGGAACCCCTTATAGATTCGTCATGTCTGTCTGTCTGTCCGTCCGTCCGTATGTCACAGCCACTTTTCTCCGAAACTATAAGAACTATACTGTTCAAACTTGGTAAGTAGATGTATTCTGTGAACCGCATTAAGATTTTCATACAAAAATAGAAAAAAAAACAATAAATTTTAGGGTTCCCCATACTTAGAATTGAAACTCAATTTTTTTTTCTTCAAACCCATACGTGTGGGGTACTTATGGATAGGTCTTCAAAAATGATATTGAGGTTTCTAATATCATTTTTTTTCTAGTTTACGCGAGAGACCCTTCCATAGTGGTAAAATGTGTGTCCCCCTGTAACTTCTAAAATAAGAAAAAACCAAAAAAAAAAACATATGATGTACATTACCATGAAAACTTCCACCGAAAATTGGTTTGAACGAGATCAATTTTTTTAATACGTCATAAATCGTAAACCGCAATTTACCTTTTAAACTCAATTCAATTTGTTTGAATATTCCAAGCAATGATAAACAATAAGAAATCAGAGCATGAGTCCTTTTGATATTTTTAAAAAAGGACGTCTTTCTTCTGCTATTTTTTATTAGGTAAATAATCATAAATCCTATAATTCTATAGATTACGGTTAAATGTGAGTTTTATTTTTAGATTGATATCTAAAATCAAAGATTCGAAAATTGTTTGTCTAAAATAAAATTTGGTACATTTTTTTTTCAGATGATATTTTACGAAAATAAATTAATGTTGCTGTAAAATTAATGTCTTTCCATTCATAATATGAAAGTGCTAGTATTTAAAAAATTCCATACAAAACGCCAATTTCATAAGTAAAGACCTCATATTTTTCCTTGGTAGAGACTTTATAATTTCATTTTCACGAACGTTGACATCAATTTATTGTTGACAGCGTCGTAGAATAATTTTACATCGGTATACCGTATTTTTTTCATTACTTTAATGGTTCGACACTGAAACATATTGTATTCTTAATTTTAACAACAGAAATAGGCTACATTTGAATATATTTTCTTGAGCTAAAATAAAATTATGTTTCCACTGAGCGAATGGCATGACATCTGTTAAGTACATTGTCGACTAGAATATAAAATACATACGTAGAATAAAGTAATGTAATAACGATTTCTCATCCTCCACAATTCAACTATGTCGGTAAAAAATTTCAGAAGGCTTTCACTAGTTCTTTTTGACACATGCCTTTCGAGCAATGTGTAGTGTCTACCCAGCATTCCTTCTCTTGGACGTGCCACAGGAAACACGGCTAGGTAACAGTTATGTGTTTCCTAAATGAAACATACTTATCATTTATATCACATTTTATATCATCGCTGTAATGGTATAAAAGAATGCGACAATTTAAAAGTTATCAAAAAACTTCAAGGTATTATTACCTATTGTTCCTTTTTGAATGTTAATACGTTAATAACAAAAAGCTCTGTCTTTTATGTTAGCTGTAAGGTTTTATTCACGTCACGTTCGATATTCGTTATACTATACAATCAGCTATAAGTAATTTAACGGCAACCATTTCTCATTCATTACCAGAAAAATAATACCCACGAAATTACCAGCTGTAGGCGGCTTAATCTGTTTGAAAATTAGCAAAAGGTTTCATATTTTGTAGGATACCACCGCAACGATTACTAGTATAAATCGCTTATCAAAGAATTTTAGCAGAGTTTGCGCAGTGTTATTGGAAAACTTTGGGATTTCCGATTGCTGCGATTCGTAAACGTCTGCTAAGATATCAGTCACGGTGTTTGAGTTGACGATGAACATTCTTTGATCAGTTCCCGGGAACTATTCCCGGCTGTGCAAATATAATTAATGAAATCAGTTTGAAGTTAAAACCAGTATCTATGAATGCGATTTAACTTCGGAGGAATGGAAGTAAAACGTAGTTGTTTTCGAAAGCTAAAATAATTTTCTTTTCTTTAATCCTTCAAGTTACAGATGAAATTATTTATAAAGCTTTTAAATTTAATATGTGCTGTTATCGTTTGAACAAGGATATCCATACCTATACAAGTATTATGTTCATGTATAATTTGATTACGTAAGTAAAGGTATGGAAGAGCTATTTTAAAATAGCTGTTTTATTCTCATGGCTGAGTTGGTATTCCCTCTGATTATATTTCCTTTTAGAATGTTTCCACGTAAACTCTGCGTTTGACAGGCTCGCATTTCGCATCCTTATCTGTTCTTGAACGGGAAACTTTGTGGCCGAGTACACAAAGTGGAAAAAGTAAGGAAAGGCGATTATGCACAACGATGTTGACCGTGTAAACAGGGTTTGGGGGCTTCAATCTTTGCTTGGTAAATACTCTCTGTAAGAAGTTACAAAGCCAACTTTACATTTGATCGGCAAGTACCTACTCCTAGCCTACTCCTGATTTTTTTTGAAGTTTAGACTTAATAGTAAGAAGTTTATAAAAGTAAATATTTATTATATTTTGATATTATTATTATCTAGTATGCAGCTAATTACTCTTTTAGAACACCTCTTCTTCTTCAGAGCTCATCATAACATCCCATGAAACGTCCACTACAGGACAGGGAGCTCCCTCCAGAATTCTAGCTTTTGCTGGAAAAATGTGGTGGGGAAGTACCATAGTCACCTCGCTTGTCTGCGTTACGGCTGGCACCATGGTGCGGTCCATGGACCGCGGTTGTAGGTGACCGCAGTAATTATTTATTATTTATTTATTGAAAAATTACAAAAGAATTTACATAAGGTTTTTTTTTTTTTACAGTGTTGCATAAACCTAGTTAGGTTTTTCCGTACACTGTTAGATACATTTATTGCGCGACAAAAGACAGCGATCATAACTACAAAACTAACTTAAATAATTATACGTTATCCATCTGTTGCGATTTATTGGCTGGCAATTAAGATGGTATGATACACAGGAGGATGCTGCTTCCCATCCTCCAGTTAATGACCCTTAGTCGCCTCTTACGAAACCCACGGGTATGTATGGGTTGCTACTATTCTTTGCCGATACCACACAGGACCAGAGAGCTACGCTCTTTTAATTTAAAGGATTACTGAACCAATCACTACAACAAAACACCGATGAGTATTTAAACATGACAAACTAACGTTAATGATGTCTGACTTAGATTATTTAAGGATGGTTGACCTCACTATCCTGAATGCCCTGAGTGACCCTGAATGCCTAAACGGCCTGTTTTCTTCATTTTGCTAAGACATGGAGATTATCACTATACAATACTGTTTCATTTGAAATCACGTTATTTAACACCCTTACGAGGTACTCAATGTAAAACAATAAGTAGTGCTGGCATGAGCGAGCGCGGAGGAAGCGAAACGATACCTACATCTATCCAGAATTTCTGGTTACATTCTGAACTAAATCTGACTTAGATAGTTCAAAGCTTTTTCTCTTCCTTTGAGCTGGTTAGCAAACAAAATAAATAATACTATGCAAATGTATTTACTGTACCTTTGAGGGTGTGTATTTACATTTAGATGAACTATATCGGCAAGGCAAATAGATCTATTGTAAGGTTTACCTAGGATCATGGTGAGAATACGTGTAGTAAAATTATTTCTCGCAAATTATTCTCGCTAAAATCGAAAAAGATATTTATGTGTATTGTTTTGAATACGAGTAGATCGGAGTACAGTTAGAAAATTAAAGCTAGAATAGAAGTCGTCGATCAGAACAAGGTTTTATTTAATAATCTCGGTTTTAATATCCTAATAATAATAATGCTTTCTTGACCCTCTTCAAGGTAAGAAAATATGTTGCGGAAAACATACTACCAGGGCATTACCAGGGTTCTTTAAAAAAAAGGCTTTCTATAATCGCAAACGCTAGTAGAATAGAATAAAAATGTACGGGATTGACATTAGCTGTCACGCAAAATTTAGGTGGTTCAGTTAGCTTGTCAATTTAATAAATTTTTACTCTAATCTACTGGCGACTGGCGTTTACGATTATAGAAAGTCACTTGTCTCTCTCTAGGTCCAGATTCTACACTGTATCTATGAAACAGATGAAAAATTGGCCGTCAAAAGTATTGTATGTCACAGAAATGTGGGTGAAAATATTCAGCTGTCGAAGTGTGGCCGCGTTCGATCTATCAACGTCGACGCCACAACTCAATATATCTCTTCATATAGAAAGATTCCAGCAGCAGCAATAACTGGATGAAACTGGATGCTAGCAGTCAACTACACAATACAAAAGCAAATCAAAAAGTTGCTATATTAGAAACGTATTTAGGCAAAGCCTGATTGACATTTTTTTTTGAACACTTAACTATCGTAGAGATGTCTCTCTACCTTTATAATTAAGAAACTTCTATTACGGAAGCAAAGACAATTTAGTAAATTTTATGGTCTTTGAAGGAAGTAAATTTTGTAGATTAGATAATTTTTAGGGTTCCGTACGTCAAAATAAAATAAAAACCGGTCAAGTGCGAGTCGGACTCGCGCGCCGAGGGTTCCGATATACCTATAGTATTTTTGGAAGCAATAAAGTCCATTTTCAGGACCGCAAAACTAAATTTGTTTGTAAAGGTTTTTTGCAGATTTCTGAAAAACTGTGCAACTTAGAAAGATCGTTTTATTTTTGCTGTAAAGTTTATATAAACTTCTGTCAACTGTAATTAATTCAGATTTTTCCTTACTCAAACTTCGGAGATAAGGGGGGGGGAATGGTATTTTTCTTGACATTTTTCATCATAACTTTAAAACTAAGAAATTTAAAAAAATACAAAAATATATTTTAAAATGTACAAGTAAAGCCCTTTCATATGATACCCCACTCGACCTAGTAGCGACAATTTGAAATTTGGCCCCCCCTATTTTGGCCCCCTTTATATTAATAATCATACTTTTTTCAAAAATTTTTCTTGTGCAATTAAGTTGGGCAACTATATTCTAAAACTATTCCAAATTTCAGGTTGATAGCATAAGTGGTTGCTGAGATATAGAGGTGTGACAGACAGACGGACAGACAGACAGAGCGGCACCATAAGGGTTCCTTTTTTTACCATTTTGGTATCGGAACCCTAAAAACGGAACCCTTATAGGATCACTTTGTTGTCCGTCTGTCTGTCTTTTTTGTCTGTCTATCTGTCTGTCTGTTTGTCTGTCTGTCAAGACCCTTTTTCTCACGAACGAGAAGAGGTATCAAGTTGAAACGAATATTAAAGTCCATAAACCACACAAGATCTGAAAATTTTATTTTTTTCCAACGATGCAATCAAAAGTTATGGATTTTTATGTCCTCATCTCCATACATTTATTCAAAAAAGCAAAACCTACAGGGTACTTCCCGTTGACCTAAAATTATGAAATTTGGCAAGAAGCTATGTCTCACTGTACAAATAAAACAAAAATTCTAAAATTATTATATATTTTAATTTTTCTCACAACTAATAGTAACCAATCAAGGTGACCTCCTGTTTCAAGAACTTTTCTATAAAAGAGGGGTCAAGTTGGATGGTAGCGGAGTTTATAAAATCAAAGAGCAAAAGATTTTAGTATATCATATGGTAGATAGGTACGGAACCCTTAGGGCGCGAGTCCGACTCGCACTTGGCCAGTTTTTATTGATATTATCATATTGACCACCACCATGAGTAACACCATCGGGCTTGCGTGGTTTGACGCATTGCTCTAAGATATTGACCGCTGCCGCACCGCAGTTAGGTAGGTACGTATCTTATCTTACTAAACAAAATTTTGACCATTAAATAAATTTCGTTGAGAGTTTGTGCGCGTTATAATTTATAATCTCTTTATAAATTGGTTTCAGAAAACTTTAAATTGTATTAACGGTAGGAGTAGCGGCTTAAAGGCCTCCGACAGTTGGCACGGATTCGAACGGCAGACTTCTCAAAACTTTAAGGTAGTTTGCAAACCCGACTAACAATACTACATTTAGCATTTTATCACTTATGACGGGGTAGAATATTTCTATAACGTCAACCCTTTAACGTTGCTAATGATTATTGTGTTTCTGGCTACACCTTTTGGTACGAGTACCTTTGACATATTAGTAGTGACGAAAATACTAATACACTCACCGGCAGAAATAACCGGCCGGTCTATATACTGTCGTACATTTTCATACAAGTAAGGGATCAAATGAAGCGTCAATATATTTCCTAAACGAAATAAATATCCGTGAATAAACAGTGAGATCATTAAATAAGGTGTCTGACTACCGATTCTTGAAGACTAGACATGTGCACGGTATCCAGGAGATTCCGTGCATCGTTCAGAAAAAAATATACGTCATTTTGTCAGAAATCTCTTACATTTAGCGAATTAAAATGTTTTAAGAGTCGCACGGGTTTTCTTCAAAATTTTAGATATACCTAATCTTTGACAATATTGTTAATAAGGTTCTTATCTAAAGACCTCATCAATCAGATTTGTATTTTTATTCAATTTAGGTAAGATATTGACGCTTCGTTTGCCCCCATATTTGTATGAAAATATATGAAAGAAAACAGACCGGCCGGTTATTTTTGCCGGTGAGTGTATATTTATCAAAGTATTCGGATTCTGGCTTATAGTTCTTACCACCATTTTTACATCCCTTAAAACAAAGGGCTAAGAGATAAGTCACTCACTGTTACTATTCTTTCATATATGTTCGTTGCTCTTTTTTAAAATTTCAGATTTTTTTAAAATAATAAAGTTATTATTCGCTCTCATACATCACTCTCTCACTTTCTTTATAAAAATAGCGGCAATACTATAAGTAAAAGCTATTTTAGGTAAGTTATTAGTATAGACGTTCTGAATAAAGGCCAGGTTAAAAGTACCCTAAACCGACGAGCATGTATGAAAGGATTGATGAAAGTACAGGAAGCAAGGGAAGTATGTCAAGATCGTAGCAGGTGGAGGACTGTGGTCTCTGCCTACCCCAACGGGAAAGAGGCGTGATGTTATGTATGTATGTATGTATGTGAGAGCCTGGTGTCTGTACAAGGTTGATCCTGTTTGACAGATGCCCAGGCTCTCGCCCGGTTAGGTGGTATACAAAAAAACATATAATGATCCTTCTAAGGGGTGATTAATACTTTTTTATATTTTTTTTTTATTTTGAGTGATCATGAAATTTGATTTTTTTACAAATTACATTACATTAATTTATTGAAATGGATAGGTACTTGCTAGTGATTGGATATTATAACAAAAACATCTTTGTCTGCAACACCAGCTGATCATAGAGGTCATTTAACTCTCCCGGCGCTTCACTTTTCTTGATTTTATTAAGAAAACAATATTTTTTTTTATATTTTTTATCCATTCTATTAGTGATGTAGAGCCACCCCTTAGAAGGATCATTGTACTTTTTTTTACACCCTGTATGAAAGTGTGCTGTGTCCTAATAAAATAGTAAACATAATTTTAGCATATTACTTCGATCATGAAACTGAATAACTTTTCCCAAGAAACATTGGACGAAATAGGAAAATAAAATTTTTACTTCCCATACAAAATGCGCTATCAGCTGATGCATGTGACGACCTAAGTTTCATGGGAAAAGTTGTTCAGTTTTAATGGTCTGAGTAACTTGCTAAAATTATGTTCATTATTTCTGTAGGACCTTATATTTTATTATGTTCCTTGCTCTCGCTCTGGAAAATACAATTTTCTTTAGCTATGTACAGGGTGTTTGGCAAACCTCTCGGGTGGTTGCTATACAGAAATTGAACAACTTTCCCTGAGGAACATACGTCGAAATATGAAAAAAATGTTTAGACCTCCCATACAAAACAAGTTGCAAAGCTTTATCGTATTTCGAACTAATCTCCCTTAGGTTTCCTTAGGGAAAGTTGTTCAGTTTTATGGGTAGACGTATACCTATCACCCTATATACTTTGCAGAAGTGATTGATAAATTCTGATGTAAGAGAGGCAACTGAAAGATAGATTTTCGTCATAATATAAAAATAATGACGTGAATTTAGATTCCTATGAGAACTGTTACTAGAAATGAGCACACTAGAATTGCGTTAAATTAGTTAACAAAATACCGGAGCTCGCTTAGAAACCGGTTCCGAGTGATGCCGAATAACTGTCGAGATTTATATTACTATAAGTCAAGTTTGCTAATTGGTAAGGAATTTAGTCAAAAATTACACTTCCTATTAGTAAATGGTCATGCCGTTTTATGGGAAGTTAAATATTAGGAAATTTTAATAATTCGATGGGGTTTGGCAGTTCACAATTGCGGGTCAAAGTAATTGTTTTGCCAAACAGCTATCCGCTATCTTACAGAAGGATAATTCTTCTAAAATATACTTATGTTTTATTTATTCTCTTTACAACTTACCATTACCGACGCTCAACTTCAATACCGAACCTTAGAATCGCAATGCTGTTTAATTTACG
Organism: Athrips mouffetella; assembly: GCA_947532105.1. Classification (NCBI taxonomy): domain Eukaryota; kingdom Metazoa; phylum Arthropoda; class Insecta; order Lepidoptera; family Gelechiidae; genus Athrips; species Athrips mouffetella. Next base: position 20,972,200 of record OX383964.1, on the reverse strand, counting down.
CTTCCTTGAGTTAACTTACTTTCTCCGGCTATTTCCTTGAGAAATTCTGATTGTGAGTTTTGAATCTTTCCAATATAATGATAGCGTATTGGCTAATAAGTGGCTATTCACAGTAAATCAGAGATGTCAAGAGTCCAATTTGCGGACGAAATCACGGATCCGAAAAAGATACACAAGGTAACAAATTGGCAATAAAAAGCTAACAAAATGCTGTGGGTAAGCATTTCGGTCAAAGCTGTAAATCCCGGGACTAGGGCGATAAATCCGAGGAAAAATATCGAAAGCCATGTAATACAGTTAGAATAGGGAGGGCGAGGCTGCGATTTTCCTTCACTGCAGCCGGGACAAAAGCTGGGACAGACCACGCGCAGATTGAATATTGTCCGCTGGCAAGTCTCTCCGTGAAGCTTGAACTAAGTATTGTCACCCGCCAGAATAGGAGTCCAGATAAGACTCGGCCAGATGTAGTCAAAGGGTTGTTATAATGTATTTTGAGGTTCACTTGACATTAAATTTTTTCACTTAGCCACATATTTTGCACATCATTTTCATCCTGTTTCTGCAGATAAGACTTGGCCAGATTTAGTCAGTGTTGTATTTTGAGGTTCACTAGATAATTTATTTTATTTGTTCAATTAGCCACATATTTTGCAGAACACTTTCATCCTGTTTCTGCAAATATCCTAATCTCGTTTAGAAAATAGAAAGTTAATATTTATTTTCCTTCATCCTGTTTCTGCAAATATCCTAATCACGGTTAGAAAATAGAAAGTTAATGAGTATTTCCTTAATTTGTAAGTGTTTCTATTTCCGGTACCTCATCACTACTCGGTCTAAGACGGTCTCATCTCACGCCTCACAAACGCAATACAAGTTTTACTTTCCAGAGCGAAAAGGTCAGTCCCGAGTTATACTTTATTCCGCGTAGCATGATAAAGAGCGTCCCTATTCATCAGTCCCAGATTGTAGTCCCGCGAGATCGGAGCCATATTCCCCTGACTTTACCACTCTATTTTGAATGTTAAAATGCGCGTTAGATGATTGTGCCTTTCATTTGGTATTTTGACTTGATAAGGGTCTTCCCTTTGTCCCTGTTTTGTTTATTTTATTTCGTTTAAAGTGGGTTTACGGGGTAATTCTTCCTAGCACTCGGTGAAATTGTAAATCTCATTACAGTGCCTTATTGTTTTCATTTTAACGGATATTATATTCAGCTCTTGAAGGTGGAGTTCTTCTTGTATAAAGATTTTGATATGAAATTTCGGAATTTGTTATTTATTATAAATAAAAAAAGGTGTTCAAATTACTATAAAATATTTTTATAGTAATTTGAACACCTAATTTAACTTTTCAACAGCTGAGATTAGGTTTGTATATTGGAAACATTATATGGGGTGTGAGGGAGGGATAGCTTTTCGAAAACTGCAGGGGCATGATCGATAAGTCCACGAAACGGAACAACTTTCAGAGATTGAAACTTTCAGGAAATGAAAAAAAAATATCGGCCTCTCCATAGAAAATGTCCAATCAAGTTTACAATTTTGTATGGCGACGCGGATTTTTTCCCTGAAAGTTTCATTCACTGAAAGTATTCTTCATCCTATCAGTTTTCGGAAAGCTGTTCCTTACACCCTGTATAAACAAATATATGGTCAAAACGTGGATAAAAGTACAGCACTCTAGATTAACGGAGAGTTCTGTTATCTATCTGTACCACGAAAATAACAGTACCGGTACTCTCGACACTTTTTATGGCTTTCTTTGGGTCAGGACGCGGCAAGTCCAAGGCTGAACGGGTATAATAAGAACCAGTTCCGTGGCCTTCATTCTGCTTGGTTATGCTGAGGCAGGCAGTACTTATAACAGTTGTTGGACAACATTTTTTCTTTAGATAATGGCATCTACCAATAATTACCTGTACGGTTAAAATCCAGCATCAAAACGGCATTTAATTAAAAGTCCAGAATAAGCCGTTAGAGATTTTTTTTATATGTGAATTAATTTGTTTAAACTCTAAATAATAATTTGTTTAATATGGCAAAGAAGGTTAGACAGGGTGGAAGAGACTTACTATGAATATGGACAATATTAAATAGTAAAATCGCCTTTCAACGCGGGACTCTACTATGTGGACCGATTGGGAAAATGACTACTTGCCTACTACGTTGTACTTAGGTCCGGTCTTTTAATGGCTGTACTTATAAAAATCTATAGAAAACTGGTAGAAATTTTCTTAGAATACGTTTTGTTATGACGGATTTTCTGTCAAATAACAAATAATACGAAAGTAAAGGAAGGTCCACATAATAATATGAGAAACGTGGTTTTTTCAAATATTTTGTTTTAGCTCATAATAATATATAAAGATATGATAGTGCTTTGCCCGTCAAAAACAAAACATTATGAATAATGGTTAAGTGCGAGTAGGACTCAATGAAATTTCACAAAATATTCCTGAAGCCATCATAGAAGTTTTTTCTAACACACGTATTGAGTGTGTGGTGGTATGAAATCCTCCAGTGCGCGAGTCCAACTCGCACTTGGCCGGTATTTTTGTCCACCTAGTAGAACGAATGGCAAATTCTTCAAGTTCCACGTCCTGTTTGTCCACGTTGCCAGAGCTAATCTCTCAACGTCTGAGTTAGGAGGATTAACAGCACCGAGCCGCTTTCCGTAATTGGTTTTTAACCGCCTACTTGCTCTTATATATTGTTATTACAATTTGTTTGATGTCTATTGGTTCTATCAGGTGCACAATTGACCGGCCACTTTGGCTTAAGATCGTTGTAATTATTCTTACTTAGTTAGATTTCCTACAATTTCCTTGTTTAATTCTCAAGGCGGATTTTATTTCGATAACTTGAGAAGTTAGATGGTTCTTTCTTGGATGATTTTTCTATTTTCCATGACAAAAGTTAAACTAAACAACTTTTCTCATACAACAAAAACGGTTATAATACAAAACAAATTCAAAAGGCTGCTATTTACAATCGTTCAGTCACAAACCTAATAAAACAAAAGCCAATCACATTACTTGCATGGACTAATAATTAGAAATAGCATGTGATAGCTAGGCATCACCAATGATATCACTTAAATATCTATAATACTATGGTTGATCGATCAAATGATAGAAATTATGTTGCTAACGTCATGCGATCATTAAACCATTTGGGACAGACAACTAATAGCTCAAGCTGGCCCAATTGGCAAACCAGTGTTGGCCATTCGGAACCAGGTCGAGTATCCGTCGTCTCGTTTCACAGAGATGCACCTTACCATAGATCGTACAGGCAGCAGATGAAACAAATAAAATTATGTTGAAGGCTTAGGTGGCCAAGCTCCTATAAGTTTGTGACATAATAGCAGCTGACCCTCTTATTGGGCATTGATTAAACTTGTATGGGTCCTTGGCGTAATTTTTTTTTTCAGCGGCCACTAATAATTCTTTTATAATTTGATAGCACTACCCTAAAGAAAGTCCCGTGTGGTACCGGCAAAGAATAGTACCAACCCATACATACCCGTGGGTGTCGTAAGAGGCGACAAAGGGTTAACTGGAGGATGGGCGGCAGCATCCTCCTTTGTATCTTACTTACTGCGGTCACCTGCAACCGCGGTCCATGGTGCCAGCCGTAACGCTAACAAGCGAGGTGACTATGGTACTTCCCCTCTTCATTTTTCCAGCAGGGGCTAGAATTCTGGTGGGAGCTCCCTGTCCTGTACTGGACGTTTCATAGGATGTTATGGTGACCCTAAAGAAACATAACCGTGGAATAAAAATTGCCGTACCTAATATCGAGGCTGAGATACAGGGTATTGAGTTTTGGTGAAAATAGACTATTCAATTTATTTTTTCTCCCAGAAGAAGACAAGATATGAGTTAATAACGTATGGAAGGTTTGTAAACAAATGGAATATCAGGTCCTGGTCAAAATTGTTTAACGGCCCTGCCAAAACTTAAGAGGCAGAAAAGAAACAATAAAACAGAAGTGTAGAAAAACCTTGCTTAATCTTATCACCTTAATTCCAAAATGCGAAATAATGAAAAAGAAGATACTCGTAACGGAAGTCTTTTCAATTTTGAATCTTGCTGTTTCTGTTTTCTTTTTGTTGTTTCTGCAGAAAGATAAGTAAAAAGGTCCCAATAAGTAACTTAAAAGAATATCTGTTAAAAATTGAGTTCACTTTGAAATTAATACTAAAATGAAAATGCAAAAACCACCACTTTTGCTAATAAATATTGTTAAATATGCGACCGAATGGTATAAAATAACGGTTATTATTTTACATTTTTAATTTGTATAGTTTTTTGTGTGGTTTAGTTATAAGTAATTTTGCGGGGGGCTTTGGTTATAAGTAATAAGTCCACAGGGCGAGATTTTGCCCACTTTTTGTCATATGGTGAGCTTCGTTCCTACCTGTAGTTAAGTGTTTCATGGGCCCAGCGCACTTGAGTGGTCTCAGGTAGTGCTCGAACAGCCACTGATATTTTTATTTTAAGACCGAGTGGAAAGGTCTTCGCACCTGTGCCTGAGTTCATTTTGGATCCGTCAGTGTAGATTCTTACATTATTGAAGTCGGATTGGTCCTTTTCTGACACAGATATTTATAGCCAAAATGATTTATTAACATCAACGTTATACGCGAAAACAGATCTACCTACATCCTTTCTTACTGACAATTTGATACGATGCGTATGTCAGGAAATAAAAACTCCAAATTTTAACTAGGTGCAAGCTATCAATAAACCTCAGATTTTTTATATAAGTACACAGTAACTACACACACTTATTACGTTTTCTGAGTGTAATTTCCCACATTGTCCCCAAAAGTTTGTAAATTCAACTAATGTCACTGCCGTGAGAAAAATAAACATTTTATTTATTTTAATTTTCTATTTATTTCTCATATCTTCACTCTCAAAAAGATAATTTATTTTAATGAAATAGCCTCTTATTTGCTTTTTGCCTTTTTTGGCAAAAGTTTACCTGGATATTAAAGTGTTCAAGACGCGACAAAATGAACTCTGATTTTGTTAACAGCTACTATCACTGAAAGCAGCAGAGACAAAGGCCTAACGTGTCTCCCAAAGCTCGGAAAATACTCTAGTGTTAATGCCATAAAACAGTCACCTATCTAGGTTCTGGCTACGACTGACGTCAATTAACTTTGTTGATTGCTAAGAAATAGCAGCCACTACTCGACTACAACCTCTTTGCATTTTACAACGTTGTAAAATGACCAATCACCAAAACAGATTGTTGTTGAATTGTTCCTCCCTCCTTGCAAATGACTTAACATGCCTTACGTAGCTCGGAAAATGCTCTTGTTACAATACCATAAGCGGTGAGCCATCCAGGTTTTAGCCACGGCCGACGTTGCTTGATTTTGGTAATCGCGTAGGATCCACAGCCACTACTCGACCAAAATTACCAATGATAATAAATTGTTATCCCCTATCTTGACTTCTGTTGCTACCAAAAAAAATTTTTTTGTAACTTAGAACGCCTGTATCTCAGCCCCGATATTAGTTAGCTATATGTTGCCTATACTAAGAATTGTTCCTTCTTATCTGATCTTTCAAAATTTGTCAGTTTCATAAGTGGCCGCTAAAGTTCGAAAACGACGCCAACTTTAATCAATGCCCTTTATATTAATCAGAATGCTAAACTTGCCAGTTGTGTACTTTATTTTTATCACGTAATGTAATTTTGAAAAAGTCTTGTATTTTTTTATTTAATCAGCCGATTGGTGCAGCTGCAGGTGGCTTAACATACATACATACATAATATCACGCCTTAACAGTTAACAGTTTAGATAAATAACTTGTTTATTTAAATAAAAGCTACCTACTTGTCTTCTTATCTCCTTATCTATGCACCTACTTGCAATCTTGCGTGGACTTGCGATTACCGCTACGAACCGAGATGATTAACAGTACTGTGGACGACCATCTTTACTATGTTGGATCTGTGTCATAGACTTCACCCATCCATAAACTGTGGTCACGAATTTGTACTCATTTTCTACAACATAATCTTTGGCGTAGCTAAATCATAGTAATAAAACACAGAAGCTTTCAGGCTAGTTTTCCTATATTTCTCCTCGAAAATATTCCAACAAGCAGCCACCATACAAGGCAAATATGACATTTCGATCGAGTGAATGCTACAGATAAAAAAATATACATAATCGAGACGGTTTGACGTCTCGATTATCCGTATCGATATCGAGTAACTGAAAATTAACCCTTGAATTTGTAATAGCTAACACTCGGCTAATCCTGACGTCAAACGCGCCCTCGCGTTTAGTTACAAAATGGTGGTATAAACGGCAAAACACATTAATCAAACATTTTACATATAGAATTGGAAAAGAAAGATATTAGTTTCCCATAAGGTAAAAAGCTTTTTATCACTCTTAATCTCTAATCATCAATAACTTTAGACGATTCTCTATGAAGTCTCTCATGCTATATCGTCAACACTCTTCAGTGAAGACGACTCACTCTTAAAGCTAAATACACTTATGCTACATCGTCAACACACTTTGGTGAAAACGACTCACTCTTAAAGCTAAATACGCTTATACTACATCGTCAGCACACTTTGGTGAAAACGACTCACTCTTAAAGCTAAATACGCTTATACTACATCGTCAACACACTTTGGTGAAAACGACTCACTCTTAAAACTAATCACTTTTATCCTCACTCTCGAAACTTATTACTTCGGTGATAGCGACTCACTCTTAAGACTATAATCTGATCTTAAAACTATCATTCTTATTTCAACACTCTTTGGTGAAATTATCTCACTCTCAATGTTATATTATGTTACACATTAATATCGCGTTTAGTATCACTATCGTTTTATATGACATTTATCATAGTTGTTCACTTTTATATATTATCGCTTGCTCATTTATTACTCTGCCTAATTAAATTGTGATTCTCTTTATAATTATTAATTTCATCATAAACAGATGCTTTTTTTTTTTTATTATTTTTACTTTTCTCTCTTTTTTTTTATTACACTTATTGTAATTTCACTTCGATTTTTTTTATTTTTTTTATTTATTCTCATATGACTTCCTCTCTTCACAGTCTAGGTATTGATATTTACTATAATATGTGTAACACCTAACCTGGGTAAATTTTCAAATTTTCACTTACTTTATGAACTATGTGGTTACTTTAGGTTATAGGTTTTCTAAACAAATAGGTGCAATATTTTATTCTGAATCACTCGATATTACATCATTGCTAAACACTAGCCACGGGTGCAGTTTGTCTACTGAATAAATGCCTCTGTATGTTTTGATGCCTTCTTTTTTTGTTATGGGAGTATCTTCAACTTCGTAACGGTCATTACCTAGCACCTTAATCACTCTGTATGGGCCACAACATTTTGGTAATAATTTCCGGCTTTGTCCTGGATCCGTACGTATATCTCTTTCTACTCGCACTAGATCACCTATGTTATATTGTTTTGGCGTTTTGCGGATTCGATCAAAACGTTCTTTTTGTTTCTCTTGACTGTACTCTATTTTCCTGCTAACATCATCGCGTATCTTATCTAAATCTTGAGGTTGCTGTAATTCCGAAACTACTGAGTTCATGAAACTGTCCGAGCTACCCGTCGTGCGAATCCCAAACAACACTTCGGCGGGTGTGCGTCCTGTTGTCTTGTTAACAGTGTTATTAATGGACCACTGTACTTGAGGAATGGCCAAATCCCATTGATTTTCAGGCTTACCGTGGTTTGCTGCTGTCAAAGCATCAACAATTGTACGATTAAATCTCTCTATTTGGCCATTCGCTCGAGGAGTGGCAATCGCGTTTAAAATGTGCTTAACACCCTTTTCATTCAAAAAATTTGTAAACTCTTTACTAGTGAAGCTCGTTCCACGATCCGAAATAAGGCGGCGCGGCACGCCAAAAATCGAAAAATACTCATTGAAAACTTGTACCGTTGTACTGCTTTTAAGGTCGCGAACCGCTCTAATGTATATGAATTTTGTAAATGCATCTATAATGCACAGGATGTGGCAGTTCTTCTTCTTGCTGATTGGAAATGGACCGCAGTGGTCAGTGTGTAAAGTATCGAACGGCTTACTCACTTTAGGGATGGGGTGGAGTAGACCTTCTTTGGGACCAGCGGGTAATTTGTTGTGAGCGCAATTCAAGCATGCCTGACAATATTTTTTAATAAATCGCCTCATCTTTTTAAACCAATAAATGTTATTTATTCTTTCATAAGTCTTGTCAAATCCTGGATGCCCAGCATCGTCATGATTCATGCGAACTATCTGCCACCTTACAGACTTCGGTATGACCCATTTGAGGCTGACTTCTCCATTTTTGTCAATTCGTCGATATAACCTTCCATTCTTGACAGTAAAGTTCTCATGAATCTCAACAATGTTCTTTGTGTCTGGGTCACCTAAAATATCTACTATACGTTTTAATTCTGAATCTTGTTCTTGTATCGTTTGCAACCATGCTTCGTCGTCAATTCTCATGATTCCCAAAATATCCCTGTCCTCGATTCCTTGACCATCATTTGCCCACGGGTTGCGTGATAGTGCATCCACGTGAGCCATTTTCGTTCCATCTCTATGCTCGACAGTAAAGTCGTATTCCTGCATATGTATGTACCATCGCGCAACCCTGGGGATTAAATCTCGCTTTGTCATAGTATAACGAATCGCTGCGCAATCCGTCACTACCTTAAAGGTCTTTCCAAGAACGTAAACTCTGAAACGGTCCAACGCAGCAACTACCGCCAAAGTCTCCAGCTCGTACGAGTGGAGTTTGGTCTCATCTGTGGTTGTTTGCCGACTGAAATACGCTAGCGGTTGGATCCTGTCAGAAGATGTGTCACGCTGCATTAAAATAGCTCCTATTCCAATCTTACTAGCATCCGTGTGTATTTCTAAGTCTGCGTTCGGATTATAAAGCGCTAGCACCGGCCGACTCACAAGTTTTTCTTTGAGTTCTTCAAAGGCTCTTATTTGAGGTTCCCCAAATTGCCACGAGGCGTCTTTTTTTGTAAGAGCAGTTAACGGTTTGGCTATCACCGAGAAATTCTTTATGAAACGCCGAAAATAGCTCGTAAGCCCTACAAATTGCCGGACTTCGTGCACATTTTTCGGCCGTGGAAATTGATCTACTGCTTTTATTTTGCCAAGACCTGGTCTAATACCGCTAGAACTAATTTCATAACCTAAGTAATTTACTTGGGTTTGGAAGAAACTAAATTTTTTAAGGTTAAGTGTAAGCTTTGCTGATCTGATTAATTGAAAGACCTTTTCAAGTTTTTGTAGGCCTTCTTGGATCGTGACAGATGGTACAAGTAGATCGTCCATGTAAGCCAAAGCAAGGTTTCTTTCAAGACCTTTCAACATCGCATTAATTGTCCGCTGGAAAACGCTGGGGGCGTTCGTCAAGCCAAATGGCATCCGGTTATACTCATACAAGCCATCGGGCGTGACGAAAGCAGTTAAGTGTTTGCTAGATTCCTCCACGGGCACCTGATAATAACCGGACGCCAGGTCCAAACTTGTAAAAAAAATATTTCCTCCAAGGCTATCCAACTGGTCCTCAATGCGAGGCAGTGGGTATTTGTCTTTTAAGGTCTTCCTATTTAAAGCTCGGTAATCCACACATAAGCGTGGATCACCATTTTTCTTTTTCACTAATATGACCGGGCTTGAATAGGAAGACATACTCTCTCTTATGATGTCATTAGATAGTAGGTCGTCTATTATTGCTGAAAGCTGTGTTCTCTCGGTATGTGACATTCTGTACGGGTTATGCACTACGGGTATATCGTCCGTTAGCGTGATTCGCATTTTAGTTAAATCAGTTTTACCAAGCTCTCTTAAATTCATAGCAAAGCAATCTCTATACTTTTCTAACAACGCGTGAAATTGATCGTTCTCTTCGCACGACAGATCAGTACCAACATTAATTTGATCAAGAGGAAGTGTTTCGTATGTTTTAGCCGTAGACGTTATACCAACGTATTCCGTATTAACTTCCTTATACACTTGCCCTCTTACAAGTAGCTGTTCTTTTTTTAGAGATATTTCAATATTACCGAGATTTGTTAACATAATGTAACCTTTGCCATTTTCAAAATCGTATATTCCCGGTAGTATTAAATATTCTTTATTAGCGATATTTCGATGGCCATACTCGACAAATAATCCACCTGTAAGTTTGTCTTCGGCAACAACATCTATTGGTTTTGTACAACGCGGCGGTATGATAAGATCTTTTTCTACAAGTAGCTTTACTTTTGCCTTTTCGTTTTCTACCTCAGGAGTTTGCCAGAAAACTAACTCTTCACTCGTTTTATGCACTATCACGTCTGGCCTCTCGGTAAAAGAATGACCTATTAGTAAAGGTGTTTGTAGAAATTGATCAGGAACCACAAGTACTTCTACATTTGCTTTGACATTATCAATTTCTACTAACGCCTGACTTTTACCTAGCGGCTTCACAGATGCATTTCCAAATCCTTGTAAAATAGGGGCACCGCTCTCACTCCAGGATCCTATGACTTGTTTTGCATCACTCTCACGTACCAAAGTGCACCTACTTCCTAGATCAATATAAGCTTGTTTTACGGTTCCGTTAATTTTAATAGTTTTGTGAAATTTGTCATTTTCGCTATCACGATCTTCTATGCGTAGCACGGTTTTATTAGAATCCTGATTATTATTAGATGTTTTACTTTTATCGTCATGAGAAGTAAAATGAGATTTCCTGCGACAATCTTTTGTTTCATGTCCTAACTTGAAACATAAATTGCATCGTTTGATAGGTTTAGAACATCTTATGCTAATGTGCCCTAACTCTCCACAGTTAAAACAACACAATTGATTACCTTCCGAACTGTTTCTTTGATATTCACCAGCCTGTTTAGACCCTTGCCTATTTGGATTAGTCACTTTGGTTCGGAAATTATGAGTAGCGGTTTCATTCTGAGAAACAGTTCGAAAGTAGTTCAAGAGCTGTTCGGGTTCACTGAACATGCAAGACCCCGCACCCATCCTAACAAATTTATCATCAATACCATGGAGTAAACATCCCACCGCCTTAGCCCCTGATATTTCGCATTTATTTATTAAAGCCATTTTGTCGTAATAATAATTTTCTAGTGGCTGACCGAATTTACAGCGTAATTTTAACATGGATGTCAACAAATCACCGTAATTCTCGTTTAACGGAAAAGCCATTTTCAGTTTTTGGGTCCATTCGGGCCATGAGAACAGAACGGAGGGTAGGCCCTGATACCATCTCTTCGCGAGACCACCTAATTTGGCTAAGGCATAGTGGCAAATTTGACGATCATTCCAAGAATAAATTTGGGCACATTCATTCACCTTATTGATCCAATTTTCTACAGTTTGACTATTGTCACTAGGGTCGAATTCCGGCACTACACTAAAACTTACGGGAAAATTATTTTGACCCCAAAAATTATGAGGAGGCGCAGGTGGTGCTGCAGGCACGGAAGGCACTAGAGGCACGGAAGGCACTGGAGGCACGGAGTGCATGGACGCTGAATTTACTAAAGGCAAGTTACTAAAGGGCGTAGCATTGTCAAATAATTGTGATTGACCATTTCGATTCCCGATACTAGTCTGTTCAGAATTTGGCAAACTATTATTTTCTACTTCCGGCACGGATGAACGAGAAACACTGCCATTTGCTGCTCCTTCTGCACTATCAATTGGTTTGTTATTAAGGAAAGAAGAGCCTGAAGCACGACCTAAATTCGAAGTTGATCCGGTTGGTAGTCTAGAAGTTTGATGGTCTAAAAATGTTTCTGTTACCCACTCACTCGTGGCAAATTTATTTTTAGATTTAGTTATTTTCTTGCGCTTATTAAATTCAGTTTCATTGTCACCACTGTTGCGTTTACGCCGTGAATTATTCATTGCGGTGATATAAAGTACCTTATACTATAAGCTTATAGCACTAAGGGCCCGTCTCACAGCTTGCCGCTAAAGCTTACAATAGAAAGCTGTCACATAAGACATCTGCCAGCTAATTATATCTGATTTGTGCCTTATTTATCTGTCACTTGCAAAGCAATCAGACACTTGCGAAACAAAATGTTTCCACTAACTGACAGAATTACTAGGTGACAGGCTATCTGGAGGTTTATGGTTAAGCGGTGAAACTGGCCCTCACAAAATTATTACTTTTAATTAAGTAGCACAAGATAAAGTCTATAGATATGAATCACAACAATATAAAAAACTGTTTTGTGATAGTAATTGGTTGGAAGGTACCTTGGTTTCTATTAGTGTCCATCGATGGTCTAATTCATTTTCACTGCAAGTCACTAGAGGTAAATAACTTCTTATTGTAGTCAGCTTCCGGTACACGCAGGAAGACACTGGTTACTAATCCACACACCCGTTTTCACCTGAATAGAGTTTCGGTAGGTAGGTATTTATCGTGGTTCGCTTTCGGTACACCAGCACGCAGGGAAACAAAACCACCAATTCCTCACATTCGTCTTCACTTCACGTAGGTAAATTGAATCAGTTCATCATAATGGAACTACTATATCCAGCAGGACTGTAGAAAACAGTAACAGCTTCCATGTAGGTACCACGTTCACTCAAATCTTCGGCAAAAAAAATGGTTCCAATATAGATATTTGACCTTATTTTTCCCTCGCAGTTCACTTCTGGGCGTCGATAAGCTATCCCTGCTTCTGATATAATAAAACACAGAAGCTTTCAGGCTAGTTTTCCTATATTTCTCCTCGAAAATATTCCAACAAGCAGCCACCATACAAGGCAAATATGACATTTCGATCGAGTGAATGCTACAGATAAAAAAATATACATAATCGAGACGGTTTGACGTCTCGATCATCCGTATCGATATCGAGTAACTGAAAATTAACCCTTGAATTTGTAATAGCTAACAATAGCCTATGAAATGAAAAGGCTCGGAATTTTTTTTAGCCTATTGTAGGCACTTTGTTTTCTAAGTCAACTACCCAAATTCTAGCGCAGCGAGGTTCAAATATCTATGACACAATCAGTGACTTTACAAACAGCCTTTAAAAGAAATACTTTTCTAAGTAAGCAAGCAGATACACAATTCTGTTAACATTCTAAAGGGAATATCAAAGTCATTCACTGATTCAAACCCTATTCAATAGTATATTATTTCAGTTTAGACTAACTGTATGCGTCCAAGATGGTATATTATTTCAGGGATATTTTGCTTACTGGAAACTTAACCAGGTGTTTTTATGCTTGACCTCTTTTTCACGAGAAGTGTCCCTTGGTGAACTTTGAGCTATTTCTTGTATTTAGAAATCCTGAAAAGGTGTGCACAAAAGTCTTCCTTAGTAAATCTGATACTATTTAGCTAAGCATCTTCTTTGTAATGTTAGAATTCTCATCATCCCAGTCTCAATGAGGGGAGCAATCTCTTACTAAGCTGAAACTAGGAATTTGGTGGTTTGTATAACATGTACGTAACTAAAAGATATGTGTTACGATCATGAGTATACTCATAAAACTTAGAATCAACTGCTGTTAATTATAGACGAAATGTAAAAATCTAAAATCAAGATGAATCAAAGAAGTCGATGGGCAAATTGTTTATTCTTCTGAATGTTGACACAGTTTCATAGTACGAGTAGTCCTCCTACCTTCTGATTTCAAAAGACTGCGTATGAATGGGAAAACCTGACCTAGTACTTAGCCAAGCTTTTGTTTTGGCTGCAATAACGAACTGGGATGATGGATGAGTCAGTATTCGTGTAGGTACAAGGATAGTAACCACCGTAGGCTTTTGACGCTTCAATTATTCTTCCATCTTCGTAATGAACTGTATACGCAAGATCTTAAATTATTCTCTATATGTCATGCCTAACGTAGGCGTATATCGACTTTGTCTAGAGGTCATTTAAAGGTGGTCTTCTTTCAGTTTTAGACGACAACATCATTAACTTACAATGCGATACCACTTCGAAACGGTCAAAGGAGACGTTTTATATTTCTATGGGAGCCCGTCCATGTCTTTGTACAGCTGTTAAATGACTTTAAATACATTACTAGGACGCCTATAACTATGATTTTTGTTTAATTCGGCATAATATTTTTTTATTAATCAGCCATACTGTGACAATTAAAATGGTGCGATCTATCATTTAATGTGACGTTTGTGTGTTAAAAGGCTGACAATACATTTTAAAGATGTTTTTAATTTTATTTTGCTTAGTTGGACCACTGAGACGAGTATTTTAGTTATAATTTTTATCATCGTAAAACTACTGGATATTAAAAGAAAAGGGTTACTGGGTGACAACTAAGTTATAGTATAAATTAAATTTACATTTATTAGCCCAGCGAATCGCTGACACGTTGACTATTGAATTTGGATCTTCCCAGGGATTGAATTCTTCCACTGCGCCTTGTTTATCCTGGGAGGGTTTAGCCTAATAGTCTAGTCTACAGTACGAAGCAGTTGACCCCAACATTAATTTCTCAGGCAGATTTTATTTGACAGGATGATAAAGAATCATGAATTAAATGTAAATTCAAAATATCCAAAAAAAAAATTTACAAAAAATATTTTTCATACATTTCTTGTAATTTTTGTATGGAAAAATTAAAAGTACCGCTTTTTTTTTGGATTTTTTTATAGAAGGTTTGTCTCATGTAGTGTAATACTCCAGCAAAGTTTCATCGGCTGAGGATTTAATGCGGGGGTCTTCATACAACGATCCGCTTCGTTGCCTAGACTACTTGTTCTTTGATTAGCCTCTAACAAAGTTGGTACGTACAGTCCAAAAACACGTCATTTATAAAGACAAGGGTTTGTCCCAAGCTGGCTAGGCTTTGCGGTCAAACCTATAAATTTTAGACTAAATTTCAGGCCTAACTGAAATTTTCGTGGCTAGTTACAAGTAAGCGATTTCAATAAGAAATTTTCTATAACGTTTGTCAAGTAAATTTTTTTAAGTGTCAATAGGTGGCACGCTCATCACTGTTGGTTATTTCTTTTTATGGCTTTGTAAAATAAATGCAACCTTTTTAGAAGAAAATATATGACATATATGACAATATATGACAGACTACTTGACAGTAGCCACCAAACTGACTTAATAATTTTCATAATGGTTGACCGTTTAGTATCAGTGTTTCCATTTTCCATTTTCCAAACGATGATGAGCAGCGCCATCTAGTTGAACTTTGAAAAGGTGCTGAAAAATACCCTATTGTTGTATGAATTGTGGTTAGATAAAGATACTTGTTCGGACGACGTACAGAGCAACAAAGATTTGTTCGCGGATGAAATCAAAACTAACGGAGACTTTTTAAGCCAAATACTATTCGACACCAGCGCTCTTCATGTGCCAAAAGATCCTTGTCAGTCTTTCTGAGCCTATTGAAATTTCAGAGTTAAAAGTTTTGCAAATAATGAGATCTAATTTTGATAATGTCATTAGTCAATTTTTATTTTAACTACTCGTAATAGCACGTTATCAAAGTTTTTAGTCAGTCTGGCTTATATAAGACATTAATAAAAAAATCATTGCTGTCCGATAATAAGGCAGAGTTTGTGTAAATGTTTGTAGTAGACCGAATAAGGGATAGATTTTTTTAAAAATATGCCCGTAAAATTGGGAAAAACGGATGAAAACTGAAAGTGATTTTTTTCATGGAATTTCAAGTCAAAGGAAGAAACTTTACTGAAGCATATGAAGTAGCATTCATAGATATAGAATACAGATTGCCCAAAAAACTCTTACCAAGCTTTTTTCTCAAAGTAAAAAACAGCCACTTCCTGACTTTTCAAATATTTACGTGCGTTAATCAGTGCGTTACCTACGTCAATACATTCCTTATTTGCGTTAAAAGAAAGTACGATCACACCTGTTTCTTTGATTGTTTTTTTTAGGATTTCAAATAATGAGTTTGCTGAATACTACTGAATAATACCGTAATCAACGATGAACAAGAAAATCTAAGCCTAGCTTACATAACTTCATAAGATTTCTCCACAACGGCTAATATTTGCATTGTCTTGTAATGTTTTAAGTTTAAACACCATGTTTGTTGTTACTCGGATTGCATTGTTATGTAAATGGGTGGATTACTTAGGCCATTTCAAGTGGTCAAATGGTCGGCTGGTTTCTTTAGATGAAACTTTTGTCGGTAAGACGGTTTAAGAAGCAAACTGTAAATTAATGAACATGGAAGCTACTTACCGCTTACCTGTTTGAGTGAATTTTGATACATACAGCTTCGGTTTATTAAGCCTTGTAATTATTTTATATTTATATTAAAAAATAAGATCAAATTACGGGTTTAAGATAACAGTTTGTTGGCCAAGTTTGTAGGTAAATATGTACTGTACAGCTTTTTAGTAAAATAACCTTTTTAATATTCCAACAGTTTTTTGAAAAGTGAAGAGAATTCTACGTAACATATATTTTCGGAAAATACCTTAGGAGGTTCGCTTCATACATATAGCTGATCCGAGGTCGATCTGATAAAGCAAAACGAACTGGAACTCTCCTGTAACAGGTTTATAAAATTGAAAAGAATATCTGGAAATGAAATAAGAATTTCCCGACAGATGCAGGCCCGCTCACAAGCTGCAATCTGCTCCGCTGTACAACTGGATACAATAATACTACCAAAAACAATAAGTGTAGAAATATTTTCCGAACTTGTTTGTTTTGTACACTCAATTGTTTTACAATGTCTACCTAGGTACCTGCCTTTGCCAATGGGTTAACAAATTAGCTAGTCTTCCCTGAAAATGGATTGTGTAATTAATGTTAACATCAAAGTTCCAATATTGTATGCTCTGTAGATTTTTTTACAATCACAGTTTTAGTTAACAGCAATAGTCAAAACACCATAAAATTCAGTCAAGTACTCGTAGTCAAAAGTGGTCTAGGTTAAAGTAGTGGTGGCTTTGGTTCCGCTATAAAAAAACCCACACAAATGAAATTTATTTAGTAGCAGCTACACAGTATGTTGTCCCTATGGTCGCTCCCATGATCAGCAGTGGGTGAATGTGAGCTGATCGAATAGCTTTCTATGTTTCAAAGGTCCTGTATTGGTTTTGTTTTATTCACGACTTCGTTTGCGTGGAGTTTGGGCTTTTTTCAAAAAACACCGGCAACTGAAAAGCTTCAAATGGGGTTTTCGGTAATGATAAGACTTAATTCGGTGCAACATACAAACCTTGTTTCATCGTAATCGGTTCATTCAAACAGAGACAAAAAACCATAAATATATTAAATAATATAAATGTATATTTTTGAGTTATATATCTTAAAGCTATGCCTCCCCTAAAAAAGCAGCTACACGCTCGTCAATGTTAATTTCGACCTCATTTAAACGTCAATAACATTCACATAAGCGTGCCTTGCAACGGGGTTGTTACGACCAACGGTGACCCCGAAATTCACAAGAGTGAGAGAAAAGTATTTTTTTTTCTATGTTATTTCAATAAAATCAAATTTTGTTTTTAGATTTTTTTATCTTCAGTTATATAAATTATACATTAAAATTCTATCTCGACCACATAACCTTTCATATCTTGTTTGGGACTACGTTTTTTTCTTCTGTTAAGATAAATGCTATATTTAATGTAAAATGTGGTTACGAAGTTAATCATTCTTAAGTTCATTCAGGAAGGCATACCCTTAAGGCATTCTATACAATGCCTAGGCAATATGTAAATTGCCTGGTACGTTTAGGCATGGGTTTAGGCAAGGTCTGAGATAGATAGCATAAATATTATCGATCATTTCATACTTAGCCTAGGAATTGTATACAATGTTTAGGCATTGTATAAAATTCTGCTGGCCTGGTCCACCAGCAATGTGTAAAATAAGTACATTTTGGTCTGTATTTATCAATGCTCGGTCAGGTTAGGTTAGTGTAGGCTATGTTTGGTTAGGTTAGGATAGGGTAAGTTTGATTTAGTTAGATTTCATACATTGCCAGCTGCGCATTAGGCGATTAGAATGCCTAAGCTAAGTTTAATAAATAAATAAATAATATTTCATACATTGCCTGCACGTTTAGGCATTCTTACAATTCCGGATGTTACACATTGTCGGTAACATACTTATATGTATAATTATATTTGTAAAAATGATTGTTTAATATCAGACGATGGCTATTATTTTGTAATATTCTCGTAATGTAAGGGATTGTGAAGTAAACTTCCTGCCTCAAAGTTGGCTTGTTACCAAGTTTAAGTAGCTTTAAGTTAACAAATACAGCTCTGGGAACAGCATTTAAGTCATTTGATAGAGTTGTTAACGTTTAACTGGTTATCAGTGCTTAATAGCAAAACCATCAACTTCGAATGAAACACATAATTTCAATAATTTTTAATGATCGTCCCAATAATAAATTAAGGAAAAAGCATTTTTCAATCTAATAATTTTTAAAAGATAATTCTAAATATTTCCTTATTTTCTCAGTATCGTGTAGATTATCGTTTGTATTGTTTAAAAAGTTTTCTAAAGAAATTTCGAAGCCTTCGGAAGATTAATGAATACTGGGTTGTTGGTTATCTTTGAACAAGAAAAAATTTTAACAGTTAAAGTTACCCACTGAAATTAAACTCATTTTGAAGTTTAAGTGACTAAGTAGTTACAAAAGTTTTATGAGAAAAAGTCGAAAAAGTGTTCGGTGTCCAGTCTTGCGCAAAGTTTGACAAAGACAGAGTGACAGGCTGTTTTTAGTTCCCACGAAGTCGTTAAATAATGATAGTTCTAAAAAATGGAGTATGCAAAGCGACTAAAAACTTTTACCCCTCTTTTCAAATGCTGATACTCCTTGGCTGATACACATGTTTTTTAATTTCGCGTTTTTATGACACGAAATAGCGCAAGTCAAAACTTTCATAGATCTCATTTCAAAACTCTAGTACATTCCTACAAATTTTCACCACCTATTTCATGCCGGTTTGAAACCTTTAGACGCATAAAACCAAAAGACAATGTTTATTTAAATTGTCCCCCAAAATATATTTTTTCCGGGAAACAATTCTTATTTTACTTTTAATGTAATCGGAATATTATAACAAACATTTAAAACAAATAGACAAATCGTCCCATCTATAATACGCTTATCAACAAACAGCATGTCATTTTTAATACATAAACCTACATAGATTATCCGTTCTTGTGCTAAAGATATAGAAAAAGAAAAAAAAGATAATCTTAATTCAGGAAATATTTAGTGTTTGTCATCTTGGGCAGATTCATATATCTGTTAGGGTCGTTATACGGTTTTGCCCGTTGTAGAATCTTAGAAGATTGCTGCTTTACTAAGAAGAAGTAATATAGCTTAGTAACATTCTAGAAATCCAACCCAGAGCAACGGTACTAAACATTTTTCCTGTGATCAACGCGACGCGACGCCTAATGAGTTGAATTTTGTTCTTTAGAAGGTTTATCTGATTAACTCATACCAAGTGACAAACATGCTTTCGGTATCCAGTTGGTACTTATGGCAAGCATTTGAATTTCAAACTATCTTACGCCTTCGACTTTGGCCATTTAGGATTGGAAAATATTGCATAGATATTTCTATCTTTATTTCGTTCTTTATATGTAATCATCAAATCAGCTTAGTTAGTCGTATAATAGCATCGATTTTGCAAGGCCGCTTTTAAATGAAATTTGACAAGTTTAAAATGTTTTTGTTTAATTTTCGGCTTTAATAAAGACAGTACCACTTTTTCACCTGTCAATATTTAGGCTTTAATTAACTCATACATCATTTAAAAAGAAGTGTGAACAGCTACACAGTGAAACTGAACACTGATATCTACATTATTTGTGTGACAACCCGTGCCATGTCGTCACTTATCAATCTTATCATAGAACATCTCTACTTTGTTAATCTTAAACTATCATTTATACAGGGTGTAAGGGACAGCCCTCCGAATACTGAAAGGGCATGAACAGTCAACGTGAAAATGATTTTATTTTAACACTTCCAGTGTTCGGATAAATCTACAAAGTAGAAAATCGCAAAATATAGTACAGCCAATGCTTACTAGGTTGCAGCACTAACGCAACGTTGGAATGCGTATAGAGATCGCAGATTTCACAACATCAGGCAGGACCACAGTAGCTGGTAAAGCGTCTCCGGTACTGACGGAGAAGACGCAGGTTCGATTCCTGCATGTGGTTGTGAAATTTTGCGATTTTCTACTTTGTAGATCAGTCAACGTAATTGAACACATTTTAGCGAATAAAACTTTCAGGAAATGAAAGAAAAAATCGGCCTCTTCATACAAAATTGCAAACTTAATTGGACAGTTTGTATGGAGAGGCCAATTTTTTTTTTCGTTTCCTGAAAGTTTTGTTCACTGAAAGTTGTTCAATTACGTTGACTGATCATGCCCTTTCAGTACTTATTCGGAGGGCTGTCCCTTACACCCGTTATATACTTCCTGATTACGACAACATGGCATCTAACATAAGGCTGCTTTTAAAAAGTCCGATTTTACAAGTCGTCAGCCCACCTGTGGGGAAAACGGAATGCTGTGTATTGACTGTTTTATTCCACTAGTCGTTAGTCTGTCTGCAGGGAGATATAACACACAGAGCTATCGACCAATGAAACGCATCCAAGTTTCCCAATTTCAATTCAATCTGCAACTCTGCAAATTCACACTTTTATCAATACCCGTAAGCGAGTTCAATCTCCAAGCCAATGCTTTTATCTCTAAAGAATGCAAGCATGCCTCGGGCGTCGGTATTAGTCTTAAAAAATTGGTAAGAGCGCTAAGGATTGTGTTGATAGTGTTCCGCATACTTATTCAAAACTTTACAAATGCAAAATTTCAAGCGTTTGTAACTTTGTACGTACAGGCCAACCAATTGCAAGGCAAGACGTTTATACGTTACACGGAATAGGGTTAATTCATTATTATAGTATCCGCCTATGTATAAACGCCATACGATTAAATAAATAAATTATTGAAAACTCCCTTTGAATTGGTTTTGATATATTAGCGTATATGCATACAGAAATTCTGCGAAAAATTCCAAAGATTATAAATCTAGATGTAAATAAGTAAACTATAATACGATTATTTCACGTAGGTACGGGTCCCTAAAAGTATCAAATACTGTTGCATACAGGGTGGTCATAAAAAGTAGCGAGTGTTGAGATAGCTGCTGGGAGATTGCAAATAGCTGCATTATGTTTCTTGCGTCGTTTTAATGCATTCTTAAGTGTAGCGTAATATTGAAGTGGGTACCGTAAAGTACGCTTGCTCTTTGTAACGTAATCGAAGCGGCGGTGTTGCGGGCGTGAACATTGTAATAAGGAAACAGAGAGGGCTGAACGACATGCTTTATGTCTAAGGGAAGTGTGTTGAGGTTTTTAAAGTAGGCAGTTGTAAAACCATCAGATTGTACATCCGTGTTGCGGCAGAGTTAGTATGAAACATGCTTAAAAGATAAAATTAACGGAATAGTGTTTCGGCACGTTGAGTTGTTGGTAGGTCCCGACATCATTCTTAAATAAGTAGTTGTTATTGTGACATCTTAGAGGTCATTTAGTGAGTGCTCGAAAACTCCTGAAAATATGATAGTTGTCATAAAATGTATTGCAAGACGAATATTTGAATATGTTTGCACGTATATAGAATGCTGCGTGTATCCGTAGTTCTCAATCTAAATAACTTAAATTTAATTACTCGTAAACAAAAATAGCTCGCGTTGAGTAATGCTGTTTTTGTCATTTATTGGAACGCAAAGAAGAAAAAATACCGGCCAAGGGCGAGTCGGACTCGCGCCCTAAGGGTTCCGTACCTATCTAGCATATGATATACTAAAAGCTTTTGCTCTTTGATTTTAAAAGCTCCGCGACCATCCAACTTGACCCCTCTTTTATAGAAAAGTTCTTGAAACGGGAGCTCACCTTAATTGGTTACGATTAGTTAGTTAAATATTTAATGATTTTAGACTTTTCCCTTTATTTGTACCTTGAGACCTAGCTTCTTGCCAAATTTCATAATTTTAGGTCAACGGGAAGTACCCTGTAGGTTTTGCTTTTTTGCATAAATGTATGGAGATGAGGACATAAAAAGCAATATCTTTTGATTGCGTCGTTGTAAAAAAAATAAAATTTCAGATCTTGTGTGGTTTATAGACCTTAATATTCGTTATCAATTTCAACCTGATACCTCTTCTCGTTCGTGAGAAAAAGGGTCTTGACAGACAGACAGACAGACAGACGGACAACAAAGTGATCCTATAAGGGTTCCGTTTTTTTATTTTGAGGTACGGAACCCTAAAAACATTACAGCTAATACGCTTCTACCATTTGACTAATCCATCACCCAGTGCTATATCACTACTAAATCACCTTTAATTTCTATGGATTTAGCAGCTGGTGCATAGGCTGCGTGAAAGGGACATCGCGCTAAAATTTTCCAGTTTTCCATCCGACTGGTCTAAGCCAAATGAGAATTTTACCTTCTCGAATTAATCCGGCCCGATCCGCCGACCGTAATAAAGTAATTCAGATTGGACTAATAGCATTAACAAGGGTCTCTTAATGCCAAAGCTATTGAAAATACCTAAAACGGTTAAAAACTATTACGAGATCGTAAAAAGAACCCTTTCGTGTTTTTTCTGATTAGGTTCGGTTTGGATAAATTTGCGAAAATAGAGTTTTCTAGGGTTCGTACATATCTAAAGAGTGCCAGTGGAACCCTATTAAGTAGGTACTCAGCTTTGTCTGCCTGTCTGTCTTACATTTTAAAGAGTTGTATCTATTGAATCGTTATAAAATAAATAAATAAAATAAAATAAATTTATTTCAGATTGGAATCCATATTTGGTTAGTACAACTTATAAAACTATGTTAGTATATAACTTAAATCATTTAAATTAAAATCATAACAAAAACAAATAAAATCAGAATAAAATTACATTAAAATCAGAATAAAAATACATTAATATTACAAAATTACACAATAAATTCAAGAATTTTTATTACAATTATAATTTACAATTTTAATTTAAATACCTATCCACTGGGGCGCCGGGCACAAGAGCGTGAACTCGAACCCAGTGCCCCAGTAGAGGGCAGTCAGGCTTGTTATAGCTAGGCGGTTGGAATTTTCACAGCTTTCCAAAAACTGATCAGTCAATGTAATCGAACATATTTCAGTGATTAAGACTTTCACGAAATGAAAAAGGAAATCAGCCTCTCCATACAAAATTGCAAACTTAGTAAGACAGTTTGTATGTATGTGCCTTTTAAATTTCTTTAATGAAATTCTGAAAAGAAGTCTGATCCCTGATATATTTCTAAAAGCAAAAGTTGTCGCAATACTAAAACGTGGTAAGCCCGGTGATAATGCCGCAAGCTATGGACCCATCTGCTTGCTGAGTGTTACTTTTAAAGTACTGGAGCACCTGCTATATAATCACCTCTCTCGAACACTAAACTCTATGATACCTCCGGAACAAGCTGGATTTAGACCCAATAGAAACTGTGCAGACCAGGTATCTGGCTCTAAATTCACATGTTAAGGTAGGTTTTCTTTTGTGGCCTTTGTAGAACTAAAGCCGCCTATGACACCGTCTGGGTCCGCGGTCTATTGTATAAACTTGGCAACATGATTCCTTGCAAGAAACTTATGTCTCTTATTAAAACCAGGGCCGGCTCTCGGAACATCAAAGTGATGATAGGAGATAATAGTGTAAGATCCAAATTTCAAAATCCTTCAGGAAAAGCTGTTCGTCGAAGTTACCTCCGCCATACCGACTACTGGTATGTAGTTGTTAGGGCTGTTCTTCTGAACATCAAAAATGTGGTAGTCGCTGTCTAAAAGGGTGGGGAGGATAGTTGCGACTTATTAAATTTTATGTTCCTATGGAATTTTAAAAACTATTTTTTATGTAATATACCGTGTGGTATATTGAATGATAGGGCTAAAATATACTACATTATCACGTTTAAGCTCCTTATCAAATAAATATTTACAAAACATAAGCTGAAACGACTAAATACTTTTTTTTTGCAAAATATACATACAATAACACAATGATATAAAGTTTTAACTCGCAGAAAAGACTAAACGCCATACGATAATAATTATGGAGAGGCAGATTTATTTTCATTTCTTGAAAGTTTTATTAGCTGAAAGTTGACAGTTACGTTGACTGATCAGATTGTGCCCTTTATTTATCACAGCAGAAGTACTTACAAAATAATAGAAACAACAAAATGGGTAGTAAAATAGGAAAAGGTGTTTTCATAATTAAAAAAGCGGCCAAGTGCAAGTCCACCATATTTTAGCTTTTGCCTAAATATAAGTAATAAATAAGTAAATGCTTTTGCCCTTTGATTTTAAACACCTACTCCGCGTCCATTCAAACCTGACCCCTCATTGATATGAATGTATTTGAAAAGGGAGCTCACCTTAAATGGTTATAATGGGTTGTAAGAAAAGTTGTAGTATTTATTGATTTTAGACTTTTCTCTTTACTTGTTCTGTGGGACCTAGCTTTTTGCCAAATGTCATGTCATGATTCTAGGTCAACGGGAAGTACTTGATACCTTTCTTTCATGAGAAAAAGGACGAAAAATAAAGTGATCCTATAAGAGTTCCGTTTTTTTTTTCTTTTAAGGTACGGAACTCTAAAAACACAAGTAACCGTTAAGTTTCGAGTGTTTTTAAAAATATTGTCAATGGGTTTATTTACTCTTGACCTCCATCTAGTCTTGAGGACAGAGATGAGGTCGATGATGGAACAAGCTTTGCCCAGAAGAAGCCTATTCACTCGCGACTTGAATAGATTCGGGTTATATGAATTTAGTACAGTAAGTAGTTTTGTAGTAATAGTAATTCATATCTGTGTAGTAGTAAGCACTCTCGGTACGCGGGTCCAACTCGTACTTGGCCAGTTTTTTGTTCTTTAGTTATAGCCGACTTGTTTTTATAGATAGACAAGAAAAGTTTTAATTAGCTGAGTATAGGTACATGATCTTAATTAGAAAGTCTTTTTGTTTGTAGGATCTTTCAAAGTCTAGTACTTACACGAAAATTACAAAAACAAATTAATGAATTATTCGGTACTAATGAAATACAGAACTTAATGGGAATTCAACATAGTGGGAATTCAACATTATGGGAATTCAACTTAATGGGAATCCAACGTTCGGAGAATTCAACATAATGGGAATTCAACTTAATGGTCCTGAAGGCTTAATTTTAGCATGTTACTAAGACCATGAAACTTAAAAACTTTCTCAAAGAACATAGATCATACGAAATGAATAATTTAAACTCTTATAGAAACAGCAAATAGCTGATAGCGCATTTTGTATGAGAGTTCTTTGTTTCTAGGACTCCGTACCCCAATGCAATATGCCTCCGATGTCTGTCTCTCTGTCAGCGGGCTGTATGAACCATAATAGGTAGACACTAAAAATGTTATCAGATTATGTATTTCTATTGCCGCTATAACAATAAGTTAATAATAAAAATAAAAAGTAATATATTAAGGCGGGCTTCCCTACTAAAATGTGTTTTAAGGCGATTTACGCTCAATTTTTGTTATAGCTCTATGGTAAAAAGGGCGTGCTAAAGCGTGAAAATTGTTACGTTTATAGAACACTAGCGGCCCGCCCCGGCTTCGCACGGGTACTAATCTACGGGTAGTGTGGTGCCTTTTATTGCGATGTATGACGTAGCCTTCAACTTGCTACACAATTTTAAAAAATTCTAAAACTAAAATATTTCGTTGTACACAACATTTATAACTTCTTCAGGATTATGACATACCTAACAATTGAAATTTAAAAAAACAAAACCAAGTGAGCACACCTTTTTAAAGTATACTGAGAATACTATTCTGAGTTTACACGATATAAAAAAAAAAATATTTTAAAACTAAAAAAACAAATCTAAGAAAATGGCACACTTTTAAAGTAGGTATTTATAGAATTCAGAGCTTAGAATAAAATTACCTATCCAATATATCTACAACTAACTAAAACAAACTTTGTATATACTCGTACAACAAAAAATAAACTTACGACTACAAACAGAAACTCTCCGGACGACAGCCTCAAAAAAGAATACCTAAGTACCTAAAATTTAAAAAATCAGGCTTCGGACGACCAGTCACAACGATGAATGCCCTGCCCTCCGAGTGTGCCCCGCCGGGTTCCTGGCTCGCTGATTTTAACTTTTTCGGGAACTCTCGTCTACGCTCGTCTATCAACGGAAATGCGCATCGAGTGCGAAGCTCATTCTAGGACTTATACGTGATATCTTCCAAGATATTCATTTAAATAACATGGTGTAAAAACAATTTTGATCTATGTTCATTGTTTATTATTACTAACCTTTTAAATTAGATAAGGATCCATACCTTGAGGGCAAAAATACGTTCAAAAATACCTTATTTTGAAAATCTACTTTTTTGCTACAAATAGTTGGTTACTGAGGGTTAAAGATAGACAAATACTATCGCGGACTTTTCTTTAGAACTCTTATAGAGCAACAATTCTTTCATACATAACTTTCATGTAAATGAAACCATTTACGCAGCGCACGCCCAGAAAGCTCTCAAGGGACGCGTTTTTTCCAACTCGATCGACAAACATCATCACAGTTCAGTTAATTTGCA
Source organism: Athrips mouffetella (assembly GCA_947532105.1). Classification (NCBI taxonomy): domain Eukaryota; kingdom Metazoa; phylum Arthropoda; class Insecta; order Lepidoptera; family Gelechiidae; genus Athrips; species Athrips mouffetella. Next base: position 20,945,504 of record OX383964.1, on the reverse strand, counting down.
CTCAATATTTATAAATTATAGCCATAAACCTTCCTATTAAATGAATCTATCTATTAGTGAAAACCGGATTGAAATCAATACAGTAGTTCCTGAATTAAGCGATCACAGACAGACATGATGTATGGATGGATGACGACAGAAAAACGTTTCGGGGAACTTTCTTTTATAATATGTAGTGATAGTGATAAGCTATAGAATAACAAAAAAGAATAAAAACTGGTCAAGTGCACGTCGGACTCGCACAAGGAGGTTTTACGCTTTTGTACTTTGACTATGACTTACATTGTAAGTGAATGACATTTATGACGGATGACATAAGGATCAGGAGGACAAAAAAATTCTAACCTCTTTGGAAAGAAGTGAACATAAAGGGTGGCATAAGGCTCAGGTGGACTAAAAAGGCCACATATATTATAGGACGAAATGCCACTTTTCGAGCTTTTATATGAGCTATCTAAACCTTTATAAATCTTGTAATTACATCATAGGGTGTTTCAGACTATAAATCTAGAAAATTAAATAAAAATTAAATGACTTAAATACCTGGACGGCCGAGCTTTGTTCTGCAAAGTCTTAACCAAAGTTAGTTTACTATTACTTAATCTGTGACCAAAGCCCGCTACAGATGGCGCTGCAGGTTATCTAAAATGCTAAATAAATCAATTTTTTGTCCCCGAAAACCCCCGTATTGTAAAATTCATCGAAATCGTTAGAACCGTTTTCGAGAAAGCGATTACAATCTATAATATAAAACTTTTGCTCGTTTAATAGTATTATGTTGTATATAATAGTAGGGTTGTTATTGTGTTCCTTAGGGATTTCAACCTCACGAAAAAAAAGGAAAAACACGCGATGTATTTTTTATTCACGAAAACCAATTTAATTTATTGCATAACAATCTTCAACAGCAATCGCCAACACAGAACACAATGGTGCTATTATCGTTCATTACTTTACGACTGCGATCGCAGTGCGACCGTGCGAGAGCCGCACGGGAATCGCGCGTGCATCGGACAGATGATATCTGTTCCACGATCGGTGCAATTATGGCTGCATCCCACAATGGGTGCTTCTATTTGCAGTTACAACGATTGTGTGCAAGCTCTCACTTGCTGATTTAATGCTAGGGCTGATAAACACTAAAAATTTTAAGTCTGTTTGCTTAGATAGTGTCACTATAACCAAATGCAATGCTGTAAGGCTGGATGTGTAAGCAGTAATCGAATCGAAGAGTTTTTCTAGGTGATTTTATAATAAAAAGAACCTCTCCCGAGTGCACGAACTTCAAAAGGAATTTCTACGTGTGCTTTGGATAGATTTATCTGACTAATACCAAAGAAAATTAATTAGTCACCGTGTCAAAATTTGAAGAAACAAAAAGAAAATGTAGTTGTTAACGTAATAAGGTATAGTTTTGAATGATCTTCAAAACAATTTACACAAGTTTTCCATTTTCCGGGAACTCTATGGAAAATTGCTGTAGAGATTAACTGTCAAATTTTCACTATCACATGTGATATTAAGAGTCTTCACAGGTTAATTAGGTACTAACTAGTAACTACTGTTCTGTGCTCTTTCTTAGAATGTAGTGTGCTGTCTGTGACTAGTATTAAAACAGTTCTTATTATAAATTATCAATATTCGATGTTGACATGCTCAAGCAAGGTTATTTTTTTAAAACAAGATAGATCTGAATACATTTCGTGGTAGTTGTTAGTATAACAAGCACGATCAAAGAGAGAAATGAGAATAAAATAAAGTAGTTGCTCTTGAATTTCTCCGTAAAAAATATGGACGATGTCATGACATGACATTAACTTAGAGATACGAAATATTCGAGACACGTTCAAAGCGTAAACGTCAAAGTTGAGTCATCAAAGATACGGAAATTGATATTCCTTTGGCGATTTCAACAGAATTCATCACAAACTTTGAAGTTATTTGAAATTTTGATGGTTTGATGGATTTTAGGTCTTACAAAGGGCCTTTTATGGGACTGGTATGTAAACCATCTGAAACTACTTTATTATAATTAGTAATATACATACATATACATAACAACACGCCTCTTTCCCGTCGGGGTAGGCAGAGACCACAGTCCTCCACCTGCTACGATCTTGACATACTTCCCTTGCTTCCTGTACTTTCATCAATCCTTTCATACATGCTCGTCGGTTTAGGGTACTTTTAACCTGGCCTTTATTCAGAACGTCCTGAATTTAGTCCTGGTACGTTCGCCTAGGCCTTCCCCTTCCAACGTTTCCATTCCAAATTAGTAATCGTGTAGCCATTACGAGTATGTTGGTTACCTGGCGAACATGATTCAATATTTTGTCGGAGTTATTAAACCGCTAAAGTTTAACAGGCAGTTGCACAAAACTTCTTTAAAGTAAAAGCTCTGCTGAATATGTTGCTGTCACTTTCTGTTTTGATTAAACAGAAAGTGACAGCAATAACAGAGCTTTAATTTTAAAAATGCTTTGTGAAACAGGCAGTAACTTTCACATTTTCTCGGGGTCTCACGTTTTAGTACGTACCTCTGTTCAATTGTACAACAATTTATACAACCCTAAAATATATGAATCTGCCTATGAAACTGAACAAATTTTATGTAGTAAATACTGAAATTTTTTACTGAACAACTCTGATTTTTATGTTATATTTTATTTTACACACACCATTTTACTTTGTCTCTTCATCTCTTTATCTATGCCGTCCACTAAACTTGTGCTGTAGCACCCCTGTCGATCTGAGTGACGATTCCGAAGAACGTATGAGAGTGGAAACCGATTCATTCGCGTCTCAAACGAAAGTGTCTGCGCGATGTCTGACTTTGATAGAGAATAATGCGAGTGACGACATGTTTTATTGATGGCTATTATACAGGCATTCTGACTACACGAGCGGAAAATTATTCGGCCAAGTTCGGGCCGGGGTTGCCTTAAATAAAACCGATATTAATACCCACATTAGTCATATTAAAAGGCTTTACCATGACGTTGCATGTGGAGCAAAAGGTTCAAGTAGTATGTCCAGTTACTACAACACAAATCTTGTACTTGATAGATTGTAAGGCTTTTTAGTGGGCGAATAGATTTTTAAATATTTTTATCGATTCCCGGAGCAAAGCACAGTTATACTTCAGAAGTGTCTTACTTTACGACAAATATAATATAATTTGCTAATATCCTATACCTACTATTAAACGAGCAATATTTGTATAGTGGACGTTTCATGGGATGTTATGATGATGATGATGATGATGATACTTATATATATATTTGTAATCGGTTTCTCGAAAACGGCTCTAACGATTTCTATGAAATTTACCATTCGGGGGTGTTTGGGGGCGAAAAATTGATCTAGCGAGGTCTCATGTCTGGGAAAATTCGTTTTGCCCGAGTTTTTAAGCATTTTTTAAAATACCGAAACCTACAGTAGCTTGCTCACCCGATGATATTTTAATGTTGAGGCGGCTATTATAGAGCGACGCTCGGTCGCCCAGGTATTAACTTGCTAATGTTAATCAACGTTTGATGCCGGACCACAAAAAACCGCCATTATAATAATGACTAAAACGGTTACACAAATTTTATTTACGGTCATTATTAATAATGATAAAGATAAATTACACTGTTCCTAGTCGTCTGTATAGCGGTAAAATTATCTTTGCAGGGCAGGTGACCGGTAGCGGTCGTTGTTCTGAGATTTACTAACTGGCAGAGTTTAGAGTTATTTTAATGAAGGTTATCATACTCTACCGTCTAAATTAATAAAATTATTATAGCTGGCATTTATAGCTGCTGGTCGTAAACTGTAATACCTATTCTAATTTCTTTTCCCCCGACAATAACAAGATCAAATAAAAATTCAATATTTTTATTGTTGAAAAAAGTAATAAAAAAACGATAATTGTTAAACAGAAAAATCAGGAATATAAATTGAGGATACATTTTATTCCTTATTTTATCATAGCCGTTCTTATCTATAGCCTATCCTATATCCCGAAAACTGAAACTTTGGAGACTGACAGTTAAACAGAATTCCCATAGAAACTGCATTTGAACCTATGTTCCTCAGGGAAAATATTCCCACAGTAGATTATGAATTATCCAGTTAAATGGTCTGAATCTGAAATTTCAGGGCTAGTCTAACAAGTAGAAAGTCAAAAGAGGTCAAAGGAGGACTTCTCAGCCTTAACCGAAGGAACCTCAGATGTGGGCACTATTACAGGACATCTTCCGTTCAACAAACACCTATTCACAATCGGCGTCACGGACAGCCTCATGTGCAGAGGCTGCCTAAACAGAGAAGAAAAAAATTTCAACAAGGCGAGGTCGCTCTGAGAAGCCTGCGAATGTCCCAGAAAACTTCTGAGTATCTGAAAGTTTTCTGGAGCTGGGCTGGCTTAAATAGCCAGTTTCACAGGAGTCAACTAATTTCGTTTTTCGAAAGATGTCATTTTACACATACGGTCATTTATCACCTAAGAATTAAAGTTGGTGTTTGTACAACGAATTCAATAGTTTCAGTAGTTGCGATCCTATTTCGTTGCAAGCCACGGACAATCGAGCCATGAAATGAGTGGTCCATCTGTAACCGCAGGTCAAACCACTTTATTTGACTATTGTAGTTCTATTAGCCTAAACCTATGAAATCGTTACGTACAATAAAAATTTGTAAAAGTAAAAAGTCAAATGATTTGCGAATTTCAAAAAGTGGTAATGGTTTCAAAGAGCTATACAGCCTGTATCTTTGTGTTGGTTTTCCTGAGCCTTAACCCCGGTCCATTCTTAATTCTGGTTCGTTATCGTATACCTGAAGTCGTAGTGTAGATTCCTGTGACGATTTCATTTTAGTTTTCATATTGTTTCTAACCTTAATCTGTAGCGTAGATTCCTATGACGATTATATTTCAGTTATTGTATTGTTTCTAACCTTAAGTTGTAGTGTAGATTCGTATGACGATTTGATTTTAGTAGTCGTATTGTTTCTAACCTAAATCTGTAGCGTAGATTCCTATGATGATTATATTTTAGTTATTATTTTGTTTCTAACCTTAAGTTGTAGTGTACATTCCTATGTCGATTTTATTTTAGTAGTCGTATTGTTTCTAAACTAAAGCTTTAGTTTAGTGTAGAAACAAACAGTCACAAAGTTAGACTATGTAAATAACATATATAAAATAAACAGACCTGTAGTTCCCCTTATCATATTATTTCTAACCTAATTCTGTAGTATAGATTCCTATGGCGATTATATTTGTTACCGTATTGTTTCCAACCTTAAGCTGTGGTATAGATTCCTATGACGTTTTTATTTCTGTTGTCGTATTGTTTCTAAACTAAAGCTGTACTGTAGATTCCTATGACGTTTTTATTTCAGTTGTCGTATTGTTGCTGTAGTGTATATTCCTATGAACATTTTATTTCAGTTCTCGTATTATTTCTAACCTAAAGCTGTAATGTAGATTCCTATGACGATTTTATTTAAGTTATCGTATTGTTTTTAACCGGAAGCTGAAGTGTAGATTTCTATGACGATTTTATTTTGGTTGTCGTATTGTTTCTAACCTAAAGCGCTCTATACATTACTGTAGGATCTTCAAGAAGGTTACCGTATACAGGAGTGGAAGGAAACACACATAATATAATGTCAATAGTGTCTGTGTAGTTTTGGATCCGAAACCGAGCAGTAGGTAATGACATAGAATACATGAATAATGAATTGAGAAATAAAAGGTTTTGTATTTTTTTTTGTAATTTTAAGCCTTTTCAGTTTAGGCTTCTTCTGAGTAAAATAGTGCCTTAGATTATTGATAGGTCTTCGCAAGCTTGCGGAGACCTTTGTTAATTTAAGGCTCGTTCCAATTTCATCGTTGTTCTAAGAACAAGTCTAGAATGAGGTCTAGAGCAAGCCTATTGTAAAAAATAAAAAAACAAATAAAACTAAATTCAACAAAAGGTATTTTCTGTTTTCAGTACGATCTATCGAGTAAAGTATGAGAACCTTTACTAAGTAACCCATCGCATGTCGCTATGTATGTACGGTACGGGTGTATTGCGTGACGCAAAGCCGACTTAATCGCTGCAAACTCTAACAAAGTTTTACAACTAACAAACTAATTGGGTTCTAGGCAAGCGTGAATTGTTTAGGATTTAGTTAATATACGACAGGGCAAGCAGTAATACAATTAGAAGTACCACAGTTAGTAGAGTAGATCAAGTAGATGCCTATCTCCTACTTAACGAGGGATTTTACTAAAGTATTTTAATTCTTAGAAATTCGTGTTTTGACGTCACGGCTCAATATTTATAATAGGAAAAAAAATTGTCGGATACGCTCTGAAAGGGTTAAAAATCTTTTTCCATAATTTTATTTTTCTGTGCCTTAATGCTATTGAGATAACGTAGTGAGAGACAGAAACGCAAGAGGAACCCGTAAGGGTTAATTGCGCGGTTGCAAACTAAAGTGTTAACTTAACTCAGGATTTCCCTCTAAGGTCTCTTTCCCTCTATGTATATTTGCCTAGCTTAAACGAAAATTTTGAAGTATAACTGTATAGAATAAATGTTTCATCAGACGGTAGACGTCCACAGCTGGACAAATGTCTCTCCTGAAGCACACCTTGGACAAGCAGAGGAGTTAAGGAATAGAATTGGCGGGTAGCGGGGGTTGTCCTTTCTGTATAATATTGCAATTACTTACCTACTTCTGTGGCTTCCTGCGAGATTACCGGTATACTTTATGAAAACTTGTTTAGTTTACTATATTATCCAAGGTGTAAGGGCCGTGATCAGTCAATAAAACTGAACAACTTTTACCAAGTAACATTATCATTGGAAATGTAAAAAAGATCAGCTCCTCTATATTAAAAAAAATATTAAAAAAACTCTTTCTAACGAATATTTTAATAAGTTCAATATAGAATCACGCTAATGTAGTTTTCGTTATTGCAGGCAGTCATCCAGACTTTGTTAGTTAATTATTATTCTTTCTTAGTACTCGTAACTTAGATATAGTACTGTGTTTTGTCATAGACATAAGTTTTTAATTTGTATTCTTTTTACATGTGGAAGCTTATAATTGGCTCTTGTAACTATATTTTGTAACCTATACTGATTTAGCTGTTAGCTTCCCGAAGAAAATAAAATAAAATATACAAACTGTCCAATAAAATTTTGTGATGATCGTAATGTCGACGCAAACAATCGTAGAGCAAGTTTCTATTGATGTGCGACCATTGATGTATCAAAAAAAGCACCGCGCGCTTCGCGGCGCTTTTGTGCGACCGAGTTTCGCTCTGTATAATTTCAACCAAAGTTCACTAACAGATGGCACTGTAGGGTTTCTGAAACGCGCTATTTTCTTTTTGAAATGCGAAACGGAGAAATGAATTTTCCCAGACAGAGACCTATATATACTACAGGGTGACTTTGATGACATTCGACAAATTTTGAGGTTAAGTTCTGTTATCGATGTAGATCAATTTTGTCTGGTCTAAGGATATTTGGAGTGCTAATTTATTTTTATTTTACTTAGTTAAACATACTTGAAATCGATACACAAATGTACTTGCATAAAAATAATAATAATGAAATAAACATAATTTATGTTAAAAAATAAAAATGTATCATTTACGCTTATTTTCTATTTTTAGGTAACTCTAAATTTCCTTCAACCTATACAAAATTGATCTATATCGATATCATATCTCACACTTAAAATTTGTCGAATGTCTTTGAAGTCGTCCTGTAGCTGATTCGCCTACGTTAGAGTCGCTTTCGAGAAACCGATTACAAATATAATATTGCTCGTTTAATAGTACACAAGATTTTTAAGCAATTTCGCATGTTTCGCTTTGTAAATAATTTTAATTTCATTTGCCTTCGAATGATTTTTTTTTAGTTTATTCACTCATATGGAAAAAATTTCTTAAGCATTTTATGTTCACCAAAATTTCTTAAGATAAGTAATTCGTCTTCAAAATATTTCTAAATAAAATTGATCCTAAAATAGCTCACTTTTAACGCGTAAAAGATAAAAGAATAATTTGAAGTTTGTTGCTTTCTATTTTCGCAAAATTCGATTTTGCAGGCGCGTACAGCCGTGTTATATTTTTAGTATCACATTATCATACTTTTGCCAGAGCCAGAATGCCACGCGGCTTTATTTTAATCTGATTGTTAATATTGGATACATTTTGTTCACCTTTTTGTTGCTGCTAAAATAAAATCGCGGCTGTGTGCTTGAAAATAAAATAGAAAGGTATGAATTTTTATCGAATTAGATTATAATCCAAAATACAAAATTATTATAAGATCTAACCTACTCTCCCCTACTGCGCCTCATGCATAGAGTAACACGATTTTCGCGCGCAAACCCGTTTGACGCGTTGCTCTAATAAGGCTCGAATTTATAGTCGCGACTCAACCCTAAGCATAGACATAAGCATAGAAGACCAACAATGAGTGCGAGCGAGAAACAAATCTCTTATGATGATACTGCAAGATAGCAAAGGATAGCGAATCGAATAGCTCTGTAACCGATTTTGAATGACAGGGGGTCACTTTGGGCCACGCAAAAAACCAGCTTTCCAGTTGTTTGTAAAAAATTGCGTAAAAACTACATATTTATATAAAAATAAGGATACTTTTAATTATGACGGTGTGTAGTGTAGTTGGATGTGGTGTTAATCACAAAAATTGTCCAGAGAAATGTACATTTCACGGGTAAATTCCTAGGACTTTATTATTTTTGAACTATATGTTTTTTTGCTTAAAATAACTTATATTTCATGTTTAAAATATAGAATAGCTTCTTCTGAATTGCAAATTTTCCTATTTTGCATTGAAATAAGTTAAGTTGTTGATAATGTTCTGAATTTTAGTGTTATATTTTTCATCAATATAGCTCACATTTACGCTAGGGCTTGACTCAAATTTATCGATACCTATTTCCTTTATGTTTATTATACGAGCTCACAGACGCATTGTTACGCGTCTTGAAATAAACAGAAGTAGGTCAGTCCTAACTTTGTTTTGCCATTTTGTTCAACAGTTTCCAAAGGATTCGAATATAAAAGGAAAATTGGTAAGGGTGATTGGACGAGTTAGAATTCTAAAAAATACTCTTAAGTTTGTAGCAATAATTTTCTAGATGCAGGTATATAAAAGAAAATGTCGACTAAATACAACTTTATTAAAAGGAGCTAACAGATTCGGCAGCTTGGAATCGGGGTTGACTAATTTAGTTCTGTTACCAATTTAAAAAAAAAATCAGCGCCGGCAGCCATTTCAGCAACCGGCGCCGGTCGGTAGCTCATATGGGACCCGGCGCCGGCAGCAGCGGAGGCACTTCCGTATAGTTATTATCGGCTCAAACAAATTGTTACCAAAATATAATGTCATTCCTTCCTTAAAACTAACTATTTTAAAATTTTTGTTTATAAAGTAGAAAATCGCAAAATTTCACAACCACAGACAGTATTCGAACCTGCGTCTTCTCCGTAAGTACCGGAGACGTTTTACCTACTAGGCTAAAATGTGGTTCTGTTCTGTCTGATGTTGTGAAATATGCGTCTTCAATACGCATTCCAACGTTGCGTTGCGTTTGTGGTTGTGAAATTTAGCGATTTTCTGCTTTGTAGAATTATCAGCCATTAACGTCTTCCTTGGTCTAGTGGTTAGAGCGCTCGGCTCTCGATCCGGAGTCCGGAGGTTCTGTGTTTGATTCCCGGTGGGGACTCTATCAGACAAAAATCCCTTTGTGCGACTTCCCCAGTTTGGTTAGGACATTGCAGGATGAATCACCTGATAGTCCGATAAGTTGGATGATTCCGTGCTTCGGTAGGCACGTTAAGCCGTTGGTCCCGACTGCTACCTATGGATGTAGTCGTTAAAGAGCCATATGTCAGAGGCCTTTGGCGGCCTCAAATGCTATATTTTGACATTTGCTCCATACATTAAAAATAAAAAAAAATACATTTGGCCTAAGATTGGGGCTCATGCTGGTGGCACTGGTCGTGCAGTGACGAAGTTAAAAAAATTAGGTTTGAACAAAGAAACATAAATTACAGTTCCACCAACTTTTTTGGGTTGGTACCTAGAAAAGGGGCTTTCTGTAATCGTAAACGGTAGTTGCATATAATATAGCCATAGCCGTCACGCATTATTTCGTCAGTTAATATCAATCTCATACATTTTTATTCTATACTACTGGCATTTACGATAGTAGAAATCCACTTATCTACGGCCCCAGGCGGAGAAATGGAGGATTATCGACACTACTACCTACTACAAGTGAAACAATGCGATTGTTGACAGCGACGCTACCGCCTGAACAGACAAGTCAATGTTGCCAGGGTACATGAATATCGATACCAAAATGTACATCACTATTTAACGCACACATTGACAAATCAAAATTGGTTACGCGTTTTCGGGCTCTTTGTTTATCTATAGGCAGTAAGCTGCCGTTATTCATAATCTAAGACCCTAAGTATAACTT